>CM067337.1:162195000-163445000 GCA_034376525.1 Nicotiana benthamiana
TAATTGCATTCTTGGGTCACGTTATAGCAGCATAGAGTATTCAGGTTGATCCGAAGAAGATTGAGGTAGTCAAGAACTAGCCTGTTCGGAGTTTCTTGGGGTTTGCAGGCTACTATCGTGGGTTCGTGGAGGGTTATCATCTATCGTAGCCCCGGGGACCAAGTTGACCTAGAAGGTTTCCCAATTCGGATGGTCGGACGAGTGTGAGGTAAGCTTTCAGAAGCTCAAGACAACTTTGACTACGACACTGGTGTTGGTTTTGCCCACAGGTTCAGGGCCTTATAGAGTTATTGTGATGCTTCTCGTATTGGGATTGATGTAGTGTTGATGTAGGATGGCAAGGGCATTGCCTATGTTTCTCGGCAGTTAAATATTTATGAGAAGAACTATCCGGTTCATGATTTAGAGTTGGCAGCTATAGTTCACGCAGTGAAGATTCGGAGGCATTATCTGTATGGCGAGGCATATGAGGTATTCACGGATCACATGAGTCTTCAGTATTTGTTCAAGAAAAATGAGTTAAATTTGAGGCAGAGAAGGTGGTTGGAGTTGTTAAAAGATTATTTCACCATTTTATATCACCCGAGAAGGGCCATTGTGGTGGACGATGCCTTGCATAGGTAGTCATCAAGTATGGGCAGTCTTGCTTATATTCCGGCTAGTGAGAGGATGTTTGCCTTGGATGTTCATGCATTAGCCAACATGCTCGGCAGGTCAAGTACGAGCATCAGAGGCCTGGTAGTTTATTCTAGAGTATTGAGCTTCCCGAGTGGAAGTGGGAGCGGATCACTATGGACTTCATTATTCGTCTCCCACAGACTTGGAAAAAGTTCGACGCAGTATGAGCCATTGTTGATAGCTGACCAAGTCAACACATTTCATAGCACTCTCCTCTTCTTTTGAGAGCTTGGCTGAGATCTATATTCGGGAGATTATTTGCCTTCATGGTGTGCCCCTATCTATCATTTCAGACTGGATACGCAATTTACCTCGCGCTTATGGAGAGCAGTTCAGCGAGGGTTAGATATATGGGTTGAGTTGAGCACAACATTTCATCCTCAGATGGACGGTTAGTCCGAGCGGACTATTCAGGTTTTGGAGGATATGCCCCGAGCTTGTGTCATTGACTTTGGAGGCTCGTGGGATCAGTTTTTGCCTTTAGCAGAGTTCGCCTACAAAAACAGCTACCAGTCGAGTATCTAGATGGCTCCTTATGAGGCTTTTAATGGTCAACGGTGTCGGTCTTCGGTTGGATGGTTTGAGCCGGAAGAGGCTCGGTGTTTGGGTACGGATCTGGTTCAGGAGGCATTGGACAAGGTCAGGATTATTCAGGATAGGCTCCGTATAGCTCAGTCCAGGCAAAACAGTTATGCAGACCGCAAGGTTTGAGATGTGGATTTCATGGTTGGTAAGCAGGTATTGTTTCGAGTGCGCCTACGAAGGGCGTGATGAGATTTGGGAAGAAGGTCAAGCTTATCCCTAGGTTCATCGGTCCATTTGAGGTTGTTGATCGAGTGGGAGAGGTAGCTTATAGATTTGCATTACCGCGGAGCTTATCAATAGTGTATCCAGTGTTTCATGTATCCATGCTTCAGAAGTATCACGGCGATCCATCCCACATGTTAGATTTCAGCACTGTCCAGTTGGACAAGGACTTGTCTTATGAGGAGGAGCGGGTAGCTATTCTAGACCGCCAGATTCACCAGTTAAGATCGAAGATTTTTCATTATGTTCGTGTTTAGTGGAGAGGTCAGCCTCCTAAGGCATCGACCTGGGAGTCCGAGTCTGATATGCGGAGCCGTCATTCCCATCTTTTTCCCGACTCAGGTACTTCCTTCTTATGTCCGTTCGAGGACGAACAATTATTTTAGAGGCAGAGAATGTGATGATCTAAATGGATATCACTTGTTTTAAATAAAACGTTATGACTTCGACGCCTTGAAAATTTCATTTAGAGTCACCTCAATTTTCGTGCGCAGTCCGGGCTCTTAGCCAGACAGCTTAAATGAGAAACTGTGTGAAAATGATAAGTTTTGAATATAAAATGAATTAATTTGACTTTGGTCCATATTTTGGATGAACGGACCTGCACCCATGATTTTATAATCCCGGAGGGTTTGTAGGAAAATATGGGACTTGGGTGTATGCCAGGAATCGAATCCCGGGGTCCCAAGCCCGAGAAATAAATTTTTGAAAGAAATTATTTTCTGAAATTATTTAAGGAAATTTAAAATGAAATTTGATTAGAAAATATTAGTATCGGGACCGTATTTTGGTTCCGGTGCTCAGTACAAGTATTATATATGATTTAAGGTGTTTTTATGAAATTTGATGAAAAATGGATATCATTTGATATAATTCGGACCTAAATTGGAAAATTTGAGGTTTTAAGAAGTTTGAAAGAATTCATGGATTTTGAGGTTTAATTCGATATTTATGATGTTATTTTGGGTATTTGATCGCACTGATAAGTCTGTAGGATGTTTTTGAGGTTGTGTGTATATTTGGTTTGGAGTCTCGAGGACTCAGGTGAGTTACGGATTTGCCATGGGTGCATTTCTGAACTTTGAAAAAATGTACTGGTATTTCTGCTTTGCAGGCTTCCCGTTTGCGAAGCAGGTCTCGCAAATACGAGCCTTGCATCACAAATGCGAGAAGGGGGACTATGCAGCCTGATCGCAAATGCGACCAAGTGGTCCACAAATGCGACCAAGTGGTCCGCAAATACGAAGAAGGGTCAGTCGCAAACGCGAAGCCCGAGATTTTTAAAGTATTCGCAAATGCGAGCTATTTTTTGCAATTCTTGCGAACCACAGTTCGCATTTCCCATGACTGAGACCTGTTTTTTTCTATACTTAGACGATTTTAAGTAATATTTCACATCTTTTTCAAACACAAACTCTTTTGGACGATTTTCCATGAACAAGTCTTCTTCCAAATCGATTGTAAGTTAGTTTTTACTCATTTACTTCAATCATTAACATCTTTTAACATGATTTCAAACTAATATCAAAGATTTTCATGGGAAAATTAGGTGTTTTGGGTATAACCTAGATTTTTCAAACATTGGGGATTTGGACCTCAATTTGAGGTCCGACTTCAAAACAAATTGTATTTTTGAGTTCATAGGGAAATGGGTACTCGGATTTTGGTCGAACCTGAGGTTTTGACCATATGGGCCTCGGGACGATTTTTGACTTTTTGGGTAAAATTTTGAAAAACTCATTTTCATGCTTCGGGGTTCATTCATTTAGCATTTGTTAATGTAATTAAGTAACTTATGACTAGATACGAGCTAATTGGTGGTGGAATCAAGGGGTAAAGCTATAATTGAATCATGAATTGTGTTCGTGGCATCGAGGTAAGTGTTTGGTCTAACCTTAGCTTGAGGAATTAGGAGTTGTGTGTGTTAGATAATACGCTTAACGCTAGAGAGGGGGGGGGGGTGAATAGCGTTATGATAAAATTTAGCGTAAACTTGCGGAAATTAAAATTTGCAGGAAATAATTAAGTGCGTTAAATAAACAAAAGGAAAGAACGCACCGATGTATTCTGGTTCACCACAACACGTGGCTAGTCCAGTCCCCGAGAGACTCTCTCGAGATTTTCCACTAACTTGTCAAGCTTACGGGTGCTCAACAAGCCTTTACAACTTAAGGACACAAGCCTTAACACCTTTGCTCGGAAATACAACACTCCAAGACTTCAACCAAGGAAACACAAGTTCCTTACAATAAGAGAATCACAATTCTCTTACAAGTGTACAAAACACTAAACACTCAAATAAAACACTCCTTAATGAGTAGATATGAGTAAAAGAAGTAAGCTCAAGATCACAACAACTATGGACAAGACTTTGGCTCTCAAAAGCTTTATGAAATGAATATAAAATGATAAACAATAGTATGCAAGATAATAGCAATAGAATGATCAGTTGTTGTGTTTAAAACACTGAAATGAAGCTGTATTTATAGTTGAAAAACTTGGCATTACCGTTGTTTAATTGCCAATTAAGAGTTGCTGATTTTACTCTGTGACAATCGATTGTCAGGAAGCCACAATCGATTGTTTGCCAATCGTTCCAAAAATCAATCCCAGATTTTACGCTTAACAATCGATTGTTCAAGATCAACAATCGATTATTGGCAACGTTCAAAAAATCATTTCTAGATTTTACGTAAAACAATCGATTATACCAAATCAATAATCGATTATTCAGCAACGTTCAAAAGATCCTTTCCACATTTTAATTTCAACAATCGATTGTACAAAATCAACAATCGATTATTCAGCAACGTTCAAAAAATCTTTTCCAGATTTTAATTTCAACAATCGATTGTACAAAATCAACAATCGATTACCTGACGGTATTTGAAAACTTTACGACAACGGTCAGCTTCACAATCGATTGTGCAATGTTAACAATCGATTATTTATCAGATTTTGAAAATCATTTTAGACACTGCCTCGTGACAATCGATTGGTATATACTCACAATCGATTATTTAATAACTTTGAAAAAGTCTGGAAGACACTGCCTCAACACAATCGATTGTCATATGTTCACAATCGATTATTTTGTGACTTTTAAAAATCTGATGGACACTGTCTCTTCACAATCGATTGTCATTAGCTTCACAATCGATTATTCTGAGTTTTGAAAAACTTTGATGTACACTGCCTCATCACAATCGATTGTCATAAGGTTCACAATCGATCGTCATGCAGGTTTGAAAAACCTGATGCTCATTGCCTTAACACGATCGATTGTCATTTGTTCACAATCGATTGTCATGCAGTCTTGGCTTAACATAATCGATTATCATAAGTACATAATCGATTATCTTAGTCCAGTTTTTAGAGGCATGTTTAAGAATCATTTTGACTAATGAAAATATGCATGATTTAAAATCATTTAGCATTAAATTAATTATGCGTGATTTTGTAAAAATAATTTTACGAGAGAAGGCATGTCATGAGTCAAGTCGTCAGATCAAGATCACAATTAAGAACGACTCACTTAAACTGTAAAACTTTGTCTTGTGCTTGAATCTCGTTATCCACTAATTGTGCGCTTGTACTTGAACTTCGTCATATATCAATTTGCGCTCCGTTTGTCATTCATCAAAACCTACACATAAGAACACACGTTTTAGTATAAAGCCTTGAGAACGTGTTTCCAACAGTGTGCTATTTGCTATTTGCTTAATGCTGAGTACGACGTATAGACATGGTGACGAGTACCTATACGTTGGTGTCAAGCATCACCATAAGTCTTATATTGTGATTTTCATGACTTCGTTGAATTATTCATGCCTTAGTGAAGATTTATATTTGTTGTGAAAAGTTGTAGAAAGAATCGCGACCTATGAACATTGAGGAGTGTTGCATCCAGTTGTATAACGAATTGTGAAAGTATAAGTGATAATTAAAACTCTAGAGCATTGGCTCGAGTTGTGAAGTGAAATGTGAAGTAAAAGTGAGAAAGAGAACATATCATTATGTTGCCCCTTGTCGGGCTATTGTTGAGTTGTAGTTCCCTTGCGTGATGTTCTTATTTGATATTATGGATGCTTGGGTTGATGATTCCCCGAGTTAGGTGTTGTGATAAGTTTAGTTATACTGGGATAGTTAGGTGTTGTAACAAATTTAGTTATAGCTGGGGGTAGTTAGATGCTGTAACAAGTTTTATTATAGCTAAGGTAATTAAATATTGTAACAAGTTTGGTTGTAGTTGTTTCTCTCTTGCGGGGTTATTGCCGAGATATCATTGTTTCCTTACTGTGATGTATGTTGATATTATTATTCTCTTATCGGGATTCCTTGTGATCATTGTTGGCTTTTACTGGGAGCGGGTGGTACGCCTACCATAAGATATAATGAAATAGGAGTGAGTGCTACACCTACCATAAGATATAATAAAATGGGAGCAGTTGGTACGCCTACCACAAGATATAATAAAATGAGAGTGGGTGGTATGCCTACCACGGGATATAATATAATGGGAGCGGGTGGTACGCCTACCACGAGATATAATAAAATGGGAGCGGGTGGTACGCCTACTACCAGATATAATAAAATGGGAGTGGGAGGCATGCCTACCACGAGATATAACAAATGGGAGCAGGTGGGGCACCTGCCACGAGATATTTAAAATAGAAGCGGGTAGCACGCCTGCCACGAGATACATGAAATGGGAGCGGTGGCTCACTTGCCACGAGATACATAAAATGGGAGCGGGTGGCACGCCTACCACGAGATACAGGAAATGAGAGCGGGTGGTACGCCTGCCACGAGATACATGAAATGGGAGCGGGTGGCACGCCTGCCACGAGATACAGGAAGTGTGATCGAGTTGCACGCCTGTAACAAGATGCGAAAAGAAAGTGAAATCTGCCTTTATTTTCCTTGTTCTTGCTAGTGGTTGGATTTTGATTCCTTTATAGTTCTTTTGATATTCTATGTTTACCTGTTATTCCCCGAAGCATGTTTTCCCCTCCCATCCTTACTTGCTTATACCTGCTTTACTTTTCGATGTATATTATATAACTGCAAAGGTTTATTTGATACTTTGGTCCTAGCCTCGTCACTACTTTGTCGAGGTCAGGCTAGACACTTACTAGCACATGGGGTCGGTTGTGCTGATATTACAGTCTATACTTTTTTGTGTTGACCCCAATGTTGTAGACTTCGGACCGTGGTGGGATTGCTGATTCTAGCTCATCAAGCGACCCGAGGTAGTCTTGCAGGCCTCCGCATGCCTTGTCGTCTTCTTCTATCTACTATTCATGTTTCTTTCATGCATTTCCAGAGACAGTGTTGTATGTATTTCTTTCAGACCTTTATTTGTAGTATTCTTAAGACCATTTGTGAAATTGTGACACGAGTTCTGGGTAGCCGAGACTCAAACAATTGTGTTAGATATTCATGTTTAGATTGTTGATTTCGCTGTTTAAATGTTATTTCTTCTTAACTGTTGAAGGATATATATATATATAATAGAAATCTACATGCCATATTATTCTTCTAGATTAAATAGACATAATCTTTGTAATTAAAACATCCGATTCTTGAGATATTGTACTATAAAAAACGCAGCTCGATGCACTAAGCTCATGTCATATGCAAAGTCTGGGAAAGGGCAGATTATAAGAATATATGTAGTCTTATCTTACATTCTACAAGAGATTGGTTTTACAACTCAAATCCGTAATCTTTTAATCACGTAACGATAATTTTACCTGTTACATTAAAATTGCGCTGCAGATATTGTACTATTCGTCACTGAAATATGCAAATGATGCTGTGGCATTTATTATTTAAATAAATAAAAAATCTTGAGAATATATTGTCTTATCAAGGTCCTAATAAAAAACTAATGTCTTTATAATTGAAGCAAGGCCCAGACGAATGAATACACAACAAAAGGAAATACCTCGGTGCCTGTATTAGGGGCGTTAATAGTTCGATTTGGATCGGTTTTTTTCTAAAAAAAAATCAAATTAAATAAGTTGGTTTTTAAATATTAGAACCAAGCCAAACTAATTAAGCTGGTTTTTTCTCGATTCAATTTATATCGAATTTTGTCGGTTTCTCGATTTTTTCGGTTATTTATTGGTTTTTTCTTAAATATATGATATACACTAACAAACACATATTTCGGAGAGCACATTTTCAACGTAACACTATCAAATTAATTGCCCTTAGAAAAATCTATTATTTACCAAGATATATCGATGATAATTGAATCAAATAGTGATAAATAATTTGAGGACCCAATTAAAAAATATATTATTTTTAATACGAAATGGATTCTTACACTTAACAAAAAAAGCTACCAATCAAACTAGAATGCAAATGTAATGAACTGTATTAAAAGTGTAAACTATTAATATTTACAATTAAAATTTTGAAACTTTATATAACAATATGCATATATATATATATATATATATATATATATATATATATATATATATATATATATATATATATATATATATATATATATATATATATATATATATATATATATATATATATATATATATATAAAAGTGTAATAATAAATTTAAAATAACTACTCTTATAATCGGTTTAGTTCGATTATTTTTAATAAATCCAAAACTAAATCAAATTTAATTAGTTTTTTAAAATTTAAAATCAAAACCAAACCAAGTAAAAAAATAACAATTTTTTTAATCAATTTAATTTAATTTTCGATTTAATTCAAATTTTCAGATTTTTATAAATACTCTTTGCCGGTATCATTTGATAACCACTCCTATTTTCTTAGTTCAGGCTCTTACGCAAGTAGCTAGAAGATGACATAAAAACATTCCAGAGAGGATATTTGGCTTCGAACTATCAGAAATAATACGAGAAGTAATGATCAGATTTCTCAATCATTCCTTTAAGTTTGTGTGGACTTTTCATGACCATCAGTCTGATTTTGTCAACATATATTTTAGCATTGGCATGTGTTCTTTTTAGAATGTTTTCAGAATTTCTTTATTGTATTTTTATATTTTCAAGGCATTTTTAGAAAACTACATTTCTGACGGTAAAAATTTGACATGTCCCAAATATTTTAAAACTTTATGCTCAATCAAGCACCGTTATATAAAACATAGCAAAAGCATATAAAAATTCATTATAAAGTGTTATGATCGAAAAAAGTCATATGTCATGCGTAAGCTAATAAAATAAATTTTCAAGACAACAAGAGAAATATATCAAAAGAGAAATAAATATTTAACGTGTTTCGGTCAATTGACCTACGTTCACGGCGGAGATGAGCAATAATCAACTATAATAAAAAGAAAATACAAAATATCGAGAGAACAATCTCGTAAAGAGGCAAACACAAGTGGCACGCTAAAACTTATCCCGTAAAGTTCTCCCCCTAAACAAGACTCTCAAACCACATATGGCTATATTGTGAATACTACTGAATAAAAATGACAGATATTCAATTTGTAAAACTCCAAACCTTTTCCTATAAGAAAATGGACTAGCTAAATAAGAAAGAATTATATTTTCCTTCTAGGAAAAGAAAAACTTAAGAAAATTTTCACAAAAACTTAACATAGAAATGGCTAATTCTTTCTAGAAGTATAGACTTCTTGCTGCCAAAATGGATATTCATGCCTCGTATCCATTATGTTTATTTCATGTCATTTGAGTAATCTTATACTATGACATTTCCTTTTTGTTAATACGACACAAACTTCACAATTACAAGACATATTGAAGACTATTTCAAAGCTCTGAATATATTTAATTATTATATGTACGTGTTTTGTGTAACGTTGGTTTCTTACCACCTCATAGAAATGAACGATTCATATTCTTCTGAACTATCTATCTTGTATATTTAATTTTATATTCTGTTTTCCAAAAACAAAATTATTAAAAAAATACAGCAATGTCTCTAGAAGCTTGTTCATTGTAAGAATCAGAAGATTCATTTTGTCGTTATAAAATGCTGGTAACATCCCACGCCTAACTTCATAAAAAATGTGACTAATGTGTAAACATCATCCTCACAAATCCAATTTCACACTGCCAACCACACACTACACTTAAGATAATGCTGAATATGCTTGTTCGTTTTAAAGAGAGCTGTAGAGCAATAGAAAAGTTATTTTTGCGTGTAATTTATAGATTATGAGTTCGAGTCATAGAAACAGTCACTAATGTCTTGCATTAAAGTAGACTGTTTACATCGTACCTCTTGGAGTACAAGCCTTTCTCAAAACAGACAAAACTGCGAGATACTTTGTGTACTGGAGTTGCTCTTGAAGCACACACCACGCTTAAGATAATGTTGAATATGCTTGTCTGTTTTAAAGAGAGCCGTGGATCAACAGTAAAGTTGTCTTCGCATGTTACCTGTAGGTTACGAATTCGAGTCGTAGAAGCAGTCTCTAATGCCATGCTAATGGGTAGGTTGTTTATATCATACCTCTTGGAGTGCGAGCCTTTCTCAAACCAGACAAAAATGCGGGACTTTAGTGTAGTGGAGTTGCCCTTTAAGCACACACCACACTTAAGATAATGTTGAATATGCTTATGTTTGCTCTTACATCATCAATTGACAATAAAACATGTACTATAAAACAAGCAATGTTGAAACCATATAGTAACCCCTAAGACATACCAAAAATTCTCTGATCTTTTGACTAATACTTTACTACCAAGGTATCAAACAATGGCTGTTGTCAGAGTTCAGCCACATTTTGTGTTATTTCCTTTCATGGCACAAGGTCACACTATCCCTATGATTGACACTGCGCGATTATTGGCACAACGCGGAGTTAAAATCACCATCCTTACTACACACTTAAATGCCACTAGATTCAAGACAGTCGTTGATCGCGCTATAGAGTCAGGACTAAAGATTCAAGTAATACAGCTCTATTTTCCAAGCTTAGAGTCAGGACTACCTGAAGGATGTGAAAATTTCGACATGCTTCCATCTATGGACTTGGGGTTGAAATTTTTCGATGCAACTAAAAGACTTCAACCCCAAGTGGAAGACTTGTTGCAAGAATTGAATCCATCGCCAAATTGTTTAATATCTGATATGTGTTTCCCTTGGACTACTAGTGTTGCCCAAAAATTTAACATTCCTAGGATTGTTTTTCATGGGATGTGCTGTTTCTCTTTATTGTGTTTACATAATTTGAGAGGTTGGAAAGAGTTGGAAAAAACAGAGTCTGATAAAGAGTATTTTCAAGTGCCTGGATTATATGACAAAATTGAACTAAACAAAGTTCAGCTTGCAAATATTGTTAGGCCCAGAGATTCATATTGGAAAGAATTAGGGGATCAAATGAAGAAAGCAGAGGATGAAGCTTATGGAATAGTAGTGAATAGTTTTGAGGATTTAGAACAAGAATATGTCAAGGGATTGAAAAAGGCTAAACACCAGAAAATTTGGACCATTGGCCCTGTTTCGTTATGCAATATAGAGAAACAAGACAAAGCTGAAAGAGGGAACAAGGCTTCAGTTGATGAACACCAATGCCTAAAATGGCTAGATTCCTGGGAAGAAAACTCTGTACTCTTTGTTTGTCTCGGAAGCCTATCGCGGCTTCCAACACAACAAATGATAGAGCTTGGGATTGGTTTAGAATCGTCGAAACGACCCTTTATTTGGGTTGTTAGACACAAGTCAGATGAGTTCCAAAAATGGTTAGTTGAAGAAAATTTTGAGGAAAGAGTTAAAGGACAAGGAATCCTAATCCATGGTTGGGCACCACAAGTACTAATATTGTCTCACACTTCAGTTGGTGGATTCTTGACGCATTGTGGATGGAATTCGAGTCTGGAAGGAATAACAGCTGGCGTGCCAATGATCACTTGGCCGATGTTTGCTGAACAATTTTGCAACGAGAGGCTAATAGTGAATGTATTAAAGACAGGAGTAAGGGCTGGGATTGAGAATCCTGTGATGTTTGGGGAGGAAGAAAAAGTGGGAGCACAAGTAAGTAAAGATGATATTAAGAAGGTAATTGAAGAAGTATTTGGTGAAGAAGTGGAAGCTGATGTGAGAAGAAAAAGAGCTAAAGAGCTAGGAGAAATGGCAAAGAGGGCTGTTGAGGAAGGGGGTTCTTCTTACTTCAATTTGACACAATTGATTCAAGATGTCACCGAGCAAGCTAAATTTTGAAAATTCGTCGAGTCTAACAGAAACAGTCTCTTTGTTTTCTTAAAATTAGGAATATTATCTGCGTACACACTATCTTTCCGAGATCCCACTTGTAGAATTACGCTATATTTATTGTTGTTATTGTTACCATCTAGGATTACAAAAGTTGATTTGGGAGAGGTGCAATGTATGCCATATAGTTAAAATGAAGTATGAACGGCAACATTACCGCGAGTAAAGTTCAGTTATTTTAATGTGATAAAAAAGATAAATTAATAACTGAGTGGATAAAGTTCAATTATCAATGTGCGTTTACTTTAACTTGACAAGGAATTATTTTGTTATTAAAATTCAGTAACTGTACATGAAATTAGTCCGAGTTTTTTTAAAGAGGGTTGCTCTGATGGTAAGCAATTCCTACTTCCAACTGAGAGGTTGTGAGTTCGAGTCTTCCCAAGAGTAAGGTGAGAAGTTCTTGGAGGGGAAGGATGTCGGGGGTCTATTTTTGGAAACAGCCTCTCTACCCAAAGGTAGGAGTAAGGTCTGCGTACATACTATCCTCCCCAGACCCCACTAAGTGGGATTATACTGGGCTGTTGTTGTTGTTTTTTAACCGTGTGTACACATTTTAAGACTTTGGAATTTAATCTTGCTAATTACTAATCATTTTTCATGAACATCCCAGGAAATATAATGAAGAAAAATGACAGTGTGGTATCAACTGCAATTAAATTAGTTTCATTTATCTAAGAACGAGTTTTAAACTTTTAATCACATTCCTCTATTTATCAGCCAGCTTTCGTGTAGTATCAAATGCAGATTTATTATTCAGTGCATCAGTTAATATAATGGTACTAATAAATACACATTTGTTTTACACCGCCATTCAAGGGCGGATGTAGAGTATAATACAAAGGCTCAGTCGCACTCAATTATTTGACCCAAATCTTATCTATATCTTAAAAAATTCATAAAATATAAATAAACATTAAATTTCTGTTATAAATAGAAGATTCTTACACTTCTATTTAAAGTGAATGTCTTTAATGTATTTAATTAGAGAGATTTTAGAGTTCTATTAGTGGTAGCTAAATCTTCCTCTCCCCTATAAATAGAGGTGCCCCCTACCATTGTAAATCATCCCTTGAGACCCCTCTCAACACAATAAGAAGAACTCTCTCTACTCTTCTCTATATTGCTATTGTTCTTGCTCTATTGTTCTTGTCTTTTGCTTTAGTTTATAACACGTTATCAGCACGAGACTCTACCGTCTCAAGTATCATTCTCGAAAATCCAAGGTATTTTCCCTCTTCCTAATTTAATTTTCGAGTATGTCTGACATTATGAAAAGGAAGTTCGTTGCCCTTGAAATTTCGGGCAAGAACTATATGACATGGGTGTTGGATGCTGAAATCCACTTAGATGCTATGGGTCTCGGAGACACCATCAAAGATAAAGAAAAAGCATCAACCCAAGATTGTGCGAAGGCCTTGATTTTCTTGCGCCACCACCTTGACGAAGGTTTGAAGATTGAATATCTCACCGTCAAGGATCCACTCGTTTTGTGGAACAGCTTAAAGGAGAGATATGACAACCTGAAGTTGGTCACTCTGCCACAAGCACGATATGATTGGGCCCATCTGAGGCTACAGGACTTTAAGTCCGTTTCTGAATATAATTCTGCTATGTTCAGAATTACTTCTAAACTGAAGCTATGTGGAGATAACATCTCCGATTACGATATGCTTGAGAAAACGTTTACAACGTTTCATGCCTCCAATATGGTACTGCAGCAACAGTACCGAGAGAAAGGCTTTACGAAGTACTCTGAACTGATTTCTCTCTTACTAGTGGCTGAGCGAAATAATGATCTGCTCATGAGAAATCACGAAAATAGACAACTGGGTCTACACCACTGCCTGAAGCAGATATGGTGCACTCGCATTATGCCAAACATAAAAGGGACCATGATCACGGTCATAAACGGGGTCAAAGCCAAGGACGTGGACAAGGAAGAAATTCCAAAGAAGTCCGTCACCCCCCAAAGAGAGATAACCACCGAAAGCAGAAACGGGGTCCAGAAGATCCTAAGGTAAATAGTTCAGAAACTATATGTTATCGTTGCGGTGGAAATGGGCACTGGTCTAGGACTTGCCGTATACCAAGACACTTGGTTGACCTTTATCAAGCATCTCGAAAGAGAAAAGGCCCTGAAACAAATTTTGTCTATGACGACAATGAGGATATCACCCACCTGGATGTGGCAGACTTCTTTGAGCAACCCGATGGAAAAATAGACCACCTAATCGGCGATGGATCCGTGATGAAAGAAGATGGAGTTATTTGATTTTGTTCTACTTATTTGTATTAGTTAGTGAATAAACTAATAGTCATTAGCATTAGCTCGTATTAGTTAGTTCATAAAGCAATGTTAGCAGTAGTTCTTTAGAATATCTTCAATATGTTCAAATATCAATAAAACTTTTATTTTCCAGTGGGGGTAATCGACTAGCCTGAAAAACTAGTCGATTATCAACTATTTTCGCATGAAAGTTGAAAAACAATTGATCAACAATCGATTGTCTTTGGCTAACAATCGATTGTCTTGAAACAGTGTGTTCTGGAATTTTTCAAAAATAGCCAACAATCGATTGTCTTTGTCTAACAATCGATTGTCTTGAAACAGTGAGGTCTGGAATTTTTCAAAAATCACCCACAATCGATTGTCTATATCTAACAATCGATTGTCGTTAGGCAGTGTAATCTGGAATTTTTCAAAAATCATCCACAATCGATTGTCGATGTTTAACAATCGATTGTCTTAAACAGTGTGATCTGAAGTTTTTCAAAAATAACAAATAATCGATTGTGTGTGTTTAACAATCGATTGTCTATGTTCCAACAATCGATTGTGTGTGTTTAATAATCGATTGTCTTATGAAAAACGCTGAAATTTTCAAACTGCATAGTAATTGATTATGGACAACATATCTTATTTTGTTTGTCAACTGTTAGTAGCAGATTTTGAAAATATTATGTGACACAAAAGAATTGAACTTGTTTATTCTTATGTTCATACCATGGGAAGTAAATTGATTGAAAGGCTCCGGAAGAGCAAATGTAACTCTGCCCAAAGGCATGACGTTTATCTTAGAGAATGCAATATTCTCCTCCAAGTCTAAGAAGAAACTTGTTGAGTTTTAAAGATGTACGCCGGAATGGCTACAATATTGAGACAATGGATGAAGATAATCTTGAATATCTCGTCCTCACTTTAAAGAATGTCTCCGGCCAAAAGAGGGTTATTGAGAAATTCCCGTCTTTATCTTGTGGCCTGTATTGGACAAGAATTAGTGCAATTGAGGCACATTCAACAGTAAATCTAAAGAATACTGAGTCCAATACATTTGTACTTTGGCATGATCGGCTGGGTCACCCAGGATCAACCATGATGAGACGGATTATAGAAAGCTCATATGGGCACCCGTTAAAGAATTTCAAAATCCTTTCAAGTAATGAATATCCTTGCACTTCGTGTTATCAAGGCAAGCTGATTATCAAACCATCCCCCACAAAGGTTGGGACCGAGTCACCCCCGTTTCTAGAACGTATACAAGGGGACATTTGTGGACCTATTCACCCACCCAGTGGGTAGTTTAGGTATTTCATGGTCTTGATAGACGCATCCTGTAGATGGTCTAATGTGTGCTTGTTGCCATCACGCAACCTTGCGTTTGCAAAGTTAATGGATAATAGATGAGAATAATCTTGAATTCTTCATGAAAACGAGGCTGCCCATTTCGGTTTGGGTTCACGCCATTTTGCATGCAGCAATGCTACTTTGTCGGCTGCCCGCTTCGGCTTAGGGTCACGCCATTTCGCATGCAGCAATGCTAGTTCGTCTCTGACTGACGAATTATCACAAATATTCCCTATTGCAATTGGTTTTGGGTCATGAACCCAATATATCCCATTTAAGAAGCTTTGGATGCGCAGTATAGGTGCCTGTAGCACCGCCATCCCGCACCAAAATGGGTTTGCAAAGAAGGTTAGGAATATATGTTGAGTATGAATCGTCCTCCATTATTCGCTACCTCGAAACATTGACAGGAGATTTGTTCACTGCACTATTTGCAGACTGTCAATTTGATGAGACACTTTTCCCAAAATTAGGGGGAGAAGTCGGTGAAACCAAATGGGAAATTTTGTGGAAAAATGTATCATTATCTCATCTTGATCCACATACCTCTATTTGAAAGAAAGAGGTACAAAAGATTATCCATTTGCAAAGAATAGCAAATCAAATGCCTGACGCATTTACGGACTTGAAGAGGATAACGAAATCCCACATTCACGCGGAAAATGTTCCGATCCGTATTGAAGTCCCTATTGGACAAATATCTAGTGTCATATCCAATGAGTCAAATGCACGCCAGAAGCGTGGCAGACCATTAGGTTCCAAAGATCGAAATCCTAGAAAGAGGAAAAAGAACGATCTAAATGACACTATGAAAGAATCACATGAGGACGCTCATGATTTGATTAATTCCGAGATTCACGAAGAATCTATTGAGCCTAAGACTCTTGAAAATACGGAATGCAAGAATATGAGGATCTCGAACCTCAGTCTGTGGTAGTACAAAATTAATTGAGAGCTCTCGAAGAGCCAATTATTACTATGTTGGAGAAACACAATTGAGTATTGTGCTGTAGTAAGTCTCAAAGAAACTTATTCAGTTTCCAAAGTACACGCGAAAGCGATTGATTATATTGAGACTATAAATAAAGGAAGGCTTTGATTCTCCTATTACTACAACTTGTAGCGGGGTAATTTGTATATGAAAAGCTACCCGCTTTGTTCTCCAGTTTGTACTACACAAACGAAAGAATGCCACAATAAAGTGGATATCTATTGGTATAAAACCCATGTCATAATAAACCCGAAGTTTATTGATAAGTGCACATGTCATGGTGTAAATTTGAAGTTTACCAATATTGATAATTTATTCAGTTGACATTCGTGTTAGCCATCTCATTTGAAGTATGATGTGCAAATTCACATAGGTGAATATCAAAGAACTAGAAGTTCTTGTTCTCAGTAATGAACTGACCAACTAAAGAGTTCGGGTTGAAGCCCCTTGATTCTGGAAATATCAAATGTGAATATGGGCCCATTCACCTGCCATGTATACCAAATATGATGCATCTATGGAATGGTTACATGCGCAATTGTTATTGACCCGCAGCCTGGCCGGTGCTTGCGGGGTAAATCGCTCAGTAATCTAACTTCGAGCATAGTTTCCAGATTCTCTACTCAAGACAGTTCATCTTGATAAGTTGGTTTAGCAAGATAATTATTGAGTGCTTCCACTTAATAGCTAAACTGTTTCTTATGAGAACTAAGTTATATATATATCAGTTTGATATAAGTTATATACAAGAGTATATTCTCCCCTCAAAAGTGGTTCAGGGTCAGGAACCAAATAATTTCATCTTATATTAAGGTGCTGTGTATATTGACATAATGCACAAAGATGATTTCCCAAAGTTGAGGAAACATGTTAGCTTTACTAACATGAGGGGGAGACATGATAAACACTTGAGAAAGTGTTACATGGGATGAATTTTCATTTGTATATGTATATCCCCGAATATCATGATATGAACCTGTAGTTCATAAAAAGGGAAATGCAATTGCAACATATTGCAAAGCATGCTATACGCATTTGCTGACTCAAAGAAAGTAACTAAATGGAAGAGATACAATTCAAGAAGAATTGATTCCATATGAAAGACATGTAGTTTTGAACCTATAGTTCAAATGCTTGAAAGTATAAAGGCAAAGGTATGTATAGTCAATTTTCGATATCTTATTTGCTTAGCATGACATGAAAACTTGATATGCAGCTAAAGTCTATTATGCGACTTATATGACTTAACTTGAAAGATTAAGTTGCTTCAAGCATATGCAATTCTTGGTCCTGAAGTACCGCATCCTAAGTACAATTTGTGTACATATGAATCTTGCTATAACTATAAGCATGATGGCATTGAGAATGCATCTATGGAGATATTGAAGAGTTATTCCACGACATTATATGAAGATGTTCATATCCATCAAGAATGATGATTTCAAGGTGCGGAATATTTATTCAAGTCAATATGGTTGATTTATTCATCAAGCATCTACCAAAGATCGTTTTGAAGATGATGCACAAGATTGGAATGCAAATGCTCAAGGATATAAATCGATGTACTCATTAGGGGGAGTCAATGCGCGTTGCACTCTTTTTTCCTTACAAGGTTTTGTCCCACTGGGTTTTCCTTGCAAGATTTTTAACGAGGCAACCAATAGGCGCATATTCAAACATGTGTACTCTTTTTCCTTACTTTAATATTTCCCATTGGGTTTTGGTTTTAAGGTTTTATGAGGCACATCATTGAATAGACATTCAAGGGGGAGTGTTATAAATAGAAGATTCTTACACTTCTATTTAAGGTGAATGTCTTTAATGTATTTAATTAGAGAGATTTTAGAGTTCTATTAGTGGTAGCTAAATCTTCCTCTCCCCTATAAATAGAGGTGACCCCTACCATTGTAAATCATCCCTTGAGACCCCTCTCAACACAATAAGAAGAACTCTCTCTACTCTTCTCTATATTGCTATTGTTCTTGCTCTATTGTTCTTGTCTTTTGCTTTAGTTTATAACAATATCCAATTTAATCATTAATACTTGATGTTGTTGTCTTAGAATGCCAAATTCATTGAGTACTTGAATCGTTGTCTTAGAATTTAGAACCAATAGAGCTCAAGTGTCCGTTTGGACATAAATTTAATGGATTATTTTTTCCAAAAAAAATTCATTTTTTTAGAATTAATATTTGTTCATAAAATTTTCAATTTTTACTTGAAAATGCATTTTAGAAATTTTTGAAAATTTGAAAAACTACAAAAAACCATTTTACAAAATTTTTATTCAACTCACTCACAAAACTTCAAAACAATCCAAATTAAAATATATGTCCAAACACAACACCAAATTTCAAATACCATTTTCATTTGAAATTTTTTTCACCATTGTTTTAAATTTTACAATTCTTATGTCCAAACGCCTACCAAATCTCAATTTATTGTCTAAGAAACTGAAGAAAGCAGTTGCGAAAAAATATAGTATTGACGTAACTGCAATTTCAAGCAAATCTCAAAAAGATTTTAAAGGAAACGAGCCCCTTTAAGTCCTAGAGTTCCACTATGATAATCAAATACTCCCTCCCCTCCATTTTAAGTATTTTTTTTTGGCTATTTTTACACATATTAAGTAGTCTATCTATTTGTTGGAGCCCAATCTTTACCTGAAGCCCAGCATGCTCCAGCGCAATATACCACGGCAGATCCATCTTGAAGATGTGGAATGCACTTTAACATGTAGCATTATTTATCTTTGTATGTTTAACCATCTTTGTAACATGTAGCCTTTTATTTTCAGTAAGTGTATAAATAGATAGTTTAGGCTAATACATTAACAGAGAACTCAATTCATATGAGACCGACCTTTATTCAATAAAGGGTTCTTCTCTTTCTCTCTCTCTTTGAAGTTAGGGTTCTTTGTCAATTTTAATCTCATACGGCTTCGATTCCTTGATTGTAACATGGTATTAGAGCAAGGTTTGTGCTCTCGGTGACCTCCGCTATCATTCGATGATACCCTTCACAACTGATTTTTGAGTTTTCGTCTTCCGGTGTGATGTTTTGCGATTGTTTCTAATGAGATTTTTCTGTTGCAATTGCAGTGAATGTGTGTTGTGATTATTGAAGATATTTGCTTCTTCTACTCATTGAAGAAGACCGGTACTACTCTCTATTTTTTGGATTCGTAATTGTTTACGTAGATTTGGTGACCTAATTTTTAGAGAATTTCAATTTCGTTTTTTTCATAATGGTGAATACTGAGACTATATCTTCTACTTTTACTGCTGCTATTTCAACATCTGTTGAACCTTCTCACCCGTTGTATCTCTATCCAACTGATAACCTTGGTACAATCATTGTTGCTGATAGATTTAATGGAATGAGTTACGGAAGATGGAGACGAGGGATGTTAATTGGCTTATCTTGTAAGAATAAATTGGGAATAATAAACGGGACGATTGCTAAACCTAGTGCAAATTCACCACTGTTTGAGGCGTGGTGTCGATGTAACGATATGGTGATTGCGTGGATTCTGAATAGCTTAGAAGCTGAAATTAGAGAAAGCGTTATGTACAATGAATCGGGTGCTAAGTTGTGGAATGACATAGAGAAACGTTATGGTCAACCTAATGGATCCAAGGTCTATTAAATTCGTAAGGCCTTGTCTTCCATCTCTCAAGGAAATTCAAATGTTGCTTCTTACTTCTTTAGGATAAAGAAACTCTGGGATGAATTAGCTTACTCGATTACATATACTGATTGTGTGTGCGGCTGCAAGGAAGATTTTCAAAAACTACAGAGGATCAGAAACTTCATCAGTTTTTAATGGGACTTAATGACACTTATACCACGATTCGGAGAAATATTTTGGCGATGAAGCCGCTACCAGACATTGAAGCTACCTATTCCATGTTGCTCAGTGATGAAAGTCAATGTAAGGTTCCGCTTTCAGCTCCTTCATTATCTACTGAATCTTCCTCATTCTCTGCTGGTGTGCAATGGCCATATGCAGGACCATTTCCTTCTAGAATGCAAAAGACTTATTCTCAGAAGGTTAACTTTGATACTAAGAAGACTAATATGGTGTGCAAATATTGCCAAAGAACGAGCCATACTATTGAAAAGTGCCACAAGTTAATTGGATATCCTAATAATCCTCAACCTAATAGATTCAGAAAATCTGCATCTTGTGCACATGTTTCAGAGTCTCAGAACATGGGCCAAGCAGAGAACTTTGTTGGTGACAATCGAGTTGAACAGCCTGAGTCCAAGATTCATGGTTTCACAAAGGAACAATACGACCATTTGCTAAAGCTGTTTCAACATACCAAGGTGACTACACAGGATAACATTGTTGTTGCATCTGCTAATTTTGCAGGTTTGTTTCACTGTCTTGATGTTAGAAATTGTTGTGTCTTTGCTTGCAATTTGTCTAAATTATATGGTGATCCTTGGATAATAGACTCTTGTGCAACTAATCATATGACGCCTCAGAAATCTCTGTTAATCAATCTTTAACCTTTAACCATTCCTTACTTGGTAATTCTTCCTAATGGTTACAGAGTCAAAGTGACTTTTTCAGGCTCTCTTCCTTTGTTTAATGGTCCAGTTTTACAAAATGTTTTACTTGTCCCCTCTTTCAAATACAATTTGATTTTCTTGCATCAACTTTTATTGCAACTCAGTTGTAATGCTCTTTTTCCCCCTTATGATTATGTTTTACAGGGCCCTTCTATGAAGAGGCCACTGGTTCTTGGTAAAATCTCTAATACATATCCAGAGTGACTCTCCTTCATCATCTTACATTCCTGCTCTTTCAACTGGTGATACTAGTTCTAATGTTTCTCTTAATTCTGGTTGTGTTCCATCTTTTTCTTCTTCCATACACACTGTAAATACCATTGAAGCAAATAAAACTATTACCAGTTGTGTGCATCCTGTTTCTCCTGCTTTTGATTTTGATATGTTTTGGAACCTTAGACTTGGTCACATGCCTTTTTCTAAAATGAAATCTATTTCCTACATTAAAGACAAACTATCTAAGAAACATTCATTTATTTGTGATGTTTGTCCCTTGGCTAGGCAGCAAAGACTTTCTTTCCATGGTAGCTCCATTAAATCTACCACCCCTTTTCAACTTGTACATGTAGATTTGTAGGGACCGTACCATACTCAAACTTACAATGGATTTAAATATTTTTAACTATAGTAGATGATTTTCCAGGGCTACTTGGACTCATTTGCTTTCCACCAAATCCAATGCGAAGTCATTCATATTCTTTGTGCATAACCAATTCAATTCTTCTGTCAAAACACTTCGATCTGATAATGTATTTGAACTAGGTTCAAGTGCTGAAGCTATTTCTTTCTTTTCATCTTAGGGTATTATACACCAATTTTCCTGTTCACATACTCCTCAACAAAATTGAGTAGTGGAGAGGAAGCATAAACACTTGCTAGAAATTGCTAGGTCTTTGTTATTTCAATCTAATCTACCCCTTAAATACTGGGGATAATGCATTCTTACTGCCACCTACCTTATTAATCGCTTTCCTTTTCCCTTATTACAACACAAAACACCTTACGAACTACTGTTTGGATCACCTCCTTCATTTGCTCACCTTAGAGATTTTGGGTGTCTGTGTTTTGCTGCTGTACCCAAGTCTTAAAGGGGCAAATTTAAATCAAGGACAATTTCTTGTGTGTTTCCTGGCTATGGCATGACAAAGAAGGCATATAAAATTTTAAACCTAACGAGGCATAAAGTTTTCTTTTCAAGGGATGTTATATTTCATGAGTCTACTTTTCCATATTCTTCTTCTGTTCCTTATTTTTTCCCTCCTGATGTTTCCCCTCCTCCTACTGCTACTGATGTATTTTTATCCTCTCCCCCCCTCCTCATTTTCCCACCTCTGCTACTGGTTCTTCCCCAATAGCCTCTGTTCCTTTCTCTTCACACTCTCAAGAGTTTATTAATTCTCATGTTCCTTTACGAAGATTTTCCAGGCCCTCAAATCTTCCCACTTATCTTAAGGATTATGTTTGCACTAATGCTTCTATCTCAAAGGATCCTAAGACTACTTCTGACAATTGTTTGCTTGAGCCACATTTTTATCATCAAGCTGTGGTTCACCCTGCTTGGCGGGATGCCATGTTGAAAGAATTTCAAGCTTTAGAAGCAAATAACACATGGACCATCATGCCTTTGCCTCCTGGTAAAAAGGCCAGCTCATCTAAATGGGTATATAAAGTTAAATAACGTGCAAATGGTAGTATAGAGAGGCATAAATCTAGACTTGTTATAAGGGGAGACACTCAAAAAGAGGGAATAGACTTTAACGAAACCTTTTCTCCTGTTGTCAAACTTACCACCATTAAGTGTCTATTAAGTGTTGCTATTAAGAGGAATTGGGCTGCGTTTGTAATGAATTTTTGCATGGTGACTTGGATGAGGAGGTTTCCATGAAAGTACCTCTTGGAGTGGAAGTGATTGCTTCTGATCCTTCTATAAATCTAGTTTGCAAGCTTAATAAATCCCTCTATGGCCTTCGCCAAGCCTCAAGACAATGGTATGCAAAGCTGTCCACTACTCTTCAGTCCAAAGGATATGTTTCCAGTAAGAATGATTATTCTCTTTTCACTAAATTGTCTGGCTCTTCTCTTACCATCTAGCTGTATATGTAGATAATATTTTGTTAACTAGAGATGATTTGAGTGAAATTACTTCTCTAAAGCAATATTTGGATGCTTAATTTTGGATTAAAGATTTGGGAGAGGCCCATTTTTTCTTAGGGTTGCAGATTTTTAAACACCCTCGGGGACTGCTTGTTACTCAACAAAAGTTTCTCTTGGACCTTCTTTATGAATTTAATTGCCTTCATGTAAGTCCTGTGGTTTCTTCTTTGGATGCTCATGTTAAATTGTCTGCTGATTTTGGGGACCCCCTTCCTGATCTTTCCTTGTATCTTAAGTTGATTCGGAAGCTGAATTTTCTTCAACACACCAGACCTGATATCTCCTATAGTGTACAACACCTCAGTCAGTTTATTTCACAACCCCGGATTCCCCATTTTGAAGCTGATTTGCATGTGTTGAGATATTTGGTAGGCACTCCTGATTTGGGTTTGTTGTTCAATAATACTTCATCCTTTGATTTTCTTGGGTTTTGTGATTCTGATTGGGGAAGTTTCTTTACATCTCGGAAGTCTGTGGGTGGTTTTTTGTTACAATTTGGAGGTTGCCCTATCTCTTGGAAATCTAAAAAGCAGGTTACCATTGCTCTTTCTTTCGCTGAAGCCGAATATAGAGCTTTAAGACAACTGGTGGCAGAAATTGTTTGGGTTGTTTGCCTACTTAGTGAGTTTGGGGTTGCTTCTTTGTATCCTGTTCCAGTGTTCTGTGACAATCCTCTGCTATTCACATTTCCCGCAATCCTGTCTCCCATGAACGTACCAAAAATATCGAGATAGATTGCCATTTTGTGCGTGAAAAGCTCCAATCTAGGATCATTGCCTTGCATGCTGTTCCTACTAGTTCGCAATTGGCTGATATATTTACCAAGGCTTTACCAGGTTCTCACCATTGTACGTTCCTTTCCAAGCTTGGACTGGTGGACCATTCTTGCTTGCCGGGGGGAGGGGGTGTTGGAGCCCAATCTTTACCTGAAGCCCAGCATGCTCCAACTTAAGACACCAAGGCAGACCCATCTTGAAGATGTGGAATACACATTAACATGTAGCATTATTTATCTTTGTATGTTTAACCATCTTTGTAACATGTAGCCTTTTATTTTCAGTAAGTGTATAAATAGTTAGTTTAGGCTAATAGATTAACAGAGAACTCAATTCATATGAGACCGACCTCTGTTCAATAAAGGGTTCTTCTCTTTCTCTCTCTCTTTGAAGTTAGGGTTCTTTGTCAATTTTAATCTCATACGGCTTCGATTCCTTGATTGTAACATGGTATTAGAGCAAGGTTTGTGCTCTTGGTGACCTCCGCTATCTTTCGATGATACCCTTCAATACTGATTTTTGAGTTTTCGTCTTCCGGTGTGATGTTTTGCGATTGTTTCTAATGAGATTTTTCTGTTGCAATGTGAATGTGTGTTGTGATTATTGAAGATATTTGCTTCTTCTACTCATTGAAGAAGACCGATACTACTCTCTATTTTTTGGATTCATAATTGTTTACGTAGATTTGGTGACCTAATTTTTAGAGAATTTCAATTTCGTTTTTTTCATAATGGTGAATACTGAGACTATATCTTCTACTTTTACTGCTGCTATTTCAACATCTGTTGAACCTTCTCACCCGTTGTATCTCTATCCGACTGATAACCTTGGTACAATCATTGTTGCTGATAGATTTAATGGAATGAGTTACGGAAGATGGAGACGAGGGATGTTAATTGGCTTATCTTGTAAGAATAAATTGGGAATAATAAACGGGACGATTGCTAAACCTAGTGCAAATTCACCACTGTTTGAGGCGTGGTGTCGATGTAACGATATGGTGATTGCGTGGATTCTGAATAGCTTAGAAGCTGAAATTAGAGAAAGTGTTATGTACAATGAATCGGGTGCTAAGTTGTGGAATGACATAGAGAAACGTTATGGTCAACCTAATGGATCCAAGGTCTATTAAATTCGTAAGGCCTTGTCTTCCATCTCTCAAGGAAATTCAAATGTTGCTTCTTACTTCTCTAGGATAAAGAAACTCTGGGATGAATTAGCTTACTCGATTACATATACTGATTGTGTGTGCGGCTGCAAGGAAGATTTTCAAAAACTACAGAGGATAAGAAACTTCATCAGTTTTTAATGGGACTTAATGACACTTATACCACGATTCGGAGAAATATTTTGGCGATGAAGCCGCTACCAGACATTGAAGCTACCTATGCCATGTTGCTCAGTGATGAAAGTCAATGTAAGGTTCCGCTTTCAGCTCCTTCATTATCTACTGAATCTGCCTCATTCTCTGATGGTGTGCAATGGCCATATGCAGGACCATTTCCTTCTAGAATGCAAAAGACTTATTCTCAGAAGGTAAAGATTGGAGCCCAATCTTTACCTGAAGCCCAGCATGCTCCAACTCAAGACACCAAGGCAGACCCATCTTGATGATGTGGAATACACATTAACATGTAGCATTATTTATCTTTGTATGTTTAACCATCTTTGTAACATGTAGCCTTTTATTTTCAGTAAGTGTATAAATAGTTAGTTTAGGCTAATAGATTAACAGAGAACTCAATTCATATGTGACCGACCTCTGTTCAATAAAGGGTTCTTCTCTTTCTCCCTCTCTTTGAAGTTAGGGTTCTTTGACAATTTTAATCTCATACGGCTTCAATTCCTTGATTGTAACATGGTATTAGAGCAAGGTTTGTGCTCTCGGTGACCTCCGCTATCATTCGATGATACCCTTCACAACTGATTTTTGAGTTTTCGTCTTCCGATGTGATGTTTTGCGATTGTTTCTAATGAGATTTTTCTGTTGCAATGTGAATGTGTGTTGTGATTATTGAAGATATTTGCTTCTTCTACTCATTGAAGAAGACCGGTACTACTCTCTATTTTTTGGATTCGTAATTGTTTACGTAGATTTGGTGACCTAATTTTTAGAGAATTTCAATTTCGTTTTTTTCATAATGGTGAATACTGAGACTATATCTTCTACTTTTACTGCTGCTATTTCAACATCTGTTGAACCTTCTCACCCGTTGTATCTCTATCCAACTGATAACCTTGGTACAATCATTGTTGCTGATAGATTTAATGGAATGAGCTACGGAAGATGGAGACGAGGGATGTTAATTGGCTTATCTTGTAAGAATAAATTGGGAATAATAAACGGGACGATTGCTAAACCTAGTGCAAATTCACCACTGTTGGAGGCGTGGTGTCGATGTAACGATATGGTGATTGCGTGGATTCTGAATAGCTTAGAAGCTGAAATTAGAGAAAGCGTTATGTACAATGAATCGGGTGCTAAGTTGTGGAATGACATAGAGAAACGTTATGGTCAACCTAATGGATCCAAGGTCTATTAAATTCGTAAGGCCTTGTCTTCCATCTCTCAAGGAAATTCAAATGTTGCTTCTTACTTCTTTAGGATAAAGAAACTCTGGGATGAATTAGCTTACTCGATTACATATACTGATTGTGTGTGCGGCTGCAAGGAAGATTTTCAAAAACTACAGAGGATCAGAAACTTCATCAGTTTTTAATGGGACTTAATGACACTTATACCACGATTCGGAGAAATATTTTGGCGATGAAGCCGCTACCAGACATTGAAGCTACCTATTCCATGTTGCTCAGTGATGAAAGTCAATGTAAGGTTCCGCTTTCAGCTCCTTCATTATCTACTGAATCTTCCTCATTCTTTGCTGGTGTGCAATGGCCATATGCAGGACCATTTCCTTCTAGAATGCAAAAGACTTATTCTCAGAAGGTTAACTTTGATACTAAGAAGACTAATATGGTGTGCAAATATTGCCAAAGAACGAGCCATACTATTGAAAAGTGCCACAAGTTAATTGGATATCCTAATAATCCTCAACCTAATAGATTCAGAAAATCTGCATCTTGTGCACATGTTTCAGAGTCTCAGAACATGGGCCAAGCAGAGAACTTTGTTGGTGACAATCGAGTTGAACAGCCTGAGTCCAAGATTCATGGTTTCACAAAGGAACAATACGACCATTTGCTAAAGCTGTTTCAACATACCAAGGTGACTACACAGGATAACATTGTTGTTGCATCTGCTAATTTTGCAGGTTTGTTTCACTGTCTTGATGTTAGAAATTATTGTGTCTTTGCTTGCAATTTGTCTAAATTATATGGTGATCCTTGGATAATAGACTCTTGTGCAACTAATCATATGACGCCTCAGAAATCTCTGTTAATCAATCTTTAACCTTTAACCATTCCTTACTTGGTAATTCTTCCTAATGGTTACAGAGTCAAAGTGACTTTTTCAGGCTCTCTTACTTGTTTAATGGTCTAGTTTTACAAAATGTTTTACTTGTCCCCTCATTCAAATACAATTTGATTTCCTTGCATAAACTTTTGTTGCAACTCTGTTGTAATGCTCTTTTCTCCCCCTATGATTGTGTTTTACATGGCCCTTCTATGAAAATGCCATTGGTTCTTGGTAAAATCTCTAATGGACTATACATATTCCGGAGTGACTCTCCTTCATCATCTTACATTCCTGATCTTTCAACTGGTGATACTAGTTCTAATGTTTCTGTTAATTCTGGTTGTGTTCCATCTTTTTCTTCTTCCATACACACTGTAAATACCATTGAAGCAAATAAAACTATTACCAGTTGTGTGCATCCTGTTTCTTCTGCTTTTGATTTTGATATGTTTTGGAACCTTAGACTTGGTCACATGCCTTTTTCTAAAATGAAATCTAGTTCCTACATTAAATACAAACCATCTAAGAAACAGTCCTTTATTTGTGATGTTTGTCCCATGGCTAGGCAGCAAAGACTTTCTTTCCCTGATAGCTCCATCAAATCTACCACCTTTTTTCAACTTGTACATGTAGATTTGTGGGGACCTTACCATACTCAAACTTACAATGGATTTAGATATTTTTTAACTATAGTAGATGATTTTCCAGGGCTACTTGGACTCATTTGCTTTCCACCAAATCCAATGCTTTTGCTCTATTGAAGTCATTCATATTCTTTGTGCATAACCAATTCAATTCTTCTGTCAAAACACTTCGATCTGATAATGTATTTGAACTAGGTTCAAGTGCTGAAGCTATTTCTTTCTTTTCATTAGGGTATTATACACCAAACTTCTTGTTCACATACTCCTCAACAAAATGGAGTAGTGGAGAGGAAGTATAAACACTTGCTAGAAACTGCTTGGTCTTTGTTATTTCAATCTAATCTACCCCTTAAATACTGGGGAGAATGCATTCTTATTGCCACCTACCTTATTAATCGCTTTCCTTCTCTCTTATTTCAACACAAAACACCTTATGAACTACTGTTTGGATCACCTCCTTCATATGCTCACCTTATAGATTTTGGGTGTCTGTGTTTTGTTGCTTTACCCAAGCCTTAAAGGGATAAATTTAAATCAAGGACTATTTCTTGTGTGTTTCATTGGATATAGCATGACAAAGAAGGCATATAAATTGTTAAACCTAACGAGGCATAATGTTTTCTTTTCAAGGGATGTTATATTTCATGAGTCTACTTTTCCATATTCTTCTTCTGTTCATTATTTTTTCCCTCCTGATGTTTTCCCTCCTCTTACTGCTACTGATGTATTTTTCTCCACTCCTCTCCCTCCTCCTTTTCCCACCTCTGCTACTGGTTCTTCCGCTATTGCCTCTGTTCCTTTCTCATTACACTATCCAGAGTTTACTACTTCTCATGTTCCTTTACGAAGATCTTCCAGGCCCTCAAATCTTCCCACTAATCTTAAAGATTATGTTTGCACTAATGCTTCTATCTCAAAGGATCCTAACACTTCTTCTGACAATTGTTTGCTTGAGCCACATTTTTATCATCAAGCTGTGGTTCAACCTGCTTGGCGGGATACCATGTTGAAAGAATTTCAAACTTTAGAAGCAAATAACACATGGACCATCATGCTTTTGCCTCCTGGTAAAAAGGCCATCTCATCTTAATGGGTATATAAAGTTAAACAAGGTCCAGATGGTAGTATAAAGAGGCATAAAGCTAGACTTATTATAAGGGGAGACACTCAACAAGAGGGAATAGACATTAACAAAACCTTTTCTTATGTTGTCAAACTTACCACCATTAAGTGTCTATTAAGTGTTGCTGTTAAGAGGAATTGGGCTGTTTTTCAGTTAGACGTTAATAATGAATTTTTGCATGGTGACTTGGATGATGAGGTTTCCATGAAAGTACCTCTTGGATTGGAAGTGATTGCTTCTGATCCTTCTATGAATCTAGTTTGCAAGCTTAATAAATCCCTCTATGGCCTTCGCCAAGCCTCAAGACAATGGTATGCAAAGTTATCCACTACTCTTCAGTCCAAATGATATGTTTCCAGTAAGAATGATTATTATCTTTTCACTAAATTGTCTGGTCTTCTCTTACCATTGTAGATGTATATGTAGATGATATTTTGTTAACTGGAGATGATTTGTGTGAAATTACTACTCTAAAAAAATTTTTGGATGCTCAAATTTGGATTAAAGATTTGGGAGAGGCCCATTTTTTCTTGGGGTTGCAGATTGTTAAACACCCTCAGGGACTGCTTGTTACTCAACAAAAATTTCTCTTGGACTTCTTTATGAATTTAGTTGCCTTCATGTAAGTCCTGTGGTTTCTCCTTTGGATGCTCATGTTAAATTGTCTGCTGATTTTGGGGATCCCCTTCCTGATCCGTTCTTGTATCATAAGTTGATTGGGAAGCTGAATTTTCTTCAACACACCAGACCTGATATCTCTTATAGTGTACAACACCTCAGTCAGTATATGTCACAACCCCGGATTCCCCATTTTGAAGCTGGTTTACATGTGTTGAGATATTTGGTAGGCACTCCTGATTTGGGTTTGTTGTTCAATAATTCTTCCTCCTTTGATTTTCTTGGGTTTTGTGATTCTAATTGGGGAAGTTGCTCTACATCTCGGAAGTTCGTGAGTGGTTTTTATTACAATTGGGAGGTTTCCCTATCTCTTGGAAATCTAAAAAGCAGGCTATCATTGCTCTTTCTTTCACTGAAGCCGAATATATAGCATTAAGACAACTTGTGGCAGACATTGTTTGGGTTGTTCGCCTACTTAGTGAGTTTGGGGTTTCTTCTTTGTCTCCTGTTCCAGTGTTCTGTGACAATCACTCTGCTATTCACATTGCCTGCAATCCTGTCTCCCATGAACGTACCAAACATATCGAGATAGATTGTCATTTTGTGCGTGAAAATCTCCAATCTGGGCTCATTGCCTTGCATGTTATTCCTACTAGTTCGCAGTTGGCTGATATTTTTACCAAGGCTTTACCAGGTGCTCACCATTTTACGTTCCTTTCCAAGCTTGGACTGGTGGACCATTCCATTTTGCGGGGGGGGGGGGGGGGGAGGGGTGTGTTGGAGCCAAATCTTTACCTGAAGCCCAGCATGCTCCAGCCCAAGATACCAAGGCAGAACCATCTTGAAGATGTGGAATACACTTTAACATGTAGCATTATTTATCTTTGTATGTTTAACCATCTTTGTAACATGTAGCCTTTTATTTTCAGTAGTGTATAAATAGATAGTTTAGGCTAATAGATTAACAGAGAACTCAATTCATATGAGACCGACCTCTCTTCAATAAAGGGTTCTTCTCTTTCTCTCTATCTTTGAAGTTAGGGTTCTTTGTCAATTTTAATCTCATATGGCTTCGATTCCTTGATTGTAACACTTTTAGTATTACTTAATAACAATGTTTTAAAAAGCGGGGCGTGAGGCGAGACGTTTTACCTCTGGCGAGGCGTAAGCCCTGAGATATGGGGTGCAAGTCCCACGGATTTTTAAATTTTACTAATTTTAAGAATTTTAAGATAGTATAAAATAAAAAATAATTATAAAAATTACATCAAAACCATAAAATTATAACAAATAATCTATTTAAAATATTTACAAATTATAGTTCGACTATGAATAATACGAAAAGTATGATATATATCATAATATGCTAATTAGTTGCAACGTCGTTACAACTCAAACATCAAAAGTAATGTATCCGACATGAAATCTTATATTTATCTCTTAAGGAGTAGTAGATCATGAAAGAATTTCAATATTATAATTTAATATTTTACTTAACGTACTACTTTTATTTAATATGCTTTCTATTCGAAAGAGAATTAATATAAAATATAATTCATAATTTAAATGTGATTCTCTGGCATCATCTATTTTTAAGTTTCAACAAGTTAATATACTAACACATAATTTACCATACAATATCATGATAACTAATTATTTGTAAATAACTACTAGCTAATACTGAAATATTAAATTAATGAGTATTGTATCTCGTAACGTGAAAAAAAAATATTTAGAAGAATAATTATAAAAAAATTATAGATTGTTATATAGTAAAGACATAACAAAAGCTAATAAATAAATACTTTTGAAATGAAAGATTTATTTTAAATTTACTATCATAGCAGTCTTAGCGGATACGTGTAATAATTTTTATTTCAATTATGACATAAAATACTCTCGACTTAATGATTTCTGATTAAGAAAGATGTAATTATGAATAGTCAACGATTTGTTAAAAAAATTTGATGATTTACAAGGTTAGTTACATACAATTGCATAAAGTTCTATTAGGCGAGCCCAGTACCCTGGGCGTTGGCCGTGTACGGGGGCGTAAGCCCCGGTGGCTGAGACGTAAATCTCACGGAACTAAGCCCCACACATGAGTCCAGGGCATTTTACGAGTGCTCCGCCCCGGGGCGAGTCCCAATTCTGCCTTTTAAAACAGAACTTAATAATGTAATTGATCATAATAAGTAATTTCTTCATTGGAAATACAAAAAATACTCCTAGTCTCTTTACATAGTTTCTTGAGCCGATGGTTTATCGGAAATAATCTCTCTATCTTTATAAAGTAGGGGTAAGGTCTGTGTACACACTACCCTCTTCAGTCCTTATTTATATGATTACACTAGGTTTGTTATTATTTACTCTTAGGCTCTTTACTCCTAGGACAACTTTGAAAATAAGAAGTTAATTCTTTCTTGATATTTAAAAATATTAAATATTGTGAACCATAAAAAGAAGGACCAAAAAATCACTAGACCGGAAGGAATATTGATTAAACGGCTGCGATAATTAAAATTAAAATAGTTTCCGAGGGCGACATTTTGTAAATTTAAAGCTACTTGACAAAATCTTCGGAGATATGCATGGTAATCTACATTTTATATATGTTCCGTGCAGAAATTTGCAAAGTCTTACCAATTTGTCTTTTGTAACATACAATTATAAGGGTCCACTATTTCATATTTATCAAGAAAATGACCAAAAATAAAAAAAAACGCACAAGCAAGAACCGTCTTAAATATTTATGTTTTGGATTCTAAAAAAGGAACTAATTTGAATAAATTATTATACACATTAAGTAAACAAAATTATATCAAATACAAATTTTTTGTTAAAGATATTGAATCTTGTCAAATCTGTAACTAAAATTCTAGCTCTGCCAGCGGCCTCTTACGTGTTTGTATGCCCTAGCTCCATGATTAGGATAAGCTTTCGGACGATATCGTATCAACTGAAAGATAGAGCAGCCTGTAAAGGCCAAAATGTGAATCATGAAATTTTGTACATATTGTTTGTACAATAAATTCCAAAAGTATAGGCACAACACCAACGTGGGCTAACTGTCTAGACTTGTAGTAATTGATAGCCAATTCAAAAGTTATTGCAAAATAGCCAAAAGTTCTGATATCCCAGATACTAATATCAATCCAATATTAGTATCATAATTTATATTGTCTTCAATTTCTCGAACTATTCCCATGTTTACTTACTCTACCTCATTTCCTCATGTCTATAGCTATTGTATTCCTTCTTAATGGGTGGCGTCGACCATTATTTAGTAAAATTATACGTGACGTTTTAGTTGGTCGTCCTCATTTAATTTATATTTAATTTTAAAAAAAATTAATTTATATCCACTTTTTAAACAACTTCAACCCCCTTTCTTCTTCTTCCTTCAAAACCACGCAAATAGATCGTTTATCATCGGATCACGCTCTTACAGATTTTCCACAACTCTAAACTCAAGAAAATATAATAAAAACACAATCTTCTTTTTATTAAAACCTATCTTTCTCTATGAATTCAAGAACCAGCTTAAACTATTGAAAGGTGTATTATTACTAAGATGAGTGGTCTTCATTATATATTTTTCATATGGATATGCAAAGGGAGAGTTTAAATAGAAGTGAGGAAAGAGGAAGCAGCACAGCGAGAGTGTTGTGAATGGTATCTTTTGCACAGCAAAACAACCAATCTGTCCCTGTACTATAATAACATTCACAAAGCTTTTTCAAAAAGTTCACCTTATATAGCAGTTAAATTTTTGCAAATGAACTAAATATATTTAGTATTCTTAATTGAAGTTTTCGAAAAAATGTATTCAGGACAAATTTTTTTTTACTTATTTAATGTTGAAAATTACAAATAAACTAAATAATTTCAATATCTTCCGCTGAAATTTTTAAAAAAGCTTATCCCGGACAAAAAGAACTTCAGCTTATTTAGTGCTGAAGTTTTTACAAATAAATTAAATAACTTGGCATTTTCTGCAAAATTTTTTAAAAAAGCTCATCCACAAAAAAACTTTAGCTTATTTAATGGTGAAGTTTTTGCAAATGAAGTAAATAACTTCAGCATCTTCTGCTGAAGTTTTTAAAAAAACTTTATGACAAAATCAATGAATGTAGGACCAAAAACTTAAACTTATTTAGTGCTAAAGTTTTTGCAAATGAACTAAATAACTTCAGCATCTTCTGCTGAAATTTGTGAAAAATCTTATCTAGGACTAAAAAATTTCAGCGTATTGTCTTTGCTACTTCAGGCTCATCTACTAGAATACTAAAGTTTTGCGTGATTGCTTCTGCTACTTCAGTGTAAGTTACGTAAAAAAGTTGATACGCATATTATTTTTTGGCAAAACTAATACAAGTTAAAATGTGACCCAAATACGGGTATAAATACAAATCCACCCACTATTTTTGATCCGAAATTGTCCACAACCACAACCATGCATCATCTAGAATTATTCGATCAATAATCATGTCACATTTAAATGGTATTTTTGTGTGGATAAATTGCATGTGGTGCCGTAACAAGTATACCAAATACTCTGTGTTCAAATTCAAGAATTAATTAACGAGTAGAAGCATTGGAAAAATAGTATAAACTAGTTAGGAGACTTACGGATTTTTCCTTAGAGGAAAAAGATGAGGTGCAACAACCCCACAACTCGAATTATTAGTTGTTGAAAATCATGACGTGGCATATAGAATTCATGTTTCCACAACCTAATTATTCTTTTTTAAGACGCAGAAAATCAAATCTTAGCCGTCATTTGTTTCTCATATGAAAGTTAGAAAACCTCTTTTCTATACTCACATAATTTAGGTTGTTATTAAGTTTATGGGTCATGTAGGACCCTTATGGGGTCAATAATAATTTCCAACAGGAAAAATAGTTAGTGTTTTTTTCAGAAATCATATATGTATATCTGTTTCTAACTTATAGACGGATAAGAAAAGGGGCTATTCAGTTTCAGTAGAAAGTAATTGAAGATGTATCCAATACATAAGAATGGATATTACCATTTTTGAGTATAAAATTTAAGGTTATGAATATTACAGTTCTCTTCTTTATATTATATATATATTCTTTACCTCATTATTTTTGGTGACTTATGTTAGATGTTGTCCTATTTTCTTATTATATTTGATTTTTCTATATCTCAAAAGAAATAGCGACATATTTACGATAATTGAATTTTCCTTATTATAGAAGAAAATTATAAATCTTCCATACTTGACTAGTCTTCTTTCTGGTAGGAAAATGTTTGGACTTCTATAAATTGAGGATCGTTCCTTCTCATTCAGTATCATCCACAATGTAGCCATATGGGGCATGAGAGTCGTGTTTAGGAGGAGAACTTTACGGGACAAGTGTTAGTGTGTCACTTGTGTTTGTCTTTTTCGTGAGGTTGTTGTCTCAATATTTTGTACTCTCTTTTTATATAGTGGATTGCTCATCTCCGTTGTGGACGTAGGTCAATTGAGCGAACCATGTTAAATGTTTGTGTTGTATATTTCTCTTTTATTGTCTAATTTATCGTCGTTCAAGGTTAGCATTACTAGCTTCCGCATGACACATGATTTTTCAGTCCTAACAAGTGGTATCAGAGTGAGGTTCAAGACATGTTCATCTTGGCGAGTTCAGATCTAGCAGCAACATATTTGGCGATAACTGTGATTTTTTCTAAGAAATTTGACCGGAGTGCTATGCATGTTGAAACAAACTTTGCGGTGAAAATGCGACCTATTGAAAATTATGTAAAGAAGGCGGATCAAATTTATTTTGTCAAAAATTTAGGCCAAGGGGGAGAATTGTTACGTGTCCTAATTTTCTTACCATATTTGATTTATCTATATCTGAAAGGAAACAACGACATATTTACCATAATTGAGTTTTTCTTCTTGTAGAAGAAACTTATAAGTCTTCCATATTTGGCTATTCTTTTTTCCTGTAGGAAAAGGTTTTGGACTTCTTTAAATTGAGGATATTTCCTTCTCATTCAGTAGCATCCATAATATAGCCATATGGGGCTTGAGAGTCGTGTTTAGAGGAGAACTTTAAAGACAAATGTTAGTGTGTCACTTGTGTTTGACTCTTTGTGAGTTTGTTCTCTCGATATTTTATACTCGTTTTTATATAGTGGATTGCTCATCTCTGCTGTGGATGTATGTCAATTGGCCGAAACCACGTTATTTTGTATCTCATCTGGTATATTTCTCTTTTAATGTCTGATTTATCATTGTTTCAAAGTTTACATTATTAGATTCCGCATAACACCTAATTTTTTCGATCCTAACAACTTACGCTTCTTAAATGGCGTTTCTTTTAAAAAGTTGAAATTTTAAATCTATTTTTCGCTCGCTTTGGCGAAAAAGTATTGGTTTGACCGGCTTTTGCATCGAAAGAAAATAAATATTTAAATTTTTGAATATTTTAAACAAAGCTTTTGACGAACACCTTTTTTTTGTTGCAAAAAGAAGTTTAACAAACACTCTTTTGAATAGATAAAAACGTTTGAAGTAAAGAAAGTGCTATCAAATTTTAAAAAATTTAAATGCTATAAAGACTATGGTTGTTGCCTAGCTAGCACAAATGATAAGGGATATCGATATAACTTCTATTTGTATTATTCGTGGTTTAGAAAGAGAAAAAAAAGAGAGGAGAAAAATGAAAAGTAGTAAGATGAGTATCAGTCATACGTATGAATAAACTATATATAGAAGTACGTGATTTGGTCAGTTTTATTATTCACATTAGGGGTGTACAAAGAAAATCGATAAACCGCATCAACTTGATAATTCAAGTCAAACCGAGAAAAAAGCCCGACTATGGTTTGGTTTGGTTTTAACTAAAGAAAGTCAAACCGAAACCAAACCAACCCGACATTACATATATAGCAATTTTAGATATATTTAATATATAAATATACTTATTGTAATGTAATTTATAAATATTTCTTAAAAAATTTCATAATTTTTATCTTTTAAGGTATAATTTCAAGGTTTGATTTAGAACTTTTGAATGCTCCAATAAGTTTTATAGCCATTAATATTAGTAAATTAAATAATGCTAGCAATCAATACTAATGCTAACAAAAGACATTCAATTTAATATTACGAACGGGAATGTATTAAATGTCTATTTTTTATTTTGCAATAATTTAGATAAAAATACATAACCTATTTTTAATTTTCTTTAGCTTTTAGGCATATAATTAATACTCCCTTATTAGTCTATCTAGTTTAGCATGAATTAGTGCTTTTAGATTATGTTTATTTTTATTATGACTTTTTAATTAGCAATATTTATAGTACATAATTTTATTATTTTTTATTGTTGAATATTTTAGGATAATGTCATGAGTCATGACATATCTCATATTTTGTATTATTTTCTTGAAAAATACTTTATATAGTTGTATCTTACTAGGATTAAATAAATATTTTGAGCATACGTTATATATTTTGTTCTACGAAGATTTTACCAGAAAAAAATTCGAAAAATCCGAAAACCCGAGAAAAACCGATATTGAAAAACTCGAATTTATTGGTTTGGTTTGGTCTTTAGATTTAATAACCCGACACAATTAGTTTGGTTTGGTAATTGTAAAATCCGAACCAACCCGGTCTATGTACACCCCTAATTCACATCATCTGGGAGAACACGTACTCTTGTTTATTTGTATTTATAGCATATTTGGTCAAGTTTTTGAAATCGACTTATTTTAAAAGTATTTCTAAAAAAAATTATGTTGGTGAGAAGCAATTTATTTGGTTAATTAATTTAAAAGTACTTCTCATCTGTTTTTTTCAAAAAAAAAAAACGATACGGGGAAAAACTTTTTTTTTTTTGCTTCTTAAAAACTACTTCTGCTTTTACTTAAAAGTATTATTTTCTTTCTAAAATCTTGACCAAACAACTTAATTTTCGAAAAAATATTTTTGACAAAAAAAAATTTGATCAAACGGGCTATATATTAGTCCGGTTCTGGGAATGTATTATTCCGTTTTCTAACCAACCCATACCTATAAGACATTTAATTGATTTTTTGGTTAGTTTTTAAAGTTAAACTTAATTGTTTTTCCCAAGTTAAATGCATGTCTCCGAACAACTTCAAACATTACTAAACGCGCCCTCATGATACATCTGTTTCCACAATAAACATCTTGGTGAGGTTCATCCAGCAGTTCTTTTATCACATGTATTGGAAATTTGTCCTTCACATTCTCCAAGTATTATCCTTCTTTTTCATGAAGAGTAAGGGCTGGTACTGTTCCTTATTACTCCTGTGGACAGCAACTCCATATGCCAACTTTTCTATTTTACTAAATAAAACGTCACGTACAATTTTACTAAATAATGGTCGACGCCACCCATTAAGAAGGAATACAATGGTTATAGACATGAGGAAATGAGGTAGAGTAAGAGACTAAGTAAACCTGGGAAATAGTTCGAGAAATTGAAGACAATATAAATTATGATACTAATATTGGATAGATAACAATAGGAACTGTAGAAATCAAGATTTTAAAAGGATAAAGAAAATTAGAAGTAAAACAGAAATTAGTGATAGTTTTATTTCATTGAGAGATTGTGGAGAAAGGAAGCAATCAGTGTTGAAAATAAAATTAAAATAAATTTGATTTTGTAATAATTATTTGGGCTTAAGAAATTATGAAAAATAAAGAGCCCAATTAGCCTATTTTCTAGAATGTGAGCCCATTTGGCCCATGTTCTAGAAATGTGCTCTAGAAATATCTTTAGAATAGTAGAATGATATAGATAAGTATGGAGTGATCTAGAGATTGAATATTTTTGTAGAATTGTGTAGAAGGTAATTTGTAGCCATTAGATTAAAGTTGTGTTGGATAAATCTTGGCCATTGATTGAGGAAGTGGCCAAGTATAAATAGGTGTAGGATTGCTCATTTTGTAATAAGCCAAAAAAAATCAAAAACAAGTTTGAGAAATAAAAGTTTCTCTTCTCCAAAATCTTTCTACTCTTCCAAAATTCTCTTAGCCTAAAAGCCTCCCTCCAAATATTAATAGCAATCCTCTTCCAACAAGATTAACACAAATTGGCTAGACATTATCAATAATTAAAACTGATTATAACTTCTTTGGTTTTCAATAAATTATAAGAGTAAAAAAAATAATTAAAAAATTTAAGGATTCACTTTTTATTTTCGCTTTATATCCCATATTATGTCGAGCTGCCCCTGATTTTAACCCTGCGAAAGACTATAAAACCAGAATAGGCTACAATATTTTTATCCCATAGGGGGTTCAGATATAGGCTACAATATTTTTATCCCATAGGGGGTTCAGATTTAAAACATGTCAAATAGCAACAAAGATAATACACGTGAAGAAGGTGAATCAAATCTTATCCGAAATTCAGGCCAAACAGGAGAGATTTATTAGGATTTTTGCCACGATTTTCGTATTATATTTGAGTTTACTTTTCTCTTAAAGGAAAGTTAAAAGTATTACCATAATTGCTTTTATTTTTTTTTTTTGAAAAAAAAGTATAATTCTCTTTCATATTTGATTATTCCTTGTCGCGAAGACATCCTTCCTATAACTAGAATATAAAAAAGTATCCAAAATATAGTCCTTTCGAGAGTTTTGCTTAAGGAAGGATTTTATTCTCTCGAGCGTTTTAAAATATTTTATATATTAATATTATCATGTGTAGGTTAATTGACTAAACTCATAGCATATAATAAAATCTTTTTTTATAAACTTTTATTTTCTTGAGTCATTGAAGATTTGTAATTATTAGGTTTTGCATAACGACCTAATTATTACTACAACAATAAGTATTTTATAGTGCATGTACTCTGTGATGTTCTTTTGGTTTGCTGTTTTTATTTTTGTATTTGATGTAATTATGCTTCAACAAGAAGCTTATTGGGATGGACTAGCGTGGTTCTTAGTCTTCTTCATGTTTAAGTATGTCATTACTTTGTTTTTAATATATTTTCTTAGTTTGGATTATATCTTTGTTTTAATATATTTAGTGAAATAAGCTGATATCTTAGTAGTAGCCTCCATCCCAGAATATTCTGGAAACTCTCCATAATTATCATTTAGAAGCTTGGTCACTGATTGCTTTGTGAATTCTTTTGTTTTCAAGGAAAAATTCTTCTTCAGTATCCAAATAAGGAGAAGACTCTCAATTTTACCAATTATTGCAGTGATTTCATCATTAATTTCTTTAAGACTGCGAGCCATTGAAAGTTTTGAATAAAGTGAAGGTGCTAATAAGAAAAAAAGTGAGAAGAAAGAAGGATGGCTTTTGAACAATGAATATAGGGTGAATGATGGTTTATATAGTGGAAAATGAACCATAATTTATCTAATAAATCGGGCAGTATCAAAATGATTTTTTTAAAAGGGGAGGGAAGAAGTGATGGTATTGGTTTTGTACTGATGATGTCCATCTCATTGAGTAAGTATCAGGCATGTGCCTAATAAAAGTTTCTTTGATTTGGTAGCCAACATTGTTGACTTGGTTTGGTTAGGTAGCCAACTTTGTTGAAGTTTGGTTTGGTAGCCAAGCTTGTTGAATTTCTTTGGATTGCTAGCCAACTTTGTTGAATTTGTGAAAAGTGTGTGTAAATTGTCAAATATTGTAGGCTTTAGAAAGTGAAGCTTTGGTTATAAAAGGAGAGCTTCAACTCTCATTTCTACACACCAACAAAGAGAGAAACAAAGAGTGAGGTTTCACAGGCAAGGTATAGTCTGTGAGGAAAATAGAGAGTGAGCGATATTGTAGTAAGGTATATCAAAAGAGGGTTATTTCTTTTGAGTTTTGTAGTGGTCTTTGGAGTATTTTACTCGGAACTACAAAGTGTAAAATTCCTTACTATAGTGATATCAGTTGCTCCTCTCAGGACCGTGGTTTTTTCCCTTATTCAGAAGGGTTTTCCACGTAAAAATCTTGGTGTCATTGTTACTCTTTTATTCTTGTTAATTGCCGTATCTTGGTGCTCCATTATTATTCCGTTGTTATTACCGTGAATATTAGTTTGGTAGGGGATTTATTCCCAACAACTGGTATCAGAGCAGAGGTTCTGCTCGTTCACTAAAATACTATTCACTGTTGGTAGTATTATACTCGGTGAAAAATAAAAATGCCAGGAGTAAAGTACGAGGTAGCTCAATTCAACGGAGATAACGGTTTTTCAACATGGCAAAGAAGGATGAGGGATCTGCTCATCCAATAAGGATTACACAAGGTACTAGTTGCTGATGCCAAAAAGCCTGATACCATGAAAGCTGAGAATTGGACTGACTTGGATGAAAAAGCTGCTAGTGCAATCAGGTTGCACCTATCAGATGATGTGGTAAATAACATCATTGAAGAAGACACTGCACATGGAATTTGGACAAGGTTGGAAAGCCTATACATGTCCAAAACGTTGACAAATAAACTGTACCTGAAGAAGCAGTTATACGCCCTACACATGGGTGAAGGTATGAATTTTTTGTCGCATTTAAATGTGTTTAACGGACTAATCACACAGCTTGCGAACCTCGGAGTAAAAATCGAGGAGGAAGATAAAGCCATCTTGCTATTGAACTCGTTGCCATCTTCGTACGATAATTTGGCAACAACCATCCTGCACGGTAAGACTACTATTGAGTTGAAAGATGTCACATCGGCTCTTTTACTCAATGAGAAGATGAGAAAGAAGCCTGAAAATCAAGGACATGCTCTTATCACAGAAGGCAGAGGCAGGAGTTATCAAAGGAGTTCGAGCAACTATGGTAGATCCGGAGCTCGTGGAAAGTCAAAGAATCGATCCAAATCAAAAGCCAGAAATTGCTACAACTGTGATCAACCAGGTCACTTCAAAAGAGATTGCCCAAATCCGAGGAAAGGCAAAGGTGAAACTAGTGGCCAGAAGAATGACGACAACATAGCTGCCATGGTGCAAAACAATGACAATGTTTTCCTCTTTATAAATGATGAAGAGGAATGCATGCACCTGTTAGGTCTAGAGTCGGAATGGGTGGTTGACACAGCGGCATCTTACCATGTCACACCGGTAAGAGATATTTTTTGTAGATATGTAGCAGGTGATTTTGGAAACGTGAGAATGGGTAATACAAGTTAATCAAAGATTGCGGGGATTGGTGACATTTGTATCAAGACAAATGTCGGATGCACATTGGTTCTAAAGGATGTGCGGCATGTACCTGATTTGCGGATGAACTTGATCTCGGGAATTGCTTTGGACCGAGATGGATACGAGAACTATTTTGCAAATCAAAAGTGGAGACTCACCAAGGGATCATTGGTGATTGCAAAGGGAGTTGCTCGTGGCACGTTGTACAGGACAAATGCAGAAATATGCCAAGGAGAATTGAATACGGCACAAGATGAGATTTCTGCAGATTTGTGGCATAAAAGAATGGGTCATATGAGCGAGAAGGGATTGCAGATTCTTGCCAAGAAATCACTCATTTCATATGCCAAAGATCAGGTGTTTCAAGTTTTCCAGAAGTTTCATGCTCTAGTAGAAAGGGAGACAGGTCAAAAGCTAAAACGTCTCCGAAGTGACAATAGAGGTGAGTACACTTCAAGGGAATTTGAAAAGTACTGTTCAAGTCATGGGATCAGACATGAAAAGACAGTTCCTGGAACCCCAAAGCACAATGGTGTTGCAGAGAGGATGAACCGCACTATCATGGAGAAATTGAGAAGCATGCTCAGAATGGCTAAACTACCTAAGTCATTTTGGGGTGAAGCAGTTCAAACAACATATTACCTGATCAATAGGAGTCCATCAGTTCCATTGGCGTTTGACATCCCAAAAAGAGTTTGGACCAATAAGGAGGTGTCCTACTCGCATCTAAAGGTATTCGGTTGCAGAGCCTTTGCACATGTACCGAAAGAGCAGAGAACAAAGGTGGATGTTAAATATGTTCCCTGCATATTTATCGGATACGGAGATGAAGAGTTTGGGTACAGGTTGTGGGATCCTTTAAAGAAAAAGGTCATCAGAAGCAGAGATGTAGTCTTCAGAGAAAGTGATGTTGGAACTGCTGCTGATATGTTAGAAAAGGTGAATAATGGTATAATTCCTAACCTTATTACTATTCCTTCTATTTCTAACAATCCCACAAGTGCAGAAAGTACGACCGACGAGGTTGCCGAGCAGGGGGAGCAACCTGGTGAGGTTATTGAGCAGGGGGAGCAACTTGATGAAGGTGTCGAGGAAGTGGAGCACCCCACTTAGGAAGAAGAACAACCTCAACCTCTGAGGAGATTGGAGAGGCCAAAGGTAGAGTCATGCAGGTACCCTTCCACAGAGTATGTCCTCATCAGTGATGAGGGGGAGCCAAAAAGTCTTAAGGAGGTGCTGCCCATCCAGAAAAGAACCAGTGGATGAAAGCCATGCAAGAAGAGATGGAATCTCTAAAGAAAAATGGCACGTACAAGCTGGTTGAACTTCCAAAGGGGAAAATACCACTCAAATGCAAATGGGTCTTTAAACTCAAGAAAGATGGAAATGGCAAGCTGGTCAGATACAAAGCTCGATTGGTGGTTAAAGGCTTCGAACACAAGAAAGGTATTGATTTTGACGAAATTTTCTCACCTGTTGTCAAAATGACTTCTATTCGAACAATTTTGTGCTTAGCAGCTAGCCTAGATCTTGAAGTGGAGCAGTTGGATGTGAAAACTGCATTTCTTCATGGAGATTTGAAAGAAGAGATTTACATGGAGCAGCCAGAAGGATTTGAAGTAGCAGGAAAGAAACACATGGTGTGCAAATTGAATAAGAGTCTTTATGGATTAAAGCAGGCACCAAGGCAGTGGTACATGAAGTTTGACTCATTCATGAAAAGTCAAACATACATAAAGACCTATTCTGATCCATGTGTATACTTCAAAAGATTTTCTGAGAATAATTTTATTATATTGTTGTTGTATGTGGATGACATGTTAATTGTAGGAAAAGACAAGGGGTTGATAGCAAAGTTGAAGGGAGATCTGTCCAAGTCATTTGATATGAAGGACTTGGGCCCAGCACAACAAATTCTAGGGATGAAGATAGTTCGAGAGAGAACAAGTAGAAAGTTGTGGTTATCTCAGGAGAAGTACATTGAACGTGTACTAGAACGCTTCAATATGAAAAATGCTAAGCAGTCAGCACACCTCTTGCTAGTCATCTAAAATTGAGCAAAAGGATGTGTCCTACAACAGAGGAGGAGAAAAGGAACATGGCTAGAGTTCCTTATTCTTCAGCAGCCGGAAGCTTGATATATGCAATGGTATGTACTAGACCTGATATTGCTCACGTAGTTGGTGTTGTCAGCAGGTTCCTTGAAAATCCTGGAAATGAACATTGGGAAGCAGTCAAGTGGATACTTAGGTACCTGAGAGTTGTTAGAATATACGCTTAACGCTAGAGGGGGGGGGGGGGGATGAATAGCGTTATAATAAAAAACAGCGTAAACTTACGGAATTTAAAAATTGCAGGAATGAAATAAGTGCGATAAGTAAATAATAAAGAACGAACGCACCGATGTATCCTGGTTCACCACAACCCGTGGCTAGTCCAGTCCCCGAGAGACTCTCTCGAGATTTTCACTAACACTGTTAAGCTTACGGGTGCTCAACAAACCGTTACAAACTGAGAACTTGAGTCAATTGCGCGCTTGTGCTTGGACCTCGTCATATGTCAATTGCGCATCGTTTGTCATTTATCAAAACCTGCAAATATGAACACACGTTTAATTTAGTGCCTTGAGAACGTGTTTCAACAATTTTCCCCTATTTGATAATGGCAAACCTTACGCGGGATATGCATATTAGAGATTCATAATGACGATCCAAGACAAGTAAAGATATGCAATTTGTTCCCCCTCAACATATGAATTCCCCCTCAATTTATACCAATTAATATTAAGTGCATAGCCCCTTATTCTTCCCTCTTTTGCCATTAGCCAAAAAAATAGAATAAGTAAATAACTTGTTTATTTATTAATCAAAAATACAATTACATAAAAAAGAAGACAATACAACATAGAACAATAAGCTAGAAAAGCAAAAAAAAATTATTCATTATTATCATTTTCCCGCCTCGTCATCCGGCACAGCTTCATAAGGAACAAGTCCAGCATATGGATAGTGAATATGATCAAAATATCCATGGATCTCATATGTCAAACGATTGACAGAGGTGGACAAAGAAGCAAGTTGGTCGGAAATAGATTGAAGTGTAGGAGCTTGAGGCTGACTCGGAAAATAATCGATTATACTTTTGAGACAATCAATTGTTTTAGGAAGGCAAGTACTGAATGGCCAAGACGGTAATCGATTATACAGTTAAAAAATCGATTATTAATTAACATAAAAACCTGCATAATAAGCATAAAACGTAAATAATCGATTAGTGATACTTGCTAATCGATTGTCCGACATAGTAAACATGAGACATAAAGGAATGATAATCGATTATTGACTGTAACAATCGATTGTTCTACACCATTGCCTTATAATTCCCCCTACCTTTAGGGCGATACCTGCAAAAAAGAAATAGATGTCTCCGACGCTCAAGTTAGTAATTTGTAAAGAAATAATGACTTAGATCAATGTGGAGTTAAGATGTTGGCCAATTGAGAACGTGATCTCTTAAGAAGAGTGTCCTAAGGTGTTCTTAAGAGTGTTTCGAGTACTTACCTGTTGTTCAATATCGCCAATTACATGTTCGAGAGGATGGTCTTTGATTGTCCTCCATGCGTTAGGTAGTTTCGTTTCTTTTTCCAATTGTGGCGCTTCCTTCGATAACTGATCCAAGATTTCATCTTGAATTTCCTTAGGAGTTTCCTCTTGTACTTTGTCTTGAGGACTTATTGAGTTTGAAATACCTGCAGGATCAACACCAGAATCCTTTCTCGCCAAGCGAGCATTATTTTCAGAAAACACAATATGAGTGGATTCCTCCACAGTTTCGGTTCTATTATTGAATACCCTATATGCTTTGCTACGTGATGAATAACCAATAAAAATTCCTTCATCGGATTTGGCATCAAATTTTCCCAAATTATCTTTACCATTGTTGTGAATAAAACATTTACAACCGAATACTCTAAGATGGGAGATGTTTGGTTTCCTTCCCTTAATGAGTTCATAGGGAGTTTTCATGAGTATTGGCCTTATGACTACTCTGTTTAAAACCTAGCATGCGGTACTCACGGCATCCGCCCAAAAATGTTTGGGAATCTTAGCCTCATCGAGCATGGTTCTAGCCATCTCTTCGAGACACCTATTTTTTCTTTCCACCACTCCATTTTGTTGTTGTGTGCGTGGAGCAGAGAAGGTGTGCTCGATACCGAGTTCGTCACAAAAGTCCGCGAAGAGATTGTGATCAAACTCTCCCCCATGATCACTTCTTATTGAAGTGACGGTTGTGTCCTTTTCATTTTGAACACGTTTAAGAAAACATTTAAAATTATGAAAAGCTTCACTTTTATGAGCAAGAAATAGTGTCCATGTAAATCTAGAATAATCATCAACAATAACAAAAGCATAACGATTTCTACCAAGACTTTCAATGCGAGATGTCCAAAAAGGTCCATATGAAGAAGTTGCAATGGTCTAGTAGTTGAAACAATATTTTTCGATTTAAAAGATGCTTTTGTTTGCTTCCCTTTTTGACAAGAATCGCAAATAGAGTCTTTTTCAAATTTCAAACTTGGAAGACCAATAACTAAATTTTGTGAAACCAATTTGTTTAAAAGATGCATGTTTATGTGAGCTACTCTACGATGCCATAACCACATATCATCTTCTTTGCTCATAAGACAATTCACATATTCAGAAGAAGAATTTTCGAGATCAACCATATAGATGTTATCCATTCTAAATCCACGAAGGATAATTTTAAAATCGCTACGGCAAAAAACTAAGCATTCATCCGAATCAAATAAAACAAGATTTCCCTTGTCACATAATTGACTTATGCTCAAGAGATTATGTTTTAGACCCTTAACTAGCAATATATGCTTAATGGAAGAAGGTTCATCCTTACCGACCGATCCAATGCCGATAACTTTTCCCTTGTTGTTATCTCCAAAGATAACGCTTTCTCCTTCTTTGTGTTCTAGTTGAAGGAACTTGGATTCATCTCCGGTCATGTGTTTGGAGCATCCACTATCAAGGTACCAAAGTACACTTGATCCCTTCAAATATACCTACAAGACAAATTAATGAGTCTTTGGTACCCAAGCTGTTTTGGGTCCTTGAGAGTTAGGTGTAACATGCTGTTGTGCTTGACATGCATTTAAGTGTCTATGTCTAGTGAAACAAGAAGAAGCAATATGTCCAATTCGATTGCAATAATGACAAATGACATTTGGATTATGCATTAGTCTAGGTTGATAGTAGTTGGACGGACGAAAATTGTTTACTCTATTTTCGACAATATGACTATTGCGCATTTCATGAAAGTCATTTCTCCTACTATTTGTTCTAGGATATGCAGCATTTCACGAATAATTATTTCTAGGTTGAAAGCCATTTCTAGGAGTCCTAAAATGTTCAAAGTTTCTTCTAGCATGCATGTTGATTCTAGGATTGTTATTTCTAGAATGAACATTTGTTTTATTTATCCTAGGTTGAGCCTTAGGTGGTTGGGGTTTGACTTCAACTTTTTCTTTAGGCTCGTTTTTAAAACCTATCCCATGTTTGGTCGATTTCAAATTAACAAGAACTTCATTCAAATTTTTATGAGAAGAATTGAACTTATCTAAGGGGCCCTTAAGTCTTTCTACCTCACCTTTTAGATGCATGCAAGAAGTACAATTTTTACTAGAATTCTCGGGTTTGTCGGCGCTTCTCTTGCTGAAGAATTTGTTTTCTTCTTTCAACTTCTCATTTTCCAAAATCAGTTTTTCCAAATCCTTTTCTTTCAACGAGAATTGTTTTTCAAAATCTTTTTCTTTCAAAGAGGCATTCTCCTTAATGCTTTTAACAGTTTTGGAAGCTTTAATGAATTCACTATACAACTCATCAAAGGCATTTTTCATTTCCTCAAGAGAATAGAAGTTTTTGGAAGAAATTTGACATACCTCTTCTTGATTGTTTTCGTGAGCCATGAGACAAAGATTTGCGGTTTGTCTTCTTCTTCCTCACTTGACTCGTCTCCGGAGTCGCCTCCCTAAGATATGTATGCTCGTTGTTTCTTGAAGGGTTTCTTCTCCTTTTTGGCATTTGGGCAATTTGATTTAATATGCCCGAATTCTCCGCACCCATAGCACTTTATTTGATCTCCTTGTTGTTTGCCTTTTCGTTCATACTCTTTTCGCATGAGCTTTTGAAATCTCTTAATAACGAGTCCGAACTCGTTATCTCCGTCCTCATCATTTTGAGGTTGGCTTGTGCTTGCCTTGAGGGCGATCTTTGTTTCCTTTGATCATTAACAAGAGGGTTAAGTATAGTAGATTCATAAGTTTTAAGATTACCTCTTAATCCGTCGATGGTGACATTTGAAATGCCAATAGACTCTTGAATCGCGTCGGCCTATGAGCGCCATTCCGGAGTGAGACTTCGAAGGATTTTTCGGACAAGTTCCTTATCCGTGAAGGTTCTTAGGAGCATGTAAGTCATTAACGATTTTTGAAAATCGTTCGAACATGTCATCGACCCTTTCGCCTTCCTTCATGTGAAACAGTTCATATGCATGGGTTAGAAAATCAACTTTAGCCTCTATTACCTGGTCCGTACCTTCGTACGTGATTTCCAGCTTATCCCACATTTGCTTCGCCGTTGTGCAACATGATATTTTTCTGTAATCATCAGCATTTACAGCACAATATAATAAGTTGATGGCTTTAGCATTGTTCTGCACTTTTCGGATATCATCCGCATCGTACTCATCTTCGGATTTTGGAACCCATTCATTTTCAACCTTTTTGGTTGGAATTTGTTCTCCCTTCATTATGACCTTCCACAAATGAAAGCTATTCGATTGAACGAATATTCTCATCCTCTCCTTCCAGTACGTATAGTTTGTGCCATCGAATAGTGGTGGTCGGGTGGAGCATTGTCCTTCACCTATTCCTGCAAAAGAATCACGAGTAGAAGCCATGGATTGTTTTTCTCAAACGGTTAAGTTTTTCAGAGAGTTGGGCTCTGATACCAATTGTTAGAATATACGCTTAACGCTAGAGGGGGGGGGGTGAATAGCGTTATAATAAAAAACAGCGTAAACTTGCGGAATTTAAAAATTGCAGGAATGAAATAAGTGCGATAAGTAAATAATAAAGAACGAACGCACCGATGTATCCTGGTTCACCACAACCCGTGGCTAGTCCAGTCCCCGAGAGACTCTCTCGAGATATCCACTAACACTGTTAAGCTTACGGGTGCTCAACAAACCGTTACAAACTGAGAACTTGAGTCGCACAAGTCTCAACAACTTTTGCTCAAAGTTACAACACTTCAAGACTTCAACCAAAGGAATCACAACGTTCCTTTTTACAATACAAGGGATTAACACTTCCCTTCAAGTGTATAAAAACACTTTGCACTCAAAACAAGACTCTCCTTAAGAGTAGATATGAGTAAAATAAATACGCTCAAGAACGCAACAACTTTCGTCAATAATTTGGCTCTCAAAAACTTATGTAATGAATGGAAAATGATGAATAAGAGAGTATGCAAGCTTTAGCAATAATATGATCAGTTGTTGTGTTTAGAAGACTGATTTGAAGATGTATTTATAGTGTCAAAACCATGCATAACCGTTGCCTAATTGCCAATTAAGAATTGCTGATTTTGTGCTGCGACAATCGATTGTCAGGATGATACAATCGATTGTTTTCCAATCGTTCCAAAAATCATTCCCAGATTTTACGCAGCACAATCGATTATCAAAGACATATAATCGATTACTGGCAATGTTCAAAAAATCCTTTCCAGATTTTACTTAAAACAATCGATTGTCAGAAATATACAATCGATTACTTGGCAACGTTCAAAAAATCTTTTCCAGATTTTACTTAAAACAATCGATTATTAAAGACATACAATCGATTACTTGACGGTGTTTGAAAATATTTTGACAACGGTCAGTTACATAATCGATTATACTATATGGACAATTGATTATTTATCAGTCTTTGAAAAATCAAATAGACACTGCCTCAATACAATCGATTGTCATAAGTTCACAATCGATTATTTTGTAGCTTTGAAAAATCTGATGCACACTGCCTTAACACAATCGATTGTCATAAGGTACACAATCGATTGTCATGCAGCTGACTTAACATAATCGATTATCATAAGTACATAATCGATTATCTTTGTCCAGATTTTAGAGGCATGTTTAAAAATCATTTTGCTAAAATAAATATGCATGATTTAAAATCATTTTGCTCTAAATTAAATATGCATGATTTGATAAAAATGATTTTACGAGAGAAGCCAAGTCTTGAGTTAAGTTGTCGGATCAAGATCACAATTAAAGAACGACTCATGTATAACTTTGTTTAGTCTTGATCTTTGTTTGCCTTATGCTTGAACTTCGTTACATGACATTTGCGCGCTTGTGCTTGGACCTCGTCATATGTCAATTGCGCATCGTTTGTCATTTATTAAAACCTGCAAATATGAACACACGTTTAGTTTAGTGCCTTGAGAACGTGTTTCAACAAGAGGTACCACGGGAGATTGCTTATGCTTTGGAGTGACGGATCCAATCTTGAAGGGCTATACGGATGCTGATATGACAGGTGACATTGACAACAGAAAATCCACTACTGGATATTTGTTTACATTTTCAGGGGGAGCTATATCATGGCAGTCGAGGTTGCAGAAGTGTGTCGCACTCTCTACAACTGAAGCATAATACATTGCCGCTACAGAAACTGGCAAGGAGATGATATGGCTCAAACGGTTCCTTCAAGAGCTTGGATTACATCAAAAGGAGTATATCGTCTATTGTGATAGTCAAAGTGCAATTGACCTTAGCAAGAACTCTATGTACCATGCAAGGACCAAACATATTGACGTGAGATATCATTGGATTCGAGAAATGGTAGATGATGAATCTTTAAAAGTCTTGAAGATTTCTACAAGTGAGAATCCCGCCGACATGCTGACGAAGGTTGTACCAAGGAACAAGTTCGAGCTATGCAAAGAACTTGTCTGCATACACTCAAACTAGAAACTACGGTGTTATCTCCTTTAGATGAATGAGACTGGAGGGGGAGATTGATGATGTCCATCTCATTGAGTAAGTATTAGGCATGTGCCTAATAAAAGTTTCTTTGATTTGGTAGCCAACATTGTTGACTTGGTTTGGTTAGGTAGCCAACTTTGTTGAATTAGTTTGGTTTGGTAGCCAACCTTGTTGAATTTCTTTGGGTTGGTAGCCAACTTTGTTGAATTTGTGAAAAGTGTGTGTAAATTGTCAAATATTGTAGGCTTTAGAGAGTGAAGCTTTGGCTATAAAAGGAGAGCTTCAACTCTCATTTCTACACACCAACAAAGAGAGAAACAAAGAGTGAGGTTTCACAGGCAAGGTATAGTCTGTGAGGAAAATAGAGAGTGAGCGATATTGTAGTCAGGTGAGAATATCAAAAGAGGGTTATTTCTTTTGAGTGTTGTAGTGGTCTTTGGAGTATTTTACTCGGAACTACAAAGTGTAAAATTCCTTACTATAGTGATATCAGTTGCTCATCTCAGGACCGTGGTTTTTTCCCTTATTCAGAAGGGTTTTCCACGTAAAAATCTTGGTGTCATTGTTACTCTTTTATTCTTGTTAATTACCGTATCTTGGTGCTACATTATTATTCCGCTGTTATTACCGTGAATATTATTTTGGTAGGGGATTTATTCCCAACATGTACTAGTGGGATATTTTTTGTCTCGATATCTAAGACAACTATCTCATTTGCTCAATGGTCCTTCGATTGGAAGAGAATCATAGTTTACTTAATTCAAAGAGTATACAAAAGAAGGGTGGAAAAGATTCATATTTGTCATCACATTTAAGTCATTTAATCAACTATAACATGACAATTTTTTGTTGTTGTAATTACAAGGCAGTGAATTCGATGTTGATTTTAGCGAAAGTGATTATATTATTTGGGGTAAATTGTATTCCCATATGGCTTAGATAATCTATCAGCTCCAATAACTAATATAGAAAAACGCCAAAAACAACCCCATAGTATTCTAAATTGTTTGATATCTCGCTCCATCAATCTATTTGTCTAAAAATACATTTAATCGTTATCTTGTGATCTGTGCTCCTATCTTTTAATGTGCTATCACGATTTGATTGGGACACATAATTATCTGGTCCATGTCAATTATAACCTGCCCTATTTTTTCCGAGCAAGCTATAGTAAAAATCATTATATTTCTACCTACCCATTTCTTTTAATCCCCCTCCCCCAAATTTATTTTATTACATCCTCTCCGTCAAATTAGGACTCTCAATAATGGCGATTTGGTGGACTAAAACTGAAGAATCTTTCATTTTTAGTCTTATTTGACTGAAGAATCGGTGATAAAATTAAGTATTTACTGCTTTGGTTAAGTTTTTAAGCTTTGGAAATATTTGAGTATCGGTAAATTTTGTCTCTTTCTTTGTGTTTAATAGGTCATATAATGTTATTATTTGCTCCTTTATTCATTTGTTTAATTTTTATTTGGGATGGGCTCATTCATCTTTGTCCGACATGAAAAGTTAGGACTTTTTTAATTTTTGTATGTGTTTTTTGGTGGGTTTTAGTCGACATAAGTGTGGTTCCTTATTTTCTTTATTGTTTGATACTTTTTTGGCTTTATGCCTACTGATTTAGTCCTCTTTTTTTGTAATTTTTTGTTGTTATTGTTGCATGTGGATATGTCAGTAGAATAGTTGATAAAATAGATTTGTATTTTAATCATAATGATTATGATAAGGAACTGGAACCCAATTTATCTTATTGTAAAAAAGATGTGCATTTATTGAGAGACTATGAAGTAGGTCATTTGTCCTACATTGATTTGTGTAAAAAATACACTGAACTAGAGTATTTTAAGGTCAATTGATTTCTATTGCTCTGTATCGTAGATATTATTTGTTGGATATAGATGAAGGAATTATGTCACGACCCAAATCCTAAGCCGTTGTGATGGCACCTAACTGTTGAAAATAAAATTAAAATAAACTTGATTTTGTAATAATTATTTGGGCTTAAGAAATTATGAAAAATAAAGAGCCTAATTAGCCTATTTTCTAGAATGTGAGCCCATGTTCTAGACATGTGCTCTAGAAATATCTTTAGAATAGTAGAATGATATAGATAAGTATGGAGTGATCTAGAGAGTGGATATTTTTGTAGAAATGTGTAGAAGGTGATTTGTAGCCATTAGATTAAAGTTGTGTTGGATAAATCTTGGCCATTGATTGAGGAAGTGGCCAAGTATAAATAGGTGTAGGATTGCTCATTTTGTATCAAGCCAAAAAAATCAAAAACAAGTTTGAGTAATAAAAGTTTCTCTTCTCCAAAATCTTTCTACTCTTCCAAAATTCCCTTAGCCTAAAAGCCTTCCTCCAAATATTAATAGCAATTCTCTTCCAACAAAGTGGTATCAGAGCCACAAGATTCTAACAAAAAAATTTCTAAAATCATGGCAAATTGTGTTGCATCCTTCCAAGTTCCTATGCTCAACAAGAGCAACTATGATAATTGGAGTATCAAGATGAAGGCTCTCCTAGGTGCACATGATGTTTGGGATATTGTAGAGAAAGGCTACAATTAGCCCCGAGATGAATCTACATTATCCCAAACTCAAAAGGATGGTGTGAAGGATTCAAGAAAGAGAGACAAGAAAGCTCTCTACCTCATCTACCAAGCATTGGATGATGATGGGTTCGAGAAGATCTCAAGTGCAACCACTGCTAAGGAAGCGTGGGAGAAATTCCAAACGTCTTGCAAAGGTGCCGAGCAAGTAAAGAAGGTACATCTCCAAACATTAAGAGGAGAATTTGAGTTTTTACATATGAAAGAAGGGGAGTCCATTTCTGACTATTTTTCAAGAGTTTTGGTGGTTTCAAATCAAATGAAAAGAAATGGTGAAAAATTAGAAGATGTTAGAATTATTGAGAAGATACTCCGGTCATTAACTTCCAAATTCGAGCATATTGTCATAACAATTGAAGAAACTAAAAATTTGGAGGAGATGTCGATTGATCAATTAATAGGATCCTTACAAGCATATGAAGAAATGCATTAGAAAAAACAAGATATAGTGGAGCAATTACTCAAGATGCAAATAAAAGATAAGGAAGAAAATATCGGAAACGGACGAGGTCAATATGGAAGAGGTCGTGGTCGTGGACGAGGTCGAGGCCATGGACGTGGACGAGGAGGTTTCAACGACAATGAAGAAAGAAGAGAATACCCAAGTCGTGGGAGAGGCAACCAAGGTGCAAGGTATGATAATTCTCAAATCAAATGTTATTCTTGTCAAAAATATGGACACTATGCTTCTCAATGTAGAGGGTCTCAAACCAAAGTCGAAGAGACCGCCAACCTTGTGGAGGATAAGGGCCAAAAAGACCTGACCCTACTTCTAGCATACAAAGGAGAAGAAGGGAGACAAGACAACACTTGGTACCTTGACACCGGGGCGAGCAACCATATGTGTGGAAAGAAGAGCATGTTCGTGGAGCTCGATGAATCGGTGAGTGGTAATGTTTCTTTTGGTGATGAATCCAAAATACTAGTGAAAGGCAAAGGTAACATCCTAATCCGCTTAAAGAATGGAAATCACCAATTTATCTCAAATGTCTACTATGTGCCCAACATGAAAAATAATATATTGAGTTTGGGGCAACTCTTAGAGAAGGGCTATGACATTCACATGAAAGATCATAGTCTTTCCATAAGAGATAATAATAATAATTTCATCACTAAGGTGCCTATATCCAAAAATAGAATGTTCTTGTTGAACATTCAAAATGATGTTGCAAAGTGTCTTAAAGCTTGCTACAAAGATGTATCTTGGCTTTGGCATCTTTGATTTGGGCACTTGAATTTTGGAGGCTTGGAGCTACTATCCAAAAAGGACATGGTGCGAGGACTACCATCCATTAGCCACCCCGATCAATTGTGCGAAGGATGCCTACTCGGAAAGCAATTTCGGAAGAGTTTTCCAAAGGAGTCAAGCTCGAGAGCCCAAAAGCCATTGGAGCTCATACATACCGACATATGTGGTCCGATCAAGCCAAGCTCCCTCGGTAAAAGCAACTATTTCCTTCTATTTATTGATGATTTGTCTAGAAAGACATGGGTGTATTTCTTGAAGCAAAAATCGGAGGCATTTGAAGTATTCAAGAAATTCAAAGCGGCAGTGGAGAAAGAAAGTGGACTACACATAAAGGCCATGTGATCCGATCGTGGAGGCGAGTTCACTTCTAGAGAGTTCCAGAATTTTCGCGAGGAGCATGGAATAAGGCGTCCACTAACGGTACCAAGGTCCCCCCAACAAAATGGAGTGGCGGAAAGGAAGAACGGGACAATTCTAGACATGGTGCGGAGTATGCTAAAGAGCAAGAAGCTACCAAAGGAATTCTGGGCCGAAGCAGTAGCGTGTGCAGTCTATCTACTCAACCGATCACCAACAAGGAGCGTGTGAGGAAAGACACCACAAGAAGCTTGGAGTGGAAGGAAGCCAGGAATCTCCCATCTAAGAGTCTTTGGAAGCAAAGCATACGCACATGTACCTGACGAGACACGGAGCAAGCTCGATGAAAAAAGTAAGGCGTTCATCTTCATCGGGTATGATTCCAACTCCAAAGGCTACAAATTATATAATCCAGATACTAACAAGCTTGTGATAAGTCGGGACGTGGAGTTTGATGAAGAAGGAGAATGGAATTTTGGTTCTCACGAGGACTTTAATTCCATTATTCCAACTGAAGAAGAAGATTAAAGATCTACAGCAGAGGATGCCCAGCAAGAGCTAACTACTCCACCTACCTCGCCAACAGCAGTTCAAGAAGACTCGCCACCATCGTTTCTGAATGGAAGGAGCGAGGAACGCGCAAGGAGTTTGGAAGACATTTATGAAGACACTGAAAGGTTAGAGGACCTAACTCTTCTTTGTCTATTTGCTGATTGTGAATCAGTTACCTTTGAAGAAGCCGTACAAAGTAAGAAATGGCGAGATGCAATGGATGAGGAGATCCAGTCCATCGAAAAGAATGACACCTGGGAGGTGACTTCACTTCCAAAAGGGAAAAAGGCGATCAACGTCAAGTGGGTGTACAAGGCAAAGAAAAACTGTAAGGGAGAAATCGAAAGATACAAGGCGAGGCTTGTTGCAAAAGGATACAGTCAAAGAGCCGGCATCAACTATGACGAGGTATTTGCCCCTGTAGCCCGTTTAGAAACTGTAAGACTAATCATTTCTTTGGCAGCTCAAAATATATGGAAGATACACCAAATGGATGTAAAGTCGGCGTTCTTGAATGGAGTCCTTGACGAAGAAGTTTACATCCGACAACCTATGGGCTATGAGGTGAAGACGTAGGAAGACAAAGTCTTAAGATTGAAGAAGGCGTTATATGGAGTAAAGCAAGCACCAAGGGCGTGGAACAGTAGGATCGACAAGTACTTGTAAGAAAATGACTTCGCCAAATGCCTACATGAGCATGCGCTCTATGCCAAGATGAAAAATGGAGATATCTTGATCGTTTGCTTGTACGTGGATAATTTAATCTTTGTAGGAAATAACCAAATGATGATTGATGAGTTCAAGCAAGCGATGGCTAAAGAGTTCGAGATGACCGACATTGGGCTTATGGCGTACTATCTTGGCATTGAAGTCAAACAACTTGAGGATGGAATTTTCATCTCACAGGAGGGCTATGCGAAGGAGATCCTAAAGAAGTTCAAGATGGATGATTGCAACCCAGTCAACACACCGGTGGAGTGCGGGATCAAGCTGTCGAAGCATGATGAAGCTGAGAAAGTGGACACGACGATGTTCAAGAGCTTAGTTGGGAGCTTACGATATTTGACTTGCACGAGACCCGATATTCTCTACGCCACCGGCCTCATAAGTCGCTACATGGAGAATCCAACTACTACACACTTGAAGGCTGCAAGAAGAATTCTCCGCTACCTTAAAGGTACAATCAACTTTGGCTTGTTCTATTCAACTTCTAATGATTATAAGCTTGTTGGTTATAGCGATAGCGATTGGGCCGGAGACATTGATGATAGAAAAAGTACCACGGGCTTCGTGTTCTTCATGGGAGACACCGCCTTCACTTGGATGTCCAAGAAACAACCAATTGTCACTCTATCCACATGTGAAGCTGAGTACGTTGCCGCTACCTCCTGTGTATGTCATACAATTTGGATGCGAAGTTTGCTAATGGAGCTCCGATGGCCACAAGAAGATCCAACTACAATTTGCGTGGATAATTAGTCGACGTTGGCGTTGGCTAAAAATCCGGTGTTCCATGATTGAAGCAAGCATATTGACACATGATATCACTACATAAGAGAGTGCATCACAAGAAAGGATGTACAAGTAGAGTACGTGAAGTCCAAAGACCAAGTTGCGGATATCTTCACTAAGATACTCAAGCAAGAGGACTTCATCAAGTTAAGAAGTTTGCTTGGAATGACAAATCAAGTTTAAGTGGGGGTGTTGAAAATAAAATTAAAATAAACTTGATTTTGTAATAATTATTTAGGCTTAAGAAATTATGAAAAATAAAGAGCCAAATTAGCCTATTTTCTAGAATGTGAGCCCATGTTCTAGACATGTGCTCTAGAAATATCTTTAGAATAGTAGAATGATATAGATAAGTATGGAGTGATCTAGAGAGTGGATATTTTTGTTGAATGTAGAAGGTGATTTGTAGCCATTAGATTAAAGTTGTGTTGGATAAATCTTGGCCATTGATTGAGGAAGTGGCCAAGTATAAATAGGTGTAGGATTGCTCATTTTGTATCAAGCCAAAAAAATCAAAAACAAGTTTGAGTAATAAAAGTTTCTCTTCTCCAAAATCTTTCTACTCTTCCAAAATTCTCTTAGCCTAAAAGCCTCTCTCCAAATATTAATAGCAATCCTCTTCCAACACTAACATGATACTAGGCAAGCCGATATTTACGAGATAACTCCAACACTTTTAACAAAAATAGATTTAAGTAGTTTGAATAGCAACTTCTTCTAAACAGGACATAAAGATTCAAAACACAATGCGGAAAAACTCCCAAATTTGGGGTGTCATAGAGTACATGAGAATCTAATGCCACAAGTGTGGAATACACTCTCTATGATAGTCCACAAACTAAATACAATAAAAGGAAACATAGAGAAGAAGAAACAAGGTCTGCGAACGCCGGACATCTATCTTAGAATGTCCCAGAAGGTCAACCATGCGAAGAAATCAACACCCACCGTGTTTGAAATTACCTGGATCTGCACACGAATTGCAGGGTGTAGCGTGAATACAACTAACTCATTAAGTAATAATACTCAATAAAGAATTGAAGATAATGACGAGCTACACAATTTTAGTTCAATTTCAGTAATCTCAACATAGGAGAGTAGGCATGCTTTCAAGTCCAGCAATTTAAATCAAAACAGTTAATTCATGTCAAGTTCGAGTAAAACATGATGCAATATCTCTCAAAAAATTCAAAACAGTGGCAGTTGGGTACAAAAATAACGAAATCAAAAGCACCCTCTCAGAGGAACAGTCACTCAGTCCTCCCATTAACTCCAACCTCACAATCACTTATTCCTCACAGTCATTCATTCTTCTCAATCTCTCGGCACTTGCTCGCAGTAGGTACCTGTACTCGCTAGGGATGTATACAGACTCCGGAAGGGATCCTTCAGCCCAAGCGCTATATCAAGTCAATCATCGCATAAATATATAAAACATATTGCAGGGTGCAGCCCGATCTCATAAATATACTCACAATCAGGCCCTCGTCCTCACTCAGCAATCAATCTTTCCAGTCTCTCGGGCTCTCAGAAATCATGAAAATCAGTCCAAATAGAAACGATATGATGTATCAACAAGGAATATTAGAGACCGAGATACGATATGCAAGTAAAACTAAGACGGAGTACAAACAATAATTAGTAGGTAATTCGACATGTATCACAACCTCTATGGATTCCAACAGTACCAACACATAGCCTAAACATAGTTTTTAACATGATTTACAGTCAAATTTCTATAATACATGGATAACATATAGCTAACAACAAATTATTCAACTTCACAGTACCATAAAATGGACCAAGTTACAGTTCCTATGGTGCAAGCCTGTCACCTAGCATATGCGCCACCTCCAAACAATCATAATACACATAATACGAGGTTTCATACCCTCAGAACTAGATTTAGAACTGTTAATTACCTCAATTAGAGAAAATTTCTACTCCAATACTCCTTTGCATCGTCCTCCAAACGCCTCAAATCTATAAACAAAAAATTTAATACAATCAATACGAGCTAACGGAATCAATTTTACTAAAAATTATGAAGTTATTAAGTAAAAAACCGAAATCGGCTCAAAGCTGGGCCCCGGGCCCACGTCTCGAAATGCAACAAAAATTACAAAACTCGAAAGCCTATTGAACCATGAGTTCCACCATACCAAATTTATCATAATTCGACACCAAATTGTCACCCAAATTCCCCAAATCAACTTCCCAAATTCCTAGCGTCAAACCCAAATTACACCTATAAAACATACCAACTAGGTGGAAAAATCGATGGGGAAACATAATTATCGAATAAATTTAACCACAAGTGACTTACCTCAAGAATTCCTTCAAAATCCCTGTCAAAAACCACCTAAATTGGACTTTGCAAAGTCCAAAAATGATAAAACCCTCGGAACCCAACGTTTATATTCAGTTCAGGATTTTTGCATATGCGACAACTTACCCGCACTTGCGAATTTGCCGGTACAACCAAAACATCTGCTTCTACGATGGGTTCTGCTCCTGTGGACCGAAATTCCACTCCTCCGGACTCGCTTCTGTGAGCCACCAACTGCTTCTACGAACCCAACTCACCTCTCACTTTCCTTCGCACCTGCAACCTCTGCTCACACCTGCCACAAGTTTGCTTCTGCGCTCCACTCCTCGCGTCTGCCCACATGCGATGAAAATTCTGCATGTCACGACCCAAAATCCACTAAGGATCGTGGTGGAGCCGGACACCGCTGTCACGCAAGCCAACCAAATACTTGATTAAATTCCAACTTTAGTACTTTTTTAAAATCATTTTTTCTTTGTACATAAATAATGAATAATGAAATTTATAGAAATAACCATGAAGTCTTTAACAAACTAAATATTGAATAATATGAAAATCATCCCAGAATCCAGTGTCACAAGTGCATGAGCAATTTCTAGGAAATAATATAATACAATAACTGTCTGGAATACAAATTTTGGACAAAAATAAATATAAAAAAGTGAAGGAGACTCTGCTGGCTGTGGGTCAGCTTGAAAAGTGCATCTCACCTAAGTCTCCGCATCACCCACACTGCTACGCTCAGTAGGCCACTAGAGATACATATGCTTATGCAATAAAAATTCACAGAAGTGCTGCATGAGTACAAAAACAAAGTGTACTCAATGAGTATCCCGTCTAATCTCAAAAAAGTAGAGACGAGAGGTCGAATAGATACTTACTAAGGCCAAATAAATGTGAGAAGAGTTTATAATAATCACGGATATCACAAATCATTAACATTTAATAATCACAAAATAACAGTTCTTTCCCCAAGCATTTACATAGTTGTTTTCCTATAGGTTAAGCATATATGAAATTAAGTCATCAGGAGAATTTCTACGTAAAACATGCGCAAATAATCATCGTGGGACGTACGACTCGGTCCAACATAAAAGTAAAATGTGCATTGTTGAGGGTCGAACGGCTCGAATCATAGATGTATCTATTACCCCCCCCCCCTCTTGAATCATCCATGCGATGCAGTCAAATATAAATAAACATGCACCCCACTCGTGAATCCTCCATGCGATGCAGTCAAATATAAATAAACAAGTACCCCGCTCTCGAATCATCCATGCGTTGAGATCAAATATAAATAAATAAGCACCCTTCTCGAGAATCATCCATGCGACGCAGGTACACATAAAAGCATGCATTCAAACAGTCAATCAAGACTTCATTACGGGAAAATAATTGCCAAAAGATATAGCAATTCTCTTTAATGGTCAAGAAAATGATGTTTACTTCCTTTAGAAATCCATTCACCAATTCAACATGATTTAAGCGTGTTTAAATTGACAATAAGATTCCAAATATTACAAGTAGAGCATGTTTTTAGGTCCTAAACTACCCGGACTTTATGCATAACAGTGCTATGCACGGACTCTCTTCACTAAGTACATACGTAGCCCCCGCATAGAATGGCAATTAATTCAATTATTACACCTATGGGGACAATTCCCTCTTACAAGGTTAGAAAAGAGACTCACCTCGCTCCGAAGCCTATATTCCGATTCAAGAACATGCTTAAACCTCCACATTCGAAGCTGAACACTTCAAAACTATTCAAATAGGGTAAGAACTAGTCAATACATGCTCAAGAGTTCATATTTTAATTATTAAACCAATTTGTCAACTTTAAATGCAATGTTCCTAATATTCATTCCCGGGCCCACGTGCTCAGATTTCGGAAATTTTTGAAGAAAATTCTTACCTATAACCTATGGATTAAGAATATATGATTTTTACTTCATTCCCTAACAATTTTCGTGGTTAAATCTCGTTTTTACCAAATTCTAGGTTATTTCATCTAAAATTCTTGATTTTCCTAAATTTTCACATATTAATCTATCCATAATCTATGTATTTAACTCATGTTGAGTAGAAAAACCTCGCAAATGCAAAGCGTGATCTCATCCTGCCATCGTCGCATTTGCGACAAGAAGATCGCAAATGCGAGCTTCACAAATGCGACCCTTGACTGATTTGGCCCATTTTGCAAATATGATAAGGGTTTCGCAAATGCAAACCCTTCATCCCTCGCAAATGCGACCCAGTCGTCGCAAATGCGAAGAATCCCCTAGCTGCCCATGTTTGCAAATGCGATGATCGCATTTGCGACCAAAGCATCGCAATTACGATTATACCATCACCATCAATCCTATTTCTTAGCAAATCACTCTGAAGCTATCTCGAATCATACCCCAGCCCCAGGGCTCCAAACCGAACACACGCGCAAGTCTAAAAATATAATACGGACTTGATCGACGTCTCAAAGCACATCAAACAACACTAGAACCATGAATCGCACCCCAATCCAAGCTTAATACATTTTGAAATTTTCAACTTCTACTTTCGATGTTTAAACCTATCAAATTACGTCTGATTAACTTCAAACTTTGTAGACAAGTCATATTTGACATTATGGACCTATTCTACTTCCTAAATCGGATTCCGAGCCTGATATCAAAAGTCCACTTCCGGCCATACTTCTCAAAAACCTTTAAATTTCTATCTTTAGCCAAATGACTCCAAAATGACCTACGGACCTCCGAATTCACTTCCGATCGCATTCCCAACTCCAGAATCACCATACAGAGCTATTCACAAACTCGGAATACCAAACGAACATCGATAACACTGAAATTCACTTCAAGCCAAACTTATAAAATTCCTTCCAAAATGCTAACTTCCACAATAGGCGCCAAAACGCTCCCGGGATATCCAAAACCTGATCCAGGCATATGCCCAAGTCCGAATTCATCATACAAATCTGGTAGAACCTTTAGATCCTGATTGCAAGGTTGTTTACTCAAAAATCCATTATTAGTTAATTCTACTTAAACCTTCTGAAATTAGAATTCTCTTTCCAAATCAACTCTGAACTTCTCGAAATTCGATTTCGGTTACACGTACAAGTCATAATACCTGAAATGAAGCTGCTCATGGCCTCAGTCTGCTAAGCAATGCGCTAGAGCTCAAAACGACCGACCAGGTCGTTACACCGCAGGTGCGATTACACTAACAACTTCTAACTTCAGCAATTCTCTAAGTTCTAAACATGATCTGTTAACCACCCGAAATCTACTTGTGGCCCCGAACTTCAACCAGACATTCCAATAATTCTTAAAACCTCGTAATAACTTAGTCAAAGTCTCAAATTACCTCAAACAACATCAAAAATCCGAATCACACATAAATTCAAGCCTAATGAACTTTTAAATTCTAGTTTCTACAAACGATGCCAAAACCTATCAAATTATGTCCGATTGACCCCAAATTTTGTACTCAAGTTAAAAATAACACCACAGACCTATTCCAAATTTTGGAATCGAAATCTGACCTTCATATCAAAAAATTACTCTCGGTCAAACTTCCTCCAAATTTAATTTTCGCCATTTCAAGCCTAATTCACCTATGGACCTCCAAATCACAATTCAGATACGGTCCTAGTCCAAAATTACCCAACAGAGCTAAGGTAACCATCAAACCCCATTCTTAAGTCGTGTATATAAAGTCAATATTTGATCAACCATTTTAACTTAAGCTTTTTATTATGAGACTAAATGTCTCAATTTATTCTGAAATCCTCTCGTACCCAAACCGACTAATCCGGTAGGTCATATAATAATAGTAAAGCACAAAATGAGCAGGAAATTGGGGAACAATGCTATAACTGTTGAAACGACCGGTCGGGTCGTTACAAATTAGGAAGCTTCAGTCCCTCATTGATGAAAATTTTAGGGTTATTAATCTATTTGCTATTGACCTCCTAGATGATATTGTTGTTGTTCCTAATATAACTCAACATACTAATACCAATAGTGAAAACATAACTGTTAGACTAATTGTGATAATGAGGAAGAGGGTACAGATAATGAACATCTTCAAAACGATTATGATAGTGATGTCGTATTGGAGGTATTTAAGATGCAAAGGAAACATCATAGGCCAACTTAATAGATACAAAATCCTGATAAAGGCTATGACATTTAAGAAACTTGTTGAAGCAAAAGACGTTATTGATTTTTATTTTGTTGCAAATAAGAAGGCTTTAGATATAGCCGAAATTGACAGGAAAAGACTTAGATATCAGTGTGTTGTTGGTTGTCTCTTTAAATATCTCATTTCTAAGGATCAAAATAACCAAAAGACCAAGATAAAGACTTTACACGCTGAACATGAATGTGGGGAAGCATTAGAGAACAAAAGAGATACTGATGCTACCTTAGCTCATTATTTTAAGAGAAGTATTCAAAATAATCTCAAGTACAAGGTGAAAGAAATAGAAGACGTGGAGGAGATATTTAAGCTAAATGTGAGTCAGTCAAAGTTAAAAAGAGTGAAAGGAGAAACAAGAGTGTAGCTAATTAATTGAGTACAACAAGTTAGAGGCATATACCCAAAAATTGAGGGACAACAATCCTGGTTCTCATATGGTTATCCAGATGTCCAAGTATGCTTTGGAAAAAGGTAAAAGGAGATTGTTGAGGTTGTATGCGTGCTTTTAGGCCCTCAATAATGGATTCAAAGTAAGTTTGAAACCTTTTGTAGGACTTGATGGTACAAGGCATACTGTTGGAGGATGAGGCTCAAGATTGTGCTAAACATTTTTACCTGTTAGCTTGGATTGTGGTAGACAAGGAAAATAGTAGAATTTGACATCGGTTTATGGAGAACTTGAAAGAAGGTGAAGGGGTAACCTTCATGTCAGATAGCAGAAGGTGTTTTAATTTTTTTATCACTTGGTTTTTCCTTATAGTAGCAACTACTACAACAACAATCCAGTATAATCGCACTTAGTGGGGTCTGGAGAGGGTAGTGTATACGCAGACCTTATCCCTACCCTTGGATAGAGAGGCTGTTTCCAAATAACCCTCGGCATCCTTCCCTTCAAGAACTTCTCACCTTGCTCTTGGGAAGACTCGAACTCACAACCGATCGGTTGGAAGTGGGGGTTGCTTACCATCGTACCAACCCCAAATTATTTGACATGTAGGGACTCTTGGAAGCTCTTAGGAAAGTATGTCTAGAAGCTCATCATAGATTTTGCATGAGGCACGTTGAAGCAAATTGGTGTAAATCTAGCATACTGATGAAACGAAAAAACTACTTTTACGGTCTGCCTGGAGCACGTACGAAGACGAATCTAATAATCTGTTGAGGCAGTTAGGTGAAATATCATAGGATTATGTGAAAGACTTATTGAAGTAGCCACCCTCTAGCTGGTGTAAAATATATTTAGACACCCAATACAAGAACCCAATAATAAATATTAACTTCATAGAGTCATTCAACTTGTGAAGGTATCAATGTGAAGGAGAAAGCTTTTTGTCTTTAGACTATTTTATATTATTGTTTCAGTAGTCTTTTCTTTTTTAAATAAGATAATCTGTTTTTAATGTGACTTTTTGTTTAGCGAAGGTAATGACTTTGTTAAAGGACCAAGTTATATCTATAATTCAGTTTAATTTATTTTTTGGTTAGTTTTTTAAAGTTAAACTTAATTTTTTTCCCAAGTAAAATGCATGTCTCCAAACAATTTCAATTATCCTTTTTCAAATTAATTTCAAACATTACTACTTTTCTCAAAGATCACTATATTCGAATTTTCTTCAAAGGCAAAATATTTTTCATGTCCAAACACGTATAAATTTTTTTCTTAAAAAAAAATAAATCAACGTGCGTGTAAACAGTGTTGGGGCACGGCCGCCGTCCAAATCACTTCATCCGCTGTATACGCCAAGTTGAGTCAACCCATACAAACCTAGATTCAAGTCTAGCCGCAATTGACTCATGACCAACTGGTTAAATGCTGACCAAGTCTACACCATTTCTTATATTAAACCAGACCTGTTCTACAATCTAGAACTTGTCAAGCTAACCTTCCTAGACTGGCGAATAAACTTTAAGCCAAATGCAAGTCTTCCTTTCCACCTAAACCCCTATTTTATTACTTTTTGGCTAATTTTATTTTTCAAATTTACAAATTTCTTCTTCTTTCTTCTTCTTCAAAAATGTCATCAACCACTTCACAAAAGCTTCATTTCGTGTTAATCCCATTACTAGCTCAAGGCCATATGATTCCAATGATAGATATGGCTAGGTTATTCGCCGAACATGGCGTAAAAGTAAGCTTAGTAACTACACCACACAACGGTTCAAGATTTGCATCAATTATCAATCGGTCAAGAGAATCAGAGGGAAAAGAAATTGAACTCGTACAAATTCCATTTCCTAGTGAAGAAGTTGGTTTACCACCTGGTTGTGAAAATCTTGATAGCGTTCCTTCACGTGACCTTATAAGAAATTTTTATACAGCACTTAACACGTTACAAAAACCAGTAGAAATTTTTTTGACAGAGCATGATTTTCCACCAAGCTGCATAATTTCAGATAAGTGTCTCTCTTGGACTTCACAAACAGCACGAAAATTCAACGTCCCGAGGATTGTTTTCCACGGGATGTGTTGTTTTTCTTTGTTAAGTTCTCATAATTTAAGAATTTATAGGCCTTATTTGCATGTCAAATCCGATACAGAACGTTTCGTTGTACCAGGAATTCCCATGCACAATATTGAAATATCGAAAAATCAGCTTCCAGGTGCGTTCATGCAATTACCTGACCTAGATGGTATTCGGGACAAAATGGAAGAAGCTGAGTCAAGTGCATATGGAGTAGTGGTAAACACATTTACACAATTGGAAAATGGATGTGCAGAGGAATATAGCAAAGCTATTAACAAAAAGGTATGGTGCATTGGACCAGTTTCACTTTGCAATAAAAATATTTTAGATATGTATCAAAGAGGGAATAAACCTTCAATTGATGAAAAACAATGCTTAAAATGGCTTGATACTATGAAAAATAAGTCCATTTTATACTGTTGTCTCGGTAGTCAATGCAGACTAATTGCGTCGCAGTTAATAGAAATTGGTCTTGGATTAGAAGCATCAAATTGGCCATTTATTTGGGTAATTAAGAATGGAGAAAACTTAGATTCAGAGTTAGAGAAATGGTTAATAGATGAAAAATACGAGGAGAGAATCAAAGGGAGAGGACTTGTAATTAAAGGTTGGGCCCCACAAGTTCTAATATTGTCACATCCAGCAATTAAAGGATTCTTAACGCATTGTGGTTGGAATTCCACGATAGAAAGTGTAAGTTGTGGTGTGCCTATGATTACATGGCCAATGTTTGCAGAACAATTCTTTAATGAAAAACTCATTGTTGAAGTTTTGAGGATAGGAGTTAGAGTTGGTGTTGAAATTCCTGTTAGATGGGGAGAAGAAGAGAAAGTTGGAGTATTGGTGCACAAAGTACAAGTTGCAAATGCAGTGGAGAAACTAATGAATGGAGGAGAAGAAGGGGAAATGAGAAGACATAAAGCTAAAGAACTTGGATTGGTAGCAAGGAGGACTATGGAAGAAAATGGAACTTCTCGTATCAGCATATTGAACCTCATTCAGGATATCTTAAGTTATATATATTGACAGTGTCAAGAATTTTTATACTATGAATGCAGTTTAATTTGTTATTGCATTTACATTCCAAGTTATAATTTACGCGTGATACGAAGAGTTATGTATTGTTGAACATTTATCTTTCCTATTCTTTATTTTTCACTTCCCTTTATGGTAATCTGTGCGAAATTACCATATCAAATTTGTAGTTTCTATGAACATCTTCATTCATGCACATCTATCTTTTGTTTGTTCTTGGGATAAAAAGCAGCCTAACATGGTGCTGGAAAATATGAAGATAGAATATCGATTGATACTATATGTTTTGAAGGAAAAAAAAAAAAGAGCACATATTGCCACACTACACAGAGAATAAATAATTTTAGGAATCCTTAATTTTTTTTATATAATTGCGTAGGCATTATGCTCAAAAGTAAGCTCTTGAGTAACCGATTAGCCAGTGCAATATATATAATTTCACTACTAGAACTCAGAGAAAAATTGACCAAAAAACCGTCCAACACGGACCGAAACTACAAAAATTATTTTACATTTTTTAATATTACATACCGACCAAAATTGGTTGACATATTGGTCAAAAAGTTGGCTGAAGCGATCAGACTTGCATAGTCAAAATAACTTTTTGATTACTGACTAACTTGGTAACAATGTGGACCCAATTTTTAAATTTTAATAATTATTTTATTATTTAAATATTATAAAATTTAAAGAAATTATATTTAAATTACCGACAAGAGTTGGTCGGCTGTTGCAAGGATAATGTTTAACGACCGACTTTTGGTTAATATATTTTATTTTATGAAAAATAACCAACCAAAGTTGGTCGTTTATTAGGTCAAACATGATCAAACTTTTGAATCACTTTAATATTTACTATCTAAATAATATAAATATAATCCGTTAACACTTTATTTTGTGATACAAATAATGAATACACTACATATATTATAACAAGCTATATATAGTTAAAGTAGTACAACATAGCGAGTATGTGCATGTGTGTGTTTATATATATATATATATATATATATATATATATATATATATATATATATATAGTATAGCCGCATATATATAAGAATACAAAGCGCTAGGATCACATAGTCGGGTTCTTTTGGGAATTGACTTGTGAAGAAGCAACAATCTAATAAATATATATAATTGATCACCATCATATATATATATATATATATATATATATATATATATATATATATATATATATATATATATATATATATATTATTAAATTAATTCATCGACTTATAACTTACTTAGATGCATCGATGAATATTAAAATAAATGTTTCGATCAATATCAATGAATATTAAATACAAAAACTCTCGACCTATATCGATTAACCTATGTCATGTATTATTAGTGATGAATGAATTAAATGCAGAAGAATTAATACGAAATATCTTTGAAATGTATATTTATATATGGATCACAAATAAAGAAATGAAAGAAGTTATTAGCATTAAGCAAAAGAGTTAATAGGCGAAACATGGTCAAACTTTTAATTTGAATCACATTAATATTTACTATCTAAATAATATAAATGTAATCCATTAAAACTTTATTTTGATATACAAATAATGAATATACGAATATATTATAATGACTCAGTCAATTGTTCCCGAGTTATAGCCCCGCTCTCCCCATTTCCTACTTCTTTTGTGTTCTATAGCTGTATTATGACTTACCGGGTTAGTTGGTTCGGTCCAGAGAGGTTTTGACTGAATTAAGACACAAAGTCTCTTATTTGAAAGCTTAAATTGGAAGAGTTAACCGGATTATGTGTAAACGACCTCGTATTTGAATTTTCATGGTTCTGTTAACTTCCTTCGGTGATTTTTAACTTAGGAGCACATCCGGAATATGATTTGGATGTATGTAGTGGAATTAGGCTTGAATTGACAAAAGTTAAAATTTTGTTGATTATTTTAATAGTGGAAATTTTAATATAAGTTGGAATAGATTCGTGGTTACATCTTCGATTTGTGTGCAAATGTGAGGTCATTCTGGTGTGATTGGATATGTTTTGGTGTCGTATGTAGAATTCGGAAGTTTCAAAGTTCATTTGGGTTGAATTCGTGTGTAATTCGTGTTTTTGATGTTGTTCGAGGTCATTTGATGATTTAACCAAGTTTGTATGATGTTGTGGGATATGTTGGTATGTTAGTTGAGGTCTCGAGGGCCTCGGGTTGATTTCGGGTGGTTAATGGAACAAGTTTGGAATTTGGAAAGCTGGTGAAGATTGAACTCATCTGTTATAAATGCACTTGCGGATGTCTCATCGCAGGTGCGAGCCCATAGAAATGGGAATGTGTCAGCATAACCGAATGGATGAAGGGATGGCAGAGTCCGCACCTACAAGGGGTTTGCCGCACCTGTGATGGTCGCAGAAGCGGAAGTGTGGGCGCATGTGAGTGCGTTGGTCCACAGGTGCTATGTTAATTTTGCACTTGCGATGAACACAGATGCGATTCTTGGTCACAAGAGTAGGGATCTAGACTTAAGCAATTGTTTCGCAGATGCGGCGCTTGGTTCGCAGATGCGGTGTTGTAGAAGCGCAAAAGGGACAGCAGATGTGATTTTGCTGGGCAGAAGGTAAAAGTACAATACTTCGGGATTTTTTCCCATTTTTACATCATTGAGCTCAGATTTTGGGAAATGTTTAGAGGGATTTTAGAGGAATCACTAAGGTGGGTTCCGTATGCTTATTTATGTTCAACAATGGTGTTTTCCGCTGATTTCACACTTAGTTGGTGTGTTTTTGAGGTGAAATTTGGGAGGTTAGGGCTTGAGAATTGGAGAATGAGTTTTGAGGATTTGGAAAGACAAACGATGTCGAGTTTTGATGAATTTAGTATGGTTAGATTTGTGAGTGAATGAGCTTTCGAATTTTATGATTTTTGTTGGATTTCGAGATGTGGTCCTGGGGGCGGCGTTTGAGTTGATTTCGGATTTTGGAGTCTAATTTAGTAGTTTTCTTGTGGAATTAATTCCTCTAGCATATATTAATAGTATTGTACTGAGTTTTGCTAGATTCGGGATTTTTGGAGGCCGATTCGAGAGGCAAAAGTCAAAATAGGTAATAGAATATCTATTGTTGGAGAATAAGCTGATAGAATATCCTGAGGATAAGAATCGGATAGGTAGCGGGGTTGCCAATCAAGATATCTTTCTTCTCATGGAGAGTGTGGCATTGCAAACTGCCTTTGGATGACATTCTGACAAGACTTGGATATACAATGCCCTCAAGGTCTTGGTGTTGTAATCGGCAAATCGTGGAAACCATGCAGTATCTTTTTCTGAAGAGTCAATGTGCTGATAAGGTATGGTAGTACTTTTCTTTGGGCGCAGGTCTTACACATGGAGGATTCGGGATTTGCACGGATTGAGGTAATTAACAGTTGTAAATCTGGCCCTGAGGGTATGAAACCTTGGGCTTTGTGTCTTGTGACTATTTTGGAGGTGACACAAATGTTAGGTGATGGGCATGTGGGTGTGCACTGAGGGGATTGTAACTTGGTCCGTCCCGTATAAAACTAAAAAGTTAAACCACGTGTTGTTAGCTATATGCTCTATATGTGTTATGAAAATTGATTGCATATCATATTAGGAACTATGTCTAGGCTATATGTTGGTACTGTTGGGTCCCATAGATGCCGCATTACTTGCTGAATTACTTCTATGTGATATTTGTACCGAGTTACAATTTTTACTCGTATATCATATCTTAGTCTCTGTTATTCTATCTGACACTTCATGTTATTGCTGTTCGGGCTGATTTTTCCTAATTTCTGAGAGCCCGAAAGACTAGAAAGATTGATGACTGAGTGAGATTGAGGGCCTAATTGTGATGATATTCATGGGATTGAGCTATACTTCGCATCATGTTTTATCGATTTATGCCATGATTGGCTTGATCTAGCGCTTGGGCTGAAGAATCCCCTCCGGAGTCTGTACACAACCTTAGTGAGCATAGGTACCTACTGAGTATGAGTGCCAAGTGCTGAGTGTTGAGTGATTGTGAGGAATGAATGAGTGGGAGGAATGAGTGATTGTGAGGTTGGAGTGATTGGAAGGACTGAGAGATGATTGCCTAAGAGGCAGTATGTAAATTCATTATTGATGCACACAATTGCCTTATATCCATATTTTGAAAACTGTTGAAAGATATTCTTATTTGGTTTTACTTTAATTTATCTTAAACAAACTGATTTGACTTGATTTACCAAATTTGGAAAGCATGGCTATTTTCCTATCTGAAACTAGTGAAATGGACTAAAATGGTGTAGTTAGTCACTATCTTCAGTTCCTTATTATTATTGTTACTTTCTGAGTTGGTGTACTCACAATACATCCTGCATCGCGTGTGCAGATCTAGGAGTTGTTAGTCATGGAGGGTGCTGATAGTCCTCGTTGCTAATTATATGGGATAGCGAGGTAGTTGCCCGACGTTCGCAGCCTTGATTTCTTTTTCCTATCTTTCCTTTAGTTGTATTTGGATTTCTGACTTTGTTAGTCGTGTTATGTTCGGATCGGTTATGTTCAGATGCTCATGACTTAGTGACACCCTGATATCAGGCTATCGTTTCCGCATTTTTATTCTAAGTTTAACTCTTTATGGGATTATTGCTATGAAAACGACTATTGATTTAGCTTTCAATAAAATACTAAAGCATTTTATGAATGTCGGCTGGCCTAGTACGATCGATAGTCCGTCCCTCGCTAGTGTACAGTTTAATTATTATGTTGGATCAGGTCGTCCGCCTCGGCATTTTCTATATCATATCCTCATGGAATCGTGCGTAATATCCCACGAGAAACTAGTGTATCCATGAGCTTTTTAGATTGAATTATTGATAATCTATTGGGATGAGGTCCACTATACCTATATGGGTGCTCCAGTAAAGGAGGGAATTTCCAATGTAGAGCTTGAGCTTATAGCAAAGAGGAGGGTTGTACCGCGTATCTATGCTCGTTTATTGCGTTTATTTGTCCGCCTCATATCAGCTTATCATTTTTGTACCTGATATTATTCGACCACTAGTAAGTGTTGATGTAGACCCCTCGTCACTACTCCTCGGGGTTACGCTAGATACTTACTAGGTACATGTTGTTTTTTGTACTCATACTATACTTGCTGTACATTTTGTTGTACATACATATGTATGTCTAGAGGCCTTGTGGGTGCAGCAACATGGTTGATGCATGGACTTTGGTGAGTTGTATTCTATGTTACGATCTGCAGTCAGCAAAGTCTCCTTCAGAGTATTTATATTTTTCTCTCTCCTGTCCAAGTTGTATTCCGGACAAATATTATATTTTATTTTATTTCCTAGTTGATGCTCATGCACTTATGACATCGGATTTTTGGGATAATTATGGGGTGTTTGGTATTGAAATGGTTAAACCTTTATGATGGCATCCGACTCTCACGACCTTTAACGGATTTTGGGTCGTAACAAAAAAGAAGATTGGTAATTGCTTAATTAAATTATTTTACTTTTCTAAGTATATCAATTCTATTTATTAACTAAATTAATTTTTTTTCCAGGAAAAGAACTATGTGCGTCAATGAACCATGATGAGCTATTCAAGGAGATGCATATTAGAAAGAAGAAGAAAGAGAGGGATGGAGATAGGTGGGTCGAGGACCGGGCAGAGACTACATATGTAAGTTTTCGTTTTTCTTTAAGTATTATAATTTACTTTTATAAGAATTTTTACATACTAATTTAGTTTAAAATAATGTAAGGCCGCTACTAAAGTAATGTGGAGGACTTCATTCGTTGATAGCCAGCTGGTGAGCTGGGTGAGCCAACCCAACCTTCATACGAGGATGCTGAAAGAATATGGTCGGATGTTGTTAGCGATCCAAAATGGGGGAAGGAATACGGGCTTCCTACGAAAAAATTCTGCCGCTGTTGGTGTCGAATGCAAGGAACGGGGACTTTCTCACAAGGCGAGGAACTTAATAAGGAGTGCCTCTCGGCTATGTTGGAGATAGTGTCAAAGATTATATCCGAGCTAGAAACGACCAATGAAAGAGAAAGGCTTAAGATGATCAATTCCTTGGTATGCAAGCTCAGATCAGAACTATCCTTTGTACTAGAGCTTTTTCGTTGCCCCGGTCTCGTGAGTCATCGCCAAAGGCTCGACTCCACGTGGTCATTCCTCTATTCCTCCTCGTGATCGTTCCTCCCGTCCTTTTCCGTAATCGATCTTTTCGTCCTTCACAAGAACATTCTCTATACCATCTTATAAATGAATGTTCATCAGATGGTGATGATGATGTTGTTGAAAACACCCTTCGACCAATACTTTGATATAATTTTAAATAGACTAATAGAACTAGTTTTGAATTAGAGTGAACAATTTTTAACTTGTTGTAATTAGTTTTTACTGTGTTTTAGATTGTGATATTCGATTGAACTTTAATTTGTTAGCTTTAAAGTGTTAATCAGATGTTTTGGTTGTTGTTGTCGTTGTTGGATATTTGTTTGTTGTTACTATTGTAGTTGTTGTGATTGTTGAATGTTTTGTTGGATTTATGAAAAATTAGGGGTTTTATGTGGTGAATTGGTGATTATTAGATATGAATTGGGGGTATTGGTATGTTGTTTTTATTTGGCAGGTAGTATAGCTATCAAAACAAGCATTTTATGCCAAAACTAAACCCAACAAATTGACCAACTTTGGTCACTAAATAATAAAAAAAATTAAATTGCACATTAACGATCAATGTTGGTCGATTAATGTACAATGAATTCCTAGAATTCAACAATACCGACCAACTTTGGTCGGGTTTTCTGTCTACACTATTTATTTTACCGACAATCGTTGTTCGATACTTTTAAATTTTAATTATTTTAATATATATATATATATATTTTCTATTACCGACTAAAGTTGGTCGACTTTTTTAAATTTTAATAATTTAAAAAAAATTTATTTTTCAGTATTGACCAAAGTTGGTTGATAAAAAAAATTGATGAATTTAATACACCGACCAACTTTGATCTGTTAAATAAAATTAATAAAATATTATTCCAACAAATTTTGGTCGGTAAACCAATTACATTGTCAGATGATTGTCTAAAGCATACCGACCAATGTTGGTCGGTAATTTTCGATCAATTTTAGTCGGTACGCTCTTCCAACCTTGAAAATACTGTCCACACATAAATAATCGTGTTTTAAATAGCAATTTTCCATTATCGACTAACATTGAACGACTTTGCCTGAATTTTTAATAATGTTTGACATTTTCTTTTGAAATAATATGTGTTGAGGACTTTGATTTGTTTGTAGTATGTGAAAGTAATGGAAGAAAATATTGTTAGATGTTAACGATGTGTAGCAGCCTTTTCATTTTGTGATATTATCTGCTTTGAACTTAAATTTTATATGATTTTAAAATGCTATCACTGTTATAAATAGAACTCTAATTAGAGTGAATGTCTATCTTATAGAAGAGTTCTACTTTGAGGCTAAGTCTTTTTTCTTCCTATAAATAGAGGGGTCTTACCCCATTGTAAATCATCCCAAAGTATCAATAAGAATACTCCTCTCTCTACTTTTCTCTATATTGTTCTTGTTCTTGTTTTATTGTTCTTGTTCTTATATTATTTTATAACACGTTATCAGCACGAGTCTCTAACCAATTGAATTTAATATTCAGCAATTATCACTCTCAGAATCTCGAGTTGCAATCAGATTCACCCACTCTAATTCGTGTTCTGTCATTTGGGTTTTCTATTCGAGTGAAACGAGATTTGTGATATTTTGGTTTCTGAAATTCTTCAATTTTTTTTCTTTCTCGTTGTTTACTTTTGTTTTCTTTTTGAAGGTGAATTTCCAAGCAAAAGAGTGTAATAACGATTGCTACTGCTCCATATGAGAATTTCTATACAGAAAAATAGAAGAGATGGTATCATCATAAAATAATGCAACGGGATGGAAACTCAAGAGGTATATTTGATATCACAACATTTATTGGTATACCTTAACGGTAAGTAATTTACTTTTCCCTTTCAAATTCTTGGAATTCTACGATTTGATTTCATATACAAACATAGACAACAAAGTTTGATTATAACTCTAATGGAGTTTGTAAGGAATTATAACCACGTGAAGTGGTAAAAGTTCTATGTCTTGCCATGATTAAATTCATGTATGATTGTGGTCAAAGAATGAAAATTCATCCCATTGAATTTGCTTCATTCTCATTCCCTTTAGAGAATGTGATAGCAGTATGTGATAAGTCTGAAAGAAGACAAAATTATTACCGTGAAGGTATCAATGGATGTGGACGTGGCAATAGACAGAATTATAATCGTCATCATTGTGATAATGAGAATAATAAAGATTCTCAAAATAATCTTTCAGTTTATGAAAGTAATATTTGACATGAGATTGTATATAGCACATACAGATGATTATGACCATTCCATGAAGTGAATGTGATAATTGTAATAAAGCCCGTAAGTATGGACACGCTCTTGATGTAATTTTGTTTTCTGTCTGACATTATGAAAAGAAAGGTCGTTGCCCTTGAAATTTCGGGCAAGAACTATATGACATGGGTGTTGGATGCTGAAATCCATTTGGATGCAATGGGTCTTGGAGACGCCATTAAAGACAGAAATAATGCATCCACCCAAGACTATGCTAAGGCCTTGATTTTCTTGCGCCATCACCTTGATGAAGGTTTGAAGGTTTGCGACAACCTGAAGTTGGTCACTCTGCCACAAGCACGATGCAATGAGAATCCAAAAGCAAAAGGTTCATAAACTATATATTATCGTTGCGGTGGAAAAGGGCACTGGGCGAAAATTTGCCGTGTACCAAGATATTTGGTTGAGCTTTATCAAGCATCTCTAAAAGGTAAATGCCCTGAAACCAATTTTGTCTTTGACGACAATTTTGACATTACCCACTTGGATGTGGCAGACTTCTTTGAGCACCCTGAGGGGAAAATAGACCACTTAATTGGTGATGGATCTGTGAAGAAGGAAGATGGAATTGTTTGATTTTATTTTACTTATTTGTATTAGTTAGTGAATAAACGAAGAGTCATTAGTATCAGCTCGTGTTAGTTAGCTTATGATATAATGTTAGTATTAGTTCTTTAGAATGTTTCAATATGCTTAAGTTTCAAAGATATTTTTATTTTCCAGTAGAGTTAATCGACTAACCTAACAGTTAGTCGATTATCTAATATTTCGCATTAAAACTGGATTTTTCCGCAAGCTAAATTAGTCGACTATCTGATTTAGATAATCGACTAACCTGATGACTGTTTACTAAGTTAGTCGACTAACTAATATTTCGCATCAAAACTGGACTTTTTCGCAAGGCAAGATAGTCGACTATCTGATTTAGTTAGTCGACTAACCTAATGACTGCTTCCCAAGATAGTCGACTATCAACTAAGTTAGTCGAATAACCTCAGCAGATTTTGAAAATATTGTTTAAATATGAAACAAACGGATTGAATTTGTTTATTCTCATGTTCATGTATTTCTTTTGTATGTCAAAACCATGGAAAAGCAAATATGGATATCTCACAAAGCAAGCTTGGATCAACGTCCAACTGTAAAAATATTTGTTTAGTTGATTCATGTACTACACATACGATACTCAAAGAGAAGAAATATTACTCTCAGTTAAGTATGTGTAAGGCAGATGTTACTACAATTTCTGGTAGTAGTAAATTGATTAAAGGCTCCGGAAGAGCAACTATAACTCTGTCTAAAGGAACAACATTTTAGAGAATGCAATGTTCTCCTCCAAGTCTAAAAGGAACTTGTTGAGTTTTAAAGATATCATTCAAAATGGATATCATATTGAGACAATAGATGAGAATAATCTTGAATTCCTCATTTACTCATGAAAACGAGACTGCCCACTTCGGTTTGGGGTCACGCCATTTTGCATGCAGCAATGCTAGTTCGTCTCAGAACGACGAATTATCACAAATATTCCCCGTTGCAATGAGTTTTGGGTCATGAACCTAATATATCCCACTTAAGAATTTTTGGATGTGCAGTATATGTGCCTGTAGCACCTCCATATTGCACCAAAATGGGTCTGCAAAGAAGGTTAGGAATATATGTTGAGTTTGAATCGCCCTCCATTATTCGCTACCTCGAAACATTGACAGGGGATTTGTTCACTGCACGATTTGCAGACTGTCAATTCAATGAGACACTTTTCCCAAAATTAGGGGGAGAAGTTGGTGAAACCAAACGGGAAATTTTGTGGAAAAATGCATCATTATCTCATCTTGATCCACATACCTCTATTTGTGAAAAAGAGGTGCAAAATATTATCCATTTGCAAAGAATAGCAAATCGAATGCCAGACGCATTTACAGATTTGAAAAGGATAACAAAATCACATATCCCCGCAGTGAATGTGACAACATTTGATTCACGAATACATATTCACTATTGGAAGAATATGAACATGAAATTGGTATTGAATATACCACACTCACCCCTAGAAGGAGGGTTGAGATGATATATGAAAATAATGTCATTGTTATGGCATGAATAGTCATTGGTCACGTACCTATTGTACGCCAAAATAATTTGTCAATGTGATTATCAAAGGACAACAATAATGCAAGAAACATATCTTGCATATAATTTTGACATGACCATAATGGTATAACTTTCTCTTTAAAAGAGATATTCACCACATGGATGTTGATGAATTTGTGGTAGTACAAAATTAATTGAGAGCTCTAGAAGAGCCAATTATTACTATGTTGGAGAAACACAATTGATTACCAATAAGGTATTGTCTTGTAGTAAGTCTCAAAGAAACTTATTCAGTTTCCAAAGTATATGCGAAAGCGATTGATTATATTGAGACTATAAATAAAGGAAAGATTTGATATCTTCTATTACTACAACTTGTAGCGGGATAATCTGTATGTGAAACTACCCGCTTTATTCTCCAGTTTGTACTACACAAGAATACCACAATAAAGTGGACGTTTATTGATATAAAAACTCATATCATAATAAACTTGAAGTTTATTGATAATTGCACATGTCATTGTTTAAATTTGAAGTTTATCAATATTGATAATTTATTCAGTTGACATTCGGGTTAGCCATATCATTTTAGTATGATGTGCAGTAATAGAGAATTTACATGGGTAAATATTAAAGAACTAGAAAGTTCTTTACGAATTCTCTTGTATTACTTGTTCTCATTAATTAATTGACCAACTAAAGAGTTCGGGTGGAATCCCATAAATTCTGGAAATATCAAAGGTGAATATGGGCCCATTCACCTGCCATGTATACCACATATGATGCATCTATGATATGGTTACATGTGCGATTGTTATTAACCCGCAGCCTGGCCGGTGCTTGCGAGGTAAATTGCTCAGTAATATAACTTCGAGCATAATTTCCAGATTTTCTATTCAAGATAGTTCATCTTGATAAGGTTGTTTATATCATAGGTTGTTTAGCAAGATAATTATTGAGTGCCTCCACTTAATAGCTAAACTGTTTCTTATGAGAACAAAATTATATATATCAGTTTGATATACGTTGTATACGAGAGTATATTATATTCTCCCCTCACAAGTGGTTCAGGGTCAGGAACCAAATAATTTCATCTTATTATTATTGATATGCGGTGTATATTTTCATTAACACCATAATGCACAAAGATGGACTCTCAAAGTTGAGGAAACAAGTTAGCTTTTCTAACATGAGGGGGAGACATGATAAACACTTGAGAAAAGGTTACATGTGATGAATTATCATTTGTATATATAGATCCTCGAATATCATAATATGAACCTGAAGTTCATAAAAGGATAATTCAATTGCAACATATTGCAAAGCATGCTATACGCATTTGCTGACCCAAAGAAAGTAACTATATTCTCACTGCAAATGCTCATATTAAGTCCCAGAAGGACAAAGTCTTTGATACGCTTAAAGCGTATGGACAAATCGGTTTCAAAATAACTTCTTAATAAAGAAGATGAGCAAATGATCAAAGTGATCATAATGGGGATGCAAGTGATCTAGAAGATCACATGACATAACACTTAGAGATCCAGGTACCTGAATATATGAATAAAGAGATCTCCATGTTATATCTTTATGCAAATTTACTGGAACCGATATAAAATGTTCGTCGACGACATCTATGATAGCGCTAAATATCGATGAGGATCTTATGTTTGTCGAATACAAACGAAAATATTGGCTAAATGGAAGAGATACAATTCAAGCAGAATTGATTCCATATGAAAGACATGTAGTTTTGGACATGTAGTTCAAATACTTGAAAGTATAAAGTCAATGGTATGTGTAATCAGTTTTCGATATCTTATTTGTTTAGCATGACATGAAAACTTGATATGCATCTAAAGTCTATTATATGGCTTATATGACTTAACTTATATGTCAATCCATGAAAGATTGAAGTTGCTTGAAGCATATACAATTCTTGGTCCTGAAGTACCACATCCTAAGTGCAACTTGTGTACATATGTATCTTGCTATAACTATAAGCATGATAGCATCGAGAATACCTCTATGGAGATATTGAAGAGTCATTCCACGACATTATATGAAGATGTTCATATCTATCAAGAATGATAATTTCAAGGTGCGGAATATTTATTCAAATCAATATGACTGATTTATTTATCAAATCTCTACGAAAGATCGTTTTGAAGATGGTGCACAAGATTGGAATGCAAATGCTCAAGGATGTGAATTGATGCTCTTTTCAGGGGGAGTTAATGCGCGTTGCACTCTTTTTCCCTTACAAGGTTTTGTCCCACTGAGTTTTCCTTGCAAGGTTTTTAATGAGGCAACCAATAGGCGCATATTCAAACATGTGTACTCTTTTTCCTTTTCTTTAATTTTTTTTCCAATTGGGTTTTGTTTTAGTTAAGGTTTTAACGAGGCACATTATTGAATAGACATTCAAGGGGGAGTGTTATATATAGAACTCTAATTAGAGTGAATGTCTATCTTATAGAAGAGTTCTACTTTGAGGCTAAGTCTTTTCTCTTCCTATAAATAGAGGGGTCTTACCCCATTGTAAATCATCCCAAAGTATCAATAAGAATACTCTCCTCTCTACTTTTCTCTATATTGTTCTTGTTCTTGTATTATTGTTCTTGTTCTTATATTATTTTATAACAATCACGGTATTATTAGGCTTTCTTCCTTATATATCTAATAACTTTTCTCATACTTCGCCGATTTGTAATTTGCCTAACACATTACAAAATGATTTTATCTTTCTTACAAGATAGTTATTGCAACTGTAGCATGTAGGATGTAGAATTATACATTTTTTTTAATCATCACTATTTGATTTAATTACCATCAAATTTTATTTTTAACACGAAATAAATTCTTACACTTAACAAAAGAAAACTACCAATCAAACTAGAATGTAAAGATAAAGAACAATACTAAAAATACAAACTACTGATATTTACCATTTTGTATAAAAATATACATATATATATAGGTGTAATAGTATATTTGAAATAGCTACTCCTATAGTCGGTTTGGTTAGAATTTTTTCCGATTTTTTCTGATTAATACCAAAACCAAATCAAATTTGGTCGATTTTTAAAATTCAAAACCAAAATCAAACTAAACAAAAAAATATAAGTGTTTTTGATCGATTTGATTTGATTTTCAATTTGGTTCAATTTTTCAGGTTTTTATGAATACCCTATAGCCAACAATTCATAATTTAAAAGTGAAAATTAAAACATTGTTTTAATATAATATAGTATTCGAGTCGTTTCTAATTGACGTTGTTTAATTCAATACAAAGTTTAAAGAAAAGCCTTTGAGCATATAGAGTTAAAATTATTTTATAACTTGTGATCTTAAAATAATATTTCATGACATTTCTATTCCTATAAAATTATATTATCAAAAGTTAAATAACAAATTTAAAGTTGATAAATTATAAAATTTATTAAAAGTAAAAAGCATAAGTAATGGACCCCCACAAGGGCAGCTTTTTGTGACAGAAATTGAGGAGGGTGTGTTTGGTATAACAAAAAATATTTTTCGTGAAAATATTTTCTAAAAAAAATATAATAATTTTATTCTTTTTTTGGTGTTTGATATGTAAATTAAGAAAAATAACTTTTCAAGAGTATTCATAAACAATTTAAATATAATTAATATGAGGCTATAAACTTTCAAATCAATAACCTTCCGAACTCACATTTTTATAAACTTTCGATACCGCGGAATTTCTAACCCATAAACTTTATAATTTCTAAACCCCTATACTTCCAAACACATAAACCTCCAAACTCGTAACTTGTAAAATTTTGAACCTTTAAACCGATAAATACCCAACTTCAGACAGTAATCCAACAAGATCTAAATAATATACACAAATAATATAAAAATAATGTAGGAATATATACCAAATGATAAAATCTTATCATGTTATCAGTTATAATACCTATCATACAGATTTATCAGTAATTAACTTAAACTTCATGTGAAACATAATGCTATGATAACATCAGTCATTAGACAGTCTTAAACATCACAACAAACACAATACTCTTATTTGGCCAAGAGGCCTAATACATAAACATGAAAATGACTAGCTAGCTAACAAATTAAACACACAATATTAATATTTGTTGAAAATTCAATAAGAAGTAAGTACAGATATAGGATAAACATAATCTGCCTTGCCCTTTAGATTTCTCTTCAAATTATCATTTCCTTGAGCCTATTAAGTGCTAACTCAAAAGGAATTGAAAATGCCAAAGGATAGAAGTTGCCCTTTCCAACCAAGAAACCACCACCAAGAAAATCAATGGCCATTTTCCTTACCGTCTCCGGTGAGGGACGACCATCTTTTCCGACCACCAATTTGGTGGGTGGCAAAATTGATAGTCGCCCACCAAAACGGAGGCCTCACATGAAAGGGGGAGAGAGGGTTTGTTTCCAAAGGTTTGGCTCAGTTTTTATAAGGCTGGGCTTGCTTCTTTTGTCGTTGGATATGAGGGCAACCAAACAAGACTTTAACCTCTCATGTACACAAATACGAATTCAGAATTTAAATTTAATCGGTTAAAAATTTATATATATATATTCAGTGGAAAATATGTTCACAGCTGAATCTATAAATGATATTTGCTACATACGCTTCTGTAGAGATGAATCTCGAAATTTATCAAAGAGTTTTCAAATCTAAAAGAAGTAAAAAATGTTCTTCGATACAGGATGATCAATATATATTTATATATATTTCTAAAATATTTTTACGTATATATAGTATAATTTTTGATAACCCTTTAAACATGTAGCTTAGCTTCGTCCCTGTGCCTCTGTCCGCACCGATAATGTACGAATATTTTACACCTTCAAATTATGACGACTTGCATTAATCAAAAAAAAAAATATCTATAATAATCATGAATTCATAACCTAAAAATGCAATACACAACATATTAGAAACAATTAAAATATACCCTTTTTTTGTTAGTTATAAGTTAAATACTTAAAAGAATGTGGTGACATGCGCAGGTAGTGTATTGTCACATTTGGAAAAGTAGTAAAAAGGTAAGTAAGAATGGGATTGGTGGAGAGGGGCTTTGGCAAGTTAAGAATCTTCCAAAGGATATACCATTTACACTGTTACTACTTCACATCACACATCTCATTTCTATAATGCTTTTTTCATTTACCCTTTTTACCCCATAGATGTTATTTAAATTGTAACGCTTTACTCCTTATATCTAATAATTGGATTTTACAGTTAAATATTTTTATAATAGCCTTGTTTATCACGATAATTTTATGATTGATATAATGAAGTGTTGTTATAGAAAATACATATCATCAAAACACAATATAAGAATCATTTCCCAAAAAGCTTGACTTTTATTTATAATAATAAAAGTTATATATAAATATTATTACAGGGATTATGTTTAACTATTAGGAGTTTTTTTCTGTAGTTAATTTTAAAGGGTGGAATTATCATGCACATGGCATGACTTAGAAGTATGATAACAAATAATAACGAGCAAAATCTATTTTTTTTTCTTGCTTCCATCTTTGAAATATTTTCCAAAACCAAGCAATGTTTGTAATTCAGTTCTATTCAGAATTCTCAATTACAACTCAATGTTTGTGGTACTTAGGTTATTGCCTTTATATGCGCATGTTTAAATTTTCCCAAATTTAGCCAGCTTCATGACAAAGTTGGCTGAAAATAGTCTTATACCCTTTTACACTGGTTGATTCGCTAAGCATGTTGAGCTAATGAACTACCTAGCATCTAAGCCTAAACACATACATTGATTTTGTGCTATATTTTTATTGTATATTGTATGTATATTGTATATCATTTGGGCTACATTTTCATTTAGGGCCTGCACCAGCTTTTAGCCCATTCATTTTTATTTAGCTGACCCAATGTAGAAGGGTCCGATATATTTTTCTCCTTCTAGAGAGTTCTGTACATAGATAGAGAGCAGAACTCCTTAGCTCTCTCTAGGGCTCTCTGAACAAAAACGAGAATGAAAAAGTTTTCTCCTTTCTCTCAAATCTCCATGTTTTCATGGTATCAGAGCAAGGTTTCTCGAGATGCTTCTTCTCTATTCTTCGTCGGTCCAGCTCAGTTTTGTTGAGGTCTCACTGATGATTCGAATTTCTGTGCGTTTTTAGTTATCTGGTGAATCGGAGTTTCCTTTTGGTCACGCTTGTTAATATTTTCCTAAGCTCGGTGTTCTGGGTAGATTTCTGACACCTTTCGTGCTTGATACCGACGGATTCACAAGCGTTGGTTTATATCACTCGGAGCTAGGGTTTTTCATTGTAGACTGAAGGTCGTTCTTCTCCGGTAGCGAAGAAGTCGGGTAACCTATTCTCACCTTTAGTTAGGAAGTTTGCAAGTGTTTTTGGTGAAAATCCGATGTGTCGAATTGTTTGCAAAAATTTAATCTATTTCTACTTCACTATTGTTCATGATGTCAAATATGAATCCTAATAGTGCTTCATCTATTGATCCTACGAGCCATCTCTTTGTCTACTCTTCCGATGTTCCTGGTGTTTCTCTTGTTCCTGCTCCTTTTTCGGGTAGTGGTTATGGGGGTTGGAAGAGGAAAATGATAGTGGCCTTGTCTTCCAAGAATAAAATTGATTTTGTTGATAGTACCTGTCCCCGACTAGCTACTAATTTGGCTGAACAAAAGTTGTGGGACAGATGCAACAATATGGTGATTTCCTGGTTGACTGCCTCTTTGTCTCCTCAGATAGTTGAGAGTGTGCAATATTCTGAGACTGCACAGAGTATATGGGCACAACTCGAAGCCAAATATGGTACAACTAATAGAACAAAAATTTTTGAACTCAAAAGAGAACTCTCTCATACTTCTCAAGGACCTCTAGATATAGCATCATATTTTAACAAGCTCAAAGGGCTGTGGGATGAGTTAGGAGTAGTGTGTACAAATCATGGCCAAAGGTGCATTTGTGCTGCCAAAAATGGCATCATACAGGAGGATGAGGAGAATAAGGTGTTCCAATTCCTCATGGGCCTTAATGAGACATATATAGGGGTAAGGAGCAACTTGCTGATGATGCAGCCTCCCCCTACCCTTGACAGTGTCTATAAGATACTCCTCAATGATGAGAAACAAAGACAAGTCCAGTCCATCTCCCAGTTCAATCATGATTCTATGTCTTTCAATGTCAATACAAACAAAAATTCTACACCTTCTTTTGGAATGAATCAAGTTGCAGTGCCCAACCCTTCTCCTCTCAGACAGTATACACAAAAAGTTAATTTTGACTAAACTAAAGGACCTCTATTCTGTAGATACTGCAAGAAGTCTGGGCACTTAATTGATAAGTGTTACAAGCTTCATGGGTATCCACAAAGCACCAAGTTTAACAAAGGGAGGAGAACTGTTGCTGCTCATATAACCACTAGTGCAGATTTTAACTCTTCTGATGGACACACATCTAATGCTCATGGAAATCCCACTGAGGGTCATCAGTCTGTCCCAAATGTGGATGGACAAGGATGTGTAATCCCAGGCTTGAGCAGAAAACAATATGATCAACTGATGACTCTGCAACAACAGACTCAGTTGGGGGACTCCACTGCTCAGGCCTTTCCTCCCATGTGTGCTGCCAATTTTGCTGGTACTATGCTAACTGAGAGTCCTGTTTCTAATTCCAAACTTTGTATGCTTACTCAAATTGTTTCTATCACCTGGATAATAGACTCAGGGGCTTCTGACCATATGACATCTAATAAAAGCTTACTCTTTAATATCACACCCTTAACTGTACCTTATCTTGTAACTCTTCCCAATGGATACAAAGTGAAATTTGACTTCCACAGGATCTTTTGCATTAACTCCATTCATCACTCTTCATAATGTGTTGTTTGTTCCCTCTTTCAAACACAACTTAGTTTCTGTTCACAAACTAGTAAAACAGTTGCATTGTATAGTCTTGTTTACTGCAACTTCCTGTTTCCTTCACATGTTACATGCCCCTTCTCTGAAGATGCCTCTGGATCTTGGTAAAGAGGAGGCTGGTCTGTAAAAGTTTTCTTGGGTGCCGCCTTCACAATCTTCTTTTAATTGTTGCTCATCTGCTTCTGTATGTTCCTTTCTGATTCTTGTAATCCTGTCTGTTCTTCTAGCCATAAGACTTTTGCTTTGCCTTTTAATGCAAATAGCTCCATTTGTAATAATACTGATGCAAATGACATGAATTACATTTGGCATTTAAGACAGGCTCATATTCCTTTTGCAAACATGAAACACATTTCTGCTTTGTCATTTTCCTTTGCTTTAAACAACTATTTCCTTGTCCTATTTGTCCTATGGCTAGGCAAACCAGGCTTCCCTTCACTGATAGTTCAATCAGTATATGTAGACCTTTCCAATTGATTCATGTAGATGCTTGGGGTCCATATCACACACCCACCTCCTCTGGCACAAGATATTTTCTTACAATAGTTAATGATTTTTCTAGAGCAACCTGGACACATCTACTGGGGTCTAAAAGCAATGCTTTCTGCATGATTAAGTCTTTTATGTGTATGGTTAAAACTCTGTTTAATGCTACTGTCCAAACTATAAAAGTGATAATGCCTTGAAATTGGGGTCTAGCCTTGATGGTGCTTCTTTCTTCAACCAACAGGGCATTATTCATCAAACTACTTGTCCCCACACGCCTCAACAAAATGGTGTTGTTGAAAGAAAACATAGGACACCTCTTGAAGCTTGTAGAGCCTTACTTTTTCAATCCAAATTACCCATCTCCTTTTGGGGGGACTGTTTATTGACTGCTACATACTTGCTTAATATATTACCATCCAGGATCCTTGAAAACAAATCCCCTTATGAAATATTATATGGCAAGGCACCTACTTACTCACATTTATGGGCATTTGGCAGTCTTGCCTATGCTACTATCCCAATTCCACAGAGGGATAAACTAAAGCCTAGGGAAATTTCATGTGTTTTTCTGGGATATCCTTTTGCCAAAAAGGGTTACAAGTTGTATGATCTAACTTCCAAAAAGTGTTTTGTGTCCAGGGATGTTATATTTCATGAAACTTGTTTTCCTTTTGCAACTGCTTCTGCTGTCCCTCTGGTCCTTCTGTTTTCCCTTCTTCACCTCCTTTTGTCCCTTCTCCTGAGCATCCACATTCTGAGACAGACATGTCTGTTCAACTTGTTCTTCTCTCCCTTCTCCTTCTGCACCTTTTCCTTCTACTTCCAGTTCTGCTCCCTCTTCTGTTCCTCCCTCAATACTTTCAGAACTTAATCTTCCTGCTTACAGTCCACCCTTAAATCCTGATATTTCTCCTCCTGCTATTTCTTCCTCTACAGCACCTCTTGTCCACAGAAGATCTGGAAGGAAACACAACACTCCTTCTTATCTCAAAGATTATGTTTGTCGCCTCCCTTCCTTTTCTGGCTCTTCTTCCTCTCCTTATGTTTTGGAATCTGAACCTCTCCATTATTCTCAAGTTGCATCAGTCCCAGCCTGGCAGGATGCCAAGAGAAAGGAGTTTGATGCATTGGATGCCAACCATACTTGGGATGTTGTTCCCCTTCCTCCTGGTAAGAAACCCATTGGCTGCAAGTGGGTCTATAAGATCAAATATAAGGCTGATGGTAGTGTTGAAAGATATAAGGCTAGGCTTGTTATTAGAGGAGACGCTCAAATTAAAGGAGTTGATTTCACAGAAACCTTTTCCCCTGTGGTTAAGATGTTTACTGTGAAATGCTTAATTGTTGTGGCTATTAAGAAACATTGGGATCTTTTTCAACTTGATGTTAACAATGCCTTCTTGCATGGTGATCTAGATGAGGAGGTATATATGAGCTTCCTCCAGGTTTTAGTGTTTCTGCTTCTTTTGTTGCTTCTGTTTCTTCTGTCTCTTACTCCCATTGTGTGCAAGTTAAAAAAAAATCCCTTTATGGATTGAGACAGGCTTTAATACAGTGGTATGCCAAATTGTCGCATGCTCTATACTCTAGAGGCAATACACATCTCTGAATGATTACTGTTTGTTTTTCAAGGGCCAGCCTGGGTGCCTTGTGGTTCTGGTAGTATATGTGGATGACATTATTATTACTGGTGATGATACTACTGAAATATCTTCCCTAAAACACTTTCTGGATGACCAGTTTAGGATTAAAGACATGGGGTCTTTGCATTATTTTCTGGGCATTGAGGTGTATGTTGTTGCTGGTGGAGTGCTTCTTAATCAGCAGAAATTTGTATCTGACTTGTTGCTACAATTTGATTGTGTTGCTGTTTATCCTGTTGTTTGTCCATTAGACCTTAATGCCAAACTCCATGCTGATTCTGGTGCTCTGTTCTCCTCTCCTGATAAGTACAGGATCTTGATTGGAAAGCTCCTATTTTTGACACATACCAGACCTGATATTTGCTTTGTTGTACATTCTCTGAGTCAGTTGTTGAAGTCTCCTAGACTTCCTCACATGACCACTGCCCTGCATATTCTTTGGTATCTTAAGGGCATTATCGATTTAGGGCTTTTCTATTCTGACTCTCCTGATTTTTTCAGTACATGCCTTTTCAGACAGTGATTGGGCAGCCTGTCCTGATACTCGCAGGTCTGTTACTGGTTTCTATGTGCCTTTAGGTGGAAGCATGGTAAGTTGGAAGTTCAAAAAACAACCGATAGTATCTTTATCCTCTGCTGAAGCAGAATACATGGCACTTAGTAAGGTGGTTGCTGAATTATCTTGGCTTTCTAGACTGCTCACTGACCTTGGTGTTTCTGTGTCACTTCCCTTTTCTGTTTTTTGTGATAACCAGGCTGCTCTACATATAGCAAAGAATCCAGTCTTTCATGAGCGGACCAAGCATATTGAGGCCGATTGTCATTTTTTTCGTACTAAGCTGACTGATGGGGTGATTTCTCTCTCTCTCTCTCTCATGTCTCCACTTCTCACTAGTTGGCTGATGTCCTCACCAAGCCTATGCCTGCCACTGCTCGTCATTATCTTGGCCAAGTTGAAGGTGGTCTCCCCCTCCAACTTGAGGGGTGGTGTTGAGCTAATGGACTACCTATCATCTAAGCCTAAACACATACATTGATTTTGTGCTGTATTATTATTTTATATTGCATGTATATTGTATATCATTTGGGCTACATTTTCATTTTGGGCCTGTACCAGCTTTTAGCCCATTCATTTTTATTTGGCTGACCCAATGTTGAAGGGTCCGATATATTTTTCTCTTTCTAGAGAGTTCTGTACATAGATAGAGAGCAGAACTCCTTAGCTTTCTCTAGGGCTCTCTGAACAAAAACGAGAATGAAAAAGTTTTATCCTTTCTCTCAAATCTCCATGTTTTCAAAGCAAGCAACTTAACCTTACCGTTGTGTTACATTAATTTTTTATGCTTCAGTAAATATTATTTTTTATAAAGTTAAGGTTGTCGAAGGAATCACTAATCAAATAAAAGTTGCTCTCTAATTACATCAACTTTTAAATTAGACATGGTACTAAAGCGGAATAGGTCATGGTTTCCACTCTTACCATATTTCACTCATTTTTAAAAAAAAAATCATGTTGTTGCATAAGAGAGAGCTTGCTAATGAAATTATCTTAGTTTGAACAACCTCACGCATATGTGCCTTTTTTTCTTCTTATTGTAATTCGCAAGTGTGAAGCTTCCATGGATATGGATTGTCCTCTTTTCAATAAACCCTTGGCCCCATCATGATACATTGGAATTGTAATTAAGCAATTGTATTGTACATGTAAGAAAGAAGAAGAAGAGATGAAGCGGAAGAAGAGAGAGGAAGCAGAAACGTAAAAAGGAATCAAAAAATATATATTCTATTAAAGAATGAGAGGATATACACATACATACATACATATATACATATATATATATACATACATATATATATATACATACATATATATATATACATACATATATATATATATATATATATATATATATATATATATATATATATATATATATATATATATATATATGTATATATGTATATATAGTTATAATTATAACTACGTAAGCTTAACTATACCTAAGTGGTTATTAGAGACTTAACAAACTCTAGGAATGGTAGTTAATTAACTAATACATTGAGTTATGTGAAATTACTAAATTGACACTCTTCCTTTTATGTTGTAACACCTAACTTGGAAGAAAGATATCCATGCTGAGCTTTTTTAAGGCCTTTAGTTAATATATCTGTTTGCTGCTCCTTGGTAGATATGTAGGTTGTTTTGATGAGTCCTTGCATGATTTTTTCTCTGATGAAATGATAGTCGATTTCATATGTTTTGTTTTTTCATTATAAATAGGATTTGCTGCAATTTGAAGTGCTGCTTTGCTGTCAGTAAATTCTTCAACTGGTAATTTTTTTTCAGCTCCTAATTCCTTTAACAACCCAACTAGCCAAGTAATTTCTGCAACAGTTGTAGCCAGACTTCTGTATTCAGCTTCTGCAGATCTTCTAGAAAGAGTAGTTTGTTTCTTGGACTTCCAGGATATTAGTGAGTCTACAAGCTTGACTAGATAGCCTGATACCAATTTTCTTGAGAATGCGCAGACTGCCCAATCTACATCACAGTATGCTGTGATAATATTGTTTAGCTTACTTGACAGTAGGATACCTTGTCCTAGGCTGGCTTTGACATATCTGACAACTCTTAGGGCAGCTTCCGTATGTGACTTCTTTGGTTTTTGAAGAAATTGAATTAGTGTTAGTACACTAAATGAGATATCTAGTCTGGTCATTGTTAAATATAGGAGTTTGCCTATCAATCTTTGGTAGGAGTTTAAATCTGCTAGTTCTTCATTCATCTGAGTAGTTGAGTTGGTTCTTTAGGTGATCATCATACTTAGTTGTTGTCAGCTTCACATTCGTATCTGTAGGTGTTATAGATGATTTGCCAGCTGTTAGACCTGTTTCAGAGATCAATTCCAAAGCATATTTTCTCTGGTGCATAAGAATCCCCTATTCTGATCTTGCAAATTCTGTGCCTAGAAAGTATTTAAGTTCACCTAGATCTTTCATTTTGAAGGACTATTGTAAATGAGTTTTTGTTTCCTCTATTAGTTTTAGAGAATCGCCAGTTACAAGCATGTCATCTACATAGATTAAGACCATTGTAATGCCTTCTACTGTTTTCTTAAAGAATAGGGACTAAGGAAAAAGACCATTGTAATGTCTCAAAGTTAACTAAGGAATTGAAATGCTCAGTTGCTTTCTTCCCTAATTTTGTATATTTCAGGAACTCTTCAGTGGGAGGGTGAAAGCGATTATTAAAGAAGACAGTGGTTTATGCATTCTCAGTAGACAAAGAATATCAGAAAATAATGCAATTAATCGAAACACTAAGAAGACAGAAATCAGTAAAGAAGTTAATTCAACTGATATTGAACTTTGGCATAGAAGATTTGGACATGTGTCTGCTGCTATTCTCAAGAAGTTATTTTCTACTAATACAAAAGATATATTTGATAAAATAGATCTCTGCACTACATGTCTTTGTGCATAGAAAATAAGGCAATCCTTTCCTATTAGCAGTATAAAAATAGTTGCTAGCTTTGAATTAGTGCACATGGATTTATGGGTCCTTACAAAGTTCCTACTATGAATGAAAATAAGTTTTTCTTGACTGTTGTAGATGATTTCTCTATAATGACTTGGATTTTCCTGCTGAAATTGAAGCCTGATGTTTGTGTAATTATACATCAACTCTTTACTTTTGTCAAAACTCATTTTGGAATCACAATTAAAATAGTAAGAACAGATAAAAATAACAACAACTGAGCATTTCAATTCCTTAGTTAACTTTGAGACAGATAGGAGGTTATATTTGAATTGTGGAATGTAAAATACATTGGTTATTGTATGTTGATCAGTAAATGTACTGGTTCCAATATGAGTGACTTGAGTAGTTTCTCCATTAGGTGTACTTTCTTAATCTGATTTATTTGCAGTAGAGACACTCTATTTAGTAGTTCTATATATGCTACCATACGATTTGTGGCTCCTGTGTCTATTATCTATTCATGTAAGCTTTTAGAGGCTAAAAGGGCACAGAGAATACCTGCAGCATTAGCTGATGGTGTTGCTGTAGTAAATGCTGCACTTGTATGATCTTTGTTCAGCTGTTGCACAATATGTTCATATTGTTCCTTTGTGAAGGTGCAACTTCCCATCCAAGGTGTGTTTGCCATTTCATTGCAACCTTTGAACATTGTTAGCACTCACAACATTGTTTGTTAATTGAGATTTTTGTACAAAGTTCTCATTCCAAGTTCCTCTAGATGGCTGATTCCCCTGTAACTCCATATCAGATTGCACATATATGCACTATGGGTATTGGTGTTCCTTTTTCTTGGTATATATTCTGGAGGATATCCTATAATTCTATAGCGGTTCTCTATAGAGTGTCCTTTCATTTTGCACACATCACAGAGTAGGTTGAAATTTTTCTTGTTTTTTCTGATAATTTCCTCCAGTTTTGGTATACATTTCCATATCAAATTAACTGATTCCAGAGGTTGGATTTGCTCCTAGTACTCCAGCACTTGCTTCTACTGATTTTTGACTCTCATCACTAATCACCATGGCATATGCTTGATTGACTGCGGGCATTGGACTCATGAATAGAATCTGGCTTCTAGCTTGGCTGTACGACTCATTCAGGCCCATTAAGAACTGAAATAGCTTCAGTTTTTGCAGATGCACAACAAATTCTTTTGATCTTGGGCAGCCACACGCAGGTGCAGGAACAAGTGCTTCTAGCAATTTCTTTGTGTAAATTGTAAGATCTTTAACCATCTATCTTATCAAACCTTTCATGCAAATCATCCCATACAGCTTTTGCACTTGAGCCATGCATTATTCCACCAAGTAAGCCATTACTCACAGAGTTCATTAACCAAGAATCCACAATTGCATTGATTCTTTCCCAGTAATTGCACAGATTTTCTGGAAAGCTTTCTTTTATGCATGTACCTTCTACTAACCCAAACTTATTTCTTCCTAATAATGCCGTTCTCATAAATCGAAATCACAGTGAATAATTTCAGTCCCAGTTAATTGAAAGGATATGATTTAAATGCCACTTACATCTTAGGGGCTTAGAAACAACAGATGATTATAATCAATTGCATTCAACCCACCTTGATTCAAGTTTGCAGCAGGTATTAACGGAGGAACCCCAGCTGGTTGTTCATTAGCCGCCATAGACACTAATCAAGAATTTTCTTTTCAAGATCTGAAGAACTAAGATCTGAACTCGGAATTCCTTTGATTTTGAGAAATTAGATGTTGAATCGAAATTCAAGCTTATTAATTAGCTTGATTTCTCTGTTACCATGTAATTGTAATTAAGCAATTGTATTGTACATGTAAGAAAGAAGAAGAATAGATGAAGCGGAAGAAGAGAGAGGAAGCAGAAACGTAAAAAGGAACCAAAAATGTATATTCTATTAAAGAATGAGAGGATATATATATATATATATATATAGATAGTTATATAGTTATAAGTATAACTACTTAAGCTTAACTATACCAAAGTGGTTATTAGAGACTTAACTAACTCTACAATTAGTAGTTAATTAACTAATACACCGAGTTATGTGAAATTACTAAATTGACCCTCTTCCTTTTATGGTATATCCTTCTCTACAACGATTGTCTGTTAGCTTGTTTTTCTGTTGTGTATCTGACCTAAACCATTGCAAAAAGCATCAAATGTTCAGTATCTTCATAGGCATATTCATTCATTTCAAGCATCTTCCTCGAACCTCCGTTTTTCTTGCGGGGCCAACAATGTCTTAAAACATGTGATATTATTTAATGTATTTAAATGTTAAAAAAAGAAAAGGATAAAAATTTAGAAATTATGAAAATGAAAACTTAAATAAAATCTAAACTAAAGAATATATTTGAAAACCAATACAAAAAACTAAGCTTAACATATATTATATGTGCGTAAAGAACATTAAATTCTAATATTGAGAAAGAAAAAAAAATATTAAACGAGTATTAGGTGAGTCAAATGTCAAAGAACGTACCCACATAATTAACAGAAAATAGTCCTAATTATAAACATTGGCATCAAATAACGAATAAATATACATCACAACAATGTGAACACAACTTTTTCTTCTTCCTTATGTATATTAGTATTTATATTAAAATTTTATTTTTCTTCTTTGTATATCCAAAATATGAATATATATATATATATATATATATATATATATATATATATATATATATATTTATATATATATATATATTTATATATATATATATATATATATATATATAAATATATATATATATATATATATATTATAAAATAATAACAAAAATTTCTAAACAAAGCCTTGAGCAAAATAATTATACATGAAATTAAAGGAAAGCGTACAAATGTTTGGGATGAGCATTGTGGATCATCATATTATAACTTGTTTGTCAAGATAAAAATGAATGGACATGTCTTAAGCTACGAAATGAACAATTAATATTAATTAAATATATGTAAGTTTTAGCTAATTTTAATTTTATGAAGTACAAACATGTAATGAAACTTATCTCCCCTAATACTTCATTATAGATAATATTTGTAGTGTACGTTATGTTGTTTCATCTGTTTTTAGTGGTTTTATCATGACCAAATATATATGTTGTTATCGATATTGATATTTCTTTACAGCAGTATTTATAATAATTCATGTTTCGCTATTAATTTTAATTCCATTCTAGTTTGATAGTTGGCTGACAGATTATATAGTATGTGTATACTACTATTAATAATTAACGTATGTGTATATTGTCACGATCCATTTTCAAAATAGATCGTGATGCGGCCAACAGCCTTGTCAGGCAAGCCAACGCGGAAATTTAATTAAGTTCTCATTTTACTTTCACCAAAAGTAAATGCAACAATTTTTTAAGGTAAAGTTAAAAACCACAAAATGATCAATAACGTGCCAAAAATAATTATACAATCCCAAAATAATAGTCTACTAACGTGTGTGCCAAGACCTTGTGTCACAAGTGCGTGGAAACTAGTAGAATATACAAAAGAATAATACTCTCCTACTATCAGAAATAGAGTAGATAGTTAAAAATAATGAAAAGACTCCATAGGGCTGCTGAACGGCATAGGAAGGGAGCAGCTCACTGTGAAATTTCGGTCGGTCAAGGGTACACACCATCCCGATAACCATATGTACGTACCTCAGATTCTACACAATTAAGTACAGAAGCGTAGTATGAGAACATAAATAATATATACCTAATAAGTATCACGTCTAATCTCGAAGAAGTAGAGACGAGAGGTCGACATGACACTTACTAGTGTCAAATAACATGATAAGTGATATAATAAGCATGGGTAGCATAGCAATTAACAGTCTAAAGCATGAAGCAATAAGTCCTTTACTAGGTGTTATCACAGATAGCTATTTACATTTCGGGGTATGTAACAAATTCCATTCACAACAAGTACCAATCAATAATCATGCGCAAGTAGTGACAAAGTCATACGGCCCGATCCAACATAAAAATAAAGTGTGAAAAGAAGGTGGAAGATGCGAACCATAGATGCATCTACTACCTCGCTCGAGAATCATACATGCACCACAGTCAAATGTATTTAAACACAACAACGGGTAGACAGAATAATCATCAGGAGAGAAAGTATCCACAAATTATCAACTTTTCTTTAAAAGGGGCAAGAAAGTAGTGTTCCAACTATTAGGTCCCTTTACTATATTCAACATGATTTAGGCAAATCTCAGATTAATCATAGACTCACAAGAACATCACATAAAATATGCTATAGGATCCTAAACTATCTGGACTTTAAGCATAATAGTAGCTACGCACGGACTCTCATCACTAAGTGTGAGCGTGGCTTCCGCATTTAGCGGCAAATTATCCAATTATTACACCTAGGGGATAATTCCGTCACAAGGTTAGATAGGAGACTCACCTCACTCCAAAGTGCACTTCCAATACCAAGAGCGTGCCCAAGCCCTAAATTCGGAGCCGAACGATCCAAAACTATTTAAATGAGGTAGAAACTAATCAATATAAGTTCACAAGATTGTATTCTAGCTATTCAAGCAATTTTCCAACACTTGCCACAAGTTTCCTAAAATCTGACCCAGGCCCACGTGTTCAGATTCCAAAATTTTTCGAAGAAAGTTCTTCTTTATAACCTAAGGATCAATAATATATGTTTTCTAATTCACTTCATAGCAAAATTTGTGGTTAAATCTAGCTTTTGTCAAAACCCTATGTTTTACTATAACCCCATAATTTTACCTTAATTCTAGTGTTTAATCTACCTAAAATACAAGTATTAAACTAGGAATAAGTGGGATAATCTTACCTCTAAATTCCAGGTAGAAGTCTTCTCTCAAAAGCTCCCAAAATCACCAATGGAGAAGTGAAAAGTGTCAAATATGACTTAAGACTCATATTAAATAAAGCTCACTGCTTCAAGATTTCCGCTACTACGGTCAGGAAAAGGTCCCTCTTCTGCGAGTAAAGACCGCATCTGCAGATTTGGCTAAAAGGGATAGGACCACTTCTGTGGTCGTGAATCCGCATCTACGCAGCTGCTTCTATGAATAGAATGACGCTTCTGCAATTTTGACCTGGCTAGCTCTAGGACGCATCTGCGAGACTATGACTGCTTCTGCGGACTCGCACCTGTGGTCAACCAACCACACGTATGGTTATGATAGAAGTATATGCTTTGGCACTTCTCAACATTTTCAACCTCACTCAGCCTCGTTCGTTTGACGCTCGGTGCTTCCGGGCCCAACACGAATATACCGACAAGTTTGAAATCACGAGACAGACCTACTCAAACCTTCGAAATGCTCGAAACAACTCTAAATCTAAGAATCACTCCCTAAAACCTAATGAATAAAACTTATGAACTTTAAGTTCTTAATTTTCCGCTAACGTGCCAAAACAGAATTAAACTACTCTGATTGACACCAAATTTTGCAAACAAGTCTTAAATGTTATATTGGGCATGTATCGGACTCCGAAATCAACATTCGAGCCCGATACCATGTGATCAATCATTAATTAGTTTTCTTTAAATCCTTAAATTTTCAGTTTAATAATTTCTAATAAAAATTCATTACTCGACTTAGAGGCCTAGGAATTCGAATTCGGGAATACGCTCAGGTCTCATATTTTTCTACGGCCCCTCAGAGACCGTCAAAATATAAATCCGGGTTTGTTTGCTCAAAATATTGACCAAAGTCAAAATCAGCTTTTTAAGAAAATCCTAAGGAATCAACTGAGCATATTTCGACCCAAACTCTTTCAAATCTCGAACCAATCATTTCCGCATGTCATAAATTAATTAAAGCAAGTGTAAAAATTTTTATTTAAGGGAACGTGATTCTAAAAAGCAAAATGACCCGTCGCGTCATTACATATATTAAGTCTCATGATATCCTATATCTTCAACATATATATCACCCTTTTGCAATACCAACTCGTCAATGGCCAATGATGAAAATTAAAATGGCAAATCATGTTGTTTACTATTTACAATATCTTGTATCTTGATTCCTCAACGCTCTCTTACAAAACTTTTTCGATTAGAACATCCTTCAAAATCTTCTTCGTATTTGCACCTCGCGATGGAACGTGATCAAAACGAAAACTAAATCAACCAAATGCTAAAACTTGCATTCAAAATCGTGCAAGAAAAGAATTAGGTTGACAAAATTTGTTTATTGGCAGTTTAGCTTAGAATGGAGAATGAAAAATAACAAAAATAATGATGATAATTAACTGAAGTTTTGAAGTTTATACTGATGGAATATATACCACAGTGGTAGCAATAACAAAATCTTATTCACGTGTAATCTAAACAACTAGCATGTATGGAGATTTTAGGATTACCTCTTGAAGTGCAAACACAACAAATCCATGTCGTTCTCCAGTTCCCCGGTTGAAAAAGCACCAGCAGCTTTCCACAGTCTTCTACTGTGTTACCCAAATAATAATCGAGAATAAAGAATTTTGGGTGGGCAAAATTCTAGTAGAAACTGCAGTCAGAATTGTGTCAAAAACGTCCAGCCCCTATATGTATATATATAGCTGCGTTTTTTAAGGTCAAAACCGTTTTCAAAACCTGTTAGGTTTTCTTCTCCCACTAAGGGACGGTTTCCACATTTTCTTTCCCACTCAATAACAGTTTTTACTATTTTCTATTATTTAGGCACAGCAGGGACCACATAATTTAATTAACAAGGATTCCTATTATGATATTAATTTCGAAATTCTGAATTAATTTCCATCATAGTAAATTAGGAATTATTCCACTGAAAATTCGTAATTGCACTCCTTAGTTCAATTTCGAAATTCTTCCATAATACCTTGTTTAACTCCCCATGTTACGATTCAGATACTAATCAATAAAATCAAATTACTGACTATTTAATTGATCGATTACTTCCTTTAGACTTACACTTTACTTATTTCATGTGTCGGATACAAAATCCACCGGCCGAGTTTACCCATGAAAACTTATAGGCTTTCATAAAGGAGTATCATCAACCTCAAAATCGAGACATGGATTCCATCAACTAATTATTACTTCGCCAATGTATATCAATGTTATCAAATTTACCAGGCTTATTGACTCGCGAAAGAATCTCGCATTTTAATAAATCAAAACAACAAGTGACATACACAGCTAATAATCATTATATTAGGATTAAGAGTATAAGTACATTAAATGGACTAGAGAAATTATTTTATAAAGTCAGTATAAAATACTCATCTCTACTTGATCCGTTCAATACATACAAAACGTATTAGCACAAGAAGTTGGAATTAAACCATTCCCATAATCAAGATAAATTATATTTAATCTTGTGCTACAATCATTCGATGATTTGTTCAATTCCATCATTAGATTGTGAACATTAACTTTTATGTCTTACAAGAACCGATGATTTAATCTTCCGTGTATAAGCTAAACTCTATACACTAAATCATCTACTATGTAAGCAATGGACGCACAAACCAACACATGATCTATTTAAAATAAAACTTTATTAAATTTAAACAAGTAAATAAATAATTGTTCATAAAAAATACTATAACAATACGCATGACTTATAGTATATTCTAACAAATACATAAAAAACTACCTAATGTTTTCGAGTTCGCGTATGGCAGAATAAGGTTATTGAATAGATGTGATTAGACGAAGAAGACAATGAGAACTGGCTAATTGGAAGTTATTTGTAGGTGTTTTTTAAAGATTGTGATGGTTAGTGAGGATATTAAGTTAGATAACTAAAGACAAAGATACATATACATATTATTAATCAAGTTTCTTCATCCAACCATTATCCTTAAAAATCATGAGAGGCGGATATTATTAGGAAATATTGTAAATATCTTTTGTGTATCTTTTTATTATTGGTAGAATATTCTCTCATTAATTGTACAATCCTATAGTTGGTAGGTTTTGATTTTCATTCATTATTGTACAATCCTATAGTTGGTAGGTTTTGATTTCCCTTTACTCTATATATACTTTGGTGAGCAATACAAGAAACTTACTTCTCCCAAAACTCTCTAAATGGTATCATACGCCAGTGGCTTATCGCCAAACAAACCCTAAATACATACTACCTGCCGCCGCCGTAGCTCCTCTCATCGGAGCCCGTCGCCGCCGCTGCACTAATCGGCAGCCCTCTTTTTCTCGACGTCGTTCAGCGCCTCCTCTCCTTGCCTCGCGCTCATGGCCGCCACGACGTCAACCGCGCCTCTCCAGCCGATTGCCATCAATGCATCGGCTCAAATCCCACTCAAATTGGACTCCAGTAATTACCTGGCGTGTAAATTTCAGTTTCGAACCCTCCTTGCGGGTTACGATCTCCTCGGCTTCTTGGACGGATCGAAGCCATGCCTACCGGCCACTATCGTCGACAACGACGTGACTTCCCCCAATCCAGTATATCCTTACTGGATTCGCCAGGACAACCTTATTCGTGCCATCATCTCGTCGATCACACCGACGATCATCTCCTTCATTGCCGCTGCGGAAACCTCTAAAGAGGCCTGGGACATCCTCGCGCGCACATACGGCACCGCTTCTCGTGGTCGTATCATGGCTCTCAAACACCAGCTCCATAATCCGGTAAAAGGTTCTAAATCTATTACTGACTTTATGCACGATATTCGCGTGATTGTGGATGAATTATCTCTCCAGGGTGTTACCGTTGATTCTGAGGATCTTGTCATAAAGGTTCTAAGTGGTCTTTATGACCCGTATATGGAACTCTCTCATGCCATCCAAGCCCGTGAGTCTCCCATCTCTTTTCCTGAATTACATGACAAGCTGTTAAGCATGGAGGCTCAGATTACTGCTCGTGTGCCGGACATCTCTGTCACATCCGACTCGGCTCCGTCGGCTTCCTTCGTCGCCGGAAAACAGCCAGTCCGTCACCGATTCGGTAGCCGCGGGCGCGGCCGCATCAGCCACGGATCAGTCTTCGGTCGCGGTGGTTACTCCAGAAATGGCCAATCTCGCAGGTACAATGGGAAGTGCCAACTCTGCAGTGAATTTGGCCACTCCGCGTGCCGCTGCCCATCCTATCCCATCTCCGGCGCCAACCAGCCCCCTTACGGTGGACCACTGCCGCGGCCAGCTTATGCTTCGCCGCGCTATCCAGCTGCTCACACAGCCCATCACTCTCTGACGATTCCCTCTGCATCCGATTGGATCCTGGACTCTGGTGCCTCTCATCACATAACCTCTGACCTTCCCAACATGTCTCTTCACAGTCCTTACACTAGCTTCAACAATGTGGTTATTGGTAACGGTGAAGGTTTGAAAATTACTCATACTGGACAACTTAACAGTCATTCCTCTCTTTTATTACCTGGGGCTCTCTGTGTTCCACATATCCGTAAAAATTTGATCTCTGTTGCCCAATTATGTCGTCACAATAATGTTAATGTTGTTCTTTCTGATACTGATTTTCAGGTGAAGGATCGTCGCACGTGGGCAACGCTCGTTCGCGGCCCACTTAGGGGCAACACCTACTACTGGCCGGCGGCTTCCACTCTCCCATCTGCCCTCACGGCACAAAAGCTCTCTGCGTCATTGTGGCATTCTCGGTTTGGTCACCCATCAGCTAAAACCCTGCATCATTTAGTGTCATCTAGCAGTATAGAGTCCAGTAATGTGTCTGATCTTGCCTGTGTATCTTGCAAGCTTCATAAGTGTCATAAGTTACCTTTTTCTGAGTCAAGTCTATCTTCTACTTCTCCCCTGGAGCTTATTTTCTCCGATGTATGGACCTCTCCGATTATTTCTAATGAAGGGTTTAAATATTATGTCATCTTTGTTGATCATTTCTCTAAGTATGTTTGGTTTTTTTCCTTTATGCCGTAAATCTGATGTCTCACAAACCTTCCCCATTTTTAAATCCATTGTAGAGAAATATTTCTCTGCTAAAATCATTACTCTGTATACTGAGAATGGGGGTGAATTTCTCGCTTTACGCTTTTTTCTTTCCTCTCATGGCATCTCCCATCTTACGTCACCTCCTAATACTCCTCAGCACAATGGCTATGCTGAACGCCGTCACCGTCCTATTGTCGACACTGGTCTCACTCTCCTTCATCATGCCTCTATACCTCTCATTTACTGGCCTTATGCCTTTGCTACAACAGTTTACCTCATTAATCGTCTTCCCAAGACAAATCTCTCGATGCGCTCCTTCTTTGAATCTCTCTTCTAGAAACACCCCAACCTTTCCAAATTACGTGTCTTCGGCTGTCAATACTTCCCTTGGCTTCGGCCCTACACCTCACACAAAATGGAACCCAGATCTCGTGCCGGTGTCCTCTTCCGCTACTCTACTACTCAAAGCGCCTATCTCTGCTTTGATCCCTCAACGTCTAAAATCTTCGTTTCGCGTCATGTCACCTTCCATGATGATGTCTTCCCGTTCTCCAAAATGTCTAACCCAGAGTCTCCCCTTGTACCCATTTCGGTCTCCCTAGAAGTCCTTCCGCTGCCGCCACCAGTACCTGTCGTTGCTCCCACTAGCGATCCTTCATCGGACGCACTCCCGGCGCCACCGCCCGCGCCACCAGTGCCCCTTCCGGCATCGCCAGCGGCCCCTGCCGCCGCTACACCCATTATGCCGCCTCCTGCATCCTCTTAGGGTGGTCATCATATGCAGACTCGCAGCAAAAATAACATCTTTATGCCCAACAGGAAGTTTGGTATGTCTGCTGTCACCTCTCCTGCTGTTACTAAACCTCAGACCTTGTCCAGTGCTATGTCTGAAGAGCGCTGGCGCTCTGCTATGTCATCAGAGTTTGATGCTCTGCTACGGAATGGCACTTGGGATCTTGTCCAGCCTGATTCCTCGCAGAATGTTGTGGGTTGCAAGTGGGTTTATCGTATCAAACGCAAGCCTGACGGTACTGTGGATAAGTTCAAAGCCCGGCTTGTTGCAAAGGGCTTTCATCAACGTCCAGGTGTGGATTTCCAGGAGACTTTCAGTCCGATTTTTAAGTCGGCAACTGTGCGTTTGGTTCTCAGTATAGCTGTATCCAAGGGCTGGCCTCTTCGTCAAATGGATGTGAACAATGCCTTTCTCCATGGGAGGCTTACAGAGGATGTTTATATGGCACAACCACCGGGCTTTATTGACAAAGCCTATCCATCCTATGTCTGTAAGTTACAGAAAGCTATTTATGGTCTCAAACAGGCACCCCGGGCATGGTACAGTGCGCTCTGCCAAAGCCTTTTGACCATGGGTTTCGTCAATACTACCTCTGACACATCGCTCTTCGTCTTTCATCACTCTGGTATTACGGCCTATTTTTTGGTGTATGTTGATGATCTCATATTGACTGGTAATGATTCTGCTTTCTTGAACTGTGTGATTGACTCTCTTGGGTCTCAGTTTTCTCTTAAAGACATGGGTGATCTAAGCTACTTTCTTGGTGTTGAAGTTCTGCACAGCTCCAAGGGATGTTTTCTTTCTCAGCGGAAATATGTTGTTGATCTTTTGACTCGTCATACTATGCTGGAGTCAAATCATGTTCAGACGCCAACAGCGGCGTCAACTCGCCTTCATCTGGCCGACGGCTCGGCCCCTGCTGACGCATCCGCCTATCGCCAGGCCCTTAGGGGCCTCTAGTATCTCTCCTTCACTCGTCCTCATATCTCCTTTGCTGTGAATAAACTCTCACAGTTCATGCATGCTCCTACTGTCACTCATTGGGGTGCAGTTAAGCGCCTATTCCGGTATCTGAATGGGACGCGTGACTTTGGCGTCTGGCTGCGTCCTTCATTTGCTATACCTCTGCATTGTTTCTCTGATGCTGATTGGGGTGGAAACTGTGATGACCGCTCCTCAACTGGGTCCTATGTTGTTTTTCAAGGGCCAAATCCTATTTCCTGGAGCTCCAAAAAGCAGCGTTCCGTTGCGCGATCATCTACTGAGGCTGAGTATCGTGCCATTGCTTCTGCTGCCGCTGAAGTACGTTGGCTTCATTCTCTGCTGCGCGAGCTTCATGTCCCTCTTCCGGCTGCTCCTGTCATTTACAGTGACAACATTGGCGCCACTTATCTCTGTGCCAACCCTGTGTTTCATTCTCGCATGAAACACATCTCCATTTATTATCACTTTGTTCGTCAATTGGTCTAGAATGGGTCCCTTCGTGTTGCTCATGTATCCTCTGCTGATCAGCTTGCTGATGCTCTCACCAAGCACTTATCTCGTCCTCGGCTTCTTCTGCTGATGTCCAAGATTGGCGTGTCCTCCGGCCCTCCATCTTGAGGGGGCGTATTAGGAAATATTGTAAATATCTTTTGTGTATCTTTTTATTATTGGTAGAATATTCTCTCATTAATTGTACGATCCTATAGTTGGTAGATTTTGATTTTTCTTTATTATTGTACAATCCTATAGTTGGTAGGTTTTGATTTCCCTGTACTCTATATATACTTTGGTGAGCAATACAAGAAACTTACTTCTTCCAAAACTCTCTACAGATATATCTTTGTAAAGTTTGTAACTACTTCTTAATCTTTTTTAAATTTGTATATTTTCATATATTCCTAAACGTATTTAATAACAAATAGTATTTTGACATCTCTTTTCTTTCCGGGGTTGTTCTGATGGTAAAGAATCTTTACTTCCAGCCAAGAGGTTCTGAGTTTAAATCTCCGCAAGAACAAAGTGGTAAGTTTTTGGAGGGAAGGATACCGAGGGTCTATTTGGAAACAGCATCTCTACCCCAGGGTAAGGGTGAGGTTTGTGTACACACTACCCTCCCAAAATCCCACTAAATGGAATTATACTGGATTGTTATTGTTATTTCTTTCAAATGAATAAATGCATAGGAAATTATATCCAGATCATACTCTATCTCTCTTTTTTAATCTCCACAGTAGACCACAAAAAGAAATTAACCTAGAAACTTATTATTATGGTAGTTATCTACCGATACTAAATTAAACCCGCATATGCAAGTGAGAAAAAATCCAAAATAGTACTTCAATATGTACCAACTAATATAAGTTACTTTCATTTAATAAAAGTAGTCAATAAGCTTAAACAATACAAATTACAAATATATACAAAGAATTTGCATCTTTATATTTTTTCAACCACATACAATGCTTAAGATTCATTTCATTACGTAATTTTCTAGCACCAATGCTGTCAACAAAAGCTCCTAGAGAGAGAACAAGAAGAAGTAATAGAAATTTACCTTATGTTATAAAATATTTTATTTTAGGTGAATGTCAATATTTAGAGAGATTCTAGGGTTTACTTCTTGGTGGCTAAGTTATCACCTCCCTATAAATAAAGGGGTTCTATTCCATTGTAAACCATCCCAAAGTATCAATAAGAATACTCATCTCTCTACTTTTCACTCTATTGTTCTTGTTCTTGTATTATTGTTCTTGTTCTTATATTATTTCATAACACGTTATCAGCACGAGACTCTACCGTCTCAAGAATCCTCTTGAGAAAATTAAGGTATTTACCTTTTTCCGAATTTGGTTTTAATTATGTCTGATATTATGAAAAGAAAGTTCGTTGCCCTTGAAATTTTGGGCAAGAACTATATGACATGGGTGTTGGATGCTGAAATCCACTTAGATGCTATGGGTCTTGGAGACGCCATTAAAGACAGAGATAAAGCATCCACTCAAGACTGTGCTAAGGCCTTGATTTTCTTGCGCCATCACCTTGATGAAGGTTTGAAAATTGAATATCTCACAGTCAAAGATCCACTCATCTTGTGGAAAGGCTTAAAGGAGAGATATGACAACCTGAAGTTGGTCACTCTGCCACAAGCACGATATGATTGGGCTCATCTGAGGCTCCAAGACTTTAAGTCTGTTTCTGAATATAATTCTGCAATGTTCAGAATTACTTCTAAATTGAAACTCTGTGGAGATAATATCTCTGATTATGATATTCTTGAAAAAATGTTTACAACGTTTCATGCCTCCAATATGGTACTGCAACAACAGTACAGAGAAAAAGGTTTCAAGAAGTACTCTGAACTGATTTCTCTTCTCCTTGTGGCTGAGCGAAACAATGACCTGTTCATGAAAAATCACGAAAATCGACCCACTGGGTCTACACCATTGCCTGAAGCAGATAAGGTGTATTCTCATTATGCCAAGCATGGAAAAGGCTATGGCTTTAATCATGGCCGTGGTCGTAATCAGGGTCATGGCCGTGGACGTAGACAAGGAAGAAATTTCCCTGATGTCCGTCACCCCCCAAAGAGATATAACCACCAAAAGCAGAACGGGATTATGAGGATCCAAAGGCAAATAGTTCAGAAACTATATTTTATCGTTGCGGTGGAAAAGGGCACTGGTCAAAAGCTTGCCATGTACCAAGTTTGGTTGATCTTTATCAAGCATCTCTAAAGAATAAAGGCCCTGAAACAAATTTTGTCTCTGACGACAATTTTGACATCACCCACCTGGATGTGGCAGACTTCTTTGAGCAATCCGAGGGGAAAATAGACCACTTAATCGGTGATGGATCTGTGATGAAGGAAGATGGATTTGTTTGATTTTATTTTACTTATTTGTATTAGTTAGTGAATAAACTAATAGTCATTAGTATCAGCTTGTATTAGTTAGTTTATGATATAATGTTAGTATTAGTTCTTTAGAATGTTTCAATATGCTTAAATTTCAAAGATATTTTTATTTTCCAGTAGAGTTAATCGATTAACCTAACAGTTAGTCGATTATCTAATATTTCGCATTAAAACTGGACTTTTCCGCAAGCTAAGTTAGTCGACTATCTGATTTAGTTAGTCGACTAACCTGATGACTGTTTACTAAGTTAGTCGACTATCAACTTAGTTAGTCGACTAACTAATATTTCGCATTAAAACTGGATTTTCCGCAAGGCAAGATAGTCGACTATCTGATTTACTTAGTCGACTAACCTAATGACTGCTTCCCAAGATAGTCGACTATCAACTAAGTTAATCGACTAACCTCAGCAGATTTTGAAAATATTGTTTAAATGTGAAACAAACGGATTGAATTTGTTTATTCTCATGTTCGTGTATTTCTTTTGTATGTCAAACCATGGGAAAGCAATATGGATATCTCACAAAGCAAGCTTAGATCAACGTCCTACTGTAAAAATATTTGTTTAGTTGATTCATGTACTACACATACGATACTCAAAGAAAAGAAATATTTCTCTCAACTAAGTATGTGTAAGGCAGATGTTACTACAATCTCTGGTAGTAGTAAATTTTGATTGAAGGCTCCGGAAGAGCAACTATAACTCTACCTAGAGGAACAACGTTTATCATAGAAAATGCAATGTTCTCCTCCAAGTCTAAGAGAAACTTGTTGAGTTTTAAAGATATACGCCGAAATAGCTATCATGTTGAGACAATAGATGAGAATAATCTTGAATATCTCATCATTACAAAGAATGTCTCTGGCCAAAAGAGGGTTATTGAGAAATTCCCGTCTTTATCATGTGGCCTGTATTGGACAAAAATTAGTGCAATTGAGGCACATTCAACAGTAAACCAAAAGGTTACTGATTCCAATACTTTTGTACTTTGGCATGGTCGATTGGGACACCCTGGATCAATCATGATGAGACGGATTATAGAAAGCTCATGTGGGCATCCAGTAAAGAATTTCAAGATTCTTTTAAATAATGAATTTTCTTGCACTTCTTGTTATCAAGGCAAGTTAAATATTAGACCATCACCAACAAAAGTTGGGACTGAGTCACCTACGTTTTTGGAACGTATACAAGGGGACATTTGTGGACCTATTCACCCACCTAGTGGGTCCTTTAGATATTTTATGGTCTTAATAGACGCATCCTGTAGATGGTCTCATGTGTGCCTGTTGTCATCACGCAACCTTGCGTTTGCAAAATTAATGGCACAAATAATTCGACTACGAGCACAATTTCCTGATAATCCAATCAAGTCTATTAGACTGGATAATGCTGTTGAGTTTTCATCCCAAGCATTTATTGATTATTGCTTATCAATTGGGATAAAACTGGAACATTCTGTAGCTCATGTTCAGACTCAAAACGGTCTTGCAGAATCTTTAATTAAACGCCTGCAGTTGATTTCAAGACCATTACTCATGAAAACGAGGCTGCCCACTTCGGTATGGGGTCACACCATTTTGCATGCAGCAATGCTAATTCGTCTCAGACCGACGAATTATCACAAATATTCCCCGTTGCATTTGGTTTTGGGTCATGAACCCAATATATCCCATTTAAGAATCTTTGGATGCGCAGTATATGTGCCTATAGCACCGCCATACCGCACCAAAATGGGTCCGCAAAGAGGGTTAGGAATATATGTTGGGTTTGAATCGCCCTCCATTATTTGCTACCTCAAAACATTGACAGGGGATTTGTTCATTGCACGATTTGCAGACTGTCAATTTGATGAGACACTTTTCCCAAAATTAGGGGGAGAAGTTGGTGAAACCAAACGGGAAATTTTGTGGAAAAATGCATCATTATCTCATCTTGATCCACATACCTCTATTTTTGAAAAAGAGGTGCAAAAGATTATCCATTTGCAAAGAATAGCAAATCAAATGCCTGACGCATTTACGGACTTGAAAAGGATAACAAAATCCCACATCCCCGCAAAGAATGTTCCAATCCGTATTGTTGTCCCTGTTGGACAATCATCTAGTGTCATATCCAATGAGTTGAATGCACGCCTGAAGCGTGGCAGGCCATTAGGTTCCAAAGATCGAAATCCTAGAAAGAGGAAAGCAAACGATCAAAATGACACTACGAAAGAATCTCATGAGGAAATTCATGATTTAATAAATTCTGAGATTCATGAAGAATCCATTGAGCCCGAGACTCAAGAAAATAAAGAACTATCAATAAATCCAATCGATATTAAGGCAAATTTTAATCGAGTGGATATAGTGGTGGATTATGTCTTTTCTTTTAATGTCGAATCTAGCATTATGCAAGAAAATGAGGATCTTGAACCTCAATCTGTTGGAGAATGTCGAAAAAGACATGATTGGCCAAAATGGCAAGAAGCAGTCCAATCAGAATTGAATTCACTGGCAAAACGTGAAGTTTTTGGCCCTATAGTTGAAACACCTAATGGTGTTAAGCCTGTTGGCTAGAAATGGGTCTTTGTACGCAAGAGAAATGAGAAAAACGAGGTACAAAGATATAAGGCACGCCTTGTTTCACAAGGATTTTCTCAAAGGCCTGGTGTCGATTATGAAGAGACATATTCGCCTGTAATGGATGCCATAACTTTTCGTTATCTCATTAGTTTTGCTGTCCTTGAAAAGCTTGACATGCATTTAATGGATGTGGTTACTGCCTATCTTTATGGCTCACTGGATAATGAGATATACATGAAAATTCCCGATGGACTCAAAATGCCAAACGCTCATAAATCAAAGTCCCGGGAAATGTTTTCAATCAAATTGCAAAGATCCTTGTATGGTCTAAAGCAATCAGGACCAATGTGGTATAATCGTCTTAGTGAGTATTTATTAAAAGAAGGCTATATAAATGATGCCATTTGCCCGTGTGTTTTTATAAAGAAAACAACATCGGAATTTTGTTGTACTTACCGTATATGTCGATGACATAAACCTTATTGGAACCCCCATAGAACTCCAAAAGGCAATTGATTATCTAATGAATGAATTCGAGATGAAAGATCTCGGAAAGACAAAATTATGTCTTGGTTTGCAAATTGAATATTTGGCAAACGGAATTTTTGTTCATCAATCTACCTATATAGAAAAGGTACTGAAACGGTTTTACATGGATGGAGCATATCCTTTAAGTACTCCGATGGTTGTTTGATCACTTGATGTGAATAAAGATCCATTCCGACCGCAAGAAAGGAATGAAGAGCTACTTGGTCCTGAAGTACTATATCTTAGTGCAATTGGCGCACTAATGTATCTTGCAAATACTACAAGGCCTGACATAACCTTTTTAGTTAATGTCTTAGCAAGGTATTGCTCGGCTCCCAGAAGGAGACATTGGAATGGGATCAAACATATATTGCGGTACCTAAAAGGGACTACCGATATGGGCTTATTTTATAGCAATAATTGCAGTCCTGATCTTGTTGGTTATGCTGATGCTGGATATTTATCCGACCCACACAAGGCTCGATCTCAAATGGGTTATGTGTTTACCTGTGGAGGCACCGCCATATCTTGGCGATCGACTAATCAATCAATTGTGGCTACTTCATCTAATCATGCCGAGATAATCGCTATTCATGAAGCAAGTCGGGAGTGTGTGTGGTTGAGGTCTATAATACATCATATTCAAGACAAATGTGGTTTGAAGTGTAACAAACTACCCACGACTTTGTATGAAGACGATGCAGCATGTATAGCTCAATTGAAGGGAGGATTCATAAAAGGAGATAGAACAAAGCATATTTCACCAAAGTTATTCTTCACACATGATCTTCAAAAGAATGGTGATATCAATGTGCAACAGATTCGTTCAAGCGATAATATGGCTGATTTGTTCACAAAATCTCTACCAACGTCAACCTTCAAGAAGCTGGTTCACAAGATCGGAATGCGAAGACTCAAGGATATGAATTGATGCTCTTTTCAGGGGGAGTTAATGCGTGTTGCACTCTTTTTCCCTTACAAGGTTTTGTCCCAATGGGTTTTCCTTGCAAGGTTTTTAACGAGGCAACCAATAGGCGCATATTCAAACATGTGTACTCTTTTTCCTTTTCTTTAATTTTTTCCCATTGGGTTTTGTTTTAGTTAAGGTTTTAACGAGGCACATTATTGAATAGACATTCAATGGGGAGTGTTATAAAATATTCTATTTTAAGTGAATGTCCATATTTAGAGAGATTCTAGGGTTTACTTCTTGGTGGCTAAGTCACCACCTCCCTATAAATAAAGGGGTTCTATTCCATTGTAAACCATCCCAAAGTATCAATAAGAATACTCATCTCTCTACTTTTCTCTCTATTGTTCTTGTTCTTGTATTATTGTTCTTGTTCTTATATTATTTCATAACACCTTAAGCATTTTTGCGAGCAATTAAAATTTTATTGTCAAAAAGGGACTATACAAGTTTGTAAGAAATTGTAGAAAAGATTTTATGTATATGAAGTTTGCGCCCGAAATATTTTGAAAACTAACCATTTGTTATGAAATAATATAAAAGACAAGAACAATAACTCAAGAACAAGAGCAAATAGAGAGAAGAGTAGAGAGAGTTCTTCTTATTGATACTTAGAGAATGTTAGGAGTTATTTACAATGGTAGAGAGCACCTCTATTTATAGGGAGGAGGATGATTTATCTACCAAGAATAGAACTCTAGAATCTCTCTAATTAAAGACATTCACCTTAAATAGAAGTGTATTTATAACACTCCCCCTTGAATGTCTATTCAATGATGTGCCTCGTTAAAACCTTAAAACAAAACCCAATGGGAAAAATTAAAGTAAGGAAAAAGAGTACACATGTTTGAATATGCGCCTATTGGTTGCCTCGTTAAAAACCTTGCAAGGAAAACCCGGTGGGACAAAACCTTGTAAGGGAAAAAGAGTGCAACGCGCCTTAACTCCCCCTGATAAGAACATCAATTTATGTCCTTAAGTCTTCGCATCCCGATCTTGTGAACTAGCTTCTTGAAGGTTGACTTTGGTAGAGATTTTGTGAACAAATCAGCCATATTTTCGCTTGAACGAATCTGTTGAACATTGATATCACCATTCTTTTGAAGATCATGTGTGAAGAATAACTTTGGTGAAATATGCTTCGTTCTATCTCCTTTTATGAATCCTCCCTTCAATTGAGCTATACATGCTGCATTGTCTTCATACAAAGTTGTGGGTAGTTTATCATACTTCAAACCACATTTGTCTTGGATATGATGTATTATCGACCTTAACCACACACACTCTCGACTTGCTTCATGAATAGCAATTATCTCGGCATGATTAGATGAAGTAGCCACAATTGATTGCTTAGTCGATCGCCAAGATATGGCGGTTTCTCCACAGGTAAACACATAACCCGTTTGAGATCGAGCCTTGTGTGGTCGGACAAATATCCAGCATCAGCATAACCAACAAGATCCGGGCTACAATTCTTGCCATAAAATAAGCCCATATCGGTAGTTCCCTTTAGGTACCACAATATGTGTTTGATCCCATTCCAGTGTCTCCTCGTGGGAGCCGAGCTAAATCTTGCTAAGACATTAACTGAAAATGATATGTCAGGTCTTGTAGTATTTGCAAGATACATTAGTGCGCCAATTGCGCTAAGATATAGTACTTCAGGACCAAGTAGCTCTTCATTCCTTTCTTGTGGTCGGAATGGATCTTTGTTCACATCAAGTGATCGAACAACCATCGGTGTACTTAAAGGATGTGCTTCATCCATGTAAAACCGTTTCAGTACCTTTTCTGTATAGGTAGATTGATGAACAAAAATTCCGTTTGCCAAATATTCAATTTGCAAACCAAGACATAGTTTAGTCTTCCCGAGATCTTTCATCTCGAATTCATCCTTTAGATAATCAATTGCCTTTTGGAGTTCTTTAAGGGTTCCAATAAGGTTTATGTCATCAACATATACGGCAAGTACAACAAATTCTGATGTTGTTTTCTTTATAAAAACACACGGGCAAATGGCGTCATTTATATAGCCTTCTTTTAACAAGTACTCACTAAGACGATTATACCACATTCGTCCAGATTGCATTAGACCATACAAGGATCTTTGCAATTTAATTGAGAACATTTCCCGAGATTTTGAATTATGCGCGTTTGGCATCTTGAGTCCATCGGGAATTTTCATGTATATCTCATTATCAAGTGAGCCATAAAGATAGGCAGTAACCACATCCATTAAGTGCATGTCAAGCTTTTCATGGACAGCAAAACTTATGAGATAACGAAAGGTTATCGCATCCATTACAGGCGAATATGTCTCTTCATAATCGACACCAGGCCTTTGAGAAAAACCTTGTGCAACAAGGCGTGCCTTATATCTTTGTACCTCGTTTTTCTCATTTCTTTTGCGTACAAAGACCCATTTATAGCCGACAGGCTTAACACCATTAGGTGTTTTAACTATAGGGCCAAAAACTTCACGTTTTGCCAGCGAATTCAATTCCGATTGAATTGCTTCTTGCCACTTTGGCCAATCCTGTCTTTTTCGACATTCTTCAACAGATTGAGGTTCGAGATCCTCACATTCTTGCATAATGCTAGATGCTACATTATAAGCAAAGGCATTATCCACCACAACATCCACTCGATTAATATTTGCCTCAATATTAATTGGATTTAGGGATAGTTCCGTATTTTCCAGAGTCTCGGGCTCAATGGATTCTTCATGAATCTCAGAATTTGTTAAATCATGAGATTCTTTCGTGGTGTCATTTTGATCGTTCTTTTTCCTCTTTCTAGGATTTCGATCTTTGGAGCCTAATGGTCTGCCACGCTTCAGGCGTGCATTTGACTCATTGGATATGACACTAGATGATTGTCCAACAGGGACATCAATACGGATTGGAACATTTTCTGCGGGAATGTGGGATTTCGTTATCCTTTTCAAGTCCGTAAATGCGTCAGGCATTTGATTTGCTATTCTTTGCAAATGGATAATCTTTTGTACCTCTCTTTCACAAATAGAGGTATGTGGATCAAGATGAGATAATGATGCATTTTCCACAAAATTTTCCGTTTGGTTTCACCAACTTCTCCCCCTAATATGGGGAAAAGTGTCTCATCAGTCAATGTTTCGAGGTAGCGAATAATGGAGGGCGATTCAACCTCGACATATATTCCTAACCTTCTTTGCAGACCAATTTTGGTGCGGGATGGCGGTGCTACAGGCACATATACTGCGCATCCAAAGATTCTTAAATGGGATATATTGGGTCCATGACCCAAAACCAATTGCAACGGGGAATATTTGTGTCAATTCGTCAGTCAGAGACGAACTAGCATTGCTGCATCCAAAATGGCGTGACCCCAAACCAAAGTGGGCAGCTGATGAATTAGTATTGTTGCATGCAAAATGGCGTGAACCCAAACCGAAATGGGCAGCCTCGTTTTCATGAAGAATTCAAGATTATTCTCATCTATTGTCTCAATATGATATCCATTTTGAATGATATCTTTAAAACTCAACAAGTTCCTTTTAGACTTGGAGGAGAACATTGCATTCTCTAAAATGGATTCTCAAAACTCAACAAGTTCCTTTTAAACTTGGAGGAGAACATTGCATTCTCTAAGATAAACGTCATGCCTTTGGGCAGAGTTACAGTTGCTCTTCCGGAGCCTTCAATCAATTTACTTCCCATGGTTTGACATATAAAAGAAATACACGAACATAAGAATAAATAAGTTCAATTCGTTTGTGTCACATAATATTTTCAAAATCTGCTGCTAATAGTTGACTAACAAAATCAGATATGTTATCCATAATTGATTACTTTGCAGTTTGAAAATTTCAGTTTAAACATTTTCTTCAAACAATTGATTGTTACTTACAAACAATCGATTGTTGAACATTGACAATCGATTGTTAAACACACACAATCGATTATTTGCTATTTTGAAAAAACTTCAGATCACACTGTCTTAAGACAATCGATTGTTATGCATAGACAATCGATTGTTGGCTATTTTGAAAAATTCCTGACCTTACTGTTTCAAGACAATCGATTGTTATGCATAGACAATCGATTGTTTGGCTATTTTGAAAAATTCCAGAACACACTGTTTCAAGACAATCGATTATTAGACAAAGACAATCGATTGTGGATGATTTTTGAAACATTCCAGATTACACTGTCTTAATGACAATCGATTGTTAGTCAACGAAAATCGATTGTTGATCAATTGTTTTTTTTTCAACTTTAATGCGAAAATAGTTGATAATCGACTAGTTTTTCAGGCTAGTCGATTACCCCTACTGGAAAATAAAAATTTTATTGATATTTGAGCATATTGAAGATATTCTAAAGAACTACTGCTAACATTGCATCATGAACTAACTAATACGAGCTAATACTAATGACTATTAGTTTATTCACTAACTAATACAAATTAGTAGAACAAAATCAAATAACTCCATCTTCTTTCATCACGGATCCATCGCCGATTAGGTGGTCTATTTTCCCATCGGGTTGCTCAAAGAAGTCTGCCACATCCAGGTGGGTGATGTCCTCATTGTCGTCATAGACAAAATTTGTTTCAGGGCCTTTTCTCTTTCGAGATGCTTGATAAAGGTCAACCAAGTATCTTGGTATACGGCAAGTCTTTGACCAGTGCCCTTTCCCACCGCAACGATAACATATCGTTTCTGAACCATTTTCCTTAGGATCTTCATGACCCCGTTTCTGCTTTCGGCGGTTATCTCTCTTTGGGGGGTGATGGACTTCTTTGGAATTTCTTCCTTGTCTACGTCCCTGGCTATGACCCCGTTTACGACCATGACCATGGTCCTTTTCATGTTTGGCATAATGAGAGTGCACCTTATCTGCTTCAGGCAGTAGTGTAGACCCAGTGGGTCGATTTTCATGATTTCTCATGAGCAGGTCATTATTTCGCTCAGCCACTAGTAGAAGAGAAATCAGTTCAAAGTACTTTGTAAAGCCTTTCTCTCTGTACTGTTGTTGCAGTACTATATTGGAGGCATGAAACGTTGTAAACGTTTTCTCAAGCATATCATAATCGGAGATATTATCCCCGCATAGCTTCAATTTGGAAGTAATTCTGAACATAGCAGAATTATATTCAGAAACGGACTTAAAGTCCTGGAGCCTCAGATGAGCCCAATCATATCGTGCTTGTGGCAGAGTGACCAACTTCAGGTTGTCATATCTCTCCTTTAAGCCGTTCCACAAGACGAGTGGATCCTTGACGGTGAGATATTCAATCTTCAAACCTTCATCAAGGTGGCGGCGCAAGAAAATCAAGGCCTTCGCACATTCTTGGGTGGATGCTTTTTCTCTATCTTTGATGGTGTCTCCGAGACCCATAGCATCTAAGTGGATTTCAGCATCCAACACCCATGTCATATAGTTCTTGCCCGAAATTTCAAGGGCAACGAACTTTCTTTTTGTAATGTCAGACATAATCGAAAATTAAATTAGGAAGAGGGAAATACCTTAGATTTCTCGAGAATAGTTCTTGAGACGGTAGAGTCTCGTGCTGATAACGTGTTATGAAATAATATAAAAGACAAGAACAATAACTCAAGAACAAGAGCAAATAGAGAGAAGAGTAGAGAGAGTTCTTCTGATTGATACTTAGAGAATGTTAGGAGTTATTTACAATGGTAGAGAGCACCTCTATTTATAGGGAGGAGGATGATTTATCTACCAAGAATAGAACTCTAGAATCTCTCTAATTAAAGACATTCACCTTAAATAGAAGTGTATTTATAACACCATTCACCATATCTCTATCATTGTAAATGAATGTATGAAAATACAACGTTTGGATCAACCTTTTCCTACTAATTTAACATATTTCAAGATACACAACCTTTTAAGAACAATTTCCTCCATTAAGATATTATTATAAATATATTTTTAGCTCCTGTTTGACGATAGATATGGCAACTTTTTTTCTAAATCTTTTTTGAAAACGTTGCTTGTTCATAAATTAATGATGTCTTTTTAAAAAATTTCTGAAATTATTTTTCAAGTTCCCAAAATCTAGTTTAGGGTAGTTTTTGGGTGAAACTTGTTCTCCGACTCACAAAATTTCAAAAAAATTTCATATAAAATGCATGTCTAAACATAATTTCAACTTTCTAAAATTATTTTTTAAAATTACTTCAAAAATTATTTTTTCAAGTTTCAACCAAATCTATGTCCAACCAGTAGCTTAGAATAACTATTTTTACATAAGTGGGGCATCTTTAAAAGGGTAAAAATATAACTTAACTTTTAAGTTAAGAGGTTTTTATATATATATATATATATATATATATATATTATTGTTGCTTTTTTTATCAATGTCTATCACAATAAAAATAATTATATTATTTCTATATCGCGGTGTATACCACATCAAATGTATATCAAAAATTTATTTTCTTGATTTGTATATAAAAATTTTATTTACTCCTACAATTATATCTATTATTTTCATATTTTAAAAACTTTCCCTAAATTTGTTATATTAAAAAATTATTTTCCTTCTTTGATCAATAAAAAAATTGAAACAAGTGTATTTTAAATGAATTTACTTTCTTAAAATTAGTTAGGATGATTTGATTACGATCTAATCTTTTATTGACTTATCTAATAATGCATATTATGATATACAATATGATACACACACGGATATATATGATGATATACATAGATTTACACCACCTCAAACACGTATATTTTCTTTTTAACAATTAAAAAAGAATAAGAAAGAAGAAAAAAAAAATTGAATCTACCAAAGAGATACACATCGAATGGACCAAAGCAACAATTGGATAAATACGAGAAGAAAACTAAATAAAAAAATAAATCATTTTACAAATTTGCCATCGTGATGAGAAGATCTAAAATTGTCACGACCCAAACACAAGCCATTGTTATGGCGCCCTTCATGAAATTAGGTTGGCCTCAACTCAACAATCAACACAATAATAATAAGTTTGAAAATATTTACGGAAGCTTTTAACAGCTAAAGAACTATTTGACATATAATTCGAAGAATAGATTTAATCCAGCCCAATATCGGGATGACATTGAGTACATGAGCGTCTAAAAAAAAATACATAGTCTGTCATAATATCTAAGAGAGCAACTGAAATACAATTGAAAAATAAGGTGGAGAGCCAAGGCCTATGAATGTCGTGCAGATACCTCAATAATCTCCAAAGTTAGAAGGCTCGGTCAACCACCACCACTGCATCCAAAGTACCTGAACCTGCATACAAGGTGCAGGGGGTAACATAAGTACCCGAACTCAGTAAGTAACAAATCCAACCTTTGGACTGATAGGCAGTGATGAAGTCAACCTCATCAAATATAGTAAAAATAATGTACAGAAACGCAGGCATTCTCTCACTTAAATAAACAGCTCGAACAGTGAAAACAGAACAGGTAAATACAAGATAAAAAAGTGTAACTCTGCTATGTCTACACGTCAATGTATATGCTGTATGAAATACACCATGTTGCGTGCCTCATGTGGCCACAATCTCAAACGCTCATCCACTCAGTACTGTATATGGCTCATATGGCCCAGGGAATATCCATCCCGGAATATATGCATCTCTGATAGCAGTCATTCAATACTGAGAAAGGCCATTCCAGCCTATGAAGAAGATCTATCTCCAGATAATAAAAATAACAACCTCACAATTACTTGGTACTGCATATGACTCACAAGGCCCAGCGGAGATCCATCCGGAAAATATATGTACGTCACTGACAACAATCATCCAGTATCGAGGAAAAGGCCAACCAGCCTCATGGAGAAGATCCATCTCCATAACAAGGGAAGATCCTTCCTTGAATATAATCATTTGCGCCCACTGAGGGTGTGTTACAAACTCCAGATGGGCTCCTACAACCCGAGCGCTATCATAATCAACAATATAACTGTTGCAGCGTGCAACCTGAGCCCATTACTGTCAATCATAATAGGCTCTCGGCCTCACTCAATCATCACTCTCCAGTCTCAAACACACGGGTTCATAATGTCATAAAACAAGCCCGAAACAATGATATGATATGCCAAATAATAAAAACTGAGACATAATATGATATGCATAAGCAAGACTGAGTACAGAATATCAATGAATATAATGAGATGACAGTAAGAAACGACCACTCAAGTCTCAACAGTATCTGCATGAAGCCCTAACAGGATATCTGGCATGTTTTTACAGCATATTTACTAAGAAGGAGTTATAAGAGGTGCCATGAAATGATCTAGGCCACAATTCTTATGGTGCACGCCCATCACTTGGAATTTGCATCACGCCAATAGTAATCATAGAACACATAGCCCGCGATGCCTTTGCCTCTCGATTTGACCTTCAAATACCCCGTCTCTAACCAAATCAGTTTGTTATCATCAATACACGCTAAAGGAACAAAGCCCATGCGAAAATTATCAAATTAACTCAAAAATCCTGAAATTGGCCATACCCAACCCTCGGGCTCACGTCTCGGAATTTGATAAAAATCATATTACTAGAATCCTTATCCTCCCACGATTCTATACATACCAAGAACATCAAAATCGAACCACAAAAAGCCCCTCAAATCACCTATTTAATCTCTCCAATTTCAAGCCCTAATTTCTCAATTCTTCACCCTTAGATCCTACAAATTTAATGCTTAATCAACAGAAAATCACCATAGAATCGAGTTTTAGGTCCAAGAAACTTACCTCAATGAAAACCCCCTTGATTCCCTCTTCAAAACCCTCTAAAAAGCTCCAAGTCCGATTTAGAATAGTTGAAAATAACTCAAATTTCGCGAAGTCCACCTTATATACTTTCTGCCCAGACATCTCGCACCTGCGGCCCATATTTCTGCATATGTGGACCACTTCTGTGGTCCATACTACCGTATTTGTGACTTCCACTATATCTACCAGACCACTTTTGCGGTCACCCGACCGCACCTGAGGTCTCACAAGTGCGCTCCACCTCATGCACCTACGATTCCCACTCTTCTTAGCCTTGGCCGCACCTGCGCTTCTTCCTTCACTTCTGCGGTTACACTCCTCCAGGTGCGGTTGTGATAGAACCAGCAGCTTCAGCTGTATTCCAAAATTTCCAAACTTTCCGATAACCATTTAAAATCATCCCTAGGCACTTGGGATCTCAACCAAGAATACCAACAAGTTATATACCACTATTCAAACTTATTCAAACCTCTAAAACACTAAAAATGACATCAAAACACCAAATCGCGAGTCAAGCTTAAGAACCTTTAAACTTTTGAATTCCAGAAATGATGCCAGCACATGGGGCGAGTTGTGCTGATACTAAACTCTACACTGTGTGCATATCCCTGAGTAGCATTGGGTCATCAACAGTAGATCGGGAGCTATCCTTCAGTCCGAGACTCTAAGGTAGACCTACTGGCGTCTGCAGGTCTGACGTCTCTTCTATTAGTTTTTATGTTCTGTTGTCATTTGTGTTAGATAATACGCTTAACGCTAGAGGGGGGGGGTGAATAGCGTTATAATAAACTTTAGCGTAAACTTGCGGAAATTAAAATTTGCAGGAAGTAAATAAGTGCGATAAATAATAACTTACACACAGATATATTTGCAGTAACATGTCTATGACGTGTAAAGTATGCAGGAGCAATATGACCAATACGTCTACAATAATGACAAGTCACATTTGGGTTATGCATCCTTCTAGGTTCATAGTAACTAGACGGATGAAAATTGCTTACTCTATTTTGACCACTATGACTATTTGGCATTTCATGAGAATTATTTCTCCTACTATGAGCTCTAGGATGGGCAGCATTTCTAGAGTGATTGTTTCTCGGTTGAGGGCCATTGCTAGGTCTTCTAATGGGTTCAAAATTTGGCCTAAAATATGCATCATTTCTAGGGTGACTATTTCTAGGTGGTAAGTCATTCCTAGGTCTTCTAAAATGTTCAGCATTTTGTCTAGCATGCATATTGGCTCTTGAGTTGTTGTTTCTAGGATAAGCATTTCTATTGTTAATCCTAGGTTGAGCTTTAGGTTGTTGGGGTTTAGATGCAACCTTTTCTTCATTCTTAAAGCCTATTCCATGCTTGGTTGATTTCAAGTTAACAAGAACATCATTCAAGTTTTTGTGCGAAGAATTAAACTTATCTAATGTGCCTTTAAGCCTACTTACTTCATTCTTGAGAAGCAAACAAGAAGTGCAATTTCTAGTAGAGCTTTCGGGCTTATCGGAACTTCTTTTTCCAAAAAACTTGTTTTCCTCTTTCAGCTTCTCATTTTCTAAAACCAATTTTTCTAAATCCTTTTCTTTCAAAGAAAGCTATTTTTGAAAATCCTTTTCTTTTAATGAAGTATTTTCTTTTATGCCTTAACAGTTTTTGAAGCCTTAATAAACTCAGCATATAATTCATCAAAAGCAGTTCGCATTTCTTCAAGAGTAAAGAAGTTTTTAGACGAAATTTGACATACCTCATCTTTGTTGGCTTCTTGTGCCATAAGGCAAAGATTTGCTGCTTCGTCTTCTTCTCCTTCGCTTGACTCATCTCCGGAGTCGCCTCCCCAAGAAATGTATGCACGTTGCTTTTTAAAAGGTTTCTTCTCCTTTTTGATGTTTGGGCAATTTGATTTGATGTGCCCAGTTTCACCACATTCATAGCACTTGATTTGTTCGCCTTGCTTTTGCCCTTGCGTTCATAGTCCTTGCGCATGAACTTTTGAAATCTTTTGATAACGAGTCCAAACTCGTTGTCTCCTTCTTCATCAATTTGCGGTTGGCTTGTGCTCGCCTTTAGAGCTATTCTTTGCCTCCTTTGATTATCAACAAAAGGGTTAAAGAATAGTAGATTAATAGGTTTTAAGGTTACCTCTTAGTGCGTCGACGGTGACGTTTGAAACGCCAATGGATTCTTGAATTGCATCGGCCTTTGATCTCCATGCCGGTGTGAGACTTCTAAGAATTTTTCGAACGAGCTCTCTATCCGTGAATGTTTTCTTGAGAGCATGTAAGTCATTTACGATTATTGAAAATCGCTCAAACATTTCGTCCACCTTTTCACCTTCCTTCATGAAATAATTCATAAGAATGGGTTAGGAAATCAATTTTTGCTTCCCTTACCTGGTCCGTACCTTTGTACGTGACTTCTAGCTTGTCCCACATCTCCTTTGCCGTTGTACAACACAATATTTTCCTGTAATCGTCAGCATTAACAGCACAATATAATAAATTTATTGCTTTAGCATTATTTTGAACCTTTCGGACGTCATCCGCGTCATATTTATCCTCGGACTTGGGAACCCATTCGTTTTCCACCTTCTTTGTTGGAATTTGGTTTCCCTTCATTATTACCTTCCAAAGGTGAAAGCTGTTGGACTGAACGAAGATCTTCATCCTCTCCTTCCAGTACGTGTAATTTGTACCGTTGAATAGAGGTTGTCGTGTGGAGCACTGTCCTTCTTCAATTACTGCAAAAGAATCACGAGTAGAAGCCATGGATGGTTCTCTCAAACTGTTAAGTTTTCAGAGAGTTGGGCTCTGATACCAATTGTTAGATAATACGCTTAGCGCTAGAGGGAGGGTGAATAGCGTAATAATAAACTTTAGCGTAAACTTGCGGAAATTAAAATTTGCAGGAAGTAAATAAGTGCGATAAATAATAACTTACACACAGATATATCCTGGTTCACCACAACGTGTGGCTAGTCCAGTCCCCGAGAGACTCTCTCGAGATTTTCCACTAACGTGTTAAGCTTCCGGGTGCTTAACAAACCTTTACAACTTGAGGACGCAAGCCTCAACACCTTTGCTCGGAGTTACAACACTCCAAGACTTCAACCAAGGAAACACAAGTTCCTTACAACAAGAGAATTACAATTCTCTTACAAGTGTATACAACACTAAAACACTCAAACAAAATACTCCTTAATGAGTAGATATGAGTAAAAGAAGTAAGCTCTGGATCACAACAACTTTGGACAAGAATATGGCTCTCAAAAGCTTTATAAAATTGAATATAAAATGATAAACAAAAGTATACAAGCTTATAGCAATGTAATGATCAGTTGTAGTATGTTGTTGTGTTTAAAACATTGAAATGAAGCTGTATTTATAGTTGAAAAACTTGGCATTACCGTTGCCTAGTTGCCAATTAAGAGTTGCTGATTTTACTCACTGACAACGATTGTCAAACCCCAACAATCGATTGTCTGCCAGTCAGATCAAAGTTCAATCCCAGATTATACGCTTGACAATCGATTACTTACAATCCATAATCGATTACTGGCAACGTTCAAAAAATCCTTTCCATATTTTACCACAAATAATCGATTGTTCAGAATCAACAATCGATTACTCAGCAACGTTCAAAAAATCTTTTCCGGATTTTAATCAATACAATCGATTATACAAAATCAATAATCCATTATCAAATGACGTTCAAAAAATCTTTTTCGGATTTTAATTAAAGCAATCGATTTTACAGAATCAATAATCGATTACCTGACGGTATTTGAAAACTTTACGACAACGGTCAGCTTCACAATCGAATGCACAAAGTCAACAATCGATTACTTATCAGTTTTTGAAAATCATTTTAGACACTGCCTCTTGACAATCGACTGTTATATACTCACAATCGATTACTTATTATTTTTGAAAAAGTCTGGAAGTCACTGCCTCAACACAATCGATTGTCATAAGTTCACAATCAATTATTTTGTGACTTTGAAAAATCTGAAGGACACTGTCTCTTCACAATCGATTGTCATTAGCTTCACAACCAATTATTCTGAGTTTTGAAAAACTTTGATGGACGCTACCTCAGCACAATCGATTGTCATAAGGTTCACAATCGATTGTCATGCAGGTTTGAAAAAACCTGATGTTCGCTGCCTTAACACAATCGATTGTCATTAGTTCACAATCGATTGTCATGCAGTCTTGGCTCAACATAATCGATTATCATAAGTACATAATCGATTATCTTAGTCCAGTTTTCAGAGGCATGTATGAAAATCATTTTGACTCATGTAAATGTGCATGATTTAAAAACATTTAGCATTAAATTAAATATGCATGATTTTGAAAAATAGTTTTATGAGAGAAGCCATGTTACGAGTCAAGTTGTAGGATCAAGATCACAATTAAGAATGACTCAATTAAACTATAAAACTTTGTCTTGAGCTTGAATCTCGATGTATATCAATTGTGCGCTTGTTTCTTGAACTTCGTCATATATCAGTTTTCGCTTCGTTTGTCATTCATCAAAACCTATACAAAAGAACACACGTTTTATTATATTGCATTGAGAACGTGTTTCCAACAATTTCTCCCTTTTTGATAATGGCAAACATTAAGCGGGATATGCAATGCAAGCAATTTATATTGACGATTCAAGACAAGTGTATACATGCAACAAGTATGCAATTTGTTCCCCCTCAATATATGAATTCCCCCTTAATTTAAGCTTATAGATATTGAGAGTGCATACCCGTTATCTTCCCCCTTTTGCCATTAGCAAAAATAACATAATAGTAAGATGCTAAAGATTTCAATAAAACTTGTTTAATCGATTATTGATACTAAATAATCGATTTTTAGACGACGGAAACCGATTGTTGTACGTCAAGCTTTATAATTCCCCTTTCCTTTGGGGCGATACCTGCAAAAATAGAATTAAACGTCTCCGACGCTCAAGTCAGTAATTTGTAAAGAAGTAATAACTTAAACTAGTGTTGCCAAGTGAGAACGTGAGCTCTTAAGAAGTGTGTCCTAAAGTGTTCTTAAGAGAGTTTCGGGTACTTACCTTTCCTCCGACGTCTCCAATTACCTGTTCAAGAGGGTGATCTTTGATCGTCCTCCACTCATTTGGCACTTGTGTTTCTTTTTCCAATTGTGGCGCTTCTTCCGTTGGTTGTTCCTTAGTTTCATCTTTATTTTCCTTGGGTGGTTCCTCTTGTATTTTGTCTTTCAAGCTGTCTAAGATACCTGCAAGATCAAAACCGGAATCCTTTCTCGCCAAGCGAGCATTATTTTTGAAAAATACAACATGAGGGGATTCCTCCACAATTTGGGTTCATTTATTAAAGACCCTATATGCTTTACTACGAGAGGAATATCCAATGAAAATACCTTCATCCGACTTAGCATCAAATTTACCCAATTGGTCTTTTCCATTGTTATGAACAAAACATTTGCAACCAAAAACTCTAAAATGGGAAATATTTGGTTTTCTTCCCTTATAAAGTTCATAGGGGGTTTTCATGAGTATCGGCCGAATTACTACTCTATTTAGAACGTAGCAAGCGGTACTCACGGCGTCCGCCCAAATATGTTTGGATATCTTAGCTTCGTCGAGCATGGTTCTAGCCATCTCTTCGAGACACCTATTTTTCCTTTCCACCACCCCATTTTGTTGTGGTGTACGTGGAGCGGAAAAGGTATGCTCAATTCCGAGTTCGTCACAAAAGTCCGCAAAGAGATTGTGATCAAACTCTCCCCCATGATCACTTCTAATTGAAGTGATGGTTGTTTCTTTCTCATTTTGAACACGCTTAAGAAAAAAATTAAAATTTTGAAAAGCATCACTTTTATTGGCAAGAAATAAAGTCCAAGTAAATCTCGAGTAATCATCAACACTCACAAAAGCATATTTATTTCTTCCTAGACTTTCAATGCGAGAGGGACCAAATAAATCCATATGAAGCAATTGCAATGGTCTAGAAGTTGAAACAATATTTTTAGATTTGAATGATGCTTTTGTTTGCTTCCCCTTTTGACACGAGTCACAAATAGAGTCATTTTCAAATTTTGAATTGGGAAGACCAACAACTAAGTTTTGAGAAATCAATTTGTTCAAAAGATGCATATTGATATGTGCTACTCTACGATGCCATAGCCAAGTATCATCCTCTTTACTCATTAGACAATTAACATATTCGGGTGAGGAATTAGCAAGATCAACCATATAAATACTATCAACTCTAAAACCATGAAGTATGATTTTCAAATCACTACGTCTAAATACTACGCATTCATCCGAATCAAATAGAGAAAGATTTCCCTTGTCACATAATTGGCTTATGCTCAAGAGATTATGCTTCAAACCTTTCAAAAGTAATATATGCTTAATAGAGGATTTTTCATCCTTACCGACCGAGCCGATGCCGATGATCTTTCCTTTATTGTTATCACCGAAGATAACACTTCCTCCTTCTTTGTGCTCTAATTGAAGGAATTTGGATTCATCTCCCGTCATATGCTTGGAGCATCCACTATCAAGGTACCATAGTACACTTGATCCCTTCAAGCACACCTACAAAACAAATTAATGTTCTTTAGGTACCCATGCCATCTTGGGTCCTTCGCGGTTAGGCATATTATAATGATGCGATTGAGTAACATGTCTATGACGTGTAAAGCATGCAGGAGCAATATGACCAATACGTCTACAATAATGACAAGTCACATTTGGGTTATGCATCCTTCTAGGTTCATAGTAACTAGACGGATGAAAATTGCTTACTCTATTTTGACCACTATGACTATTTGGCATTTCATGAGAATTATTTCTCCTACTATGAGCTCTAGGATGGGCATCATTTCTAGAGTGATTGTTTCTCGGTTGAGGGCCATTCTAGGTCTTCTAATGGGTTCAAAATTTGGCCTAAAATATGCATCATTTCTAGGGTGACTATTTCTAGGTGGTAAGTCATTCCTAGGTCTTCTAAAATGTTCAGCATTTTGTCTAGCATGCATATTGGCTCTTGAGTTGTTGTTTCTAGGATAAGCATTTCTATTGTTAATCCTAGGTTGAGCTTTAGGTTGTTGGGGTTTAGATGCAACCTTTTCTTCATTCTTAAAGCCTATTCCATGCTTCGTTGATTTCAAGTAAACAAGAACATCATTCAAGTTTTTGTGCGAAGAATTAAACTTATCTAATGTGCCTTTAAGCCTACTTACTTCATTCTTGAGAAGCAAACAAGAAGTGCAATTTCTAGTAGAGCTATCGGGCTTATCAAAACTTCTTTTTCCAAAAAACTTGTTTTCCTCTTTCAGCTTCTCATTTTCTAAAACCAGTTTTTCTAAATCCTTTTCTTTCAAAGAAAGCTGTTTTTGAAAATCCTTTTCTTTTAATGAAGTATTTTCTTTTATGCCCTTAACAGTTTTTGAAGCCTTAATAAACTCAGCATATAATTCATCAAAAGCAGTTCGCATTTCTTCAAGAGTAAAGAAGTTTTTAGATGAAATTTGATATACCTCATGTTTGTTGTCTTCTTGTGCCATAAGGCAAAGATTTGCTGCTTCGTCTTCTTCTCCTTCGCTTGACTCATCTCCGGAGTCGCCTCCCCAAGAAATGTATGCACGTTGCTTTTTTAAAGGTTTCTTCTCCTTTTTGATGTTTGGGCAATTTGATTTGATGTGCCCGGTTTCACCACATTCATAGCACTTGATTTGTTCGCCTTGCTTTTTGCCCTTGCGTTCATACTCCTTGCGCATGAACATTTGAAATCTTTTGATAACGAGTCCAAACTCGTTGTCTCCTTCCTCATCAATTTGCGGTTGGCTTGTGCTCGCCTTTAGAGCTATTCTTTGCCTCCTTTGATCATCAACAAAAGGGTTAAGAATAGTAGATTCATAGGTTTTAAGGTTACCTCTTAGTGCGTCAATGGTGACGTTTGAAACGCCAATGGATTCTTGAATTGCATCGGCCTTTGATCTCCATGCCGGTGTGAGACTTCTAAGAATTTTTCGAACGAGCTCTCTATCCGTGAATGTTTTCTTGAGAGCATGTAAGTCATATACGATTATTGAAAATCGCCCAAACATTTCGTCCACCTTTTCACCTTCCTTCATGTGAAATAATTCATAAGAATGGGTTAGGAAATCAATTTTTGCTTCCCTTACCTGGTCCGTACCTTCGTACGTGACTTCTAGCTTGTCCCACATCTCCTTTGCCGTTGTACAACACGATATTTTCCTGTAATCGTCAGCATTAACAGCACAATATAATAAATTTATTGCTTTAGCATTATTTTGAACCTTTCGGACGTCATCCGCGTCATATTCATCCTCGGACTTGGGAACCCATTCGTTTTCCACCTTCTTTGTTGGAATTTGGTTTCCCTTCATTACCACCTTCCAAAGGTGAAAGCTGTTGGACTGAATGAAGATCTTCATCCTCTCCTTCCAGTACGTGTAATTTGTACCGTTGAATAGAGGTGGTCGTGTGGAGCACTGTCCTTCTTCAATTCCTGCAAAAGAATCACGAGTAGAAGCCATGGATGGTTCTCTCAAACTGTTAAGTTTTCAGAGAGTTGGGCTCTGATACCAATTGTTAGATAATACGCTTAACGCTAGAGGGAGGGTGAATAGCGTAATAATAAACTTTAGCGTAAACTTGCGGAAATTAAAATTTGCAGGAAGTAAATAAGTGCGATAAATAATAACTTACACACAGATATATACTGGTTCACCACAACGTGTGGCTAGTCCAGTCCCCGAGAGACTCTCTCGAGATTTTCCACTAACGTGTTAAGCTTCCGGGTGCTTAACAAACCTTTACAACTTGAGGACGCAAGCCTCAACACCTTTGCTCGGAGTTACAACACTCCAAGACTTCAACCAAGGAAACACAAGTTCCTTACAACAAGAGAATTACAATTCTCTTACAAGTGTATACAACACTAAAACACTCAAACAAAATACTCCTTAATGAGTAGATATGAGTAAAAGAAGTAAGCTCTGGATCACAACAACTTTGGACAAGAATATGGCTCTCAAAAGCTTTATGAAATTGAATATAAAATGATAAACAAAAGTATGCAAGCTTATAGCAATGTAATGATCAGTTGTAGTATGTTGTTGTGTTTAAAACACTGAAATGAAGCTGTATTTATAGTTGAAAAACTTGGCATTACCGTTGCCTAGTTGCCAATTAAGAGTTGCTGATTTTACTCACTGACAATCGATTGTCAAACCCCAACAATCGATTGTCTGCCAGTCAGATCAAAGTTCAATCCCAGATTATACGCTTGACAATCGATTACTTACAATCCATAATCGATTACTGGCAACGTTCAAAAAATCCTTTCCAGATTTTACCACAAACAATCGATTGTTCAGAATCAACAATCGATTACTCATCAACGTTCAAAAAATCTTTTCCGGATTTTAATCAAAACAATCGATTATACAAAATCAATAATCGATTATCAAATGACGTTCAAAAAATCTTTTCCGGATTTTAATCAAAACAATCGATTTTACAGAATCAATAATCGATTACCTGACGGTATTTGAAAACTTTACGACAACGGCCAGCTTCACAATCGATTGCACAAAGTCAACAATCGATTACTTATCAGTTTTTGAAAATCATATTAGACACTGCCTCTTGACAATCGACTGTTATATACTCACAATCGATTACTTATTATTTTTGAAAAAGTCTGGAAGTCACTGCCTCAATACAATCGATTGTCATAAGTTCACAATCGATTATTCTGTGACTTTGAAAAATCTGAGGGACACTGTCTCTTCACAATCGATTGTCATTAGCTTCCCAACCGATTATTCTGAGTTTTGAAAAACTTTGATGGACACTGCCTCAGCACAATCGATTGTCATAAGGTTCACACGATTGTCATGCAGGTTTGAAAAAACCTGATGTTCACTGCCTTAACACAATCGATTGTCATTAGTTCACAATCGATTGTCATGCAGTCTTGGCTCAACATAATCGATTATCATAAGTACATAATCGATTATCTTAGTCCAGTTTTCAGAGACATGTATGAAAATCATTTTGACTCATGTAAATGTGCATGATTTAAAAACATTTAGCATTAAATTAAATATGCATGCTTTTGGAAAATAGTTTTATGAGAGAAGCCATGTTACGAGTCAAGTTGTAGGATCAAGATCACAATTAAGAATGACTAATTAAACTATAAAACTTTGTCTTGAGCTTGAATCTCGATGTATATCAATTGTGCGCTTGTTTCTTGAACTTCGTCATATATCAGTTTTCGCTTCGTTTGTCATTCATCAAAACCTATACAAAAGAACACACGTTTTAGTATATTGCATTGAGAACGTGTTTCCAACAATTTGTATTCGAGACAGACTATGTTCTTTTATTCCAAACACTTATTTGTAGTAATCCTAGACAGTCCGTAGATTTTGTGACACCAGATTCTGGTTAGAGGCATGTTTTGGTCTTCAGGATATTTTGGGTTTTATATTTTATTTAAGACTTCTGTTAAATTTCATATTCCGCTATTATTTAATTGTTTATTCCTGTTAATTTAATTTTGATTAAAAAGGAATTAAAAACAAGAAAGACTTTATAATTTCTAATATCGTGGCTTGCCTAACTTCTAAGAGTAGACGCCATTACGACTCCCGAGGATGAGAAATCCGGATCGTGACAGTAATGCTTACTGCTAACTTTTCAAACTTCGTCCGAATGACCTGAAAATTTTTCACACACATCACAACTGACACTACAAGCCTACTCCAATTTCCAAAATTATGCTCCGACCCCGATGTCAAATTTCCATTTCCAACTCAGAAACGTTAAGTTTTTAATTTTGCCAACTCAAGCCTAATTCTACTGCTGACCTCCAAATCTCTTTTTGGACGCGTCCCCAAGCCCAAAATCAACTAATGGAGCTAACCAAATCATAAAAATCCATATCCAAGATAGAATACTAAATAGTCAAAACTTGGTAAACCTTTCAAATTTAAAGCTTCAAGCTGAGAATCATTCTCCCATATCCATTCCGATTAACCTGAAAACCAACACCGACGATTTATATAAGTCATAATACATCACACAGGGCTAGCCATTCTCGTGAATTGGCGAGTGAAGTACAAATGATCAAAACGACAGATTGGGTCGTTATATCCGCCTTCACTTAAACTTATGTTCGTCCTCGAGCATGCCTAGAGTTGTTTCGAAAACCAAATCGTTGTATAACCTTACCGTACACATACCCGGGGGTAATCCTATGTCACCCGATCCCCTATAGGTCTGATAGCATAACATAAATAAAATTTTTCAATCCAACTAGGTCTGTAAACCTTTGAACCAAATTCCCATTTCCGAGAAGATCTAAAAGATTAATATCTCACCTCCATATACTATATAAGTCCGAACAAGCTATATCAAATCATATTCGTAATTCAAGACAAAAATTACATGATATACCACACAACTCAAACACTCATAGTGAAAACGTCAAATTATAGCAACTGCTCTAAACAACCAAATACTGGTAATAAATCTCTTATCAAATAAAGCCTCATTCGAACACTTTCGTACTGCCAACGATGAATAAAATGTAGAAAGTCATAACCATTCCTCAGATTGCCACGACCCATTTCCATAACAGGTCATGCCCCACACCATTGTTGGGCAAGCCAACGCAGAAAAAACTAACTAAACTTTCATTTACCTTTATCCCGAAATAGTTAAAATAATTCGTTAAGCTGAAATAAATTCAGAAACGATTAATAAGACCATGATAATTATACAACCCCAAAATAATACAGTCTACTAATATGTGTCCCAAGACCTGGTGTCACAAGCACTGGGCAACTAGTAGAATATACAAAAGAATCACACTACCCTACTGTCCGAAACAGAATAGACAGCAAAACTACATAAGAAAGACTTCTTCAGGCTGCTGAACGACATGGAAGGGAAGCATCTCACCATCAAAGTCTCGAGTGCGCTCAGAGGTGTGCACTAGACTGAATGCCAAATACACCTGCCTTAAACCGTGTTCAATTAAATACAGAAGTGTAGTATGAGTACATAAACAATATGTACCCAGTGGGTATCCCGTCTAGTCTCGAAGAAGTAGAGACGAGAGGTCAACTTGACACTTACTAGGGTCAAATAATGTGAGAAGAATTTATAATAAACATGGATAGTACAAGTTATTTGCATCCAATAATGATCGAATAACAGATCTTTCCCAAGTATTTTCATGGATATTCACCCATATTTCAAGTAGTTATGAATTTCAGCCCTCAGATAAAATGCTTAGCAAAACATGCGCAAGTAACACCGTGGGACGTATGATCCGATCCAATATAAAAGTATATTATGCACTGCTGAATGTCGAACGGCTCGAACCATAGATGCATCTATTACCCTGCTCGCGAATCACCATGCAATACAGTCAAATATAAATGAACTCATCAACAAGAAATGATAATATATATATGAGGAGTAGTTATTCACAAGAATACCAAATATTCTCTTTTAAAAGACCAAACAGGATAAGGTTCCTTCACTAGTCTCATTTACCTTGATCAAAATAATTCATGCAAAACCCGAATTTATCATCAAGTTGCAAGAATATCCTTAGATCATGATGATGGGTCCTAGAGTACTAGGATTTAACATAGTAGTCGCTATGCACGGACTCTCGTCACCTAGTATGTACGTAGCCCCTGCATATAAGGGCAATTAATTTAATTATTATACCAATAGGGACAATTCCCTCTTACAAGGTTAGAAAGGAGATGCACCTCGCTCCAAAGTGCACTTCCAATACAAAAAACGAGTCCTAGCCCTCACTTCGGAGCTGAATGATCCAAAACTAGTTAAATGAAGAAAGAACTAGTCAATATAGACTCACAAGATCGAATTATAGCTATTTAAGGAATTTCCCAACCATTAGCACAAGTTTCCTAAAATCCGACCCAGGGCTCACGTGCATGGATGACGAGATTTTTTGAGGGAAGTTGTTCTCTACAACCTAAGGATCAATAATATATAATTTCTAATTAATTTCATAGCAAATTTTGTGGTTAAATCTAAATTTTATTAAAACCCTAGGTTTTTGCTCTAACCTCATGATTTCACCTTAATACTAGTGTTTAATCTACCTAAGTCAATGGTATTAAACTAGAAATAGGTAGAACAGACTTACCTCAAGATGCTAGGTGAAGATCTTCTCTCAAAAGCTCTAAAATTGCCAATGGAAGGGGGGAAAATTGACATAAATGACTTAGAGCCCGTAGTAAATGAACCTCATAACTTCACCGCTTTTCACATCTACGGTCAGGGGACTGCATTTGCGGTCCTGCATATGCGAGAAATGGGCCACATATGCGAAAATGGACCAAAGAGCTGGGACTGCATCTGCGTCTTCAAGCTCCATCTGCGGAGCCGCTTCTACAGCTTGGGAGCCGCATCTGAGGTTCCTGGTCTGGCCTGGCCTGGGCCGCTTCTGCGATGGGAGGACCACATCTGCGGTCTCACACCTGCGGTCTAAAAACCGTAGGTGCGATTACGACAGAAGCAGCAACTTCAGCTCCTTGAAAAATTTTTCACTTCACTCGAGGCTCGTGCGGTCGACGCTCGGGGCTCCCGGGCCCCGCCCAAACATATCGTCTAGTCGGAAATCACGAGACGGACCTTCTCGAACCTTCATAAGATCCGAAACAATGCTAAATCTATAAATCACCCCCTAAAACCAAATGAATCAAACTTATGAACTTCAAGTTCTTAATTTTCCTCTAACAGGAGAAAACGCCCTTAAACTCCTCGGGTTGACACAAAATTTTTACAGGCAAGTCTTAAATGATATTTCAGACTTGTACCAGGCTTCATAACCAACATACGAGCCTGATACCTATAAAACCGATCTTTAATTAGTTTCTTTATATCCTTAGAACTTCAAGTTAACAATTTCTAAAAAAAATTCATTAATCGTCTAGGAATCTCGGAATTTGATTTCGGGCATACGCCCAGGTCCCATATTTTTATGCGGACCCTCCAGGACCGTCAAATCACGAATCTAGATCCATTTGCTCAACATGTTAACCAAAGTCAAATATAGTCTTTTAAGAAAATTCTAAGGAATCAAATTGGCATATTTCACACAAAACTCTTCCATATCCCGAACCAACCTTCCTCGCAAGTCGTGAATTAGCTAAAGCAAGCACGAGAAGTTTTATATAAGGGAATGGGGTTCTAAAAGGCAAAACGACCAGGCAGGTCATTACATTCTCTACCTCTTAAACAAACATTCGTCCTCGAACGGACATGTAAAAGTACTTGAGCTGTTGAATAAATGTGGATATTTGTTCCGTAGGACTCCCAAGTCGCCTCCTCGACCAGTTTTCCCCTCCACTGGACCTTGACTACTAAAATACTCTTGGATCTCAACTGGAAATCCTATTTATCAATAATGGCAACTGGCTCCTCCTCATAACCCAATCTCTCATCCAGCGAAACAGTACTAAAGCCTAATACACGGGACAAGTCGGCATGATACTTCCGAAGCATCGACACATGAAACACTGGATGAATCAATAAGTTGAGGGTAACGCAAGCTCATAGGCAACCTCCACAACTCTCCTCAACACCTCAAAGGGACCAATAAACCTTGGGCTCAACTTGCCTTCTTCCCGAACCTCATAATGCCCTTCATTGGAGAGACTTTCAAGAGAACCTTCTAGCCAACCATGAATGATACATCACGCGCCTTCTGATCCGCGTAACTCTTCTGTCTGGACTGAGCTATGTGAATCCTCTCCTGGATCAACTTTACCTTGTCCAAGGCATCCCGTACCAAATCTGTACCGTATAACTTAGCCTCTCCAGGATCGAATCACCCGATAGGATAACGATTATGGTGAGCATATAAAGCCTCATATGGAGCCATCTCTATGCTGGACTAATAACTGTTCTTGTATACAAACTCCTCCAAGGGCAAGAACTGATCCAACTGCACTCCAAAGTCAATCACACATGCCCTGAGCATGTCCTGTGAAATCAGAACTGTCCGATGTGACTGCCCGTCGGTCTAAGGATGGAATGATGTGCTGAGCTCTACACGGGTCCCCAACTCACTCTGAACGACCCTCCAAAAATGGGAGATGAACTGAGGTCCCCCTATCTGATATGATAGGAACAGGCACACCGTGCAACCGAACTATCTCCCGAATGTAAATCTGAGCATACCTCTCCACTGTATAAGTAGACACCATTGGAATGAAGTGAGCCGACTTGGTCAACCTATCAACAATGACCCACACTGAATTAAACTTCCGCAAGGTCCGCAGCAAGCCAACCACAAAATCCATGGTGATGCGCACCTACTTCCACTTTGGTATAGGCATCTCCTGAAGTAGACCACCCATTTTCTGGCGCTTATTCTTGACCTGCTGACAATTCAAACACTTAGCCACATACTCTACTATGTATTTCTTTATACCCCGCCACCAATAATGTTGCCTCAAGTCGCAATACATCTTCGTAGCTCCCGGGTTAGTAGAATACCACGAACTGTGGCCATCTCTAGAATCCTCTCCCTCGGACCACCAACATTAGGGACACATGACCGACCCTGGAGTCACAGAATATTATCCTTGCCAATAGAAACCTCCATGGCACCTTCCTAAAGCACCTTCTCATTAAGAACCGCAAATGTGGATCATCGAACTGCCAGGCCTTGATTTGCCCCAATAATGAAGACTGAGCAACTAGACACGCGAGAAATCCACTGGGTGTTGAAATGTCCAACCTTACAAGCCTGTTAGACAAGGACTAAATGTCCAAATCTATTGGCCTCTCCACTTTTGGAATGAATGACAAGCTACCCATACTCTCCGCCTTTCTGCTCAAGGCATCCGTGACCATATGTGCCTTGTCCGGATATTAAATAATGGTGATGTCACAAGCCTTAAGTAACTCAAGCCACCTGCGATGACTCAAATTAAGATCTCTCTACTTGAATAAATGTTGTAAGCTATGATGATAAGTATAAACCTCACATGACACCCCATACAGATAATGCCTCCATATCTTAAGGGCATGAGCAATCACGACCAACTCTAGATTGCGCACAGATTAATTCTTCTCATGAAGCTTCAGCTGACACGAATCGTATGCAATAACTCACCCCCTGCATCAATACACATCCTTAACCAACGCGTGAAGTGTCGTAATATACCGTATACATCTCCGAGGCGCTAGGCAATATATGAACTAGTGCTATAGTCAAAGTTGTCTTAAGCTTCTAAAAGCTCTCCTCACAATCATCAGACCAACGGAAAGTGGCACGCTTTTGGGTCAATCTAGTCAAAGGTGATGCAATAGATGACAAGCCTTGCACGAATCACTTGTAATAACCTGCTTACCCCAGGAAACTACTAATCTCGATCACTAAGGTAGGACGTGGCCAACTCTGAACTACTTCGATCTTCTTGGGATTCACCTTAATATTCTCTCGTGACACATATGCCCCAAGAATGCCACTAATTTTAGCCAAAACTCACACTTGGAGAACTTAGCATATAACTTCTATTCCCGCAAGGTCTGGAGAACTACTCTCAAATTTTGCTCGTGCTCTCCCAAGCTGCGATAATATATCAAGATGTCATCAATGAAGACAATGACAAATGAATCAATATAAGGCCGGAACACCCCGTTCATCAAATCCATGAATGCTTCTAGGGCATTAGTCAATCCAAAGGACATCACCAAAAACTCATAATGGCCATATCTAGTCTGGAATGCAGTCTTTGGAACATCCGAGTCCCAAACCCTCTGCTGATGATACCCTGGCCTCAGGTCTATCTTAGAGAATACCCTATAACTCTACAACTGGTCGAACAAATCATCGATACGAGTCAATGGATACTAGTTCTTGATGGTGACTTTGTTCAACTGGCGGTAATCAATGCAGATCCGCATAGTCCCATCCTTCTTCTTCATGAATAACACTGGTGTACCCCAAGGCGATACACTGGGCCTAACAAACCCTTTCACCAACAACGCCTCAAGCTGCTACTTCAATTCCTTCAACTCCTTAGTAGCCATACGGTAAGGCGAAATACATATAGGCTGGGTGGCTAAACCAAATCAATACAGAAATCAATGTAACGATCCGATGGCATACCAAGAAGATCAGAGGGAAACACATCGACAAACTCCCGAACTACTGGAACTGAATCAATCATAGAAGAATCTTTGATGGTGTCCTGAACATAAGCTAGATAAGTTAAATACCCCTTCTCGACCATATGCCAAACCTTCAGGAAAGAAATAACCTGACTAGGTGCATTGGCTGTGGAACCCTTCCACTCCAATCTCGGCAACCCTGGAATCACTAGTGAATCAGTCTTGGCATGGTAATCTAGGACGACGTGATATATAGATAACCAACCATGCCTAGGATGACCTCAAAATAGATCATATCAAGCAATAGGAGATCTGCTCTAGTCTCGAAACCACACAATGTGACCAGAAAAGATCGGTAGACCTAATCCACAACCACAAAATCGCCCACAGGAGTAGATACATGAACAGGAGTGCCTAAAGGCTCAGGAGAAATAACCAGGAAATGAGCTAATAGAGGTGATACATATGAATAAGTAGATCTAGGTCAAATAACACCGAAGCATCTCTACCACCGATGGAAATAATACGTGTGATGACGGCGTCTGAGGACAATGCATTTGGCCGTGCTAGAAGAGCATTGAATCTAGCTGGAGCGCCGGCTTGTTGGCCCCCACCTAACTGAACAGTAGCTAGCTGACCTCTCGTGCCTGACCTCCATCTCTAGAGCAACCCCTACCAGCATGCCCTCATCTCTAGGTGGTTGGGAAGCTGGTGGTGAAATCATGGGATGATGACCCTACTACACTGCCTTGCCCCGAAGCGTGGGGCAGGTTCTCTTCAAGTGACCCAAATCTCCACACCCGTAGCACACTCTCGGTACATAACTTGCTGCCCTGGTGTCTCAACTTGCTGATCCGAATACCCACTGGAAGAACCCTGGATGGCTGGTAGGCGATAGGAACCCTCTGGCACTACACCAAAGTGAGCACTAGAATAATTAGGATAACCAAAATACTCGTAGGAAGAACCCTGAATGCCTGCTGGGCGATAAGAACTCTCCAGCATCGAACTGAAGTAAGGTCTCACTGGAGAACCTCGGGAAGGGGGTGATAGTACAGAATATGAGGGTCATCTAGGCTGGCCCCTCCCAAAGTGACCTCTACCCCTAGCTAGGGTACTTCTGAACTCTCTTGAAAATCGGGCCCTCTTGTCATGCTGAATCTTCTCAGGCGATACCCTCAATACTACAAGAAATCTCTACCACTAGCTGATACTCAGTACCCATCTCCACCTTTGGGGCTATGCTAGCTCGAATACCGGGGTGTAACTTTACAACAAATCTCTGCACTCCCTCTGCATCTATGGGATGTAACATTAGTGCATGGCGAGACAACTTAGAGAACCTCGCTTCATAACCAGTCACAGACATCTCACCCTACTTAAGATGCTCGAACCGGTATTATAGCTCTTCACTCTCAGAAGGTGGAATATACCTATCCAAGAACAAATGGGTGAACTGATTCCAAGTAAAAGGAGGAGAACCTTTTGGCCTGCCATGAACATAGGACCGCCACCATCTACCAGCCCTGCCCTCGAGCTGAAAAGTCGTAAAGTCAACACCATGTGACTCAAATATCCTTATGTTGTGCTGTCAGTCCCTGTACCAGTTGATGAAGTCTTTGGAATCCTCATGTTTCTCACCCCCAAAGATAGGGGGTGAAGCGTAGTCTATCAGTCCAATAACTTCTGTAGATCACCGTCCGTAGTTGGTCTGAGCTGGGACGCCACTGCAGCAACTGGTTGGGCTTCATCTACGTGTAGTGCACCCGAAGCCTGATACACTGCATCTATATGTCCAAGAGCCTGAGCAGTAGGGGCCTGTGCTCCCCCTTCTGCCTGTGAGGTAGATGGATCTATTGGAAATAAACTAGCTTGAGTCATAGAATCCATGAACTGAAGCATACGACCCATAACCTCCTAAAATCCCAATGCCATCATATGTCTATCGAGGTGGGCTCAGCTACGGGCGCATCGCCCTGCTGCTTGATAATAGGATATCCTGTAGGATCTATTGGTGGTACTACTGGAATAACTCTGGGACGCCCTAGTCCCTGACCATGGACCGATACCTTCTCCCAACCTCTACCTCTGCTTCAAGCAACGGGGGGAGTAGCTCCACCCGAGTCTGGAACATCAGTCCTGCGTGTCCTCACCCAGTGTGAGAGAATAGAAGGGGGAAATTTAGTAAACCAACCACGACACGATAGGAATGAATAAATAGTAGTTCTTCCTAATACCCTATTGCCTCTCGAAAATAAATATAGAAGTTTCTGTACCGATCTACAAGACTCTATTAGGTTTTCCCATGACCTGTGAGACCTACGTGAGCCTAGTTCTCTGATACCATGTTGTCATGACCCATTTCCATAACAGGTCATGATGATGCCCAACAGCATTGCTGCGCAAGCCAACGCGGAAAATACTAGCTAAACTTTCATTTACCTTTACGCCAAAATAGTAGAAATAATTCTTTAATTTGAAATAAATCAGGAACGATTAATAAGATCATGATAATCATATAACCCCAAAATAATACAGTCTACTAATATGTGTGCCAAGACCTGGAGTCATAAACATCGGGCAACTAGTAGAATACACAAAATAATCACTCTATCCTACTGTACGAAATAGAATAGATAGAAAAAATACATAAGAAAGACTTCTTCAGGCTATTGAACGACATGGAAGGGAAGTAGCTCACCGTGGAAGTATCGAGTGCACTCAGAGGTGTGACCAGGCTGATAGCCAAATACACCTGCCTAAGACCCTGTTTAATTAAGTACAGAAGTGTAGATGAGTATATAAACAATATGTACCCAGTAAATATCCTGTCTAATCTCAAAGAAGTAGAGACGAGAGGTCGACTTGACACTTACTAGGGTCAGATATTATGAGAAGAATTTACAATAAGCATGGATAGTACAAGTTATTAGCATTCAATAATCATGGAAAAACAGTTCTTTCCCAAGTATTATCATGGATATTCACGTATATTTCAAGAAGCTATGAATTTCAGTCCCCAGAGAAATGCTAAACAAAACATGCGTAAGTAACACTGTGGGATGTACGGTCCGATCCAACATAAAAGTAAATTGTGCGTTGCCGAGGGTCGAATGGCTCGAGCATAAATGCATCTATTACCCCGTTCGCGAATCACTGGTGCGATACGATCAAATATATAGAAACTCATCAACAAGCAACGATAATATATATATATATATATATATATATATATATATATATATATATATATATATATATATATATATATATATATATATATATATATATATATATATATATATATATATGAGGAGTAGTTATTCACACGAATAGCAAATATTCTCTTTTAAAAGACCAAAAAGGATAAGGTTCCTCCACTAGTCTCATTTACCTTGATCAAAGTAGTTTATACGAACCCGAATTTATCATCAAGTTGCAAGAATATCACGTAGAGCATGATTATGGGTCCTCGACTACCCAGACTTAACATAGTAGTCGCTACGCACGGACTCTCGTCGCCTAGTACATACGTAGCCCCCCACGTATAATGGCAATTAATTCAATTATTATACCTATGGGGATAATTCTCTCTTACAAGGTTAGAAAGGAGACTCGCCTCGCTCCAAAGTGCACTTCCAATAGCAAAAACGAGTCCAAGCGCTCAATTCGGAGCCGAGTGATCCCAATCTACTTAAATGAAGTAAGAACTAGTCAATATAGACTCACAAGATTGAATTCTAGCTGTTTAATCAATTTACCAACCATTAACACAAGTTTCCTAAAGTCCGGCCCCAGGCCAGTGTGCCCGGATTCCGAGATTTTTCGAAGGAAGTTGTTCTCTACAACATAAGGATTAATGATATATGATTTCTAATTAATTTCATAACAAATTTCATGGTTAAATCTAAATTTTATTCAAACCGTAGGTTTTTGCTCTAACCCCATGGTTTCACCTTAATACTAGTGTTTAATCTACCTAAGACAATGATATTAAACTAGAAATAAGTAGAACACACTTACATCAAAGATGTTGACGATCTTCTGTCAAAAACTCTAAAATCTCCAATGAAAGGGGGGAAGTGACATAAATGACTTAGAGCTCTTATTAAATGAACCTCACTACTTCAGCGATTTCCGTATCCGTGGTCCTGCATCTGTGAGAAATGGGCCGCATCTGGTAAAATGTGCCAAAGAGTTGGGAACACATCTGCAGTCTTCAGGCCACTACGGAGCCGCTTCTGAAGCTTGGGAGCTGCATCTGCGGTTCCTAGACTGGCCTGCCCTAGGTTGCTTCTGTGATGGGAGGACCGCATCTACGGTCCAACAGCCACAGGTGCGGTTGTGACAGAAGCAACAACTTCAGCTCCTTGCAAAATTTTACACTTCACCCAAGCCTCATCCTATTGACGCTCGGGGTTCCCGGGCCCCGCCCGAACATACCGACAAGTATGAAATCACGAGAAGGATATACTCGAACCTTCGGAACAGCCGAAACAACAATAAATATAAAAATCACCCCATAAATTCAAATGGATCAAACTTATTAACTTCAAGTTCTTAATTTTCCTCTAACGGGCCAAAATGCCCTTAAATTTCTCGGATTGACACCAAATTTTTACAAGCAAGTCTTAAATGATATTTCGGACCTGTATCAGGCTTTGGAACCAACATACGCGCCTGATACCTATGAAATATGTCATTCATTAGTTTCTTTAAATCCTTAAAAGTTCTGATTAACAATTTTTAATAAAAATTCATTACTCTGGCTAGGAAGCTGGGAATTCGATTCCGGCCATACGCCTCGGTCCCATATTTTTCTGCGGACCCTTGGGGACTGTCAAATCATGAACGAGGTCCATTTTCTCAAAATGTTGAGAAAAGTCAAACTTAGTCTTTTAAGAAAATCCTAAGGAATCAAATGGACATATTTCACTCAAAACTATTCCAAATCCTAAACCACCCGTCCTTACAAGTCGTGAATTAGCTAAAGCAAGCACGGGAAGTTTTATTTAAGGGAACGAGTTTCTAAAAGGCAAAACGACCAAGGGGTTGCTACACAGATTAACCAGTCATGGAGCTCCCTCTCCTCTATCAAGGACCTTAGTAAATTTCTATGCCGAATTCCCATATTACCCTTCCAACAAGCTAAAGTCGAATCCAATAGTATTCATTCTAGGTTCATTGACTACGCGTCTCATCCAATATGACTACTCTAGTGACATGACGCTTCAATACAATCTAAAGCCACAATCCGTGCAATCCGTGCAACAAAACAACACAACCCAACATACTCAAATCATGGAAAATAACTCAAATGAGAAAGATGTACCGCAAGCGCACCAGTACCACCACAACGCAATGCCGAGAACCCATCACACATTGTAGAACTATAACAGACGTATCTAACTCGAAGGATCATACCTCCCCACAACTTTGCTTCAATGTGCGGCCCTATCCAAATATTGGTCCACATGAGACACCATGCTCAAAATCATCAACCACACAATTTGATGTCAAGTACCAAAAGTAAATCACCATAACCAAAGAGAAGCAAATGATATAGCACCACACAAAACCGAACAGAACATAACCAATGCGCAATCAATTATACAACACCCAAATGTTTGTTTCACTTAAATACCGCTGTAAAGATCAAATAGAACCATATCTTTTGTGCATAAAATCAACGAATCAAAATCCAACATAACATAATATCTAAGGGAGCTAAAACACATAGTCTATCATATTATCTAAGGGAGCAATTGAAATACAAATGGAAAATAAGGGGGATAGCCAAGGCCTACGAACGCCGTGCATATACAATAATAATCTCCTAAGTCAAAAGCCTCGATCAACCTTCGCCACTAGTCTGAAGTGCCTGAATCTCCACACAAGGTGCAGGGTGTAACGTGTGTACACGAACTCAGTAAGTAACAAGTCCAACCTTTGGACTGATAGGTAGTGACGAACTCAACCTCATCAAAGATAACAAAAATAATGTACAGAAACGTAGGCATGCTCTTTGTTAAATAAACAACTCAAACAATGAAAACAGAAGAGTTAAATACAGGATAAGAAAGAGTAACTCTACTATGTCTACATGTCAATGTACATGCTTTATGAAATGCACCATGCTTCGTGCCACATGTGCCCACAATCTGAAATGCTCATCCCTCAATATTGTATATGGTTCATATGGCCCAGGAAAGATCCATCCCGAAAAAATACATCTCTGGCAGCAGTCCTTCAGTATAGACGATGGCCATTCCAGCCTATGGAGAAGATTTATTTCCAGATAATAACAATAATAACCTCACGACCACTCGGTACTGCATATGGCTCACAAGGCCCAAGGAATATCCATCCTGGAATATATACAAATCACTAACAACAGTCATCTAGTACCAAGGAAAAGGCCAACCAGCCTTATGGAGAAGATCCATCTCCATACCAAGGGAAGATCCATCCTTTAGTATAATCAACTACGCTTACTGGTGGTGTAGTATAGACTCCAAGGGGGCTCCTACAACCTAAGCACTATCATAATAATTAACATAACTACTGCGGCGTGCAGTCTAATCCTATAACTATCACTCACAATAGGCGCTCGGTCTCACTCAGTCATCACTCTCCAGTCTCAGACACACGGGCTCACAATGTTATGAAACTAGCCCGAAACGATGATATTATGTGCCAAATAATAATAACTGAAACTAAGACATAATATGATATGTATGAGGAAGACTGAGTACAGAATACCAATAATTGTAATGAGATGATGGCAAGAAACTACCACTCAGCTCCTAACAGCATCAGCATGAAGCTCTAATAGGATATCTAGCATGTTTTTACAACACATTTACTTAATCACATGACGGAAACATGGATACCAAAAAGAAAGAGTTACAAAGAGGAGCCATGTAATGATCCAGGCTGCAATTCTCCTAGTGCACACCCACATGCATGTCACTTGGCATTTGCGTCACCTCAATAGTAATCATAGAAAAAATATTTTGGGGTTTTGAACCCTCAGAACCAAGTTTAGAAGCATTACTTACCTCAAACGTAGTAGAACTCTAGCCTGTGATGCCCTTGCCTCTCGATTTGGCCTCCAAATGCTCCGTCTCTAACCAAAACCAGTTTATTATTATCAAAAATTCCGAAATTGGCCAAACACGACCCCCCAGGCCCATGCCTAAAAATTCGATAAAAATTACATCACTAGAATCCTTATCCTCCCACGAGTTTATACATACCAAGAACATCAAAATGGGACCACAAATGGCCCCTCAAATCACCAATTTAATCTCTCCAATTTCAAGCCCTAATTTCTTAAGTTTTCACCCTTAAATTCCACAAATTTCATGCTTAATCAACTGAAAATCACCATAGAATCGAGTTTTAGGTTCAAGAAACTTACCTTAGTGAAAACCCCCTTGGTTCCCTCTTCAAAACCCTCCAAAAAGCTCCAAGTCAGAATAGAAATGGTAGAAAATTGCCCAAATTTCGCGAAGTCTGCCTTATATACTTTCTACCAAGACATCACGCACATACGGCCCATTTTCCCACATTGTGGACCACTTCTGCGGTCCATACCTCTATATCTACGACTTCCACTTAATCTACTAGAACCGTTTCTGTGGTCACCCTATCACACATGCGGTCTCGCATGTGCGCTCCACCTTTCGCACCATCCTGCTCTTCTCAGCCTTGGCCACACCTGCAGTCCTTCCTTCGCTTCTACGGTCGCCACTCCACAGGTGCGATTATAACAAAACTAGCAGCTTTAGCTGCATTAAAAATTTCCAAAATCTACGATAACCATCTGAAATCATCTCGAGGCTTTGAGGCCTCAACCAAGTATACCAATAAGTAATATACTACTATTCAAATTTATTCAAACCTTTGAAACACTAAAAACGACATCAAAACACCAAATCATCCTCGGATTCAAGCCTAAGAACCTTTAAATTTCCGAATTCCACAAACGATACTGAAACCTATCAAACCTCGCCCGAATGACCTAAATTTTACACACACATCATAAATGACACTATGAGCCCACTTTAACCTCCAAAATTCCATTTTGACCCCGATATCAAAATTTTCACTGCCGACTAAGAAATGTCAAATTTTCATTTTCGCCAACTCAAGCCTAATTCTACCATAGATTCCAAATAAAATTCTGAACGCGCCCACAAGTCGAATATCACCTAACGGATCTAAGAAAATCATAGAAATCCAAATCCAAGAGAGAATACTAAAAGGTCGAAACTTGGTCAAACCTTTCAAATTTAAAGCATCAAGTTGAGAATCATTCTCCTATATTGATTCCGATTAACATGAAAACCAACACCAACAATTTGCATAAATCATAATACATCATACATGACTAGTCATGCTCGAGAACTGGCGAACAAAGTGAAAATGCTCATAACGGCCTGTCGGGTCATTAGAAAAATTTATTCACCAATTACTACTTCCCAAATATTATCAAAGAACATATGACCTTCCAAATCTAAATCAAAGAAGAAAATTTGCCAGATTGAAGAAGAAGAAAAAAGAAAAGATTGAAAAAGAAAATGGGTGAAGAAATAGGGGGAGAGAGAATAAATAAAAAACTAGAGTTATTTAGGAGTTGGCTACATAATGACAATTTTTTGGGGTTACCTTTGCCAAACGTAAAATAAGGCTAAAATATTGTTAATTGTCTTTATATGTTGTCATACAATACCATTTTATCTTAAAATATGCACAACTACCAAGAATCTGGAGTCACAATTCACGAACTTCTAAGATTCAACTACAAGTAATTTGTCTAAAGGAAATACAACTATTTTCGATACAAATGAAACAGTAAAGAGAATATGTCGAAAGGGACGCCAAGGCTTGCGAAAGCAAATAGGACTACCTTGGGTCTCTTATCAAATGAAGCCGAAAGCTAACTTAGGATCTACTCGGTCCAGTACCAAAATTTACACAGAAAGTGAAAAGTATAGTATCAGTACAACTGATCCCATGTACTGATAAGTGTCGAGTCTAACCTCGGCGAAGTAGTGATGAGGCTAAGACAAGACACCCACAAATAAATCTGTGCGGTATAGAAGTATTTATACCAATAACGGCAATAAAAGAAATAAGACAAGTAATATTGGGAAGGGGATATGCTGAGGGGATCACAAGATAAAGGATCACAACAGGACTTTGATCAACTGATATAATTAGAACAAATAAAGACAAGTGACCACAATAAAAGAAAGTACACAATATCACCCTTCGTGCTTTTAATCTCATCCTCAACATATGAATCGAATAGAAACAACACGGTACCACCCTTCGTTTAGTAACTCTCTCATAACACGGCACGACATCACCCTTCGTGCATTAACACTCACAATATGGCACAAACATCATCCTTCGTGCATTATCACTCATAGTATTGTACGACATCACCCTTCGTGCATTAACACTCAAAAAATACGGCACGACATCACCCTTCGTGCATTAATACTCTCTCTCACAAAAATAAGGAAAAATAAAAACAGAGAGATAGAAATATCAAGAACATGTCTTAGATCAACATTTGGTTTCAGGATGCTAGCCTCAACCACATCTTTTCCCTTCAAACAAGCCTCTGAACCAATAGAATCTGTTGAAACACGTTCTCAAGTCGCTAAACTAAACGTGTGTTCATATTTGTAGGTTTTGATAAATGACAAACCGACGTGAACGGAACATTGACATATGCCGAAGTCCAAGCACAAGAAGAACAAAGATCAAGCTTAAGTAATGCAACAAAGTTATACATGAGTCGTTCTATAATTGTGATCTTGATCCGACAATTCATTCCAGACTTGGCTTCTCTCGTAAAATCATTTTTATCAAATCATGCATCTTTAATTTAAAGCAAAATGTTTTTCAAACATTTCATTTTAACCAAAATGAATTTTAAAAATCTCTTTCAAATCTGGACAAAAATAATCGATTATGTACTTTATGATAATCGATTATGTTAAAGCAGTGTACACCAGATTTTACAAAGCTGTAAGATAATCGATTATGTACCTTATGATAATCAATTATGTTAAGGCAGTGTACACCAGATTTTACAAAGCTGAAAGATAATCGATTATGTACCTTATGATAATCGATTATGTTGAGGCAGTGTTCACCAGATTTTTCAAAGCTACAAGATAATCGATTATGTTGAGGCAGTGTTCACCAGATTTTTCAAAGCTACAAGATAATCGATTATGTGTCTTAGACTAATCGATTATGTTGAGACAGTAAGCATCAGATTTTTCAAAGTAGCAAAATAATCGATTATGGTTTTCTGGTAATCGATTATATTAAAGACCGTTGCCAAAATATTTTCAAACGCTAAAAGATAATCGATTATGTACAATCAGACAATCGATTATGTTAAGAATAAAATCAGGAATTGATTTTTGAACGTTGTCAGGTAATCGATTATACGATTTGGATAATCGATTATTCTGCTTAAAATCTGGGATTGATATTTGAACGTTGGCAGATAATCGATTATCCTAGCACAAAATCAGCAATTTGTGATTGGCAATTAAGCAACGGTATTGGGTGTTTTGAGCACTATAAATACAACTCAAAATCACTCTTCTAAGCACAACAACTGATTACATTCTTGCTAAATCTTACATACTCTCTTTGCAATCATTTTATATTCATTTCATAAGTTTTTGAGAGCCAAACTCTTGACGAAATTGTTGTGTTCTTGAGCGTATTGTTTTTACTCATATCTACTATATAGAGAGAGTCTTGTCTTGAGTGCTAAGTGTTTGTACACACTTGAAGGGATAGTCTAATCCCTTATTGTAAGAAGGAAAAGTAGTTCCTTGGTTTGAAGTCTTGAGGTGCGGTATCCTCGAGCAGGTTGAAGTCTTGTAGAGTGTATATCTACGAGCAAGTGTAACGGTTTGTTAAGCACCCGTAAGCGTAACGAAGTTAGTGTAAAACTCGAGAGAGTCTCTCGGGGACTGGACTAACCACGTGTTGTGGTGAACCAGGATAAAATTCGGTGTGTTCTCTCCTTATCTTTTTAATTACTGCACTTACGTTATTCCTGCAATTTTTAATTCCGCAAATTTACATTGTTTTTTATTATAACGCTATTCAACCCCCCCCCCCCCCCTCTAGCGTTAAGCGTATATTCTAATAGAATCTAGATAATTACCAACCAAACGATTCAATTTAAGACCTTAAGAACTACCCACGATTGCAAATAATTCGATTTAGATAATTTTTGAAAAAGTCAACAACAATCAACACCTGGGCCCTCTTGGTACAAACCCAAAATTCGGACCAAAACCCAATTACGCATTCAACCCCGAGCTCCGATATATAATTGGTTTTAGAATCCGACCTTAATTTAAGGTCTAAATTCCTTATTTATCCCTAGTTTTTACCCAAAAATTCCCAATTCCACCATGAAACCTTATATTCTAGGTTAAAATATTGTAAAATGTAGTGAAAGATTAAACAAAATTAGTTTAGAATCACTTATCTAGGATTTGGGTAAGAAATGTTTATTAGACAATTGCCTCGTGTTCTTTAGGTTTTGAAAATTTGAAGAATGGGAGAAAACTCCTACTAAGTCACTTTTAAACAGCTGCAGATGTCGCAAAAGTGACCTGGGATTCACAAATGTGAAGCCCGCAATTGCGAGAAAAGTATCGCAAATACGAACCTATCGCATTTCTGTTGCCATCGCGAATGCGATGCTGGAGGATCGCAAATGCGACCTCTTTCTGCGCAAATGCAAAGATCCCTTTCGTCGTACCAACTTAGCAAATGCGGGGTTTTCTTCACAAATGTGATGCTCGCATTTGCGAGCCAGATTTCGCAAAAGCGAGACCTACAGATCTGATGCACACCAACTATGATTTCTATGTTCATTTCACTCCGTACCCTATCCGAAACACACCTGAACCCTCGGGTTTCCAAATCAAACATGCTCACAGGTCATAAAATATCATACAAACTTGCTCGCGCGATCAGATCTCCAAAAAACATCTAGAACTACGAATTTAGCACCAAATTGAATAATTTTTTCAAGAAAATTTTGAAACTTCTAATTTCTCAACCGGGTGTCTGAATCACATCAAAACAGTTCCGTTTCTCACCAAATTTCACATACATGTAATAAATATCATATTGGACCTATACTAGGCTCCAGAACCAAAATACTAACCCTGTGTTAACAAGGCCAAACATCAGTCAATTCTTATAAACCATTACATTTTCTTACTTTTAATTTTCAATAAAAATTCATAACTCGAGCTAGGGACCTCCAAATTTGATTCCGGGATTACACCCAGGTCCCATGTTTAAATACAAACCCATTGATATCATTAAAATATGACTTCGGATCTATTTACTCAATATATTGACCAAAGTCAACTAAAATGAACTTTTAAAGCAAAAATTCTTATTTTTATTAGTTTTTAGCATAAAAGTCTTCCAGGTCAATACCTGGACTGCGCATGCAAATGGAGGAAGGCTAGAATTTGGTTCTAAAGGATTTGAAACACAAAGTTTGGTTCTAAATTATAGGATGATCTATCGGGTCATCACATTCTGCATCTCTGATACAACCATTCATCTTCGAACAGATATAGAAAAGTACCTGAGCTGGCGAAGAGGCGGGGATCTCTACACTGCATATTGGACCCAGACTCTTAAGTAGCTGCCTCAATAGGCTGACCTCTCCACTTCACTTGAATTGAAGGATTACTCTTCGATCATAAAGAACATGTCGGTCTAGAATAGATGTTTGATCCTCCTCGTATGTTAAATCGGTGTCTATCTGGACAGTGTTGAAGTCCAACATGTGGGATGGATCGTCGTGATACTTTCGAAGCATGGACACATAGAACACTGGATGGACTGCTAATAAACCGGGTGGCAATGCATATCTGCAGGCCACCCCTCCCACTCTCTCAAGGATCTCTAAACTTCTGATATACCTAGGACTCAACATGTCCTTCTTTCCAAACCTCATTATACCCTTCATGAGTGATACCTGAAGCAACACTCTCTCTCCGACCATGAATGCAATATCACGAACTCTACAATCGACATAACTGTTCTTCCTACACTGATCTGCACAAAGTCAATCCTGAATAATCATGACCTTATCCAACGCATCCTATACTAACTATGTACCCAACAAGCGAGCCCCCCCGCTCAAACCATCCAATTGGTGATCCACACCGCCTACCATATAATGCCTCATAGGGAGCCATCTGAATTCTCGACTAATAACTATTGTTGTAGGAGAACTTCGCTAGCGGTAAGAACTGAACCCATGAACTATCGAAGTCTATAACACAAAGCATATCCTCTAATATCTAAATAGTGTGATTGGACTGCTCGTTCGTCTGAGGATGAAATATTATGCTCAGCTCAACCCGCGTGCCCAAGTCATGTTGCACTGCCCTCCAGAAATGCGAGGTGTACTGCGTACCTCGATCAGAAATGATAGGGGCACACCATGAAGAAAAAAGATCTCACGGATATAAATCTCTGCCAACCGTTGTAAAGAATAGGTAACTGCCACATGAATGAAATGCGCTGACTTGGTCAACCTATGCACAATGACCCAAACTGCATCGAACATTTTCTGAGTCAGCGGGGGTCCAACCACGAAATCCATAGTGATACGCTCCCACTTCTACAAAGGAATATCCAACTTCTAAAGCAAACCATCAGGTCCCTGATGCTCACATTTTAACTACTGACAATTTAGACACTGAGACACATATGCAACTGTATCTTTCTTCATTCTCGACCACCAATAATATTGTCGCAAGTCCTAATATATCTTGGTAGCACCCGGATGAATAGAATACCAAGAACTGTGGGCCTCCTCAAAAATCAACTCAGAAGTCCATCCACATTAGGCACAAAAATGCAACCCTGCATCCTCAAAACTCCATCATCTCCAATAGTAACCTACTTGGTACCATCATGATGTATTGTGTCTCTAAGAACAATCGAAGGAGTGTCTTCATACTGTCGATATTTGATACGCTCAAGCAAAGAAGACCGAGCGACTGTACAAGCTAAAATATGGTTGGGCTCGAAAACATCCAACCTCACGAGCTAATTGGCCAAGGCTTGAACATCTAATGCAAGAAGTCTCTCACCAATCGGAATGTACACAAGGCTGCCCATACTAACATCGGCCACCATATTGGCCTTCCCGGGATGAAACAAGATGGTGATATCATAGTCCTTCAATAGCTCCAACCATCTTCTTTGCGTCAAATTGATCTCTTTCTGCCTGAAGAAATACTGCAAGCTCTGATGATTTGTGAATACCTCACATGGCATGTTCTAAAGATGGTGCTTTCAAATCTTCAGCATATGAACAATGGTTGCCAACTCTAGGTCATGAACAGATAATTCTTCTCGTGAACCTTCAGCTGTCACGAAGCATATGCAATAACTTTGCCATCTTGCATCAATATCGTACCTAGACTAATAGGATATGCATCACAATATACCATATAAAATCCTCAATTTGTGGGCAACAAAACACAGATGTTGTAGTCAAAACCATCTTGAGTACGGGTGTGCATTCGAATCGGTTTATCAATAAATCAAGTCGATTATTTATTATCGGTTTATAGATTTATAGATTTATCGATTTATCGATTTCGACTTCGATTTCAAAAAATTTCTTATCGAGTTATCGATTTCGATTTCGATTTTGTCCACTTCGGTTATCGGTTTATCGATACACTGATAAGATATACTAAAAAAAAAACTATACCCTCATTCTATATAACATTTACTTTACCCTAACCTATTATTTCCATTTTCCTCTACCCTTATAATTTCCTAATTTCCGTACCCTATTATTTACTCTTCACGACTTCACCTGTTTAGTTCAGGCGCCACTTCTACCTTCTAAAGTTCCTCAAGATTTTCCCCTACCCTGTTATTTCCTCTTCACGAGTCACGACTTTACCCGTTCAGTTCAGGCTTCGGCGAGCCGCTTCTACTTCAGTTTAGAATCTGAAGTTCCTCAAGAGTCAAGCTTTTCTCAAGCCTCAACGTTTTTGACAGACTTGTTCTGCTTCTGCCCCTTTAGAGCTGAAGCCTCAAATTTTCTTCACTCAAAATTTCTCCTTTCTTGGTTTCTCCCACGGGTCTAGTAATTCTCTATCTCCAAATGGATTCTCTCAGTAATTTTTTTCTGTTTGATAAGGGTAAATTACTAAATTTTATATAACAAATGTTTAATTTTATATAAGTGTACACACTAACAGTGATTCTCAACAAGTCATTAAATTGAAAACACAAAAAATAGAAATGATTCCACAATAGTTCTGTTAATTTGAGAAGCATGGTAAAATGGAGCCAAAGTGAATGTTTTTCTTTAAATAAGATCAACATAACTGCTTTTAAGGGTTTCCGAAAAAGATTTTCATTTTTAAACAACATGTTATTGGAAAAAGAAAAAAAATATTTTACTTTTTTGAAAACAAGATGAAGTCACGAGAAGTTTAAATCTTGAGGTTGCTTTGATATAAAACAGGTCTAGAATTCTTAGTATGTTCTATGTTTCTGTCTGTAGAAGAAACAGTTGATTACTATGATTATCTTAAGTTATTCTACACTTGAGGAACATCAAATTTTCTTATTGGTGTAGTCGATAACCGAATCAATAAGCCCCAAATATCGATAATAAAAAACGAAAAAATCAAAACCTTATTGAAACAAAAACGATAAGCATATGTATAAATCAATAATTGATAAGTAATTATAGATAATGGTCAAAATCAAATCGATAAATAGAATGCACACCCCTAATATTGAGCTTCTGAAAGCTTGCCTCACATTTGTAAGCATCTGAATGGGGTACCCTTCTGGGTCAATCTAGTCAATGCGGGTGCTATGGATGAAAACCCATCAACAAACTGATGGTAATAACCTGCCAATCCCAAGAAACTACAGATCCTGCGGCTGAAGTAGGTCTAGGCTAGTTCTAAACTGCCTCAATATTTTTAGGATCCATCTGAATGCCCTCTGCTGATACAACATAAGGCGATAAAATCCAACCAAAACTCGCACTTTGAGAACTTAGCGTATAATTGGCTATCTCTCAAATTCTGAAGTACATTCTGAAGATGCTGCTCGTGCTCCTTTGAGTTGCGGAGTAGATCAAGATATCATCAATGAACATAATCACAAAGGAATCCAGATAAGGCTTTAATACTCGGTTCATCAAATCCATGAATGGTAGGGTATTTGTCAGCCCAAATGACATTACTAGAAACTCGTAATGCCTATATCGACTCTAAAAAGTTGTCTTAGGGACATCAGATGTCGTAATGGTGTAGTGATTGTAGCCAGACCTCAAATCGATCTCTTAAAACACTTTGGCACCCTGAAGTTGATCAAATAAGTCATCAATCCTTAAGCAATGGATACTTGTTCTTGATAGTGACTTTGTACAATTGGCGATAATCTGTGCATATTCCCATCGACCCATCTTTATTTTTAACAAATAACACGGGTGCACCCCAGCGCAAGGCACTAGGTCTAATGAAGCCCATATCAAGAAAACCTTGCAAATATTCTTTCAATTCATTCAACTCTAGCAGGGCCATACAGTATGGCGGAATAGAAACGTGTTGAGTACCCAAAACATGTCAATACAGAAGCCAATATCCCTATCAGGTAGCATCCTCGACAGGTCTGCCGGAAATACCTCTAGAAACTCTCAGACAACTGGTACTGAATCTATTGAAGGAACCTTCGCACTAGAATCGGGGACATAATTCAAATAATCTAGACACCCCTTCCTAACCTTATGCCTAGCCTTTATGTAAGAGATAACCATGCTGGTGGAATGACCTGGAGTCCCTCTCCACTCTAATCGAGGCGGTCCCGACAAGGCTAAGGTCACCGTCTTGGCGTGACAGTCCAATATAGCGTGATAAGTTGACAATTAATCCATACCCAATATAACATCATAGTCTACCATATCAAGAAGCAAAATGTCAACACTAGTCTCAAAACTCCAAATGATAACTCTCACACCTCCTTTTATACCTACACCCACGGAAGGGTGTATATAAGGGAGTTTTTTCCAACTTAAGTGACAATCAAAAAAAGATTATTATTTTAACAGAAGAGTGACCACTTGGCATAATTTATGGTGTCCCAAGTCACTGGTTTAAAATCCTGAACCGAGGAAAGTTGACTCTATTTATGGTATGAGAACACAAAAATTCGGGCAAGGAATTCTGTTAAACCAAGGGAAGGCGTTAGGCATTCCCGAGTTTCGTAGTTCTAGCACGGTCGCTTTGATCATGCTTGACTTATTAAAATTGTCTAATTACTGATTTTAGAACCTATGTGCATTTACCTTTCACCGCTTTTTAATTAAGAAAATTATCTTGAAACAGGTCATGCGTACGTGTGCCCATTTGTTTGGCGCGTCAAAAATCATGTCACGCGAACGTATCCACAATTAATAATGCTTTGTTTTTATTAAGAAAGTTTGGACGAAGTTGCACGAACGTATACTCCGATTTTGTTTTTAGAAATTGTAATCATGTCACGCGAACTTACCCACAACCACGATAGTATATTAACCGTGCCTAAAGCAAACTACGAGCATTTGTCATTTTTATATCAAGGTCATAAGAAATTAATACGAGGGCCATATGATTAAATAGTGGATGGTACACCTCAGACTATATGAACTAAATTTAATTAGCGGCCTATTAGCTTCCATTTTAGTATTATGAAAAGTTGATCGAAGTTGCGCGAATGCATACTCAGAATTGATTTTACAATTACAATTATGTTACACGAAGGTATACACAAATGATATTTTTAATTTATATTAAGACAAAAACGCAAACTTAACCCTAATTTTACTTTACTTCATCTAAAATCCAAGTCCAATCATTAAGACATGCGAACAAATTTTATCTCTAACGGGCTTTGTTTTCCTCACTCCTCGACTTAGCAATCATTCACGTGAATATGAACGAGTCTGACAAAACAAATATTCCAAATAAGCATATGGACACTTGAAGCAAGAAAAGACATAACAAACAAGATAAATAAATACCAAAGGCATACATGAAAGAACTCATTTACAGCATAGTAGTCACAAAAAAACAAATGCCTAACAAAACCGATTTCAGACCCATTAATGGGCCATTTGACTTGTTACGGAGTCGACCGATCAATTAAAACGAGATTAGTTCGAAATTAGCAAAACTAACATTCTCCCAAGTTAACCTTCTTCTTTTTTACTGGACGAGCTATGAAATTTTCAGTGATATGATTCATGGTCGCACTGAAATAACAGTTCATCCTATTCATTGTAACATTAAAGCACCTAACCAAATAATGAGACTAAAACAGCAAACGAGAAGAAACCAACATACATGTTATACCAAATTAATCGATATCCTTCACCAAACTAGAATAATGAGATGAAACAACATGAAGGTTTGAGGAATGCGCCTCTACTGCAGCACACTTTTTGAAAGAATGATTAAGAAAAGAGCACCCAACAAGCTTTTACGAGTAAATGAACCAGTGGCCGGAACCTCAATTGGAATTGACTGACGGGCGGAAAACTGATCTAGCCGACTAGCTAGTTGCACATGGAAACGGAAAAAAAACAAACGCCAGCAGTCCCGTCGGAGTCTGGTCGGACTGACCACCAGAGACGAGCTCAGGCTCGGACGAACTTGTTATTCAGGTGTTATTTCGGTAAGATTTTTGGACCTTCTTCGGCTAATTTCAGCAAGTTTATGGCTGAATTTCGTTGGGGTTTAGGGCTGGTTGTCGCTTGGTTGTTGTAGTGAGTTTCAGGGGTGGTTGGTTTGTGAAGACGAAGAGGAATGGCGATAGGTGTTTTGCTGAAGAAGAAAGAGGAATCGACGGGATCTTTTTTTTTCTGTTCAGCTGCAGCATTTTTTTTGTTTTTGTCTAAGTTTTTTAGGTCCTCCCAATCAGAGAAAACGGATGTCCTTTTTTGGTCCTTAGCTTTCAGCAGCTTAGGGCTTATTCATGGAAGTAGCTGCCTTTTTTTTGTTTTTTATCAAGAAGAAGCTTAGGTCTCTATGACGAAGAAGGACCAGATCCGGGAGGGGGGGGGGGAGGGGGGGGGGCTCCTCTTTGTATTGTAGCGACTGATGCTTCATAGGGTCCCCATTCTAGGTTTTTGGTCTGGTCTATTAAGGTGAGGAAGAGGATTTTTTAGGGTATTGGGTTTAATGGGTTATGGGATATGATTGAAATTGGGTTGGGTCCACGTCTTAATGTGTCATAATTTTGGGCTAGAAAGACTAAAATATAAAAATGTAAAATTTACTTTTAGTTAATTAGAACACACTACTCAAATAAAACTAAATATTAAAAGTGAAATAAATTTTTTTTTTGTGACGAAATAAAGTAAAACGGTCAAAATTAGTTGAAATAGAGACATTAGGCCTAAACTAAATATTTACATGCTAAAATATAAAAAAATCTTGGGGAGGGTAAAAAATCACATGACTACAGTAACCACACACAAATGATAAATGCAGTATACTACAATAGCAACTTCTATAGGTATGGATATATACACGGGGCGGTACTCAATGAATCTCGGGGCACAACCAAATATGAAGCAAAATAGGAGGACATATACGAATAAGCAGAACCCGAATCAAATAGAACTGAAGCATATCTACTGCAAACTAAAACCGTACTTGTGATTGCGGTATCAGAAGACTCAAACTCAGGCCTGGCTGGAAAAACATAACATCGGGGCTGGGCCCCATCACTCTGGACTGCATCTCTCGGAAGCGCCCTAGGTGGCTGGTCTCTACCTCTAGGGGCCCAACCTCCACCTCTAATAGCCTAACCACCACCTTTGGTTGCTTGACCCTACCTCTACCTGGCTAAGCGGGTGGGGAAGCACCTGGTACCGTGACCATGGCACGAGAACCCTACTGCTGAGAATTGCTCGAGGCACAAGGGCAAAATCTAGCAATGTGCCTCGGATCACCGTAAGTATAACATGACCTCGGCTATGGTGACTAATGACCATGTCTTCCCGAGTAACCAGCCGAAAAACTCTGGAGCGAAGGTGCACTAATAGGAGTTGGAGGTGCATTGTAGGCTGGCTGATCGGAATAATGCACATTAGGACCATGGCCACCTAAAGCACCATGGGATGCCTGGACTGCAGAATAAAACGGCATGGGAGAATGGCCTCTAACATAAGTACCCTGGCCTCGAGATGACACCCCACCGAATCTACCGGAGAGACGCAACCTCTTGTCAGACCCTTGACCACTCCTCTGAGCTAAAACTATCTCGACTCGCCTGGCAACATTGGCAGCCGTCTGAAAAGAAATCTCGCTTCCAGTCTCCTTAGCTATCTACAATGTGATAGGATAAGCAAGTCCCTCAATAAACTTCCTCAAGTAGAAGAATAACATGACGGGCCAAATCCATAAAACATGTCTCAAGTCATACTGCCTAGCTGGAGACGCTCGAACTGCCTGGGATAGTCCTCTCTCAGTGTGACAGGAAGGAACTTCTAAAAAATATCTGAGAGAACTGGTCCTAAGTAAGTAGGAGACACAGCTGGTCTGGTCAATACAAAGTCATTCCACCATCTCTTGATGGAACCACCCATATGAAACACAATAAAATCAACCTCATTGGTCTCCATTATCCCCATGTTCCACAACACCTCATGGAAATGATCAAGAGTACCCTGTGGATTCTCAGAAGGTGCACTACTGTAGAGAACTTGAAAGATTTTGGTGAACTTTTCCAATCTCAACAAACCCTAGAGAGTCAAAACATGACCATCATCAGGCTGTGCTGTAATAGCTGGCTAAACTACTCCAACTAGCTGAGCTGCTGGAGTTTGATACTGGGGAGCCACCTGCTTCGGGGTGTGAGTAGCAAGATTTTGTGCTCCTCCTTCAGCCTGAGAGACGGTTAGTGCCTTGGGAAAAGTGCCAGTCTGGGCTACACTCTCCAATAAGCCCACCCAATGACCAAAGTATCCTGTAGCACTAGGGTGGCAATGAACCCCTCTAGGACCTGAGCTGGTCCTGCTAGAATGGTCTGGGTTGGAGTCTCTTCATCAAACTCTACCTGAGGCTCTGACGTTGGTGTTGTTTCTCGAACTCTGAGCTGAGCTCTTCCCCTGCCTCGACCTCTAATACGACCTCGGCCTCATCCTCTCTCTCTCAGGAGCTGCCACTGGGGGCTCTGGCTGATGCTTAGCTGAAGATGTGGTATGCATTCTCGCCATCTGCAAAAGAACAAGAGTAGAAGTGTTCAATTAACACTGAGAGAACAAAGTCGCATGACGAAGAATAATAGAAGTGACATTGTTCCTAAACTCTGTAGCCTTTAAGATATAAGTACAGACGTCTTTGTACCGATCCCCGGACTCTACAAAGCCTTCTCGTGAATTGTAAGACCTAGACAATCTCGTGCTCTAATACCAACTTGTCACAACCCAGAATTCCTATCGTCGGGACCATAATGACGCCTAACATTTCACTTTTGAGGAAAGCCAAAAGTTAGAGACTATTAAGACAAATTCTTAAACCTTTCAGTGATTAACAACAATTAATCCATAACAAGTTAAAAGAGTGCGGAAATATATAACAACCTTAATAATTATGAACAACTACCTAAATCTAGAGTCATAATTCACGAACTTCTAAGATTTAACTACAAGTAATTTGTCTGAATGAAATACAACTATTTTCAATACAAATAAAACAATGAAAAGAATGTACAGAAGGTGATGCCAAGGCTTGCGGACGTCAACATGACTACCTTGGGTCTCCGATCAGATAAGGCCAGCAGTTAACTCAGGATTAACTCGGTCCGGTACCAAAATTTGCAGAGAGAGTACAGAGTGCAGATCAGTACAACTGACCACGTGTACTAGTAAGTGTCAAGTCTAACCTCGGAGAAGTAGTGATGAGGCTAAGACAAGACACCCACAAATAAATATGTGCAGTATAACAATATATATACCTATAACAACAATAAACAAATAAGACAAGTAATATTGGGAGGGGGACATGCTGAGGAGATCACAAGATAAAGGATCATAGCAGAATTAAGGACTTTGATCAACCGATATAAACAGATAAGTATATATGAACACAGCAAAAGAAAGTACACGACATCGCCCTTCATGCTTTTACTTCATCCTCAACATATGAATCAAATAGAAACGGCTCGGTATCACCAGTCGTGTATAAACTCTCTCATAAAATGGCACAATATCATGCTTCGTGCATTAACACCTACAATATGGCACGACATCATCCTTCAAGCATTAACACTCACAGTATAGTAGGGCATCAGCCTTCGTGCACTAACACTAACAAAACACGGCACAATATGACCCTTCGTTCATTAACACTCTCCCTCACCAAAACAAGGAACAATGACAACAGGGAGATAGAAATATCACAAACAAGTCTTACATCAACATTTGGTTTCACAATGCCAACCTCAACTTTTAATCTATACTTATCAATACCAAAATCCGTAAACATGATAAGGACGATCAACATAATGATAAACTAGTCTAAACATGAGTAATATGATCACGTAAAGCTACAATTTCATGAATAAGGCTCACTCACATGCTATGACTCGACAACAACACTTATCACCTCACATATACGTTGTACTCAACATCCAAACATGTAGTAACTAGGCAAATAAGACCTAATCTCTCAAGCCAAGGTTAATCACGACACTTACCTTGCTCCAGCGGCCAAACTCAAAGCTCAACCACAACTTTTACCTTCACACAAGCCTCCGGACCAATAGAACCTAACAAATTACCAACTAAACGATTCAATTTAAGCCTTAGGAACTACCCACGATTGCAAAGAATTCAATTTAGGTTGTTTTTGGAAAAGTCAACACCCCCAAAATTTGGACCAAAACCCGATTATTCCTTTATCCCCTAACCCAAATATATAATTAGTTTTGGAATCCGACCTCAATTTGAGGTCTAAATCACCAATTTTCGAAATCCCTAGTTCCTACCCAAAAATCCCCAATTTCACCATGTAAACCTTAGATTCTAGGTTAAAATCTTGTAAAATATAGTGAAAGATTGAAAGAAGCTAGTTTAGAATCACTTATCTATGATTTGGGGAAGAACAGTTCTTTGGAAAATCCCCTCGTGTGTTTTAGGATTTGAAAATTTGAAGAATGGGAGAAAAATCTCGTCTAAGTAATTTTTACACAGCTTCAAATATCGCAAATGCGACCTGGTCTCTGCAAATGCGAAGCCCACATATGCTAGAAAAGTATTGCAAATACGAGCCTGTCACATTTCTTCTGCTTTCCCAAATGCAAACATTATGTTCGCAAATATAATGCTGGAGGATCGAAAACGTGACCTCTTTCTTCGCAAATGCGAAGATCCCTTACCCTAGATCAACTTCACAAATGCGTGGTTTTCTTCGCAAATGTCGGACCTGCAGTTCATATGCACACCAGCTATGATTTCTAAGTTCATTTCACTCCATAGCCTATCTGAAACTCACCCGAGCCCTCGGGGCTCCAAAACACATGCAAACAATTCTTTAAACATCACACGAACTTTCTTGCATGATTAAATTCCCAAAATAATACCTAGAACTACGAATTTAGCACCAAATTGAATGGTATTTTCAAGAAAACATTGAAACTTCTAATTTCTCAGTCAAACGTCCGAATCACGTCAAACCAATTTCGTTCTCACTAAATTTCACAGACAAGTCATAAATATTATATTGGACCTGCACCGAACTTCGAAACCAAAATATTGATCCGATATCAACAAGGCCAAACGTCAATCAATTCTTAAAGAACCATTAGATTTTCAGACTTTTAATTTTCAAGAAAAATTCATAACTCGAGCTAGGGACCTCCGACTTCGATTCCGGGCATACGCTGTGGTCCCATATTTCAGTACACATCCATTAGGACTGTGAAAATATGAATCCGAATTCGTTTACTCAAAATATTGACCGAAGAAGGTAGAATGAGTTTCTAAAAGCTTCAAATCACTGAGTTTGGTTCTAAACGATAAGATGACATATAAGGTCATCACACTTGTGAAATTTCATGATGGTGAAATTAGAAATATATAGCTGTTTCAGTTATCTCCCTTCATTTCATTCTCCCTTTTCTTTGATTTTATATGTGTTTTTCCCCTTCTATTATGCATTTCTAATACCTAATTGTTGTCCAAGCCATGCCGAAGTTGTTGCATTCAGCAAAACTTTCTATTGAGAAGAAAGAAGCAATTTGGAGGTTACCCAATAGTTGTCCAGGTCATTCCCAAGTTGTTTCTTTCAACCTTACAAATTCCTGTCTGAATAAACTGGTGCGTCGAGTTGTACCATCCCTACTGGAAGCTTTGAATAAGGTAACCTACATTATTTATTCTATTCAAACTGTTTTTTCATTCTGTTTGTTGTTTTCAGTAACCAAGTTTCAGTTATATTTACGGTAAATGGTCAAAAATATTTTTTTATTATTAAAAAATATTTATATATACCCTCCTCCATACTATTGGTTCACAAAAATCCTCGATGTCATAAAATTGGTATAAAAATACCCCTATGCCGTTTTACGACCCTCCACCATGAAAAAATTATTCCACTGGGCCTAACATATCACTGAGGTGGATGCCATGTGGCATACCACCTCATCGCACCTATCCTATTTTACCCCTCCCCTGCTTCTTCCACCACCACCTCTCTTTTGACTAAACCACCCCCAAAATCACCTCCTTCCATCCTATCTTTCCACTACCATCATACTACTAGACTTGACCATATTTCTCTTTATAAATGTTAAACTATATCAGAGAGCATGAGAAGAGAACAGTTTATTAGAATTTGTTTATCCTATTTTTTGGCCCAATTTCGCTCTAGTCGCGTTTAATTCCTTAAGAGAAACAAGTAGATTGAAGAGGTTTAGTGAAGTCAATTTTGAAACTGCAGTCATTTTCATTGGGCAGAAAGTTTTTGAATTGTTTCTTCTACAATGACACCTTAAAACCAAATTTGTTATGCGTAATCACATTTACCTTAGCAGTAATATGAGCTGTGGTTCCGCATGATTGGTGAAAATCTTGTTTGATTTGGAAAATTTGAATAGTGTGCAACGTACCCCGTCAAGTACATCATGTATCTATCAAAAACTTCTTTCAAGAATTTTGCCAACAGTTTAATTTAGTCTGCTAAAAAAAATCAAAACATTGTATTTAATTTGACCTTTGGTGAAACAGTGATAGTCAAGATTAGTGGTTTGATAATGGTAGAAAATAGGTATACTAGTGGTGGTTGGGTGGAGAAAAAGGTGGTGGTTGGAAAAAAAGTAGAGGAGTATAAAGGATAGTTGTGATGAGGTAGCATATCATGTGGCGTCCACCTTAGTAAGACACTTGGGATAATTTTGCCATTGTAGAGGGTCTTAACGGCATAGGGGTATTTTTGCACAAGTTTTGTGACGTCAGAAGCTTTTGTGGACTAATAATATAACGGAGGGTATAAATGAATATTTTCGAATAGTGAAAGGCATATTTTTGACCATTTTTCGTATATTTTATTATATGCAGGAAACCGATGGTGAAATTTGTTGAAATCATTAAGTAAATATGCATCAAGGTTGGTCCTCTACTCAACTGAGGCAACTGCATATGTATAAAATCATTTCTTTCTCAACAGTTATCGAATGAAAATCCTGTTTCTTTCTTGTCCTGACGCTTCCAAACAATAATCCACTAAACTCTAGCTACAGATTACTGGAGCATTTCTTAGTGAAATTAAATGAAGATTGAGAGGATAGCTAATGCGATGATACATGTACAAAGAAAACATTTTTCAGAAGAGGAAAATGTGGCTCAGCCTGAAATTACCTGTACTCTTATTTGCTATAGATGTTTTATATACTACACTCAATTAACATTCATTCAGTATTAGTAGTTCATCAGTTCATGATTACTGAATGATATTTAGCAGTTTCAAAAAGACACCCAGAATCTGGGTTAACTATTTAAATATTCTGGTGAGTATAATTACGTCTAGTGCTAGGGTTAGTATAATATTGTATTCAAATTATTATGCACTCAAATTATATGAATGTTGTACTTTGTAACTAAAGTTTATCATGTAACTTAATTCTATAAATTAATTTGAATTATGATTAATATAAATATAATTTGTTTTTTCTTTATGTATAATTGTTGTTGTGGTTGACGTTGTTGTTGGTCAATTATTGTTGTTGTTGCTGTTGTTGTTAATTAATTATTGTTATTGGATTTTCAAATTATGGTTGAATGGCAGGAATATATTATAGGATAAATATTTATTGTCATTGGCAAGTGGTGTAGCTAAAAAGCAGGCTACCTTGTATTTACCTTGAAAACCAAGCATAGTCGGTCGAAAATCTCAATTTTTTCCAAGAAATTCAAAATTTCCGATCGAATTCGATAAAAAATTTTAAATTTAAATTTATTTATTTTTTAGTATACCGAACGATTCCAACAGTTATTTATAATTTATAAATAATTATAAAATTATTATATATTTAAAATTTTGAGCGATGTCAGTCACCATTACAAAAAAAATTAATCAATTCCGACTGAAATCGGTTGGTACATTTAGTTTGGTTGTCAGTCAACTCATTGAATATTGCGACCATTTTCGATCAGAAATTTGCGACCGATTTTGGTCGGAACACTAGCGGCTATTTTTTTTCCGACTAATTAAAAGCGATCGGAAATCGATCGCTTTTCCTCAATTTCCGATCGAAGTCAGTCGATTTTTCTGGGCAAAATAACCCAGTTTTTAGTAGTGTTTCTTCCTCTTCTTCTTTTCCTCTTTTTCTTCCTTTCTCTCTCAAATACACTAGATTTTGTTTAAGTATTATTGATTGGATCTGAAGTACACAATGATCTAGCAGTAGGGTATAAGTTTTGAATTAAAGTCATTATTAAAGGAACTTGAAAACTCAAATCAATAATTGAGATGTTGGCGATCTAATCCTCAAATTATTTGGGTATTTAAATATGACATTTCAGTTTGTTTAATTCAAAACTATTTGACTGAAATCCTTGGATATGAATTCCTTGTTGGAAACGTGATTGAGCATTGTCCGGGAGCATGAAACTCGAAGATGTATCCATAGCTAAATTATTGGGCGTGTTCAACAATGCGAGTTTGAGTCTAAAGTCTGGAACTGCAGGGACAAAATTAAGACATTACCAGGTTAAACTTTCTCTGAATTTTGCAACTGTCAAGCCAGACTACAGAAAAAATTATCCAAGTTCAAATATAACAAGTTAATTTTCTCTGAAGTTTGCACTACAAATTGGTGAACTTTGGACTAATTTGTCTGAAGTTTGCACTATGAAGTGAAGTTTTCCCAATTACCTTTGTAAATTAGGCCAAACTTCAGGTGAAAATATTTTAAAGATTTACTATAATAAGGCCATACTTCAGGCAAAAAAATCTGAAGTTCAAACTCCAAACATACACAATTGAAGTTTTACAACATAATCTTTACAGTATGAATTGAAGTTTGTCTGATTGCCTTTGCAAGTCAAGCCAATCTTCAAGCAAAAATATTTAAAATTTTGCTTTGATAAGGTTACACTTCAAGAAAAAGATTCTGAAGTTCAAACTTCAAACATAAATTTTTGCTACTTCAAACCCGTGTATCTAATATTACCCGAAAAATAAGTAGATTTATAATTTTTTATGCAAAACAAGTATAAGTTCAATGGTGAACAAAAATTAATATAGGTGCAAATCTCCCTGTATTTTTCTCTTAATATTAATCAATGGGCCTGGCCCAAGTCAGGGTCGAGCCCTGCACTTCGTACAAAAATGATATTTGCTTTTTGAATATATTAAGGTTGTTATGGATTTCGCACTATTTTAACTTGTTATAGCATAATTGTTGTTAATCACTAAAAGGTTTAAGAATAGGAAAATTTTTATAAATCACTATTTTTTAGTAGTAATTAACTTTTTATAAATATTATTTGCTATAGAACAGAATATAGATACCTTCTATGTGGTTATGAGATATATTTGATGTATTTAAGTTATTATATTCATGAATACAATAGCAAAAATAGACGGAAATCAGGAAAAATCAGCTAATCAATTATTATATTCGAGTGTATTCGACTGTATACATGGAGTGAAATATGGGATTATAGCTGGACAGATTATTGTGTTCAACTGTATTCATGGTGTGAAATAGGGGATGACACTGTTTTTAAAAGGGAAAGTGAATTAATTAATATAAAAGACTCCTAATATAACTCAACAAACTCAATTATAACACACAAATTTTATATTTTCAGCTATAAAAAAATTCTCAACCGAAAAATAACCCAAAAATATTACAATCTTCAGAGAAATTATATAATACATTTGAATACATAAATTGTATTAATTTTAAAAAAAAACTTATGAATACATTCATGGCATATAGCGAGACAGTGAGTACTATGGAATACATAGAATACAGCGGGATATATTGAAATAGAATGAGAAAAAAAGACAGTGCATTCACTGAAATATATGGAATAGATCCAAATACATTGAATTACAATGAAAAAAAAATAATGAAATACATGAAAATATATTGACATATATTAACAAAAAATCATTCTACAACATCCATATCTAAATTTTTTCAATTGACAGGGACAGTATTCACGAGGCTAGTGGAGCCAGCTTATGCAAAGTGTGGAACGAGTTTAGGAGGAGAATGGGTAGGAAAACGATAGTGACAAGCCTTGGCGGATTCGGCATTTGCTACACAGTCCCCATTAGAATTTTAACAATAACGCTGATATTTGTGGGCATAAAAATACACTGTCGCAAGACAAGTTCTTGATCCGTAGTAGAGAAGAAATCAATTAATGAAGGATCCAACACTTGCTACTCAATCCTATTAGATGGATCCAAAAAAATAATTAGAGGTAGTTAGAAATCTACAAAGCAAAACAATAAAAACAAACTGTCAGTAATTGGCTAATCCTATCATCTAGTTTTCTACTTACTTATATATATATATATATATATGTATATATATATATATATCTACAAAGCAAAACAATAAAAACATACTGTCAGTAATTGGCTAATCCTATCATCTAGTTTTCTACTTATGTATATATATATATGTATATGTATATATATATATATATTATAACAGCTTTTATATATATATATATATATATATATATATATATATATGTATATCTACAAAGCAAAACAATAAAAACATACTGTCAGTAATTGGCTAATCCTATCATCTAGTTTTCTACTTACTTATGTATATATATATATGTATATGTATATATGTATATATATATGTGTGTGTATATATATATATATATATATATATATATATATATATATATATATATATATATATATATAATAATTCGCTCTTCAGGTGTGTTGCTTTCTTGCCTCTCAACGAAATTGGCTGGTTTGGGGACCAATCCAAGTAAATTGGTTACCTCCGCAGCAGAGAAAGAATCAATTAATGGAAGATATTGACTTCTTGCTAACAATACTCCTACTACAATGGAGGATATCGACGGAGGAGAAATCACAAGTGAACTAGACAGAAAAGAGGAAGAGTATCGAAAATATTAAAAGGGTGGGGGAAGAGAATGGGATGTATAAAAGTGGAGAGAGAGAAAAATAGTGTAACTGATTAGCGTATTTAGTGGCTTAGGGCTAGGAGTTAACCAAAATTAAATATTTTGCTATTAATATTAAAATGTATCTATAGAACATATTTTTTTTAAAATGATATTTATTTAAAATAAATAAGATGTTAACTTTTCTATAGGGGATAAAAATTCCTTAAGAGTTTGACTTAATAATATCTAACGTTTACCTGCTTAGCAAATGAAATATTATGCGACATCATAATTTTAACAGTAAAAATTCCGGATCGTGATAACAAGTTATCAATATGTTAGAAATCTGCGCAAATAACTTTTAGATAATGTCAAATATGAATAAGAAAGTCATATGCAGAATAAAAAATCCAAGTTTCGCAACTAACCTGATCGAACCATGGGAAGAGCTTTTCTTTGAACTTACTAGTTAAGCTATTTATTATATAAAGCCGGCATACTTTGATAGGTAATTTAATTAACTTTATATTTTAATTATTTTAAAATTATTTTCAACCAAACTCGATCGAAAATATTTATCTAAAACTTATTCCGATTGGTAAATTAAATACATATAATTTTTTTATATTAAAAACCAATTGCCTTGGGTGAGAAAGCATAATTTCAACATATTCCGACAGAAATAGGTTGGAATTTTTGAAAATTTAATATAAAATTATTTTTATAGATAATACACAAGTATGATCCGGTTTCGGTTATATATTGACCAAGTTCCGACCAAAATCGATTGGAATTTTTATATATGTGTTGTGTGACCACTATTTCCGTTGTCAGAAATATTTTCTTTGACTTTTGCAATCAATTTACTTAATATTCGATCAATTTTGATTGGTATTCTGTGGACGGATTTTGACAATTTTCTAGTAGTGAAAGGAGCGCATAGGTCTGGGGGAAGAAGAGACATCTGAAGTTGTCAAAATTAGAGTGTAAATTAAATAATTTTTAAATATACAGGAATAAGTTAAATGAGAGCCTTTATATAGGGTTTTTCGTGCAATTTTTACAAAAAAAATACTAGTTCAGATGATATCGTTCTCTTCTCATTAGACTACAAGAAATACGAGAGATCAATTTCAATGAAACTTAATCATTACAATTTCAACGACTATACTTTTTGTTGGAAGTATCTATATTCATACTATATTAAAAGCACAAAGGTCCTATCCAAATGTCGGTTGCCCCTTTTCACCCTTCATAAGTATATTATATGCTAGATATAATTGTAAATGTAATAAAAAATAAAAAGTAATTATCGGCTAATTCAAATTCCATTATCTATTTGATCTTAGTTTAGGACACGTTCCTTTTGATCAATTTGGGATTCAAATTCCATTGTTTATATGGTCTTAGTCTTGGAGTTAAAGAGCCTGCAGCCCACTGGACCAGCCCAAGCAATTCAAGCAGCCCAAGTAGGAAGCCCATACACAATGATACATAATTATATTTATGTTGGCCCAAACATTGTTTATATTCTAGAGAGTACTATACATATTTTCGGATTCTTTTTATAGAAAGATATATACAAAAATAGAGATAGACAGTCGGTTTCCTCTCTCTCTCTCTGTCTCTCTCTCTCTCTCTCTCTCTCTCTCTTATCATCTCTTCAATATCTCAACATACATCTCGATCAATCCATGGAGATTCAATGTTTTCACATGGTATCAGAGCAGCGATTTTGATTCTACTCGTCACCGGCTTCCTCGCGATGTTACCTCACAAACTTTCATCAGAGTTTCTCTGTTCTCTGAAAAATCTAGGGTTTCCTCATCTTGCTGGGTTTTCTTCTGTAATCGTTGATTTTTGAGGTTCCTACTTCGTCGGGTTTCATCGGTTCGGCATAGGAATAAGTCGATTCCTAAGGACTTGTGTATCCACGAACAGTTAGGGTTTGGCTCTGTCAAGTTTCAGGCTCGGTAACGTTTCTCAGTCGCAAAAATGGTTAATATTGGTGATAACTCTGATTCTGGTCCTACTAATTTCGTACTTGACCCCTCGAGCCCTTTGTTTCTCCTGTCTTCTGACGTTCCTGGAAATTCTTTGGTTAGTAATCCCTTTTCAGGGACTGGTTTTGGGGGATGGAGGCGAAATATAATTGTCTCCCTATCTACTAGGAATAAGATAGGTTTCATTGATGGAACAGTTCCTAAACCTCCGGAAAATTCCCCTCATTTTAGGCAGTGGGATAGGTGTAATAATATGGTTATCTCTTGGATCACTAATTCCCTTACGCCAGAGATAGCTGAGAGTGTTCAGTATTCTGACACTACTCAAAGTATTTGGACTCAGCTTAATAGTAGGTATGGGACTGTCATGGTACCATGATATTTGAGATTAAGCAAGAGTTAGCATCTACTAGTCAAGGATCTTTGGATATAGCATCTTACTTCAACAAGCTAAAGATATTGTGGGATGAGTTGGGATTTATGCGTGCATCTCGTGGTAGCACTTGTACATGTGCTGCCAAATTCGAGCTTCAAAAAGAGGATGATGAAAACAAGCTGCATCAATTTCTCATGGGGCTTAATGATACCTATGTTGGATTTAGGAGAAACATTCTCATGTTGCAGCCTCCTCCATCTCTAGACAGTGCATACAACATTCTGCTTCAGGATGCGAGACAAAGACAAGTTTCCTCACCATCTCAATTCCGTAATGGTTGAAGTGCTTTCAATACTTACTTCACCAACAAATTCCCTGGCACAACTGCCCATCCTAAGCAATTCAATCAAAGAGTCAACTTTGATCTCAACAAGACAAACTTAGTGTGTAGATATTGCAAGAAACCTGGACATATGATTGACAAGTGCTATAAACTCCATGGATTCCCACCAGGTTTCAAATTTACAAAGGGCAAGAGGACTGCAGCAAATGTTGAGGTGCAGGGGTAGCCAAACTCTGTTGGGTCTCAAAACAATGTTGATAGTACTCAGGGGTCCTCTGAATCAGAGTCTTTGGTTCCTGGCTTGACCAAGGATCAATAATCACAACTTATGCTACTGCTTCAATAGACACAAATTTCAGAGTCTCAGCAACAATCCACCCTTACGGCATCTGCCAACTTTGCTGGTATTTTCTCTCCACCCAGTTGTTTAAAGAATGTATCTTATGGGGCTTGCATGTTGACTAAAGTAAGTGAATGCATTTGGATTATAGATTCTGGTGCCACTGATCACATGACCTCTAATAAAGATCTTCTGTTTGATATTAAGCCATTAGTCATACCATACTTAGTACCTTGCCCAATGGTTATAAGGTCAAGGTAACATGCACTGGATCCATACAATTCCTTTGCTTCACTCTACATCACGTCCTTTATATTCCCAGCTTTCATTACAATCTTATCTCTGTGTCCAAGCTTGTGTACCAGTTAAATTCTACTGTCCTATTTACTAAGTTCTCTTACTTGATACAGGCCCCTTCTCTGAAGAGGCCACTGGAAATTGGTAAATTGGATGATGGACTTTACATGCTTGTGCAATCTTCTTCTTCTTCTCTTCAATCTCATGCTCCTTGTAAATACCATTCTCCATTAGCTGTTGATTCTGTTTCTTCCTCTCATTGTACATATCATTCTGAACGAATAAAATGGAGATGTTATGGCATAATAGACTAGGGGATATACCTTTTGTTAGGATGAAAGACATCTCTCATATACCACGTAGGTTTTCAACTAAGCAACCTTTCATCTGTACTGTTTGCCCATTAGCCAGGCAGTCTAGATTGCCTTTTCCTGACAGTTCCATTAAGACAACACATGCTTTTCAACTCATCCATGTGGATACCTGGGGTCCTTATGCCACTCCTACTCAAAATGGATGTAAATATTTCCTAACAATAGTTGATGACTTTACTAGAGCTACTTGGACTCACCTTATGGGGTCCAAGAGCAATGCCTTTCCCCTTATCAAAGCTTTCATTGCCATGATCAAAACCTAATTCCATTCTGTTGTACAAACCATTAGAAGTGACAATGCATTTGAACTTGGGTCTAGTGGTTGTGGAAGCAATTTCTTTGCTGAAAATGGAATAATGCACCAAACTTCCTGTTATCACACGCCACAACAAAATGGTGTGATTGAAAGAAAACATAGATATCTGCTAGAAACCTCAAGAGACTTACTTTTTCATTCCCAACTACCCATTAGATTCTGGGGAGATTGTGTTCTTACTGCAACCTACCTCATAAATAGATTTCCTTCCAAACTTCTTAACAATAAATCACCTTTGAGCTGCTTTTTGGACAGTTTCCTTCTTATAGCCATCTTAAAACATTTGGTTGTCTTTGTTTTGCCTCAGTCCCCAAACAGAATAGGGATAAATTTCAACCCATAGCCGATTCTTGTGTTTTTCTGGGATATCCATTGGGTAAAAGGGGTTACAAGCTGTATAACTTGAAGATTAAAATTACCCTAATATCCATGGATGTGGTCTTTCATGAAGATGTCTTTCCCTTTGCTTCTTCAGGGAATACCTCCCATGTTCCTTCTCCTACTCTTAACCCCACTCCTGTTTGGCTTCCTACTACTGATGATTCCTTGCACAACACCACTTCCTCACCTTCTTCCACCTATGAGCCTCTTGCTTCCCCTTCCTTATCCCCTTCTTCCCTACAATAATCCCCTTCAGTGCCTGCAGAACCTGCTCCCAGAAGGTCCAACCGAACTCATGTTCCTCCTGCTCATCTCCAACAGTATGTCTGCAGTCTCCTTCCATCTCTTTCTGGCCCCAGTTCTTCTTCCACTTGCCTTCACAGTTTGGTTAACAGTGAAGAGTGAGAGCCTACCTCTTATCAGCAGGCTGCCTTTCTCCCTGAATGGAAGGAGGCAATGACAAAGGAGTTTGAAGCCTTGGAAGCTAATCATACTTGGTCTATAGTTCAGCTTCCTCCTGGTAAAAGACCTATTGGTTGCAAATGGTCTATAAGATCAAGTATAGGGCTGATGGGTATGTGGAAAGATATAAAGCTCGATTGGTTTTTAGGGGTGACACCCAAGTTGAGGGTGTGGATTTCACTGAAACTTTATCTCCTGTTGTCAAATTTTCCACTATTAAGTCCCTAATTGTTATGGCTGTTAAACAGAATTGGTCTGTTTTTCAAATTGATGTGAATAATACCTTTTTACATGGTGATTTGGATGAAGAGGTTTAGATGAGACTGCCTCCTGGGCTGACAGTCAACTGTTCTTCCTCATCTCCTCCTTTGGTTTGCTTTTTTAAGAAATCCTTATACGGTTTGAGACAAGCTTGTAGGCAGTGGTATGCCAAGCTGTCTCAAGCCTTATGTTCTAGGGGCTATTCTTCTTCTTTCAATGATTATTCCTTTTTTCTTAAGAAATCTGCTTCTTCTATTTTGTTGTTGGCTGTCTATGTTGATGATATTATTCTTACTGGTAATGATTTGGAGGAAATTACTGCCTTGAAGAGTTTCTGGACCTTGAGTTTAAAATCAATGACTTGGGAGTTCTCAATTATTTTCTTGGAATTGAAGTCAGTTACCATTCTGATGGGCTGCTTCTCCATCAGAAGAAATTTATTGTTGACCTTCTCAAGGGATATCACTATGAAGATGTTACTAGTGTTACTTGTCCTCTTGACCTTTCTGTCAAGCTCAAAATGGATGTAGGTATCCTCTTTCCTCTCCTAAATCCTATTGAAGCCTGGTGGGGAAGCTCAATTTCCTCACTCACACTAGACCTGACTTGGCCTTTGCTGAACAGTATCTTAGTCAATATCTTCAGAAGCCTACTTCCTCTCACATGCATGCAGCCTTGCATACACTCAGATATCTTAGAGGTTCTTCTGAAGCTGGGGTCTTCATCAACAACACCCCTGACCTCTCCTTGTCTGCCTATTGTGATAGTGACTGGGTTTTGAGCCCAGACACTAGGAGATCTGTCTCTGGGTTTTGCATTCTATTGGGTGGCTCTCTTATTGGTTGGAAGGCTAAGAAACAGCATGTGGTGTCCCTGTCTTTTGCTGAGGCTGAGTACAGGGCCATCAGTAAAGTTGTTGGTGAGCTCACCTGGCTTGTTAGACTACTGTCTGATTTTGGTGTTCTTGTTACCACTGTTGTGCCTGTTTTTGTGATAATCAGGCAGCACTCCATGTTGCCAGGAATCCCGTGTTTCATGAGAGAACCAAACACATTGAGGTGGATTGCCACTTCATCAGAACCAAGCTTCATGAGGGCCTTATTGCATTGCACCATGTTCCTACTGCCTCTCAGCTTGCAGATGTTTTTACTAAGCCCTTGACAGGCCTTATGCATCATTCTATATTGCTCAAGCTGGGGGTTCAGTCACCCTCCACCTTGAAGAGGGGTGTTGGAGTTAAAGAGCCTGCAGCCCAAGCACTGGACCAGCCCAAGCAATTCAAGCAGCCTAAGCAGCAAGCCCATACACACTGATACACAATTATATTTATGTTGCCCCAAACATTGTTTATATTCTAGAGAGTTCTATACATATTTTTCGGATTCTTTTTGCAAAAAGATAGATACAGAAATAGAGATAGACAGTCGATTTCCTCTCTCTCTTATCATCTCTTCAATCTCTCACCATACATCTCGATCAATCAATGGGATTCAATGTTTTCACACTTAGTTTAGGACTGAAATTCTTCAAAGCTTACTGACCGAATTAGGCTTGTCCTTTCGTTCTTCAGATTGGAATCAATATCGTATTACGATTATCCTTTCCGTTTTTACTTTGTTTTGTAATCAATTTAGGTTTCTAGAATTTACAACTATAAAAGAAAATATTATTCGACATTCTTTGTCATAAACTGAAGTCCCCATAGTGTATTTGCTTATCACTTCGATAAATTTCTATCTTGTAAAATATTCTTGAAGTTATGTAATAATTCAACTATATGTCTCATATATGATCATTTGTTTTTCTTATTTATGATCATTGGTTTAAAGTCGCTTACCAATGTTGTAAAGGTTGTTTAATTTGGACGTTGCCATCACATAAACTTGGTTAAGTATTCTAACTTACATGAACTTAATATTTTAGTAATTTAAGATTTTACCACTCTATTGTTGATATATAATTTTTATTAATAATTATTATTTCGCACTCTATGATTGATCTATAATATTAATTAGTAATTATTATGCCAGCTGAAGTTGCTCATATTATCTCACTAAATCAAATTTATTATCGCACCTAATTGAAATTTTAATTACTAATTATTATGCCACACTCTATGCTTGATATATAATTTTAATTACTAATTGTTATGCCAACTTAAATAGCTCATATCTTCTCACAAAATTAAATTTATTACCTCTTCTAATTGACTATAGTATATATATATCACAATTTTAAAATTGTGTTCTTAAAGAATAGCCCTTGACAATTGGCATCGTTGAATCCACCCTAAGTTTTGACAATTTTCATTGGTTCAGGTAAACAATTTTCCTTATTAAAAGTACGAAGGCCCTTAGCGAACTGTCATCCACTTATTTTACTCTTTTAAAATAGAATTCACGTTAAATAATATAGTCATTTGACTTTAAATCAACTAAAATGTAAGTTATTGAAATATAGTAATTAAAATGTTGATATGGCTGTTTTAAATTTTATTATAATTTAATAAACCGAAAGATTAGATCTGAGATTTTCAAATCAGATTTCAAGATGGCGTTCTGCGTGTTAAGAAGGCATAGACCGCCCCAAGCTAAATATAGAAACTTTATTTTTTAGTCAAACCAAGCCAATAATAAATTTTTCTAATTGATAATAGTAACATGAATCCCCTCAAAAATGGATCTAATTGCACTTCACGCTTCAAATTTTTTATGATTAAATTTATCTTTCTTGGGTGAAACGAGGGATATATCGATCAGGGGAGAGAACAGGAAATACCATATGACCCAATATATCTGACAAGTCGCATTATACGTCAACCTAAGATGCATCTTCCTTTATAAGACTTCGGAAAGGAACTTTTGGAACACCAATAGGTATTAAATGAAAGAAAGAACTAAATACTATATTTCACCTAGAGGTGGAAGCGTAACAATTTTTTTTAATATTTTTATAATATTCATATTGGTTTTATCGTATTTATTTTATCTATAGATTATAAAAAATCATAAAGAAAGACAAAATGAATAAACTAAAATTATTACGAATAGGTCTTTCTAATAATCCTTAGTAAAGACTTTTACTAGACGTTCTATTTTTTCATAAAAAATATATTTGTTCAAGAAGGGCTCCAAAGGATGTTGATAGTAAATGAGAAGATTGGTTCCGTAGAAAGACGAAAGTGGATTCGCATTCATATATATAAGAAGAAGAATCTTTGATTTTTGTTTTTTGAAAAGGAGTAACCGGACTTCTTTGAAGTAATAAGACTATTCAAGTTCTAATATTCATGGAGAAAGAATCGTAATAAATATTAAGAAGAGACATCTTTTACCCAATAGGAAAGAGTTTGAACCAAGATTTCCAGATGAACGGGGTAAGTTATTAGTATATCTAATACATAATTTAGATGTGAAAAATTATCCTCTAAAAAAGAAAATTTTGAACGAATTGATAGTAGATTATGAGATTTAAAAATCTTTTTGCCTTCGAAAGAAGATATTAATCATAGAGAAAACGGAATCTCCACAATAAATGCAAATTCCTCTGATATCATTTGAGAATACAAACTCTTGTTGCACTCGAAAAAATGAATTTTTGTTAGAATTATTAGTGGAAATAAGAAAATAATTTTGTTGATACATTCAAGTAATTAACCGTTTCACAATTAGGAAACTTAAATTATTGTTATAACCTAGATTTTCCAACAAAGTCGACCTATTTCTATTTAAACCATGATCATGAGCAAGTGCGTAAATATAATGTAACGATCCAATCGGTCGCTTTGAGCTTTAGCGCGTCGTTCAGAAGTATGAGGCCATGAGCAATTTCATTTCAGGTATTATGACTAGTACGCATGGTCGGAATTAAATCTCGGGAAGTTCGGAGTTGATTTGGAAAGAGAATTCTCATTTCGGAAGCGTAAGGTTGAAAGAATCAACTAGGACTGAATTTTTTTAGTAAATGACCTCGGAATCGGGATTTGAAAATACCAGCAAGTTTGAATGATGCTTTCGGACTTGGGCGTATGCCCGGATCGGGTCTTGGATGACCCGGGAGCGTTTTGGAGCCTATTGTGAAAGTTAGCATTTGGGAAGAAATTTCATAAGTTTGGATTGAAGTGCATTTTAGTGTTATCGATGTCTGTTTGAGATTCTGAGTCTGTGAATAGCTCTGCATGATGATTCTAGAGTTGGGAGTGCGATCGGAAGTTAATCGAAGATCCGTAGGTCATTTTGGAGTCATTTAGCTAAAAATAGAAATTTGAAGGGTTTTGAGAAGGTTGACCGGAAGTGGACTTTTTGATATCAGTGTCAAAATCCGATTCCGAAAGTTAAAGTAGGTCCATAATGTCGAATATGACTTGTCTGCAAAATTTAGGGTCAACAGGACGTGATTTGATAGGTTTCAACATTGACGATAGAAGTTTGAAATTCTAAAGTTTATAAAGCTTGGATTAGAGGTCCATTCGTGGTTTTTGCGTTGTTTGATATGATTTGAGGCCTCGAGCAAGTCCGTAGTGTGTTTTGGGACTGGTTGGTATGATTAGTTGGGATCCTAGGGGCCTAGGCCGGATTCCTAGTGGTTAACAGATCGAAAATGGAATTATTGGAAGGCTGAGGTTGTTGTAATAACCGCACCTGCGAAAATTGGGCCGTAAGTGCAGAGCCGCAGATGCGGCTAGAGGAGCCGCAGATGCGGTTTGGACCAAAGTGAAGGGGGCCACATGTGAAGTCAACAAGCCGCAGATGCAGAACCGCACTTGCGGCGGTTGAGTCACTGAAGCGAAAAGAAGGGAAGCCTGGTGAGAACCGCGATTACGGTATTGGAACCGCAGAAGCGGTGAAGAGACCGCAGGTCCAGAAAGAGTTGAAGGCATAGGGTTGTTTTAAATTCAGGATTTTCCCATTTTTCTCGCATTTTCTATTGGTATGGGTGATTTTGGAGAGCTTCAAGTGAGATGTTTCATCATCAACGACAAGGTAAGCTTACCGTACCTATCTTGAGTTAAATATATTTATTTTGTATAGACTTTAGCACGTAAACTGGTAGAAATTTGAGGGTTGGAGGGAAAACCTAGAAAATTAGTATTCTTGGATTTTGACCATGGTTTTGGCTATGAAATTAATAGAAAATCATATATTTGAGTTCGTGAGTTCATGGGTAAACTTTAAATTCGAAAAATTTTGGATTCCGCGCGTGTGACAAGCTTGAGGGAAGTTTTGTCAACTTCTCTATCGGGGTTAGGAATTTTTACGAATGAGATTGTAATGAGTAATTGAACCTATGTTAATGGTTTTTCGTCATAATTGACTAATTTTGGAGCATTTTGCATATATTTGAGTCTTCGGAAGGGCGTGGAATGCTGGTTATGGATCTTCAGAGAGTGGTGAGTCTCCTTTACAACCTTCTAAGAGGAAATTATCACTATAAGTGAAATAATTAGTTATGTGTTCCTATTTATGGGGGCCACGTACGCACGAGGTGACGAGAGTCCGTGCATAGCTACTATTATGCTATTGTCTGGGTAGCTTAGGACCAAAAATCATGCTATACTTGGATTATTTGTGAACTTATTGACAACTGAATTGCTTAAATCACATCGAATTAGTAAATGAATTTCTAAGTAGATAAAACTCCATTTTCTTAAATGGTTAAAAGAGGATTTGTTTTTCTTGTATATTTTCTCTATGTGGACTTCTTGATTGACTGTCTGTGTGTATTTATTTTTGGAACGGGCCGAACGCCTCGGCAGATTAAATAGATGCATCTATAGTTCGCGTTGTTCGACCCTCGGCGGTATACAATTTATCTTCTTTTGGATCGAGCCGTACGTCCTCGGCATGATTTGCGCCTGCTAGTATTGCTTTCCTTGAACTTGTTAAAGTTGTTGTAGCCTCTTCCCGGCATGAGAATATTGTATAAATGATGAAAAGGAATTTGTAAATTTCCTATAAAAGAAAGAACCGATACTTGCTTCACTATATTGGGTTAAACGTATGCTTATAAAAATCCACGAGTTAATATATCATTGATATAACATTATTGGATCCGTAGTAAGTGTTGAAGTCGACCTCTCTTCTCTACTTCTTAAAGATTAGATGGGATACTTAATGAGTACACATTGCTTTCAGACACATACAACACTTCTGTGCATTTTTGTTGCACATGCATATGCATCTCTAGTGGCCTACTGGGCGTAGCAACATGGTGATACGGAGACTTAGGTGAGCTGCACTTCTCTAGGCGACCCGCAACCAGTAGAGTCTCTTTCAGAAATCTATATTTATTTTTGGTCCAATATTTCTTCCGAACAGTTGTTGTGTTTTATTTCATTCTTAGTAAATGCTCATGCACTTGTGACACCGGGTTCTGGGATGATTATTGGGTATTTTGTATTTACTTCCAAACATTTTTTCCATTTACATTGTAAAAATTATCTTTTACTAGTAAAATCAAAGAAAAAATCTTAGTTTTCAAAAATTATTAAAATAAGAACTTAATCAATTGGTTTTGTTGGCTTGCCTGCAGCAGTGTCTGGGGCCACCACGACCCTTAGCAGATTTTGGGTCGTGACAACATAGTAACAGAGAACTAGGTTCTCTTAGGTCTCACGAGTCATGAGCAAGTCTAGTAGAGTCTCGTGGATCAGTACGGAGACGTCTGTACTTTTCTTCAGGAGGCTACAAGGCTGTTAGGAGTACTTCCCTTCTTGATTTCTCATCTTGTAATTTGATTCCTTTGAGGCTTATTCCTTTATTTTTTTCCTGCTCAATCTTATGCGACACAAACCTCTTATTATAAATCATGAATTGAAGAATCACAATGGTACTACAGATGTGGTGTGGGATGTTTCTCCTGGTGTAGTTGATCAAACTATTATCGTCTCTTTGTGGAAGGATATTCTATTATTTCATCCCAGTAGCGGCTTCTGAGGGCTCTGAGGCTAGGCCCAAATTTCCATGATGATTATGAATGATTGTTCCACAGTATTGATATGATGATAGCTACGTGTCGGGTTAGTGAATGACTTGAAAGGAGGTTTACTCAGTGCATGATCTAGAGATTCGGTATGTTATTCCCAGCAAGAGAAAAGCAATTGGCCTATGAATGTCTAGATTTGGGCTGATGGAGTAGCGAGACTTGGTGTTGCAAGCATGGTGGAGTTTTCTTCTTTAATAAGGTGTCATTGTCCCTATTGAATGTGCTAAGTTCGTTGGTGTTATGATCTTCTACAATTCGCCTTTGGAGCAAGTTAATGCGGGTCAGTATTGAAGAAGCGATTGTTATATATTGCGGGGTGTTGTGGTGCAGGATTGAATATGTGTTCCTAATGTTGACGGCTCGAGAAGGATGATCTTAGGAAAGGCTTAAGGTTAGTAACGATTCATGGGTTCAAGTGCTACAAAGATGGATTTTTTCAAGGCAACAACTAAGCAGCAAAGGAGGTAGAAGGACGTGGGAGGTATCAGGTCGTAGCTAAAACTTCTAGAAGGCTAAGTATTAGAAGCAAAGGTCGAGTAGTTGATCATAGGGATGAATTCCGCCAAAGAGGGAGAGTGGCGGAGTTGCATACGGGCTTGTGGTAGGATGATCATGCACCTTAAGGAGAGTTTGGAATGATTTGAGAATTATAGAGATTAGTGATTGGGGCCTACGGAGTTAATATGAGGCATGGGCCATTAAACGGCAGAAAATTTGATATAATAGGAATAAGCTGTTTGAAATAAAGAAGGATACAACATAACTTTGAATTGGAAGGATTGCCGCATATTTAATTGATGTACACGAGGGGTGAAAGGACTTATGTAGCTAGAGGGTAGCTTGGACTCAAAATGGGTTATTCATGTCATAGTGATTGTACCCTGTGCAATAGCGTTGAAGATGCTGGGAAGTGATTTCCACATGTGGGTTATTCCCTGTGAGCAGGTTAGCGGTCGCATGGTTGGCGAAGCTTCTGTGAAGAATTCTATTGGTTACACAACAAAGAGATCGGTTGTGCGAATGTGGTTGATGATTCATAATATAAAAAGAGGGCTTTATTTGGCGGTTGATTACGCAAGGTTGTGTCAATAAGAGATTAAGAATTCTGGCGAATTCCAAAATTGGGTAATAGTGGCTTCGAGCTAAGTGGGAGAGTCCCACTGCCTATGATTGGGTTGCGTGGTTGACTACTTGCGAGGTTTCTGGTTATTAGCATGTTGATTGGCTATTTCAGCCACGGAAAAAGAGCATAAGTGGTAATTTGAGCAAATGGATTGTTAAAAGTGCGATATGATTGGCCTTAATGGCTCATGCTCAAACTTGGGGAAGGAGTTAGGAATTGTGCCTCGTACAAGTGTGATATGTGAGCACATGATTTTTGGCTCGCATGATTTACTCCTATAGAATTCTTAAATTTAGGATTTTCTTTCAATTATTTGATTCTTTTAGGAATTAATTGCATGATTTTTGTGTTTGTTTGCATTTCTGTGTGCATATTTGATTTATATAATTATAAAAAAATACAAAATAGTGCATTTACATTTAGGAACTAATATTCTATTTTTCAGATAATTGTTATTTAATTTTGAAAAAAATGAAAGAAAATAACAAAAATATCTCTTTTTGCATTTTTTACTTTTAATTTTCGAATTCATTACATTTTGCTTTTAATTTAGGACCTAACTAATTTTTGTAAATACCACAAAGGTTAATTAGTTTATATTGTTGAATTAATCTAATTTAAGGTTTAATTTTAGTTTTGTTTTGACCAAAAAAGGGGGAATAAAAGGAAAAAGGAGTTAATTGGGAAATTGGGCCAATTTTAACCCTAAATCAGTCCAGACCTGGCCCATACCCACCTGGACAACCCGGTCCACCCCGTCCATACCCAAAACGATGTCGTTTGATCAACTTTGATCTCAGCTGTTTATCTCCCATGATCCAACGGCTGAGAACGGATTCCCCCCTTATTACCGTCCGAACGGACCCCCCAAACCCCATTACCCCCTCTCACTTCGTCTCCATTCCTCTCCATGCCCGAACCCTAGCCGCCTTATAACCTCACCGCCTCCGCCGCAAACCACCATCGAAAATCGCCTCACGGTGGTTCAAGTGGTCCAATTGACCCTATTTTTACACCACAGACGCTCCTTCACCTCCCCATTCCCAATCTCCACCCCATCTTCTTCGAATTAGTCCCCAGCCCTTTGAATCTTGAATTGAAGTGTTGGTAAAAAACCCTAACTGCTTCAAACCTCCCAAAATTCCCACCAGTTTAACCTCGTTCCCTTCCTATCCTAAATCTTCAACTAGTGTTCTTCGAATCCCTACCGAACAGCTCAAATCTCGGATCTAAGATTCAAACGAAGAGAAAACCCTGATCTCCTCCAATTGACACCAAAGCTCCGTTTCTATTCTTTTCCTTCAAGTTCAGGCTCCCAAAAATCTTTTCCCTTAAGGAGATCCAATCAAAAACATGCAATGATGGATCCCTTGAGGGAAAAGACCTATGTTGGTCAAAGCAAGATTGGACTCCTTAAGATGTTGTCGTTTCCAAGTCCCAATGGTAAGCTTATGATAAGTTTTTGTTTTTCTTTTCTCTTATTTATCCTTTCGTTCTATCCTCCTTCTTTCTTCTTCAAAATATATAGTTAGTATTCTTCGTAGTTTGAGTTGTTTTTTAGTTTGGTAAATTTGATTGTAAGTCTTGTTCTATAATGCATTAGTTACTCCAGTGTATTTGTTCGACTCTCATTAGGTTTTGCTGATTTGGTGTTAGTTAGAGATTAATCTAGTTTATAATTAGCACTTTCAGTTATTTTTACTTTAACTGCATCGTTTTAGCTAGCCTATGAGTTTGGTTTGATAATCATGTTAATCTTGAGCTTATCATGAATTATTTTCATACGTCAATTGAAGTACGTTATTGTAGTTTCATCTGATTTCTCTTTTCTGCTTCATATTTCAGTGTTGTTTAATTGATGAAAACATGCCTGAATCTTGTTAAGTTAGATTAATGTTAGGTTCAAATTTGTGTGGAATCATTTGTATCCCATTTCTTTAGTTTTGTTTGTGTTTAATTATAAAGGTTTGCGATCATCTTAAATCTAGTTTAGGTTCAATTGATTAGAAGGCAGTGTCATGATCCTCTTAAGCCACTTTTGATTTAAATTTCTGATCTTCTCTTGGGTTGATTTTGTTTGTCTTGACGTGAAAACCAGCAAAACTTTAGGGACAAAAGTTAAGGTGAAAAAGAAATAAGCAGCATTTTAGAGGCTAAATTGGGATTTTACATTAGGCTAAAATTAGAGAGTTCTAGAACTTGGGACAGTTGTCCTTATCCTTAGCCAATGCTGATATTGTATAAAAGGAAAAGGATAATACAACTGTAAAATATGCTGTACTAGGTCAGTATATTCTTTTCTTAAATGCTTTTAGGGTATTCTATATAAAAACACTCCTTCACTCTCATACATATTTTAGAGCGCTGATTTACTACACACAAAAAATATTTTTCTCTCTTCTGCTGAAAAGACTAAGTTTCAAACTTTGAGAAAACTTTCCTTTTGGTTTTCTGAAAAGCTGGAAATAACTTGAAGTAGAATGAATTCTCTTGTTTTTTTTTGTTTTGAGTTGTAATCCCTGGGTTTTGAAAGTTGAATGCGGTTTCTGATCTGGTTGTTTGTCTGATTGCCTGCTGTTGGTCACTATTTTGGAAGAACCAGTTGTCCTAGTGACTTTTATTTGGTCTTGTTTAACCATATCTAGGTATATAACCATATTTTAGCTATGAAAATGACTATATTTGTGCAATATAAAGTTATTTCATGACTATGTTGTGCATGGATGCATATGTCAACAGTAGAGGTTAGTGTGTTTATTCATCATTCTTCATCGGCCTGTCATGTTTGTTTCTGAGCATCTCAGCATGTAGAAAATGTGGTTAGAATCACATAAGCAGCTGTAATCTTATGACAATGTTTAGGTTTAGCATGTAGTGCTATTCTTACTCTCTTTCATCTAATTTCATTTACTCTAAATATTGCTTTTCATTTAACTGAATGGCTATAAGCTAAAACCTATGGGTTCAACCACTAGTTGGTTGAACCAATTGGCTTTGAAAGCTTTATAGTTTGGATCAAATGTTGAGGAAAGAAGATGCTGGGATTTTAAGTTGAAATCAATAATAATCTGTGTGTTTAACTTTCAATATAGTTAAACTCATGAATAGTCATTTTTTATGAATAGTCATTTTTTATTATTGCATTCTTAAGTTTAGGTCTGTCAAGGTAGTATAGCTGAAGTAACTTCATGAATCTAACATTCTCCATGGTTAGATCCAGAGATACTTAAAGGACAGGGCCAATTAGTTACCAGAAGCCTCATATTGGATTCATGGGCAAATAGTCCTGTGAGAAGAAATTCTGTAGCTGAGTTCTTGCATATTTGGTGCATAGAGTTCAAAGAAGCAATGCAAGGGAAACCTGAAAGCAGTAGAAGGCCTTCATTTTACAGTATTTGTTGTTTTCCTTTAGATTTTCTTGGATGTCAGTTGTTATTGTGTTGATCCTCTAAGAATTTAAACATTGTTGTATAATTTTCGGGACATACAAAGTTGTAAAGTGGACTATTAATTTTTTATCTATTCAGTTAGTAAGCCCGTAAAGGTGGGCTATTTAGTTTGTGCCATGAATGAATTTGGATATCTATATATAAGCAAAACCTGGTGTTAGGGTCACAATTAGGCCCAACCGTGGGCTTATTCAATATAAGTCTGACCTGAGCCATTTGGTCTTAGGCATTTGGACTTCACGAGTTAACCTAATAGAACTTAATTTTTCTAATTTCAATATTTGTTCAATACAGTTTGAGTTTTAATCTGTTAGTTTCAATTTCAAATCCAGTTTGGTATCAATTTTCCATAAGAATGTTTGAATTTAGCTGAATCTTCAGTAATCAGTGTTAACGCTAGGCTGTTTGGAACTTAAGCCCAACTTGGGCTGTGCGATTTTGTATTCGTAACTAAAATTTTGATTTCTGGGCTATTCGTGAGCCCAAAATTTAGCTCTCGAAGCTGATTTAGCAATGGGTTGTCGCGGACCCATTTCCCCTTTGGCCCAAAGCATTTTGATACACCTTCATAATTATTCAGCTTTGTTTGAGCTTAAATTAGTCTCCAATAGGAATATCTTAGGTAACTTAAATAAGCCCTCCTAGCAAAATATATAGAGTGTTCCATATTTCAAAACGCTTAAGTTGGTGGCCCTCGTAGTAGCCTTATAATTTAGGCCTAACAAATATCTAAAACTCGTAGTTCATTTTAGGCTCGATTTATGTTAGCCTTGCAATAATGTATACTTTCGCGTGACATAGTTGCAAATTAAATTCTCAAAAGACTCGAGGGATGCTTTCACAATTTCAACCAGACTTTTCTTAATAAAATCAACAAAGCATTATTAAATATGGACATGTTTGCATGACGTGATTTTGACGTGCCAAAAGGAAAGAGTATATGTACATGTAACTCGAATTTTTTAAATTACGAATAATAAAGTGATTTAAAAGTGGTAAAAAGATAAATGCACATAGGTCTTAAAAATGAGTAGTTAAACAATTAAGCCAAATATAAATTGCTGAGCGACTGTGCTAGAACCACGGAACCCGAGAATGCCTAACACCTTCTCCTGGGTTAACAAAATTCCTTATCTAGAAGTTCGGGTTTGCAGACCTCAAGAGAAAAGTCTAAATCTTCCTCCATTTGAGATTTAAAATAAACCGGTGACTTGGGACACCAGAAAATAAATTATTCCAAGTGGCGAATCTGATAAGCCAATAATCCCATTTCAAAAAATATCACTTTAATTGGAAAAAACTCCCTTATACACTACCCTTTAGTGTGGTGTGTAAAAAAAAGAAGGTGTGACAGATCTGGCGACTCCGCTGGGGATTGTGAACCCAGAACTTCTGGTTCAGGGTTCAAGAATTCGAGCTTGTTAATGTGATTTTTATTTGGCTTTATTGTTAGTATTATTGTATTTTGTGGACTTAATGTGCTAATTTTCATTTACCGCTTTGATATTACTTGAATTGTATTTAAATTTCATCTTACGCCTCCCACATGAGTCCTCTGAAAATGGTGCACACGTTCGCGCGGCCCGCTTTTTCTGTAGAAATTATACCAAATAAGACGGGGTTGGGCAAGCAACAAGGCCGAGCAGACTTTCGTGCTCCCGATACACTGCCCCCTCCTCGACCCCAGTTGTCCGCTCAGGTAACCCAAGTCTAGACCACAAACCCCAAGTTTTAAACTTAGAATAACGCAACCTCATGCCGGATCCCTAGTAGGAACAATTGTTTGCATCACTTGCATTTGACTTAGGGGACTCAACACAGGGGTTTGGTCCTTCTAGGATAGATATACCCAAAATAAAGGCCATCATGATGCACCCAAGGTGCTATGTGAATATTTATCTGTTTCGGCTTGCATATTGACCGGTTAATAAATTGAAAAACCAAGAGTTAGGTAGGATAGAAAATTTACTAAGTTTCTAAAAATCTAAGTATTTGAAAATATCCCGAAATTCTGCAAATTTTTGAAAAAATATACTTTAAGAAAAATGAGTCAAATATATATATTTTTGGTAAAACTGTCCAAACTACGCAAGTCTTATTCTCCCCGGATGTGGGATACATAGTTAACCCACATAAGGTTCGGCCTCATTTTTTCAAATAATCAAATAAAAGGTGTTTCAGGGTTTTGGTCAAGACAATAAAGCCGACCCAACTTTGGTTCATTTTTTTTAGTTATTTTTTACCAGAATTACCTTAGATTACATTTATATTATCAAGAGGTTATTTTAGGGAGAATTAGGGAAGTCTGTTTAAAAGGTGTCTTTTCTTCTTAAAAAACATACCCTTGGCGTCAAAATTCATTTGGAATTGTGAAGGGGCCACATTTGCAAAAACAACCATTTTTGCTATAAGGGGTCCTTGTTCACTGATTTAGAAAACTGGTTTTACAAAAAAAGAGTACACAAGAGTCAACCCTAACCTTAAACCTCCACAGGTACAAATGAATATCGTCCAGGAATCCTCGTAAACTATCATAGAAATGGCTCAGATGCAACTACTTAGGTGGTGGGGTGATTTTGATGAAGATGGCCAAGTCTGGGTAAAAGCGAAATTGGGTCCCTTGGTAGATATCATGCACATCAAGCCACGTGATGATTTGATTAATGCTCTGGTAACCTTCTGAGATCCCGTTCACAATGTGTTCTATTTTTCGGATTTTGAGCTCACACCCTACGTTGGAAAAAATAGCTGGGTATATTGATTATAGCCAAGAGTTAAGGAAGCAACAACTCATATTCCACAGGGCTCCCTCAGTGCACAAATTCTTTGATCTTTTGAAAATTAGCAAACAAATGAGCAAGAAATGCATATTCAAAGGGGATTGTGCATTCTATTCCTTGTATTTTAGGTTTGGACACTCAGCTGAGTTTGAAACACATGAAAGGGGTTTGAACAACAAACTGCACAAGAGCTTATGGAATGTTCATCGGCGGTTTGCTTTCATCGTGGCATTTCTAGGAATCATGGTATTTCCAAATTCTGAGGGAACAATAGACCTTTGTATGGCCAAAATCGCACAAATTCTCGTCGATAAAAAAGATCAAACACTTGTCCCATTAGTGCTAGTAGACATTTATCGAGCATTAACATTTTTCAAATCTGGGGATCAATTTTTTGAAGGCTGCAACATTCTTCTCCAGATGTGGATGATCGAAAACATTCGCCGTCATCCTAAGCTCATGAGATATATTTCAAACGGGAACAATTTTATCAAAAGGTATGAGGAAAGGGTGGAGGATTACAAACCAGCGGAAGGGTTTGAAGCATAGGTTTCCTATTTAAGAGAGTTGAGAGCAAATCAAATTGAATGGACCATAGGATGGCTCCCAATAACAAAAATCATTTACATGACCGCTTCAAATGGCTATTTGATGATGATGGAGCAAGAAGTATACAACCATATGCGCCCCAAATAGTTCTGAGACAACTGGGAAGATATCAGGTGATACCCGAAGAGGCAGATGTAAGCACTCAAGTCATTGAGCTACACCCAAAAGAAACAATACTCGAGGCTTTAGTTCAAAGAGACTGGAATAATTATCGGTATCTAAAAAGTAACACCCAGGTACCAGACCCAGCTAAGGGAGAATTTGATCCCAATTATGCTACTTGGCTTGAAAGGAGTTTTTATGTGTGCGATGAGTCGTATCCCGATCCTGAACCTGTGAGGCCCGCCAAAAGGCCCTATTTCAAGCCTTTGATGACAAAATTCAAGAGAGGTTAGCATGGAGAGAAAATTAAAAGGAATATCACGACTATCTATAATCTACGAGAAGAGTTGAGAAATGTTACCTTCAACATTGGTTTACAGGTACAAGAGGCCGAGGGTGAAAGGAGAAGATTGGTTCGAGAAAATGAAGCTCTCAGGACCCAGATTCGGCACTTGAAAATTGCAGCCGAGAACCCAGGCCGAAGCAGGAAAGATGAAAGGCTCATTTATAACCTTACTCAAAAGGTGTGTGACTATGAAGATGACCTGCAAAAAGCCTAGTCTAAACTAGCAAAAGCACAAACAAGGTTGGCTAAAAGTTCCGACGGGCATGCAACTTTCATTCAACAAATGAAAGAAACATATGAAAGAGGGGTAACAGGTTGGGAAAAGGCAATTGGCAATCTCGAAGGCGAAATGGCTAAACAAACCAAAAATTTTAAGGATGAGAGAGAACATTATTATGCCTTAATGGCACGGTTGGAAGAGGACATATAGCACTTGCAAGAGCAAAATCACACTACCACCCAAGTCTTAGAAGCAAGATCCCATCAGATTGGTCGTCTGTTATAGGAAAAGGGCATCATAAGAGAGAGAGTTCGTAGAATTGCTGACCACATTACCACGAAGTGCAGTATGTGCGAAGACATGACAAGATCCATGTTTTTTCCACTGTGATGATCTTCGTACGTCAAATAATAGAAGAACTCTATCAGCTCCAAGATGACATGGCAAGTAGGCCCGCTGGTGTCCCTAGGGCAGGGTTAGAGGCATTGATGTTTTCTTGATTGAATTGTCTTCCTTTTCGAGTTTGTATTTGCATATTTTGAGTCAGTTTTCAATTCCTTAGAAAAGGCCTATCCTGAGCCTTAGAGTCTTAAAATAAGTACATCTTAAGTCTTTTTGTAATTCAATATTAATGAAAATCTAAAGAGAATTCCACAAAAAATGGCTATTTTATTTTCGCATTTACCTTTTGAACTATGGTATGATCCGATTCACGCAGCGTCGTGATACGTAGGCAATCCTTATCGGTTCCAGTAAGATTTTTAAAGTGAATAAAGAAAAACAAAAAATATAAAAGAAAATAAGGAATAACATATGAGGAGAATAGGGAAAGTAAGAAAAGCCGGGATGAAACATACAACTTTTATGAGGCATGTAGAAACATGTTTAACTGCATAGGTGCATCACACCCCAACGTGTGATTACCTATCTGTTATTTGTTTTGAACTAACCAATTGATTGTCTACTATCAAGTCTAGGTTCTATAGTAAAGGTGGTCGGTTTTGTGGTAGTTTGGAGTCGCATCCATTCTTCACGAGATTGAAGGGTAGTGTTGAAATGTCTTCAGAAATTACTCTGCCAACAATTCCTACCCAGGACAAGAGCCCAATCTCGGGCATCCCGGCTTCAAAATCAGCAATTGCCGAGGAATATAGGTTATTACGTCTCCTCATGATGGAAATGTGGGACGCTTGGTCAACGGAAGGGAGCCACCTAGTGAAATTCTCAAATTTCTAGAGCTTTTCCCTAGGATGAGTAGAACCTCCAGTGTCCCAATCAGTCACCCCAATACCCCACTTAGATACCCAACCATCCCGGCCTATTTTGTTGGAACACCTTTTGAGGTTTTCCCCCGAGTTTTCGATTCACGAGCATCTACAAATATTTTTACTGCTCCCCCATGCTCAGCTACTACACAGCCTATACTGCCCAAACCCAATTCTGACCACTCGACTTTCACGTTCCAAATGCCCTCCTTCCCAAAGGAGCCTCCTCGATTTCCCACTTATACTTACTCCAACCACCCCTATATGAGTTCACTGCGGGACAAGAAAAGACAACCAAAACTCCTGAGCAAGAAGAGACTGCAAACAAGATGAGGAGTATAGAACGAAGTCTTAAAATCATACAAGGCTCGAGCAGACAAAAAAGTGTTTCTAATGCTGACGTATGCATGTTACCTCATGTACATTTACCATTGGATTCAAAACTCCAAAATTTGAGAAGTATGATGGGCACGATGACCCTATCGCTCATCTCAAGATATTGCTACCATCTGCGAGGAGCTGGCGGGAAGGAAGAACTTCTCATGGCTTATTTTTGGGAAAGTCTGGTGGGCATCGCATTGGAATGGTACATGGACCAAGACATGTCCCACTGGCACATCTGGGACGATCTTGCTAGAGATTTCGTCAAACCATTCCAGTATAACATTGATATTACTCCAGATATGAACTCATTGACAAACTTGAAGAAGAAATCCTTGGAAAGCTTTCGAGAGTACGCAATTAAGTGGCATGATCAGGCATCTAGGGTAAAGCCTCCGATGGATGAGGTCGAAATGGTCACAGTTTTTCTTCAGGCCCAACAAGCCGGCTACTTCCAGAATAAGATGTCCGCAATGGGCAAACCGTTCGCTGAAGCCATCAAGAATGGCGAAATGGTTGAAAATAGGTTGAAGACGGGCCGAATAATAAGCCAATACGCTATTTGAGCTACCTCCCAAGCCATTAAGGGTGGAGCTGGAGGAGTAGCAGAAGGCAAGAAAATAGAAGAAACGTCCATGGCAGTGTCGGGTGCAAGAAAGCACCACGCTCCCATACCTCTCTTCTCAGAAAGAATCTCGCAGCGCTATTACCCCCACCCATAGATGACATGTGCTCTTCAGCCATATACGGTCATGAATGCTCAACCTTATATCCACCCACAACAACAAGCCAACCGAAACCAAGCTACATTTCCTCCTAACTAGCCTCCTTACCAAACTCACCACAACCCTCATCCTCCACAAAACAATTTCTAGGTCCGTGAACAACCCAAGAGTCCAGATTTCATGCCGATTGGCAAATCATACTCCACCCCATTCCCAAAGCTTTTTCAAATTGATCTACTACAACCCGTCCTTCAAACCAGGTAAAACCCGGCATCACCTACTTATAGAACGGTAGCACAATGCACCTACTACTCAGGGGAATAAAGGCAAGACATAGATGATTGCTGGACTTTGAAGAGAGCCGTAGAGAAATTGATAGAATATAGAAAGATAGTGTTAAAGGATGAAGATATTCCAATGTGACGAACAACGGGCCACCGACCCATAACAACGGGCCACCGGCCCATAACAACAGGCCGGTAACCAGAATGATTTATGAGGATAAATAATTTGACCCAGCATTGAAGGCCATTATCGCCATCACTATTATAGAAAAGAAACCGAAGGTTTTCCCGAAATAGCACGAAGGAGAGAAGTAGAACCAAACTACCTCTCCGAAACAGGAGAAGGAAATTAAAGTTGCAACTAGGGAAGCACCCCCCAAAGATGTTGTCCTGTACGTCCCTCGGGGCCGCAAAGAAACGCACATGGCACTGAGTCCTCCCAGGAGATTTGATCTAAACAAAACAACCCAAACATATATGCCTAAAAAAGCTTATGTGATGCGGAGACCAATCAACCCACCGAGGTTAAGTGAGCCTGTGGTTATCAGTTGCGTGCCACATATGCCTATGACATACCCTGCCACGGTGCCTTGGAAATACTACAAGTTAGTGGTGACCTATAAAGGCAAAGAAATCACAGGAGAAGTTCAAGAAAATAATCATGTTGAAAAGTACTCTAATTTGGAAGAGGTAAAACATGCCACCAGAAAGCGCTTCCCATCTAAGAATCCCGTGAGCACCGAAGAAGCGGAGGCCTTTTTTCCAAATATGAAAATGGCGGATTATGAGGTGATCGATCAACTTTGAAAATCTCCAGAACAAGTCTTCTTTCTATCTCTATTAATGAACTCCACCAAACATCAGAAAGTATTGATCAAGACCCTTAATGAGGCATATGTGCCTGTTGAAACCTCTATAGAGCGGTTGAAGAGAATGGCAGAAAGATTTTTCGCGGTTCTCCTTCAGTAAAAATGATTTTCCACCAGAAAGGGCCACACATAACAACTGTCATGTTGGATGGGGGCTCTAGGGTAGACATCTGCCCACTCTTAACTCTACAGCGCATGGAAATCAGGACTGAAAGAATTTAACACAACAACATCTTTCGTATGGGAATTCGATGGTATAAAAAGGGACACAATTGGAGAGATAGACCTGACCTTGACAATCGGTTCAGTGGAATTTGAAGTGACCTTCCAGGTTCTAGACATGGACACCTCCTACAACTTTCTTTTAGGGAGGTCATGGATCCATGCAACAGGGACTGTACCCTCTACCTTTCATTAGATGGTAAAGTTCGAGCTTGAGGATCAAGAAATTGTGGTCCGCGGAGAAGATGAGCAATCAATTTATCGGGAGCCATCAATCCCATACCTAGAAGCAAGAGAGAGGAGTGAGAACATAGTTTACAAGGCCTTTAAAATTGTGGTTGTGGACCAGTACGAGGAAGGAAGCCTTTGCCCTCAACCCTTGCTTTCTAATGCATCAGTCATGGTGGCCAAAGAAATAATCTGACATGGCTTTAAACCTTGGAAAGGACTTTGGAAATTGTTACAAGGGATATTTGAACCGATCGCCCTGCCTGCTAGTGAAAAGTTCTTTGGGATTGGTTTCATACCCACACCAGCCGATATAAAATGGGCGGATAGTATGAAGGATGATGGATAGGTCTTGCAGCAGCCGGTTACATATCTTTACGAGACCTTTGTCAAGCCCAAATATAGTGAAGAAGGAGAGGATGAAGCTTTTACTGCTGAAGAGATTGAAGAGATCTGTGGGTCAATGAGGAAGAAATTATATGAAACCCGCATAGTCCAGTCAGGGGAAGACTCAAGCACCGCTGAGGTGTTGTACATGGGACCTAAGACCAAATTGCAAAATTGAAAGGCTACGCCATTCCCGATCATGCGGGAGTCCAGTAGACTTGTCCTGCCACCTTTCCTACATCACGAGTTATCCTGGGGTGTAACTCGGATGTTTTTCTTTACTTTCATGTCTTTTAGTTTCCGATGTAAACCCTGTTATCTTCAAAATTCAATAAAATGAAATCAATATTTCATTGTCCATCTTTCTTTATTGTTTTTGATTCTTTTATTTTATTTCTTTTTTTAGTTCTAATAATGCGGATTTAAATAACATGACATGCTTGCGGACTTCATGCCTAAATTCGAACACCCCGTCTAATTGTGAAATAATGAACCAAGAACCGAAATATGATGAAGAAGAGGCTTTTAGGGAAATAAATCGAGAACTGGAACATTTCGAGAATAAATATAAGCTGAACCTAGATGATACTGTGCCGGTTAACTTGGGTAGTTCTAAAGAAATCAGGGAAGCAAAAATAAGCATTCATGCAGATGAGAAAACCCGGGACGTATTAATCCAATTCCTGTGTGAGTTCAAAGACATGTTTGCTTAGTCATATGAGGACATGCCAAGACTGAGTGTTGATTTGGTAGTTCATATGTTTCCAACTTATCCCGATTGCCCCCAATCCAGCAAAAGCAGAAAAAATTTAAAACTGATGTTAATGATAAAATCAAAGAAGAGATCACAAAACAGTTGGAAGCAGGGGTGATCCGAGTGGTCCGATACACCACATGGCTAGCCAATGTAGTTCCACTGCCGGAAAAAGATTGGAAAATCTGAGTGTGTGGATTACAGAGATCTAAATAGGTCCAATCCCAAAGATAACTTTACCTTGCCAAACATCCACATATTTGTTGGCAATTGCGCCAAACACGAGATACAGTCATTTGTGGACTATTACGCATGATGTCACTGGGTGTTAATGGATGAAGACGACGTAGAGAAGACATCTTTTACCACACCTTAGGGAACCTATTGCTACAGGGACATGCCTTTTGATTTGAAGAATGCCTAGTAAACCTACATGAGAGCCATGACCACCATTTTCCATGATATGATACACTAAGAGATAGAGGTGTATGTGGACGACATGATCATCAAGTCCAAAACACAAAGATGACCATGTGCGGGATCTGAGGAAGTTCTTCGAATGGTTGCGCAGATATGATTTGAAACTGAACCTAGCCAAATGTGTGTTTGGGGTCCCGCCAGGTAAACTTTTAGGCTTCATAGTCATCCGGAGAGGCATCGAGTTAGATCTGACAAAGATAAAATCTATTCGGGATTTACCTCCTCCAAAACCAAGAAAGATGTTATTAGCCTATTGGGCAGATTGATCTATAGCAGTTGGTTCATTGCTCAGTTAACATCCACATGTACACCCATATTCAAGTTGCAAAAGAAATATGCGGCAATCAAGTGGAGGGATGAATGACAAGAAGCTTTAGATAAGATCAAACAATATTTGGCAACCTACCGGTCTAGGTCTCAGTTGAACTAGGGAGGCCTCTATTATTGTACCTGACAGTCTTGGTAAACCCTTTTGGTTGTGTCCTCGGGAAACATGATGTTACTGGAAAGAAAGAGCAGGAAATATACTACTTACACAAGAAGTTTACCAGCTGTGAAGCTAAGTATACTTTGCTAGAAAGAACCTGTTGCACTTTAACTTGGGTCGCGAAGAAGTTGAGAAATGATCTCCAGGCCTACACCACTTACCTTATAACCACGTTGGATCCGTTGAAATACCTATTCCAGAAACCAATGCCCACGGGAAGATTAGCAAAATGGTAGATCCTGCTCACTAAATTTGACATAGTCTATGTCAATCACACGGCAATGAAGGCCCAGGCATTGGCGGATCATTTGGCTGAAAACCCTGTTGATGATGGATACCAACCTTTGAACACTTACTTCTCGGATGAAGAGATAATCTCAGTCGAGGCAATAGCTGAGGATACTACTACTTGGAAAATGTTCTTTGATGGAGCAGTAAACGCAACAGGTGTGGGAATTGGGGTAGTCTTGATCTCACCTACTGGTCAGCATTACCCAGCCACAGCCTGACTTCGATTTTTCTGCACAACCAACACAACCGAGTATGAAGCATGCACCATGGGTATGAACATGGAAATCGACCAGGACGTTGAGGAGTTGTTGATCATGGGAGACTTAGATTTGATTATCCGGCAAGCTCAAGGAGAATAGGAAACCCGAGATGTCAAAGTCATCTCGTACAGACAATATGTGAAAGACCTGGGCAAGCGATTCAAGTCAATAGAATTTAGGTACATCCCTTGTTGCCACAATGAATTGGTCGACGCACTTGCTACTTTGGCCTCAATGCTGCCGCACCCAGGTAATGCCCACATTGATCGCTTGGAAATCCAAATCAAAGAAAGGCACGGTTACTGTAATAAAGTTGAGTTAGAGCCACATACTCAGCCATGGTACCATGACATCAAGAGATTTTTGAAAACACAGGAATACCCTGAGCAAGCTAGTGGGGACCAAAAGAGAACTATTAGACAGCACGCAAGTGGTTTCCTCCTGAGTGGTGATGTCTTGTACAAAAGGACCCCGAATCTCAATTTGTTAAGATGTGTTGATGCCGAAGAAGTCGGAAGGATCATACATAAAGTACATGCGAGAGTGTTCAGACTCCACATGAACGGGTATGTTTTGGCTAAGAAAATCCTTCAAGCAGGCTATTACTGGATAAACATGGGAAGGGATTGTTTCAGCTTTGTCTGAAAGTGCCATCAGTGTCAGGTGCATGGTGATTTGATTCATGCACCGCCCATAGAACTGCATCCCATCTCAGCACCTTGGCCATTCATCGCCTGGGGCATGGACGTCATCGAGTCAATCAAGCTGAAATCCTCAAATGGGCACAAATTCATACTGGTTGCCATTGAGTACTTTATGAAATGGGTTAAAGCTATCATTCTCAAATATGTCACCAAGAAAGCTGTAGTAGATTTCGTGCAATCCAATCTTATCTATCGATTTGGTATTCCTGCAACCATCATCACAGATAGTGCTGCAAAACTTGAATAGTCGTCTGATGTAGGAGATATGCGAACAATTCAAAATAACGCGTAAGAGCTCTACTCCTTATCGGCCCAAAGCTAATGGTGCCGTCAAAGCAGCAAACATAAACATCAAGAAGATTTTGAGAAAGATGATTCAGATCTCCAGGCACTGGCATGAAAAGTTACTTTTCACATCTGGGATATCGCACCATGGTGCGCACATCGATAGGAGCAACCCCATACCTCTTGGTATATAGAACCGTAGCTGTGATACCCGCAGAGGTTGAAATCCCCTCCCTCCCAATTATTGTCGAGGCTGAAATTGAAGATAGTGAGTGGGTCAAGACCCGTCTAGAGCAGTTGACAGTAGTTGATGAGAAGCAAACGGCTGCGGTCTGCCTGTGCTTACAATAAGAAAGTGCAAGCCAAGAAATTTTGAAGTGGGGCAACACCTCTTGAGGCGTATTCTTCCCCATCATCAACAAGTGAAAGTAAAATTCGCTTCCAATTGGAAAGGTCCATATATCATCAGAAAGATATTGCCAAGAGGAGCATTGTACTTGGGAGATGTCGAAGGAAATGAGCTCGAAGCAGCTGTGAACGCGGACGCAGTGAAAAGGTACTACGTCTAGGCTTGCTATAGCAATGATACTATCCGATTGGGATGAAGAAGTTATTTATTCTCGTTACCCAAACACTATCAACCCTTGCCAACCCTTTGAGCCGGTTACATTTCTTTCATTACCCTCTTTGGAACCTACAAGTGTTAGTAAGAGAAAAATAGAATATTGATGAAAAAATGAAATTAAATAAAGGAAGAAGGAAAGGGAAAGAAAATGAAAAAAACAAAGAAGAAGAGAAAATATTAAAAAAAGAAATAAAAAGGAAATGAAATGAAGAAGAAAAACAAAACAAAACAGAAAAACAAAAAAATCATCAAAAACAAAGTTTTCCTGAACTACGTTCAACTTGATTTCGAAAGGAACGTAGAAAGCCTCTCTCTGGGTTCAGTCATACCAAAAAAAAATTTCCCCAAAAGTGAAACTGGGGCAGATGTTATAAGGATTCGGTGAAGATCTCGCCCGAACGGTTCCAAAGCTGTAATGTGATCCGATTATTGTTTTACCCGAACCTTGTCTAAGTCCTTCTGATCAATCGGCAAAAGGCGTCAGAACTAGAGAACACAATTTCTTGGATCCGATACAATCAAAATGAGATAAATAAAATGAGAGAGTGTTATCGGTAATAACCTACGGGCACCATAGGGTGACGGTGAGCAAAGAAATTTAAAATGAGAGAGCCTGGCTAGTGAAAACTAGTAAATAGCACTATCAAGAGATGGTGAGAAGAGAAATGAGAGAGGCCGATTTGCGAAAACCCGCAAAGGGCGCCGTCGATCGAAAAGAAGACACCCTTCACCACCATCAGAATCCCTACATGGTTTCTCGATTTGGAAATGCGGGTCATGAGAAGTCAGGAAAGCTGTGAGGAGCGGGCATCCAGTCCAAGAAGCATGTCATGTATATTGAAGTCTGCATGCTCCCAGATAAGTCCTTCCTTCCTTCCCGAAAGGGACACTTCTCTATAAAATTCATTTTCCTACCTCTTTTTACTTTTTCTTGAATCTCTTTTGGTTTAACTCTCTTTTCGAAACTAATATAAAGAAACTGTGGCAAGATTGGTTCTACAGGCTTCTGCTTAACAAAAGCCAAGCCAAAGAAATACCAAGCCACAGCAGGCGCATCAAGTCGATCCCAACTGGCCATGTTGGCTGATGCTCTGAAATCAAAGTTATTGAAAAGAAAAGAAACACAAAGGCAAAACCCTAAAGGCAGAATAAAGTGAAAGGGTTAAAGCCCCATACGAGCAAGCCATCATGGAATTTTGAAAAGTTGAGTCCCTCAGTTTGAAAGAGAGATCAATCTTCAGAAAAACTACAAGCAACAGAGTTTCTCAACAAAGAGTTAGGCCGAGATCGAGTGATCGAGACAATCAAGGCCACAAAACCAACTACCGTTTCAAACTAACAATTGCTCTTTGTTTGAAAAAAAATTGAAACACGTGCAGCCTAAGGCAACCGTGCAAAAGCACGTGCAGCCAACAGAAAAACTGCGTAAAGGCTAAAAAACAGCTTCGCAGTAACAATCAACCCAAAAGGGAAGTTTTCTTCCGAAATTCTTTCCTACATTTCATTAAAATAAAAAAGAAAAAAATAAGAAGAAAACCCAAACAAAAATGATAATTCAGATTACCTACCTCAATTTTACTCTTTACCAACAATAGGACTCCAATCCTTGAGTAGAATTTTTAGACGTAGAGCCACCATTCCCTAGTCGCATTTACCAACATTAGGGATCCAATCCTGAGTTGAGTATTTAGACATAGGGCCTCCATTCCTTAGTCGCCTTTTCACCAACATTTGGGCTCCAATACCTTAGTCGAGTTTTTATACTTAGGGCCTCCATTCCCTAGTCGCCTTTTTACCAACATTAGTGCACCAATCCCTGAGTTGAGTTTTTAGACATAGGGCCTTGATTCCCTAGTCGCCTTTTTACCAACATTAGGGCTCCAATCGGTGGGTTGAGTTTTTAGACATATGGCATCCATTCCTTAGTCACCTTTTTACCAACATTAGGGCTCCAGTCCCCGAGTTGAGTTTTTAGACATAGGGCCTCCATTCCCTAACCTTTTTACCAACATTAAGGCTCTAATCCCTGAGTTGACTTTTTAGACATAGGGCCTCCATTCCTTAGTCGCCATTTACAAACATTAGGGCTCAAATCCATGAGTTGAGATTTTAGACATAGGACCTCCATTCCCTAGTCGCCTTTTGCAACCATTAGGGCTCCAATTTCTAAGTTCAGTTTTTAGACACATGGTCTCCATTCCCTAGACACATTTTGCCAACATTAGGGCTCCAATCCCTAAGTTGAGTTTTTAGACATAGGGCCTCCATTTCCTAGTCGCCTTTTACAAACATTAGGGCTCCAATCCCTGAGTTGAGTTTTTAGACATAGGGCCTCGACTCCCTAGTCGCCTTCTTACCAACATTAGGTCTCCAATCCCTGAGTTGAGTTTTTAGACATTTCGCCTCCATTCCCTAGTCAACTTTTACGAACATTAAGGCTCCAATCCCTGTGTTGAAGTTTTCAGATATAGGGCTCCACTCCCTAAATCTCTCCTTTCAAAGGCATAATCCTGATTTTATTGCTTTCAATAAAATAGCTTAGATTTTTGTTACAAATAACTCAAGAAATTTTCCTAGCGAAAACCGGGGCAGAAAATTTTTGTTTGTTTGTTTGTTTTGGTGCCTGAGTAGGTTTGAACTCGAGTCCCAGGATTTGAAATGATCAAAAAAAGTGTTTCGATACAAAATAAAGAAAAGAAGAAAAATAAAAAGAAGTGAAATTAAAGTGCTGAAGTGGAGAAGGATGCGGGCTGCTAAATATTGGATTGAAGTCACAAGCTTAGCATGTTCCGCTTTGATCTAGAAGCTAAAGAAAGTACAAGCACCTACAGCTGACGAGCATCAAGATGCAGCTCGGAGTCTACACAGGAACCATCTAAGACTAAAGATCAAGCTTAAAGAGATTCATAGATAGGAATCTTGTAACTCGTAGTTGATAGGCATAGCTAGCTTAGCTTTTTCTTTTCCACTTTTGGTGTAATAAGGAGCTCAAAAAGCAGAAACAACAGCAACAACAGTGAAGTCATAGTTTTTCGATAGTCCCATCTACATAAACTTCCAAAACTACGCTGGCCTGATTCCTTTTATGTAGGCCATCTCTGAAGAAGGGTTCGGTCAGACATTTTTCAAAATGCTTCTCATGGAGTGCCAAGAAAGCAAATATCCCTCAACATTGCTCATTTTATCTTTGCCCGAATTAATTTAATATTTCTTTTTTTAAAAAGAAAAAGAAAAGGGGAATAAAAGAAAAAAAGGATTTAATTGGGAAATTTGGCCAATTTTAACTCGAAATCAGTCGGAACCCAGCCCAAACTCATCTGGCCAACCCAGTCCACCCCTTCCATACCCAAAACGACGACAGTTGATCAGATTTGATCTCAATCGTTGATCTCCCATGATCAACCGGCTGGGAAATGACCCTCCTCCCCCTTATTACTGCCCGAACGGACTCCTCCCCCAAAAACCCATTACTCCCTCTCAATTCGTCTCCATCCCTCTCTATTCCCAAACCCTAGCCGCCTTATAACCCCTCACCTCATCTGCCGCAAACCACCCCCAAAAATCGCCTCACGGCGGTTTTGATGGTCCAATTGACCCTTATTTTACACCACAGACGTTTCTTCACCTCCCCGTTCCAAATCTCCACTCCGTCTTCTTCGAATCAGACCCCAATCCTTCGAATCTTGAATCGAAGTGTTGGTCGAAAACCCTAACTGCTTCAAACCTCCCCAAATTCCTACCAATTAACCCCCGTCCCCTTCCCATCCTAAATCCTCAACTAGTGTTCTTCGAATCCCCAGCGAACATCTCGAATCTCAAATCTAAGATTCTAATGAAGAAAAACCCCTAACCTCCTCCAATCGACCCCAAAGCTCCGTTGCTATTCTTTTCCTTCAAGTTCAGGCTCCCAGAAATCTTTTCCCTTAAGGAGATCCGGTTAAAAACATGCAAAGATAGATCCCTTGAGGGAAAAGACCTCTGTTGGTCAAAGAAAGATTGGACTCGTTAAGCTCTTATCGTTTCAAAGTCCCAATGGTGAGCTTCTGATAAGTTTTTGTTTTTCTTTCTATTCTTTCTCCTTTCATTCTGTCCTCCTTCTTTGTTCTTCAAAATATAGAGTCAGTGTTCTTCGTAGTTTGAGTTTTTTTTAGTTTGGTAAATTGGTTTGTAAGTTTTGTTCTAGAATGCATTAGTTACTCTAGTGTTTTTGTTCGAGTCTCATTAGGTTTTGCGGATTTGGTGTTAGTTAGAGATTAATCTAGTTTATAATTTGCACTTTCAGTTATCTTTACTCTAAATGCATCGTTTTAGCTAGACTTTCAGTTTGGTTTGATAATCATGTTAATATAGAGCTTATCATGAATTGTTTTCATACATCAATTGAAGCATGTTATTGTAGTTTAATTTTTGATTACATTTAATGTTAGAAATATTATATAGCCTGATTGCTCTTTTCCGATTCATATTTCAGTGTTGTTTAATTGATGAAAACCTGCCTGAACCTTGTTAAGTTAGATTAATGTTAGGTTAAAATTTATTTGGATTCTTTTCTAGCCCATTATAAAGGTTTGCAATCATCTTAAATGTAGTTTACGTTCATTTGATTATAAGGCAGTGTCATGATCCTCTTAAGCCACTTTTGATTTAAATTTCTGATCTCCTCTGGGGTCACAATTAGGCCCAATCTTGGGTCTATTCAATATAAGTCTGACCTGAGCCATTTCGACTTCGGCATTTGGATTTTACGAGTTGACCCAATAGAAATTAATTCTTCTAATTTCAATCTTTGTTCAATATGGTTTCAGTTTTATTCTATTACATTTCAATTTCCAATCCAGTTTGGTATTTTAAATTTAGGTAAATCTTCCGTAATCAGTGTTAGTGTTTGGCTGTTTGGAACTTAAGCCCAACCTGGGCTGTGCGATTTTGTATTCGTATCAAAAATTTTGATTTCTGGGCTATTTGTGAGCCCAAACTTCAGCTCTCGAAGCTAATTTAGCAATGGGTTGTCGTTGGCCCATTTACCCTTTGGCCCAAAGCATTTTGATACAGCTTTATAATTATTCAGTTTTGTTTGAGCTTAAATTAGTCTCCAATAGGAATATCTTAGGTAACTTAAATAAGCCCTCCTAGAAAAATATTTAAGTGTACCATATTTCAAAACTCTTAAGCTCATGGCCCTCGTATCAGTCTCATAATTTAGACCTACCAAATATCTAAAACTCAAAGGTCATTTTAGGCTTGATTTAGGTTAGCCTTGCGATAATGTATATGTTTGCATAACATAATTGCAAATTAAACTCTCAAAATACTTGAGGGATGCGTTCCCGCTACTTCAACCAAACTTTTCTTAATAAAATCAACAAAGCATTATTAATTATGGACACGTTCGTGTGACATGATTTTGACGCGCCAAAAAGAAAGAGTATACGTATGTGTACCTTGAATTTTTAACGAATAATTGAGTTATTTAAAAGTGGTAAAAAGATAAATGAGCATAGGTCATAAAATGAGTAGTTAAATAATTAATCCAAATATAAATTGCTGAGCGACTGTGCTAGAACCACGGAACCCGGGAATGCCTAACACATTCTCCCAGGTTAACAATTCCTTATATCGAATTCTGGTTCACAAACTTCAAGAGGAAAGTCGAAATCTTCCTTGATTTGGGATTTAAAATAAATCAGTGACTTGGGACACCAGAAAAAAAATTATTCCAACTGGCGACATTGATAAACAAATAATTTCATTTCTAATAATGTCACTTTAATTGGAAAAACTCCCTTTTACACTACCCTTCAGGGTGGTGTGTATAAAAAGGAGGTGTGACATGGGTTTTGAGGGAGGTGATTCTATCAGGTGCTCCGTTGGGAAGGTATGCTTATGCTAGAAGAATCATGGAGTTGATTATATTCGGGCCAAGTCAGAGCCGGCGGCTCTCAGCAATGGCCCTAGTGGATTCAAAAGGGTAGAGTGTGGTGCCTAATGTTTTCGAGCTTATAGGCACAAATAGGAATCAAGCCTTTTAAAAGCTTATGAGAAGGTCCCAGAATGTTCAATGATATTTTCACTTGCGGTGTAGCAATTGGAAGATACAAAATGGCTCGTGGGATTTGAGACAACATGGTCTCGTGATTCAAGGTCACTCAGGATAAGTGCGGATGGAGTATCTTAAGTATTGAATGGAGTTATTATTATTTCTATGGCAATCAAGGATAAACTGGAAGAAGAGGGATCGGTTAGCCATAGTCGAATTGGCATATTGCTAGTAGTGATTAGTTCCTTCGGCATAATCAAGTTATGCAAGTGATTTGTGACAGTGGGTGGGAGGCTTGGCGGCCGCCATAATTGGTGTTATTCAGAAAGTATTCTACTATTGTGGCCTGTTATGTGGAGGCGGATCCCGAAAGGGCGATGGTGGCTCAGACCACTACTTCGAGATTTGCATATTCTACGGTTATGAGAATTCACCTGTGTTGCTATGGTCCTCTTAAAGTGAGTTAAGTGAAAAACTTTTATATGATGAAGTGTTAGTCTATTAGTGGTTCCGGAGTTATGATGAAGATCATGTTCTATCATATATTGGCATGTTGGGCGTAGTGAGTGGTATGAAAATTGAAGTGAGGATCAAGGTTACAATTTGGTGTTGACCAAGATGTCCCAAGCTCGGTTGAGCAGGAAAGAAATTTCGATGTTTAAGGTAAAGTTGGGATTATCTTCAGCGTCACATGAGATTGGTGTTTTGTGAAAAAGGCTTTGTATCCTGGTTAATTATTCTTAATCGCTTTTCGAAGTTAGTGCAGCCGATGGTTTGGAGGTACAACACAGTTAATTCTTGTGGTACGTTGTGGGAGCGTGTCTTGCAGGAAGATTGTATAAGTGTGGCATGTAGTCATTTGGTTGATTTCAGCTTTTAACCAAGCATGAAGGTTGTGATGATATCATTGATTTGAGAATATATGCCCGGAGAGCACTTCGTTTATTAGGTTGTGAACTGTGGAGGATTACTCCGGTTGTGATGGTTGTTCTTATGTGTTATTAGCCTAGTTCCGTGCGATCAGAATCACCTTGAGGTCTATGGATGGATCTAAGTGGGAATATGAACTCTAAATCAAACCAGATGTGTTCATTTCAGTTATGTGCTCCTTATGGAAGAGTAGTTAGGGTGTTATTTTATCGTCAGTTGCTTTATGTAATGATGTATTGCGCCATGCGAGTTGTGAGGCAGCTTGGTGAATTTCTTATGTATTGAGGCTCTGCGTAGAGATGATGTTATATGAGCAGGATGGCTTTTGAGATTAAGATCATTTATCGCACCTCAGTTGTGCTTGAGTTTGTAGCTTATAGCACTATATGTTCCCCCAGGGGATATTATGCACTTAGCGTGCTTGTGATAGATATTTGGTATTTTGTTGTAATGAGCAATTTGGGTTGATGTATATCTCGTTATGTGAATCCTAAGTGTGGATCGGATGGCACACTGCCATAGGTATGTTATTTAGATCAGTTTATGCGCTAAAATAGTGTGATGTTGAGTAACGTTTTCTACATGCTATTTTTGTATGCCTTGCTTCCTATTCTCTAACGAAAGTCCATATTAGAGCGTGAGTTGAGTAGTTCCTTCAAGGGTTCATTTTTCCTTTATATCACGTTCGAATTGGCAGCCTATTGGCACAATGCGGCATCATATGAGACTTTTAGTCAATCCGGGGTGGCTTATTTCCTGAGCAGTTCGTACTAGGTGAGACGAGATCATTGAATTCAAGATCGGTGCAATATGAGTATATGAAGTATGTTAAGACGCTAAGACCATTGTTTGGTTTAGAATAAACTGATAGTTCTTTCCAAGAGTATAGACCCAATGAATTGTAGTTTCGACAGTGGTTATGAATTTCTACACATCTCTTCCATCCTGGTAGTATAATAAGAGCTAGAGCAAGGCCTATGTATGTCTTGAGGTGCAATGGGAGCATCATGTTCGTGGAATCTCGACTAATTTAATGAGAGGATGTTATTGTGGTCCTATAAGTAAAATGGTGCAAGGTGTGAATTCAGCTAAGGTATGTAGTCACATCTTGAATACCTGCGTGTAGCTATTGATATGATGAGCGTACAGTGGAAACAGGTCAGGCATAGAATTCAAGATGTTGGAATTGGGCTCTATGGCTTATTTGGTTGAATAAAAGGAAATATCTTCAGAATTAATCAAGCTAATGTGTTCAACTGAGTTGTGGTAGCATGGGAAGGTGCATGAGGTGTTGAACAGTGATTTTAGTCTACTTCAATGTAGTTCTCCTCACGTTCAAGGATGAACATATGTTTAAGTAGGAGTGAATGTTAAGACCCAATCGGTAGTTTTGAGCTCTAGCACGTCCTTCAGTAATCTGAGGCCATGAGCAGCTTCATTTTAGATAATATGACTTGTACGCATGGTCGGAATTGAATCTCGGGAAGTCCGGAGTTGATTTGCAAAAGAGAATTCTCATTTCGGAAGCTTAAGGTTGAAAGAATTAACTAGGACTGGTTTTTTAGTAAATGACCTTAGAATCGGGATCTGAAGGTTCTAGCAAGTTCATATGATGGTTTCGGAGTTGGACGTATGCCCGTATCGGGTCTTGGATGACCCGAAAGCGTTTTGGCGCCTATTGTGGAAGTTAGCATTTTGGAAGAAATTTAATAAATTTGGCTTGAAGTACATTTCAGTGTAATCGATGTCCATTTGAGATTCCGAGTCTGTGAATAGCTCCATATGGTGATTCTGGAGTTGATAGCGCAATCAGAAGTGAACTCAAAGGTTCGTAGGTCATTTTGGAGTCATTTGGCTAAAGATATAAATTTGAAGGTTTTTGAGAAGTTTGACCGGAAGTGGACTTTTTGATATCGGAGTCGGAATCCGATTTCGAAAGTTGGAGCAGGTCTGTAATGTCGAATATGACTTGTCTACAAAATTTGGGGTCAATCGGATGTGATTTGATAGGTTTTAACATCGAAGATAGAAGTTTGAAATTCTAAAGTTCATAAAGCTTTGGAGGTCAATTCTTTGTTTTAGCATTGTTTGATATGATTTGAGGCCTCGAGCAAGTCCGCGGCGTGTTTTGGGACTAGTTGGTATGATTGGTTGGGGTCTGGGGGAGCCTCAGGTGGATTCCAGGTGGTTAACGGATCGAAAATGGCTTTGTTGAAGGTTAAGGTTGCTGGTTGCTGTCATAACTGCACCTACGAGAATTGGGCCGCAGGTGCAGAGCCGCAGATGAGGTCAGAGGGGCTGCAGATCTGGTTTGGACAAAGTGAAGGGGGCTGCAGATGCGGTCGAGAAGCCATAGATGCGCAATCGCACCTGCGGCAGTTGAGTCGCAGAAGCAGAAAAAAGGCAGCCCGGTGAGGACTGCATATGCGGTATTGGAACCGCACCTGCGGAACCACAGAAGCAATCAAGAGACCGCAGGTGTGAAAAGAGTTGGAGGAAGATGATTCTTATAAATTCGGGATTTGGCCATTTTTCTCTCATTTTCTCTTGATAAGGGTAATTTTGGAGAGCTTCAAGTGGGGTTTTTCATCATCAACAACAAGGTCAGCTAACCCCACCTATCTTGAGTTAAATATATTGATTTTGTGTGGATTTTAGCATGTACATTTGTAGAATTTGAGTTTGAGGGAAACCTTGGAAATTTAATATTCTTGGATTTTGACCATGATTTTAGGTATGGAATTAAGAGAAAATCATATATTTGAGTTCATGAGTTCATGGGTAAACTTTATCTTCGAAAATTTTCGGATTCCGGGCGCGTGACAAGCCTGAGGTCAGTTTTGTCAACTTCTCGATTGGGGTTAGAAATTGTTATGAATTATAATGAGTAATTGAATCCATATTAATGGTTTTTCATAATAATTGGCTCGCTTCGGAGCATTTTACATCAATTTGAGTCTTCGTGGAATGCCGGTTACAGATCTTCGAAGCGAGGTGAGTCTCGTTTATAACCTTGTAAAAGGGAATTGTCCCCGTAAGTGAAATAATTGGTTATGTGCTCCTATTTGTGGGGGCTACGTACTCACGAGGTGATGAGAGTCTGTGCATAGCTACTATTATGCTATTGTCCGGGTAGCTTAGGACCCAAAAGCATGCTATACATGATTATTTGTGAATATATTGACAGCTTGAATTGTTTAATCACATCGAATTAGTAAATGAATTTCTAAGCAGATAAAACTCCATTTTTCTTAAATGGTTAAAAGATGATTTCTTTTTCCTTGGATATTTGCTCCGTGTGAACTTCTCGATTGACTGTCTGTGTGTGTTTATTTATGGAATGGGTCGAATGCCTCGGCAGATTTAACAGATGCATCTATGGTTCGTGTCGTTCGACCATCAGCAGTGCATAATTTATTTTCTTTTGGATCACTCCGTACGTCCTCGGTATGATTTGCGCATGCTAGTACTGCTTGCCTTGAACTTGTTAAAGTTGTTGTAGCCTCTTCCCGGCTTGAGAATATTGTGTGAATGATGAAAAAGACTTTGGAAATTTCCTATAAAAGAAAGAACTGTTTCTTGCTTCACTGTATTGGTTTAAACTTATGCTTATAAAAATCCACTAGTTAATATATCATTGATATAACATTATTGGACCCTTAGTAAGTGCCTAAGTCGACCTCTTGTATCTACTTCTTCGAGCTTAGACGGGATACTTACTGAGTATACGTTGTTTTCATACTCATACTACATTTCTGTGCATTTTTGTTGCACATGCATATGCATCTCTAATGGCCTATCGGCCGTAGCAGGATGGTTGATACGGAGACTTAGGTCAGTTGCACTTCTCAAGGCGACCCGCAACCAGTAAAGTCTTTTTCAGATATATGTATTTATTTTTTGTCCAATATTTCTTTCGGACGGTTGTTGTGTTTTATTTCCTTCTTAGTAAATACTCATGCACTTGTGACACCGGGTTCTGGGATAATTATTGGGTATCTTGTATTTACTTCCAATTTTATTTTTCATTTACATTGTAAAGATTGTCTTTTACTATTAAAATCGAAGGAAAAATCTTAGTTTTCAAAAATTGTTAAAATAAGAACTTAATCAAGTAGTTTGGTTGGCTTGCCTGATAACAGTGTCTAGCATCACCACGACCCTTAGTAGATTTTGGATCGTGACATATACTCTTGAAAGATAAGTCGATATAGGAAGTTGTGTTGTTGCGATCTATCTGGCTGTAAATATCTTTGGATTTCTTCCATTTGAAACTCAATTTGAACCAGAGATGAAAGAGTTTGAGGGATATCAAATGATACATAGTACGATACCGTTAAAACAAAGTATTATAGTAAGAATAGATGCCTTGGATACAGGTAAACTTCTCAATGGATTCTATATCATCTCTTGTTTTGTTTCATTTAATTATTCTATTTTATAGTGTTACATGATAATAAAATGGTTAGAAATCCTTTATTTTTTAACCTAATTGCTCTTTTGACTTCGAAAAAAACCTTCTTTATCAATATACTATTTTTCTACACACACATCTCCATAATAGAAAATGATAATAGTTAAGATTCATTAAAAAAATTAAGAATCCACTCATGGGACAAGATATCCTTCCTGCACTAGGCACTAATAAATTTTTAATGTTTAATTAGATAGAGAATCATTCAAATTAATAACAAAAGCTCGTTGCTTTTTCTTCCCCTATAATTTGATTGAAGTCGTAGCCCTATCCATTTATTCATTCGACCAAACTTTATTTTGTTCCGTTCCAAGAATTCTAACACGGTTTTATACCCATCTACGAATAATGAAATATTCTCAGAACTTTCTGTTGATACGACATGCTATTTTTACCATTCATTCCCTTTCAAGATCAATCGTGGTCTTCCAAACTTTACCGAGAATATAGACAAATCTCTCACTTATTTCATATGTGTAAAAGGGACTAGCCGCATTTAAAAGCCGAGTACTCTACCATTGAGTTAGCAACCCAAAGAAAATATCGAAAAAAAAAGAAATAAAGAGATTAGACAAGACAACCAAAAACCATTGCAAGAATAAATCTAAAAAATACACTCACATTTTTTAATTAATTTAAAAAAAAAACTAAGATCTACTTCATTTATCACAATAAATTATATTTGTTCAATACACTGTTATCAATATAAATATCGGATAGTAAAAAAACAAAAGAAATTTCAATTAACAACAATAAAAAATATAAAAAAAAAGGACTTGTGTTAGATTGACACTACAAATCTAATCCAAATGAAATAGATACAAAAAAGTATAAATGAAAGAATAAATTAAGTGAAAAACAAAACTACAATTTATTTAGATTTATTTAATCTATAATGGATTCAATCAAGTTAAGTGAGATAACCAAATTTGATTTCTTTTTTAATTTTAGTAGAGTTCCAATGAAAAATGGAAAGCCACCCAATCGAAGAAAATACACGAATTTTATATTTCGAGAATCAATAAAATAAGATATTTTGTTGTTATAGAACACAAATTTCAATGGAAGCAATGATAAAAAAATACAAATAGAAAAGGAAAGGGAGGAAATACAAAACAAAATAGAAGAGAAAAGCCACACAAAGTTATATACAAATGACTACCCCCTTTTGCATTTCCTTAATTTATTTCCTTAATTGAATTTCGGTTGATTAGGATTAATTAGGATGAAGTTCCTTAAAAACCTCCACCGTTTTTAAAATATCTTGAACAGTTCGTGCAGGTTAAGCCCATTTTCAAGGAAATTAAAAGAGCAGGAACATTTTAAATAAGTTTGATTCTTTATCGGATCATAAAAACTCACTTTCCGAAGATCTTTTCCTTCTCTTCGGGATCGGACATTAATTGCAATGATTCGATAGACGGTCAATTGGGAAATATGTAGATGAACAACACCCAACCTCCCCCTCCCCCCCAACCCAAAAACATATAGGAAGGTTTATTATCGTACAGCTCGAGAAAAATGATTGGTTCGAGGTTTTGTCTCTGCATAGAATTCTATCTGAGAAATGACAAATAGGTTCATAAAATGATCAAATTAAAGATGTAAGTCTTTTTTCTTCTTTCTTCTTGAAAATGAGAAAAAACCATTCATACTCTCATAGCCCAACTTGGATAACTTTCAAACAGTTCAAAGGAAAATCTTTCGCCAATTTTATTTATTGAGCGGTCTTTCCTCCTTTTACGTTTTTCTCGTTCAAAATGAATTTGGATTCTTCAGTTCGATCCAGTTATTAAGACAATGAAAAAGGTGTTGCCTTGTTCTGGGATCCTTTATCTTTGTTTTATTTTAAATCATTGGGTTTAGATATTGCTTCGGTCTTTTAATCCTTTCAAAATGGCAGCTACATACCCCTTTTGCGATTTCTATGAAAGAATCCTACAGACAATGGATTCCCGCGTGAAACACTTTGGATCGAAAAAGTTTTTATCAATTCCAATAAAATTTTGAATTGGAAACTTGCTCGAATTGGACTCTTTCGATTTCCGTATCGAAATTTACGAAGTTGTTCCAATTTTTAATTGCTTGGCATTAATCCTAGACTCTTGCCCCGAGGAACTAATTAATACATTCTACTCCAGCTTCATCATGGATTATTTACATTCCAAGACAACCAAAAAGAGGGGTTCTAATGAAACAGAACCAATAATGTCGAGCCAAGAGCACCTTCATTCCTACATAAAATGGTCGATGTACAAATCCACAACGGATCTTGTCCTTCATGTCGCGTGTTACTTTCTACCATATCATTTCAAACAAAGTTTTACCATAACATTCCTCTAAGAACCGGCATGGAATTGATTCAATTATGGAATCATGAATAGTCATTGGTTGGGCTGATGTATAAACACCATAATTTATACTTTGTTCTATATCTATATACTATAGATATAAGTTACTATAGAGATAGGTGGATAAATATTTTTCTTTAGTAAGACCCCATCGCTAATATTAATTTATCTAAGATATTACTTAATATTTAATATATAAATAATTTATTTATATATATTTATATAAATAATAATAAATAAGACGAATAAATAAATTTTTTTTATTCTGCATTTTACGTGACTCGATAAGAGAGATTGACCTATTTCATACTTCTTGAAATAGCAAAGATTCACCTTATAACGAATGATTAAAACTATTTCTCCATCAAGGATCAGCGCTTACCCCTCTCTTGTTTGCCTTGGTGATGGATGCTCTAACCCGATATATTCAAGGGGATGTGCATTAGTGTATGCTATTTGCTGATGACATAGTATTAATAGACGAGACGAGGGTCGGTGTTATTGACAGGTTAGAGGTATGGAGACAGAATCTCGAGTCTAAGGGTTTCAAAATAAGCAGATCTAAGACAGAATATCTGGAGTGCTAGTTTAGCGCCGAGCCGAGCGAAGTAGGCAGGGACGTGATGATTGGATCTCATGTCATCGCCAAGAGGGATAGTGTCAGATATCTTGGGTCGGTGATTCAGGGGGACGGAGAGATTGAAGGGGACATCACTCATTGTATAGGAGCGGGGTGGTCAAAGTGGAGGCTTGCATCAGGAGTCCTGTGTGACAAGAAAGTTCTACAGAAACTCAAGGGAAAAATTTATAGAGCTGTGGTTAGACCTGCCACGTTGTATGGGGCGGAGTGCTGGACAGTGAAGAACACTCATGTTCAAAGAATGGAGGTTGCGGAGATGAGGATACTCAGGTGGATGTGCGGGTCCACCAGGTTATATAAGATTAAGAATGAAGTTATTCGAGAGAAGGTGGGGTTGGCCCCGGTGGATGAGAAGATGCGAGAAGCGAGGCTGAGGTGGTTCGGACATGAGTGGCTGGCGATGGTCGGCGTATGGCGAGGCAGAGGGAGGCCTAAGAGGTATTGGGGGGAGGTGATTATGCATGACATGACTAGAATGCGGTTTCCAAGGACATGGCCCTTGATAGGAAAGTCTAGAGGTCTAGTATCAGGGTTGTAGGATAAGAGGCTCCTAGAGTTTTTCGTACTCCTAACCCGGGGTTGGGTGAGGCTTGGCAGGGCTATGGATTGTGTATTGGATTGTGTCTCCCTTATGGCAGTTATTTATGGTAGTCACTGTCTGATATTATTGCATGCTATTCATTTATGGTTCTTTTGTTTAGATAATTATTTACGCTATTTATGCTGGAGTTACTAATGCCCTTTTGTTTTTGTTTTTGTTTTTCGTTTCCTTCACTGAGCCGAGGGTCGGCTGGAAACAACCTCTCTACCCTTTCGGGTAGGGGTAAGGCCCTTCTACATATTATCCTCCCCAGACCCCAATTTGTGGGACTATACTGGGTAGTTGTTGTTGTTGTTGTGTGTATATATATATATATATATATATATATATATATATATATATATATAGTTAAAATTAAAGTATACATTTATTACTTCAAATTAAAGTCCAATACCTTCAACATAATACTTCAAATTAATCTAACAAACTAGAATATGAAGCATAATACGTCTGATAATTTTAAAATAACACAAATTGCCTCAAATTAACTTAAAATCTTAAATACGAATGTCTGGAGAACGCGGAAGACACCTCTTTATGTACCTCCTTAAAGAGCCTATGCCATCTTTTCGACGACGAGTGTAGACTCGACCACAGTTCTTGCAATTTAATATGTAAAATTCTTCATTTTCTTCTACCATATTAAAGTGTTTCAAAATAAATGGGTAAAATATAAAATCAGCAGGCATGATTTTACTTGAATTAAGAATTTGAGTTTAAGAAATGAGAGATGAGTGAAGACTTGAATACTTCAATTTGAGTTTGAGAAATGAGAGAGATTGATAAATTTGTGAGTAAAAATAAAAGAATGAGAGGATATTTATAGTTAAGAATATCGAAAATGTATAATATTATAAAGTTTGAGGTTAAAATAAAGTTTGAGGGCCAAATGACTATTTCTGAAAGTGCCAAACGGCTAAAAATGAAGGCCAATGGCTACATCTAAAATTGTGACCGTTAGCCCTTTTTAAAATTTTTCTAAAGAATAGCCGTTTGGCCTGTTTGATCCGATTGAGCCGGCCAGGCCCGCCTACCGGTGTTTAGCCCGGGCTCGCAAGATTTTTGGCAAGGACCAGCCCCATGTGGGATTTTTGCACGACTAGAGACCGGCCCGTTTGAACCGGTCCATTTGGCCCGCGGTCCTGGGCTAATCCACAATACAGCCTTAAATAGAGTTCTTTTATTTAACATGCTACTACTATATTAAAAACACGAAACCCTTAACAAAATGTCGTTCGTGTTATAAACTAAAGCAAAAGACAAGAACAATAGAACAAGAACAATAGCAATAGAGAGAAGAGTAGAGAGAGTTCTTCTTATTGAGTTGAGAGGGGTGAATTACAATGGTAGAGAGCACCTCTATTTATAGGGAGGAGGAAGATCTTGCTACCAATAATAGGACTCTAAAATCTCTCTAATTAAGTACATTAAAGACATTCACCTTAAATAGAAGTGTAAGAATCTTCTATTTCATAACACTCCCCCTTGAATGTCTATTCAATGATGTGCCTCATAAAACCTTAAAACCAAAACCCAATGGGAAAAATTAAAGTAAGGAAAAAGAGTACACATGTTTGAATATGCGCCTATTGGTTGCCTCGTTAAAAACCTTGCAAGGAAAACCCAGTGGGACAAAACCTTGTAAGGGAAAAAGAGTGCAACGCGCATTGACTTCCCCTAATGAGTACATCAATTTATATCCTTGAGCATTTGCATTCCAACCTTGTGCATCATCTTCAAAACGATCTTTGGTAGACGTTTGATAAGTAAATCAACCATATTGACTTGAATAAATATTCCGCACCTTGAAATCATCATTCTTGATAGATATGAACATCTTCATATAATGTCGCGGAATAGCTCTTCAATATCTCCATAGATGCATTCTCAAATCCATCATGCTTATAGTTATGGCAAGATTCATATGTACACAAATTGTACTTAGGATGCGGTACTTCAGGACCAAGAATTGCATATGCTTCAAGCAACTTAAATCTTTCAAGTTAAGTCATATAAGTCGCATAATAGACTTTAGCTGCATATCAATCTTTCATTAGTGATACTAAACAAATAAGATATCAAAAACTGACTATACATACCTTTGACTTTTATCTTTCAAGCATTTGAACAATAGGTTCAAAACTACATGTCTTTCATATGGAATCAATTCTTCTTGAATTGTATCTCTTCCATTTAGTTACTTTCTTTGGGTCAGCAAATGCGTATAGCATGCTTTGCAATATGTTGCAATTGAATTATCCCTTTTATGAACTTCAGGTTCATATCATGATATTCGGGGATATACATATACAAATGATAATTCATCCCATGTAACCTTTTCTCAAGTGTTTATCATGTCTCCCCCTCATGTTAGTAAAGCTAACATGTTTCCTCAACTTTGGAAAATCATCTTTGTGCATTATGTCAATATACACAGCACCTTAATATAAGATGAAATTATTTTGGTTCCTGACCCTGAACCACTTTTGAGGGGAGAATATACTCTTGTATACAACTTATATCAAACTGATATATACAACTTCGTTCTCATAAGGAACATTTTAGCTATTAAGTGGAAGCACTCAATAATTATCTTGCTAAACCAACTTTGATATAAACCAACTTATCAAGATTAACTGTCTTGAGTAGAGAATCTGGAAACTATGCTCGAAGTTAGATTACTGAGCGTTTTACCTCGCAAGCACGGCCAGGCTGCGGGTTAATAACAATTGCGCATGTAACCATTCCATAGATGCATCATATGTGGTATACATGGCGGGTGAATGGGCCCATATTCACCTTTGATATTTCCAGAATTTAGGGGCTTCAACCCGAACTCTTTAGTTGGTCAGTTCATTACTGAGAACAAGAACTTCTAGTTCTTTGATATTCACCTATGTGAATTTGCACATCATACTTCAAATGAGATGGCTAACACGAATGTCAACTGAATAAATTATCAATATTGGTAAACTTCAAATTTACACCATGACATGTGCACTTATCAATAAACTTCGGGTTTATTATGACATGGGTTTTATACCAATAGATATCCACTTTATTGTGGCATTCTTTCGTTTGTGTAGTACAAACTGGAGAACAAAGCGGGTAGCTTTTCATATACAAATTACCCCGCTACAAGTTGTAGTAATAGGAGAATCAAAGCCTTCCTTTATTTATAGTCTCAATATAATCAATCGCTTTCGCGTGTACTTTGGAAACTGAATAAGTTTCTTTGAGACTTACTACAGCACAATACTCAATTGTGTTTCTCCAACATAGTAATAATTGGCTCTTCGAGAGCTCTCAATTAATTTTGTACTACCACAGACTGAGGTTCGAGATCCTCACATTCTTGCGTTCCGTATTTTCAAGAGTCTCAGGCTCAATAGATTCTTCGTGAATCTCGGAATTAATCAAATCATGAGCGTCCTCATGTGATTCTTTCATAGTGTCATTTAGATCGTTCTTTTTCCTCTTTCTAGGATTTCGATCTTTGGAACCTAATGGTCTGCCACGCTTCTGGCGTGCATTTGACTCATTGGATATGACACTAAATATTTTTCCAATAGGGACTTCAATACGGATCGGAACATTTTCCGCGTGAATGTGAGATTTCGTTATCCTCTTCAAGTCCGTAAATGCGTCAGGCATTTGATTTGCTATTCTTTGCAAATGGATAATCTTTTGTGCCTCTTTCTTTCAAATAGAGGTATGTGGATCAAGATGAGATAATGATGCATTTTTCCACAAAATTTCCCGTTTGGTTTCACCAACTTCTCCCCCTAATTTTGGGAAAAGTGTCTCATCAAATTGACAGTTTGCAAATAGTGCAGCGAACAAATCTCCTGTCAATGTTTCGAGGTAGCGAATAATGGAGGACGCGTCAAACTCAACATATATTCCTAACCTCCTTTGCAAACCCATTTTGGTGCGGGATGGCGGTGCTACAGGCACATATACTGCGCATCCAAAGCTTCTTAAATGGGATATATTGGGTTCATGACCCAAAACCAATTGCAATGGGGAATATTTGTGTCAATTCGTCAGTCAGAGACGAACTAGCATTGCTGCATGCAACATAGCGTGACCCCAAACCGAAGTGGGCAGCCGACGAACTAGCATTGCTTCATGCAAAATGGCGTGACCCCAAACCGAAGTGGGCAGCCGACAAACTAGTATTGTTGCATTCAAAATGGCGTGAACCCAAACCGAAATGGGCAGCCTCGTTTTCATGAAGAATTCAAGATTATTCTCATCTATTGTCTCAATATGATATCCATTTTGAATGATATCTTTAAAACTCAACAAGTTCCTTTTAGACTTGGAGGAGAACACTTTGATTGATATCATTAAAACTCAACAAGTCCTTCTTAGACTTGGAGGAGAACATTGCATTCTCTATGATTAACGTCATGCCTTTGGGCAGAGTTACAATTGCTCTTCCGGAGCCTTCAATCAATTTACTACTTCCATAGATTGTAGTAATGTTTGCCTTACACAATTACTCTTCTTTTCTTTGAGTATTGTATGTGTAGTACATGAATCAACTAGGCAAATACTTTTACAATTGGACGTTGGTCCAAGTTCGCTTTGTGAGATATCCATTTTGCTTTCCCATCGTTTGACATACATAAATATAAGTATAAACAACTTCAATTCTTTTGTTTCGCGTTTAAACAGCGTTTTGGGAAGCAGTTATTTAGGATATTCGAATATTGTATTCTAATATTCGAATATAATGCCTTGCGGAAAAAATAATACTTTAATGCGAAAAATATTAGATATTCGAATATTTAAGCACATATTCTAATATCTTGCCAGATATTCGAATATAGGAATTCTGATATTCGAATATCTGGCCCAGATATTCGAATATCAGACTCTGATATTCGAATATCTGGCCTGGCGGAAAAAAGTTCGTTTTATTGCTAAATATTAGACGATCGACTAGTTTTTAGGTTAGTCGATTACCTCTACTGTACAATAAAAATATTTGAGCATATTGAAACATTCTAAAGGGCTAATACTAACATCATATCATGAATTAACTAATACGAGCTAATGCTAATGACTATTAATTTATTCATTGACTAATACAAGTAGAATCAAACAGCTCCATCTTCTTTCATCATGGTTCCATCACCGATTAGGTGGTCTATCTTTCCCTCGGGTTGCTCAAAGAAGTCTGCCACATCCAGGTGGGTGAAGTCAAAGTTGTCATCAGAGACAAAATTTGTTTCAGGGCGTTTTCTCTTTCGAGATGCGTGATAAAGGTCAACCAAGTGTCTTGGTATTCAGCAAGTCTTAGACCAGTGCCCGTTTCCACCGCAACGATAACATATAGTTTCTGAACTATTTGCCTTAGGATCTTCGGGATCCCGTTTCTGCTTTCGGTGGTTATCTCTCTTTGTGGGGTGACGGACTTCTTTGGAATTTCTTCCTTGTCCACGTCCTTGGCTTTGACCCCGTTTATGACCATGACCATGGTCCCTTTTATGTTTGGCATAATGAGAGTGCACCATATCTGCTTCAGGCAGTGGTGTAGACCCAGTTGGTCTATTTTCGTGATTTCTCATGAGCAGTTCATTATTTTGCTCAGCCACTAGTAAGAGAGAAATCAGTTCAGAGTACTTCGTAAAGCCTTTCTCTCGGTACTGTTGCTGCAGTACCATATTGGAGGCATGAAACGTTGTAAACGTTTTCTCAAGCATATCGTAATCGGAGATGTTATCTCCACATAGCTTCAGTTTAGAAGTAATTCTGAACATAGCAGAATTATATTCAGAAACGGACTTAAAGTCCTGTAGCCTCAGATGAGCCCAATCATATCGTGCTTGTGGCAGAGTGACCAACTTCAGGTTGTCATATCTCTCCTTTAAGCTGTTCCACAAAACGAGTGGATCCTTGACGGTGAGATATTCAATCTTCAAACCTTCGTCAAGGTGGTGGCGCAAGAAAATCAAGGCCTTCGCACAATCTTGGGTGGATGCTTTTTCTTTATCTTTGAGGGTGTCTCCGAGACCCATAGCATCTAGGTGGATTTCAGCATCCAACACCCATGTCATATAGTTCTTGCCCGAAATTTCAAGGGCAACGAACTTTCTTTTCATAATGTCAGACATACTCGAAAAATAAATTAGGAAGAGGGAAAATACCTTGGATTTTCGAAAATGGTACTTGAGACGGTAGAGTCTCGTGCTGATAACGTGTTATAAACTAAAGCAAAAGACAAGAACAATAGAACAAGAACAATAGCAATAGAGAGAAGAGTAGAGAGAGTTCTTCTTATTGAGTTGAGAGGGGTGAATTACAATGGTAGAGAGCACCTCTATTTATAGGGAGGAGGAAGATCTTGCTACCAATAATAGGACTCTAAAATCTCTCTAATTAAGTACATTAAAGACATTCACCTTAAATAGAAGTGTAAGAATCTTCTATTTCATAACAGTTCGTCTTTTTTACCTTTTTAAAATAGTGTTTTCACCTAACAAAATAATTACTTGATTATTTTTCTAATATATAAGAATAATCATTTAATTTTTTTCATAATATTTAGAACTTTAATTTTTTTAACTGCTTCCAATTCTAGAATTTAAGTTCTAATATTTAGAATCTAACGCTTATTATGATTTAGTTATAAGCAAATTGAAATAGAAGAATTATGCTTAACGGACGTCACTAATTAATTTGTAAGTAAAGATAGTATCCTCTTTTATTTAGGAGTTAAGAGTTTTTGGCAATTAAATAATTTTTATTTCTTTGATTTAGCAAGAGCTCCTAATATTAAGAAATTTAAATTATAAATCTCCTGCTTAGTATATAAAACATTAAAATTACTTAATATTTTAAGGTCACGCCTTTAATTTTATTATTGTTTGTTAAACAATTTATAGCCAATCATAAATTTAAAACCAATTAATTCAATACAATTAAATTATCTTAGTAAAAATAAAAATAAAATAAAATTTTTTTGTGAAAAATTATGTTTGATTCTCTAGGTATCCAATAGTTTATTCATTACCTTTTAGTTAAATATATCTTCTATATAATTTATGTACCAAAATATAAAACACATTCTTAAATACTAAATCATTCACTATTATGATATTCTTTAAACATCAAATGTTAGAAATACTTTAAAATGGAATTTAACAATGACACGATATATATATATATAATTTCATAATTTTTAAAAAAATTCTATTTTTTGATATGAGGTACACATGCAAAGCGCATACTTTAAAACTAGTATAATAGAAAACAATATAGGGAATTGATTTATCCTTTAACGAGTTTTAGATGAGTTAATCCAAATTAATAGAAGCCCAAATATGAATATCAGATGGCAAAAAGGAGTTTTTATATTCATATGCTATATAGGAAATCTTTTTACTCTCAATGTTTAAGGTTGATTTAATTACACTTAGTATACCAAATTATCAATTCTATATCATAATTAATTAAGGATATAATTAATGAGATATTTTTTACTCCTTAATTAAAGGATTTTCGTTTAATTCCAGTATCTCCACTCATCCCACGTTTCTCTCTCCTAACCCCTCAGTCTCACCCGCATTTTACTCATACCCACATTCTTTTTACAGGCTTCCACCATTGACAGCCATTAAAAAACTTGAAAGCTTTGAATTCAAATTTAGGGTTTCAAAAATCATTATTCGTTTTGAATGGGTGTTGTTGTACATAATTGAGAATATATTTTGGAGTTTATGTCTCAATTTTGAGGGATTTTGGTGAAGATTTAGACTTGTTTTTACCTGAATTTCAGATTGAAACTTGAAATTGTATAGAAATTGTTTTTACATATTATAGAAATTGTAGATAAATTGTAGAAAAACTGTAGATTATTTTTTGCATAAGATTTGTAAAAGTTTTAGTCGTTTTTTATTTGTGAAAACAGAAAACAAAGCATCTACAATCACAATACAAATAATCTACAATCTATTTACAAAAAATCTATAAACTGGGTATATTGAATTTTAATATTCCAATTCCCATTTGATTGTAGTTTAATTTGGACTTTCGACATAATTGATTTTTTGCAAAAGATTTGTATAAGTTTTAGTCGTTTTTGATTTGTGAAAATAGAAAATAAAGCATCTACAATTAAAGTACAAATAATCTATAATTTATCTACACTTTTTCTACAATTTTAGATGCTTCATTAAATATATAAAAATATATAAAAAGAAACTAATTGAAGGATATATATAGACATGAACAAAAATAGATAAAAAAAATGAAAAGAAAAGTAGGCGTGCCATCACCAAAATCTTTTGTAAAGATATATATCGGCAGAATCCTTTTGAAAAGAAGCACTCGGAGCAAGACAATTAACTCTCAGCTCCAAAACCTTGTTTGATATAATAATTATAGAGAAAATGTGGACAGAATAAATAAATTAGAAACTGTACCATTTTTTATAATAAAATTTTATATATGATAAAAATGAGCCGTGAAGAATCTATCTACTTTCCAGAATACCCACATGTTAAAAAACTGATCAATGATTATCTCTTTTACCATATGTTATTTTATCACATCGAATATATATCTCAACTTTATACTAGTTTGTAATGATAGCCTTGACTTAGCCAAATCAGAACCATGCACTCAAAGAACCATGCTTGCTAAATATCTAAACCTCTGACATATATCAAACCAGAAGTATTACTATTGTACACAAACATTCCGAAATAAATCATACTAATATAAAAGATTCATGATACTAATGCAACACAATAACATAACCAAAAGTAGGCTAGCTGCATTAATAGAGCAAGAGTCGAGATTTGAAATATGTGGATTCAGTATTCTAATTCGTTTAAGTTATTAGCTTTTAAATTAATAATTTGTGTATAATTTAATACCTTTTTAAGATAAATACAAGATTTAGACAAAAATTATTGAATTCAGCCAAAAAAAAAGGCTAGCTCCACCCTTAATTAGTTGTATAGTTCACACATATAGAGTGCTCTGAACTGGCATAATATGATCAAAGGCGGAGCTAGGTTTATGAGTTTACAAGTCCTAATCCCTATGAATTCTAGAAAAGATACCTCACGGGGTTCTTTAATGAATTTTTATTACAATTATAGGGGTATTACCAGAATTACTACGTTATGCGGAACTGTAGCTTCAGCCTTGAATTTATGTGAGCCCATTTATAACTTATGAAATTCAAGAATGGTGAAGAAATGATCGATATAGAAACTTCGGCAATCGGCGAAACCGGCCGATCGGCTGAGCTGCCGATATTCATCTTCAGTGCGATGCTTACCTTTGGCACGGTAGATTGTCATGACAAAGATGTCACCTTCAAGAAGTGCTCGAGTTCTTTTGCTATCATCAGTATGGTGTGGCAAAACTGGCTCACAAGCAATCAATTTGCCTTTCTCAGGTAGTGCGTTATAACAACTCTTCATTATTTGCTTGCATTCAACGTCAGTCCATGTTGTTAGCACCCACTACATATCACAACCAGAATTCAGAGCAACAACTAATAAATCATTAAAGAGAAACAGAGAGATATTCATTTGTTTATGCATAATAGTGGAGCTGGCTTGTTTTGTCTCTGAGGAAACAAAGATTAAGAGAACAAAAGCTCATAGAGCTTCTCTTAATCTTAGTGATGGATGGTCGTTTACAACAAATTTGGCACAACACCCAAAGGGGAGAATTAATATGGCTATTGTGGAAGCCAATGATATTTTAGGTAGAACTACTGATCAACTAATACATAGTGCAGTAGACATAAAGGTACTGGGATGAACTTCCATGTAACCATGGTGCATGTGTACACTGATATAGCTCTTAGGAGGAACCTGTGGAAGGAGTTAGTAGAAATATGCAACCATAACCGAGGACCATAGGCTGTGATGGGAGATTTCAACAATGTTTTGAATAAAGATGATAGAATAGGAAGCCTTGTGACAGTAGCTGAAACAAGGGATTTCAAGAAATGTGTGGATACATGTAATTTTCAAGAACTCAAATCAATTGGTTCCTATTATACTTGGACTAATAAACAAAGTGTAGAAGACAGAGTACTCAGCAAAATAGACAGAGTTTTGGTTAATTTCGATTGGTTATCACAGGTACCAACTTCTACAGTACATTATATGACTGAGGGACTGCTTCACCATTGCCCAGCCATCATCAACTGGGAGAATGGAAATCAGAAGAGAATAGACCTTTCAAATACTTTAACATGAGGAGTATGGATCCTGATTTTAAGAAAAAAATGACAAATAGCTGGAATGCTGAAATCACAGGGACCAAAATGTACCAAATAGTGGGGAAATTGAACAGATTGAAATGAGTTCTGAAGCAACTGAATAGCACTAATTCAGCGACATAGAGCTGAAAGCTGAGCAAGCTAAGGTAGAACTGGAGAAGTGCCAAAAGCAGCTGCAACAAAGTCCCACCAGCACCGGTCTTATTGATAAGGAGCAGGAATTGGCAAGCAACTATAGAAGATTTAAAGAAGCAAATGACCAGTTTTTAAGACAGAAGCAAAGTACAATGGTTGAAACAAGGAGACCAGAACGACAAGTACTTTAACAGTTATATGAAGGCAAGAAAAAATGCTAACAAAATTCTTTCAATACAGGTCTTGATGGGTAATATGGTAACTAATATGGATGGGATAGCAGATGCATTTATGGAATTATACACTAAATTACTAGGGTCTACTACATATAGCAAAACACATGTATGTAGTACTCTGGTTAGAAAAGGCCAAGTTGTGACAGAGGCTCAAATGAAGATATTAGTAGAAGATTTCACTAAGATGGAAGTCAAGCAAGCACTATGGCAAATTCATGGAGAAAAAGCTCTTGGTCCTGGTGGATGTGAGAGTAAATTCTTCAAAGATAGCTGGGATATAACTGGCAAAGACCTTAAGGAGGCAGTGCTCGAGTTCTTTACATCAAGAAAACTGCTAAAGACAATCAACAATACAGTAATCACAGTGATTCCTAAAAGCAGTCATGCAGAGGCAGTTGGGGACTACAGACCTATTGTCTGTTGCAATACAGACTATAAGGTCATATCTAAAAGTCCATATAATAGGTTAAAACTCATCCTGCCAGACATAATTTCTGAAAATCAAAGTGCTTTTGTAGCCGGAAGAACAATCATGCAGATATTCTGATTTGTCAAGACTTGGTTAGGCTATTCATTAGGAACGCTGCAACAAAGAGTTAGTTTGATTAAAATAGACCTTATGCAGGCCTATGATTTCATAGAATGGGAGTTTGTGGAAGAACTGCTACATGCACTCAACTTCCCTATGAAGTTCTTAAGGTGGATAATGGAGTGGATATCAACTTCTCATTATATAGTGGCTATAAATGGAGGGCTTTATGGGAACATTAAAGGAAAGAGAGGTTTGAGACAAAAGAGACACTATATCTCTTTTACTATTTGTAATATGTATGAAGTAACTCTCAAGGACAATGAGATTAGTGGCACAGCGGGAGGAATTCAATTTCCATACCAAGTGTAGAAGTTTGCAGCTCAATATATATGTTTTGCGCATGATGCGCTCCTCTTCTGTAAAGGGGAGATCCAATATGTGATGTTAATGCTGAGAGGGCTCGAGTCATTCTCCAGATCCTCAGGATTAACTCCAAGTGCAGGAAAGTCAAACATTTTTTGTTGTGAATATGAAGACACAGGAGAAGGAAGACTTGTGTAAACTAACAGGGTATAGCAAAGGTAGACTCCCATTTAAATATTTAAGGGTTCCAATATCATCTAAGAAACTATCAGAAATGGACTGTCAAGTATTAGTGGATAAACTGGCTGCCAGAATAAGAAGTTGGGGTACAAGAAACCTATAATACGCAGGTCAAGTGCAAATGATAAATGTAGTATTGATGCACGCTCACACATACTGGCTTCGATCTTCATACTTCGTAAAGCAGTTCTTAAAAGCATCACAACAAACTATCGAAATTACTTGTGGGTTGGTAAGGTGGAAACAAACAGGGTACCCCTAGTAGCCTGGGACCTTGTATGTTGACCAAAACAAGAAGGAGGGATAGGCATAAAGGAATGCGTGGCATGGAATGAGGCAGCTATAGGAAAATATGTATGGGATATAACACAAAAGACTGACTCTCTATGGGTCAAATGGATTAACCATATATACCTCAAAAATGTAGATTGGTAGCAATATAATGTAGCAAAGGACAACTGTAAGATATATGGACTTATATCTACATACATATGAACAATATATGGATAAATTATATGTTATGTGCTATCTTTTGGTTTGGCCTATTTTTGTGGTCTTATGGACATTATGTTAAGGGGGCCAATGTATTGTCATATAAAGTGTAGGACTAATGTGTAGATACCCAAAAGGGTAACCTTAGTTAATGATGGGCTAGCTAAGGTTACATATATGTAACCATGGTTACAAGCTTGTGACTCTTGAGTTATGTAACTCTTGTGACTCTTGGGTTATGTAACTCTTGTGTTATAAAGTGGGGGTTATGGTTCCCACATTAGTGCAAGACAAGACTCTTCTTCCTCCCATTGAATCAAGAGCCAAAATACTCCATTGTTGTCTTGCAAATAGTGTGGAAAATCATAAACCATTTTGATCATTGTCATTACATTGATATTGTTGTGAAACCACACACATTATTTAGTCTTGTGAAGAATCTTGTGGATACACATACCATCAAGAACAAACTTGAAGGAAAGGATTAAGGAGCATTCTTCAAAAGGCATAAGGACAATCATAAAAAAAAGGAGGTTCAACAATTCCACATATGGATTCAGGTTAGCTTCCGCTCATGTAGTTTAATTCCGGATTATTCAATATGAAGGTTGTTATATTTAGTCGGAATCATAATTCTAACAATTGGTATCAGAGCCATCCTTCATTTTTGGATAATTTGGATGTTCATAAGATTCATGTTATGTTAGGATTCATGTTTAAGTTTAATTAGAATTTTGTTTATGAAATTCTACCATGAAATAGCATGATCTTATGAATGTTATGTTTTGATATAATTTGATGTTTTAATATCATGTTAAAATATTGTAAATAGCATGATTTTAGTTGGTTAACAACATGTTTTTTATGTTTAAGATTCATGTTGAAAATCATGTGTTATTCAGAAAAAATTTTTTGTTCAGTGCCTCAATACAATCGATTGTTTCCTTACACAATCGATTGTCTTTGACGTTTAAAATTCTGGCAGTTTTTTGGAACACCAGAATAATCGATTGTATATTCTATACAATCGATTGTTCTGGTCCAGTGAGTTGAAACGTTTTTTAATTATACCATACAATCGATTATCTATTCTAGACAATCGATTGTAATGGTCCAGAAACTTAAAAAAATTTTATCAAAACCAAAATAATCGATTGTCTGCTTTTGACAATCGATTATATTGGTCCAGTTTCTTAAAACCAGCATAATCGATTATATGGTTTTGACAATCGATTATGTTGGTCCGGAAACTTAAAAAAAATTTCTCAAAACCAAAATAATCGATTGTCTGGTTTTGACAATCGATTATATTGGTCCAGTAACTGGAAAAAAAAAATTTTAAGCCAAAGATAATCGATTGTCTATTGCTTACAACCGATTGTTTTTGTCCAATAAGGTTAAAAACGTTTCAACTCTCTTAAGTTTCAGTGAATGTTAATTGTTTTTTAAAGTCCATCAATAAAGTAAACAACAATTAATATTCAAGTGTTACATATCAACATATGTAACATATTAAGTTGAGATTCATAATAAGGCTTAAGGAACTAAAGTTTATAGCATCTAATATTTTAATTATTCAATTGAAGCATTATGTTGCCAAAGTAACCTCTATTGTGTAGACTGATTAATTTTAAAATATAAGATGACTGTGGATGTTAGTCTTCCATGCGTTTAACACCGGCCCAAAGGAAGGTGTTATTTGGCAGGAATTCGAACATGCTTGTGGTGGTAAATATGAGACGATTATTTGGTTTTCCATGTGAATATTAAATCGACCCAAAGGAAGGTTTAATATTTGACAGGAGTTTATTGTCTATGTTTGATCACTACACCAAGAGTACCACTTACAAGTTATTTTTCTGTCCAAAGACTAAAATCAATGTTGTGCTAGGTATCTTGTAATGGGAATGCCTAATTTTGAATCTATAAATTTGAATCTATAAAGTTAAAGTTCAAGTACTTGTAAGCATGTATTCAGTAAGCGTTTTGTTCTATTTTCAGTAAATTCTTCTGCTTCTACGATCTCTGCCAACATCAATAGCATCCTTGTGCTTAACGGCACTAACTTTAAGGAATGGAAAGAGAACGTCATGATCGTTCTCGATTGCATGGATCTTGACCTTGCTCTTCGGATTGAGCAACCTACTCCTCTTGAGGATACATCCTCTCCTGATGAAAAGAGAGCGATGGAGAAGTGGGAACGCTCGAATCGCATGAGTCTAATGATCATGAAACGTGCAATTCCAGAATCATTCAGGGGCACTATGAATGATGAACCTAATGCCAAAGTTTTCCTTGAAAACCTCGAACAGCGTTTTATTCAAAACGAAAAGGCGGAAACAAGTACACTATTGAGTAAACTTGTTTCCATGAGGTATAAGGGCAAGGGAAACATTCGAGAGTACATTTTGGAAATATCCCATCTTGCTTCGAAACATAAGTCACTCAAGCTGGATTTACCTGAGGAACTGCTTGTGTACTTTGTTTTGATATCTCTTCCTGCACACTTTAATCAGTTTAAGGTCAGTTACAACTGCCTGAAGGAGAAATGGTCTCTTAATGAGCTCATTTCACACTGTGTGCAAGAAGAGGAAAGGATAAAGCTAGATAAGACTGAAAGTGCTCATTCGGCATCCTCTTCTAAGGAAACTAAGAAGAGGAAGGGTAAGGAAGTTGCGGTCGCAAAGCCCAATAATAAGCAACATAAGGAACCTAAGGTTGAAATCACTGAATTAGGTTGCTTTTTCTGTAAGGGGACTAATCATGTGAAGAAGGATTGTACCAAGTACCATGCCTGGCGTGCGAAAAAAGGTACACTTCTTTCTCTTGTTTATTCTGAAGTTAATTTAATTTCGGTACCTAAGGATACTTGGTGGATAGATTCTGCTGCTACTACTCACATAAGTATATCAATGCAGGGTTGCCTGAACTGCCGAAAACCAAATAATGGTTAAAGATACATCTATGTGGGTGACGGCAAGAAGGTGCCAGTTGAAGCTATTGGCAAATTTAGGCTGTTGTTTAAGACCGGTTTTCATTTAGATTTGGATGAGACTTTTATTGTACCGTCTTTTAGACGGAACTTAATTTCAGTTCCCCAATTGGACATATCTGGTTATAAATGTACATTTGGGGATAATAAAGTTAGTCTCTTTCAAAATTCTAATCTTATTGGTACTGGTGTTTTATCAACATTTGATAGCTTATATTTGGTTGATACAATAACTTCAAATAAAGAAACTTTGCATAGAAGTTTAAGTGGTACTAAAAGGAAATTAACTAATGAGAATTCTATTTCACTCTGGCATAAACGTTTGGGTCACATATCCATTCAAAGAATTCAGAAACTCGTGTCAGATGGAATTCTTGATTCTCTTGATTCCTCAAATTCGGAAATTTGTATTGAGTGTATCAAGGGAAAACAAACAAACAAGACTAGATTGGGTGCTAAGAGAGCTACGACGTGTTAGAATTGATACATACGGATATTTGTGGGCCATTTCCTACTCCTTGTCGGAATGGTCAACAATACTTTATCACATTCATAGACGATTACTCTCGTTATGGGTACCTATATCTTATTCACGAAAAGTCTCAATCCATAGACGTGTTCAAATCATTTAAGGCTGAAGTTGAAAATCAACTAAGCAAACGAATTAAATCCATTAGATCTGACCGTGGTGGTGAATACTATGGTCGATATGATGGTTCCGGTGAACAACGTCCAAGGCCTTTTGCTAAATTCCTAGATGAGTGTGGGATCGTCCCTCAATATACTATGCCAGGCAATCCTACGATGAATGGTGTAGCTGAGAGATGAAATAGGACCCTTAAGGATATGGTAAGAAGTATGATTTCTCGTACTTCTTTGCCAGACTCACTCTGGGGTGAAGCATTAAAAACTGCAACTTATATTCTAAATAGAGTTCCAAGTAAAGCTACAATTAAAACCCTTTATGAACTTTGGACTGGGCATAAACCCAGTATTCGGCATTTTCACATTTGGGGTTGTCTAGCTGAGGCAAGGTCTTATAGGCCGAATGAAAAGAAACTGGACGCTAAGACAGTTAGTAGCTATTTTGTTGGATACTCTGAAAAATCCAGGGGTTTTAAGTTTTATTATCTCACTTCTAGAACTATTTTTGAGACGGGAAATGCTAGGTTCTTTGAGGATATTGAGTTTGGGGGGTGGGGAGATAAAGTTGTTAGAGATTTTGTCTTTGAGGAAGAACATGTGTCTTTCCCTCAAGTTGTTGATCTTGGTCTTCCTGACTCGGATCACACAACTTCAGTTCAAGACAATCTCGAAAATCTCCCCCATCAGGAACCTGATATAACTAATGAAAATCAAACTCAACAACCTCAAGTAACTGAAATGCCATTAAGGAGATCCACTAGAGAGAGGAGAAATGCAATTTCGGATGATTATGTAGTATTTCTCCAAGAACAAGAAAGTGATATTGGACTTGAGGAAGATGATCCAATCAACTTCCGTCAAGTCATTAAGTGTTCTAACTCTCAAAAGTGGATTGATGCCATGAATGATGAGATGAAGTCTATGAGCGATAATGACGTTTGGGAGCTTGTTACATTGCCCGAAGGTACGAAAACTATTGGTTGTAAATGGATTTTTAAAACCAAAAGGGATTCAGGGGGCAATGTTATTAAGTACAAAGCTCGTCTTGTCGCAAAAGGCTACACTCAGAAGGAAGGCATTGATTATAAAGAGACTTTCTCTCCAGTTTCATCGAAAGACTCTTTCAGGACTATAATGGCATTAGTAGCACATTTTGATCTTGAGCTTCATGAAATGGATGTTAAGACAGCTTTTCTCAATGGTGACATTGAGGAAACAATTTATATAGTGCAACCTGAAAACTTTGTTTCGGATGAATCAGATTTGCAAATTAAAGAAATCCATCTATGGGCTCAAGCAAGCTTCTCGTAAATGGTATTATAAGTTTCATGCAGTCGTTACATCTTTTGATTTTGAACCGAACATTGCTGATGACTGTATATACCATAAGTTCAGTGGGAGTAAGCATATTTTTCTGGTTTTATATGTCGATGACATACTGCTTGCCTGGAGCGATATAGCATTATTACTTGAAACTAAGAAATTTCTTTCAAAAAAATTTGAAATGAAAGATCTTGGTGAAGCTTCTTTTGCACTAGGAATTCAGATTCTACGAGATCGCTCCAAAGGCGTTCTCGGTCTGTCACAAAAGGGCTATATCGATAAGGTTCTGAAAAGATTTGGCATGCAGGATTGTAAACCAGGCAACACCCCTGTTGCTAAGGGAGACAAGTTTAGTCTCAAACAGTGCCCAAACAATACTTATGAAATTTCGGAAATGCAGAATACACCTTATGCTTCGGCGGTAGGTAGTCTGATGTATGCTCAGGTATGTACACGACCTGATATAGCATACATTGTTGGGATGTTAGGCAGATATCTAAGCAATCCGGGAATGGACCATTGGAAGGCAGCCAAACGAGTCATGAGGTACTTACAAAGAACAAAGGATTACATGCTTACATACTGGAAATCGGACCAGCTTGAGATCATTGGGTATACCGATTCCGATTTTGCTAGATGTCAGGATAGTTTGAAGTCCACTTCAGGCTATATTTACATGCTTGCGGGTGGTGCTATCTCTTGGAGAAGCATTAAGCAAACTCTTACAGCCACTTCCACCATGGAAGCGAAGTTTATGGCATGTTATGAAGCATCCAATGAGGCATTATGGCTGCGGAATTTTGTTGGTGGACTTCGAATTGTTGATAGCATCAAAAAGCCGCTTAGGCTATTATGCGATAACAGATCGGCAGTCCTTTATGCTAATTACAACAGTAGTTTTACGAAAGCAAAACATATGGACGTCAAATTTCGGGTTGTTAAAGAAAGAGTACAAAATGGACAATTGTGCATTGAGTACATTAGTACAAACTCCATGCTTGCGGATCCGCTAACTAAGGGATTGACACCAAAAGTATTTCATGAGCATATTGCTTGTATGGGTGTCAAATCAGATAAGGATTATGTATTTTAGTGGGAGTTTGTATTGTACATTTATGTAATTGTTCATTATATTCAGAAATTCAGTAATTCAGTTATATCTGCAGATATTCAGTTTTGAAGTTTTTTATTGTACTCTTACAGTTTATGATTGATCTCAATAAAGAGAACCAGTTGGAAATAGACATTCTATTGACCACACTTTATGTTATTTCCATGCTACATACCTACACTTGATCCATGTCGTTGGTTATATTGATATACGTAATCTATGATTGGTTCTAGTTACGAATGAGTAACGACGAGCACTTAGTTCCTATGTTGGTATGATTGATGGACCGGATTGTTCATGACAATTTTATTGTGATAGCAATTTTGCGCACCTAAGGTTATTTGTAACATATAATGCTAAGGTTTGTACATATGTTTGTGTATCTCGTCCAAGTGGGAGATTGTAAGATATATGGACTTATATCTACATACATATGAACAATATATGGATAAATTATATGTTATGTGCTATCTTTTGGTTTGGCCTAATTTTGTGGTCTTATGGATATTATGTTAAGGGGGCCAATGTATTGTCATATAAAGTGTAGGACTAATGTGTAGATACCCAAAAGGGTAACCTTAGTTAATGATGGGCTAGCTAAGGTTACATATATGTAACCATGGTTACAAGCTTGTGACTCTTGAGTTATGTAACTCTTGTGACTCTTGGATTATGTAACTCTTGTGTTATAAAGTGGGGGTTATGGTTCCCACATTAGTGCAAGACAAGACTCTTCTTCCTCCCATTGAATCAAGAGCCAAAATACTCCATTGTTGTCTTGCAAATAGTGTGGAAAACCATAAACCATTTTGATCATTGTCATTACATTGTTATTGTTGTGAAACCACACACATTATTTAGTCTTGTGAAGAATCTTGTGGATACACATACCATCAAGAACAAACTTGAAGGAAAGGATTAAGGAGCATTCTTCAAAAGGCATAAGGACAATCATAAAAAAAAGGAGGTTCAACAATCCCACATATGGATTCAGGTTAGCTTCCGCTCATGTAGTTTAATTCCGGATTATTCAATATGAAGGTTGTTATATTTAGTCGGAATCATAATTCTAACAACAACAACTCGTATTGGAAAAAAATTTGTCATATAAGAGATAAACTGGTAGGGGGCTATACTCACAGAGGATGACAGCCAGATACAGGGAAGTATACAATTCAAAAAGGATATACCTGATAAAGGGAAATCTAGACAATTTCCATTGGGAAAGATGGGTCTGGAGCAAACAAAACATTCCAAATCATAGCTTTATATGTTGGCTGACTATGCAGAAGAAGTTATTTCCGAAGGACAGGCTAGTACGCAGAGGAATCAATAAAGATAGAGTATGTGTTCTATGTGGAAATGCATTAGAGACTGTTAAGCATTTATTCTATGAGTGTCAATTCTCAAGAAGATGCATAACTGCAATACTACATCGGCTAAAGATCAATATCACAAATATTGAAGGACAGCTCTTATGGAGAAGAGTATCAAGGAAAACGGGAGGCAAATTGAGAAGAGAATTGGCATATGCAGTTCTGGCAGCAACTAACTACCACGTATGGAAAGGGAGGAATGAAGCCTTATGGCAGAATTCAGTCCCTAAACCACACAGAGTATGTGAGCTAATTAAAGAATAATACACAGTTCGAACGGTGAAAAAGAATAGAAAGATTCAGAGATAATTTTTAATGGATGTTACTTAGAGTTTGCGATATAAATAATGTGTAGTAGGTAACTAACTACTACTATATAGCATTTTTTTAGTGGGGTGCGTCCAGGCCGTGCAGTAGTGCAACGCATGGGCAATGCGCGAGAGCCCAGGCTGCAAGCTACCTTGATGGACTCTTTCCTTTAAAAAATTAAATTATTATTGTGTGAGCCGACGGCCCAATCATGTTTGTGAAGATATGTGTCATATATTTTTTGGATTGATGTAAATATCTGGTGCTAGTTATTATATCCATCACTAGGGATAGATTAACGGTATCGGGTTTAATTGAACCTAATACTTTAGACACGGAACATAAATTTGTATATATAAATTATTTAAAATTTGAAAAAATATATAAACTCATAACTTTAACAATATAATGAGTTTAATACTAAAAAATTTAGAGATTGAACCCATAAAATTTAAATTTTAGATCCGCCTTTGCCCACTGTTATACACTTATCTACTAACAGGAAAGCAAAATTAGTATATGCAGAAAAATTTTATTTTGTGTCTCATACAACTGATACTAATTATATGAAGTAATTTTTTTATCCCATAATTTTATTGACCCTAATATCTGTGGATCTAAAAATATAAGATTGAGATATACCATTAAAAAACCAATGCCAAATTGTACGTCCATGTGTGTTCAGAATTATCAAGCGACAAAGTGGTCCAAGAAGAGTCCGATGATTCACAAATTCATGGGACGGTTTGATCGCAAATACGTCATGCATAGGAACCAAACAAAATAATTATGATCGTGTACTATTTGAAAGCAACAAGTCATCAAGTCATCCAACGTTCATTATTTACGCACATTCTTCGGAAAGAAACAAAAATGTTCGTAATATAACAGAGCTATACCAACTCGAAGAAGTTGAAAAAAATAGCATAATGGAATATTATTTTTAAATTTTTTATCAGTAATGAAAAGGGTACTGCATGCAGTGATGAACCTAATTAGTTGAAGAAAGAGGATAATTGAATCCGCTTTCGTTAAAAAATATATTACACAAATAAAGTAAAAATAAATTCTTTATTATATATAAGATGTTGAACTACCTTGTCATAGAGAATATTATAAAATGACAACTGCAATTGGTAGCACGAATAATGGTAAGTTTCTTTTCTAGAGAAAACTACTAGTAGCAAATTGGTAGCGTTTAGAATATACTATGATCTTATCTTCACTAGTGCATTAATTGACATTATTGTATTTGGGGAAGAAAAAATTCCTACTGGAAAAAATTAAGTCAATGTGGATTTATCTCCTTACTTTGGAAATTCGAATCAAGTAGAAACAAACTATAGAGCACAATAAACCCACACAAGAGAAAAGGGACAGGGTTAATGAGAAGGAAAAAAATTGCACCTTCATGAAAATAGCGTCGCCCTTTGGTACGTATTGGAACATGTCACCACCAATGTGATTTATACCTGCACGTCAAAACTTAGAGGAAATTTGGCCACATATTTATTATTCAGAGATATGAAAGAGATTTAAAGTTATAGTACAAAGTGTTCAGGCTCTAGTTATAGGTCACGCTGAAACAACTTTAGTGTTGCTCCAAAATTGCTATTCCACGGCAAAGATAAAACAAAAGAGAAGAAATACAAAATTCTGCAACTTACGAGGAATTTTGGGAGCTTTTGCAACAACCTCAGGCAAATCAAAGTTAATTCCCAGTTGAATACTTTGATGTTTCTCTAAAATCATTTTCAAGCAATCTCCGCTACTTCCCCCAATATCAACCAATGTTTTCACTCCTTGAAACCCATAATAACTCCCTAAAATCGCCTTCATAAATGGCACAGAAACTCCAGACATTGCATTTAACATTAGGTTATTCATTTCTGGTTTTTTTCCATAGTAATTGTAAGCTGGTTCGCCATTTGCCTTCGCAAATGGCTCAGTGGACGAATCGTTCACAGCCTCGTGAACCATCGTCCACGGCCTCATTAATGCATCTTGGTGGTGCTGGAGAATGTAGGAGCCATACGATAAGCCGTTCTCATCTGTGACTAGGGTTTTGCCCACCTCTGTCAACGAATATCTGTAAAATAAAAATGTTTGACTCTCAAAATCAAAATGTGTCACAATAAATTAGGAATGAGGAAGCACTATCTTTTTGTGAACAACTTTTTTGATGAAAAATGACTTTCATCGTACCAAACTCACTTTTGCTCCTAAATTTCTTTGCAATCCTAACAAACATAAGTTAAATCACTTTTTTTTTTCAAATTTGAAACTAATCTTTAAAAAAAATGCAACTTCAAAAATTTTGTTAAAAGTCTTACCAGAGCATGTTTAGAAGATGAGTTTCGAAAAAAAAAAGGAACTTTCTGTTGTATGGACGAACGGATACCTTCTTTGAGAGCCGTCATCAACTATTTGCTCAGCAAATACACCATAGCTCGTGAGCATGCGTAGAATCCGCTGAAGGTTCTCAGCATCACCACCACCGCCGCCTTCGGAAGGGCGGATTTTAACCAGAATTTCAGTGGGAGAGAGTGGCGCGTTTGATCCACCTTCCCAAATAGCATCAGCTACCTTAAGCCTAACAACAGCATTTAGAGACATAGGTACACTTATCATGTTGGCTAATTCCATTATGGCTAACCTTGCATTATTGTTATTATTGGTAGCTTCGCCATTTCCATTCTCCATTTTCTTAGGTTTTTCTTTTTGGAAACTATAGGTTCTATCTTTCAGTTGGGGATGTCATGTGTTTATAATGAAAACCTACTGGCCCAATTTATTGGTGTTAGCTGGGGTTTGTACGTGCAACCGCATGCTTATCCTTCGTACTGAGTGCCAAATTACCTAATTTTCGGTGTAAAAATGTCGTGGGATAACCACTGTTTAAGCTGGTATTTATTTTTTATTTAATATTTTTAATGTTTAGCAATACTAGTCACTAGCCTATTAAAATTAATATGAAAAGACTATGTTACCCTTTCCTCCCCAAACAAAAATACACCGATGCATTCAAAACATAAAGACTTTGTATTCTCTGGTGTTCTCTTGGTACAAATCGTTGCTATATCGAAGCATGTAATGAAATGGTACAACCAGTGTCATTACGAAAATTATAAAAGAATCAGAATAGTAGAAGCCCTCGAAAAGTTTAAAGACCAACAACTACCAAAATTCTAGTTTATGCTAAAACTCTCTCCAAAAAGAAAAACAGTAGCGAGAAACAACTAACAAAGACAGAATGTGAAAAAAAGATTTTAGATTCGTCTCTACTTTTTTGTTTAAAATTTGGTTGATGTTGAAACTGTTATGCTTCTGCCATTTCTCTTGTGGCAGTATGCTGATTATTTTTCTTTCTAGTGAGTCTAATATAATTAGATTTATTTGCTCTTAGCTCCTTGAATTTATTTTTAGATCTAAAAGTTGTGAAAATAAGAAAAAGAGTGATGAGTAAACAGGAAATGTAATTTCTTCCCAGAAGTTAAGGACATGTAGTCTTGAAGTCCTAAAGTTAAATTCAAAAGTTAAGGACATGGTCCTGAACTTAATGTTCCAAGTTCAAAAGTTAAGAAAGTGTAGTCTTGAAGTCTTAAAGTTAAGTTCAATAGTTAAGGACGCAAGTTCAAAAGTTAAGGACATACAGTCCTTAACTTGCAGTTACAAGTTCTAAAGTTAAGATCATGTAGTCCTTAACTTATAGTTATAAGTTCAAAATTTAAGGACAAGCAGTCATTAACTTATAGTTACAAGTTCAAAATATAAGGACAATAGGTCCTTAACTTTGATTTCCAAGTTCAAAATTTAAGGAGAGACAGTCATTAACTTACAGTTACACATTCAAAATTTAAGGACAACCAGTCCTTAACTTACAGTTACAAGTTCAAAAGTTAAGGACAATAGTTCCTTAACTTTGGCTTATAAATTCAAAAGTTAAGGACACATGGTCTTGAAGTTTGAGTTCCAAGTTCAAAAGTTAAGGACATGTTAGCCTTAAAGTCCTGAACTTATAGTTCAAGTTCAAAAGTTAAAAGACATGTAGTCCTGAACTTAGAGTTACATGTTCAAAAGATTAGGACATGTAGTCCTGAAGTCCTTAATTTAGAGTTCCAAGTTCAAAAGTTAAGGACATGTAGTCCTGAAGTCCTGAAGTTAAGTACAAAGTTAAGGGCATAAGCAAAAGGGTATTTTCGTTCGAGCAGTTAAAATCTATTAAAGCAGTGGCTAAAGACTAAAGACATTTTAAACTGTGGCTTAAAAGTTAATACATGTGTTATTATTGGTCAATCGTGCACTTTTCCAATTTTTTGTCTGAATTCGGATATACAATCTTTAAAAAGTTCAAATAAAATTTACACACTAAGATATTACATAAAAATATCCCATTGCTCGTGTTGGCAGTACATGATCTTGGATACAACCTACTTATTAATTGGTTTTATTAGATAACTTTAGTCTAGAGCTTGCCCAAAGTTTGGCCCTCGTGTATTTATGAGTTTTCGGATTTACAACCCATGTAAAGAGGGTAGTGTGTGTACAATATTTCCCCCAAGTATAAATATAGGTTTCTAAATGTATCTATACAGATTTTTACACTCATAATGAAAATATCAATTTTTCCCTAAGCTCTCTTCTTTCCTCTTGTCTGAAACCCTAACCAAGTTCACAAACGTTGTAGCTGGTTTGTTAACCTTCACATGGTATCAGAACCATGGTTGTTAGATAGATCTTGACGAGAGGAGTCGATCGATCTTACCCTAACCGTTTGAATCGAAGGTCGTGCTTGTTCGCCATTTTTTTGTGACTGGTTCAAATATTTGCTACAAATTGGATTCTTAGTGAGTATTTCCCTCTTTTGCCGAGTTTTACTTAGAGTTGGTTTGGAAATGTTTTTTTTTTTTTTGACAGAAAAAACCCTAGACATTTTCTTTCTGAAATTGATAGCTATATGACTATACTCTGCTGAATGCTATATAAACTTCACCCTTTTTCTTTAACACACACACATAGAGACATAGGAAAAAACACACCTAAAAGTTCTTGCTCTCCATTACAATCGTCTACTATTTGTTTGTTGCACTGTCTAGCCGGCTGAAACCCAAGACTAGATCATGGGATCCTATTTTCTTGGCTCTTCTATTACCAAATTCTTAACTAGTATGCCTCCACTTTGCTATCATTCAAAATTATGTATGATTTAACTTGTGTACTTCCTGTTCTTAGCATGTCTACTTCATGTTATTAAATCAATATGTACTTTGTTATCAGCCTGCCTATTTTTAACTAGACCTATATGCTTCGTGCTAATACTCTTAATCATCATGCCTATTTTTCATATGTGCATAAGAAACCATATTTCTAGGATTTTATTGCATGCACCCAGGTAGCATACATGCAGTAAAATCATATAAAAAATAGTTTCTTTAATAGCAATCATGCCTATTAAAATCAATTTCCTGCATTTAGATATCATGCCTATAAGTTTCAAAATTAGTTTCCTGCATTTACATATCATGCCTATAAGGTTTAAATCAATTCTTGCATTTAGTTATTATACCTATAAGGTTAAACTAGTTCTCGCATTTAGATATTATGCCTATAAGTTTTGATATCAGTTTCTTCACTTAGAACTCATGCCAATAGGATTTCAGCATATTTCAACACTTAGAAATCATGCATATAGGGTTTAAGATAAAATCAGCCGCTAAAATCAGCAGTCCCGCGGAGCTGATGACCGCGGGTGGAGAATTACTCGATAAATAGAAGACCTCCTACCCTCTGAACTTCCTGGATTGAGCTGGTCCAAGGTGTTTCCGGCAAAGCTAGGAACGCGCGTCAAACCTTTCGGCCGGCCAGTAGTGCCCTTAGCGAATGCGTTCACGAGGCCGGTCCCCGGAATCAGTTCATAGCTTAGACACCTAGTCTGTAAAACCCTGTCCGTTTATCATTTAGGAAATTTTGTAGGTTGCTTGAGTTTTGGGTTCAAAGCTGTACTTTCCTGCAGCTTGAAACTGCCCAAATTCAAGAAGTAATAAAATCAGTATGCAAACTGATTAGGTATTTACTTGCCCGCTTTAATAAAACACTATATATGTTCTGCTTTGTACTCATCTAGATATCCTGCTATAGGACTTTTAAAGTGTCTGAAATACTGTTGTTCGAGGCGTGCAATTGCCTGCTTATTTGTGGAGGTAAATGTGAGCCTTTAACTATTCCTTTATCTGAGATTCCTATTTGTTTTTGCTTGTCTCTTAGATTTTTTTCCTTTTAAGCGCCATAGGAATGTCTGGATCTACCTTAACTAGAAGTCAGTGCACGCATAGAGTACGTTTAATTAGAATCGCTTAATTAACCATTAAGGGGAGGGTAATCAGGTAGTAAAGGATATGATAATCTGTGTTCTTATATTATGTGTAGCACCCCAACTTGGGTACAATTACCTAACATAGCATAGAAGTGATCCTATAGGCTAAAAACCCTAGAACCCACTGTACCCCTTGTTTTAAACAAAATATGTTTGTTTGTATAAATTACTTTATTTGCTTAAGACTAATTCACCTAATTTGAGTTCGGTTGGGACCCATTGTTGTGGAGCTCGAGGGGTGTCTAACACCATGCCCTCAAGGTTATTTTGAGCCCTTACCCAATCTCTGGTAATATAAATTGGTTTTTGAGTTATTTTATTTAGGTGTCCTAACGCACCTTAAATCCATTAGGTGGCGACTCTTCAAAATTCAGATACCTAATTACCAGAAGGGAAATAAGCTATCCCAAAAACGATGTCGAAACCTAGACTTCGCGGGGAAAAAGGGAGCATGAAACACATGGTCAAGATCTGAGCTAAGGTCTCCTGAAGACCTGGAATAACAATAGGCACAGTCGGTGCCTGAGCTGGTCCCGCTAGAGAATCCACAACTGGGACCATGTCATGTACTAGGGCGGTCGGTAGATCTGCATGTGATGTCCTAGCTGTCCACAACTAATTATTACGCAATACTTATATGTTAATAATTATGTGCATTAAAAAATAAAAACAAACTTCATTTAATATATACATGATGAGCAAGAGAATATTTCAAGTTTTTGCTGGAAATTGAATTCTCAGTGAGCATTTCTCTCTTTTGCCAAGTTTTATTTGGTGTTGGTTTAAAAGATTTTTTTTTGACAGAAAAACCCTTGACATTTTATTTTGCGTCTAAGTGTTTTGTACCTTCCTAAACTGGTGAAAACTAAATTGCTATGAGTGTTAACTCTAGCGATAATTCTACACACATTTATAACCATATAAGTCCTTTATTTCTCCACTCGTCTGATATACCTCTGATGTGTTTGGTGAGCACTTCATTCTTTAGGTCGGGGGTATGGAGGATGGAGAAAAGCATGATAGTGTCTCTTTCTGCTAAGAATAAAATAGGATTTGCTAATAGCTCATGTCCTAGACCTGTTACCACTGATGTTGCAAAGTTGTGTCAATCGAATAGATGCAACAATATTGTGATTTTATAGCTATCCAGCTCACATTCACCAACCATAGATGAAAGTGTCCAGTATTCCAAGACAGCCGAGAGTATTTGGAATCAATTGGAGCATAGGTATGGGGCTATAAATTGTATTATGGTGTTTGAAATAAAGAAAGAATTGGCCTCCGTACAATAAGGTTCCCTTGATGTTATGTCAATTTCAATAAACTAAAGAATCTCTGGGATGAGTTGGCTATAATGCGTAAGAAACAAGGAAATCGTTGCATGTGTACTGCAAGAGGTGGTATTCAAAAGGATGATGGGGAGAATAAGCTTCATTAAATTCTTATGGACCTAAATGAAATCTATGTGGGAGTGAGAAGCAATTTGCTAATGATGCAACCTCCTCCCACACTTGATAGCATACAACATTCTGCATCAAGATGAAAATCCGAGGCAAGTTTAGTACACTCCCCAACTTGTTCCAGAAGCTGCTTCTTTCAATATGAATACCAACAATAAAGTTTTCATCCAAATTCCAATGCCAATGTCAACAATAAGACATTCCCTCCAAAGAAATATACTCAGAAAGTGGACTTTGATCAGTCAATAGGAAATATTTTTTTCAAATATTGTAAGAAACCCGGACACCTAATCAACAAATGCTATAAGTTACATGGATTTCCACAAAATTTCAAATTTAATAAGGGGAAAAGGATGGCTACTAATATGACTGTTGAGGTTGAGTACCTGCAACAGCCTACACTGCACCTCAATACAACTTACCTAAACTTAATACTGCTTCTGACCATAAGTAACATGCCTCTTTAGTACCTGGATTGACCAAGAAACAATATGCACAACTTTGTTTCTCCTACAACATATTCAAGTTTCTTCAACTATTGATTTTCAAACTAACCTCATAGGATCTGCCTGTTGGTAATACTTTCTCTATGCATGTTATATTAATGAGGATTCTCATGTTTGATTACTTTCTTGTGCTAGTAGAAATATTTGGGTTATAGACAGTGGAGTTACTGACCATATGACCTCAAACAAAAACATATTTTCTAATCTTACTCCACGTCCTACTCCTTCCATGATAACACTTCCCTATAGTTATAAAGCAAAAGTTACTTATACTGGTTCTGTTACTTTATTCCCTTCTTTCACTCTTCATAGAGTCTTATAAATTTCCTAGTTTTCAATATAATTTAGTCTTAGTTTACAAGTTGATTCAGCAATTTCACTACATGGTCTTGTTTACTTCCTCTTCATACTTTTTGATACATGCCCATTTTATGAGGAAGCTTCTAGAGCTTGGTAGACAGGATCAAGGCCTCTACAAGCTCCTTGGTGCCAATGAGTCTGATTCTAGTCCTACTTGTCCTAATTTTATTTTCAATAAAGATGTACAATGTATAAATTGTGGTGATAGGTTCTTTTCTAATATTAAACAATCTAAAGCTGCATTGAATTGTGTTTCTTTAGTTTCCAGTAATGATGCACCTATTATAAACAAACATGATATACTTTGGCATCATAAGCTGAGACATATTCCATTTGCTAGAATGAAAAGTATTTCTTCCATTTATGCTCTACTATATTCTAAACAATTATTTGTGTCTTATTTGTCCCTTAGCAAGGCAAGCAAGGCTGCCATTTCCCCAAAGTAACTCAGTTTTTAAGTGTTTGTTTGAACGCATTCATGTTGACAGTTGGGGACCTTATATATAATACTAACGTATACTTTGGAGCAAAGTATTTTTTGACCTTTGTAGATGATCATAGTAGGGCAATCTGGACTCATCTAATGCACTCCAAAAGTAATTCTTTCAATCTGCTAGAAGCTCTTATCTCCATAGTCAGAACCCAATTTAAACTTCGAGTCAAAAACATTATGAGTGATAATGCTTTAGAAATTGGTCTTTCTACTTCTGTGATACAATATTTTTTAGATAATGGGATATTTCACCAAACAACTTGTTCTCACACACCTCAACAAAATGGCATTGTTGAATGAAAACATAAATACTTGTTAGAGACAGCAAGAGCTTTATTGTTTCAGTCCAAACTACCTATCAAATTCTGGGGGGAATTGCATCATACCACATATCTAATAAAGAGGTTTCATTCCACTATTTTGCATAATAATACCCCTTTTGAAATATTATATGCAAAGGCTCCCTCTTATTCCCACTTAAAGTCTTTTAGTTGCCTTTGTTATGCCATTGTCCCTAAATGTAATATGGATAAATTTAACCCAAGAGCTATACCTTGTGTTTTTCTTGGTTATCCATTTAATAAGAAAGGATACAAGCTATATAATTTGTCTACTAAATCTATGTTGGTCTCCAGAGATGTCATATTTTTTGAATCTATATTCCCTTACTCCCTTACATTATCTTCTTCTAGTTAGTTTTCCTCTTTCATTTCTGATGATACCTCTCCTTCTCCTTCCCTTTCCCTTTATACTACTTTTTCCTTTTATCTACCTGCTTCCACTATCACTGATTCTTTTGTTCCTGATGATGTTCTGTTTATTCCTCCTAGTTCCTCTACTATTTCATCACTTATTCCTGACCTTGTAGTTATTGTCCCTTCAGCTAATCCAATTTAGTTTTCTCAGTTTAGGAGAATCAGTAGTAATCACACTCTTCCCTTACACCTAAATGATTTTGTTGTTCAGTTTTCTCCTTCCCTCTCTAACTCAATTGCTACATCCCTTTCTGCCGCCCACACAATTTCTTCTAAGCCTTATTCTTATATTCAAGCTACTTCCAACCCTCTTGGCAAGAAGCCACGGGGAAGGAGTTTCAGGCTCTAGAAGTTAATGACATTTAGAAAATAGTTGAATTACCTTAAGGGAAAAAATCTATAAGGTGAAAATACATCTATAAGATTAAGTATAAAGTCGATTGTAGTGTGGATCGGTACAAGGGAAGGTTGGTTATAAGGGGTAATGCACAAGTAAAGGGTGTTGACTTTCATGACATTTTCCCCGTTGGTTAAAATGTGCACCATTAGGTGCTTAATTTTCGTTGCTATTAAGAGGAATTGGTCTCTTTTACAACTAGATGTCAACAATATATTTTTTATGGTGACATAGACGAGGAATTGTACGTGAAAAATCCCCCGGCCTAAAAGTTACTTCTATATATATATATATATATATATATATATATATATATATATATATATATATATATTGCTTCTACTTTTTTTTGTTAAGATTCAAAAATCTCTCTATGAATTGAGGCAAGCCTCCCGACAATGGTATGCTATACTATCCTATGCTCTTCACACTAGGGATACACCCATTTTTTGAATAATTACTCTCTTTTCTTTAATAAATAAGCTTCATCTATTGTCTTATTTGTTGTGCATGTCAATGATATAATTCTAACCGGTGATGATCTTGTTGAGATAGCTGCTCTCAAATAATTCATGGATGAAGAATTTAAAATCAAGGATTTAGGTTTGCTCAATTATTTTTTAGGTATTGAAATATTGTAAGATGAGTTTGGGGTTCTTCTTCACCAAAAGAAGTTTATTTCTGATTTAATTTTTGAGTTTGGGTGCACTGATGCTTCAACAGTTGTCCCTTCTCTTGAGTTGTGTTTCAATTTGACATCTGATCAAGGTGAAGTGTTGCCCAATCCTCAGTCTTATAGAAGCCTCATTGGAAAATTGAATTTTCTTACCCACACTCGACCACACTTGTGTTTTGTTGTCCAAAATTTAAGTCAATTCCTCAAGTCACCTTGCATTGCTCATATACTGCAATGCATATTCTGAGGTATTTGAATAGTATACTTGATATAAGGGTGTTTCTTAATGCTTCATCATATTTTTCACTTCAGACCTTTTTTGATAGTGATTGGGCAACTTGCCCGGAGCCCCGCATATTAGTTTCTGGTTTGTGCATATCATTGGGAGGAAGCCTTATTAGCTTAAAATCAAAGAAGCAAGCTATTGTTTCTTTATCATCAGCAAAAGCTGAATATCGAGCCATAAGTAAAGTTGTGGGTGAACTTGTTTGGTTAGTTTGTTTACTTGCTGATTTAGACTTGCCTATTTCTATATCAGTTCCTATTGTCAATGATAATTTGGTTGCATTTGACACAGCTAATAAACCAGTCTTTCACGAACGTACAAAGCATATTGAGGTCGACTGTCATTTTACCCAGACCAAGTTGGCTAATAGTCTCGTTTCTTTGCACCATGTTGTTACTTCTTCTCAATTGGCTGATATTTTTACTAAGTGTTTAATAGGTGAAAATTATTGCTTCTTACTTAGAAAGTTGGGTATGATATTACCCTCCAACTTGTGGTGGTGGGGGAGGGGGGTTGGCATTACATGATCTTGGATACATCCCACTTATTAGTCGATTTTATTAGATAGCCTGAGTCCAGTTCTACCCTAAAGTTTGGCTCACGTGTATTTATATGTTTCCGGGTTTACAGCCCATGTAAAGAGGGTAATGTATTTACAATTTTGCCCCCAAGTATAAATATATATGTAACGATCTAGTCGGTCGTTTTGAGAATTAATGCACCGATCCCCTATTAAGCGCTTTTCTCATATCTTTTTCTGCTATTTTAATTTGTCTGGATGATTCATCTTGAGTTTCGAAGTGTTTTGAGATACTTAGTCCTTAAATGAGAGTATAAGTCTTAAAATTTGGACCATAGTCAGAACAGTGTGAAGACAATTCTGGAATGGAATTCCGTCAATTCCGTTAGCTATGTTGGGTGATTTCGGGCTTAGAGGCATATCCGAATTGTATTTTGGAGGTCCGTAGCTTATTTAGACTTGAAATGACGAAAGTTAAATTTTTGGAGTTTTGGGTCGATAGTGAAAATTTTGATATCGGGGTATGAATCTGATCTCGAAAGTCGGAGTCGGTTTGTAGTGTTGAATATGACTTGTGTGAAAAATTTGGGATCAATCGGACGTGAATTTATTGGTTTCGGCATCGGTTGTAGAAATTTAGAAATTCAAGTTCATTAGGTTTGGATTGGAAGGTGATTCGTAGTTTTTGCATTGTTTGTAGTTATTTTAGGGATCGACCAAGTTCTTATGATGTTTTAGTATTCGTTGGTATGTTTGGTTGAGATTCCGAAGTCCTTGGGTGTGCTTCGGATGCTTAGCGAATTTGATTTGGGGCTTTGGCATTTTCTGAATTTGTTGAACCTGTTGTTTTCGCACATGCGTATTTTGGACCACAGATACGGTACCCCAAAAGCAGCTGGGTAGCCGCAGAAGCGGAGGTGGAGCTAGACAACAAGGACCGTATGTGCGGATGGCCCCATCCCAGATAAGTGATTTCCACACCTGAGGTGAGTTTTCCGCGGGTGCAGGACCACAGTAGCGTACCCATGCATAGATGTGGAATCTGGGCAGAAAAGGGGAGTTCGAGGGTTTGAGATTTCATAACACAAAATTTTTTTTGGAGCTCGCTGAGAGGCGATTTCTCGAGGGATTTTGAAGGAGAACTATCATTTAACTAATTCTATCTCTATTTTGGATCAGATACCTTAATCTATTGTGGTTTCCTCATCCAATTAAGGAATTTGAGGGTGGAAGTTTGAAAATGCAAGAACAAGTTCCATAATTGAAAATATGAGTTTTGAATAGGAATTTCACGTCGGATTTGGATGATTTTTGTATGAGTGTACTCGAGAGTGAATGAGTTTTCATAATTTCTGACTTTTACCCTATTCCGAAACGTGGGATCGGGGAAGATTTTTGGGCTTTTTCCCATTTTCTTACCCTAACTTGATTTCATTAGTTAATTAGTTACTTGTAGTTATATTTATATTATGCAATTGGTTTAATTAGATTTGGATCATTCAGAGTCGGATACTCGTGGTGAAAGTGTGATATCGGATTGATTTAATCGGTTCGAGGTAAGTGGCTTGCCTAACCTTGTGTTAGGGACACCTCCCCCTCCCCCCCTCAGGATTTATGGTATTATTTGATATGTGAATGCCATATACGTGAGGTGACGAGTACACACGGGCTATTGTTGCAAATATTCCATTTGTTTCTACTAAATAATAATTTTTTTTCCCTTGTTAGATTGCACTATTATGTTTAATTGCTGAGATCAGATTAGGAAAGGAAGCCTACGTATTTTAACTGCTTATTTTGATTTATGTGCAACATGGTTAGGTAGGACCCTCTTTCCCTCGTTTGTGTTTTGTTAAAAACTGTATAATTTGATGTCATACATGCCATTTTATCTTGAGCTGCATATTTACTTTGGGATTACTGACGTATTCCGAAAGATCCCATTGTCTTGCATATTTATTTTGAAACTACAGACGTATTTCGGAGATCCCACTGTCTTGCATATTTATTTTGGGACTACGAACGTATTTTGAGAGATCTCCCAGCACTGCATAATTATTTTTGGACTATGGACGTATTCCAGGAGATCCCTCTATACAACATAATCATTTTGGAGCCTATAGGGCGGTATCCCAGGGGAGTTTCCTGTTGTGTTTACTTTGTTCTGAGCCGAGGGCTCCCTTAACTGTTGAAATTGTGCAATATCTTTAATTGTTTTACCGTAAACTCTATTTATATCTTTTACTGCTTAATTTATTATATATATACTCCGGTAGGGATGATATGATCTCATCACTATTTGACCAAGTAGGCTTGGCACTTACTGGGTACCATTATGATGTACTCATGCCTTTTCCTGCACATATTTTTGTGTGCAGATCCAAGTACGAGCTATTAGCCTCGAGGTTAATGTGTGCTTACTGATGCTAGGAGACTTCAAGGTATTTCTGCCCGTGTTTGTAGATCCACGGAGTCCCTTCTATCCCCTCCTAGAGATTTCTTTTTTTGTATATCTTCAGACTAGAGCTATATATATTGTAGAAGCTTGTGACTTAGCGATATTCCAATTCTTGGAAGATCATTTTGTATGTGTCAGGAGGCTCTATCCTTGTTATCTACAATATGCTATTTTAATTTTTATAATAGTGTTTTTTCTAAATTTTCAGTAATATTAAGGTTACTTAATCGTAAATACTAAGTCCGTCATGACATCTTCGAATGGGTTAAATTGGATCGTGACAATAGGTTTCTAGAAGTCTCAGATTTTTACACTCATAATGAAAATATCGATTTTTTCGGTGAGCTCTCTTCTTTCCTCTTGTCTGAAACCCTAACCAAATTCACATGCGTTGTAGCTGGTTTGTTAACCTTCATAGCTCGTCCAATTTCGTTGAGTATTATTACTCCCACCGGCAAACGAGTGCCAAATAACCTAATTTTTTTATCTGAATTCAGATATACGGTCTTGAAAATTTTCTAATTAAATTTACATAGTAAGATTATTCATAAAAATATCCTGTTATACGTCACAATAATTAATAGTTAAACTTAGGTAACAAGTAGTTAAACTTATGGCTAAAATAAGTTCATTTTGTTATGAAATAATATAAGAACAAGAACAATAATACAAGAACAAGAACAATAGAGAGAAAAGTAGAGAGAGGAGTATTCTTATTGATACTTTGGGATGATTTACAATGGGAGAGAACCCCTTTATTTATAGGGAGGTGGTGACTTAGCCACCAAGTAGTAAACCCTAGAATCTCTCTAAATATAGACATTCACCTTAAATAGGATTCTATTTATAACACTCCCCCTTGAATGTGTATTCAATAATGTGCCTCGTTAAAACCTTAACTAAATAAAACCCAATGGGAAAAAAATTATAGAAAAGGAAAAAGAGTACACATGTTTGAATATGCGCCTATTGGTTGCCTCGTTAAAAACCTTGCAAGGAAAACCCAGTGGGACAAATCCTTGTAAGGGAAAAAGAGTGCAACGCGCATTAACACCCCCTGAAAAAAGCATCAATTCACATCCTTGAGCATTTGCATTCCAATCTTGTGCACCATCTTCAAAACGATCTTTTGTAGAGATTTGATAAATAAATCAGCCATATTGATTTGAATAAATATTCCGCACCTTGAAATTATCATTCTTGATAGATATGAACATCTTCATATAATGTCGTGGAATGACTCTTCAATATCTCCATAGAGGTATTCTCGATGCCATCATGCTTATAGTTATAGCAAGATACATATGTACACAAGTTGCACTTAGGATGTGGTACTTCAGGACCAAGAATTGTATATGCTTCAAGCAACTTCAATCATTGACTTTATACTTTCAAGTATTTGAACTACATGTCCAAAACTACATGTCTTTCATATGGAATCAATTCTGCTTGAATTGTATCTCTTCCATTTAGCCAATATTTTTTTTTGTATTCGACAAACATAAGATCCTCATCGATATTTAGCGCTATCATAGATGTCGTCGACGAACATTTTATATCGGTTCCAGTAAATTTTCATAAAGACATAACATGGAGATCTCTTTATTCATATATTCAGGTACCTGAATCTCTCATGAGATTTTATGAAGTGTCATGTCATGTGATCTTCTAGATCACTTGCCTCCCTATTATGATCACTTTGATCATTTGCTCATCTTCTTTATTAAGAAGTTATTTTGAAACCGATTTGTCTATACGCCTTAAGCGTATCAAAGACTTTGTCCTTGTGGGACTTAATATGAGCATTTGCAGTGAGAATATAGTTACTTTCTTTGGGTCAGCAAATGCGTATAGCATGCTTTGCAATATGTTGCAATTGAATTATCCTTTTATGAACTTCAGGTTCATATTGTGATTTTCAAGGATCTATATATACAAATGATAATTCATCCCATGTAACCTTTTCTCAAGTGTTTATCATGTCTCCCCCTCATGTTAGAAAAGCTAACTTGTTTCCTCAACTTTGAGAGTCCATCTTTGTGCATTATGGTGTTAATGAAATATACACCGCACATCAATAATAATAAGATGAAATTATTTGGTTCCTGACCCTGAACCACTTGTGAGGGGAGAATATAATATACTCTCGTATACAACGTATATCAAACTGATATATATAACTTTGTTCTCATAAGAAACAGTTTAGCTATTAAGTGGAGGCACTCAATAATTATCTTACTAAACCAACTATGATATAAACCAACTTATCAAGATGAACTATCTTGAATAGAAAATCTGGAAATTATGCTCGAAGTTATATTACTGAGCAATTTACCTCGCAAGCACCGGCCAGGCTGCGGGTTAATAACAATCGCACATGTAACCATATCATAGATGCAACATATGTGGTATACATGGCAGGTGAATGGGCCCATATTCACCTTTGATATTTCCAGAATTTATGAGATTCAACCCGAACTCTTTAGTTGGTCAATTAATTAATGAGAACAAGTAATACAAGAGAATTCGTAAAGAACTTTCTAGTTCTTTAATATTTACCCATGTGAATTCTCTATTACTGCACATCATACTTAAAATGATATGGCTAACCCGAATGTCAACTGAATAAATTATCAATATTGATAAACTTCAAATTTACACCATGACATGTGCAATTATCAATAAACTTCAAGTTTATTATGATATGAGTTTTTATATCAATAAACGTCCACTTTATTGTGGTATTCTTGTGTAGTACAAACTGGAGAATAAAGCGGTTAGTTTTTCACATACAGATTATCCCGCTACAAGTTGTAGTAATAGAAGATATCAAATCTTTCCTTTATTTATGGTCTCAATATAATCAATCGCTTTTGCATATACTTTGGAAACTGAATAAGTTTCTTTGAGACTTACTACAACACAATACCTTATTGGTTAATCAATTGTATTTCTCCAACATAGTAATAATTGGCTCTTCTAGAGCTCTCAATTAATTTTGTACTACCACAAATTCATCAACATCCATGTGATGAATATCTCTTTTAAAGAGAAAGTTATACCATTATGGTCATGTCAAAATTATATGCAAGATATGTTTCTTGCATTATTATTGTCCTTTGATAATCACATTGACAAATTATTTTGGCGTACAATAGGTACGTGACCAATGACTATTCATGCCATAACAATGACATTATTTTCATATATCATCTCAAACCTCCTTCTAGGGGCGAGTTTGGTATATTCAATACCAATTTCATGTTCATATTCTTCCAATAATGAATATGTATTCGTGAATCAGATGTTGTCACATTCACTGCGGGGATATGTGATTTTGTTATCCTTTTCAAATCTGTAAATGCGTCTGGCATTCGATTTGCTATTCTTTGCAAATGGATAATATTTTGCACCTCTTTTTCACAAATAGAGGTATGTGGATCAAGATGAGATAATGATGCATTTTTCCACAAAATTTCCCGTTTGGTTTCACCAACTTCTCCCCCTAATTTTGGGAAAAGTGTCTCATCGAATTGACAGTCTGCAAATCGTGCAGTGAACAAATCCCCTGTCAATGTTTCGAGGTAGCGAATCATGGAGGGCGATTCAAACTCAACATATATTCCTAACCTTCTTTGCAGACCCATTTTGGTGCAATATGGCGGTGCTACAGGCACATATACTGCACATCCAAAAATTCTTAAGTGGGATATATTAGGTTCATGACCCAAAACTCATTGCAACGGGGAATATTTGTGATAATTCGTCGTTCTGAGACGAACTAGCATTGCTGCATGCAAAATGGCGTGACCCCAAACCGAAGTGGGCAGCCTCGTTTTCATGAGTAAATGAGGAATTCAAGATTATTCTCATCTATTGTCTCAATATGATATCCATTTTGAATGATATCTTTAAAACTCAACAAGTTCCTTTTAGACTTGGAGGAGAACATTGCATTCTCTAAAATGTTGTTCCTTAAGGCAGAGTTATAGTTGCTGTTGGAAACACGTTCTCAAGGCATTATACTAAACGTGTGTTCATATTTGTAGGTTTTGATGAATGACAAACTATGCGCAAATTGACATATGACGAGGTCCAAGCACAAGCGCAAAATTGATATATATAACGAGATTCAAGCACAAGACAAAGATCGAGATTAAGTTTTATATGAGTCGGTATTTAATTGTGATCTTGATCCGACAACTTAAACTCAAGACTTGGCTTCTCTCGTAAAAATATTTTTAACAAATCATGCATATTTAATTTAGAGCAAAATGATTTTAAATAATGCATATTTACTTTAGTCAAAATGATTTTTAAACATGCCTCTAAAATCTGGACTAAGATAATCGATTATGTACGTATGATAATCGATTATGTTTAAGTCAGCTGCTTGACAATCGATTGTGAACTTATGACAATCGATTGTGTTAAGGCAGTGAGCATCAGAGTTTTCAAATCTGCATGACAATCGATTGTGAACCTTATGACAATCGATTGTGATGAGGCAGTGTCCATCAAAGTTTTTCAAAGCTCAAAATAATAGATTGTGAAGCTAATGACAATCGATTGTGAAGAGACAGTGTCCATCAAATTTTTCAAAGTCACAAAATAATCGATTGTGAACTTATGACAATCGATTGTGTTGAGGCAGTGTCTTCCAGACTTTTTCAAAGTTATTAAATAATCGATTGTGAACCTATAAAATTCGATTGTCGAGAGGCAGTGTCTAAATTGATTTTTCAAGACTGATATATAATCGATTGTTAACTTAGTATAATCGATTGTATAACTGACCGTTGCCAAAATGTTTTCAAATAACGTCAGGTAATCGATTATTGATTTGCTATAATCGATTGTTTTTAGTAAAATCCAGAAATGATTTTTTGAACGTTGCCAAGTAATCGATTGTAGATTTCTGACAATCGATTGTTTTACGTAGAATCTGGAAATGATTTTTTGAACGTTGCCAGTAATCGATTATTGATCTTAGATAATCGATTGTTAAGCGTAAAATCTGGGATTGATTTTTGAAGAACTAACAAACAATCAATTGTGGTAATTTGACAATCGATTGTCACAGAGTAATATCAGCAACTCTTAATTGGCAATTAGGCAACGGTAATACAAAGTTTTTCAACTATAAATACAGCTTCAATTCAGTCTTTTAAGTACAACAACACACAACAACTGATCATACAATTGCTAAAGCTTGCATACTTTATTGCTTATCATTTTATATTCATTACATAAGCTTTTGAGAGCCAAATTCTTGTCGAAAGTTGTTGCGATCTTGAGCGTATTCTTTTTACTCATATCTACTCTTAAAGGAGTGTCATGTGTGAGTGCTAAGTGTTTTTGTACACTTGAAGGGAAGTGTTAGTCCCTTGTGTTGTAAGAAGGAACTTGTGTTTCCTTGGTTGAAGTCTTGGAGTGTTGTATCTCCGAGCAAAGGTTGTTGAGGCTTGTGTCCTCAAGTTGTAACGGTTTGTTGAGCACCCATAAGCTTAACAAGTTAGTGGAAATCTCGAGAGAGTCTCTCGGGGACTGAACTATCCACGGGTTGTGGTGAACCAGGATACATCGGTGCGTTTGTTCTAATTTATTTACTTATCGCACTTATTTATTTCCTGCAAATTTTAAATTCCGCAAGTTTACGCTAATTTTTATTTTAACGCTATTCACCCCCCCCCCCTCTAGCGTTAAGCGTATTATATAACAATTGGTATCAGAGCCCAACTCTCTGAAGACTTAACCGTTCGAGAGAAACATCCATGGCTTCTACTCGTGATTCTTTTGCAGGAATAGGTGAAGGACAATGCTCCACCCGACCACCGCTATTCGATGGTATAAATTATACATACTGGAAGGAGAGGATGAGAATATTTGTACAATCAAATAGTTTTCATCTTTGGAAGGTCATAATGAATGGAGAACAAATTCCAACCAAGAAGTTCGAAAATGTATGGGTCCCAAAGTCCGAAGATGAATACGATGCGGATGATATCCGAAAGGTGCAAAATAATGCTAAAGCTATTAATTTATTATATTGTGCTGTAAATGCTGATGATTACAGGAAGATATCTTGCACAACGGCGAAGCAAATGTGGGACAAGCTGGAAATTACGTACGAAGGTACGGACCAGGTAAGGGAAGCCAAAATTGATTTCCTAACCCATGCATATGAATTGTTTCACATGAAGGAAGGCGAAAAGGTCGATGAGATGTTTGAACGATTTTCAAAAAACGTAAATGATTTACATGCTCTTAAGAAGACCTTCACGGATAAGGAACTTGTCCGAAAATATTCTCCGAAGTCTCACTCCGGAATGGCGATCCAAGGCCGACGCGATTCAAGAATCCATTGGCATTTCAAATGTCACCATCGACGCATTAAGAGGTAATCTTAAAACTTATGAATCTACTATACTTAACCCTCTTGTTGATGATCAAAGGAAGCAAAGAATCGCTCTCAAGGCAAGCACAAGCCAACCTCAAAATGATGAGGATGGAGACAACGAGTTCGGACTCGTTATCAAGAGATTTCAAAAGTTCATGCGAAAAGAGTATGAACGAAAGGGCAAAAAGCAAGGAGATCAAATAAAGTGCTATGAGTGCGGAGAAACCGGGCACATTAAATCAAATTGCCCAAATGCTAATAAGGAGAAGAAACCCTTCAAGAAGCAACGAGCATACATTCTTGGGGAGGCGACTCCGGTGACGAGTCAAGTGAGGAAGAAGAAGACGAAGCCGCAAATCCTTGTCTTATGGCACAAGAAGACAACAAAGAAGAGGTATGTCAAATTTCTTCCAAAAATTTCTTTTCCCTTGAAGAAATGCAAAATGCTTTTGATGAGTTGTATAGCGAATTTATTAAAGCTTCAAAAACTGTTAAGAGTATAAAAGAAAATGCTTCTTTAAAAGAAAAAGATTTTCAAAAACAACTCTCTATTAAAGAAAAGGAATTGGAAAAACTGAATTTAGAAAATGAGAAGTTGAAAGAGGAAAACAAATTTTTTGGCAAGAGAAGCGCCGACAAGCCCGAGAGTTCTAGAAATTGTACTTCTTGCATGCATCTCAAAAATGAAGTAGAAAGGCTTAAGGGCACCTTAGATAAGTTTAACTCTTCTCATAAAAATTTGAATGAAGTGCTTGTTAATTTGAAGTCGACCAAGCATGGCATAGGTTTTAGAAACGAGCCTAAAGAGAAAGTTGAAGCCAACCCCCAACCACCTAAGGCTCAACCTAGGATAAATAAAACAAATGTTCATCCTAGATACAACAAACCTAGAAATGGTTTTCATCAATCGCAACCTAGAAATAATCATGCTAGAAATAATGCACATTCCAGGCCAAACACTAGAAGGAATGTTGAACCTTTTAGAACACCTAGAAATGACTTCCAACCTAGAAACAACTATTCTAGAAATGATGCATATCCTAGAACAAATGGTAGGAGAAATGATTTTCATGATTTGCGCAATAGTTATATTGTCAAGAATAGAGCAAATGAATTTCGTCCGTCCAATTACTATCAACCTAGAAGGATGCATAATCCTAACGTGACTTGTCATTATTGTAGACGAATTGGACATATTGCTCCTGCTTGTTTTACACGACATAGACATAACACTCAATCACATCACTATGATTTGCCTAACCCCCAAGGACCCAAAATGGCATGGGTACCTAAAACTCATTAATCTGTTTTGTAGGTATGTTTGAAGGGATCAAGTGTACTATGGTACCTTGATAGTGGATGCTCCAAGCACATGACGGGAGACGAATCCAAATTCCTTCAACTAGAACACAAGGAAGGGGGAAGTGTTATATTTGGTGATAACAACAAAGGAAAGATTATCGGCATCGGATCGGTCGGAAAGGATGAAATTTCTTCCATTAAGCATATATTACTTGTGAAAGGTTTAAAACATAATCTCTTGAGCATAAGTCAATTATGTGACAAGGGAAATCTTGTTTTATTTGATTCGGATGAATGCTTAGTTTTTAGACGTAGCGATTTTAAAATTATCCTTCGTGGTATTAGAATGGATAACATTTATATGGTTGATCTTGCAAATTCTTCACCCGAATATGTGAATTGTTTAATGAGCAAAGAGGATGATTCTTGGTTATGGCATCGTAGTGTAGCCCACATCAACATGCATCTTTTGAACAAATTGGTTTCACAAAATTTAGTTGTTGGTCTTCCAAATTTGAAATTTGAAAATGACTCTATTTGTGATTCTTGTCAAAAAGGGAAGCAAGCAAAAGCATCTTTTAAATCGAAAAATATTATTTCAACTACTAGACCATTGCAATTGCTTCACATGGATTTATTTGGACCATCTCGCATTGAAAGCCTAGGTAGAAATCGTTATGCTTTTGTTATTATTGATGATTATTCCAGATTTACTTGGACTTTATTTCTTGCCTATAAAAGTGATGCTTTTCAGAATTTTAAATATTTTCTTAAACGTGTTCAAAACGAAAAGGAAACAACCGCCACTTCAATTAGAAGTGATCATGGGGGAGAGTTTGATCACAATCTCTTTGCGGACTTTTGTGACGAACTCGGTATCGAGCATACCTTTTCCGCTCCACGAACACCACAACAAAATGGGGTGGTGGAAAGGAAAAATAGGTGTCTCGAGGAGATGGCTAGAACCATGCTCGAAGAGGCTAAGATTCCCAAACATTTTTGGGCGGATGCCGTAAGTACCGCATGCTACGTTTTAAATAGATTAGTCATAAGGCCAATACTCATGAAAACCCCTTATGAACTCTACAAGGGAAGGAAACCAAATATCTCCCATTTTAGAGTATTCGGTTGTAAATGTTTTATTCATAACAATGGAAAAGATCAATTGGGAAAATTTGATGCCAAATCCGATGAAGGAATTTTTATTGGGTATTCTTCACGTAGCAAAGCATATAGGGTATTTAATAATAGAACCCAAACTGTGGAGGAATCCCCTCATACTGTGTTTTCCGAAAATAATGCTCGCTTGGCGAGAAAGGATTCTTGTTCTGATCTTGCAGGTATTTTAAATAGTTTAAAAGACAAAGTACAAGAGGAAACTCCTAAGGAAATTCAAGATGAAATCTTGAAACAATCAACGGAGGAAACACCACAATTGGAGAAAGAAACGAAAATGCCTAACTAGTGGAGGACAATCAAAGATCACCCTCTCGAACAGGTAATTGGCGACGTCGGAGAAAAGGTAAGTACCCGAAACTCCCTTAAGAACACCTTAGGACATACTGCTTTTGTTTCTCAAATTGAACCAACAACCATCTCCGAAGCAATTGGGGATGAATTTTGGACCTTGGCAATGCAAGAGGAGCTTAACCAATTCAAACGAAATGACGTTTGGGATTTGGTGCCAAGACCCGAAAATCATACCGTAATTGGTACGAAATGGGTTTTTCGAAACAAACTAGATGAAAATGGTGTAATCACTAGAAACAAAGCTAGGCTTGTAGCAAAAGGCAATAATCAAGAAGAGGGTATTGACTATGAAGAAACATATGCTCCCGTAGCTAGATTAGAAGCTATTCGTTTATTGCTTGCTTTTGCCTCTTCTATGAATTTCAATTTATATCAAATGGATGTGAAAAGTGCTTTTCTAAATGGTGTTATTCAAGAAGAAGTTTATGTTGAACAACCCCCCGGTTTTGAAGTTTTTAAATCTCCCGATCATGTTTTCAAACTCAAAAAGGCTCTTTATGGTTTAAAACAAGCTCCCCGAGCTTGGTATGAAAGATTGAGTAAATTTCTATTGGAAAATGATTTCATTAGGGGGAAAGTTGACACCACTCTTTTTGTTAAGAATAGAAACAATGATATTTTATTAGTTCAAATCTATGTGGATGATATTATATTTGGTGCTACTAACAATGTTTTGTGCAAGGAATTTTCCGATTTAATGACAAGCGAATTTGAGATGTCTATGATGGGTGAGTTAACATTCTTTTTGGGATTACAAGTAAAACAAATGAAAGAAGGTACGTTCATTTGCCATGCGAAATATTGCAAAGAATTGTTGAAACGATTTGAAATGACCAATGCAAAAGCAATGGCAACCCCCATGAGCACATCCGATCATCTAGACAAAGATGAGAAAGGTAAGGAAGTTGACATCAAAAAGTATCGAGGTATGATTGGCTCTCTCCTTTATCTTACTGCTAGTCGTCCGGATATCATGTTTAGCGTGTGCCTATGCGCTCGTTATCAATCGTGTCCGAAGGAGTCTCACCTAACTGCGGTGAAACGGATATTGAAGTATCTTGTTGGTACTGTAAATGTTGGTCTATGGTACCCCAAAGGTTCTTCATGCCAACTTGTTGGCTATTCCGATTCCGATTTTGCTGGATGCAAATTGGACCGCAAGAGCACTAGTGGCACTTGCCATTTGCTCGGTAGCTCTCTCGTTTCTTGGTTTAGCAAGAAACAAGTAAGTGTTGCGTTGTCCACAACCGAGGCTGAATATGTAGCCGCGGGGAGTTGTTGCGCTCAAATCCTTTGGATGAAACAACAACGCTTGGACTATGGCCTAAGTCTTGATCATATCCCTCTTAGATGTGATAATACTAGTGCCATATGCTTGACGAAGAACCCCGTTCTTCATTCGCGAACAAAACACATTGAAATTAGACATCATTTTATAAGAGATCACGTTCTCAAGGGCGATGTCGAAATTGAATTTGTTGAAACCAAAGATCAATTGGCCGACATCTTTACAAAGCCCTTAGAGAAAGAGTCCTTCTTCCGAATTCGTAGTGAACTCGGGATCCTTGACTCCACGTTAATCTAAGTCATGCATTGCATTTTCCCTTTCACATGTTTTCTAACTTGAGCGTTGGAGACGTCTAACGTATTTTTGCAGGTATCGCCCTAAAGGCAGGGGGAATTATAAAGCTTGACGCACAGAACAATCGATTTCTCTTTTATATAATCGATTATCCAGTATCAATAATCGATTGTCTTGACATTATTTGCGTTATTATTTCTGAAATTGCAGATTTCATAAATAAAAAAGTTTTTTTTATTACTCTATATTTTTTTGCTAATGGCAAAAGGGGGAAGATAACGGGTATGCACTCTCAATACTTATCGGCATAAATTGAGGGGGAATTCATATATTGAGGGGGAACAAAATTGCATATCTATATACGTGTTGCATATCTTTACTTGTCTTGAATCGTCATTATGAATTGCCTAATATGAATATCCCGCTTAAAGTTTGTCATTATCAAAAACGGGGAAATTGTTGGAAACACGTTCTCAAGGCATTATACTAAACGTGTGTGCATATTTGTAGGTTTTGATGAATGAAAAACTATGCGCAAATTGACATATGACGAGGTCCAACCACAAGCGCAAAATTGATATATATAACGAGATTCAAGCACAAGACAAAGATCGAGATTAAGTTTTATATGAGTCGGTATTTAATTGTGATCTTGATCCGACAACTTAAACTCAAGACTTGGCTTCTCTCGTAAAAATATTTTTAACAAATCATGCATATTTAATTTAGAGCAAAATGATTTTAAATAATGCATATTTACTTTAGTCAAAATGATTTTTAAACATGCCTCTAAAATCTGGACTAAGATAATCGATTATGTACGTATGATAATCGATTATGTTTAAGTCAGCTGCTTGACAATCGATTGTGGACTTATGACAATCGATTGTGTTAAGGCAGTGAGCATCAGATTTTTCAAATCGGCATGACAATCGATTGTGAACCTTATGACAATCGATTGTGATGAGGCAGTGTCCATCAAAGTTTTTCGAAGCTCAAAATAATCGATTGTGAAGCTAATGACAATCGATTGTGAAGAGACAGTATCCATCAGATTTTTCAAAGTCACAATATAATCGATTGTGAACTTATGACAATCGATTGTGTTGAAGCAGTGTCTTCCAGACTTTTTCAAAGTTATTAAATAATCGATTGTGAACCTATAACAATCGATTGTCAAGAGGCAGTGTCTAAATTGATTTTTCAAGACTGATATATAATCGATTGTTAACTTAGTATAATCAATTGTATAACTGATCGTTGCCAAAATGTTTTCAAATACCGTCAGGTAATCGATTATAGATTTGCTATAATCGATTGTTTTAAGTAAAATCCGGAAATGATTTTTTGAACGTTGCCAAGTAATCGATTGTAGATTTCTGACAATCGATTGTTTTACGTAAAATCTGAAAATGATTTTTTGAACGTTGCCAGTATATTGATTTTAGATAATCGATTGTTAAGCGTAAAATCTGGGATTGATTTTTGGAGGAACTGGCAAACAATCGATTGTGGTAATTTGACAATCGATTGTCACAGAGTAAAATCAGCAACTCTTAATTGGCAATTAGGCAACGGTAATACAAAGTTTTTCTACTATAAATACAGCTTCAATTCAGTCTTTTAAGTACAACAACACACAACAACTGATCATACAATTGCTAAAGCTTGCATACTTTATTGCTTATCATTTTGTATTCATTACATAAGCTTTTGAGAGCCAAATTCTTGTCGAAAGTTGTTGCGATCTTGAGCGTATTCTTTTTACTCATAACTACTCTTAAAGGAGTGTCTTGTTTGAGTGCTCAGTGTTTTTGTACACTTGAAGGGAAGTGTTAGTCCCTTGTGTGGTAAGAAGGAACTTGTGTTTCCTTGGTTGAAGTCTTGGAGTGTTGTATCTCCGAGCAAAGGTTGTTGAGGCTTGTGTCCTCAAGTTGTAACGGTTTGTTGAGCACCCGTAAGCTTAACAAGTTAGTGGAAATCTCGAGAGAGTCTCTCGGGGACTGGACTAGCCACGGGTTGTGGTGAACCAGGATACATCGGTGCGTTTGTTCTAATTTATTTACTTATCGCACTTATTTATTTCCTGCAAATTTTAAATTCCGCAAGTTTACGCTAATTTTTATTTTAACGCTATTCACCCCCCCCCCCTAGCGTTAAGCATATTATCTAACAGTTACTCTTCCGGAGCCTTTAATCAATTTACTACTACCAGAAGTTGTAGTAACATCTGCCTTACACATACTTAAATGAGAGTAATATTTCTTCTCTTTGAATATCGTATGTGATGTACATGAATCAATTAATCAAAAGAGATATACGAACATGAGAATATACAAATTTAATCTGTTACTTCATAATTAAACAATATTTTCAAAATCTGCTGAGGTTAGTCGATTAACTTAGTTAATAGTCGACTAACTTGGGAAGCAGTCATCAGGTTAGTCGACTATCTAAATCAGATAGTCGACTATCTTGCCTTGCGGAAAAGTCCAGTTTTAATGCGAAATATTAGTTAGTCGACTAACTAAGTTGATAGTCGACTAAATTAGTAAACAGTCATCAGGTTAGTCGACTATCTAAATCAGATAGTCGACTAACTTAGCTTGCGGAAAAATCCAGTTTTAATGCGAAATATTAGATAATCGACTAACTGTTAGGTTAGTCGACTAACTCTACTGGAAAATAAAAATATCTTTGAAATTTAAGCATATTGAAACATTCTAAAGAACTAGTACTAACGTTATATCATAAACTAATTAATACGAGCTGATACTAATGACTATTAGTTTATTCACTGACTAATACAAATAAGTAAAATAAAATCAAACAATTCCATCTTCCTTCATCACAGATCCATCATCAATTAAGTGGTCTATTTTCCCCTTAGGGTGCTCAAAGAAGTCTGCCACATCCAAGTGGGTGATGTCAAAATTGTCGTCAGAGACAAAATTGGTTTCAGGGCCTTTACTCTTTAGAGATGCTTGATAAAGCTCAACCAAATGTCTTGGTACACGGCAAATTTTCGCCCAGTGCCCTTTTCCACCGCAGCGATAACATATAGTTTATGAACTATTTGCTTTTGGATTCTCATCATATCGTGCTTGTGGCAGAGTGACCAACTTCAGGTTGTCATATCTCTCCTTTAAGCCATTCCACAAGATAGGTGGATCTTTGACTGTGATATATTCAATTTTTAAACCTTCATCAAGGTGATGGCGCAAGAAAATCAAGGCCTTAGCACAGTTTCAAAACTTCATCAAGGTGATGGCGCAAGAAAATCAAGACCTTAGCATAGTCTTGGGTGGATGCATTATTTCTGTCTTTAATGGCGTCTCCAAGACCCATTGCATCCAAATAGATTTCAGCATCCAACACCCATGTCATATAGTTCTTGCCCGAAATTTCAAGGGCAACGAACTTTCTTTTCATAATGTCAGACATAAGACAAAATTACATCAAGAGCGTGTCCATACTTACGGGCTTTATTACAATTATCACATTCACTTCAGGGAATGGATCATAATCATCTGTATGTGCTATATACAATCTCATGTCAAAATATTACTTTCATAAAGTGAAAGATTATTTTGAGAATCTTTATTATTCTCATTATCACAATGATGACGATTATAATTCCGTTTATTGCCACGTCCACATCCATTGATACCTTCACGGTAATAATTTTATCTTCTTTCAGACTTATCACATACTGCTATCACATTCTCTAAAGGGAATGAGAATGAAGCAAATTCAATGGGACGGATTTTCAATTCTTTGCCCACAATCATACATGAATTTTAATCATGGCAAGACATAGAACTTTTACCACTTCACGTGGTTATAATTCCTTACAAACTCCATTAGAGTTATAATCAAACTTTGTTGTCTATGTTTGTATATGAAATCAAATCGTAGAATTTCAAGAATTTGAAAGGAAAAAGTAAATTACTTACCTTTAAGGTATACCAATAAATGTTGTGATATCAAATATACCTCTTGAGTTTCCATCCCGTTGTATTACTTTATGATGATACTATCTCTTCTATTTTCCGTATAGAAATTCTCATATGGAGCAGTAGCAATCGTTATTACACTCTTTTGCTTGGAAATTCACCTTCAAAAAGAAAACAAAAGTAAACAACGAGAAAGAAAAAAAATTGAAGAATTTCAGAAACCAAAATATCACAAATCTCGTTTTACTCGAATAGAAAAACCCAAACGACGGAACACGAATTAGAGTGGGTGAATCTGATTGCAACTCGAGATTCTGAGAGCGATAATTGCTGAATATTAAATTCAATTGGTTAGAGACTCGTGCTGATAACGTGTTATGAAATAATATAAGAACAAGAACAATAATACAAGAACAAGAACAATAGAGAAAAAAGTAGAGAGAGGAGTATTCTTATTGATACTTTGGGATGATTTACAATGGGAGAGAACCCCTTTATTTATAGGGAGGTGGTGACTTAGCCACCAAATAGTAAACCCTAGAATCTCTCTAAATATAAACATTTACCTTAAATAGAATTCTATTTATAACACATTTGTATTTTTAAATCGTAATTGTGTTACATAAAGTGGAACAAAAGAATTAATAGGCTTCCAGTGTATCTGATATACTAAAGTGTGGCTCATTCTTCGATTCAATACGTTCAATTTGTAACATACTAGTAAATTAAATGGTTGCCTTGTATAACAACTTTTTTCAAGCTTTTGTATAATTAAAAAATATATGCAGTAATATAGAAATGTTCCACATTTTAGTTGTTGAAAACAAAACCACTATTTCCGATAACAACTAGTTAGAAGTAGGGGTTTTCAAGAAAAATTGAAAACAAAACGACTTAAAAATTGATAAATATTTGCTTTGATTTGGTTTAGGAAAAGTTGAATCTAATCGGTATATACATTCACCAATTATTTAAATTGTAATAATTTTTCTTTAATATTTAGTGTAGACATATTTATGACCCTTATTTGAGATGTAATGTTTAATATAAATATCGCGGAGGATTTAGTTCTGTCTATATAAATGTTATCTTTTGAAGATCATCAAAAGAAAAATTAGGCTAAAAATTAGGATATATTTTAGGAAAATCGAACTTCTAGTGAAGAGAAGCATATGAAAAGCTTCATAAAAATCTTCATAGAATCGTCGAAAATGAAGTTTTTGTTATAAAATCTCCTATTTTAGGTGAATGTCCATAATTAGAGAGATTCTAGGGTTTACTATTTGGTGGCTAAGTCACCACTTCCCTATAAAAATAGGGGTTCTATACCATTGTAAACCATCCCAAAGTATCAATAAGAATACTCCTCTCCCTATTCTCTCTATATTGTTCTTATTCTTGCATTATTCTACTTGTTCTTATATTATTTCATAACATGTTATCAGCACGAGTCTCTAACCAATTGAAATTTTCGATTGTTTTAACTTTTGTTTGTGATGTGTATTTTGATGGCTTTGCGGGCGATTGCTGAAAGCTTGTCAGAAGAAGAGATTGCCCCGTAACTCTAAACATGATAATTCTCAAGCCTTTCTGATATTGTTCAACTCATTTTCAATATGAGTGGAAGAATAAGACTTCTTCTACAGCTTCCACGAAGATACACAGGAGGTCATAAAGGAGCAATTTCTTGTTTCATGAGTTTCATGGCTGCTCCTACCGAGGTAAGATTAAATTCTGGATTTAAGGTATGTATTTTACCTTTCTCTTTCAAATTCTTGAAATTCTACGAGTTGATTTCATATACAAAAAAAGACAACAAAGTTTGATTATAACTCTAATGGAGTTCGTAAGAAATTACACTCACATGAAGTAGTAAAATTTCTATGCCTTGCCATGATCAAATTCATGTATGATTGTGGGCAAAGAATTAAAATTCCGTCCCATTGAATTTGCTCCATTCCCTTTAGAGAATGTGGTAGCACTATGTGATAAGTCTGAAAGAAGACAAAATTATTACCATGATGGTATCAATGAATGTGGACGTGGCAATAGACGGAATTATAATCGTCATTATGATCCATTCCCTGAAGTGAATGTGATAATTGTAATAAAGCCTGTAAGTATGAACACACTCTTGATGTAATTGTGTCTTATGTCTGACATTATGAAAAGAAAGTTCGTTGCCCTTGAAATTTCGGGCAAGAACTATATGGCATGGGTGTTGGATGCTGAAATCCACTTAGATGCTATGGGTCTTGGAGACGCCATTAAAGACAGAAATGATGCATCCACCCAAGACTATGCTAAGGCCTTGATTATCTTGCGCCATCACCTTGATGAAGGTTTGAAACTGTGCTAAGGCCTTGATTTACTTGCGCCATCACCTTGATGAAGGTTTGAAAATTGAATATATCACAGTCAAAGATCCACCTATCTTGTGGAATGGCTTAAAGGAGAGATATGACAACCTGACGTTGGTCACTCTGCCACAAGCACGATACGATGAGAATCCAAAAGCAAATAGTTCATAATCTATATTTTATCGTTGTGGTGGAAAAGGGCACTAGGCGAAAATTTGCCGTGTACCAAGACATTTGGTTGAGCCTTGTCAAGCATCTCTAAGGAGTAAATGCCCTGAAACAAATTTTGTCTCTGACGACAATTTTGACATCACCCACTTGAATGTGGCAGACTTCTTTGAGCACCCTGAGGGGGAAATAGACCACCTAATCGGTGATGGATCTGTAATGAAAGAAGATGGAATTGTTTGATTTTATTTCACTTATTTGTAATAGTTAGTGAATAAACTAATAGTCATTAGTATCAGCTCGTATTAGTTAGTTTAAGATATAATGTTAGTATTAGTTCTTTAGAATGTTTCAATATGCTCAGATTTCAATAATATTTTTATTTTCCAGTAGCGGTAATCGACTAACCTAACAGTTAGTCGATTATCTAATATTTCGCATTAAAACTGCATAACAATCGATTGTGTACGTTCAACAATCGATTGTCAAAGTTCAACAATCGATTGTGTATGTTTAACAATCGATTGTCTTAAGACTGTGATCTGTAAGTTTTTCAAAATAGCAAATAATCGATTGTGTATGTCTAACAATCGATTGTGTATGTTTAACAATTGATTGTCTTAAGACTGAAGTTTTTCAAAATAGCAAATAATCGATTGTGTGTGTTTAAAAATCGATTGTCAATGTTCAACAATCGATTGTGTGTGTTTAACAATCGATTGTTTTAAGAAAATGCTTAAACTGAAATTTTCAAACTGCATAGTAATCGATTATGGAAAACATATAATCGACTATCTGATTTAGTTAGTCAACTGACCTCAGCAGATTTTGGAAATATTGTTTAAATGTGAAACAAACAAATTGAACTTGTTTATTCTCATGTTCGTATATTTTCTTTTGTATGGCAAACTATGAGAATTAAATTGATTGAGGGCTCCTGAAGAGCAACTATAACTCTGCCTAAAGGAACGATATTTTAGAGAATGCAATGTTCTCCTCCAAGTATAAGAAGAACTTGTTGAGTTTTAATGATATCAGTCAAAATGTTCTCCTCCAAGTCTAAAAGGAACTTGTTGAGTTTTAAAGATATCATCCAAAATGGATATCAGATTGAGACAATACATGAGTATAATCTTGAATACCTCATTTACTCATGAAAACGAGGCTGCCCACTTCGGCTTGGGGTCACGCCATTTTGCATGCAGCAATGCTAGTTCGTCTCTGACTGACGAATTAACACAAATATTCCCCGTTGCAATTTGTTTTGGGTCATGAACCTAATATATCCCATTTAAGAATCTTTGGATGCGCATTATATGTGCCTATAACACCGCCATCCCGCACCAAAATGGGTCCGCAAAGAAGGTTAGGAATATATGTTGAGTTTGAATCGTCCTCCATTATTCGCTACCTCGAAACATTGACAGGGGATTTGTACACTGCACGATTTGCAGACTGTCAATTTGATGAGACACTTTTCCCAAAATTAGGGGGAGAAGTTGGTGAAACCAAAAGGGAAATTTTGTGGAAAAATGCATCATTATCTCATCTTGATCCACATACCTCTATTTGTGAAAAAGAGGTGCAAAATATTATCCATTTGCAAAGAATAGCAAATCGAATGCCAGACGCATTTACAGATTTGAAAAGGATAACAAAATCACATATCCCCGCAGTTAATGTGACAACATCTGACTCACGAATACATATTCATTATCGGAAGAATATGAACATGAAGTTGGTATTGAATATACCACCCTCACCCCTAGAAGGAGGTTTGAGATGATACCACACTCACCCCTAGAAGGAGGTTTGAGATGATATATGGCATGAATGATCGTTGGTCACGTACCTATTGTACGCCAAAGTATTTTGGAAATATGACTATTAAAGGACAACGATAATGCAAGAAACAACTTGCATATAATTTTGATCATGACCATAATGGTATAACTTTCTCTTTAAAAGAGATATTCACCACATGGATGTTGATGAATCTGTGGTAGTACAAAATTAATTGAGAGCTCTAGAAGAGCTAATTACTATGTTGGAGAAACACAATTGAGTATTGTGATGTAGTAAGTCTCAAAGAAACTTATTCAGTTTCCAAAGTACACGCGAAAGCGATTGATTATATTGAGACTATAAATGAAGGAAAGATTTGATATCTCCTATTACTACAACTTGTAGCGGGATAATTTGTATATGAAAAGCTACCCGCTTCATTCTCCAGTTTGTACTACACAAACAAAAGAATGCCACAATAAAGTGGATATCTATTGGTATAAAAACCCATGTCATAATAAACCTGAAGTTTATTGATAAGTGCACATGTCATGGTGTAAATTTGAAGTTTATCAATATTGATAATTTATTCAGTTGGCATTCGGGTTAGCCATCTCATTTTAAGTATGATGTGCAATAATAGAGAATTCACATGGGTGAATATTAAAGAACTAGAAAGTTCTTTACGAATTCTCTTGTATCACTTGTTCTCATTAATGAACTGACCAACTAAAGAATTCGGGTTGAAGCCCATAAATTCTGGAAATATCAAAGGTGAATATGGGCCCATTCACCTGCCATGTATACCACATATGATGCATCTATGAAATGGTTACATGCGCAATTGTTATTAACCCGCAGCCTGGCTGATGCTTGCGAGGTAAATTGCTCAGTAATCTAACTTCGAGCATAATTTCCAGATTTTCTATTCAAGATAGTTCATCTTGATAAGTTGGTTTATATCAAAGTTGGTTTAGCAAGATAATTATTGAGTGCCTCCACTTAATAGCTAAACTGTTTCTTATGAGAACAAAGTTATATATATCAGTTTGATATACGTTGTATATGAGAGTATATTCTCCCCTCACAAGTGGTTCAGGGTCAGGAACCAAATAATTTCATCTTATTATTAATGTGCTGTGTATATTGACATGATAATGCACAAAGATGATTTCCCAAAGTTGAGGAAACAAGTTAGCTTTTGTAACATGAGGGGGAGACATGATAAACACTTGAGAAAAGGTTACATGGGATGAATTATCATTTGTATATGTAAATCCCTGAATATCATGAACCTGAAGTTCATAAAATGGATAATTCAATTGCAACATATTGCAAAGCATGCTATACGCATTTGCTGACCCAAAGAAAGTAACTATATTCTCACTACAAATGCTCATATTAAAGTCCCAGAAGGACAAAGTCTTTAATACGCTTAAAGCGTATAGACAAATACTTGATTCCATATGAAAGACATGTAGATTTGGACATATAGTTCAAATACTTGAAAGTATAAAGTCAAAGGTATGTATAATCAGTTTCAATATCTTATTTGTTTAGCGTGACGTGAAAACTTGATATGCATCTAAAGTCTATTATATGGCTTATATGACTTAACTTGAAAGATTTAAGTTGCTTGAAGCATACACAATTCTTGGTCCTGAAGTACCACATCCTAAGTACAATTTGTGTACATATGTATCTTGCTATAACTATAAGCATGATGGCATTGAGAATACATCTATGGAGATATTGAAGAGTTATTCCACGACATTATATGAAGATGTTCATATCTATCATGAATGATGATTTCAAGGTGCGGAATATTTATTCAAGTCAATATGGTTGATTTATTTATCAAACATCTACCAAAGATTGTTTTGAAGATGGTGCACAAGATTGGAATGCAAATGCTCAAGGATATAAATTGATGTTCTTATCATGGGGAGTTAATGCGCGTTGCACTCTTTTTCCCTTGCAAGGTTTTGTCCCAACTGGGTTTTCCTTGCGAGGTTTTTAACGAGGCAACCAATAGGCGCATATTCAAACATGTGTACTCTTTTTCCTTTTCTTTAAATTTTTTCCCATTGGGTTTTGTTTTAGTTAAGGTTTTAACGAGGCACATTATTGAATAGACATTCAAGGGGGAGTATTATAAAATCTCCTATTTTAGGTGAATGTCCATAATTAGAGAGATTCTAGGGTTTACTATTTGGTGGCTAAGTCACCACCTCCCTATAAATATAGAGGTTCTATACCATTGTAAACCATCCCAAAGTATCAATAAGAATACTACTCTCCCTATTCTCTCTATATTGTTCTTGTTCTTGCATTATTCTACTTGTTCTTATATTATTTCATAACAGTTTTCATTATGTACATGTCACATCATAAATTAGTAAATACTTCTAATTTTCATGTAGTTCCAGCGTGTATGGTCATTATATTTTAACAAGCATCGTCCAAATACTTCAATTTCTTTGTTCTTCCAATTATGATCGTATATCTTTTTAAATTCTGAGATATTATTTTATTAACAATTCCTAAAAAGTAGACAGATCGTATCATTGTTTAGGTTTTATATTGAGTTCTGCATTCAAAATTATAAATTATTTGGAACCATTTTCTTATTTTATTTTTATTTTTTAAATTTGTTTAAGTTGAAAAGTATAATATGATTGTAATTAATGAAAGTGACTAATTATTATGTATCACAGGGAAAATTTCTGACATAAAACATATGATAATAGATCATAAGTTGGTCCATTCGTCTAATTTCGGCTAGACATATAATTGACTTTTGGAGAGCAACCTTTCATATATCCTTCAAGATACTGACCATTTTCGGTCCCCAGTGCTAGTTTAGGACCACTGAAAGTTGATTCCTAAAAATCTTAATTCTTGAGGCAAAAGTACAGGCCAAATAGGCTGTTAGAAGTTAGCTAAATAGGTTATTAATTTGAGTACATATAAAATTAAGGATAAAGTTATTTTTAATTTTTCGATAATAAATGAGAGAATAATGTGGTCCGATATGGTCTTGGATAAAGCCGAGGACTCCCACATATTAGAGCCCGAGAAGGACGAATGGTGCACTAAGAATCGGACATGGCCAAGTATGAGAAGAATCGAGTTCCAACAAAGTAAAGAACCGAGGCTAAGGGAAAGACGATTAGATGGAAATACTAGGGGCCAAAATATCCGCCCTTAATCAGATATTACAACACAAATCTCACCCAATATCAATAGCGTATCACAATTTACCATATGAGAAAGATTTTTTTATCTTATTTACACTTGTACTAAGACTGAAACTTCTTTACTATATAAATGGGAGAATCTTTTTATTTTTAAGGTCATTATTGGCACACATTCCAAGGCAATAAAGTCAATTTTTTCTCTAATTACTATTCGAAGTGTTCTTCAGCTGCATATTTATTTAGTTGCAACCGAACCCATTTCGAGGGCTTGATCGGAACCAACTTTTAGTGTTCATCATAAAATCTTGGTTTAATCATCCATCATATTTGGTTTGATCGTTTTGTATTCTTTTAATTCAATTATTCGTTGTTCTTAGATAGTTCGTTTTAAAGTAAATCACATATCCTACAAACTGCGTATAAATTCAATTATTACTCGTTTTAAGGGTAAATAGTTTGGCGCCCACCGTGAGGCAAAGGATAATATTTGTAATTTAATGTGAATCTCCATGACACATCCTATTTTATACTTGCTCTTTGAAGTTTGATTTCAGGCCTATTTAAAATGTCAATTCTCAGTCTGCTCACTTGAACGTTGACGCCCAGTCAGGCCATTACGATAAAAATAATAGCGTGGTACCAAACAATGACGTGTCTCCTGTTGAGCCTAATGGTGTCCCAATTGTTGACCCTGTTGGTTTGATCATTTTGTATTCCTTTAATTCAATTATTCGTTGTTCTTAGATTGTTTGTGTTAAAGTAAATCACATATCCTACAAACTGCGTAGAAATTTAATTGTTACTCATTTTAAGGGTAAATAGTTTGGCGCCCATCATTGGGCGAAGAATAATAGTTGTGATTTAATACGAATCTCCATGGCACATCCTATTTTATACTTGCCCTTTGAAGTTTGATTTCAGGCCTATTTAAAATGTCAAATTCTCTATCTGCTCACTTGAACGTTGACGCCAAGTCAGGAAATCACGATAAAAATAATAGTGTGATACCAAACAATAATGTGTCTCCTATTGATCCTAATGGTGTCCCAATTGTTGACCCAATCGATAGCAACTCACAACTTGCTATCAATATCAACCTACCAACTAATCTCAAAAATTGCATTCGCAGGGCACCCCGGCCATCAACTCGTGAAGCGCCTGAAGGAGAAGGCGATAGAGTTAGCTTACAATTGATATTTGAAGTGCTACAAACTCAGCAAGTAGAAATAGTACAACAGTGGAGTCAAAGTCATGCACAGAACACGGCTGAACCCAAGCGGGTTAGAGAAGATGTTTAGAGAGATGAACGGATTATCGCAGAACCATATGAGATTGGTCTCGGAGAGATTTCCGAGCTGATGAAAATACTCGAACCACTAACAAAACAGGTGGAGTCTGGTGAAAATGTGATAGAGGCAAATGGAAAGAAGGTAAAAACTTACAATTTAAGGATCGATCATATCCCATGAGCGCCTCCAATATTGAAAGGACCAAATTCTAAAGAGTTCAATCAGAAACCTTTTCTCCTAAGTGCAGCACCAAAATCAACTTCGAAGAGGTTTTGAATGATCGATATTCCAAAATATAACAGTGTTAGAGATCCATACGAGCATGTAACCTCTTACATGTGCGAAATAAAAGGCAATAACCTAGATGACAATAAGATCGATCCGGTATTGTTGAAGAAATTTGAGGAAGCCTTGTCTAAAGGGGCAATGATATGATACCGTAACTTACCTCCAAATTCTATTAATTCACTTCTATGCTTGCATATGCCTTCAATATAGCCCATGCTAGCTCTATCAAGGTCAAGACAGATAAATTGAACCTCTTCAAAGTCAAGCAAAGGGACAATGAAATTCTTAGGGAGTTCGTGTTGAGGTTCCAGGTGGAATGGATGGACCTGGCCTCGATTGCGAATGATTGAGCCATTTAGGCGTTTACTCAAGGGATCAAGCACCAAAGTTTTATTGCTTCTCAACAATTAAAGCAAAACTTGGTGGAGTACCCGTCGATTTCTTGGGACGATGTTCATAATAGGTACCAGTCAAAGATCAGAGTCAAGGATGACCAGTTGGGGGCCTAGGGGTATTTTAACCCAATATATTGAATGACGATTCTAAATGAATTATAGATCATGAGCGAAGGAAGACTCGATATCAATATCAGTCGTACAACTCGGATGGAAGGGGAATCAGACACGGTCACCACCCGAACAGAATCGTAGGAGAAGCAACCAAGGTCATATCAACTAAGGTTTGATGAGTAATAACGGTTTTGATAGATCACTTAGGGTCAGAAATCCCCAAGACTATCAGAATATAACTTCAACGTGGATGTAGCAAGTATAACGTCGACCATTGGTCGCATAAAGGAGACCAAATGGTCAAGTCCACTTCAGTTCGATCCCACTTAGAGGGATCACAACTTGATATGTAAATACCACAGTTCTCATAGTCACACGACCGAAGATGTCGATAGCTAAGGAAAAGTGGCTAGTCTATGGAAAAATGGGCATCTTCAGAAATTCCTAAGTGAGCAAGCCAAAAATCATTTCAAAAAACAGGGACACCAACAGAAAAATTGATCCAGAAGAGCCTCAACACGTGATCAACATGATCATTAGGGGAGTAGATTTCCCACATGGGCCAATGATAAAGTGCACCAAAATTTCTATCACAAAGGAAAAACGCACTCGGGACTATATTCTGTAAGGGTCAATCTCGTTCAGTGACGAGGATGCCGAGGGAATCATTCAACCTCACAATGATGCATTGGCAATATCCATACTTGTTTATAAATCTCAAGTTAAGTGTGTGTTAATTGATCCAGGTAGCTCAGCCAATAGCATCCGATGGAGAGCCATGGAACAACTAAGATTATTAGGCTAAATCGTACCAGCAGTACGAGTATTGAACGGGTTCGATATGGCATGCGAGACAATAAGGGGTGAAATAACCCTACTGGTAAACACTAGATATGAGATACAATGCCTTATTCGGGAGGCCATGGATCCAAAGTATGAGAGTGGTGCCTTCGATCTTGCATCAGGCGTTGACGTTTTCCACCCCAGGCGGAATCAAAATGATCTACGTGTAACAATCGACCGCAAAGGAGATGTTCAATTTTGAGGAGATGTACCCAGTGCCCACAATCACAAAATCAAAAGGTAAGGGACTGGTCGAACAGAAATGCGCCAAATTGCAATCGCTAGTCCCGACCCTGACCGGGTCAGCTAAACAGGGGAAAATTCAACAAATGAGGAAGATGGTTTTAGGGTCACGGGATCCTTCATTGCACCCAATAATATTGATGCCACCAAATCGACGATCAAGGAATTAGAACAGATCATACTAACCAAGTATCTATCGGACAAAAAGCTATATTAACGCACGGGGTTAACCCCCGAGCTCAAGAAAAAACTTATTAATTTCCATAAAGCTAATGCTAATTGTTCTTACTGGTACCACTTAGATATGACAGGGATCTCACCGGAGATGACAACTCACAAATTAAGCTTGGATCCAAAATTCTATCCGCTCAAATAGAAGAGAAGGCCCTATTCTGAGATCAAAGACCCATTCATCAAAGACGAAGTATCTAAACTCTTGAAATATGTTCCATTCGAGAAGTTAAGTACCCGGATTGTCTAGCTAACATAGTGGTTGTACCAAAAAAAGGAAACAAACCTAAAAGGGTAGATTATAAGGACTTGAACACGGCATGTGTCACAACCCAATTTCACCTTAGGTCGTGATGGTGCCCAACACCGTTGTCAGGCAAGCCAACGCAAAAAATATGAATAAGTTCTAGTTTAACTTTTTCTAATACAGTTACGACAATCTCTAAGTTTGAACTTAAAACAACAATAATTAACATCGTACCATAATAATTATGCAATCTCAACAAAAGATAGTCTACTAATATGTATGCCATGAAATAGAAAGTATGTGGGCAGCTAGTAAAATATACAAACGAATAATTCTATCCTATTGTCTGAAATAGAATAGATAGCCAAAAGTAAAGAAAGACTCCATCGGGCTGCTGAATAGCATAGGAATGGAGAAGCTCACTGTGAATCTCGGGCCGGATCAAGGGTATGCACCAGCCTGGTAACCAGATGTACCTGCCTAAGATCCTTTACAATAAAGTACTTAAGTGTAGTATGAGTGCATATACAATATGTATTCAATAAATATCATGTCTAATCTCGAAGAAGTAGAGACGAAAGGTCGACTTGACACTTACTATGGTCAAATAATATGGAAGTATTATACTAAGCATGGATAGCACAAATGATTAACAATTTATAGCAAGAAGCAAGGGGTCCTTTCTTAGATGATATCACAGTTAGCCATTTACATTTCAGGGAAAATGACAAGGTTCAATCCACAATAATATACCAAGCAAGAAGCATATGCAAGTAGTGCCGAGGTCTCCGGAGGTTCGAACAATGCGAACCATAGATACATCTATTACCCCGCTCGCAAATCATACATGCGATGCAGTCAATGTAATTAAACATAACAACAGGTAGATAAGAATATATATCAGGAGAGCAATTACTCATGAAAATATCAACTTCTCTTTAAAAGGGCCATGAAAATGATGTTCCTCTTATTAGATTCTTTTACAACATTCAACATGATTTAACCAAATCCCAAATTAATCATAAAGTTACAAGAGCATCATATATAGCATGCTAAGTTTGGGTCCTAGACTACCCGGACTTAAGCATAATCGTGGCTACGCACGGACTCTCGTCACTTACTGCGCATGTAGCCACCTCATTTAGTAGCAAATTATCAATTATTACACCTATGGGGACAATTCCTCTTACAAGGTTACTAGGAGAGTCACATCACTCCAAAGCGTACTTCCAACATCAAGAACGTGCTCAAACCCTCAATTTGGAGCTGAGCTATCCGAAACTAATTAAACAAAGTAGGAACTAGTCAATACAAGCTTAAGAGTTCGCATTTTAATTACTGAAGTAATTTACCACCCTTAAACATAAGTTTCCTAAAATCCGACCCTGGGCCCACGTGCCCCGACTCCGAATCTTTTCGAAGAAAGTTGGTCTTAATAACCTAAAAATCAATAATATATGATTTATACTTCATTCCATAACAAATTTTGTGGTTAAATCTAACTTTTATCAAAACCCTAGGTTTTGCTCTAATCCCGTGATTTTTCCTTAATCCTAGTGTGTTAATCTACCTGAGGTTCGAGTATTAAGCTAGAAATAAATGTGATGAACATACCTCAAGATGCTTAGTGAAAGTCCTCTCTCAAGAGCTCCAAAATTGCCCAACGAATGAGTGAAAATGAGCAAAAATAAGCCTAGAGCCCGTAATAAATGAAGCTCACTGCATCAGCGATTTCTGCATCTGCGGTGCTGGGTGCACCTACTCCCACTACTTCTGCGGAAAGAAGACCGCTTTGCGATTTGGGCCACTTTTGCAGACAGGCCCACCGCTCCCGCGGTTCCGCTTCTACGGATTAAGTCTCACATCTTCGGTCTTGGGTAGCCTGGCCTGGGCCGCTCTTACGATAGGTGGACCGCTTCTGTGGTCTCCACCTGCAGCTTACCAACCGTAGGTGCGGTTTTGACAGCAACTAGTAGCTTCATCCCTTTCCTAAATTTTCCAACTTCACTCGAACCTCGCTCGACTGACGCTCAGGGCCCCCGAGCCACACCCTAATATACCGACAAGTTTTAAATCATAAAGTGGAATAGGTCGAACCCTCAAAACACATGAAACAATGCTAAATCTAAGAATCAACCCCTAAAACCAATTGAATAAAACTTATGAACTTCAAGTTCTTCAATTCACTTCTTGTGCGTTGAAACGTACTTATACTACTCGGATTGACACCAATTTTGCGGGCAAGCCTTAAATGTTATATTTGACATGTACCGGGCTCCGTAATTAAGATAGAAGTCTGATACCAATATAATCAAGCTTTATTTAATTTCATTAAATCCTTAGAATTTCTATTTAATAATTTCTAAAAAATTCATTACTCAGGCTAAGGACCTCAGAATTTCATTCCGGGCATACGCCCAGGTCTCATATTTTCCTACGGACCCTCCAGAACTGTCAAAATACAAGTCTAGGTCCGTTTTCTAAATATATTGACCAAAGTCAAACTTAGTCTTTTAAGAAAATTCCAGGGAATCAAGTGTGCCTACTGCAACTAAAACTCTTCCAAATTTCAAACCAGCCATCCCCAAAGGTTGTAAATTATTTAAAGCAACCGAGGGAAGTCTTATTTAGGGGGATGGGGGTTTGAAAGAGAAATGACCAGTCGGGTCGTTACATCATGCCCCAAAGGATTCATTTCCTTTGCGTAACATCGTCTGAATGATCGATGCAAGCCGGGCACGAGACGTTGAGTTTTCTCGATGACTATTCCGGGTACAACCAAATGCGAATGGACTCGGGTAACCAAGAAAAAGACTTTTTTATAACTAAATTCGGCACGTATTGTTATAATGTAATGTTGTTTGGATAAAAAAATGCTAGTGCCACGTATCAACGCCTAGTTGACCACATGTTCGAGGAACAAACTGGAAAATCAATGGAGGGGTTATATTGAAGATATGTTAGTTACGTCCCTACGAGCAGAGGACCATTCGAAACATTTGCAGGAAACTTTGACATACTAAGAAAATACAACATAAAGCTAAATTCAAAGAAATGTGCCTTTGGAGTCTGCTCAGGCAAATTCCTTGGAATAGAGATCAACCTGGAATAGAGACATCATGGAATAGAGTTCAACCTAGACAAGCTAAAAGCCATAGAATACATCACTATAGTTGACAACGTTAAGGCGATACAAAGACTAACCGGATGGATAGCCGTATTGGGATGATTTATTTCGAGGTCAACGGACAAAAGACACCAATGTTTCTCATTGCTAAAGAAGAATAATGACTTCTCTTGGACCTCGGAATGTCAACAGGCTTTAGAAGAACTCAAACAATACCTATCAAACCCTCCTTTGATGTACACCCCGAAGGTAAATGAGCAGTTATAATCCACTTGTTAGTCTATGAGGTAGTGGCAAGTGGTGTCCTGCTCCGAAAAAAGGTATGTAGTATCCTCTATATTATGTTGGTAGAACCCTAGGCAATGCTGATACAAGGTATACACACATAGAGAATTAGCGCTCGCCTTATTAAGTGCATCTACGAAAATAAAACCATACTTTTATTGTCACCCCATATGGTTCGTGCCCTAGCATCCACTAAGTAATGTTATCCATAAACCCCAGCCCTCAGGTCGACTAGCCAAATGGACCATAGAGGTTAGGGGGTACAATATTGAGTACAATCCCCAAACTACTATAAAATCTCAGATTTTAGCAGACTTCGTGGCCGACTTTACGTTGGCCTTGATCCCCGAGGTCGAGAAATAATTATTTCTCGCCTCTGGGAGATGCTCAGGGATTTGGACTCTATTCACGCATAGTGCTTCTAATGCAATAGGGTTCGGGTTAGGAATTGTATTGTAACCATTTGCGGGTAACGTAATAAGGTAATATATTAGAAATGTAAAATTGACTAATAATTAAGCTGAATATAAGTCTATGGTTATAGGTCTGGAACTCGATAATAGAGGATGTGTCACGTCGAGGTAAACCAAATAAGCTTGACTTGGGATTGGAGGAAAAAATACATAGAATACCATCAAAAAGGGAAATTGCCGCCAAATCTAAAAGAATCGAGGGCCTTACGAATTAAGGCTGCCAGGTTTAGCTTAGTTGGAGGAAAATTATATCAAAGGTTGTTTTTCAGACCGTTAGCAAGGTGCTTGGGTCCTGGGGAGACCATCTACGTGATGAGGGTTCATGAGGGTACTTGTGGAAACAATTCGGGATTAGAATCCTTGGTTCAAAAATTGATCAGAGTCGGTTATTACCAAAAAATGATGGAAAATGATGTAAAAGACTTTGTTCAAAAGTGTAACGAATGTCATAGGCACACCCTGATGATCTACCAACCAGGGGATATGCTTCACACAGTCCCTCCCCCTTGTCCATATATGAAATGGGAATGGATATCGCCGGTACCTTGTCGTGGGCACCCACCAAAGCCCAATATATATTACTTATGACCGATTACTTCTCCAAATGGGTCGAAGCACAAATGTTTGATAAAGTTACGGAAAAGGAGGTCATCGACTACATCTGGGATCATATAATATGTTGGTTCGAGGTTCCCATCAAGATCACGTGTGATAAGGGGAGATAGTTAATCAGCAGCAAGAATAATAAGTTTTTCAAAGATTATAAAAATGAAATATAAAATACCGGCACCATACCAGCCAAGTGGGAATGGTCAAGCCGAGTCAACAAAAAAACTATAATGCAGACCTAAAGAAATGACTGACGGACTCAAAGAGAAAATGGAAAGAAGTTTTGCCCTAGGTTCTGTGGGTATATCAAACAACTTCGAAGTCGAGTACTGATGAAACATCATTCTCTCTAGTCTACAACGCAGAATATTTGATAGCGGTAGAGGTTTGAGAATAAAGCCTAAGGTTCTAATACGCTACAAAGGTGTCAAAAATAAAGGCCATAGCCACAAGCTTAAATTTAGAAAATGAAGGCGAAAAGTCACCCTAGTCCGATTAGCATCACAAAAACAACGAATGGGGAGATACTACAATTGAAGGGGAAACCTTCGACATTTCCAAATTGGGTACGTGGCATGAGGAAAGTTACACTTCATACAAAGAACTTGAATGAGAGAAAATTATACCTACACTGTGAAGGACTGTACATAGTCATCAGCATAACTAGGAAAGACTCGTATCATCTCGAGTTCGAAAAATAGTATACAACTACCCAACAGTTGGAATGTGACACACTTAAAGCGATACTACTGCTAAGGTAAGAATAAATCTTCTTTGTGACTTATTACACTTTGAACTAACCCGTGTAGGAACTTAATTAGAGTCAAATCTATAGATTAGTTTGAAATCACATGTTGCACTCTTTTTTCCTTAGACCAATTTTTTCCTGAAGTGGGTTTTATGGCAAAGTTTCAAACGAGGAAAACGTAAGCGTGCTACCCTAGTTTTGAAGACCTATCTAAGACCAGGGGCTATAGATCATCTGTTCAATAGTATTCGAGCCCTCAAAATTCAGTCTTGAATACTAGGGGTCCATCACACCCTATGTCAAGAACCGAAGTCCTAAGTTTGGAAACTTAGAAGGCATTCTTATTCAATATTTAAAGACAAGGCTTAAACCTTAGGATTAATTGTAAGGGTCAAACGGTCGAACGAACTGTGCCCACATAGCTCAATCTCACCAAGACAGATAGCTTTTGTACCATCAAATATTTACATGACATTTAAAGTAATAAAAGAAAGTTGCGGTATACGTTTGATTGGTTCACATGTGCTTGAGAAATATTATCATTGATGTCACTTCAAACGAATGTTGGATTCAAAACCCTTAAGCCAATGGGCGTTCTCAAACCGGGGACTGCTACCCGAAAAATAAGATCAAGAAATTTGGGCTACTAAATCTTGAAGGCATCGAGCCTACAAGGCAGGGCCCAAATACAAAAGTCCACGACTATCATAAACGACTCGAAGACGTCTGAGTTCGTACTTGAAAAATAAGGTCCTTATATATTTTTAATACACAAAAAGACAACATTAGACCCGGCCAAGTTACTCAGTCTCGAATTACGTCCATGAAAAGAACCATCTTCATCAAAACATAATTATGTCCAGTTAAAAGTTTCAAAAAGTTATAACAAAGACTTCATTTTTTTATCGGGTCCTCCAAAGTCAAAGAAATTCAGAGTTATTACGTCATCTATGCCTAATCTAGGCTTTGGAAAACAGATAGTTTAAGTGATATCAAATTCTACTTTGAGGAGGTGGCATATTATAAGTCTTAGGCATAAGCAAATACAGAAAAGTAAAGGACACAATATATATATATATATATATATATATATATATATATATATATATATATATATTAAAAAATAAACTACGGCATTTCCTGCTATTCTTCATTAGAGCCCGACTCGCTGCTCGCCATCAGGATGGTATCTCGCTTTCGCCTCAGCTTCAAGACTATTTGTCTATTCAATCTAGGCTACTAGGTCAATCCCCCAGGCATGGATCTCCTCTAGGATCTCTCTCCGAGATAGCCACTTCACATACTCGACCTTTGTTATTACACAAGCCTCAACTACCTCCACATCGTTCTTGTACTAGGCCAAGGTGTCTTGAACTTCGGAGGCCTTGAGGTTGCCTCCAATTTGGACTTCAATGAGATGTATTATAGGTCAACAACATCCCATTCCTTAACAGTCAAGTCGAGTTGTGCGCGAAACTCCTCATTTAGCCAAGAGCTTTTGTCGTCTTTTTTCCCTTATCACCCGGAATTGTACCTTGGTCGATGCCAAATCATCTTTGGTGTCATCCCCCTCCGAGGCCAGGAGATCCATTTTGCTCCTCAACTCCTCCGATGAGGCTTTAACCTCATCCATCTCGGTACTAAGTTAGTTGATTAGGTTTATCTTCTTTTGGACCTGCGAGGTTGCGGCATTAGCATTTGCAATTAATAATCGAGGTTCCTTTGGTGGCATGTTGCCATTTCACCTTCACCTCCTTTTGAGATTTTTCCAGCTGGTCTTGGAGGACAGAGTGGTCCCTAAGGACTTCATCGTTTTGCTCAAAAAGAGATTTTTGTACATGTCCTTTTGCCAGCCTGCTCCTTGAGCTCAATCTCAAGGTAACTCACCTTCATTCGGACTAGTTAAAGCTCTCATGATGAAGCACCAAGTCTCGTAGCATATAAAAGGCAAAATCAATCTACCAAGGCAAGATGAGCTCTTTAAATATATGAGGGGAAGAAATTACACCATGTTTAGTGCTTGTTGTGCTCGTTGAAGCAGCTCACTGCATCTACCTCATTCATTTTCACTTGGTCCTCTTTAGTTACCAAAGAATAAAGGTAGATGGACACACCAACTGGCCCGGATAACATCTTGGTATCCATCGATACTGTAAACATGACTATCTTTTTTCGATCAAGGTCCATACTCGGGGGGGGGGGGGGGGGGGGGGGGGGGGGGGACTACTTCACAAGTTTTGGGCTCGAACTAGGCACGCCTGACCCTGGTGGAACATCCTTTTTGAGGATCCCCAAGGGTCTAAAATCGAAGTAGCCTTCTGGCACTCGACGTCTAGGCCTTCAAAATTAAATTAAAGGCTTCATCCGCAGCCCGTGGTGCCTAGGTCGGCTTTTTATAATGGCCTGAACCACATAAATAAGAGGATCTTTGTGAGATGGTGACACCAGGACATCGGTGATGTCAGCAGCCTCTCTCGGAACTAGAGTAGCTTCTCGAGTGGTAGTGGTGATAGGTTCTTCTTCAATCTCCGAGCTGAGAAAGGTTCAGCCTTACGGTCACCCCCCCCCCCAGTGCTGCCAAATCTTGTTTAGTATTGGCCGGCTCATGGAAGAAAAACCCCATGTCATCATCCTCGCAGTAGTCCCTGAGCTGGCAGTGAGAATCAGGGTCCGGGATATTGGCACGAGTACTTTTCTTGGTACTCTTTTTGACTCTAACCCCGATCCTGTCTTTCATGGCCTCGGTGGGAGCATCCAAGGTGTCAGGGGACCTTTTCTTCTTTCTCGTTTTATCCTTCTTCTTCACAACAACCTCAGTAGTAGGTTGTATTGAAGTAGAGGGTTTTTTCGGATAGGGACGAGGCCATGACCTCGGTAATTGCCAGAAGCTTGGTGGTCTTGTGCAAATCTGTGAAAATGGGGGACTTAGTCAAAATAATGACAAAATAAAAATGACATAGAAGAAAATTCAACTAGGAGAAAAATGACACACCATGGGAATGAGCTTCCCATATGCCTCTGGATAGTTTGTTCCACCCGCGCTTGCAGTTGCTTACAGATGCCCTTGAATAACTCTAAGCGAGGAACTGCGTTGGGGACTCGAACTACAACTGCATATCAAAAATGTGAGCATTGGGAAAAGAGAGATAGATTCGAAGGAATAAAATAAAAATGAGTTCCACTTCTTGGGGAATGATAGATACTCAGAAGTAATGTGGTCTTTGATCTTTACTTAAAAAACCTCTCCTTCCAACCTATCCTCATTGACGCTCGAGAAATGAGCCTCTTTTTCAAGTCAAAAATTATTTATCAACCCCCTCTAAAGATTCGATGGCTATAGAAAATAAGAAGATGGTCGATCGTGAACTGGGGCTCCTTTTTGTTGTTATAAAAGTGATAGAGGAGGCTCATGATCCTCCAAAATGACAGATGGATCATCCGGAGGCTGACCTTGTGCCTTTACAAAAGTTGAGGACCACCGTGTCCATCAGACAGATTGTGAAAGGATACGTATAAAAGCTTAAGTATCCCTCCACGCCTGTTGTGATGTCCTCATCCGGACTGAGAACAACGAGTCTTTGTCCACCTTCCCATTTACAATCCTCCCGGACCGCTGGGAGCATTTCCTCGGTGACAGAGCAGATATACCTTCATGCCTCCTCACTTCGATCCCCTTGTTTGGAGACTTTTTCAACCATAAAGTCATTATCTATACAGAACCCTCCATGGATCAATTCTTTAAGAGAAGGTTCTAGGGTTGCTTCCGGAAGGGTCGCTTCGATATCTGCGGTCGGGGCAGATATTGAAGGATCGGTCTTTTGAGGCACCATTTTTGAGGTTTTTTCCATCTTAATACGCGAATATGAAGGTTTGAAGATTGAGATGAAGATTTGAAGATCTAGTTTGAAGACTTAAGGGCAAAGTATGAAGATTTGAAGAATGAAGATGAAGAAATGAAGGTGTGAAGAACAATTTATGAAGATTTGAGGAAATGATGAACAAGTAAAACATTTGGTGGTAACTCAAGAATATTCAACACCAGAAAGTAAAAAGTGAAAAAACGAAGCTTTTATAGGAGGTAAATACGTTTCGCATTCGATGAACACCAAGGATGGTCAACTAGCGGCTAACATGTATCCGAAGTCAGAACAACACAGTTGATAAGACGTTTTAGTGACTTGTCAACTCATTTGTGGCGTACAAATAAAGGAACAGAGGTCAGCTAATCACTTCTCATCGTTTCTATAAACCTGCTCTCCGAAAAGTGAGGGGCCTATCTATCAGCGGATAAAATCAAAGATAATGTTAAACTCGATTTATCGGTAAAGAAATGAGAGGACAACATGGCCCGATGGCCTTGGGTAAAGCCGACAACTCCCATAGATCAGAGCCCGGGGAGGACGGATGGTGTGCCAAAAATTGGACATGGGCAAGCGTGACAAGAATCAAATTCGAGCAAATTAAAGAATCGAGGCTAAGGGAAAAATGGTTAGATGAGACAAACGAGGAGCCGAAATATCCACTCTTAACCAGATACTACGGTGCAAATCTCGCCGTATATCAACGGTTTATCATGATTTACCATAAGAAAAAGATTTTTATCTTATTTAGACATGTACTATGATTGAAATTCTCTACTATATAAAGGGGAGAATCTTTTCATTTTTAAGATCGGTGTTGGCACGCATCTAAAGCAATAAAGTCAATTTTTGTTCTCTAATTACTATTCAAAGTGTTCTTCAGCTGCTTATTTATTTAGTTGCAACCGTGCCCGTTTTGAGGGCTTGATCAGAATCAACTTTCAATGTTCATCATAAATCCAGGCTTAATCAGCCATCGTGTTTGGTTTGATCGTTTTATTTTCCTTTAATTCAATTATTTGTTGTTCTTTGATCATTCGTATTAAATTAAACCACATATCCTTTAAACTGCATATAAATTCAATTGTTACTCATTTTAAGAATAAACATAATCGATTCGAAAGAAGGTGGATGGTTCCATATTTAATGTTTAACGAACCACCTTACCGGAAGCGCAAGAGGAAATTAAACTAGTCATAATATAATTGACAAGCCATCGCTGAAATGGCCATCACAAAATCCCTTTACAAATATTAAGAAATAATTACAAGAAAATACACATGACTTCACACCATAACAAAAGATGGTCCATCTTTTTCAGTTTAACCCACCTAGCCTACATTGTACATATTTTGAAAGCACTAGCAAATTCAAAACATGTGTTCTTACGACCATTGCTTCTAACATCTATGAGTTAAATTTGTGTTCTCACAACCATTGCTTTCACTCACTTTTCTTTTCACATCTTCTACATATAATTTAAGGGACCATGTTTTCTGATTTTACACTTGTATCATTTGATTGCAATGTAAGAAAAGTAAAGAGTAGAAGTCTACCATTAAAGACCATTCAAAGTTTTGCTTTCGAAAATTGGTATTTTGGATTTGTTAGTTGTTTGGATTGGGTTATTCCAATTGATTGAAAATATCAAAAGGAGTTCAAAAGTTAAATTTGAAGTGGTTTGGAGAAGATTTGAGCAAAATTTGAGTTAAATTTCATAAAAGACTCTAGGAAGAAGACGAAGTCAGTTTTTTGTATAACTATGTATAATCTTATATAATAGCATATATGAGTGCAGAAACACATATTATACACTATTATATACTTTTATACACCTTTATACAAGCGTTTGTAGATGAACTTCATCCACTATTTTTAGTTACAATTCTTGTTCAAAACCAGTCCAAATCTCCATTAAATGAATTCGAATTTTATGTACAACCTCCTTATATTATTTCTAACAAGTCTAAATAACACACACTCCAAATTTCTCACAAAAGCAAATTCGAAATTTAAACCCACATATTTAAGCTTGTTAAAAATTAAATTTTCACCATCTAAATGAATTTGGTTTGTTGAGATAATATGTGAGTCATGTTACTGATTCGAAATTAACTTAAAAGCTTGAGGAATTTTTTAAAAAAATTAAATAGTAATTTTGACAACCTATTAGAGTAGTTAATTATAAATTAAAATATAGGTTATAAAATTAAAAGGTAGGGAGTCTGGTTGTTCTAATGTAAAATATTCTCAGATTTTAAGGCTTACACCTTTTACCGTGTTAAATAAATGTCTCATCTTTTGCCTCCGACCTTTTAAACAAGATACCAACGGAGAACTCATTGCTCCTCGAAAGGAAAAACTATATTGTATAGTCACTTTACAAAATAATAGCCGATAAAATATATTCCCTTCATTTTAATTTATGTAAACTTGTTTAACTACGTACAATATTTAAGAAAAAATAAAGACTATTAGAATCTGTGATCCTAAATAAGTTAAAAAGGGATTCAGAGTATTTTTGTAATTATAAAAGTTTATCATTAAGGCTATAATTAAAAGTTAAGTTAAATTGTATCCAAATTTAAAAAGAGTTTTTTTTTTAAACAGAGCAAAAAGAAAATAAGTTCGCGTAAATATATATATATATATATATATATATATATATATATATATATATATATATATATATATATATATATATAGATATATATATATATATATATATATATATATAAAGTCCATCACGCATCAAATATTTTTCGTCGATCGGTAAGTTAATGCCCTCCGTATAAAACCCTTATTTTCCTGCGTTACATATATATTGGTTTTGTTTAGTATCTATTACCATAATATTAAGTTTTTTGTTTTATTTATTGCCTTGGTTTATTTTGGAGATTAAAAAAGAGAAACTAAAATAATTTATGTGGGGTATTATTTTTCATGCAATTTGTTAAAGATCAATATTATTGTTTTGTATTAAATATACTTACGAATGAAAATTTACAAACTTTAAAAAGGAAATGTGAAAAAGTTACAAACTTTAGAAAGATATGCTCAACTTTCATTGTTTATTAAGGGTAAAGGCATGATAAAAACATCTTAATAAATAGTATGTAGAATATCTTTATTAGGCAATTCTTACTGCGTGAGAGTTTATGTACCTATATTTATTTATTATTCTACAAACAAAATGTACTTTATTAAAAGATAAATTAAGTTATCACGAAGAAAGTAACTGAATGTATCATTTTCGAAGGTGCTTATAAGAGGCTGGAATATAGAATATATGAGTGATCCTCAATTAAAGAAAAAATAATAAAAATTTACAAATAATTTAAAACTGAATTGATTAGCAAGCTATTATATTATAATTTAGTGCAGAAATATAAATAATATTAAACCACTTATTATTTTTTTAAAGTGAAAATAAAATAGTAAAAGAAATATAATATGAAAAAAAATAGAAAAGAGATAGGCAGAGTATTTTTGTAATATATTTCTCTTAAAAATATCTATAGAAAATATAGTAGGCACATAAATTTTATTGAAATTCAATCCATAAAATAATTGGGACTATATTTTAAAGTTTAAGATATATTAATTCAAATAAATTTATTGGACTAATATAATTGGATTAACTATAAGCCCAATATAAATGGATTAAACAAATAAGTCTTAATCTATTGGGTTAGCCCAACTAATTGGGCTAAAGTGATGAGCCCACTTTATTAAGCCCAAGATGTCATCTTCCTAGAGGCTCAGTTTGGTGCCACGTGTCAAATGACATGACGCGCCAAGCCAAGCGTAAGAGCCAATAGGACCATGCCACGTGTCAAAATGACAAGGCATGCACAGTCACACTAAAAGGCCAATAAAATCGTGCCACGTGTGCAAGTGACATGTTCTGGCCAATCAAATACGGTCATGTCACACTTCAATTTGATTGATCGGAAATAGTTTGTTCTTATCACAACTCCTCCATTCCACAACTATAAATATGAGTCTTCATAACTCAGAAAAGATACCAGAAGTTATAACAAAAAGCAAGAAAGAGCTCGTGGATCAAACACTGCAAATTCCTCTACAAGATTCAAGCTTCAAGTTGACGAAATCAAGTATTCAAGCTCAAGAACGAAGAACAATTCATGTATTCAAGATCAAGAGCGAGGTCAAATCAAATACAAGGCAATCAAGATCAAAGCTACTTGTTCGTGATAAAATTCGTGGCAACAATCAAAGTGTTCGCGACGGATAAATCAAATTCAAATTCAAGATCAAGCTCAAAATTCCTTGAATTCAAACTAGAAAGGTAAAATCAGAGGAATCATAGAGATTGTACACTCAAATATTCGAAATCAACTATTACGATTGTTGCAATATTTTTCGGTCTTGATTTCATGTTCTCCACGACAATTTATTGTCTACAAATTATGGGACGCCCAGTGGAACAATCTCTGCCTCTCATCTCAACTTTTCAATCACCAAAGTTCAAGAACATTGAAATGGCTTCGAAGAAAATCAACTCCAGATCAACATCCACCAAGGCTGCTAACTCTAGGTTCTATGTTGATGTGAAAAGTATCCTCGATGTCACATTTGGAAGCTTTGGACCAGTTACGAGGAGCAAAGCAAGCTCTTTAGGACAACAAGCACCCCAAGTGATGTCTGCATCAACCCCTGTTTTCGGATCTTCATCCTCAAAAGGAGCAAGATTTTCCACAAACGCATCTGAAGGAGGAAGCAGTGTTTTTGAAAAGATCAAGAAAACTCTTGCTCTGCTTGACCTCTCCGGCTCCAAGAACTTTGTTGTGAAGGATGATGATGATGCTTCAAGTGATGGATTCTCCCCACTTACACCATATAGCGTGAGCCAATCAAGGATCAATCTGTGTGAAAATCCATGCTACTCTCTATCATCCATTACAATCATGCAAGCCATGGGGACAAACACTTCATCTATGGAGGAGCAGTTGGTAAATTTGACGGAAGCAATCGCTGGCTTGACCAAATGCAAACAAAATCAACAGGCTAGAATTGACAAGCTAACGGACAGGGTGGGAATCTTGATAGAAGAAGAATCTACCCATGGACCCGGCAAGCTCCTAGAAGTTCTAATGAGTGACTCTTCCCCAAGACAAGCAACATCCACTAAGGCTATCCCTGTCTCATCTGAAGGGATGATTCAAATCGATAAACTGAAGGAGTTCATTGAAGGAACCACTAAGAGCAAATATGAAGTTGCTGCCAAATCTTCCCTTACATATGCAAAGCCATACACTGAAAGGGTCGATATGTTGACAATGCTTGTTGGCAATCAACCTTCGATGTTTCAACAATTTGATGGTAAAGTAACCCAAAGAAACGTGTTGCGCATTTCGTGGAGATGAGCAACAATGCTGGGACTTATGGAGATTACCTCATCAAGCAGTTTGTCCGCTCGCTAAAAGGAAATGCTTTTGACTGGCACACAGACCTCAAGGCTAGATCTATCGACAGTTGGGACCAACTAGAGCAAGAATTCCTCAATCGTTTTTATAGCAGAAGACGCACATTGAGTATGATAGAGTTTACAAATACTCGTCAACAAAAGAGGGAACCAGTTATCGACTTTATCAATCGTTGGAGGAACGCAAGCCTCAACTACAAAGACAGGCTTAGTGAAGCTTCAGACAATCCAAGGCATGCATTGGGGATTGCGCTACATCTTGTAAGGTATCAAGCCTAGCACATTTGAAGAACTTGCAACTCGTGACCATTACATGGAATTGAGCATGGCCTCCGCTGGAAATGAAAGGCTACCCTTCCATGAACTTTGCAAAATGAATGACAAGCAAGAAGTCAGGAAGTAGGGCAAGTTCATACCCAAGTTTGAAAGCAAAGAAGCTATGAATGTCAATACATCACCTACACAGTTCACGACGAAGGTGAGCAAAAAGCAGAGTATGAAATCTACTTCTTTTCAAGACAAGCCAAGTGGAAAGTTGACTCTAAAAGAAATATAGGAGAAAGAGTACCCATTCCTGGATTCTGATGTGCCATCCATTTACAAAGAACTCCTCGAGTTAAATATCATTGAGCTTCTGGAGATGAAGCAATCAAATGAAGCTGAGAAAATAAATGACCTAAACTACTGCAAATATCACCGACTTGTAAGCCACCCTCTGGAGAAGTGCTTTGTCTTCAAGGATAAAGTCATGGATTTGGCTCGTGAAAAGAAGATCGTTCTTGAAGACGAAAAATCAAGTGCAAACCAAGTCTCTATCACCTTTGGCTCTTTCAATCCGGATAACTTATGTGGCCTTAAAGAAAGTAAATATGAAGAATTTCTGGAGAGTGACAAAGCTGAAGTCAATCAACCTAATGATGATGAAGGTTGACCATTGGTGAATCGTCGTAGGAACCACAAAAGGAGCCCAAGAAAATAATCAAAAGAACAACCAACAAGGAAGATAATGGTAAAAAGACCAATGAAAAAGAATCCAGTTAGGCATTTGAAGAAAGAAAAAGTGGAGATGCACCATTCTCAAAAGCCATGAAATCCAGTAACCTTAGAGGAGTTTTTATCAAGTTGGTTCCGCATGAAGATTTCCCATGAGGGCATTGATGCCTCTTGTTGCCATGCTGACTAAGGAAAAGAAAAGAGTGATGACTTACCGTTGGCACCATCTTAGGAAAAGCCCATCGAGTCCACTCCTTAAGAAGTTAATGCGTGTGAGGAAAAGGTCACATTCACAAAATAGGCGACACTCCTCATAACCGCCGATTGTACCTGGTTGGCTATATGCACGATGAAAGAGTAAATAGGATTTTGGTTGATGGAGGATCCTCAGTGAATATTTTTCCAATCCACACTGTGAAAGAACTTGGTATTTCCATGAATGAACTCTCAGAAAGTCATCTGATGATCCAAGGATTCAACCAAGGGGACAAAGATCCATAGGCGCGATCAGGCTGGGAATCACTATTGAAGATATGAAATCAAGTGCATGGCTGCATGTGATCAACGGAAAGATTTCAGACAATCTTTTGCTAGGGAGGCCTTGGATACATGAGAATAAAGTAGTTCCATTTACCTACAATCAATATTTGAAATATTACGAGGGTAAAGTTGAGAAGACGGTAGTTGCTGATAATGAGCTATCAACAAGGCTGAGTCACACTTCGCCGATGCAAAGTTCTACTTGAAGAACGGCATTGTGAAGGAGCTGAAAGCTGATGATGGCGTGAAATAAAGAATAAAGAGTCCTCAACTAAAATAGAAGAGGTGACTACCGGTGAAGCCAAAACTACTAGTAAGGAGGAACAAGCCAATACGAATAAATCTTATAGAGGGAACATCACGTCTTATGGCAAGAAAGTAAGTCCGGCGCTCCAATATGTCCCTAAAAGGAAGAAAGATGAAGGTGAACCATCTAACAGCCAAGCTGACATGCTAAAGGATTTAACTCTTCCGGTGAAACGAATTGAGACAGTAAATTTATCCTCAATGTTGCTTGCAGGGTTTGTAACCCAAAATCATTTGCAGAATGTGGCACTCTCTACAAAGAGAACAGATGAAGGTTTTGACCCTAACGCTTACAAGCTATTTGCAAAAGCTGGATAAAATCCCAATGAGTCGTCAAAGTTAGGGAAGCTCCCATCAGAAGCTACAACGAGGCAACCACGTGAAGGTTTGGGATACAAACAACTGTCACCAGTGTGTATCTCAATAAGAAGGAAGAGTAGAAATTATATCAATGTAGAAGATGAATCAATCGCTTCTAACAAGCCTTCTATCTTTGATCGACTTGGAAAATCACCTATGAGGACCTCCGTGTTTGAAAGATTGGGTCCACTAAAGAAGGGGAACAAGTTCCAGAGAAATTTTCAAAGTATAAGGACACTCGCTTCACCTAAAATCCAGGAGATATCTAAGGATTTCCAAAGTTTGGTTCCTTCTAGAATGGCGACAAACAAAAATTGTGGTTTCATGTAAATAAGTATTGAAGGTAAAGCCATATACTGTGGTCTATACTAAGGAACGTGATGAAGACAAAGAAAGTGTGGGTTCTTCATATCATGTTACTGTACAAGTCGAGAATAGCATTCCATCTTCAATGGAAGATAATGCAGAATTGGAGGATTTTTCGTCGTGTTATCACATATCCTTCAATGATGGGGACCCTCAATAAGACGAAGATGCAAAAGATGTTCCACCTGAACTTGAAGAAGGAGTGAAGACGATAGTCGATGCCTTAAAAGAAGCTACCCTTGGCACCGATGAAGAACCAAGAACCACCTACCTAAGTGCTTTACTAGAAGCTGATGAAGAAAGCACTTATATTGAGTTACTCAAAGAGCTCAGGGATGTCTTTGCTTGGAGTTACAAAGAGATGCCTGGCTTGGACCGGAAAGTAGCAGCCTATCACCTTGCAGTCAAAAATGGTGCTCGCCCTGTTAAACAAGCTCAAAGGCATTTTAGGCCAGACTTGGTTCCCCTGATTGAAAATGAAGTTAACAAACTCGTACAAGCTGGATTTATTCGAGAAGCTAAATACCCAACATAGGTTTCATGTATTGTCCCTATAAGGAAGAAGAATGGCCAGATTCGAGTATGCATTGACTTCAGGGACCTCAATAATACGTGTCCGATAGATAAGTTCCCACTTCCTATTCCAGAGCTGATGATCGATGCTAGTACTGGTTACGAGGCAATGTCTTTCATGTAAGGTTCGTCGGGCTATAACCAAATTCTCATGGCACCAAAAGATAAAGAGCTTACTGCATTTCGCACCCCCAATGGTATTTATTACTACAAGGTAATGCCTTTTGGCTTGAAGAATGCTGATGCTACTTACCAAAGGACTATGCAGAATATTTTTGACGATCTTCTCCACAAGAATGTTGAATGCTATGTTGATGACTTGGTGGAGAAATCAAGTAATAAGGGCGACCATATGAAAGACTTGAGGATGGTATTTGAATTTCTCCGGAGGTACCAACATAGATGAATCCGTTGAAATGTGCCTTTAGAGTTACTTCTGGAAAGTTCCTTGGTTTCATTGTCTGACATCGAGGGATCGAAATTGATCAAGCCAAAGTGAATTCCATTTTGAAAATGCCTGAGCCTCGAGATATCCGTTTATTGAAAAGTCTACAAGGAAAGCTAGCATACCTTAGAAGATTCATATCAAACCTAGCTGGGAGGTGCCAACTATTTAGTCACCTCATAAAGAAAGGTGTTCCTTTCAAGTGGAACCAAGCTTGTAGCAAGGCCTTCGAAAGTATCAAAACCTACTTGATGAAGCCTCCAATTTTAGCAGCTCATATACCTGGAAAGCCATTGATACTATATATTGCGGTGTAGGAAAGGTCTGTTGGAGCACTGTTGGCCCAAGAAAATAGTAAGGGGAAAGAAAACTCTCTTTACTACTTGAGCAGGATGACGACACCTAACAAGTTGAATTATTCGCCAATTGAAAAGTTGTGTTTTGGCGTTAGTATTCTCAATTCGAAAGCTGAAGCACTACTTTCAAGCACATGTTGTTCGTCTTGTTTCTAGAGCAAATCCTATCAAGTTCGTGATGTCAAAACCTGTTCTTTGTGATAAACTAGCGAGATGGTACCTCTAATTTCAACAATTCAAGATTTTGTACATCCCTTAAAAGGATGTAAAAGGACAAGCATTGGCAGACTTCTTGGCAAATCATCTGATACCTAATGATTGGCAGCTAACTGATGAACTACCTGATGAGGACGCAATGGTCGTTGAAGTTCAACCACCATGGAAGATGTACTTTGATGGCGTTGCGCATCATGGAAGAGCCGGGGTTGGCGTAGTATTTGTCACTCCCCAAGGCAAAGTCTTGCCATACTCCTTCACCTTGACACAACTCTATTCCAACAATGTTGCTGAGTATCAAGCATTAATACTTGGGCTCGAAATGGCCATTTATATGAAGCAATTGCAATTGCAAGTCTTTCGTGACTCCCAGTTAGCGGTCAATTAGCTTTTGGGTAGTTACGAGGTGAAGAATCATGAACTATGCCTCTATCATGATTACTCTAAAGAGTTGATGGGGTGGCCCGGTTATGTGACTATTCAGCATGTGCTAAGGAAAGAAAATGAGAAGGTTGATGCTTTAGCTACTCTAGCTTCATCATTAGTCCTGCTCGACCAAGCGCAAGTTACCGTCTGCCAAAAATGGGTAGTACCGCTGCCAAATGAGGCTGAAGGTGAAGAAAATGATCAAGTATATTGTTGCTGTTTCTGAAGCTGAGAAAGAAGAATGGTGAAAACCCATTATTGACTACTTATGCTATGAGATACTTCAAGAAAATTTGAGGAGAAGGACTAAAATCCATCATCGTGCACCTCGCTTCCTTAACTACAAGGTTACTCTACATAGAAGGTCATTCGAGGGAATACTCTTACAATGCCTAGGAGAAGAAGAAGCTCTTCAAGCTTTGCAAGAGGCACATTTTGGGGAATGTGGGTCACACCAGTCCGGACCAAAGCTCCACTTCCATATAAAAAGGATGGGATGTTATTGGCGAACGATGGTAAAAGATTCCTTGGACTACGCTCGAAAATGCAAGGCTTGTCAATTCCATGCGAATTTTATTCATCAACCTCCTGAAGTGTTGCACCCGACTGTTGCATCTTGGCCATTTGACGTTTGGGGATTGGATGTTGTTGGACCACTACCAAAGTCCTCTGGTGGGCACCTATACATCTTGGCTGCAATTGACTACTTCTCAAAATGGGGTGAAATTGTTGCTCTTAAGGAAGTAAAGAAGGAAAATGTTGCAAGTTTTATTCGAGTAAACATTATTTATCGCTTTAGCATTCATCGTTACATAATAATGAATAATGGAAAGTCATTCGATAATAGGCTGATGAACAAGATTTGTGATCTCTTTGGCTTCAAGCAACATAACTCTTCGATATACAATGTTGCCGCCAATAGTCTAGCTGAGGCATTCAACAAGACTCTATGCAACTTGTTAAAGGAATTCATCTCCAAATCCAAACAAGATTGGAATGACCGTATAGAAGAAGCTCTATAGGCATATAGGATGATTAACCACATGCCAACACGAGCGACTCCTTATTCACTCGTCTATGGAGTCAAATTCGTCTTGCCACTTGAGCGTCAAATACCTTCTTTACGACTGGCTATTCAAGAAGGGATCACTGATGAAGAAAATGCTCGACTTCGGTTAGCAGAGTTGGAAGCTCTTGATGAAAAGAGATTGGAATCTCAACATAGTCTTGAATGTTATCAAGCTCGATTATCTCGCGCCATCAATAAAAGAGTTCTCCCGAGATCCTTTCAAGTAGGAGATCAAATCCTTGCCATATAAAGACCCATAATTACTTCCCATAAACCTGTAGGGAAGTTCACTTCAAAATGGGATGGGCCATATGTCGTACAAGAAGCTAACTCAAGTGGGGTTAACTAGCTGGTTGATGCAGATGATATGAGGATCGGCCCTATCAATGGAAAGTTTTGAAGAAGTAATATCCTTGAAGTTGCAACGCTCCTTGACGCATGAGCCTAAACTACATGTTGCTACACTCCTGGCCCGCAAGAGTATAAAATGTGTACGACCCAAAAACAAATCTGCTAGGTTGAAAATATCGAAAGAGGCAATCTAGGCAGACGTTAGGACGCAAAAAAAAGAAAAAAAAAAAGAAAAAAAAAATCTACCCAGTCTAAACTACGGTATGACTTAACCCTCTTCACTGAGGTACGTAGGCACTTAAAATTTCATTCTAAGTTCACTCGCATAAGTTCAAAAGATACATATTGCCCCAATTGTTGTTCGAATAAAGCATGAAGGAATGTAAGATCAAGCTGAAATGCCATCCTCCTACTGAACTTTAACCTCATTTGATTTAAAGAGGACAACCCTCCATGGTAAATTAATATCTTCGATGGGGCGATCGTAGGAGGATGTCAAGTATTTGCATTGAAGTCCAGGGATTCGCTATGTCTTCAGGTTCACCAAACCTTCAAGTTCAAGTCCACCCTCTGCCTTAATGAAAAGGGGAAGCGAAAAGAGACATCAAAAGGAAATACAAGTTTAAGGAAATGATTGCTTGGCACAACGTTTCAAATTCAGTGAGACTTGAACTCAAGATATTTGTGAGAATATAGCTCTTAAATTTTGATTGATGTCAAGTAATACATCTTCCAATCTTGAGGCTTTCATACTGAGATATGAATTTTTTGGTGAGACTGCGGAAATATGGAATTGATAGCATGGTGAAAATATAAAGTTGATTTCGAAATATTATCTGGAACGATTGAAAAGTTGTTTGATTGAGAATTTTGAATATGTTCTAAATCTTGAAGTCTATTTTTCTTGAAATGAAACGGTTTGCAATTTCGATATTTCTTCACCGAGATATGAATTTTTTTGTTGAGAATGCGCAAATCCGGAATTGATAGCGTGGTGCAAATATAAAGTTGATTTCAAAATATTATCTGGAACGATTCTGAATTTGTTTGATTGAGAATTTTGGATATTTCTAATTCTTGAAGTCTAGTCTTTTTGAAATCAAACGGTTTGCAATTTCGATATTTCTACGCCGAGATATGAATTTTCTGGTGAGACTGCACAAATCTAAAATTTTTAACATGGTGAAATCTAAAGTTGGTTTCAAAATATTATCCGACGCGATTCTGAAGGTTTTCGATTCTGAGTATTTGGATATATTTTAGATATTTAATTCATCAAATGGTTTATTATTCGGACTCTCCCATGGCAGGATATGAATCATTTGTTACAAGTACGTAAAGCTGAAAATTATGCGACTAAGATAAAAGTCGAACAATGTAAAGCAAAAGAGAAGCTGAAATATTTAAGCCCTCGAAGTCTCCTAGTTGAAGTCTTCAAGTGTATTCAAGTTGAAGTCCCTAAGTTGAATCCTTCAATCCCGTCGGTCTTCATGTTGAATTCTTCAAATTCGTCAGTCTTAAAGTTAAATTGTTTAAGCCCTCCGAATCTTCAAGTTGAAGTCTGCAAAGTCCGCCAAATCTTCAAATTTTTCCAAGTGTTTAAGTCGATATCGTCTTTGAGTTGAAGATTTATAACTTTCCAATCTTAAGGTGGACATATAAGTCCCTTAGCACCTTAAGTTGACCTCGCTGATAGTCGAGCCACATTGAGAGTAATCTCCCTGATAGTCAGGCCACATTGAGAGTAATCTCTCTAATAGTCGGGCCATTTTGAGATTAATCTCTCTGATAGTCAAGCCACATTCTGTGGACATATAAGTCTTCCAATATTAAGGTGAACATATAAGTCCTTTTTCACCTTATGTTGGCCTTACCGAAAGTCGGGTCGTTTTGAGAGTACATCTCTTCGATAGTCTGGTCACGTTGAGAGTAATCTCTCTGATAGTTGGGGTGCTTTGAGAATAATCTCTCTGATAGTCAAGCCACATTCAGAGTAATCTCTCCGATAGTCGGGTCACATTGAGAGTAATCTCTTCGATTGTCAGGTTACATTAAGAGTAATCTCTTTGATAGTCGAACCGTTTTGAGAGTTATCTCTCTAATAATAAAACCACATTGAGAGTAATCTCTCCGATAGTCAGGTCACATTGAGACTAATCTCTTTGATAGTCGGGCTGTTTTGATAGTAATCTCTCCGATAGTCAAGCCACATTTAGAGTAATCTCTTTGATAGTTAGATCACATTGAGAGTAATCTCTTCGATAGTCAGGCCGTTTTGAGAGTAATCTCTCTGACAGTCAAGTTACATTCAGAGTAATCTCTCCGATAGTCGGGCCATTTTGAGAGTAATCTCTCCAATAGTCAGGCAACATTAAGAGTATTATTTCCGATAGTCGGGCGGTTTTGAGAGTAATCTCTCTAATAGTCAAGCCACGTTCTGTGGACATATAAGTCTTACAATCTTAAGGTGGACACATAAGTCTCTTTACACCTTAAGTTGGCCGCTTCGCGGGTTTGTCCTTAAAAGAAACTAAGATGGATATATAAGTCCCTTTGCACCTTAAATTGGCCTCTTCAATAATCGAGTCATATTGAGAGTAATCTCTCCGATAGTCGGGCAAGGATGAGTACTCATCCCCTCACACCTCAAGTTTGTCTTCTTCATGCATGGATTATCTTATTAAAGAAGAACAAAACTTTTTCGTTTGGCCTAAAAAAAAGGTAGAAACAAAAAAGTTTGTTACCTCTCCGGTCTTTGCAAATCGAACTTGAGACCTGATGCAAAGAATGCTGCTTGATGTTAATGGTTGAAGTCGATGCAGCTATATATACTAACCGGATGATGGTTGGTTGGAGGAGTTATCTCGATATGGGATAGAAAGTGTTTATTTTAAGGCGGTCAAAGTTTTCTAATTTCAAATAGGATTTAAAGTGGAGGACATAGAGTTATTGTGGGAATTGGACTTCTTTATTTCTTTCCCATGCAACGCCTGTCTGCTTTGTTGAAATAACAGAATTATGACTTTGCACCATGTGATCAGACTCACGTGGCACATGACTAGTCAACTTTGACCTTGGCAATAATCTTCATTATAATGGTGTAATGATTTTTTTTCTTTTACAAAAAGGACAAAGTTCCTTGAAGCTTAACACTATTAGCTCATCGGCTTAGGGAGGCACGTCAAACTTTCAAAAGAATGAAAGATTAAGTGTATTAAGTCTGGTTGCTTTAACGTATTACTTCAAGCCTTGTTTTTGGAGTTCCATACATTTACATCCCAACAAATCTTGAAGTTTGGGGTATCTGTAAGCATATAAATTTTATTAGAATTAAATTCGTAAAATAAATGGGATTATATTTTAAAATTCAAGATATATTAATTCAAATAATTTATTGGATTAACTATAAGCCTAATATAAATGAATTAAATAAATAAGTCTTAATCCATTGGGTTAGCAATTAACTGGGCTAAAGTGATGAGCCCACTTTATTAAGCCCATGATGTCATCTTCCTAGAGGCACAGTTTGGTGTCACGTGTCAAATGACGTGGCGCGCCAAGTCAAGCGTAAGAGCCAATAGGACCATGCCACATGTAAAAATGACAAGGCATGCACAGTCACACTAAAATGCCAATGAAATTATGCCACGTGTGCAAAGTGACATGTTCCGGCCAATCAAATACGGCCATGTCACACTTCAATTTGATTGGTCGGAAAGAGTTTGTTCTTATCTCAACTCCTCCCTTCCACAACTATAAACATGAGTCGTACAAATTCAGAAAAGATACCAGAAGTTATAATAAGAAGCAAGAAAGAGCTCGTGGATCAAACATTGCAAATTCCTCCACAAGTTTCAAGCTTCAAGTTCAAGAAATTAAGTATTCAAGCTCAAGAACGAAGAACAATTCAAGTATTCAAGATCAAGAGCGAAGTCAAATCAAATACAAGGTGTTCAAGATCAAGGCTACTTGTTCGTGATAAAATTCATGGCAACAATCAAAGTGTTCGTGACGGATAAATCAAATTCAAATTCAAGATCAAGCACAAAACGCCCTTGAATTCATACCAGAAAAGTAGAATAAGAGTAATTATAGAGATTTTACACTCAATATTCGAAATCAAATACTATGATTGTTGCAATATTTTTCAATCTTGATTTTATTTTCTCGACGCAAATTTATTGTCTACAAATATAAACACTTAAAATATTTTTGCATCGAACTAAACTTATTTTTAAAAAGTCCAAATTTAAATAATAATTAATTTTATATAGACACACACGAAAACTTAAACATTTATAAAAATTAGTTGAAAGAATAAATTGTAATATGATATTAACATATTTTTCATATTTTCACAGTTTCTCGGATAATATTAACAATCATAGACTATTGCCTCCATAAAAATAATATTCAGGTGCATGGTTGTGTGTATTGACAAAGAAAGAATTCTCTCCTCAAAATGTAAAAAGAGTAGACTAATCAAGATGTAACAATTAGACTTTATTTTGCAATAATGCTTTATTCTTCAATATATTGAAATTAACTTCTTATAGATTTAAAAAAAGGACAATTTGTATTTTATGTATTTTTCTTGTGAGAAAGAAAAAAAAGAAATCTTTCAGTTAGCTGATCATTTGTGTCTTTATGAAAAAATACTTTTTCAAGAAAATTCATTCAAAAACTTGAACAATTTTAAGTTGAATATATTGACTTAGATTTAAGATGATTGAGGACATATCTGATAGAGTTTCTTCCTTTATTAGGATGGATAAATAAGAAGCAACAATTATCATTTTCTTGTATTTATATACTTTATTTTTAAACTTTTACTACTTTATTACTCAAACAAATTTTTAATATCAACATTTATGTGATTGTTTAAAAATATATACTTATTGAGATAAACGTATGTGCTGAAAAACTAATATATATATATATATATATATATATATATATATATATATATATATATATATATATATATATATATATATATATATATAAAAGATCTTTTTCTATCTATACCATATATGAAACCTTATTACTAAAAATGTGCATATTTTTATTACCCGCAATTTTTATATTTTTGCAACAAAATTTATACAATTCATTAAATACCCAATATTAAGAATTGATTCCTTCCAAATTAGGCGCCTACAAATCTGGGAATAAATTTTGAATAGCTTATTCCTTCCAAATTAGGCGGCTAAAATTTTGGGACTAAATATTTTTTCATATTCACATCAGATTTGTTTCCTCCTTTTTCTGCACGCTTATCTTTCCTCATTTTTCACGTATTTCTGTTTCTCTAAGTATATACCAGTCTTCCCTTTCTAAAGCTCAGGATCTTTTTAATTTGGTTCTCCTTTTTTTTCTTTTAGGAATTTCTGAGCATATTAAAATATGCAAGGCTCTGTTTTCGTCAACTATTCGAAGGGAGGAGCTCTTGTTCTTGACGGGAGTGAACTGATGTGCAGCTGCTTTGGTCAACAAATTTTGGACAAAAAATCTAGAAATAAACTACAAATCAGTTTAAGTATGTATAAAACAATATTGTTTTAATGGTATCTACAAATTACTACATTTATACTACAATTAAACTGCAATCTATATTGAAAACAATGTTGACTACAAAATTTTCTCCTATTCTATAAATTTCTACAAAAAAATCTACAAATAAACTACAAATCAGTTAACGTATGTATAAAGCAGTATTATTTTGAAGGGTATCTACCAAATTATTACATTTATACTATAATAACACTACAGTCTATGTTGAAAAAAAAGGTTGACTACAAAATTTTCTCTTTATCTACAAAATTTCTACAAATAAACTACAAATCAGTTTGAATACTATATAAAGTTGTATGGTTTTTAAGGGTATCTATAAAATTACTGCATTTATACTACAATTAAGCTATAATCTATGTTGAAAAAAATGTTGACTACAAAATTTTCTCTTCATCTACAAAATGTCTACCAAAAAACTACAAATAAACTGCAAATCAGTTTAAGTATTATATAAAGTTGTATTGTTTTTAAGGATATCTACAAAATTACTACATTTATACTACAATTAAACTACATTCTTATGTGAAAAAAAATTTGATAATAAAATTTGCTCTTCATCTACAAAATTTCTACAAAAAACTACAAATAACTACGATTGCACCCACACTGTCACACTTATATTGAGTCAGATGTTTGTTAACCAAGTTTTTTTGGTCAAGAACTTGTGTGTCAATGCCGGATAAGTGTGACACTTAAAGAATCTCTATAGACTTGGAGATGATTATGATGAGACTTGGTCTTCGCCACCTCTGCCACCGAACCATTTTCAGCAGCTGAAGTCATTTGGTCTTCCGTAAACTTTGAGGAATTTAACATAAATGAAAACTCCATATTATTGGGGTTCACGTGATGTGATTTATCTTACGCAATTAGATATGCAAAAGAGTCTTCTTCCTGACTAATAGAAAATGCAATTCAACTACAATAACCGAAACAATGAGTTTCGTATTGAATCTCTTTGACTAAAAATCTCGTTATACTCAATGGGTCTTATCTCTGTATTTTTTGAGAAGAAAAAGGAATGGAGACGAGAAAGAAATGTGGGGGAAAATGACGCTAGTCATATCTTAGGAATTAAGGGGAGAGAGAAATATAGGATATATGGATACCTTTAATTAACGAGTAAAAACTGCCAATTAATTAGACCCTTAATTAAGTATGGTATAGAATTAGTAATTTAGTATACAGATTTATAATTAAATAAACTTTAAACATGAAGGGTAAAAAGATGTAAAAATCCATAATATATATATATATATATATATATATATATATATATATATATATATATATATATATATATATATATATATATATATATATATATATATATATATATATATGACCAATCGGTCAAATGTGTAACAAGCCCTTAGCTGAAGTGAAGAATTAGACCACGGAAAGGTCCAATTAGAACAGAGTTTTGTTTAGTGATCCAGAGTAGGCCACGTATTGATTCGGCCGCATAGAAAATTAAGCTTGTCAAAATCTTCAGTATCCCTTAGGCCCAAGCCCAATAAGCCCAAACAGTGTGAGGGAGGGAATTACCTCCACCGCCATGGCAGCTCGTTTCGCGAGATCGATTGGAGCTTTATCGTCCTCAGTCGCTCTTAGATCGGTGGCCAGAATTGAAACCTTCAGCCATGACGCGTTTAAGCTACGATGTCCATCTTATTCTTCCTCTTCTGATAGTGAATTTCCTAAGCCTACTAAGAAAATCACCGATCGTCTCTCCGGTGTTATCGACTCCGTCAACGACCGTAAGCTTCCGCCTGAACTTCGTGGTCAACGTAACTCCGTTAGGTAATATTTTTACTTACTTTCGTATTCACCCACGTATTCTACGTAGAAAAATGGCAATTGAACTTTTCTTTTGTGTAGTAAGTGAATTCATTTCTACTAGCTCGTTGTATTAGTTGATTGGATATTATATGTTTGTGTTTTTTAGGGGATAATTGTAAGTGAAACTGGTTTGTGTTGCGGATGATAGTTTCCCTCACCTAGTATTTGAGAAAATGATATAATGTGTTAATTCGGCTGCTAGGATAATGTGTTGAATTTTGCGCATGAATTGCTATTACAAAAAATTGCAGTGATGTTCATTTAAGTTTTTTTAATTGGACTACCCCTTCAGAATACTTTTCCACCTCTGTTTGTTAAAAAGAGGAGAACTTGTTATCTTAATGCCATGACTGGTGTTTCCCACAATTGAATGGAGTTTTATTTTCGGAATCAGTATGTTCTTAGTATGTAACTTCATTTGTCAGGTAAAAATATGTAACACCCCAGTCTTTAGATAGAATTCCACGTCGACAAAACACAAAATTGATGCTAGGTGTATAAGTAGACATGTCTTAGACTCTAGTGATGCGTTTTAAACCCGTGAAGGCCTAGCCCCAAAGCGAACAATATCACTAGTGGGTTGGATTATTACAGATGGTATCAGAGCCACTCTTATGTCGGCCTTGCCGATGATGGGTCAGTGTTCATCTGAGTTTAGGCAAATCCCTATTAGACAGGGCAAACCTCAGTGCTGAGTCTAGGTGAATCCCATGCAGTGGGACAAACCACTGCAGCTTGTTGAGTCCTAACACCCCAGACGTCACACAGAACCTCACATTGACAAAATACAATAGTAATGCTAACTATATAAGTAGACAGGCCTTACACTCTAGTGACGCATTTTAAACCCGTGGGGCTAGTCCCAAAGTGGACAATATCACTAACGGATTTGGGCTGTTACAAAAATGTTCTTTTAATTCATGAAAGTATGCTGCATGGTTCTCTAGCTTTCGCTTAGTTACAATTGTTGTTTTTGGCTGGAGTCATCTGCATTTGTGGTTAATAGGGTTCTGATCTATCCTGAGTGTTAAGATTCAATTGTAAAGTGTTTTTTTCCGGGGCAAATTTCGTAATGAAATGCTGGTTTTTAATCTTGAATCTATTGGTCAGGTCGGAAACTGACATAATAAATGTTGTTGAACAACGAATATGGCATTCCATGGAAGAAGGGCAGTTTGAGAACTTGCCAGGGAAGGGAAAACCTTTGGACCTCAATACTAATCCTCATGCTGATCCAGCTGAAGATACCTTGTATAGGATTCTCTCCAGAAATAAATGTGCACCTGAGTGGGTTGAATTGAACAAAGAAATAAGAAGTAATGTAGTTGAGTGGAGATCTGCACTTAAAAAGGCATGGTCACATAGAGACTCTGTCGGTGATTCTAAATGGATCGAGGCATCTGAGTCTCTAAAATTGCAGCTGCGTGACATCAATAACAAGGTGAGCAGAGTGAGGAACTATTTACTTATCAATTACCTATTACGTCTTCTCCCCCTATTCCGTGTATCGTGAACTCTATTGCTTTACCCCGTCGTTGCTATTATCAAAGTATGTCCAGTATTTTCTGCGTACACGTTGATGCATCTGGATTTTCCATATTTGATGCTTTATCAGATTTTATGCTTTCTTACGTAAGATGGTTGAGCTAGGATACTAGTTTCAGAATTTGTTGAGATTTGACCGACAAAGTTCTTAAAGATTCGTAACAGTCATGCCTTCATTTAGCACAAGAACTCTCTTTGGGTTTTATGGTTGAGGGATGGTCACGTAGTTGGATACCTTCGACAACTGATTAGAAGGTTTCGGAAAAATGAGATAAGGATCCATGTGGATATGTTGCACATGTGTACGAACTTTTTGCCAAATTGTTCCTCTACGATGGTTTTCGCAGCTATATCTTTCTAAATGTTTAGTTAAAAAACAATTTTGGTTATTGGTTTTGGTTTAGGGATCTCTAGTTTTTTGGGTTTTGACTTTTGAAAACAATGTTCAAATTTGGATTTAGTTCAGTTAGCAAATCAGTTTGGATTACGTTCAGTTAGCAAATCAGTCATGTTGAAAAAATATCACTACCTGTTAAAGACATAATTAAGTAAATCAAAGTGTGCGCACTCTAGTAACTTAAGCTTTTACATGGGATAGTCACACAGTTCAATGTGGTAACAGAGCAAACAGAAGTCATGGGTTCAAGTCTTATCGCTACCTATTATTAAAAAAAAATCCACGTGCATAACTCCTGAAAAAGAATCAGGTTTGCACGTGAAGGGACATTTCAAAGGTTTAATCAAGTAAATAGAAGTGTGCTATTTCATACAGCTTAAGTTTTTAGATGAGATGGTCATATATTTCGACAAAGCCTCAAACTTTATACTCACTTTATATAGGTGAATTTTGGTAGGTCAAAATTGACAAGAGGGGTTGCTCTGATGGTAAGCAACCCCCACTTCCAACCGAGAGGTTGTGAGTTCGAGTCTCCCCAAGAGCAAGGTGGGAAGTTCTTGGAGGGAAGGATGCCGGGGGTCTATTTGGAAATGGCCTCTCTACCCAAGGGTAGGGGTAAGGTCTGCGTACACACTATCCTCGCCAGACCCCACTAAGTGAGATTATACTGGGCTGTTGTTGTTGTTTGGCAGGTCAAAACTGGCGCACATATTTATTTGCTACTAAACGTGTTCATTAGAATGGGAGAAAAGAAACTGTTCAAGAGCAAAATGAATTGTTTGGTTATTCTGACAGTGGCCTTTGTTTCAGCCAAAGCTGGACCTTGAGCTATTCTTTGGTCGTGGTTTGTTTTCTCAGTCCAACTTGTGTTAGTTCCAGAAAACATATTTTTCAGAATCATCTAGAAAATTGTTTGATTGGCTCATCTTCGAATTTTTAAGATTTAGCCTAGTAAATTAGAGTGCAATACTTACTAGGACTGATACATGGGCTTTGGTGCAGGTTTTCCGATACAACCTTATTGTCCCCTTTGGCCGCCAAATGTCTGTACTCAGGTGGGAGAAGGAAATTGACAGACTGAACGAGGAAAGTGCAGGGAGCTGAAAATTGTCTGGGTCTTGTTGCTGGTAGTGTCTATAAGTGGAACCTCTATGTACAAGGGTGGTTTCTTGTTCTCTTCTTTCTAGCTCCTAATCCAGTGTTATGAGAATTGAGGGTTCTGAGTTTGTTGGCTTTCTGGTGTAGCCACTGTAGTGTCTGGTTTTTTTTTTTTTTTTTTTAATAAGTTTGATCAAAGGTTTAATAACATTCGTATAGCATCTCGCTCAACTCGATACAACAGCACAAGTTGGGAAAACTGAATAAGAAAGATATGGCTGTTATTTTGGTTCTGTTTGGACGTTTCTGTGCAGTGCGGTGGTTTGAGCTCCTTTTTGTTGGCTCTAACTCTTCGTCTTTAACCACTAACCTTTGTACTTGGATGGTCATTTCTTTTTTATAAAACAATGAGAAACCTATAAAGCGTATAGGGGATCAAAAATTGAAGGATGAATGTGAATAAGATGTAAACCGTAGGATTTTTTTCCCTTCTCATCAATCTGTTTAGATTTTTAGAGCAGTTTGGGTCGCTGTTGATTGTGGACTAGTGATTATGAAGCGCGACAGAATATTTAAAATATTTTTGCTATCTTTTATTAAAAGAAATTCATCTTCATTGAATTGGTAAATGACCTTGTAAAACATGTAACATATCATTGCATTTTTTTGTTAATACATTTTTGCCTTCAATATTGTTTAAAATGCGATCTTTACACTTGCAAGTGAAAGTCAAAACTTCGAATAAAGGACTTATAGCTTAAGCTAAATAAAATGATAACAGTGTAGTAGAGTGCAAAGGAAATAGTCAATCTAGGAGCTGAAGCCCGAAGAAGGTGACGGCTATATTCAGCAATGGCGAGAGTATAGCTTAAGAGAGAATAGAGTGAATTAACATTTAACTATATATGCTCAGCTAAAGATTCTAGAAATAAAACTTGTAAACTAATTTCTAACTAACTATAGCTTAAGAAAGAATAGAGTGAATTAACATTTAACTATATATGCTCAGCTAAAGATTCTGGAAATAAAACTTGTAAACTAATTTCTAACTAACTATAACTGTTGTAACTAACTTTGCCACATCAGCTGCCAACTCAGATTTTGGTTACATCTTTAACTGCTAAGCTGCTTCTTCTTCTTTTACTTCATTCTTATTCTTTAACTTGTATCAATACCCTCTGTGAATATCTAATTTTTTTATCACACTTAAATTTTATACTAGTTTAGTGTAAATATTTCTTTTACGTCTAATCTTAATAATTTAAAACTTTTATCAAATTCTTAGTAGGTTTTATTTTAAAAAATACATATACTAACTATATATTCACATTCTTAGAGTATAAGTTTTATTCATAGTTTTAAAAAAAAAGAAAAATTAAAAAAAATTTAATTAGAATTTTAAATGTAGGCTATAGTATTTTTCTTAGTATAATTTAAACTAAAATATAAATATTTAATTTTTCTTATGTATATAATATTTAAGTATAAGGTAGTTAACTAATATTTTAACTGTGCATTTTACTTTCTAATTTCTTCATTAATAAAGAATAAAAGTTATTAAACAAAAATAAATAAAAAGAAAAACTAACTAACGAAAAACAAAAAAAAATGCAAAGCAAATAATAATAATTTGTAATAATATAACCAAAAAGGAATAAATCTTAAAAGATTCAAACAAAAATTATCATAACTATTTATTATATGCCATCTACATTCCCTTTATAAAAGGAGAAAAAGAGAGGAATGAAAAACAAAAGCAGCAAAAAAACATAAAACAAAAAAAGGAAGAAGCAAAGAAAAAAACAGAAGAATGCTAGAAAAGAAGAAAGAAAACAGAGAGAAAGAAAGAAGAAAAAGGCAACGAAAAAAAAGAAGAAGAGACAAAATAAAAGAACGAAAAGGTTGAACGTGAAAGAGAGGACGAGAGTTTTGAAGACGGAGTTCGTGATTTTGGTCGCGGTTGTGTTCGTGGTTCTAAAAAGGTTAGTATTGCTAGCTTTGTAAATCAGTATATTGTTGCGGTAATTTTGTTTAAATCTTCAAAGGGGGGGAGGAGGGTCATCTATGTCTCTTTAATATATGGATCATACATAATTAGATATGTTTGCTTATATGTTTTGCGTAATTTTATGTTTAAAAATTTTAGAAGCTTTAATCATATTCGATTTATGCATTCTAAATATTGTTTAGTATGAAGTTTTAAAAAAATCATTTAAAAGAGGACGACTTCTATGATAATTACTAGATTCTTAGTTGAGTTTATTTTAATCTTTAATTTTAGATTTCCATGACAATTGAATTTTTTATTTGATCTAATGTATATCGCTTGACTGTTACGACCTTAGAAAAATAATAACTAGGACGAGTTCTTTTTATTCTTTCTCTTTCTTAAAGTTTTAATTATGAGGAATGCCTAAAGAATTTTTTTTACTTCGTTATAGTTTTGTTTATTTTTCTAAGAAGTTTTATTTATATTTTTGGTATAAAATAATGTGTTTGACAAAACTTTGTTGGAACATGTACTAGTTTATTATTTGAGTTGCTGAAATTTAGTTCTTTAATAGTTAAACCAAATTCATGTTCATATAGACGTGTATATCAAATTATGGCAAGTTAGTCACACAGAACAATATGATAGTTAATTAAGATTATTATTTTATATTAAGTTCTATTGATAAATATGGCTGGAATTTACATATATTTTTTTGTATAAATGTCTCCAGATAATTATAAATCTAATATTATGAAGGTTTGTTTAAATTATAACACATCAATAGAAAGCTTCACTAATTTAGTTCTATCTTCTAGGCCAATGGTCATATCTTAATCATATTTTACTTTAAAACCTTAAGATTTATTATAACAGTTAAAAAATAACAATAATAAAATAGATAAATAAATAGAATACTCCAAAAATACTAGAAAATTTTTAGATGCACTTTAAAATACAGCTCATGTGTTCATACCCAAGACTTGGATTGACACGCTTAAATAATAAAAGGATCGTGTGCGCATTCCGCGTCTTGATACCTTTTCAATTTAAAATAATTATGTTATAACCATGTGTACATACCGTACCTTGGTTTAATATTCAATTTCAAGGAAGTGCCTTGTGTGCGTGTCACTTCTTGGTCAAAATAATTAATAAAAAATATATTAAATTAAGTGAAGCGGTAATAAATAAGTCATAATTAATAAAAATACAAGAATAGCTAAAAATTGATTTAAGCCTTACATTAATTAGTAGAAGCGCCCCTGCTAGATCCACAGGACTCGAGGGGTGCCTTACACCTTCCCCTCGGTCAACAGAATTTCTTACTCAATTTTTAATTTTGAAAAAAGAAGGCGAAGGCATTTTTCCTTGATTACACAAGCTAGCCAGCAAGCCAGCACCCCCCCCCCCCCCCCCCTTACTCACCTCAACATCTATAAAAAGAGTTCTCTCCTTTCTATTTTCGTAGACCATAAATTAAGAGTCAAACCTTCCTTTAAAAGGGACTCAAATAAAAGGTGACTTGGAACACCAAAACTCAATTCCAAGTGGCGACTCTAAATAATAAATAATCTCTTTTCAAAATGACACTTTAATTGAAAACTCTTCTAACTCAACCTCGTAACAGGGTCGTGTAGGAAAAAAGAGGCGTGACAGTCGTGGCGACTCTGCTGGGGACAGTTAATAAGAATTCGAGCTTTGTATATTGATTCTTGTTTGGCTTTTATCATGTTTTGGATATTATTGTATTTGGAAGCCTAATGTTCTATTTGTCGCTTGTTTACCGCTTTAATATTTGTTTGAACTGTGATACAAATTGCATCCTCTCTCGCACCCCTCTGGGTCTTCTGATAGGTACTATGTTGTGTTTGCCTCCCAGCATCACAAAACTTCTGTCTTGAGATAAAGCCACTTAGCCTACCAGCTTCTGGTGAAAGATTTAGTCACACATGTTTAGGCGGGAGAGCCGTTAGCTAGCCAGTGCTATTCTACTACTGGTGACGTTTGATGCTCCTCGGCTCGGGTTGTCCACCTGGGTAAGCCAGGTCTGGATATTGTCTCCTTTAGGATTTGAAAACTTAGAAGAACAAGCCACAAGCAATGAATATCCCTAGTAAGTTAGCTTTATTTGCATCATGTGCATTGAACTTAGCGGGGCTCGGCACAGGGGCCGGGCCCGTCTAGGACAAGTACCAATTTTTCGGACCAACATATTCATATTTATGTGTTATATGTAACGTTATTTCGTAGGCTTCACTCAAATGTTGACAGAATAAAATTAAACAAAGATAAATAAAGAGGAAATTTCCAATTTTTCATAAAATACCATTTTTTTAAATAAAATTTTGAAAGGTTTTGGTATATGAACTAACAATTTTCAAAATAATTTTGTTTTTTTAGTTACCGTACAACGGGCGTTTGATTCTTACCGGATGTGAAATACGTAGGCAACCTTCATCAGGTTCAACCCCATTTTAAATAAACATAAAAAAAAGGAGTAAAAAAAAGGTTTGTATGGACTACTAGTTACTATTTTTTATTTTTTCAAATAATGATAATATAGTCACTTTGTCAAGTTTTTAACTAGTTTTACCCATGCATCCGGTCTTTTTGTCGAAATAGCCTTGAAACCTGCACCGAAAATGCGAAATGGGAGACCGGTTTTATTTTTTATTTTTTTTTCACAAAACAAAAAAAGTTATTTGGGACTTTTGTTTTTTTTAATTACTATTACTAATTTAATTTTTTTAGTCCCACACTTTGGTTTTTATGTTTTTTTTTCTTTCAAACCCGAGAAAACGGAATTTTTGTGTCAATAGTATATTTAACTAAACCCTAACCCCGTGTCTGGATAAATAGGTGCACCATGAGTGAGGAAAGAGGTAAGTCTGAAAAGAGGCCCAGGTAAGAAGGGATACCGAATTTTCTAATTGTTCATCAGATACCACAATTATTGTGGGATTGGTGGAGCGATTTTAAGGAATATGAGCGAAACCAGAAAAAGAAATACTTAGGACATTTGGTTCACATGATGACGATCAAGCCTAGGAGGGATGTGATCGAAGCTTTGATTCCGCATTGGGATCCTGAAAATAATGTGTTCCATTTTACTGACTGTGAGATGACTCCGACCTTGGAGGAAATCGCTCATTTCCAGGGGTAGCGCCCTAATCTTCACTGCCAGAGACCCATAGTGCCAAAAAATATGAATGCGGGTAAGTTTATGAAGCTCTTGAACATAAACTATGAACATTATGAAGGTTTAGGAGGCAATTGGGTTAAGTTGGGATTTCTGTTTCATTTGTACATCCTCGATTGCAATTTTGAAAGGAATGCGGGAAAACTAAAATCAATGAAAGACAAGGAAACATGGAAGATACACAGAAGGTTTGCATTTATGGTTGCTTTTTTGGGGCGTGTAGTTTTTCCGGAAAGGAATGGACACATTGACATCCGGTTGGCAGGTGTAGTTGAGGCGCTGACCTCAAAAGGGGATAATTATACTTTGGTCCCTATGATTCTTTCTTCCATTTTTCGTTCTTTAACTGGATGTAAATTGGGCGCACAAAACTTTGATGGCTACAACATTTTGCTACAAATATGAATTTTGGAGCATTTTTATCGTCATCCTACGATCTCTAATTTTAGTGAGCTCTGGCCCAATCACACTTTTGATCACCAGAAAAGAATTGACAAATGTGACTTACCTGAAGGAATTAACGACTGGAAAGAACTACTTCTTACTTTGTCTGCCAAACAGATCACATGGAATTACGATTGGTTTTCCTCGAAAGAGGTCATTTGTGAATCTGCATACCATTCTTATTTGGTACTTATAGGATTGGATGGTAATCAGCCTTATGTTCCACTTTGGATAATGCGCCAGCTTACACGATGACAGGAGATGCCACCAATACGAGATATGAGAAAGTTCTGTTATGATTTTGCTAAAGATCAACCTCATGATTAAGGGAAAATTATGAAAATTTGGTATGCAAGTAAAGTTTCAGAGTTCAATGAGATGGTAGAGGACCGATATTGTGGAGAGGTGATCCCTGAATATATTACTTGGTTTCATGATCCTTCGTCATTTAGATATAAGCCCGAGGGGCCGAGCAGGAGGAGAAATGATCAAAGAACTATAGAAAAGCTGAAAGAGGAATTGGAGCATGCTTAGATGATTATAGCCAAACAACAAGCCCAACATCAGGCCGGAGTCACTCATATTCATTTAAACATTGAGAAAGATTATCAATCTGCTTTGCGGGTCATGGATAAATATTTAAAGCATGCTAAAAATGAGGCAGGCCACTTAGAAGAAGAATTGGCAAACACAATTGGTTTAGTCAGAAGAGTGGAGGCGAACAAAAATGTTGAAATACATATGTTGCAAGAAGACTTGAGTATCATTGAAGAAGATGTTCACTAGCAACAACTGGAGTTTGATCAGCAGAAAGAGCAGTTTGAAACAGAAAGGGCTCACTGGATACACTTAAAGACTCAGCTTTATGCACAATTAGAAGAAATAAAAAGGCAGTGGAGGGCTCATAAGCACACAGATTTTGAGGAAGAGCGACGTCAGTGGATGATTGAGAGAGGTGTGTTAAACCGTCGCATTGAAGAATATGAGGTACGTGAAGCTCAGATGGGTAACGCCCTCGACATTACCTAGATGTGGTTTCAGAATTGTCACATGAGTATGGGGCAAGCTAGAGAGCATGTACTTTGATTGGCAGAAAAAGCAGCATATGTTCGTGATGATCATCGTCGTCTAAAAAATGAGGAAGTTTGTCAAAAAGCATGTGTCCTCATTCCACAGTTGCCTATGGTGTTTCAGAATTTGTACGAGACTTTAGGGGGACAGTGGAGGCCAAGAGATGCAGACAATTGATGATATCAGTTTAAGCAAGAAGACTATTGAAGATTAAATTTTTAGTGCAGCCCATTAGTTCTTAGTTTCATTTATTTGTCACATTTTTTTGGAGATTTTTATTATCAAATTTTATTTTATTCCAGTCATGTTTATGTCTTTAGAGTCAGTAGAGTCAGTTTGTATATATTTCCTTTTCTCTCATTCTAAAAAAAATATAATTGAAAAACATTTTAGTTTGTCTTATTTATTTAAACAAAGAAGAAAACATTAGAATTGCTATTATTTCTCCTGAACTACGTGATGGTCTGATTCATGTGGGGTCATGATACGTAGGCAATCCCCATCAGATGCGATCATAGCCATAACTAATCTGAAAAAAATGATAAAATAAGAGAGCAGTAAGTTCAAAAGGAAATAAACCAACAAGTCGGGATGAAGACTGAAGCCTTCCAAAATCATTTTAGAAATGAAAATGGTATTAGGTGCATGGCATACAATGTGTGATTAATATCTGAAAAATGCCTAACTCTAACACGTTTGCTGTTTGTTATTTCTAAAGAGATAATGTTAAAGAGATGTGGTTGGTTTATGGTTGAAACTGGCGACTCTCCTTTACAACACGAGGTCAAAAGAAAAAGCAGAATGGGAAACAACAGTGAGAATGAGTCAGATAATGATGATGTCCATGGACAATTGGTCGAACAAGGTTCGAGATTGGTTGAAGAAGTAAGAGTGTTGAAACAACAATTGGTCGAACAAGGTTCGAGATTGGTTGAAGAAGTAAGAGTGTTGAAACAACAATTGGCATATATGTACAAGCCTGGGTGAATGGACAGGCACCGCCCTCACTACCCTTAGGGTCTTCGGATAATCTTCATAATGTGTCAATTGCAAATCAAGTGTCTATTTCCATAATAATTAACCCATTGTACCAACTTGAATTCAGTCCGAGCATTAACCAGCCCACTATCCCCAGTGCCTCCATTCCACGTCCTCCAGCTGCACCCTTTGGAAATGACCCACATACTGTACCCATTGTCCCTACTTTCACCATTCCTCAACCGTCTCTCGCTCAAAAGCTAAACAATAATCCACAATTGAATGCTCATGATACCCAACATTACTCTCTAGAACTGATTTTCAAGGTTCCAGATTCATACAAGTATTCTCCTCAGAACATGTTCCTAGTCGAGGTCGAAAAGCCTAACAAGAATATGGAACAAGAGGAAATGACTAGAAAAGTGAAGAGTTTGGCATAAACCATGAGAAACATACAGGGTTTGGGAGGCCACAAGAGTGTTTCGTTCAATGATTTATGTATGTTTCCCCATGTTCATTTGCCACCTGGATTCAAGACCCCTAAGTTTGACAAGTATGATAGTCACGATGGTCCTGTGGCCCACTTGAAGAGATATTGTAACCAATTGAGGGGATCATGGGACAAAGAAAAATTACTCATGGCTTATTTTTGGGAAAGTTTAATAGGAATTGCTTCAGAGTGGTTCATAGATCAAGACATATCTCACTGGCACGTTTTAAACAACATGGCTCAAGATTTTGTCCAACAATTTCAGTACAATATTGATATAATGCCATACCACTCCTCTCTTGTCAACATAAAGAAGAAATCTACAGAAAGCTTATGAGCATATGCAATCAAGTGGAGAGAGCGGGCTTTTAGGGTCAAACCACCAATGAAAGAGGCAGAAATCATTGACTACTTTCTCCAAGCTCAGGATCCTGATTACCTCCATTATATGTTGGCCGCCATTGGTAAGCCTTTTGCCGAGGCGATCAAGATTGGGGAAATAGTTGATAATGGCATGAAGTCGGGCAAAATAGTGAGTCGGGCAGCCCTTAATGCGACCACGCAAGCAATTCAAAGCGGGTCAGGCAGTTTCGGAAATCGGAAAAAGAAGGAGGAAGGATCCATGATGGCGTCTGGATTCGGGGGAGTTCAAAGAGGAATAGTTCCTTCTTACGTGATATTCCAACAAGGACAATCCATTTCTCCTCAACATTATTATCCGTCTCAGGGTCCCCGATACTCATTTCCCTCGCAAGAATGCACAGTGTATAATGCTCATGCTTATGCTAGGCCTCCCAATCACCAACAATGGCGAGCATCAATTCCACAAGGCTCCCATCAAATCTGGTAATATTTTCAAGCAAAATATAATCCTCGTCCCAGACAGGAATATGTGAGAGAAAAGGAGCTAAAGAAAGAGTTCATCCCAATTGGAGAATCGTATACAAGCCCATTTCGCAAGTTAATGCAGCAGAAATTGATTGAACCCATCATGCCACGTTACGGGAATCCAAACTCAAAAGGCTTTGACTCCAATGCGAAATGTGAGTATCATTCTAACACCCAAGTTCATAGTACCGAAAATTGTTGGAAACTAAAGAAAACCATTAAAATTTGATTGAAGCAAAGGAAATTGTGGTGACAAATAATGAAGATACTCCTAATATCACAAACAATCCGCTCCCAACTCATGATAATACACATTTTATTAGGATGATTTGTGATGATCGTGATGATAAGCAATCTGGCAAGGCAGAGATGATTTTTGGAACCACAGGACCAGAGCCAAAAGTGATGGTAAGCCCGCCGCAACGGGCACCGCTGATTATGAAAGGTACAAGTTCGAGTTCAAACTTGGTAGGTTCTGAAAAAATGGTTCTCTATGTCCCTGGAAGCACAAAAAAGATTGAGGTTCAATTGGATGGCCAAAAATTATATCCATAGGGGCATTCAATAGATTGTTCCGAATAATGCTTTGAGAAATATAATAGAGCAAGTTGTGATCCGACCTGTTGCACAACTTCCAGTGTCGAACCCAAAAGCTATTCCCTGGAACTATAACAAGACTGTCATGACATACAAAGGAAAAGAAATGGTGGAAGAAACATATTAAATGGGAGGCTTGACCCTCTCTGGAAGGTGCTATTCACCAGAGGAGTTGAGAAAAGCTAAGCAAGCCAAGAAAAATCACTTTCCAGTGAAAGAAACTGTTTCAGAAAAAGAAGCGGAGGAATTTCTTAAGAAGATGAAAATGCAAGACTACTCAATCATTGATCAACTAAGGAAAACCCCTGCTCAAATATCTTTATTATCTCTGCTTTTGCATTCAAAATAATATCATGTGTGTTGATCAAAACTTTGAACGAGGCATATGTCTCAGAAAAGACAACAATGAATTAGCTAGAAAAAATGTCTGAAAGATTCTTTGAGGTGAACAAAATTTCTTTCAGCAATGATGATTTGCCTAAGGACGGGGCTGGGCATAATAAAGCTCTGCATCTTATGGTCAAATGTGAAAGGCATTACGTAAAAGGGGTCATGATTGACGGAGGCTCAAGTGTAGATGTATGCCCTCTTTCTATTTTACAACAACTGAACATTGACACTAACAAAATTTGATCTAGTAGTGTCAGCATCAGGGCTTTTGATGGTTCAAGAAGAGACACTATTGGGGAAATTGAACTCACCATGACAATTGGCCCGGTTGATTTTAACATTGTCTTTTAGGTGTGAGATATGAAAACCTCCTATAATATTCTTCTAAGAAGGCCGTGGATCCATATGGCCCGAGCTATACCATCCACCCTGCATCAAATGGTTAAATTTGAATATGACATGCATGAAGTTGTTGTTCATGGGGAGGACGACTCGTCCGCCTATAATGACCCGTCCATTCCATGTATCGAGGCCAAGGAAGGATCTGAATCCCTCATATATCAAATATTTGAGGTGATTGAGGTAGACCAAGTGGAAGAAGAAAAACCAATTCTGCATCCCCATCTTTCAGCCACATCTATGATGGTAGGTTCACTGATATTGAGGAACGGCTATGAACCAGGAAAAGGATTAGGATTATTTCTACAACGAATTGTGAACCCCATTGCTCCCTTTTCGAAGAAAGATACCTTTGGCTTGGGTTTTAAACCAACATCAGCTGACATAAAAAGATCTAAGGCCCGCAAAAAGAATGGTTGGAGCTTGTCAAAACCAATCCCTTGCATTGCTTACTCTTTTATCAAGCCACAATTTGAAGAAGTCCAAAATCATTCTAGTCAAAATGACGTTGATGAAGTTTGCCAGGGTCTCAATGAGATGTTCTATAGAATCAATATGGTTCAAGTTGGTGAGGGTCCTAGTCGTGCAAGTGTTTAGCTGATTGGCCTAGATACCTTGCTCAACAACTGGGAAGCAACTCCTCTTCCCATCAGAAATGAGTCTTGGTAGTCTGTTCTGTTACTTTTTCTGTATTTGGATTATTTTCAGGGTTGTAATAAATATACTTTAGTTGAATTGCTTTCCTTTGATGTTAACCCTTATATCCTTTCAAATTCAATTTCATAGTAAAATTCCGTCTATGCTGGCATTAAACACATGACATGCACGCATAATTCATGCCCAGATCTTAAAATGTTGTCTAATCTTGAAATAACGAATCAAGAGTTGAGTATGATGAAGATGAGGCCTTTAAGGAAATAAAAAGAGATTTGGATCAATTTGATAATAAACCTAAGCCTAACTTAAATGAAACTGAGGCAATTAACCTTGGAAGTCCTAAAGAAATCAGAGAAACAAAAATAAGCATTTATACTGCACAAAAAATGAGAGATGCTACAATTCAAGTTTTATTTGAGTATAGAGATGTATTTGCTTGGTCGTATGATGACATGCAAGGTTTGAGTACTGATTTTGTGGTCCATAATCTTCCCACATATCCTAATTTTCCACCAATCCAACAAAAATAAAGGAAGTTTAAGACAGATATGAGTGATAAGATTAAGGAAGAAGTCACGAAGCAACTAAGTGCAAATGTGATCTGGGTCGTCTGATATACTATATGGTTAGCAAATGTTGTGCCAGTGCCAAAGAAGGATGGGAAAATCAGAGTTTTTGTTGACTATAGGGATTTAAACAAAAGCAAGTCCAAAACACAACTTTCCCTTGCCCAACATTCATATCATTGTTGACAATTGTGCTAAACATGAGATCCAATCTTTTGTGAATTGTTATGCCGGGTATCACCAAATTCTGATGGATGAAGAAGATGCAGAAAAGACCGCCTTCACCACTCCATGGGGAACCTATTGTTATAGGGTCATGTCATTTGGTTTGAAGAATGCAGGAGCAACTTACATGAGGGCCATGACTACCATATTCCATGACATGATGCACAAAGAGATTGAGGTGTATATTGATGATATGAAAATTAAGTCTAGAACACGAGATGATCATGTGCAGGACTTCAAAAAGTTCTTTGAAAGGCTACGAAGGTACAATCTCAAACTCAATCTAGCCAAATGTGCATTTGGTGTTCCTTCTGGAAAGCTTTTGGGTTTTATAGTTAGTCGAAGAGGCAATGAGTATGATCCCTCCAAGATAAAGACCATTCGAGAGCTGCCTCCCCCGAAGAATAAAAAAGAAATCATGAGTTAGCTCGAGAGGTTGAACTACATTAGTAGGTTCATTGCACAGCTTACAAACACATGCGAGCCTATTTTCAAGTTGTTGAAAAAGAACGCTGCTATCAAGTGGACATATGAGTACCAAGAATCTTTTGATAAGATCAAGGAATATTTGTCAAATCCTCCTGTTTTGGTCCCGCTAGGCTCTATTTTTATATCTGTTAGTAACAGATAGTTCTTTTGGTTGTGTTCAAGGTCAACATGATGCCACAGGAAAAAAGGAACTAGCGATATATTATTTGAGCAAAACGTTTACCACCTATGAGGCCAAATACACTCTTTTAGAAAGGACCTGTTGTGCCTTAACCTGGGTCGCTCAGAAGCTTAGGCATTATCTTTTGGCCTATACAACATATATCATATCCCGAATGGATCCCTTGAAGTACATCTTTTAGAAGACGATGCCAACTGGAAATTGGCAAAATGGCAAATCTTGCTCACAGAGTTTGATATTGTTTATGTCACTCGCACTGCAATGAAGGCACAAGCTTTGGCTGATCATCTGGCAGAAAAACCAGTAGATGATGAGTATGAATCTTTGAACACATAATTCCGAGATGAAGAGGTTAACTTAGTTGAAGAAGAAGTCCAAGAGGACAGTCAAGTTTGGAAACTTACTTTGATGGGGCTGTCAACATCAAAGGCGTAGGGATTGGGGCAATTCTCGTATCACCTACTGAGCAACATTACCCTGCCACAGCATGACTTCACTTCTTCTGTACAATCAAAATATGGCAGAATATGAAGCTTTCATCATGGGTTTGAACATGGCAATAAACCTAAATGTGCATCAACTGTTGGTGATGGGCGATTTAGATTTGCTTATTCGGCAGGCTCAAGGTAATTGGGAGACTCAAGACATCAAGCTCATTCCATATAAACAATGTGTGAAAGATCTTAGCAAGAGATTCAAAACCATCGAGTTCAGATACATTCCAGGTTTCACAATGAATTAGTTGATGCCTTGGCCACCTTGGCCTCAACGCTTCCATATCCGGGTAACACTTACATTGACCCATTGGAAATTCAAATTAGGGATCAACATGGTTATTCGAATACAATTGAAGCGGAACTAGATGGTGAACTATGGTACCGTGATATTAAACAGTTTTTGAAAACAAGAAAACATCCGTAACATGCTAATATGGATCAAAAGAGAACTATTAGGCGACTCTCTAATTGTTTCTCTTTTAGCGGGGAAATACTATACAAAAGAACCCCGGATTTAAATTTATTGAGATGCGTGGATGCAAAAGAAGTTGAAATGATTATGAACGATGTGCATTTAGGAGTTTTTGGTCGCACACGAATGGATATGTTCTAGCAAGAAGATCCTTCGGGCATGATATTATTGGCTTACTATGGAACGAGATTGCTTTCGTTTTGTTCGCAAGTGCCACCAGTGTCAGATTCATAGTGATTTGATTCACTCGCCTCCATTAGAGCTGTATCTTATATTAGCTCCTTGGCCTTTTGTTTCTTGGGGAATGGACGTCATTGGCCCAATCGAGCCAAAAGCTTCAGTGGTCACAGATTCATCTTGGTTGCAATTGATTACTTCACCAAATGGGTGGAGGCTATTACATTGAAAGCAGTTACCAAGAGAGTAGTAGTAGTAGACTTCGTTCACTCCAACATCATCTGTCATTTCAGTATTCCAAAAACCATTATTACAGATAATGCTGCTAATTTGAATAGTCATCTGATGAAGGAGGTATGTGAACAGTTCAAAATTTAGCATTTCCATTCTACTCCTTACAACCCCCAAAGCTAATGAAGCTGTTGAAGATGCAAATAAAACATCAAGAATATTCTTAGGAAGATGGTCCAAGGGTCTAAACAATGGTACGAGATATTGCCTTTTTCTCTGTTGGGATACCGGACAACTGTTCGTACATCAGTTGGTGCAACACCCTACTTGTTAGTTTATGGAACTGAAGCGGTCATACCTGCTGAAGTAGAGATTCCCTCTCTCCGTATAATTGTTGAAGCTGGGATTGAAGACACTGAATGGGTGAAGTCACGATTGTAACAGTTGAATTTCATTGATGAAAAGCGTTTGGCGGCAGTTTGTTTTGGTCAGTTATACCAACAAATAATGGCACGCGCTTACAATAAGAAAGTGCGCCCAATAGGTAGGACAGCTTGTCTTGAAACGCATCTTTCGACACCAGGAAGAAGCAAAAGGAAAGTTTGCCCCGAATTGGCAAGGTCCTTACCTCATCAAGAAAGTATTGTCGAAAAGGATCTCTACACTTGGCAGATATAGAAGGAAAGGTGACATACATATCCATCAATGCAGATGCAGTCAAGAGATACTATGTCTAGCATGCTTCTATTGGGGCATTTGGTTTATACTTAGCATTCTCAGGTTGGGATGATGAAAGGCTATCATTCTCGCTACCCAAACACTGGTCAACCCTAGTTAGCCCTTTGAAGTCTTGTTTATATTTCTTTGTGTTTATCCTCTTTTGGAACGAATGTTCTTATAAAAAGAAATCATCATCAAAACAAGTTCATGTTTTCCTGAACTACGTTCGACTTGATTCCGAAAGGATATGTAGGCAGCCTTTCTCTGAGGTTCAGTCACACCAAGCAAAAAATCCATATTTCCCCAATATTCAAAGAAACTGGGGCATGTTTATATTTTATTTTTCAATGGTTGTTCCATCAAATGGTTCCAAAAGTTGTATTTCAGTTGAGTAGTTGTTTTTGACTTTCCCTTTTAACACCTTCTGATCAGCTTTTGAGAATGCTAAGTCAGTACACTACGGGTGGCGCTTCAACCATTATAAAGAGAGAAAAAAAATGAGAGAGTCTTATCGGTGAAAACCCTCAAGGGCACTATAAGGTGATGGCGAGTTGAGAAAAACAAACGAGAGAGTCTTATTGGTGAAAACCCTCACATGAACTATGAGGCAATGGTGAGTTGAGAAAAAGGCAAATGAGAGAGGTCAATTGATGAAAACCCACAAAGGGCATCGTTGATCGATTTTAGGTCTTCTTATATCCTAGCATAAGCATCGTTAAAGAACTCAGTTTCAAATTGAAGTTTACAATAGATTTTTAGAATTAGACGGCATAGACGGATCGGGCATCCTGTCCAAAGTGCATGTCATGTTTATTTAAGTCATCATGTTCCTCCAGATAAGTCTTTTCTTATTCTTCCCCTGAAAGGGACACTTCTTGATTAAGTTGTAATTATAAGTTCACCTACTTGTTTTTTCGTACTATTATTTTGAGTCCCTTTCAGCTTAATTTTGTCAAAGCAAAGAAAAGAAAAGGCCACAAAATTGGTTACAATTTCCTCGTTATATGAAGCAAAACTTTCTGGGCATAAACAGTATGGGCAAAGCCGTAAAGCCAACTTTGATATTCCTTGTCAAGCAAAAGGCTTGAAAGACTTAGCAATGTTTCAAGGGCAACAAAAGTTACTCATCAAAAGTTATTTTAGGGAACAAAGTTGTTTGCACCAGACATCAAATGGTGATAGGCGCAAAATAGTCAAGTGTTGATGTTGAAAAAAAAATGTTCTTTAGAAAATAAAGTCAGAATCTCCCGGCAATTTGTACGATCATCGACAGGGTCCTAACAAGTGCAATGGATGCAAGGTCAAGTCGCCCAAGAAGTCAAGGCCACAAACTGACCACTATTTTTAAAAGCTAACGAATCTTTCTTTGTTTAGAAAAGGAACAAATTCTTTTAGTGAAACAGTTTATGGAAAGCCGAACACCACCAAGTGAAGTCCTCAGATCCATGATTTCCTTCCAATATGCAAGTAAGCATGTTAGTTTAGCTTCAATATAGGGGATCGACACCCTTTCTTCAACAAAGGGTACTACATCCCCTGGTTGCATTATTTTCTATATAGGGTACGACATCCCCTAGTAGCATTTCAGAGTGTCACGAGCCTCATTTTATTGCCAAAATAGGGTACTACATCCCCTGGCTGCATTATTTTCCACATAGGGTACAACATCCGCTAGTAGCATTTCAGAGTACCACGAGCCTCATTTTATTTCCAACACATGGTACTATATCCAGTGGCTGCATTATTTTCTACATAGGGCACGACATCCCCTAGTAGCATTTTAGGGTGCCACGAGCCTTATTTTATTGCCAACACAGGGTACTACATTCCCTAGCTGCATTATTTCCCCTAGTAACATTTCAGAGTGTCATGAGCCTCATTTTATTGCCAACACAGGGTACTACATCCCCTGGCTGCATTATTTTCTACATAGGGTATGACATCCCCTAATAGCATCTCAGAGTGCCACGAGCTTCATTTTATTGCCAACACAAGGTACTACATCCCCTGACTGCATTATTTTCTACATAGGTTACGACATCTCCTAGTAGCATTTCGGAGTGCCACGAGCCTCATTTTATTGCCAACATAGGGTACTACATCCCCTGGCTGCATAATTTTCTATATAGGGTACGACATCCCCTCGTAGCATTTCAGAGTGCCACGAGCCTCATTTTATTGCCAACATAGTGTACTACATCCCCTGATTTCCTTACTTCTTGTTGCAAACATAGGGTACGACATCCCCTAGTTGCATGTTAGAGTGCCACAGGCTTCATCTTATTGCCGACACATGGTACTACACCCCTTGGTCGCATTACTTTCTACCTATATAGGATACGACATCCCCTAGTAGATGCCACGGGCCTCATCTTATCGTCAACATAGGGTACTGCACCCTCTGATTTCCTCCTTCCTGTTAACACAGGGTATAACATTCCCTATTATTAAAAAAAATCTTTTTCAATTCTTTATTCTGCAATAACAATGATAGTTTAATATGTTTTCAATTACTCACAAAAATTTCCTAGTGCAAACTGGGCAGAAATTATTGTTCGTTTTGTTTGTTTGTGTTGGCTTGTAGGTTTTTCTGAAAAGCATGGATTTGATGTGCAAAACTATGATTTCAGTTCTTTCCTGAGAAAGCGGAACGTTTGATCTCAATACCAGCCGCAACCAACTTTGGCGTAATGCATGCTGAGACATATGGTCAAGATCTTTCTTCCATCGTCGGATCAAGAAACAAGCATGAAAGCATTTTTCATAGAATGTTGCATTGAGAGCGTCAAGTTTCAATCCAAAGTCACTAGGAAAAGAAAATCAAGAATCAAGACAAGACTCCATATGGCATTTAGATAGGAATTTTTGTAACTCTTAGATTTCAAGATTATGTAATCTTTTTTTCATTTTGATAGTAGGAAACGCGGATCAGAACCTCGACGGAACCTCAGTAGACTCTCATTCTAAGTATACTACATCACTCTTCTTTCTACTTGAACTACACTTGACCTGGTTTCCTTATAACCTGGGATATGTAGGCTGCCTAAAATCAAGGCTCAATCGCACCTTTTTCTTCTATCTTGTTTGCCTTTTCAAATGATAGTGAGGTAAAAAATCAGTCACCTTGTTCATTTTTCTTTGCTTGAAAACTGTTCATGTTTCCAAGAAAAGAAGGGCATACTGTGAACACCTAATTTTTGACCACAGCCGAATTCTATACTAGTTTAGTGTAAATATTTCTTTTACATCTAATCTTAATATTTTAAAACTTTTATGATACTCTTAGTAGGTTTTATTTTTAACAAAATATATACTAACTATATATTCACATTCTTAGAGTATAAGTTTTACTCCTAGTTTTAAATAAAAGAAAAAATTTTAAAAATCGAATTAGAATTTTAAATGTATGCTATAGTATTTTTCTTAGTATAATTTAAACTACAATGTAAATATTTAATTTTTCTTATGTATATAATATTTTAGTATAAGGTAGCTAACTAATATTTTAACTCTGCATTTTACTTTCTAATTTCTTCATTAATAAAGATTAAGTAAAAGTAATTAAACAAAAAAAAAAGACAAACTAACTAACGAAAAATAAAAAAAATGCAAAGCAAATAATAATAATTAGTAATAATATAACCAAAAGGGGATAAATCTTAAAAGATTCAAACAAAAATTATCATAACTACTTACTATGATCTTCATAACCTCCTTCTCTCACTCCAATTCTAACTCTAACTCCTTTACATTCCCTTTATAAAAGGAGAAAAAGAGAGGAATAAAAAACAAAAGCAGCAAAAAAACATAAAACAAAAAAAGGAAGAAGCAAAGAAAAAAACAGAAGAATACTAGAAAACAAGAAAGAAAGCAGAGAGAAAGAAAGAAAAAAAAAAGCAACAAAACAAAAGAGAAAAAATAAAAGAACGAAAAGGTTGAACGTGAAAGAAAGGACGAGAGTTTTGACGACGGAGTTCGGGATTTCGTCCGCGATTTTGTGTTCGTGATTCTAAAATGGTTAGTATTGCTAGCTTAGGAAATCAGTAGATTATAGCCGTAATTTTGTTGAAATCTTCAAAAAGGGGGGAGGGATTCATCTCTATCTCTTTAATATTTGGTTCATACATGGTTAGATATATTTGCTGATATCTTTTGCGTAATTTTACGTTTAAGAATTTTAGAAGCTTTAATCATATTCGATTTATGCATTCTCAATATTGTTTAGTATGAAGTTTAAAAAAAATCGTTTAAAAGAGGACGATTTCTATAATAATTACTAGATTCTTAGATGAGTATATTTTAATTTACAATTTTAGATTTTCATGACAATTGAATTTTTGTTCGATCTAATGTATATCGCTTGATTTTTTGCGACCTTAGTAAAATAATAACTAAGACGAGTTTTTTTATTGTTTCTCTTTCTTTCATTTTTAATTAGGAGGATGCCTAAAGAAGTTTTTTTTACTTCGTTATAGTTTTGTTTATTTTTCTTAGAAGTTTAATTTATTTTTGGTATAATAACATGATTGACAAAATTTTGTTGGAACATGTGTTAGTTTATTATTTGAGTTGCTGAAATTTTAGTTCTTTAATAGTTAAATTAAATTCATGTTCGTAAAGACGTGTATATCAAATTATGGCAAGTTAGTCACACAGAATAATATGATAGTTAATTAAGATTATTATTTTATATTAAGTTCTATTGATAAATATGGCTGGAATTTGTATATTTTTTTGTATAAATGTCTTGAGATAATGATAAATCTAATATTATGTAGGTTTGTTTCAATTATAACGCATCAATAGAAAGCTTCGTTAATTTGGTTCTGTCTTCTAGGCCAATGGTCATCTCTTAATTATATTTTACCTTAAAAATTTAAGATTTATTATAATAGTTAAAAAATAACAATAATAAAATAGATAAATAAATAGGATACTCTAAATATGCTAGAAAATTTTTAGATACACTTAAAATACTAGCTCATGTGTTCATACCTGAGCATTGGATTGATACACTTAAATAATAAAAGGATTGGGTGCGCATTCCGCGTCTTGATACCTTTTCAATTTAAAATAATTATGTTATAACCATGGGTACATTCCGTACCTTGGTTTAATATTCAATTTCAAGGAAGTACCTTGTGTGCGTGTCGTATCTTGGTCAAAATAATTAATAAAAAATATAATAAATTAAGTGAAGTGGTAATAAATAAGCCATAATCAATAAAAATACAAGAATAACAGAATTCCTTAATCAGTCTTCTATTTTTGTAGACCATAAATTAAGAGTCAAATCTTCCTTTGGAAAGGGATTCAAATAAAAGGTGACTTGGAACATCAAAACTCAATTCCAAGTGGCGACTCTAAATAATAAATAATCCCTTTTCAAAACGTCACTTTAATTGGAAAAACTCTTCATACTCAATCTCGTAACAGGGTCGTGTAGGAAAAAAGAGGTATGACAACCTCCCTTATAGTGAATCCTTGGCCTCAAAAATTAAAGGAAGGAAACCTTGTCTGAAGCTCCTGCAAATGCTCCCAAGTAGCAGAATCAACATCAAGTCCAGTCCACTTGATTTTAACTTGACATGCAACCTTATTACCACGTTTAACTAGCCTCCTTCCTAGTATTGATTCTGATTGAGGACAATATGGGCTAGATAAGTGAAGTGTAGGGGATTATTGATGATAGTAGGGACTTCATGGACCTTCTTTAACTGAGAAACATGGAAAATTGGATGAATAATTAAGACATCAACAGGTAATAGTAATTTGTAAGCTACTAAGACAATCTTTCCTTCAATAGGATAAGACCCATAATACTTAGCAGCTAGTTTATTGAATGGTCTAGTAGCTACTGAAATTTTCCTGTAAGGCTGAAGCTTAAGGTACACCCAGTCACCTGCTTCAAATGATCTTTCAGATCTATGTTGGTTGGCAGTATCTTTCATCCTTTGTTGAGCTCTAGCTAAATGGAATTCAACCGCTGAATTATAGCTTCCCTTCCTTCCAAAGACCTATCAACCATTTACACATCTGTATCACAATGCAAATAAGGAAGGTGTATGGGAGGTTTTTGGCCATACAAGGCTTCATAAGGAGTTCATTTGACAGTGGAATGATAGGTAGTGTTATACCACCACTCTGCTAAAGGCATATACTTGGAACAATCCTTAGACTATCTAACCAAAAACATCTCAAATAAGTCTCTAAGGTTCTGTTCAAAACCTCAGATTGACCATATGTCTGTGGGTGGTATGCTCTGGACCTCTATAGTTGTACTCCTTGAAGAGAAAAAAATTTCTTGCCGAAAGCAGCTTAAGAAAACTAGATCTCTATCACTGGTCACAGTAAGAGGCATACCGTGTAACGTGAAGATCTGATCTAGGAAGCTTTGAGCCACAGTTTGAGCAGTATAAGGGTGCTGCAAACTCAAAAAATGACCAGATTTAGTCAATCTTTCTATTACTATCAGAATATTCTCCTTTCCATGTGACTTTGGAAGACCTTCAATAAAATCTAATGAAATATCAATCCAAACACATGTAGGGATTGGTAAGGGCTGCAGTAAGCCGGGTGAAGCAGCAACATCATATTTATGTTTTTGACAGATATCACACTTGTTGATAAAGTCTCTAATATCTGCTATAAGATATTTTCAATGAAATAAAGATTGTAACCTCTTAATAGTGGCATCCATACCAGAATGACCTCCTTGAATATTAATATGCCACAGTGTAATAATATTATTCTTCAATTGTTGATCATTGCCCACAACTAATCTGCCCTTCCACCTAAGTTGGTTGTTAAACCAAGTGTAGGCCTTGTAAGGTTGAACTTGTAGTTTAGCTATTAACTCTTGTAGAGTTGGATCATTACTCCATGATGACTTAATCTGTGCATATAAGGCATCATTAGGGGCGGGTAAAGATATAGCTAAAAGTTTAGCATCTGGCTTCCTTGATAATGCATCTGCAACTTTGTTCTCTAACCCCTTCTTATACTCAATAATGAAATCAAATGACATTAACTTGGAAATGCCAGCAACTTGGAAATCAGTATGCACATGTTGTTCTAATAAAGGCTTCAATACTTTTTGGTCTGTTTTAACAATAAAATGATTCCCAATAGGTAATGCGACCACTTAGTAACAACAAAGATAAGAGCAAGTAACTCTCTATCATAGACTGATAGAGTTTGATGCCTGGGAGCCAATGATTTGCGTATGTAAGCAATATGATGCCCTTGCTACATCAATACAGCTCCAATACCCTTGCCACTAGTATCTGTTTCCACTGTAAAAGGTTTAGAGTAATCAGGCATAGCCAACACAGGGGTAGAAATTAGGTTCTGCTTCAAACTGTTAAAAGCAGTGGTAGCTTCATCAATCCACACAAAGCTACCCTTCTTCAATAGATCATAAGGTGGTCTACAAATAGTTCCAAAACCTTGAATGAATCTTCTATAATAGCCTGCAAGACCTAATAATCCCCTCAACTGTTTGATATTAACAGGTATAGGCCATTTCTGTACAGCAGCAATTTTCTTTAGATCTATAGACATTCCCTCAGCACTGATAAAATGGCCAAGATACTCGACCTTAGCCACCATAAATGCACACTTTGACATCTTGGCATATAGTTGATGCTGCTTCATCAGTTCAAACACAGCCTTCACATGATCCACATGAGCAGCCACACTCTTGCTATAAATCAAAATATCATTAAAGAATACCAATACTGACTTCCTTAATAGTGATTTAAAATAGCATTCATTAAACTTTGAAATGAATAAGGTGCATTGGTGAGCCCAAAAGGCATTACCAAAAATTCATAATGTTCTTCATAAGTTCTAAATGCAGTTTTGTTGATGTCTCATTCAGCTCTGTAAGATCTATTTTGGAAAACATCTCAGCTCCACTTAATTCATCAAGCAAATCCTGAATCATGGGAATAGGGAATTTAACTTTGATAGTCATTTGATTCAGACTCCTGTAATCCACACAAAGTCTCCAACTATCATCCTTCTTCGCAACCAACACTACAGGAGATGCATATAGACTGGTACTGTGCTTATTACCCATTGATCAAGCATTGCTTGCGCTAACTTTTCAATTATATCATTCTTGATTTCAGGATATCTGTAGGGCTTCTTATTAATCGGATTAGAGCCTTCCTTAAGAGGTATTCTGTGATCATAATATCCCCTATGAGGTGGTAAAGTAGCAGGTAATTAAAGATACATGCATACTATGTAATAAGAGCTGTTAATTCTGGCAAGGGATTAGCTCTTGGTATAGCTTAAATACTGTGGCAGTAAGTGTCCTCATCTCTACTAGCTACTAAGGACATCATGAAAATTTTTGCATCTTCTCCTTCTTTTATTACCAAACTTTTAGTTTTAGCAGCCTTACGCTGATCATTTGCACCCCTAAGAACATGCTTCTTTCCTTGATACATGAATTCAATGGTTCTCTTCGAAATCAAAGAGTATTCTTCCCAAGGTATTCAACCATTGCACCCCCAAAATAATGTCTGTATTCTGCAATGGTAATAGTAAGAAGTCAGAGGAAAAAGTGGTACCTTGTAGCAACCACTGCGAGTCCTTACAAACTGAAGAATCTGCACCTTTCTACCATCTGCTACACTGACAGATTGTTTCTGAATAGAGCAAGCTTTGCAGCCTAATCTTAAAGTTACTTCCTCATCAATGAAATTATGAGTACTCCTAATATCTATCAGCGCATGTAAAGACCTCTTCTCATGGTATCCTATAACTCTAATAGTCTGATAACCTGCTGCACTTGTGAATGCTTGTAAAGATATGGCCATGAACTCATTTGAATCCATCAGTAATTCTTGTGTCATATATTCTAGTTCATCTACTTCCACCTCTTCATTCTGTCACCTCCACCAAATATAGTTGTTTGTTACCATTACACTTGTGACTTGGTACATACTTATCATCACAGAAAAACCATAATCCTTTTGACCTCCTCTCATCCATTTCAGCTGTGCTCAATCTCCTACCAAAAATTCTAGTGTCCTTAGTAAAGGTAGGTTCAAAAGACATTTTGTTAGTGGAGTTTGGTAATAGGTTCTTCTGGTTATACTGGAGTTTATTGTGATTAGGAGTAGGTAATAGGCCGGTGTTAGTTCTCAAAACAGGCTTGAGACCCCAAGATTGAGTTTGAGCCTCAAACACCTCCTCATGCAATCTTGCAATTCTAGAAGCTTGTAGTAACGTTCTAGGTGATTGAATTCTCACAACTTTATTCAATTCTGGTTTAAGGCCGCCTAAAAAATAACTAATTGCATTTTCATTAGATAAATTAACCCCAATTAACAACCTATCAAATTATGCTTGATAGTCCTTAACACTACCAATTTGTTGCAAATTTTTTAAAGCCTCCATATGATCTTCAAATCCTTCCCCAAACCATTCATTTAAAGCTAATACATATTTAGTCGAAGTAGGTTTTAACACTGAATTTCTGGACTTCACATATGATGTATTCCAAGCAATAGCTTCTCCATCAAAATGAACAGAAGCTACCTTAACCCTCTGATCAAATGCTACCCCATCCATGGAGAAAAATTGATCGACTTTATACAACCAATTCTTCAAATCATGACAAGAAAATCGAGGAAATTCAAGTTTAGAGTATCGAGTAAAAAAATTATCATTAACAGTTTCATCTTGACGAACATCTCAGATCCTTCCTTCTTGTTGAATCTCTATAGAACCAGCTCTACCATTAGAAGATTCTGCTCTAACTTGTTCATTTTCCTTCCTTCCTAATTTATAGCTCCCATATACTCTTTCAATTCCAACAATTCCTTGTCAATCTGTACATTATGCTCGTTTATAATCATCATTCTATCCACCAACTTCTGCAATTGGTCGTTAATGGTTGTCAGTTTGTCTTCCAATTCTTCAACAGGCTTCTCTGAATTTTTGTTGCGCGTCATGGCTGGAGCTGCCAATGACGTAAAGCTCTGATACCAAATGATACAATGTAGTAGAATGCAAAGGAAAATAGTTAATCTAGGAGCTGAAGCTCGAAGAAGATGATGGCTATATTCAGCAATAGCGAGAGTATAGCTCAAGAGAGAAGAATTAGAGAGAATAAAGTGTATTAACTTTCAAAAGTATCCAGTAATTACAATTTATTTAACTATATATGCTCAGCTGAAGATTATAGAAATACAACTTGTAAACTAATTTCTAACTAACTATAAATGTTGTAACTAACTTTGCCACATCAATTACTAACTCAGATTTTGGTTACAGCTTTAGCTGCTTCTTCTGCCTTTTTCTTCTGTTGCTTCATTATATTCTTTAACTTGTATCATAAAATATTCCTCCATCTTAACGAAATCAATACAAGTATCTACCGAGTAATTAGCTATATTAACTCGTCAAGAATGAAGCTATATAAATATACTCTTAAAAGAGAAAACTTGATGAGATCTTTAAACACTTGCAAGTGAAAGCCAAAACATTGAATAACCTATAGCTTCATCTAAGTAAAATGCTTCTCCATCTTAATGAACACATACAAGTATCTATCAAGCAAGTAACAACATTTAACCCGCCGTAATTAAAGTTATATATTTCCTTCGGTCCAAAATAAGTAATTTTTTGGATGTTTTCACACAGATTAAGAAATTCATCTTTTAGCATTAATTTGCAATGAAATTGACCATATTAACTTTTACTATCTCACATAAATACTCCTAACACATACTCTAACACTATTTACTCCAAGAGCAATGTAGAGAAAAATAATTAATTCATTCTTAAAATTTAAAAAAAATCAATTATTTTAGACCATAAAAAGGCAAAAAATCACTTATTTTGGATCGAAGAGAGTACTATTTTTTCGTACAAAGAAAATAATCTTTAAATATTCAAGTGAAAGTCAAAACTTCAAATATCGAGCAAATAATAGTAGCATTTAACCTGTCAAAATTGAAGTTATATATAGATACTGTTTTATCGTGAAAAGTAAAATAATATAAAAAAATATAATATTTAAGAAAACAAAAAACACATGTAAGCAGCTAAAAATAAACTCACATGTAGTACTCCTTATAGCTTTGAGGATTTTCTCTGCTTCAATTACTATTTCCTTCTCCTTCACCATTTCAGTTATGTTATTTCTTCACGTCATTTTATTTTATTTTATTTTATTTGTAGATGAAAAATCTTGTAGTCAATATTCTATAGTTCGTATTATAGCCTGAAAAGACAAAAATATCATGTTAGACCTCACTACGCATACATAACAAAGTTGATTGGAACATTCAATTAAGAAAATTCAAACTAATGAGTCATAGTCATTGCAAACATCAATCTTGTACTTGGTTCTCTCAAAATGAGTTGAAGATAATTAATTGCCCATTTTAGGTTAATTAAGTCGTCTCCCGAAGTGGGCAACGTAACTAATAGCCATAAAGATGCGCAGTCAATTGATAAAATTAGCCTTAAATCAAATAGGAATACGAGATTTTTTTATGTATAGATACATGAGATAGCAATCAAAACATGAAAGGGAACAAAAAGATAATAAAATTTCAAAGACATAGAGGAGATTAGGAGTGTATATGGATCGGGTTAGTTCGGTTTTTACCAAAATTAAATTAAACTAATTATTTCGGTTTGGATTGGTCCGGTTTTATCCGGTTTTTCGGATTTTTGAGGATTTTTTGTTGCATAGTTATTATTTCAATCTTACTTTGTTAAAATTATAGATAAAGTTTTGATAAGTGAATATATGTTTAGTAAATATAGAAGAAATTGACAAACATGTGATCTATTAAAATATTCTAATGGGAGAATTTTTTTAGTAACACATGATAGTAATTTTCTTAGTCGTCTAATAATAATTTTTGTTAATTTACACTTTCAGGGTTAATACATAAGATGATCCCAAATATTTTTACTTTTGCTAAAGAAAAATCACGATAAACTCTTAAAAATATAAATAACTTTTATATATTTATATGTCGGTTTAATTCGAATTATTTTACTCAATATCAAATCAAGTCAAATCAAAGCTAGTCGAATTTTTTAATCGATTTAATTTGATTTTTCGATTTGATACAATTTTCCGGATCGATTTAAACACCTCTAAAGAAGAAATATAACTCAGGGGAGTGGGAGAAAGAAGAAGATGGAACACAAAGGAAGGAATAGATAGGGAATTCATGGAGGGGAAAGAAGAAGTGAAAGAGAAATATGAGTGTAAGAAAAGACTTCTGCTGGACAATATACTCCGGTAACATGAGTTGCACGTATTTCCCTATCATTATTATAAAATATCGATAAATTTAAAAAAATATTAAGTTATCAAAAAGGAAATGATGCAACTAATAAAAAATGTCAATTTTATCATTTTAATTTTATTCATTAAATAAAATTCGTAATAGTGGAGTGGTTTATTTTTCATTTAGCAAGAAGTGTTTGAAGCTAATTAAGATAATATAACCTCTAATAGTACAAATATGTTGATGAATTTGTTCTCTAAATTTAATAAACGGATGTTAATTGTCGTAACATAATTAGGAAAGACATGAAGAAATATACATTTCAACCAAACCTGCAAACAAATCATAATGACTATACATTTATCTTCGCCCCATACGTCCAAAAGTAGGATTGTGTTAGATTTTTGTTTAATAACAAAAGAAGGGTGAGTGAAAAATGGTGGGGGAAAAATTTTCAACAGCCATGGCTGTTTTGTAATAGTGTCACACCTGTTCCAACAGTTTTACTGTTCTGAAAGGTTGCAAACCTCTTCAGAGTGTCACACTTGTTCCAACAGCCATGACTGTTCTGAAAGGTTGCAAATCTCTTCAGAAACATCACCAAGTTGGCTATAAATAGTCCTTCCAATCACAGAATATTTACTTACGAATTTTTTTGAATCTTCTTCTTCTGCACAAAAACTTTCAGTGTGTTTTACGACCATCGAGTGATTCGTCGATCACCAGAGTTTTAGGTACCGATACACTAGTGAGTTAAATCGTTCTATCCTGAGAGGATATATTTCAGAACATCGGGTACTTGAGGGGAATAATTTTCTTAAGGACACATTGTGTATTTAGTGAGCTCGATTTGTTCCTACAATATTTTTTCAGAATTTATTTTGAAGAAGTTTACTGTTTTCGGAATTTAATTTCTAATAACTTTCTGTTTCTGTTTTCAGAAAGATTATTATTTAATATATTTACAGAAATACAGATTAATAACAATCTTAAGAAAATTATTAATTATATTATGTATTCTGTCGGAATTTTATTATTCTGATTTGAAGATTTAAAAACTTCATCAGAGTATTGAAATTCAGAAAACGATTTGAATAACATAAAAACTTCATCGTTTTTTCTATAAAACAGTATATAAAAACTTCAGTTATTTTTATTACGTACTGTTTATTAATTACAATAGTATTTACTTATTTGATTTTTCCATTTAATGATCTCTTCTGTTGTTGACATTGTAAGAAATGGCAAATAAGAATGGAATTCCTTCTGCGACTGTTGGTATAACGACGATAGCCTCGTCAAGCTGCACTATTGTTCCTCCAGCCGAGAAATCGGGTAAATTTTCTGGAACCAACTTCAAAAGATGGAAGCAAAGGGTATTCTTCTGGCTTACCACTCTTGGTATGCAGAAATTCACTAGTGAAGAGCCTCCAGTTCCTGCTGTGGACATGCGGGATAATGAAAATTTTAGGGTTGTTGAGGCATGGAAGCAGGCAGATTTTCTTCGCAAAGGCTACAACTTAAGTGCTTTAGATGATGACTTGTACAATGTGTATAGTGCGATGAATACTTCGAAAGAATTATGGGACGCACTTGAGAAGAAGTACAAGACAGAAGATGCATGCTTGAAGAAGTTCGTGGTTACCAAGTTTCTAGACTATAAAATGATAGACAGTAAAACTGTGGGAATCCAAGTTCAGGAGCTTCAACTTATTTTTTATGACCTTAATGCTGAAGGTATGATCGTGAATGAAGCATTTCAAGTAGCTACTATGATTGAAAAATTGCCTCCTTCATGGAGGGATTTCAAGAACTATCTGAAGCACAAGCGCAAAGAAATGAAGTTGGAAGATCTTGTGATACGTCTAAAGATCGAGGAAGACAACAAGATAGCCGAGAAGAAGTCTCGTGGAAATTCAACGATTATGGAAGTTAATATCGTTGAGGAGACTGCCCCAAAAAGTAAGAAGAGGAAGAGGCCTTTTGAACAAACTAAGGAGTAGAACAAAAAGAAATTCAAGCGCAACTGCTACAATTATGGAAAATTTGGTCACGAAAGCCCTGATTGTCATCTCCCGAAAAAGGATAATAAGAAGGGACAAGCCAACATAGTGGAAAAGAATGATGACCTTGATGATCTTTGTGCAATGCTTTCGGAATGCAACCTTGTTGAAAATCCGAAGGAGTGGTAGATTGACTCTGGATCCACTCGACATGTTTGTGCTGTCAAAGAAGCATTTGTAACTTACTCTACTGCTGGTCCCCAAGAAGAAATTTTCATGGGAAATAATGCAACAGCCAAGATTGAAGGTTCGGGAAGATATTCCTGAAGATAACTTCCGGCAAGGTGTTAACGCTCAACAACGTTCTTCATGTTCCTACTATTAGGAAGAATTTATTTTCTACTTCTTTGCTTGTAAAGAATGGATTCAAATGTGTATTTGATTCTAATAAAGTCGTTGTAAGCAAGAACGAAATATATGTTGGAAAAGGCTACCTAAAAAGGTTAAAGTCGTTGCTGATGTGATCGTAGGAATCAGAATTCACAAGACTCCACAAGGTCTAGCATTATCACAGTCTCACTACATTGAAAAGATACTTGACAAGTTCAAGTATTTAGATTTCAAAATTTCCAAGACTCCAATTTGTAGAAAATCACTCTATCTATGATATGTGCGCTTTGGTTGTATGAGCATGATTTTCAGGTATAGGTTTTGATGAATGAAAAACAATGAAGTCAAGTGTCAAACAACGATATTATATGACAAACAATCAAGAATGAATGGCGAGAAGCATATTGATGACGGAATTGCATAGACAAGCCAAAGACGAGCTCAAATGTTCAAGACCAAAGACCCAAGGCGTAGGTCATTAGGTAGAACCAATGTAAGAGCAACATTTAAGTTATCTCGTCTTTTGGCTCAACATAGGTCATCATAATATGCATAAAAGTATTTATTAAATCATATTTATCATAAACATATTTTATTAAATCATTTTATTAAATCATATTTATCATAAACATATTTTATTAAATCATATTTATGATAAACATATTTTAAATACTTCAAACAAAATGATTTTAACGTTTTCATTTTAACCAAAATGGGTTTTGAAGTAAGTTTTCAATTCTAGTATACACAGTGTATATCAAATGTATATCAGTGGTATATAATCGATTATACAAAGCTGAATAATCGATTATGCTTAGACCGTTGCCAGTGTTTTGAACACTGCCTTCATATAATCGATTATGTGGTATGAAATAATCGATTATTTGGCAGAAAATCAGCTTTCTGATTTTCTGAACGTTAGAAATAATCGATTATCTCAAATTACATAATCGATTATATGGCACAAAATCAGCATAATTGATTGCCAATTAAGCAACGGACATGCACCCTTTTTCACCTATAAAAAGAGGTCTTTTGAGCTGATTTTAAACACACAACACCTCCCAATATTGATATACATATTGATCATATTTGAGCATCATTTTAGAGCTTTTGTTGAGCCATTTGAGAGACAACTTTGTGTTGTTCATAGAGCTAAATTTGTATCTCTTTATCCACTCTTTTGAGAGAGTTTTTGTGTAAGAAGAGAAAGGTGTTTGAGAAGAACATATCTTCTCATTTGTCGGGTTCGCTAAGTACCCTAAGTCTTAGTGTGTGAAGTCTTGTGGTGCGGTATCCACGAGCAAGGTGAAGTCTTGGGGTGCGCTATCCTCGAGCAATCGAAGTCTTGTAGAGTGTACATCTACGAGCAATTGTAACGGTTTGTTAGGCACCCGTAAGCTTAACAAAGTTAGTGGAATCTCGAGAGAGTCTCTCGGGGACTGGACTAGCCACAGGTTGTGGTGAACCGGGATAAAATACGGTGTGTTCTTTCTTTATTATTTCAATTACCGTATTTACTTTATTCCTGTAATTTTAATTCCGCATTATTTACCAATATTCTCGTGCCTCACTATTCACCCCCCCCCCCCTCTAGTGAACGGCATAAATCCTAACACAATTGATGTGAGTTATGCACTTCAAAAGAATGAAGGTGAAAGTGACTCACAACTGGACTATGCAATAGTATTGGGAAGTTTGATGTATATCATGAATTCTACGCAATTGAAATTTTCGATTGTCTTAACTTTTGTTTGTGCAAGGTTTTGCTTCAAAGAAAGAATGAAGAAAGAAGGAAAAGAAACGAAAAAAAAAGGGAGGAAAAGAAATGAAAAACAAAGAGAAAAGGAAGAAAACATTGAAAATATAATTGGTATACCTTAAAGGTAAGTAATTTACTTTTCCCTTTCAAATTCTTGAAATTCTACGATTTGATTTAATATACAAACAAAGTTTGATTATAACTCTAATGGAGTTTGTAAGAAATTATAACCACATGAAGTGGTAAAATCTCTATGTCCTGCCATGATTAAATTCATGTATGATTGTGGGCAAATAATTGAAAATCCGTCCCATTGAATGTGCTCCATTCCCTTTAGAGAATGTGGAAGCAGTATATGATAAGTCTGAAAGAAGACTAAAATATTACCATGAAGGTATCAATGAATGTGGACGTGGCAAAGAATTCCGTCCAATTGAATTTGCTCCATTCCCTTTAGAGAATGTGGTAGCAGTATGTGATAAGTCTGAAAGAAGACTAATTACCGCAAAGGTATCAATGGATGTGGACATGGCAATAGACGAAGTTATAATCGTCATTATTGTGGTAATGAGAACAATAAGGATTCTCAAAATAATCTTTCACTTTATGAAAGTAATATTTGACATGAGATTGTGTAAAGCACATGATTTTGATCCATTCCCTGAAGTGAATGTGATAATTGTAATAGAGCCCATAAGTATGAACACGCTCTTGATGTAATTTTGGTTTATGTCTGACATTATGAAAAGAAAGTTCGTTGCCCTTGAAATTTCGGGCAAGAACTATATGATATGGGTGTTGGATACTTAAATCCATTTTGGATGCTATGGGTCTTGGAGACGCCATTAAAGACAGAAATAATGCATCCACCCAAAACTATGCTAAGGCCTTGATTTTCTTGCGCCATCACCTTGATGAAGGTTTGAAACTATGCTAAGGCCTTGATTTTCTTGCGTCATCACCTTGATGAAGGTTTGAAGATTGAATATCTCACCGTCAAAGATCCACCTATCTTGTGGAATGGCTTAAAGAAGAGATATGACAACCTGAAGTTGGTCACTCTGCCACAAGCACGATACGATAAGAACCCAAAAGCAAATAGTTTATAAACTATATATTATCGTTGCGGTGAAAATGGGCACTGGTCAAAGGCTTGCCGTATACCATGACTTTTGGTTGACCTTTATCAAGCATCTCGAAAGAGTAAACGCCCTGAAACGAATTTTGTCTCTGACGACAACTTTGACATCACCCACTTGGATGTGGCAGACTTCTTTGAGCAACCCGAGGGGAAGATAGACCACCTAATCGGTGATGGATCCGTGATGAAAGAAGATGGAGCTATTTGATTTTATTTTACTTGTTTGTATTAGTGAATGAATAAACTAATAGCCATTAGTATTAGCTCGTATTAGTTAGTTCATGATATAATGTTAGTATTAGTTCTTTAGAATGTATCAATATGCTCAAATATCAATAATATTTTTACTTTCCAGTAGAGGTAATCGACTAACCTGAAAAACTAGTCGGTTATCTCATATTTCGCATAAAAACTGCAAAACAATCGATTGTCAATGATCAACAATCGATTGTCTTTAAAACAGTGATCTAGAATTTTACAAAAACAGTCAACAATCGATTGTCTATGATTAACAATCGATTGTCTTTAAAACAGTGCTGGAATTTTTCAAAAACAGTCAACAATCGATTGTCAATGTTTAACAATCGATTGTCGTTAGACAGTAATCTGGATTTTTCAAAAATCATCCACAATCGATTGTCTATGTCTAAACAATCGATTGTCGTTAAGACAGTGTAATCTGGAATTTTTCAAAATAGCCAACAATCGATTGTCTATGCATAACAATCGATTGTCTTGAAACAGTGGTCTGGAATTTTTCAAAAATAGCCAACAATCGATTGTCTATGCATAACAATCGATTGTCTTAAGACAGTGATCTGTTTTTCAAAATAGCAAATAATCGATTGTGTGTGTTTGACAATCGATTGTCAATGTTCAACAATCGATTGTTTGTAAGTAACAATCGATTGTTTGAAGAAAATGTTTAAACTGAAATTTTCAAACTGCAAAGTAATCAATTATGGATAACATATCTGATTTTGTTACAACTGTTAGCAGCAGATTTTGAAAATATTATGTGACACAAACGAATTGAACTTGTTTATTCTTATGTTCGTGTATTTCTTTTGTATATCAAACCATGGGAATTAAATTGATTGAATAGGGAGAGAGAGAAGTATTCTTATTAATACTTGGGGTTTATTATGACATGGGTTTTATACCAAAAGATATCCACTTTATTGTGGCATTATTTCGTTTGTGTAGTACAAATTGGAGAACAAAGCGGGTAGCTTTTCATATACAAATTACCCCGCTACAAGTTGTAGTAATAGGAGATATCAAAGCCTTCCTTTATTTATAGTCTCAATATAATCAATCGCTTTCGCGTGTACTTTGGAAACTGAATAAGTTTCTTTGAGACTTACTACAGCACAATACTCAATTGTGTTTCTCCAACATAGTAATAATTGGCTCTTCTAGAGCTCTCAATTAATTTTGTACTACCACAGATTCATCAACATCCATGTGGTGAATATCTTTCTTAAAGAGAAAGTTATACCATTATGGTCATGTCAAACTTATATGCAAGATATGTTTCTTGCATTATCGTTGTCCTTTAATAGTCATATTTCTAAAATACTTTGGCGTACAATAGGTACGTGACCAACGATCATTCATGCCATATATCATCTCAAACCTCCTTCTAGGGGTGAGTGTGGTATCATCTCAAACCTCCTTCTAGGGGTGAGTGTGGTATATTTAATACCAATTTCATCTTCATATTCTTCCAATAATGAATATGTATTCGTGAATCAAATGTTGTCACATTCACTTCGGGGATATGTGACTTTGTTATCCTTTTCAAATCTATAAATGCGTCAGGCATTTGATTTGCTATTCTTTGCAAATGGATAATCTTTTGTGCCTCTTTCTCACAAATAGAGGTGTGTGGATCAAGATGAGATAATGATGCATTTTTCCACAAAATTTCCCGTTTGGTTTCACCAACTTCTCCCCCTAATTTTGGGAAAAGTGTCTCATCAAATCGACAGTCTGCAAATCGTGCAGTAAACAAGTCGCCTGTCAATGTTTCGAGGTAGCGAATGATGGAGGGCGATTCAAACCCAACATATATTCCTAACCTTCTTTGCAGACCCATTTTGGTGCGGGATGGCGGTGCTAAAGGCACATATACTGCGCATCCAAAAATTCTTAAATGGGATATATTGGGTCCATGACCCAAAACCAATTGCAACGGGGAATATTTGTGTCAATTCGTCAGTCAGAGACGAACTAGCATTGCTGTATGCAAAATGGCGTGACCCCAAACCGAAGTGGGCAGCCGACAAACTAAAATGCTGCATGCAAAATGGCATGAACCCAAACCAAAGTGGGCAGCCGACGAACTAGCATTTCTGCATGCAAAATGGCGTGAACCCAAACCGAAATGGGCAGCCTCGTTTTCATGAAGAATTCAAGATTATTCTCATCTATTGTCTCAATATGATATCCATTTTGAATGATATCTTTAAAACTCAACAAGTTCTTCTTAGACTTGGAGGAGAATATTGCATTCTCTAAGATAAACGTCATGCCTTTTGGGCAGAGTTACAGTTGCTCTTCCGGAGCCTTCAATCAATCTACTTCCCATGGTTTGACATATAAAAGAAAATATACGAACATGAGAATAAACAACTTCAATTCGTTTGTGTCACATAATATTTTCAAAATCTGCTGTTAATAGTTGACTAACAAAATCAGATATGTTATCCATTACTTTGCAGTTTGAAAATTTCAGTTTAAACATTTTTCACACACAATCGATTGTTTAACATTGACAATCGATTGTTGATTAATTTTGAAAAATATCGGATCACACTGTCTAACGACAATCGATTGTTAGGCATAGACAATCGATTGTGGATGATTTTTGAAAAATTCCAGATTACTGCCTAACAACAATCGATTGTTAGACATAGACAATCGATTGTGGATGATTTTTGAAAAATTCCAGACCTCACTGTTTCAAGACAATCGATTGTTATACATAGACAATCGATTGTTGGCTATTTTTGAAAAATTCCAGAACACTGTTTCAAGACAATCGATTGTTAGCCAAAGACAATCGATTGTTTTTCAGCTTTAATGCGGAAATAGTTGATAATCGACTAGTTTTTCAGGCTAGTCGATTACCCCCACTGGAAAATAAAAGTTTTTTTGATATTTGAGCATATTGAAGATATTCTAATGAACTAATGCTAACATTGCATCATGAACTAGCTAATACGAGCTAATACTAATGACTATTAGATTATTCACTAACTAATACAAATAAGTAGAACAGAATCAAATAACTCCATCTTCTTTCATCACGGATCCATCACCGATTAGGTGGTCTATTTTCCCTTCGGGTTGCTCAAAGAAGTCTGCCACATCCAGGTGGGTGATGTCCTCATCGTCGTCATAGACAAAATTTGTTTCAGGGCCTTTTCTCTTTCGAGATGCTTGATAAAGGTCAACCAAGTGTCTTGGCATACGGCAAGTCTTTGACCAGTGCCCTTTTTCACCGCAACGATAATATATAGTTTATAAACTATTTGCTTTTGGATTCTTATCGTATCGTGCTTGTGGCAGAGTGACCAACTTCAGGTTGTCATATCTCTTCTTTAAGTCATTCCACAAGATAGGTGGATCCTTGACGGTGAGATATTCAATCTTCAAACCTTCATCAAGGTGATGGCGCAAGAAAATCAAGGCCTTAGCATAGTTTCAAACCTTCATCAAGGTGATGGCGCAAGAAAATCAAGGCCTTAGCATGGTTTTGGGTGGATGCATTATTTCTGTCTTTAATGGCGTCTCCAAGACCCATAGCATCCAAAGTGGATTTAAGTATCCAACACCCATATCATATAGTTCTTGCCCGAAATTTCAAGGGCAACGAACTTTCTTTTCATAATGTCAGACATAAAACAAATTTACATCAAGAGCGTGTTCATACTTACGGGCTCTATTACAATTATCACATTCACTTCAGGGAATGGATCATAATCATGTGCTTTACACAATCTCATGTCAAATATTACTTTCATAAAGTGAAAGATTATTTTGAGAATCTTTATTATTCTCATTACCACAATTATGACGATTATAACTTCGTCTATTGCCATGTCCGCATCCATTGATACCTTTACGATAATTAGTCTTCTTTCAGACTTATCACCTGCTGCTACCACATTCTCTAAAGGGTTAGGAATATATGTTGGGTTTGAATCGCCCTCCATCATTCGCTACCTCGAAACATTGACAGGCGACTTGTTTACTGCACGATTTGCAGACTGTCGATTTGATGAGACACTTTTCCCAAAATTAGGGGGAGAAGTTGGTGAAACCAAACGGGAAATTTTGTGGAAAAATGCATCATTATCTCATCTTGATACACATACCTCTATTTGTGAAAGAGGTACAAAAGATTATCCATTTGCAAAGAATAACAAATCAAATGCCTGACGCATTTATAGATTTGAAAAGGATAACAAAATCACATATCCTCGAAGTGAATGTGACAACATCTGATTCACGAATACATATTCATTATTGGAAGAATATGAACATGAAATTGGTATTAAATATACCACACTCACCCCTAGAAGGAGGTTTGAGATGATATATGGCATGAATGATCGTTGGTCACGTACCTATTGTACGCCAAAGTATTTTGGAAATATGACTATTAAAGGACAACGATAATGCAAGAAACATATCTTGCATATAAGTTTGACATGACCATAATGATATAACTTTCTCTTTAAGAAAGATATTCACCACATGGATGTTGATGAATCTGTGGTAGTACAAAATTAATTGAGAGCTCTAGAAGAGCCAATTATTACTATGTTGGAGAAACACAATTGAGTATTGTGCTGTAGTAAGTCTCAAAGAAACTTATTCAGTTTCCAAAGTACACGCGAAAGTGATTGATTATATTGAGACTATAAATAAAGGAAGGCTTTGATATCTCCTATTACTACAACTTGTAGCGGGGTAATTTGCATATGAAAAGCTACCCGCTTTGTTCTCCAGTTTGTACTACACAAAAGAAAGAATGCCACAATAAAGTGGATATCTATTGGTATAAAACCCATGTCATAATAAACCTGAAGTTTATTGATAAGTGCACATGTCATGGTTACCAATATTGATAATTTATTCAGTTGGCATTCGTGTTAGCCATCTCATTTTAAGTATGATGTGCAAATTCACATAGGTGAATATCAAAGAACTAGAAAGTTCTTTACGAATTCTCTTGTATCACTTGTTCTCATTAATGAACTGACCAACTAAAGAGTTCGGGTTGAAGCCCATAAATTCTGGAAATATCAAAGGTGAATATGGGCCCATTCACCTGCCATGTATACCACATATGATGCATCTATGATATGGTTACATGCGCAATTGTTATTAACCCGCAGCCTGGCCGGTGCTTGCGAGGTAAATTGCTCAGTAATCTAACTTCGAGCATAATTTCCAGATTCTCTACTCTAGATAGTTCATCTTGATAAGTTGGTTTATATCAAAGTTGGTTTAGCAAGATAATTATTGAGTGCTTCCACTTAATAGCTAAACTGTTTCTTATGAGAACAAGGTTATATATATCAGTTTGATATAAGTTGTATACGAGAGTATATTCTCCCCTCACAAGTGGTTCAAGGTCAGGAACCAAATAATTTCATCTTATTATTATTAATGTGCCGTGTATATTGACATGATAATGCACAAAGATGATTTCCCAAAGTTGAGGAAACAAGTTAGCTTTTCTAACATGAGGGGGAGACATGATAAACACTTGAGAAAAGGTTACATGGGATGAATTATCATTTGTATATGTATATCCCCGAATGTCATGATATGAACCTGAAGTTCATAAAAGGGATAAGTCAATTGCAACATATTGCAAAGCATGCTATACGCATTTGCTGACCCAAAGAAAGTAACTAAATGGAAGAGATACAATTCAAGAAGAATTGATTCCATATGAAAAACATGTAGTTTTGAACCTATAGTTCAAATGCTTGAAAGTATAAAGTCAAAGGTATGTATAGTCAGTTTTCGATATCTTATTTGTCTAGCATGACATGGAAAACTTGATATGCATCTAAAGTCTATTATATGGCTTATATGACTTAACTTGAAAGATTTAAGTTGCTTGAAGCATATGCAATTCTTGGTCTTGAAGTACCACATCATTAGTACAATTTGTGTACATATGTATCTTGCTATAACTATAAGCATGATGGCATTGAGAATGCATCTATGGAGATATTGAAGAGTCATTCCATGACATTATATGAAGATGTTCATATCTATCAAGAATGATGATTTCAAGGTGCGGAATACTTATTCAAGTCAATATGGTTGATTTGTCAAATCTCTATCAAAGATCGTTTTGAAGATGATGCACAAGATTGGAATGCAAATGCTCAAGGATATAAATTGATGTACTCATTAGGGGGAGTCAATGCGCGTTGCACTCTTTTTCCCTTACAAGGTTTTTTCCCACTGGGTTTTCCTTGCGAGGTTTTTAACGAGGCAACCAATAGGCGCATATTCAAACATGTGTACTCTTTTTCCTTTCTTTAATTTTTCCCATTGGGTTTTGGTTTTAAGGTTTTAACGAGGCACATTGTTGAATAGACATTCAAGGGGGAGTGTTATGAAATCTCCTATTTAAGGTGAATGTCTATAATTAGAGAGATTCTAGAGTTCTATTCTTGGTAGATAAATCATCCCCCTCCCTATAAATAAAGGGGTCTTCTACCATTGTAAATCACTCCTAACATTCTCTAAGTATCAATAAGAAGAACTCTCTCTACTCTTCTCTCTATTTGCTCTTGTTCTTGAGTTATTGTTCTTGTCTTTTATATTATTTCATAACAATTCCGCATTATTTATCAATATTCTCGTGCCTCACTATTCACCCCCCCTCTAGTGAACGGCATAAATCCTAACACAATTGATGTGAGTTATGCACTTCAAAAGAATGAAGGTGAAAGTGACTCACAACTGGACTATGCAATAGTATTGGGAAGTTTGATGTATATCATGAATTCTACGCAACCAGATATAGCATGTGCTATTAGAAAACCGAGTCGGTTTACAAGTAATCCCAATCAAATACATTGGATAGCAATAAAAAGAGTTATGGGGTATCTAAAACATACCCAAAATTATGCTTTGCATTACAACAAATATCCTTCTGTGATCGAGGGATATCGTGGTACAAATTAGATCACCGATTCATCTGAAGTTAAATCCACAAGTGGATATGTTTTCACAATTGGGGGTGGAGCAGTATCTTGGAAATCATCCGAATAAACGTGCATCGCCTGTTCTACAATGGAATCTGAATTCATAGTTTTAGATAAGGCCGGTGAAGAAGCTGAATGACTCTGGAATTTCTTGGAATATATTCCATTTTTTCCCAAACCTTTGGCACCTATATGTATACATGTGATAGTCAAGCGGCAATAGGTAGGGTAGGGAGCGTTATGTATAACAGAAAAACTCGTCATATTCAACAGAGACACAATAGCGTTAGACAACTACTCTCCAGTGGCGATATCACAACTGACTATATAAACTCAGGAGATAACGTGTCGTATCCACTTACGAAAGGCCTATCTAGAGAGGCAGTTGAAAGATCATCAAAGGGAATGGGGTTAAAGGCCTAGGACAAGTCGTCATGGCCGTAACTCTACCTAGCAGACTGGAGATCCCAAGAGCTAGGTTCAAAGAGATCATACAAAGTTATGAATTATGGTTCAACATTGTCAACTAACTCAAACCATTCTCGTGATGAAGATAATGTTCAAAAACGAGGTAAAGCATTAAGGCTTTTTTATGAGTCAATAAAGCTTAAGTTGTTTAATGATTTGCTAAGCCTGGCAGGATATGACCAGATAGTGTGTCTTTAAGATTACACATTTAGGAATCACCTATGTGAGTGTGAAGTGTAAGCCGCTTCAAGGAAAATAAAAGTAAAGGCTCATTCTCTAAGCACTCATGAAACCATGTGGTGTTCATGGCTGAGACGAACACAACCGTGAGAACCATAGATGGTTAAGGATTGATTGTGTGACTTATGTTGTCTAGGTATACAACAAAGCTCGAACGTTCAAAGATATCAAATCTACCGATTGATCGAGTATATCTGATATAAGTTCACTACGGAAAGTTCAAAGGGAAACCTACTTATCCAGAGGCAATCAATCCTTGCTTGTAAAACACACACACGTCCGTGCATTCCTTTAAGTTTATAGCCATTCCCCATTCATCTAGGGGATTGTTGGTTTTTGTTTAATAACAAAAGAAGGTTGAACGGAAAATGGTGGGAAAAATATTTCCAACAGCCATGACTGTTCTAAAAGGCTGCAAACATCTTTAGAGTGTCACACTTGTTCCAACAACCATGAAGCCATGACTGTTCTGAAAGGTTACAAACCTCTTCAGAGTGTCACACCTGTTCCAACAGCCATGATTGTTCTGAAAGGTTGCAAACCTCTTCAGAAACATCACTAATTTAGCTATAAATAGTCCTTCCAATCCTAGAATATTTACTTACAAAATTTTCTGAATCTTCTTCTTCTTCTTCTTCTTCTGCACAAAATATTTCAGTGTGTTTTACGACCATCGAGTAGTTCGTTCGATCACCAGAGTTTTAGGTACCGATACACTGGTGAGTTAAATCGTTCTATCCTGGGAGGATATATTCCAGAACCTCGGGTACTTGAGGGGAGCAATTTCCTTAAGGCCACACTATGTATTCAGTGAGCGCGATTTGTTCCTACAATATTTTTTCAGAATTTATTTTGAAGAAGTTTATTGTTTTTAGAATTTAATTTTTACTAACTTTCTATTTCTGCTTTCAGAAAAATTATTATTTGATATATTTACAGAGATACAGATTAATAACAGATTGTTCGTTCAGATTATAAATACTTCCTCAGAAGTAGAAATGAAAATAAAATTATAATAAAATCTTACTTGCACTCACTAATTAAATATTTAATTTTACTCAGCCAAGTACTCAGAATTATACACCAAAATTTGAATCACGTAATCTCAGAAGATGACAATAAAAGAAATAAATACAAAAAAACATAGAATGAGACTAAAGTTATAATACCACAATGGCAATTTTTTTTTATATATTTATGTCCTAAAATTACGATACCACTAAATATACTCCCTCCAGTCTAAAATAAGTAAGTTTTTGGTTTTTTTCTTATGTTTCAAAATAAATAATTTTTCCAGGTTTCAAGAATGAATAAATTATTTTTTTTCTACGTTGTCCTTGGAGTAAATAGTGTTGGAATATGTGTTAGGAGTGTTTATGTGAGATAGTAAAGTTAATATGGTCAATTTTATTGCTAATTAATGCTAAAAGATGAATTTCTTAATATGTGTGAAAACATTCAAAAAAATTACTTATTTTGATCCGGAGGGAGTATAATTTAAATGAATTGACAACTTGATAGTTAATCATGACACAATACAAGAATTATGTATACAAACACAATTTGAATTTAATTATATATTTCAAATCCCAAGCAATAATAGAAAATGCACCTGCGTAATCAGAATACAAATGAACAAAAACAACAAAGAGAATGCATGAAGAGTTCATCTGGCAACATAATAATGTTGCCTTGGCCTCGACAATAATGCTAGGACTCTAAACTCGATTTAAATATAGAGCATATATAACAGTAATGAATAAGGCCTTCTGAATTCCCATTGCCCAACACCTCGATAATCAAGATGATTACTCACTTGTCACTGTCAGTAAATAGCCAACAATGTTATTGTAAATAAATGAAAAAAACAGTATTTTCACATGGCACAATTCACATAAAAATTTAGTAAGGTATTTGTACTTATAAGCCAAAAAGTACACTCAAGGAAAAAGTCACTATAATGAAAGGTTAATTTGCTAGTTTTCTTCATTACCGTTACAAGTGAAACAAACACGGCACATTAGAGAGGCTTTAATTGCATAACAACTATTCAATTAGTAACTTTTAAGTATGTAATTATTTCTAGAAGTTGCGCAACTCCAAATGCCAAGCAAAATGTTGAAACGTACATATATATAATTGAACAGTAGTAACTCTTTATTGTCTTGCTAATTGCAACTTACAATTGGATATTAGTCCATACAAGAATTTATAACGTATATTTAAATACAATAATAACAAATTGAATTTGTGTAATGAAAGGGTAAAATGGTCAATTAATATTTGAAGGAGATTTTAGTAAAATAACTTCCATTAAAAGTGCATGACGTCTCTGTGAAGGAGTGGAAAGAGCAACTTTGGGTTTTAAAGGCCAAAAATGTAGAGATACATTCACCGACTAAATGCACAATGTTAAAATTGATTTGTAGTCATAGCGACGTTACTTGAGATTAGAAATTATCAGTTCAGATAATAAGATAAGATAGACTTAAGATCAAAATGAAATAAATTTTCTCGGAAGACCTCCAATCTCTCAAAATTCACGTTAACTTTAATTTGATAAAACCGTTAGAAATGAAAATACAGTCGCTATATGGTCGATATGAAGCAATTGGGTTTAAAGTAATCATGACTGTACATTTACATTAAGTATTTGCTAGAACTGGAAATACTTCACAATCAGAAATTATTGAAAACATCTGCTGGCTAACCTGAATCTAATACTGATAATAGTAAGAAGTCAAAATGAGCCAAATAGGTAGTAGAAATTCAAGCAGATCCCAACAAACTTGACACTAAGACATAGTAATTGTTTGGAGGGAGGGTGAAGGTGGGGGAGAAACGCAAGATGTTATATCATCTCTCTATTCCATGGTGCATTGTTCACTGTTAAAGGTGGTAAAAACGAAAAGGCCCGGCACCTTCAGTAGTTACTTTCATAAGAATCAAAATGAGTAACTACCCATGGTTGAAATGTTATGGTAAAAATGCAATTGTAACAACAAATTTCATGCCTCTGAACTTAGTGAACATTAAGCCATGTCACTTCCTCTTTCCCTGAGGTATGAGGAATTGGCATACAGAAGCCTGTCAGCGTTAGAGTGTAAGGATGATAAGTGACTGATATTTCAACAACAATTAGTTCAATTTGTCCCTGTAGAAAGTTGCAGTGAGCCTGAAGTTGATCCCAAAATTACACATGGAGAATATTCACACTATGGTTTCAGTAACGCGCTGCCAAAGCTACAATATCCATGCATCAAATCATTCAAGCAGCAAAAGATGACTTAGCAGCAAGATGTATGAGGGAGCATCTGTGGTAACTGCATCCCAGCTTTTTGTACTTCTGCACGAATGTTGTAAGATCAATTTCTCGATCAAGAAGTTGGCCAAGCATGGCTTCAGATTCCTCCTCTGTTTTCTTCATGGCATCTGTACCAATAGCAACATCAGTTAACGGTCTTTCTTTTTTTGGCAAGTCTGATTTTTCAGTTACCTAATCCCATTAAAAATCCATGCTTAATCATCTCTCCAATATCCCAAGGGCAACTTCAATTTTGTATCTCAAAAATGGTATTAATTACAAAAAATAAACCCAAAAGAAAAAATGACATGATCACTTGAGTAACCGGAGTTCCTTAATTACTACAATCCAGCTTTCACATAATCATTTAGGAAGTTGTGCGGTGGAAAAAGGCATCTATAATAGACACTCCAAATTGGAAATTCTTTGTTGATCTACAAATCAATGCCCTTATTCCCCAACAGTTACCCCCAACATAACACCACCACCAAGAACAAAGTAACAATGCGAACTAAATTGAGCATAAGCTATTAAGCTAAAATTCCTGATCCTACATATAGTTGCTCACATTACATGGAACTTCTACAAGGAGTGAGGAAAAGTTTCATTGCCAAATTAAAACCCGATAATCTTAAGATGATGTTTAATATATCTGAGTGTTATGTAGGGTGTTCGTATCTACCCATCCTTTTCCAGGTGACTAGAGCATGCGAAAAGAATGTTAGCAATTTTGAACTTCATCAAAATAGAATGTTAGCAATTTTGAACTTCATCAAAATAGAATGTTAGCAATTTTGATTCAGTCACCCTTCACTAGCAGCTTAAATCATCACTGTTAGGGCAGTCTAGGTTTGTGAACCGCCATAGCAAGAATTTCAAAGATATTTGGAGTTGGAAATGTAGGCCCATTTTAACAGTTGAAGTGTTTTGCCCAAAGAGAAAGAAAAACGAGTTGAACTGAGCTCCTGACGAAGAATGGATAGCATTGAGGTGTAGAAAAGAAAAAACAAAGGTAGAAAAAAAAAATTGGACCAAGCAGAATACTTGGACACGATCTGATGATAACATTCATATGGATGGCATTTGTTCATTAGGACATAATGAAAAATGATGTAGAGTGTACTAATCTAAAAAGTAATTGAATATTGGAGTAGAGCGAAAACTGATTGAGAGAAAGTAATATTTTTGCAAAAAGTTGAGGAAAATAAGCATATTGTCAGAGTAGATCAAGAGGACACCAATGAAGAACGCTTAAAAGTTAAGCATTATAAATAGTAAGACGGGATTAGTGACATAGTGGTCGTGTTTGTGCATATTGTTGTATTCCAATTTGGATATATAAAGGTGGTGTTCTGGCCAGCTGCGCACACCCCGACCTGCTATCTCCCACCAGACATCGGTAACTCTGCCTACCAAGGCTTACCAGGATAGGAAAAATTACCTAGGGTTTCTAGTCTCTGCAGGGATTTAAACCTTGATCTCCCATGTTTCTTTTTTGCTTTTAATTAAAGACCGCCTAGCATATGAAGCGGTTAAGAAGAAATACTAAACGTACACACGCTATTGAATTATGACCATTCTGTGAAGCTCTAGCAGAAAGCCCTAGAAGATTTAGAAGAACATTATGCAATTTCAGATATATCATGCAACATAACCGAGTCATCAAAGCACTCTCTATGTCAAGCTCTTACTATGTCTACACCTGAAAAGTTTCTTTCGACCAGTCTAATTTAAATGCTGAGTTGACTCCTACGGGGCTGTTCACTCAACGTGTTGAAGTGAAAGCCTCAAGAGAATAGTACCCTAAAAGTCTGCAATAGCCCTCTTAGTTTAAGAGTAGTTCAAATTACTTTACCCATGCAAAAAGAATAGCTAAAATTCTAAAAGAAGGAAAAAAGTATACAAGTTTATGTGCTTCCACTTTTTACCTTGTAGGTGATGGAGGAGAGATAAAGGGGAGTACAACTTCAGAAGCTCTTCTTTTCTCCTTTCTAGCTCATGCAGCTTTTCTTGAGCAACAGCCAATTCAGTTGTGCGGATGATTCTACACTGCAAACAAAAATAATGGAGGGTACATGGAAGAAGTTTCCACTATCAGTGCTTTGATAATGAAAGGTTAAAAATGCTTTTGAAAAAGAAGTCAATACCCTCGAAATAATGTGAAGTATCTAACCTGATTCCTGAGCTCCATTATCCGAGGTTCTTTTTCTAAATTCTCCCCTGTATAAAAGAGTTCACTCTAAATCTATCTGCAATACTAGTCGATAAAGCATTATGTATAATAAGGCAAAGAGCAACGTATAACTTACTTGCAAGCTGCAGAGTTTCATTCCGAAGCTCGTCCTTGACCTGAACAGAATTGGGGAAAACAGTGAGAGTAACATGTTACAACGAAAATCAACATATAGCCGGAACAAAACGTTACATCATGATCATGGTGACTATAACTAATAAAAAAGTTTTCTACCTCCCTTGATATTCCCTTTATAACAGGCATAAGACATGAGGATACACAATCATATGGGGGCAGAAAGTTCAATCTAGTTCATTTTGGCAAGGGAAAAAAAGGAAGCAAGAACAGAGTCACTGAACTCTGAACGTGCAAGTAATGATAATTGATTTGTATGAGGTGGGGTTACCAAAAAGCAATAATGCGCTCTTTTATGGACAAAAATTTTAAGCAACTTGAATTGCTTCAATACATTATAGCATCATGAAGGTAAAATCTCACACAACAGAACAAAATTCAGTCATCTCACACGTAAAACTTGATTCCTTGCTACCAGAAATAGAACCTCACTCAATTTTTCATTCAATTTGACATATGTATTATTTGGTGGAGCACAGTACCTTATTTGAGAAAATGAGAATGTATCAGATCCATCGTGTATGCTTAACAATCAAAGTGAATAAGGTATAGCAAGAAACACAGAGCAGGAAGAAACAAATAATTATACTCCTTACATTACTCTGAGTTTTGACAGCCTCAAGTGAAAGTAAGAAGTTGCGATAAGCAGCATCATCAGAAAGAAGCTTCCGTAGCTCATCAACACTGAATAAATTAACAAGAAAGACAATTGCAAAGAAGAATGAGGAAAAATGCTAAGCCTTTCACTTAATTGTTTAATCACCAAAAAATATTAAGTCCTCATCTTTGTTTATCAGGGAAAAAAATCTTTCTCTTTTTTTCTTTTCCAATCCCAAGTACAAAAATTAGATGATCAAGTCATGAAATATTTGCTGACATTCATCTGCTGGCAGAAGATACTGTAAAGTCAAAATGATATTTCACAGATAAAATTTATCAATATTAACTTATACTCAGAACATGCACGAATGGAGCATTAAAGGATGCCACTAAATGCTCCTTCTACATGTTCTCTTGGATACTAGTGATAAAACAAATATATATATATATGCTCTTTCATGTACCAGAAAGATGTCTCTGACTGTGTAGTGAAACACGATGATCTATTTTAGAGAGAAACATATATCTTGATTAACACATTTCCTATCAGCCAGCCTCTCTGCATGTATTGCAAGGATTCTTCTACGAAATGACTATCTGTACTAGGGCACTGATTTTCCCAATGCACTCCAGTTCATTGCACAAATTGTTGCTTCATAATGCCCCATAAGTTAAGAAAACAAAACTCTTTTTGTTCACATTAAAATATCGGAAACACCAAAATATATTGATTTTCATTTCTAGATGGTAAATTAAGCTACTCATGATAACCAGATAGGAAATGCAGAGAGATTCTTAGTTACAAATCCCAGCAAGTTCAGAACCTAATTCCTGTAAAAAGAAACACTGCAAGAACTGTATGCTAAAATGTAATCAATGATCCTTGCTTTACAAATGTAATTGCTTTCGCACATCAACTAACATCTACCTCTTATCTTTTAAAGCAGCAATAGTGCCAGCTGCCTCTTCTGGAGAAACATGGGACACAGAGCTTGGCCTGTTTGTTGGCCTCTGCACATTAAAGCTGCCAGACGAGCTTGAACTAGGGGTTGCAGGGCGGGAAGAACTTGGTGAACTGGCTACAGATGGCGAATACATTGAACCATTATTAGCTTCCTGAGAATTTGGCTGAGCTTGTTGCTCTTCAGAACCCCTGTAACATATACAATAGAGACACAATGTGAGAATGGGTACAAGGAACTCATGTAGAAGAGACCACCTAATTTAGGATTGAGGTGCATAATTGAAGTAAGAATGGGTATAGAGGACTCATGTAGTCGACACCAACTAATTTACAATTGAGGGGCATAATTGATTAATCGAGATATGTATGCCGAAGTCTTAAAGATAACTCAGATTAGAAATTAGTGTCTACTTGCAGTACAGCATGCCACGGTAACACTTAAATCAAATCAAGTTATGCTATAACCGGAGCCACATCCACTTAAGGAGGTTCAATTCAATTCACCTTCATTAGAAAATTGGACTGTGCAAATAGGCCAAAATCAATTTTTTCCATATATATACTTTTGAATCCCCTCGACTTACTATACGTCCCAAGTTTTGAAATTTTTGAATCCTTAGTTAAAATTCCTGCTCAGTTACATGGCCCTTGATAGGAAAGTCTGGAGGTCTAGTATCAGGGTTGTAGGATAGAGGCTCCTAGAGTTTTTCGTACTCCTCACCCGGGGTTGGGTGAGGCTTGGAAGGGCTATCCATAGTTGATTTCTGTATTGAATTTTGTCTCCCTTATAGTAGTTACTTATGGTAGTTATTGTCTGATATTATTGCATGCTATTTTATTTATGGTTCTTATGTTTAGATAATTATTTACGCTATTTCTGCTGGAGTTACTAATTCTCTTTTTTTTTTGTTTTTGGTTTGTCCTTTCCTTCACTGAGCCGAGGGTCGACTGGAAACAGCCTCTCTGCCCTTTCGGGTAGGAGTAAGGCCCGTCTACATATTACCCTCCCCAGACCCCACTTTGTGGGATTATACTGGGTAGTTGTTGTTGTTGTTGTTACTAGCTATAATCACACATCCAATTGAAATTACATGGATATGAGCGGTGATCCAACAATAGGTCAAATGCAATATATATGTGCGAAAAACAAGTATAGATAAAGTTAGATATACATTTCGCAACACATACACACTCAACAGTGTCTAAACCCTGGATCTACCTATGGTGGACCTAAGCTTCAAGCCTTCAACTTTTTAAATAAACAATACGGAATAGCATATTTAGCGCAGATTCTTCAAAATTAACCCAAAATTAGAAAAAAGTAAGAAAAACAAAAACAAACGAACAATTCAACTACGAAACGCGATCATCAAATTGAGAAGTGAAAAAGGAAGTAAAAATCCGTAAATCTGAAAGAAATAATATTACCAGAATCTGAACATATGAGACGTATGACGCGAGCTATGCCTTTGATGATCGGATTACAAAACGCTGTTACCTTTCAATTGATTGATTTCCTTTCAGATTTCGAAGAAAGAAAGAGCTTCTCAATTTCGTTTCTATTTTATGTTATCGTTTTATATTTCGTCTCCTTTTTTTGTATTCCCTTGGTTTAATTATTTTATAATACGGTACCGATGGCCCCTTAAATATATTTACGCGTCATTTTGATTCATTAAGTTTGTTAAAAATGAGTACTTCTTGGGTGTGTTTGGTACCTACAAAATGTTTTTATGAAAAATATTATCTATTTTTTTGTATTTGGTTGTTGAGTCTGAAAATATTTTTTTTTATGCTACTCTCCCCCTCTTCTCCTCCCCCATCCCCCAAGTCTCTAAAAATTCACACAAAATAAAAGACTTGTTATGAAATAATATAAAAGATAAGAACAATATGGAGAGAATAGGGAGAGGAGTATTCTTATTGATACTTGGGATGGTTTACAATAGAATGAAACCCCTATATTTATAGGGAGGTGGTGACTTAGCCACCAAGTAGTAAACCCTAGAATCTCTCTAATTATAGACATTCACCTTAAATAGAGTTCTATTTATAACACTCCCCCTTGAATGTCTATTCAACAATGTGCCTCGTTAAAACCTTAAAACCAAAACCCAATGGGAAAAATTAAAGAGAAGGAAAAAGAGTACACATGTTTGAATATGCGCCTATTGGTTGCCTCGTTAAAAACCTTGCAAGGAACACCCAGTTGGGACAAAACCTTGTAAGGGAAAAAGAGTGCAACGCGCATTAACTCCCCCTGATAAGAACATCAATTTATATCCTTGAGCATTTGCATTCCAATCTTGTGCACCATCTTCAAAACGATCTTTGGTAGATGTTTGATAAATAAATCAACCATATTGACTTGAAGAAATATTCGGCACCTTGAAATCATCATTCTTGATAGATATGAACATCTTCATATAATGTGGTGGAATGACTCTTCAATATCTCCATAGATGTATTCTCGATGCCATCATGCTTATAGTTATAGCAAGATACATATGTACACAAATTGTACTTAGGATGTGGTACTTCAGGACCAAGAATTGCATATGCTTCAAGCAACTTAAATCTTTCAAGTTAAGTCATGTAAATTACATAATAGATTTTAGATGCATATCAAGTTTTCATGTCATGCTAAACAAATAAGATATCGAAAACTTATTATACATGCCTTTGACTTTATACTTTCAAGTATTTGAACTATATGTCCAAATCTACTTGTCTTTCATATGGAATCAAGTATTTGTCTATACGCTTCAAGCGTATCCAAGGCTTTGTCCTTCAGGGACTTAATATGAGCATTTGTAGTGAGAATATAGTTATATTCTTTGGGTCAGCAAATGCGTATAGCATGCTTTGCAATATGTTGCAATTGAATTATCCATTTTATGAACTTCAGGTTCATATCATGATATTCGGGGATTTACATATACAAATGATAATTCATCCCATGTAACCTTTTCTCAAGTGTTTATCATGTCTCCCCCTCATGTTAGTAAAGCTAACTTGTTTCCTCAACTTTGGGAAATCTTCTTTGTGTATTATTATGTCAATATACACAGCACATTAATAATAAGATGAAATTATTTGGTTCCTGACCCTGAACCACTTGTGAGGGGAGAATATACTCTCGTATACAACGTATATCAAACTGATATATATAACTTTGTTCTCATAAGAAACAGTTTAGCTATTAAGTGGAAGCACTCAATAATTATCTTGCTAAACCAACTTTGATATAAACCAACTTATTAAGATGAACTATCTTGAGTAGAGAATCTGGAAATTATGCTCGAAGTTAGATTACTGAGCAATTTACCTCGCAATCACCGGCCAGGCTGTGGGTTAATAACAATTGCGCATGTAACCATTTTATAGATGCATCATATGTGGTATACATGGAAGGTGAATGGGCCCATATTCACCTTTGATATTTCCAGAATTTATGGGCTTCAACCCGAACTCTTTAGTTGGTCAGTTCATTAATGAGAACAGGTGATACAAGAGAATTCGTAAAGAACTTTCTAGTTCTTTAATATTCACCTATGTGAATTTGCACATCATACTAAAAATGAGATGGCTAACACGAATGCCAACTGAATAAATTATCAATATTGGTAAACTTCAAATTTACACCATGACATGTGCACTTATCAATAAACTTCAGGTTTATTATGACATGGGTTTTTATACCAATAGATATCCACTTTATTGTGGCATTCTTTCGTTTGTGTAGTACAAACTGGAGAACAAAGCGGGTAGCTTTTCATATACAAATTACCCTGCTACAAGTTGTAGTAATAGGAGATATCAAATCCTTCCTTTATTTATAGTCTCAATATAATCAATCGCTTTCGCGTGTACTTTGGAAACTGAATAAGTTTCTTTGAGACTTACTACAGCACAATACTCAATTGTGTTTCTCCAACATAGTAATAATTGGCTCTTCTAGAGCTCTCAATTAATTTTGTACTACCACAGATTCATCAACATCCATGTGGTGAATATCTTTCTTAAAGAGAAATACCATTATGGTCATGTCAAACTTATATGCAAGATATGTTTCTTGCATTATCGTTGTCCTTTAATAGTCATATTTCCAAAATACTTTGGCGTACAATAGGTACGTGACCAACGATCATTCATGCCATATATATAGCCAACAGGCTTAACACCATTAGGTGTTTCAACTATAGGGCCAAAAACTTCACGTTTTGCCAGCGAATTCAATTCTGATTGAATTGCTTTTTGCCACTTTGGCCAATCATGTCTTTTTCTACATTCTTCAACAGATTGAGGTTCGAGATCCTCACATTCTTGCATAATGCTAGATGCGACATTATAAGCAAAGACATTATCCACCACTATATCCACTCGATTAATATTTTCCTCAATATTGATTGGATTTATGGATAGTTCCGTATTTTCCAGAGCCTCGGGCTCAATGGATTCTTCATGAATCTCAGAATTTGTTAAATCATGAATTTCCTCATGAGATTCTTTCGTAGTGTCATTTTGATCATTTGCTTTCCTCTTTCTAGGATTTCGATCTTTGGAACCTAATGGTCTGCCACGCTTCAGGCGTGCATTTGACTCATTGGATATGACACTAGATGATTGTCCAACAGGGACATCAATACGGATTGGGACATTTTCCGCGGGGATGTGGGATTTCGTTATCCTTTTCAAGTCCGTAAATGCGTCAGGCATTTGATTTGCTATTCTTTGCAAATGGATAATCTTTTGTATCTCTCTTTCACAAATAGAGGTATGTGGATCAAGATGAGATAGTGATGCATTTTTCCACAAAATTTCCCGTTTGGTTTCACCAACTTCTCCCCCTAATTTTGGGAAAAGTGTCTCATCAAATTGACAGTCTGCAAATCGTGCAAATCTCCTGTCAATGTTTCGAGGTAGCGAATTAATGGAGGGCGATTCAAACTCAACATATATTCCTAACCTTCTTTGCGGACCCATTTTGGTGCGGGATGGCTGTGCTATAGGCACATATACTGCGCATCTAAAGATTCTTAAATGGGATATATTAGGTTCATGACCCAAAACCAATTGCAACGGGGAATATTTGTGTCAATTCGTCAGTCAGAGATGAACTAGCATTGCTGTATGCAAAATGGCGTGACCCTAAGCTGAAGTGGGCAGCCGGCGAACTAGCATTGTTGCATGTAAAATGGCGTGACCCCAAATCGAAGTGGGCAGCCTCGTTTTCATGAGTAAATGAGGTTTTCAAGATTATACTCATGTATTGTCTCAATCTGATATCCATTTTAAATGATATCTTTAAAACTCAACAAGTTCCTTTTAGACTTGGAGGAGAACATTCTGACTTATATCATTAAAACTCAACAAGTTCTTCTTAGACTTGGAGGAGAACATTGCATTCTCTAAAATATCGTTCCTTTAGGCAGAGTTATAGTTGCTCTTCAGGAGCCTTCAATCAATTTAATTCCCATAGTTTGCCATACAAAAGAAAATATACGAACATGAGAATAAACAAATTCAGTCCGTTTGTTTCATACTTAAACAATATTTTTGAAATCTGCTGAGGTTATTCGACTAACTAAATCAGATAGTCGATTATATGTTTTCCATAATCGATTACTTTGCAGTTTGAAATATTCAGTTTAAGCATTTTCTTAAAACAATCGATTGTTAAACACACACAATCGATTGTTGAACATTGACAATCGATTGTTAAACACACACAATCGATTATTTGCTATTTTGAAAAATTCCAGATCAGTCTTAAGACAATCGATTGTTAAGCATAGACAATCGATTGTTGACTATTTTGAAATTCAGATGTCTTACGACAATCGATTGTTAAACATAGACAATCGATTGTCGAACATTGACAATCGATTGTTGAACATTGACAATCGATTGTTTTGCAGTTTTAATGCGAAATATTAGATAATCGACTAACTGTTAGGTTAGTCGATTACCTCTACTGGAAAATAAAAATATTATTGAAATCTGAGCATATTGAAACATTCTAATGAACTAATACTAACATTATATCATAAACTAACTAATACGAGCTGATACTAATGACTAATAGTTTATTCACTAACTATTACAAATAAGTGAAATAAAATCAAACAACTCTATCTTCTTTCATCAAGGTGATGGTGCAAGTGAATCAAGGCCATTGGCACAGTTTCAAACCTTCATTAAGGTGATGGCGTAAGAAAAACGAGGCCTTAGCATAGTCTTGGGTGGATGCATTATTTCTGTCTTTAATGGCGTCTCCGGGACCCATTGCATCCAAATGGTTCCAGCATTCAACACCCATGTCATATAGTTCTTGCCCAAAATTTCAAGGGCAACGAAATTTCTTTTCATAATGTCAGACATAAAACAAAATTACATCAAGAGCGTGTTCATACTTACGGGCTCTATTACAATTATCACATTCACTTCAGGGAATGGATCATAATCATGTGCTTTACACAATCTCATGTCAAATATTACTTTCATAAAGTGAAAGATTATTTTGAGAATCTTTATTATTCTCATTATCACAATAATGACGATTATAATTTCTTATATTGCCACGTCCACATCCATTGATACCTTTACGGTAATAATTTTGTCTTCTTTCAGACTTATCACATACTGCTACCACATTCTCTAAAGGGAATGGAGCAAATTCAATTGGACGGAATTCTTTGCCACGTCCACATTCATTGATACCTTCATGGTAATAATTTTATCTTCTTTCAGACTTATCATATACTGCTTCCACATTCTCTAAAGGGAATGGAGCAAATTCAATTGGACGGATTTTCAATTCTTTGCCCACAATCATACATGAATTTAATCATGGCAGGACATAGAGATTTTACCACTTCACGTGGTTATAATTTCTTACAAACTCCATTAGAGTTATAATCAAACTTTGTTGTCTTTGTTTGTATATAAAATCAAATCGTAGAATTTCAAGAATTTGAAAGGGAAAAGTAAATTACTTACCTTTAAGGTATACCAATTATATTTTCAATGTTTTCTCTTCTTGTTTTCTCAACGTTTTTCCCTCTTTGTTTCCGTCTCTTCTTTGTTTTCAATGTTTTTCTTCTTTCGTTCCTTCTGTTTTCTTTTCAACGTTTTTCTTCTATTTTCCGTTTAGAAGATTTTGGGATTTGGTTGCGGCAGAACCTCATGTGAAACCCTACACAAACAAAAGTTAAGACAATCGAAAATTTCAATTGGTTAGAGACTCGTGCTGATAACGTGTTATGAAATAATATAAAAGACAAGAACAATATAGAGAGAATAGGGAGAAGAGTATTCTTATTGATCCTTGGGATGGTTTACAATAGAATAGAACCCCTATATTTATAGAGAGGTGGTGACTTAGCCACCAAGTAGTAAACCCTAGAATCTCTCTAATTATAGACATTCACCTTAAATAGAGTTCTATTTATAACAAGACTAATGTGTTGCTTTACTTCTTTACACAAAAATAACATTGAAATTTGTGTTCAATAACCAAAAAATATACTCTTTTTTAGTTGAAAGAAAGCACTCTTTCTATATATGAAAATAAAGCACTTATTTTATTGCAAAAAAAATACTTTTTCTACATCATGAAAAGAAAATATTAATTTTGTTGAAATGAAAAAAAATACTTTTTATATTCATAAAAAGAAAATACATTTTTTGTTGAAATGATAAAAAAAAGTTCTAAATAAAAGGAATTTTTTTGTTATTATGAAAAAAGTACTCATTTGTTGAAATGAAAAAAAATCTATATATAACATAAAAAATACTATAATAATATTTTTATTTAGGATGGGGTGGGGCGGGGCTGGAGGTTAGGAATGGGGTGAGGTGGGTTGGGTGGGTGGAAGTGGGTGGATTGGTGGGCGTATGAAAAATAGGATGGGCAGGTTGAGAAGGAGTTTTGGAAAATATTTTCTCTTCTCATGATAGGAATAACATTTTCCTTAGAGGAAAATGTTTAGACGAACCAAACATGAAAAAATTAAAAAATACTTTTCGAAAAATATTTTCCTTCATTCCAATCACACCCCTTATGTTCTATCAAATATTTAACATATTATGATTGCTAAATTTAATGACACAAATATTTAACTTAAATCACTTTTGGAGACATTATTTGCAGTTTTTGTTATTTTTTATTTTGTTGTAAAATACATATTATACGGATATTCACTAATCAAATATAACTTTCCTACTCTTCTCCATAGTAGATAATCCCATGTATTTCTCACCATTATAATTGTAATTCTCACACCTTCATAACTTCTCCATGATCTTCCCTCATGTTCTCAATAATTAATACAATGTTCATAATATCCTTTTGTATTACCTTAATTTCTTTCCTCTCTTACTTTTTATATTCTTATCTATTTACTTATTTTATATTATTATTTTGAACTAAGTTTCTTAGCACGTTATTAGTATGAGTCTTCCTCCAATTGAGTTATTTACATCTATAAAATTGTCCAACATCTTGAAAAGCATATTCCAACCGTATCTAATATTCCTCTTGAAGAGACGAGCTTTTCTTTCTCATTTAGCAATTTCAAAGAATAGTATCAAATTGGGATTTAAGTATTTTTTTAGTTTGTGTGGTTTTGACAATAACAAAAAGTGTCATCATCTTCTTCCCTGTTTCATCACCTTCTTCTTCACTGTATCTGCTTAGGTAAGTAAACTTAAGCAGAGATTGTTATGGCAAGGAGGAGAGGTCGCCCAAGAAAAGAATTAGTACCAATTTATGTGAGTGATGTAGTCCCAAAAACTGTTACCACTGTACCGATGGTAGCTTCTACTGTTCCATCAAATCCTGCTGCGATTACTGTTCCATTGCCTCAAGTAACAACAGATCCACAACCATCTGGAGTTCCAGTGATACCAAAAGCTGTTACCACTGTACCGATGGTAGGTACTACTGTTCCATTAAATCCTGCTGCGAGTACTGTTCCATTGCCTCAAGTAACACCAGATCCACAACAATCTGGAGTTCCAGTGATACCAATAGCAAATGTTAAGAGTACAGAGCCTCCAATCAAGCCTGTAACTGGTCCGATGGAGCCTGAGAATGGAGTCCAGATCTGCATGCAACAAACAACACCAGCTGATGATCCAAAATCTGTTACAAAGGAAGATCCAAAGTTAGATCCACCTAAACAGTGGACTAGTCTCTTCCAGAGTAACAGACTTGCTGCAAATGGTATGTCCTTAGAATATATTCCCCCTACACTTGTTAATGGCAAACCAGTTGGTCAACTGGTGAAGGAAGAAGTGGAGGAGGAAGAAGTGAAATGGAAATGTGCTCTTGTTGTATTTGTATTAGGTAATAGACCGGGGTATAATGGAATGAAGAGATTTATTAATCTTCACTGGTCACACGTTCCTGAGCCTGAACTGTTTTATCATGATGAGGGTTATTATATTGTTAAATATAGTTGCATTGAAGATGCTAAGGAAATTCTGTGTGGAGGGCCTTATACTATTGCCAACAGACCTATGATTGTGAAGCAATGGTCTGTGGATTTTGATTTCAAGGCAGCTTTCCCTTCAGAAATTCCTTTATGGATAAAGTTTCCTAACTTACCTATGTCTTGTTGGGGCAGCAAGTCTTTAAGTAGAATAGCCAGTGTCCTTGGTAAACCTATATTTGCTGATGAGTGTACTGCTAAACAATCCAGAATCTCTTATGCTCGTATGCTCATTGAGGTAAATGTGTCAAAAAAGTTACCTAGTGAAATAGAGAATCTAGATCCAAATGGAAAGAGTTTCATACAGGATGTGATGTATGAGTGGAAACCTATGTATTGTGAGAAATGCTTGGAGGTTGGCCATAACTGTGTAACTAAAACTGCTCAACCTACACAGAAAAATAAGGTGATACAAGAATGGAGAGTGAAAGCACCAGGTACAGCAGTCCAACACAACCAGATGCCTCACATCCAGTGTCAAGAGTTAACTAAAGAGTTAAGCAATACACCTACAACTGATATTGGAAACAGACAGAAGCAGGTTGTCCAAGACTCTCCAGTCTTCAACATTGCTAGTTTTTTGTTGCCTAACTGGAACATGATAACTAACTATAGTGATGCTGTAAATGGGAGGATTTGGATTATGTGGGATCCTACAAAAGTGGTGGTTACTGGATATCTTGAGGAAGCTCAGATCATTCATTGTCAAGTTCAATATACCATTTGTGACATTATCTGCTGGCTTTCAGTAGTGTATGGTTTTAATGACTTTGACCAAAGGAGGATGCTGTGGAATTCTATCCTAAATTTATCAGCTGGTATTACTGATCCTTGGATTATTGCAGGGGATTTCAATGCAATTCTGTCCAGCAAGGAAAGACAATCCTGCCAACAAGTGAAGCAAAGGGACCTTGTTGATTTCAATAATTGCATTCAGCAATCAGGACTAGTTGAGCTGCCATGGAAGGGAAATTATTTTACCTGGTCTAATCAACAAAGTGGTAATAATAGAGTATGTAGTAGACTGGATAGAGTGCTTGGTAATTTTGAATGGCAGATGAAGTGGAACCATGTGCATACTGTATATGGCCATCCCCTCATATCTGATCATAATCCCATGTTACTAACCTTGACAACAGATATATCTACAAGGAAAACACCATTCAGATTCTTTAATGCTTGGATCCAGCATAAGGAATTTCAGGCTATTCTTTCAACTTACTGGAAAACCAAGGAGCAGAATACTCTTCAAGGAGTATGGAATAATCTTAAGTCTCTCAAACCTCCCTTAAAATCTCTTAATATTAGATATTTTAAGAATATTTTTCAAAAGATTGAAAGCAGCAGGAAAGAACTGGAAGATGTACAGCATCAAATGGCTATATCTTATTCAGACACACTTCAGCAAAGAGCAAAATCTCTGGTACAACAGCTAGAGAAATGGTCTTTAATTGAAGAGTCAGCCTTGCAGCAAAAATCTAGAGCTAAATGGATCAAACTAGGGGATTCCAATAATAAATACTTTTCAGCAGTCATGAAGGAGAGGAGCCAGTATAAGAAGATTATTGAACTCACTACAGAAGGAGGACTGAAGATAACTGATCATGCAGATTTGAAGAAGGAGATTAGGGATTTTTATCAAGCTCTAATGGGAACTACAGCCAATTCACTACCAGCTGTGAACAAGATGCACATGAGGAATGGACCAAAACTATCTCACCTTCAAAGGATGGATCTAGTTGCTGATATTACTGACACAGAGATACTTGACAGTTTGAAGGGTATTGGAAATGATAAAGCTCCAGGGATTGATGGATTTAATGCCATGTTCTTCAAACAATCTTGGCACATCATTGGTAACCAGGTTATACTAGCTGTCAGGAATTTCTTTCAGACCTCCAAGATGTACAGACCTACTAATTGTGCCACACTCACTTTACTGCCTAAGGTATCCAATCCTCAGACAGTTAAAGAATTCAGGCCTATAGCTTGTTGCTCAGTCTTATATAAGATTATTTCCAAGTTGTTGGCTAACAGACTCCAGAAAGTTATGAGTAGCATTATATGTAATTCTCAAGCTGGATTTATACCAGGAAGAAGAGTAGCAGATAATGTTATATTAGCTCATGAGCTAATAAAACAGTATCCCAGATCACATATCTCTCCCAGATGTATGATCAAGATTGATCAAAAAGCTTATGATTCAGTGGAATGGTGCAGTTTGCAATAGATTATGGAGGAACTGGATTTTCCTAGCAGATTTATTAGATGGATCACGGAATGTGTCCAAACTGTTAGCTATACTGTTGTGGTTAATGGAGAAAAAACAGAGCCTTTTCAAGCTGCCAAAGGATTGAGGCAAGGAGATCCAATATCTCCCTTTCTGTTTGCCATTATAATGGAATATCTTAGTAGATCTTTGGCAGAGTTGAAACATACTAAAAGCTTCATATATCATCCTGGTTGTAAGAAGTTGGGAATTACTCATTTGAGCTTTGCTGATGACCTGCTATTATTTGTCAAAGGGGAGCTTCAATCAGTAAGCTCCATGTTCTTATTCTTTTCTCAATTCCTTGCTGCTACTGGTCTTAAGGCTAATTTACACAAAAGTGCTGTGTATTTTGGTGGGGTGTCAATTGAAATTCAACAACAAATTCTTGATCATCTTGGTTATGTTAAAGGGGACCTCCCTTTTAAATATTTGGGAGTCTCTTTAACTACCAAATAACTGTCAGTTGCTTAATGGAAACCTCTGGTTGATAAAATTTCTGCAAGAATTACTTCCTGGACAGCAAGATACCTGTCTTATGCAGGCAGATGCCAGTTGGTTCAGTCAGTCATATTTGGAGTTCAAGCTTACTGGGCTCAATTGTTTATCATACCATCAAAAGTTGTTAAACTGCTGGAGACTATATGCAGAACTTATATCTGGTCAGGGTCTGTTAATATCACAAAGAAAGCCTATGTGGCTTGGGAGAAAGTTTGTATGCCTAAGTCTATTGGAGGTTTGAACTTAACAAATATCTCATTGTGGAATAGAACTGCCATAGCTAAACTAAGTTGGGATTTAGCACATAAGAAAGACTTGTTGTGGGTGAAATGGATCCATTCTGTTTATATCAAACATCACCAGTTGGAGAACCTTACTATCCCAGCTAAGGCTAGCTGGATGGTAAGGAAAATTGTGGAGGGAGCTAAGCTACTTCATCAGCATCAATTGCTAGACAACACTGACTGCACCATAAGGAAGGTATACTTGCAACTGCTTGGAGAATCAACTAGAGTTTCATGGAAGAATCTGGTAATGCAAAATGCTGCTAGACCTAAAGCTATCTTCAGCTTGTGGTTGTTACTGCAGGATAGACTTCCTACCAAGAACAGACTGCTGCAATGGAATTTGAACATATCAGGCATCTGTGTTATGTGTCAACAAGAATTGGAAACTAGAGATCATCTATTTCTGCATTGCGCCTATGCTTCCCAGTTGAGATATCAAACAATGCAATGGATGGGAATTGACGACTTCACTGGACAAGTTTGGACACAATTCTGCCACTGGATCATCATACAGTCCAAAGGGAAATCTCTCCGAGCTCACACATTCAAGATGACAATTACAGAAATGTTGTATAGTTTATGGTTAGAAAGGAATGCGAGAATCTTTGAAAACACCTATTGTAATTGTGATAAACTCCTAAGTAGTATAGCCTATATTTGTAATGTTCGAGCTCCTCCTAGGCTTAGTTCGTATATTCAGCATTTCATGTTATAAATGCTGAATGATTAGAGTAGCATTGATACTTCATGTTCCAGTTTTGATAGGCAGTTGAGATTAAACTGTCCTATGATTTTGTAAGGCATCCTTTTGGTGATTAATAAAAATTTAATTACCAAAAAAAAAAAGAATAGTATCAAATATAACTGAAGGAACAATAAATTTTTTATTGGTCATGAATATTTCCCTTATCGGAAGATTTTCTAATAAAATATGTGGTTGACCATCATGCACCATTTTGACTTTTATAAAGGTAATATGAGGTAAGTTTTTCTCGGATAATCTTAATAACATAAATAGTATATATTATTGATAAACAAATATACGATCTAAATGGAAAAAGCATTTTTAATTTGTATTGGCTGATCAAAACTTTAAATTCTCGTATATTAAAAAATTGAGTGAGTTTGTATCTCTGCAAACTAATTTTTCACTATTTGTATATGGTAATCTTAATACATTCTATTGCATTATAAATTCTAATGTTTAGTTTCTTGTGAATGAGAATACATGGCTAGTCCTCTTTTATAACCGATGTGGGAGGCAATAAGATAGACTCATTCGAGTATTGACTTTTTTTATTAATGTTAAAAATATTGCCAATTACTTTTTCCAGTTAAAGGACTTTGCAGAATGAGATAATTTGGAATATTATACGGCATGTAACGAGAGATAAATGATTTTTTCCATTAATTTTTATAATGCTTTTAAAACTTCTGTTATGTATCAAGGATATGACCACCAAAAGTAAGAATAGTAATATTTTACGTCTTATTGAAACTTAATTGACAACGACATGGTATATTTTTAAATGCTCGAGGGTGACCAGTCAGTTTTTAGCTGCAGGTAAGACAGTAGATTCAAGTCCGAACGCATCACGAGAGTAAGACATCGAGTTTGAATTCTAGTACAACATGATGATAAGAGTTAGGTTCTAGTCCCAATGCATTATAGTCTTACATGTCTTTATATAGGTAAGGCATTGGTTTTGAGTCCCAATTCACCATATTAATGATCTAATGATGATTAATAAAAATAATTTTTTATGACTGTATAAATTTACAAGAGCTTGGCAAGCGACAAAACAATAATTATCATCACTACAGTAACTATAAAGGAGTACAATAAGAGTTCTCGAAGTAATCCTTCAAAAGGTGAAGGAAATAGTTACCATCAAATTGGTATGAAAAATTTATAAAGCATATTGTGATTATAATACTTCATTCTTTGAAAAGAATGTGACTTGTGATAAGTATTGAGAATACAAATTCATACCTGAATGTGACAATATGTGATAAAAGTTATGAATAAAGACGTGCAATGCATGATTGGATACACACCATAACTCACCTCTAAAAGGTTTTAGAAAAAAAAAAGATAATAATTATTATTGTGTGGTTGAATATGTCATTAGTCACGTACATGTGGTACGCCAAAAAATTGGACATGCCTTTTAAAAAGTTATTAAAGGCAAAATTAAAGTAAAAAATTATTTTACTTATGATGATTTTGACCATGACATTATTATCATATGATTCTCTCCGTGAAGGATACATTCACTATAAGGATTGTGTGACAAAAGATCTTGTAGTACTAAATCAAGAGTTCCAAAAGAATTAATTTGTTACTACCTAGATGAATGAAATTGTGCATGACATTATATTATAGTAAGTCTCAAAAGAAACTTTTTGAGTATCAAATGTATTAGCCAAAGTGGTTAGCATATTGAGACGATAAATGAAAGGAAGATTGGATATTTTTATATTATTATAATCATATCGGATAAATATAAAAGTTTACCCGACTTTTCTTCTATTTGTACAACACATGTATATGCATGATGATGGAATCACATGGCACAAGTAAACAAGAGGTTTACTGAAATAAATATTAGTTGGCATGACCGGTTGGCCATCCCTATATATTTAATGCCAAAATTAATTGGAAATTCACATTGGCATATATTGAAGAAATAGAAAATTCATCAAGAATTCTCTTGTGCTATTCTTTCTCATGATATACCAGTTAAGATTGGGATTGAATCACTTGATATCTGGAACGAATAAAATGTGATATATATGTATGGGCTCAATCACCTGTCACGTGGACCATTTACTATTATATGATTTTAATAGATGCATCTATTCTATGGCCATGTACGTTTGTTATCAAATTGCAGTTTGGATTTTGCAAGGTCGCTTGCTCAAATTATTAGAGCACTGTTACAGAATATAAATTATGATAATTTATCTTGATATCGCTGGTTTAAATCCAAGTTGGTTTAGCAGAAATTGTATGCCTCCAATTTAGCTAAATCATTGGTTACGAGAACAAACTCTCAAATAGAAATTTGGTATGAGGCCTATTATTTAAGATACAACAGCACGTGTACGTATATTGCCAACAAATTATGATAAATTCTCCCTATCTTAATTGGTTCAGGGTCAGGAACCAAATAATTTTTATCTAGAAATATGGGTGTACTATATGATTTAATTATCCCACCATAATGCATAAAGACGGATTCCCAAAGAAATATCGAAAATATGTTGGTGATTCCAGCATTAGGGGGAGAAAATGGGCAGCTGAAAAAGTGATACGTAGAATTAATTATTATGAATACATCTAGATCCTCGTGCAAAAAAATGTGAACTTGAAGTTCAAATGATAATTCATTTCCAAAATATTGCCAGGCACATTTGCTGACCCAAAGGTAAATGTTATATTTCATTTGATAATGCTCCAAAAAAAGTCCGCGATGGACAAAGTCTATGGCACACATAAAGCGTAATAGACTGACATTTTCCAAAGATAAAACTCCTTGATGAATGAGATGATCAAATGATCAAGATGGTCATACTTGTCACGACCCAACATCCACCAGTCGTGATGACACCTAACACAACCCACTAGGTAAGCCAATTAATAATTATCTTGTTTCATTTAACTTAATAAAATAATTAAACAAAAGAATTATCTAAATCTTATACATTTTCCAAGTACTGGTAGCACAAATCACGAGCTTCTATGAATGGAGTTTACAAAGCAACAATGGAATAATTACATGGTCTATTTGAAAAGTACATAAACAGAATGTTACAGTCTAAGTCTACGTGAAGCTACAGCAGGATCACGAATACGCCTTCAAATCCAGCAACCATCGAACGTAGCAACAACAACATTCGGGATCTGCACGCACTGTGTAGGAAGTGCAGTATGAGTACAACCGATCCCATGTACTCAAAAAGTAACAAACATAACCTCATATTGAAAGCAGTGACGAGCTAACACATGATCGAGTCAAAAGCCAATTTTTCCACAATAGTTCATAACAACATAAATGCAAGTATAAAAGAGATATCTCAAACGTAAAATACTCGGCTTGTTCACAGTTCCAGAAAATGGTCATGCTTTTCAAATATCTCAATGAAGAAAATCCCAGGTCTCTTACCAAAAATGCCAAAAGTACGAGTAAGTTTGAAAACTGTAATTTTTCAAATATCCTTTCCACAATAAATAAAATATTTCATTTTCTTTCCAAATAAAAAGTATAAAGTGCCTCTCCATACCCACATATTCGTGTGTAGAATAAGTTATGAATGACGTTGCATCTCTATGTCTGTATGTCATGTGTGCATGTGAATGCCATGTATCTCAGAGATAAAACATGTACTCACACTCTCAAAGTAGTGAATCTCATTACCTTGCAACTTCTCTTACTAAGCTCAATATTCAACACACTAAATCACTTAGTGATGTATAATAATTGATGTGGCGCGCAATCCGGTCTATATATATATATATATATATATATATATATATATATATATATATATATATATATATATATATATATATAGTCGATTGCCCTCAATGGGGTTGTACAGACTCCAGAGGGTCTCCTACAACCTAAACGCTATATCATTGCGGCATGCCGCCCGACTCAATATCGTTGCAGTGTGCAGCCCGATCCATATATCACTGCGGCGTACATCCTGATCCATACGTCGTTGCGGCGTGCAGCCCAATCCATATACGATGCCCAAATTTGACAATTCTTTTTGCTATGGCTCAGTAATTGCGATATGGAGCTAATGCTTCAACAAAAACAGAAATCGGAGCTCATTTGTTCAATGTGATACCATTTATGCTTGAATAAACGTCGTCGAACATAATTAAAACAAGCGCATCACAATCCAAACCTATCCGAAATTCACTTGAGCCCCTCGAGACCTCATCTAAACATACTAAAAAGTTTCATATCATAATACAGACCTACTCGAGGCTTTAAAGCATACATAACAATATTGAAACGAGGAAATGCACAAATCAAACTTAATGAACTTTCAAACTTTCAACTTCTAAAAACTCACTCCGAAACATATCAAATCAACTCATAATGAACCCAATTTTGCACACAAGTCCTAATACATTATATAGAGCTACTCGTTTCCCCAAACTATCGAGCGAAATTCAAATGCTCAAAATAACCGGTCAAATCAATACATTCTCCCCCGCTTAAAGATACCTTTGCCCTCGGACGTGCCCCGAGTTGTTTCTAAAGCCATCAAATTGCCATGTAACCTCACTATGCACATACCCGGGGGTGATCCCACGTCACCTTATCCCATATAGATATGATAACACAATATGACTGAAATTTCTTAATCCAGCATAGCCCATAAGCCTTCGAATCCAATTTCTACATCCAAAATTTTCTATAAGATCAGAAGCTCGTATCTACACACTGTATAAGTCTGAACAAGCTGTATCAAGCCATAGACTTAACTCAAGATGAAATCACATTATATACCATATATCTCAAACACCTATCGTGATAACTTCTAATCACAGTAGCTACTCAAAACAAACAAATACTAATAAAACTATTATCAAATAGAGCCTCACTCTAACACCTTCATAAACTGCCAGTGATGAAAAAAACATGCATAAACTCATAACCATTCGTCATGACAACAGGTTGTGGAACTACCTCTCTTTTGATAGGAACTATAGCAAATTTCTAAGCCGATCAACATCAATATCCTTCCAAATATACCGCAGCCTGATCCGATAGCACCCATTTTAGGTACGATGACCTCATCCCATCTAACATAACCACTCTAGTGACATGACACATTAATATAGTCTAAAACTGCAACTCGTACAATATGTGCACCAATAAGCAATATTCCAAATGTACTCAACCATGGAAAATGACTCAAACGAAGGAACTATCTCGCAAGCTCAATAAGTACCGCTAAAAAGCAATGCTATGAACCTATCACACACACGTATAACCAAAACACATGAATCTAACAAAGGATCATGTCTCAATATAAATCTGCTACAATACGTGACCCATCCAAACACTTGTCCATATTATGTACCTCGAGCCACCCTGCTCAAATTCAATAAGCACGAAAAATCGACATCAAGAACCCAATGTGCATTACCATAACCACGGAGAGCAAATAACGCAATACTACAATCTGGAAAGAACATAGCTAACGCGCAATCAATCATGCAATACCTAAATAATTATCTTGCTCAAATTCCTCTATAAACCTCAAATAGAACCACACTATATGTGCATATAATCAATGAACCATTACTCCTCGTGGCATAGAAGAGTAACTCATAGATCATTGCAGAACATGAATAAGCTCAACAACAACCAAATGTCACATCCTCAGCAATAGCAGTATGGAGCCAACCAATAGGACTTTGTGTAGAATACACATCCTAATTGGTCCTACCAATGGACCCCCAAATCAACTCTGGTCACCTACAAATAGATAAATAATCCTACGAAAGTCCACAATGACTGAATCATAACATATAGTATCACCTGGCTAGCTTCGGTCACACTTCACAATCCACAACCATGCAACAATCTACTCCTGAGAGCTCCAGTCTCCAAATCCATAGAACATATGAATCACCATATCTGATCCCAATTCCACCGCCTGAATGTCTAACAAATCTCTCATACACGATTATTCCGCGAGAAATACTTCTATAATTCTTCTGCGCCACAAAGCAAAATTTGAACACCATCAGTCGATCAACTAGGAGAATGCCGCAATACCAATGAAGTATCTAAAAATCAAAACGCATCTCCCCTTCTGAAATGTATAATCTCATCAAGTATACCAAATAGTAATATTATTTACCTAGTAATCTGAAACTGTCCATGTTGCCTAAGGACTTATGACCTCCCCTTCAAAACTGAACTGTGATTACACATGCAAATCTCAATCATACAAAACACATTATATATACTATGCCATCACACTAAAAAAAAGAGAATTTCGTAATCCACTCCGAGTCGCAAGCAACTACTCACTCTATTAGCCAAGAACTTTCCATTTGATTTAATCCGACGAAAATCACTATATGTCACATGCTTCTCATGCCAGTATAATATATACATCTCAAACCATGGTGGAAACTATCTAGAACTCTCCGAAACCTATTTGTACATAACCAAACCATCAGAACTGAATCTCTCTAACTCAACAAGGCCATGTCGGCCACCAAAACTTAAGAATACCACTACAAAACACATGTAGAAACTCACTACCTCATAAGGACCAAAAGAGCCAATCACATCCATTACCATCCCGATCCAACCTACTACCAAGCTGTCCTATTTATCCTAGTTCCTTCTAAATTACCTTCAAATTGATACTTCTCCTCGCCATAATACCACAATCCTCAACCAAGACTCACCACATGAGACATAGCATAAACCACACCGCCCTAAGGCTCATAAGCCGTTGAATGCTCTCTTAATCAACCAAAAAGTACCACAACCGAGATACCCACTCTGAAGAGACCTTCTGTGAATATAAAGCCATTACCTTTGCCTTCTTGATATGATATGGAGAATCTATAATGATACAGAAATGCCACAAGTCCTGACATCCTCCAATATAAATGTCATTTTCTAACCAAATACACATCTTGAAGATTCCCAATTGCCACGTATAGATCTTGAATTCATTTGAACCATTCTCGAGAGTCTTCCACTTTGCTCGAATCTCAATTAGACTAACCAAATAGACCGAATGATCGGTGGCCCATTAGCACTCCAACACCCAAGGAGGTAACTCCACCGTAATGCAACCAAATAATTGCATGCTCCATACACATTATATCCTTTACCAATAACAACTCAAATCGTTCCATGATTCTCATATACTCATAAATTTTACCCAGAATTTCCTTTGCTCAAGTCATCCTTGATTTCACCCTCTCCAGAATATAACTTATTCACAAGTATACCTCAAATGAATACCAATACAACACATAACCATGAAATCAATTTATCAATAGCAGACTCGCCCACTTGGCTCAAAGCACACAAAAACTCACAATGCCATACTCTATTACTACCATAATACCATAGTGAGATTTAACTAAATCCTTCATAAGCTCATGCAGCACAAACCATGTAGTATTTTAGATCATCTGCAAATCTCGCATTCACCCTTGTAACTGTCAAGCATACTCTCATAAGCGATCACAATGCAAACTGCAACACATATATGTCACTGGTAAAAGAGAGATCCCAATAAACATCATAGGAGTCACACAAACCTCAAGACACCCTGCAGGAGATAACCCACCTACTTTGCCTCAAACTAACATCTCCGTATACCCTTTCACAGTCATAACCATTATCCAATCATTTAATCTTCCTGAGTCTAAACTCATATCACGACATGAAATTTACTTCACTCCTCAACTATACAACATGAAAAGACCCTTCAACACACCCATAACTCGTGACTATACATTAAATCAAGATGGAAATCAAGCACCAAATAGTTCTTTTTACACTCCAAGCATACTCTTCTTGTCACATTCAACCATATGAACATATCTCACAGTCACATCATAGGAATCATATAGCTATCTAGCCATAAATTGTACGAATAGGGACACTGCCAGATATATAAATCCAAAAACACGTGCTCACATAATCAAGCCACAATTAAAACCCGACCTCAAGTCCTCCAAACTGTCCCGTCATCAGCATACCGAAATTACATCTCGCACCTCTTCCATTGAATCACAAGTCATCAATATATAGCTGATATTGTGCTCTCACATATGCATAGGAATGTGTGGAAGGAATTCAAAGAGTCACACTTCATGCTGAATCAATATCGCACAATAAGGAAAGAAAGATAGAAAGCATATCCTAAATGTCATGTAGCCTCTAGAAGATAGATATGGATGTCATCGTATCGATCTGCAACAATCTATTGGACACTTGCTCATGACTTGTAGAACCTATGAACCTAGAGCTCTGATACCAACTTGTCACGACCTAAAATCCACCAGTCATGATGGCACCTAACCCAACCCTTTAGGTAAGCTAATTAAAAATTATCCAGTTTAGCTTAATAAAATAATTAAATAAGAGAATTATCTAAATCTTATACATTTCGCAAGAACTGGTAGTATAAATCATGAGCTTCTATGAATGGAGTTTACAAAGCAACAATAGAACAATTACACAGTTTATTTGAAAAGTGCATAAACAGAACTGTATAGTCTAAGGTTACCATAAATAAGAGGAACTATAACAGGAACACGAATACGCCTTCAAATCCAGGAACAATCGAATGTAGCAATATCAGCGTCCGGGATCTGCACGCATTGTGTAGGAAGTACAATATGAGTATAACCGACCCCATTTATTCAAAAAGTAACAAAACTAAACTCAGGTTGAAAGTAGTGACGAGCTAATATATGATCGGGTCAAAAGCTAATATTTCCACAACAATTCATAACAAGATAAATGCAAGTATAAAAGAGATATCTCAAAAGTATAATATTCAACTTGTTCACGGTTCCAGAAAATGGTCATGCTTTTCAAATATCTTAGTGACAGAAAATCCCAGATACTCTTACCAAAAATGCCAAAAGTACGAGTAAGTTTGAAAACTATAATTTTCCAAATACCCTTTCCAGAATAAATAAAATATTTCATTTCCTTTTCAAATAAAAAGTACAAAGTGCCTCTCCATACCCATGTATTAGTGTATAGAATAAGTTATGAATGACGTGCTACTATATAACATGAGAAAGAATGCATATCTATGCATGTATGTCATGTATGCATATGAATGCTGTGTATCTCAGAGATGAAACATGTACTCACACTCTCAAAGTAGTGAATCTCATTACCTTGAAACCTCTTTTACTAAGCTCAATACTCAGCATACTAAATCACTCAGCATTGTATAATAATTGATGTGGCGTGCAGTCCAGTCCATATATATATATATATATAGTCAACTACACTTAATTGGGGTGTACAGACTCCAGAGGGGCTCCTACAACCCAAATGCCATATCATTGCGGCGTTCAGCCCGACCTAATATCGCTGCAGCATGCAGCCCGATCCATATATCGCTGTGACATACATCCTAATCCATATATCGTTATATATATATATACACACACACACATTGCTGCATTGTATAGCCCGATCCATATATATATATATATATATATATATATATATATATATATATATATATATATATATATATATATATTTATTCTTCACAATCAAGAACTCATCCTCACTCAGTAATCACTCTTTCTAGTCTTAGCTACAGTCTCAAAATGTAATGAAAATAGCCCAAGAACAATGGTATGATGTATCAACAACAACAACTGAGACTGAGATACAATATGAATGCATGAATATGACTGAGTACAAAATATTAATAAAAATCAATAAGATGACAACAAGAAATAACCACTATAGTACAAACAATATCAATAAAAAGGCTAAACATGATATTTAGCATGATTGACGGTTCAATTATTTTATCACATGATGAAAACACAAATATCAACAAAATAGGGCCACTATACAGGGCCATGGGAACAACAAAGTCCTATTTCACATGATGCACGCCTATACGGCCATCACCTAGCATGTGCGTCACCTCAATACCAATTAACGTAGTTCGGGGTTTTATACCCTTAGAACTAACCTTAGAAGAGTTACTTATCTTAAATAAGTCAATTTCGATACCGAGTAAGCCAAGCGATGCTCCAAGAATACATCCCATCACATAGGTTTTGACCTCTGAATGGCTCAAAACTAATCAAAAACAACTCTAATACATCAAACAATTTTAAAGGAAACAATCTCAATCGAAAAAGGTCAAATCTTTAATCAAAAATCTAAAATCGGCCAAAAACCCAACCCGGGCCCGCACCCCGGTACCCGAAAAGACTCATAAATTCGTCAATCAATTCAATTACGAGTTCAACTATACTATTTTCACTCAAATCCGACTTCGAATCGGTGTTCAAAACTCAAAAATGCATATTATGAAACTTTAGGCCAAAGCCCCAACTTCTTCTTTAAAATTCATCAACCAAAAGTTAAATCGAAGATAGATTCATGAAATATAAGTAAAACCAAGTACAGAACACTTACCAAAATTTATATGCTGAAAAGCGCCTCAAAAATTGCTCAATTCTGAACTCCACAACTCAAAATATGTTAAATGCATAAAAATCGTTGTTTTAACACTGTTCTACCTCGTCTCTTGTGTCTAAAGATATCGAAACTCACTTTTGATACCTACAATGAATTTTTTGTAAAATTCTAGTCAAGTTAGACTCTTGAATCACTCCATTGGACCTTATATTGAAGGACATATGGTTGTTTCAATATTTGAAAATAGTGCAGATTTTTAAATACGCAACAGTGGCAATTTCATAATTGATGTTCCAGACATTAATACCACACAAGAGAGGGATGATTTGTTCGGTACCCAATTTTTTCACTAGAAGAACCTAGTTCTTCTAGATGTACTAACTATGACTGCTTGCAGAATTAGGAGTGCATAAAATAAAGAACACGAAGATTTTTACGTGGAAAACACCCGGCTCAAAAGGTGAAAAAACCACGACCTACTACTCAGTAGGATTTTCCCAAACATCCACTAAAATCACTGAGCCAAAATAGCATTTACAAAACTCTTTGTAAACCTAAGGATTAACTCTAATCCCGGTGTGGCACATAACCTCAACTGTTGCGACAAGTTAACTCTAACTTGAATGCTAAACGTACCAAAATACAATTTGCTTCTATGAATGTTGGAAAGGTACAATTTTAAACCACCTACTATGATTGAACTAGACTAAGAATAAACACAATGGAACTGGTTCTTCTATCTTGTTCAAGTAGCTTCTGGAGTGCACACTTTAATCTCACATAAATTGCTTGTAAAACTGCCTTGATCTTTTGCTCTCAATTTAACTTTAACTTCTGCGTATTTTTGCATACCTATAAAAGAGAACATATTACTTTTATAGAGTTAATAATCTGAGTTTGATAAAAACTCGAATTGCTGATCCTTCATCAAATTCGAGTCCTTGAACAATTCAAACTCCAATCCTTATCCTTGATACAGATATAGTTCTCTTCACATATGGAGACTTCAACTCCTTATCCTATGAAACATGTTCGATCAACTCAGAAGATATTGTTGCTAATCCCTGAGAGTTATCTACCTCACACGCATCTCACATGTATAAGTATATAACACTGTGTCTCCCATGATGAACCTGGTTCATGATAGAGTTTATTTTGTCAATCTTCAAAACATCATCTGGACTTGGGCCAACAAATTCTCCCTTTTTGATGATGACAAACTCTATGCTTTTATTGATTAGAGACCTGTGGAACTCAGCTTAATTTTCACACTTTAAATTAACTTATCATTAAGGACCAGGTTTAATCAAGTTATAAATATCACTTTATTTCAGACTACAAAAAACTAAAGCACAATATCTCTTTCCCCTTTTGGCATCATCAAAAAGTTGCATATTATATGATTCCCATATGTTAATTAGTACTCATAGCCGCTGGGGCAACTGCAAGTGAAAACATGATTCAATTAACCAATAATCAACTTTACAAAGAATTTAACAATTAAGATTAGAAGTTCAATAGAACAAGAGAAAACAAAGCACATTGTCATTGATTAGGAGGTGTTTCTCTCGTCGGGAGTTCTCTCCTTGACTACACCCTCCTCGGCTTTGTTACCCAAACACTCATCCTGAGCAATCTCTTCCGGTTCAGCAGTGTCCAGATCTGGCCTCTTTGCCTCTTCTTGTTCAGGGTCCTCTAGAACCGCAAAACGGTTCAGGCTGACTAGGTCCAGTTGGGTCATTCCACTCGCACAACTAGTGTCCAGCCCCCCTTTGCTATTGTCACTACTGGTACCTGATCCCGTCGGCTCGACATTTTTGCAAACCGACCCTTAGTCAATAGGGCAATTCAAAGAGGAGAACGAGGACAACTGACTACCGCTAAAAGTCAGACTAAGAGTACACATTGTAGGATTGAAAACTGCCGCTGCATACTACCCGGTGCTTGCAGGTCTGACTGGTGCCTTCTCTCCAACAGCTGCTTCAATCAATGTTAAGTCTGACTACGCCCGCAGCTGACTACTTATTGAAAGATCGAACAGGAAATGAAAAGTTGTACTACAACAACTGTAAATAAACATTCCCTCCCCGCTCTGACTTTGATCGACTTGCCCGCACAACGTCTTTTTTGAAAGAAGAGGTCAAGGGGCTAAGTGACTCTCGAAAGTCGTCTTTTGTATCGCGTCAAGAGAAATGACATAGATAAGATCATTGCTTAAAGAGTTTCATTGTCGAATTGATCTCGAAATTGGATCCCAATAGTTGCTGCTGCCCAAAGGTGCTTTATGAAAGCCGGTCCACAGCAGTGAAAGTACGATTGATTCCGTCGATCGAACGAAAACAGCTTCTTGCTTTTTTTCCTCTCTGGCTTGACTACTCTGCTTGCTTAACACAAGTCTTATTTAACCTTCACGGACCACTTCGCTACCCAGCAAGCTCCGGCTCGAAAGCAAGAAGCAAGGGCGCAGCAGCTGTGCGAAGTTGCGCCTTAGCGCATCCGTTTTCTTGCTCGTTAGCGCTGTTTTTTGATTGCAGCTAGCGAGCTTGACTAATAAGATAGAAAGGGCCTTTCTCGCTTGTTTGAAGCCATATAAGGCTTTCTTCAATCAGCAAGCGAAGTCTGATAGGGCTTTAAGAGATAGGGACATACGCGCAGCGGTAAGAAAAAGTCACTCAGTGAATCGGTGGATCACACACTTGGAGACAGGGACAGGGGCATGCCTGACTCTTTAGAAAGTATACAAGTGTTGAAAGAGTGAAGTCTGGGGACAACGGTAAATGTGAGGAATGGCACCTCCTCCCTACTAAAGAAGTTCGCAAGCAAGGGACATGCCGAACACCTACCTTTCCAACTAAGTCCAAGGCGAGGACCCGTTAATTGACGATGCGTTTCGTCGTCAGCAAGCGGTGGCCGACAAGGCCCCTTTCCCTAAATATCTTGGGAAGCGAAGAGGACATGTTTGAAACTCATTCGGTAATCTTCTCCTGAAGGTAGGCATTTCCCCAAGGCACAAGCCCCCATAATATAAGCACTCTTTCAGTCAAGTAATGCCTTTAGAGCCTATAGTATAGCTGAGTAGCTAAGAGCTTATGGTAATTGAAAAAAGTAGGAATCGACTTCTTTTGTGTTAATGGGGCTTTGAGGGATGTCTTCTCTTTCCCTTATCAAGCAAGTCACACCTAATCGCCCTTGATGCCATCTTGATAACTGGACTGAATGTTTCATCATAGTCTATACCCTATTGCTGGTTGTAGCATTTGGCTACCACGCGATCCTTGTAGTGATCAAATCAGACCATAAAAAGAAAAATAAACATTCAACCATGAGTAAAAATAGAGAAAAGTCCCGAATCTGGGTCACTGAGGGGGTATTTTAAACTGGCTTTAGGGCTTGGAGTTACTAGAGGGCTAGGTTTGGAGAAGGTTGAACATATTCTGAAGCATTCCATCACTCTTCTCCTTTTCCTTTGCTAGCTCAGCTCTAAGTCCATCTCGTTCAGTTTCTAATTCAGCAACACGAGCCCGTAGCCTAGCAATTTCAGCATCTTTTGTTCCACACTCTTGAACCAAGACTCTAACCTTGCTATTTATAAGAGTCTTTTGAGATGAACCTGGTTCAACTGGGTTAGCATTCACTGGATAGTCACAAGAAATAAGAAGCTTGACACCGAAGTGCTCTTTGCTAGATGCCATTTCCCATTTCTTCAAAGGCACATGTAGCTTTTCCAGAACAGTAGTCAATAGGAACCCATAAGGAGTGGCATAAGCTTTGGAGTTGTTAATGACTTTATCTAGTAGTTTGACAATGAAAGCAAGCCAGTTAATCTGCTTTCTTCTCACTAGACACTCTAGAAGGTCCAGGTCTATGTAATTTGTAGTGTGCATCCTGTCATGTTTGGGCAGCAAATATTTTTTCACAAACTCAAAAGCACATTGTGCTCAGCCCCCATCTCACCTTTCTGAACAAACAGAGCTTTCGGCACATCTTCAGGTGTTGCAGAGTCATAAAAGTTTCTGGTGATTTGGAGTGCATTAGGAAGAGAGTCCAGACAAGGCAACCTTTGCTTAGTATAATCATCATATCCTACGCTGGGAATGTCCAGAATCTCTACCAATTTAGAACATCAAACTGTACCTTGACTCCTTTCACCAGACTGGTAACAACCCCATTCACCACTGTGGCATTTGCCATAAACTCGATCAGCTCTTTTCTTGTCAGTTTTCCATCCAATTGAAAAACTATGTCCTTCCACCCTTGTGCATTCAGGGCATCAACCAATCCTTTCATGCCTGGCTCCTCCAGGTCTTTGAGAATTCTTCCTTTCAAGATCTTTCTCCTTCCAAAGAGGACAAATCTATCATGTTCCTTTTTAGATTCCTCCTCTTCTTCTTCACCACTCCATTCTTCTTCTTCTGCAATAATTTTCTTTTGTTTTCTCTTCCTGACAGTCCTAGTTCTTTTGGCCAATGAGGACTTAGCAGATATGGGTATAGAAGAGATCTTCTTGGTCGAAGTCTTGGAACTTTTTGGTTTGGGTGTTGGAACCTTTTCAGTTGTTCCTCCTTCTTGATGGACCAGGTCCATCTCCTCTTCTTCTTCTTCAGCTATCTCGATACTCTCCACAACTTTTGCCTTCCCTTTTTCTCTCTTTATCTTCCTGCTTTCTTCCAGTGCTTTCTGCAATTGTTCCTCACTTTGTTTAACCATGCTTCTAGTTGCTCTTCCCTTCGGTAATAAAGAGATAGTAGACTTAGGAGATGACACTTTGCTTTTCTTTGTTGGCTTGGAGTCACTTGGAGCTTTTAGGGAAGAAGTCTTGCGTTTCTTTGGATCATAGCTGGCCCCAACCTTCTTCAAGATGTGAGCTAGGGTTTTCTCACCAGATGAACCACCTTTAACTTGTTGCTTACTCAGGTGAACAAGACCTTCAGCAGCGTCCCCGGAGTTATTTTCCCCTGACTTTTTGCCACTCTCCTCAACATTCCCACAAATTGCAAGAATTTTGTCTTTCTTTTTCCTTCCCTTTTGATTAGATTCACCCCCCCTTCACATCTTTCAAAGTACCCTCTAAAACAAACCTATTTTCTACTTTCTCGACTGCATCAGAAGAACCATAGCATATATTTACCTTTCTAGGGTTTTTTTGATTCTTATATGTGTCAGAAGACCCCCATTCTTCTCTATCACTTGCAGAAATAAAAAGCTTCAGACTCAGAACTTGAGTCGGATGATTACTTTTCAGAGTAATCCTTTTTTCTGGATGGCTCTTAATTTTTTGTTTAGAGTCGTTCTCAGAACACCAGTAGCTACAGTTTTTCTTGCCAAAATCTTTTGCTAGAGGAGTCTAGGTTTAGGATTGCCGCTAGAGGGTGCAAACGAGGATCGGGAGATACAGGTGAGAACGTTCCTGGATTTTCTTGAGGATTAGTCATGGTGAAGGATTTCTGGAAGATTTTAAGGATTTTTAGAGATTTTTAAGAAGAAGGATGATCAGTGGTTTATCACTTAATGATGGTTACGGACCAAATTAGGAGTGTGTGGAGTGTATTTAAAATATAGTATGATTAAGAGTAGTAACGAACACCTTTTTGTAGTGGTCAATTAGGAGTCTAATCCCATTAAGACTCCGGTCTTTAAATGACACTAGTTTTTAGGAAAAAATCCCGTTTTTTCTTTAGAATTCTAGGAGAATGAAACTGGTCCTATGCTCAACGGTTATATTTTTGGAAGTTTGGTTAGAATAGGACTTCTTCTCATAATTGGAATATTTAATTTTCTAACGGTGCAAAGTATAGAAACATACCTGACCTTTTCTCATGTTGTATACTGATGAACCATGTTCTTCAAGTAGAACTTCTCTTGATTATGCCTCATGTATTAGAATAGAAAAAAAAACTTTGTATGAGATCAATGAATTAAAGAAACCTGTCACAGGAGTATACTGATTAGAGTATGAGACTGAGTAAGAATTAGTCTAGATATTCACATAGAGTCAGAACTTCTAACCAACAAAATAATTTATTTATTGCAATGTGAACTGGTTCCTTTTTAGTTGATCTTAATCATCCCTAATTCCAACCTGTTCCTTTCAAAGTTTTCCCTATTCAGTGCTTTGGTGAAAATGTCAGCTATTTGTTTATAAGTAGCACATAATTCTATTGAGTTTAACTTTTTCTTATAATTATCTCTTAAGAAGTGATGTCTAACATCTATGTGCTTGGTCCTTTTATGATGAACAGGGTTCTTTGTCATACTTATAGCACTAGTGTTATCACAGAACATTGGAATACATCCCAATTCAATTCCAAACTCTACAAGCTGTTGTTTGATCCATAGCAATTGAGCACAACAAGAAGCAGCAACAACATATTTAGCTTCAGCAGTAGATAGGGCTACTGAATTTTGCTTTTTGGTAGCCCATGACACAAGACATGAACCCAGGAAATGTGCCATACCTGAAGTGCTCTTTCTGTCCACTAAAAAACCTGCAAATCAACATCAACATATCCTACTAGATCAAAATTACTACCTTTGGGATACCAAAGACACAGATCAGTGGTGCCTTTTAGATATCTCAATATCCTCTTGACAACAGTCAGGTGTGACTCTTTTGGATTTGCCTAAAAATGAGCACAATTCCCTACACTGAAAACAATGTCAGGTCTGCTGGCAGTGAGGTACAAGAGTGAACCAATCATACCGCTATACAACTTTTGGTCAACTAATGAACCAGGTTCATCAATATCTAATTTAGTGGTTGTTGCAGTAGGTGTATCTATTTCTTTGGAGTCCTCTATTTTAAACCTTTTTATAAGTTCTTTCGTATACTTCTGCTGATGGATCATGGTCCTATTTGAGCTTTGTTTGATCTGCAAGCCTAAGAAGAAGTTTAGTTCACCTATTATACTCATTTCAAACTCACTTCCCATTATTTTTGCAAAGTCCTTACTCCACTTATCAATAGTATCCCCAAATATTATGTCATCAACATATATTTGCACAACAAGGAGGTCTTTATCTTTTTCCCTTAGAAAAGAAGTGCTATCGATTTTACATATTTTGTGCCCATGCTCCAGTAGGAATTTTGATAGTCGTTTATACCAAGATCTAGGGGCGTGCTTGAGCCCATATAGAGCCTTGTCCAATTTGTACACATGGTCAAGCCATTCCTTGCTTTCAAAACCTGGAGGTTGTTTCACAAACACTTCTTCCTTGAGGTAGCCCTTTAGGAAAGCGCTTTTGACATCCATCGGATGGAGAGTGAATTCCATATGTGTTGCAAAGGCTATGAGGTGTCCGATTTCCTCTAGTCTTGCAACTGGAGCGAAGGTCTCATAATAGTCAATACCTTCCTCTTGGCTGTAGCCCTAAACTATCAGTCTTGCTTTGTTTCTTGTAACTGATCCATCTTCATCAAGTTTATTCCTGAAGACCTATTTTGTACCAATGACTGATCTGTCCTTGGGTCTTGGAACTAGACGCCAGACTTGACTTCTTTTAGATTGGTTGAGTTCCTCCTACATAGCATTGACCCAATCTGCATCCTGCAAAGCCTCAGCAACATTTTTAGGTTCAATAAGAGATAGAAAAACATCAAATGCACAAAGATTCTTTACTTGTGATCTGGTTTTAACTCCAGATGTTGCATCAATGAGAATTTTCTCAATGGGATGAGAACTTTGATACTTGTGAGGTTCACAACCAACTGGCTTCTACTGAATGTTTCAGCCATTTGCTGAGAAATAGGTTCATGAACAGGTTCCTTCAAGGAGTTTATTTCAATTCCATTTTGATTTCTTCCCCATGTTAGGTTGCCCTGTAAGGAAAGACCTGTTCCATCACATGTTCCTTCTGTAGGTGCCACCTTGACTTGAGCCGATGCTTCACCCAAGTCTTTGACCAGTCAAATGGCTTCATCTTCATGTTCTTGTCCCTCAGAAATAATGTTAGTTTCATCAAATACAACATGCACACTTTCTTCTACACACAAAGTTCTTTTTATTGAACACTTTATATGCTTTGCTATGTGAATAATATCCCAAGAATACTCCCTAATCACTTCTGGGATCAAACTTACCTAGGGAGTCTTTTCCATTATTGTGCACATATAACTTGCAACCAAATGCCCTAAGATGGGATATGTTTGGTTTTCTCCCTTTAAGTAACTCATAAGGAGTTTTCTCAGCAAGAGGTCTAGCCAAGCATCTATTGATTATGTAACATGCAGTGTTTACAGCCTCTGCCCAGAAGCTGTGAGGTAATTAACTTGAAGAAAACATGGTCCTTGTCATATCCTCAAGGGTCCTGTTCTTTCTTTCAACTACTCCATTTTGCTGAGGAGTCCTAGGGGCAGAGAAGTTGTGATCTATACCATTTTCATCACAATATTCAACAAATTTCGCATTTTCAAATTCAGTTCCATGATCAGACCTAATGGATGCAAGTTGATTTTCTAATTGTTTCTGAGTTTTTATAACAGAAGCAGTAAACATTTCAAATGCCTCATCTTTAGATGTCAGAAATAGTACCCATGTAAATCTAGAGTAATTATCAACAAGCACCATCACATATTTCTTTCCACCTCAGCTCATGGTTCTCATTAGACCACAGAGATCCATAAGAACCAGTTCCAACGTCTTGGACGTACTTACCATTTTCTTGGATTTGAAGGATGACCTTACCTGCTCCCCCCTTGCACATGCCTCACACACTTTGTCTTCCTTGAACTTGATATTAGGTAATCCTATTACCAAGTCCTTGGAGACTAATTTGTTTAGCTGATTTAGACTGGCATGTCCAAATCTTTTGTGCCACATGAGGGGATCATTGTCTAACACACTTAAACAAGTGAGTTCATTTTTTGGAAGAGTTAACAAATCTACAATGTAAATATTGTTAGCTCTTTTCCCTGCACAACAATCTTGTCAGTGATAAGGTTAATTATAAAAAATTTGGTGGAGGTAAAAGCCACAAGGTTGCCTCTGCCACATAATTATGACACACTTATTAAGCTATATTTCAAACCATCTATTAGGTAGACATTCTCTATGGAGCGAGAATCAGTCTTGCCTACCTTTCCAACCCCAATGATCCCGCCTTTCTTTCCATTACCAAAGGAGACATTACCTCCCTTTAAGTCCTCAAGTGAAAGGAATTGGTCCTTGTCCCCAGTCATGTAGTTTGAGCAACCACTATCCATATATCATATTTGGCTCCTCCCTCTCACTTGGACCTGCACAAGAAAATCAGGGGTTAGTCTTAGGAACCCAAAATAGTTTGGGTCCCTTTCTATAAGCAAAAGGCTGAATTAATTTCCTTCTTGCCCATCCAGGCAACTTATTCTTTTCTTTAATGAAAACTTTGTTCCTTTGACTAGCCATTTTTTTTGCATTACATTCATATTTGTAATGGCTAGTCTTTCACAGTGTGTGCGGATTTTATTTTCAGGAAGAGTGATGTACTTGTTTTTTGGATCCCATTTAGGAGCTTGAGTCCCATAGCCAAGTCCTCTTCTGTTACTGTTGTGATGCTATTGCACCCAGGAGAGAGAGCATAAGAAGCTTTGTTCTACTTGCAAGTTCTGTCTAGTTCATGTTTTACTTTTCCTAGATCTTCTTTTGCTATCACTCTCATTTTCCCTAGACTCTAGACTTTTACATTTTGCTTTTAGAATCACACATTCCCTAGACAGAACTTCCTTCTCATTATTAATTATCTCAGACTCATTAATGAAGTCCATTAATAGCTCAGCCAGCTTTTCTTTAGACAAAAATTTAATCTTGTCTTTGAGATGAAGAATACTTACCTCTTGTTCATCATCTGATTTTTTGATGGCCATTAGTGTTTGCTCCTCCTCAGCTTCATCTTCTGATTCTTCATCTGAAGTTTCTCCCCAAGCAGCAACCATAGCCTTGGTTGAACTTTTGTTTCTCCTAGGTTGAACTTGTTCCTTCTTCCTATTCCTTCTTCCTGTTCCTTCTTCATGTTCCTTCGTTAATCTCTTTCTTTCTTCCACTAAATTTCCCATTGAGGACGGTTTTTGATTATGTGGTCAGTCTTACTACACTTGTAGCATCCCTCGTTTTCCTGTTTCTCCAGAGCTCTTGTTTTATTGAAGTTTGTACTTCTTGAAGAACCCTTTCCTCCCATTAGATACTTCTTGAAATCCCTAGTGATCATAGCCACTTCATCATCTTCCAATTCTGCACCTTCATCAATTTTGAGAGCTAAACTTCTCTCCCTTTTGGGGGTATCCATCTTCATGGTTTGTCTCCTCATTTCATAGGCAGTTAGATTTCCAATTAGTTCATCCAGTCTGAGGGTAGCAATGTTCTTGGATTCCTGAATGCCAGTGATTTTGCTTTCCCGTGTGACAGGCAGAACTCTTGTCAGAATCTTTTCAACCTTGTCTTCTTCAAGGATAGTCCTTCCAAGAGATTCCAGTTCATTTGTTAAAGTGGTGAATCTTGTGTACTTCTCCTGGATAGTTTCTCTTTCCTTCATAGTAAACTTCTCATATTGAGAATATAGAAGTGTTCCTCTTGATCTTTTCACTTGAGGTGTTCTTTTATGAGCCACTTGTAGAATTTCCCATATTTCTTTAGCAGTTGTACAGCTTTGGATCCTACTGTACTCGTCTGGTCCTAGACTACATACAAGCCACTTCTTGGCCTTAGTATTTTTCTCCCACTTTTTCAAGTCTTCAGCAGTGTAGTCAGGCCTTGTCTTTGGAGCTTCAATTCCTTCAGCATTCTTCTTAATGGTTGCTAGGGGACCATCAGTGAGTATGTCCCAAAGTTCATAATTTTCCCCTATAATGTGATCTCTCGTTCTATTCTTCTACCAAGAATAGTACTGACCATTGAAGAGCGGAGGTCTGGCAGTGGATTGCCCTTCCCAGTTCCCAGGTGGTGCACTCATTATTGATCTTCTCCTAAGGTGTTAGCCTCTTCAAGGATAACCTACTCTGATACCAATTGATGTTCCAGACGTTAATACCACACAGGGGGAGAGGGGTGATTTGTGTGGTACCTAATTTTCGCACTAGAAGAACCTGGTTCTTTTAGATGTACTAACTATGTCTGTTTGCGGAATTAAGCGTGCATATAATAAAGAACACGGAGGTTTCTATGTGGAAAACACCCGGCTCAAAAGTTGAAAAAACCACGACCTCTACTCAGTAGTATTTGTTAGAAAATACGCTTAACGCTAGAGGGGGGGTGAATAGTGTTATAATAAAAATTAGCGTAAACTTGCGGAATTTAAAAATTGCAGGAAAGAAATAAGTGCGATAAGTAAATAAATAAGAACGAACGCACCGATGTATCCTGGTTCACCACAACCCGTGGCTAGTCCAGTCCCCGAGAGAGTCTCTCGAGATTTCCACTAACACTGTTAAGCTTACGGGTGCTCAACAAACCTTTACAAACTGAGGACACAAGCCTCAACAACCTTTGCTCGAAGATACAACACTCCAAGACTTCAACCAAAGGAAACACAAGTTCTTTCTTACAATACAAGGGACTAACACTTCCCTTCAAGTGTATAAAACACTTAGCACTCACTTAAACAAGACTCTCTTAATAGAGTAGATATGAGTAAACAGATACGCTCAAGAACGCAACAACTTTCGTCAAGAATTTTGGTTCTCAAAACTTATGTAATGAATAGAAAGTGATGAACAATAGAGTATGCAAGCTATAGCAATAATATGATCAGTTGTTGTATTTAGAAGACTGATTTGAAGCTGTATTTATAGTTGCAAAACCATGCATTACCGTTGCCTAATTGCCAATTAAGAATTGCTGATTCTACTCAGTGACAATCGATTGTCAAAATGCTACAATCGATTGTTTGCCAATCGTTCCAAAAATCATTCCCAGATTTTACGCTTAACAATCGATTATCTAAGATCAATAATCGATTACTGGCAACGTTCAAAAAATCATTTCCAGATTTTACTTAAAACAATCGATTGTCAGAAATCTACAATTGATTACTTGGCAACGTTCAAAAAATCTTTTTCAGATTTTATTTAAAACAATCGATTATTAAAAATCTATAATCGATTACCTGACGGTTTTTGAAAATATTTTGGCAACGGTCAATTACACAATCGATTATGCTATGAGAACAATCGATTATATATCAGTCTTTGAAAAATCAATTAGACACTGCCTTAATGCACTCGATTGTCAAAGGTACACAATCGATTATTTTATGACTTTGAAAATGTCTGATAGACACTGCCTCAACACAATCGATTGTCATAAGTTCACAATCGATTATTTTGTAGCTTTGAAAAACTTTGATGTACACTGCCTCAACACAATCGATTGTCATGCAGATTTGAAAAATCTGATGCACACTGCCTTAACACAATCGATTATCATAAGTTCACAATCGATTGTCATGCAACTGACTTAACATAATCAATTATCATAAGTACATAATCGATTATCTTAGTCAAGATTTTAGAGGCATGTTTAAAAATCATTTTGACTAAAGTAAATATGCATGATTTAAAATCAGTTTGCTTTAAATTAAATATGCATGATTTGATAAAAATGTTTTTACGAGAGAAGCCAAGTCTTGAGTCAAGTTATCGGATCAAGATCACAATTAAAGAACGACTCATGTATAACTTTATATCTTTGCTTGATCTTGATCTTGTGCTTGAATCTTGTTATATATCAATTGCGCGCTTGTGCTTGGACCTCGTCATATGTCAATTGCGCATAGTTTGTCATTCATCAAAACCTACAAATATGAACACACGTTTAGTATAGTGCCTTGAGAGCGTGTTTCAACAATTTCCCCCTTTTTGATAATGTCAAACTTTAATCGGGATATGCATATTAGAGATTCATAATGACGATTCAAGACAAGTAAAGATATGCAACAAGTATGCAATTAGTTCAATTAGTTCCCCCTCAACATATGAATTCCCCCTCAATTTATGCCAATGATTATTAGTGCATAGCCCCATTTTCTTCCCCCTTTTGCCATTAGCAAAAAAAATAGAATGAATAAGTAAATAACTTGTTTATTTATTAAACAAAAATATGAGTACAACAAAAGAAGACAATAAAACATAGAACAATAAACTAAAGAAATTATTCATTATCATCATTTCCCGCCTCGTCATCCGGCACTGCTTCATAAGGGACAAGTCCAGCATATGGATAATGAACATGGTCAAAATATCCATGGACCTCATATGTCAATTGATTGACAGAGGTGGTCAAAGAAGCAATTTGGTCGGAAATAGATTGAAGAGTAGGTTCTTGAGGCTGACGCGATCGACGAGTTGGAGGAGGAGCAGGAGCTACATGATCGCCGTCATGGGGAAAGGAGGATTCGGAAATTTCCAGTTTCTTGGTGCTCTTTTTGAGCGGACCGATAGAGGTGTCGAACCCGGAGGTTTCAAGAAAATTCATAATAAGGAGGGCATAGGGAAGTGGTCTATCGTCCCCGATGGCATCAAGCATGTGAATTTTGATGAACTTACACCAATTGATGTGAGCTCCGGTTATAATGGCATGCATGAGCTTTGCGTCCTCTTGGGAGAGAGTGGTATGGTTATGTTTGCGAGGCTTGAGGACTCGGGTTATGAAATAGAAAATCAAACGATATTCGGGGAGCATTCCCGTAATGGTAGGACGTCGAGTAGATAGATTAGGATCATAAGCTCCAAGTCCTATTTGGTTTAGGAGAATTTTCTCATCAAATAAGGCGCCGGCTTCTCTAATGTAGCGAGAAATGTTTTCCCCACTTCGAGGAAGATGAGCAATAGAATGCAAGTTTTCATTGGATAAAAGAATTTGAATGCCATTAATGTTTGACACAAGCTCACCATCGTCGTCCTCATGAAGATTTGACTAGAACGCTTGAATCAATGGAGGATTAATATAAGGATAGGTATGATATAACAGGTCAAGAAGTTGACATTCCTTAAGTATGTTTGCAGCGGGGGCGCATGATTCAAGATATTTACTTGTGGAAAAGCGAGGAGGAAGGATGTCACGCTTTTCGAATTTTGTTAAGAATCTAGTTAACCCGGTTTCAGAATTGAATTGTAAAATAGACCCATCTTGGTAAGGGAAATTTGGAGGAGGAGGAGCAGCTGAAGAAGATGCACCATGTCTACCTGAACGGGAACGTTTAGTGTGTCTGCCCGACATTTTGAATAAGTAGAAATGGCCTTTGTAAGAAGCTTGAAAGATTTTTGAAATTTTGGGAGCTAAGATTGATGCTTGAGTGAAGAAATTGAAGGCATATGGTACCTATTTATAATGAGGAAGACGGCATTTCATTTATGGTGAAAATCTGCAGAAATTTATGAGCTAAAACGGTCAGAAACGGTAAGAAAAATTTTCACTGACCGTTACACAATCGATTGTGGAATTGAAACAATCGATTGTTATGGAGTTTTGACTTGAACTCGGAACTGACAAAAATCGATTGTGGGAATCTGGCAGGACCCAAACGGTAACAAATATTTGAATTACTGACAAAAAATAATCGATTGTTGAATTATGGTAATCGATTGTTGTGACACAGTGTGCACAATGATTTTCTGACTTTGGAAAACAATCGATTATATTTTTGAAACAATCGATTGTTTTAGGAAAGCAGTACTGAATGGCCTAGATGGTAATCGATTATGCAGTAAAAAAATCGATTATAAAAAACTGCATAATAAGCATAAAATGTAAATAGTCGATTAGTGATACTTGCTAATCGATTGTCCGCACAGTAAACATGAGACATAAGAAAAAATAATCGATTATTTGTTGTAACAATCGATTGTTCTGTGCCATTGCTTTATAATTCCCCCTACCTTTAGGGCGATACCTGCAAAAGAAAATTAGACGTCTCCGACGCTCAAGTTAGTAATTTGTAAAGAAATAATGGCTTAGATCAATGTGGCCAAGTGAGAACGTGATCTCTTAAGAAGTGTGTCCTAAGGTGTTCTTAAGAGTGTTTCGGGTACTTAACTTTTCTCCAACGTCGCCAATTACCTGTTCGAGAGGGTGATCTTTGATTGTCCTCCATTCGTTAGGAATTTTCGTTTCTTTCTCCAATTGTGGCGCTTCCTCCGATAATTGTTCCAAGATTTCATCTTGAATTTCCTTAGAAGTTTCCTCTTGTACTTTGTCTTGAGGACTTATTGAGTTTAAGATACCTGCAGGATCAAAACCAGAATCCTTTCTCGCCAAGCGAGCATTATTTTCGGAAAACACAATATGAGGGGATTCCTCCACAGTTCCGGTTCTATTATTGAATACCCTATATGCTTTGCTACGTGAGGAATAACCAATAAAAATTCCTTCATCGGATTTGGCATCGAATTTTCCCAATTGATCTTTTCCATTGTTATGAATAAAGCATTTACAACCGAATACTCTAAAATGGGAGATATTTGGTTTCCTTCCCTTGTAGAGTTCATAAGGGGTTTTCATGAGTATTGGCCTTATGACTACTCTATTCAAAGCGTAGCATGCGGTACTCATGGCATCCGCCCAAAAATGTTTGCGAATTAGCCTCATCGAGCATGGTTCTAGCCATCTCTTCGAGACACCTATTTTTCCTTTCCACCACCCCATTTTGTTGTGGTGTTCGTGGAGCGGAGAAGGTGTGCTCGATACCGAGTTCGTCACAAAAGTCCGCAAAGAGATTGTGATCAAACTCTCCCCCATGATCACTTCTTATTGAAGTGACGGTTGTGTCCTTTTCGTTTTGAACATGTTTAAGAAAATATTTGAAATTATGAAAAGCTTCACTTTTATGAGCAAGTAATAGGGTCCATGTAAATCTAGCATAATCATCAACAATAACAAAAGCATAACGATTTCTACCAAGACTTTCAATGCGAGATGGTCCAAATAAGTACATGTGAAGTAATTGCAAAGGTCTAGTAGTTGAAACAATATTTTTCGATTTAAAAGATGCTTTTGTTTGCTTCCCTTTTTGACAAGAATCACAAATAGAGTCTTTTTCAAATTTCAAGTTTGGAAGACCAACAACTAAATTTTGTGAAACCAATTTGTTCAAAAGATGCATGTTGATGTGAGCTACTCTACGGTGCCATAACCACGTATCATCTTCTTTGCTCATAAGACAATCTACATATTCAGATGAAGAATTTTCGAGATCAACCATATAGATATTATCCATTCTAAATCCACGAGAATAATTTTAAAATCGCTATGGCGAAAAACTAAGCATTCATTTGAATCAAATAAAACAAGATTTCCCTTGTCACATAATTGACTTATGCTCAAGAGATTATGTTTTAGACCCTTAACTAGCAATATATGCTTAATGGAAGAGGAGTCATCCTTACCGACCGATCCAATGCCGATAATTTTTCCTTTGTTGTTATCACCAAAAATAGCGCTTCCTCCTTCCTTGTGTTCTAGTTGAAGGAACTTGGATTCGTCTCCAGTCATGTGCTTGGAGCATCCACTATCAAGGTACCAAAGTACACTTGACCCCTTCAAACACACCTACAAAACAGATTAATGAGTTTTAGGTACCCATGCCATTTTGGGTCCTTGGGGGTTAGGCAAATCATAGTGATGTGATTGAGTGTTATGTTTAATGTCGTGTAAAACAAGTAGGAGCAATATGTCCAATTTGTCTACAATAATGACAAACAACATTAGGATTATGCATTCGTCTAGGTTGATAGTAATTGGACGGACGAAATTCATTTACTCTATTCTTGACAATATGACTATTGCGCAATTCATGAAAATCATTTCTCCTACTATTTGTTCTAGGATATACAGCATTTTTAGGATAGTTGTTTCTAGGTTGAAAGCCATTTCTAGGTGTTCTACAAGGTTCAAAATTTCTTCTAGTGTTTGGCCTAGAGTATGCATTATTTCTAGAATGATTATTTCTAGGTTGCGATTGTTGAAAGCCATTTCTAGGTTTGTTATATCTAGAATGAGCGTTTGTTTTATTAATCCTAGGTTGAGCCTTAGGTTGTTGGGGGTTGGCTTCAACCTTTTCTTTAGGCTCATTCTCAAAGCCTATGCCATGCTTGGTCGACTTCAAATTAACAAGAACTTCATTCAAATTTTTATGAGAAGAATTAAACTTATCTAGGGTGCCCTTAAGTCTTTCTACCTCATTTTTGAGATGCATGCAAGAAGCAAGTTTTACTAGAGCTCTCGGGTTTGTCGGCGCTTCTCTTGCCGAAAAATTTATTTTCTTCTTTCAACTTCTCATTTTCCAAAATCAGTTTTTCCAAATCCTTTTCTTTCAAAGAGAGTTGTTTTTCAAAATCTTTTTCTTTTAAAGAAGCATTTTCTTTTATGCTGTTAACAGTTTTGGAAGCTTTAATAAATTCACTATACAACTCATCAAAAGCATTTTGCATTTCCTCAAGAGAATAGAAATTTTTGGAAGAAATTTGACATACCTCTTCTTGATTGTTTTCGTGAGCCATGAGACAAAGATTTGCGGCTTCGTCTTCTTCTTCCTCACTCGACACGTCACCGGAGTCGCCTCCCCAAGATATGTATGCTCGTTGTTTCTTGAAGGGTTTCTTCTCCTTTTTGGCATTTGGGCAATTTGATTTAATGTGCCCGGTTTCTCCGCACTCATAGCACTTTATTTGATCTCCTTGCTTTTTGCCCTTTCGTTCATACTCTTTTCGCATGAACTTTTGAAATCTCTTAATAACGAGTCCGAACTCGTTGTCTCCGTCCTCATCATTTTGAGGTTGGCTTGTGCTTGCCTTGAGAGCGATCTTTTGTTTCCTTTGATCATCAACAAGAGGGTTAAGTATAGTAGATTCATAAGTTTTATGATTACCTCTTAATCCGTCGATGGTGACATTTGAATCGCCAATAGATTCTTGAATCGCGTCGGCCTTGGATCGCCATGCCGGAGTGAGACTTCGGAGAATTTTTCGGACAAGTTCCTTATCCGTGAAGGTCTTCTTAAGAGCATGTAAATCATTAACGATTTTTGAAAATCGTTCGAACATCTCATCGACCTTTTCGCCTTCCTTCATGTGAAACAATTCATATGCATGGGTTAGGAAATCAATTTTAGCTTCCCTTACCTGGTCCGTACCTTCGTACGTAATTTCCAGCTTGTCCCACATTTGCTCTCGCCGTTGTGCAACATGATATTTTCCTGTAATCATCAGTATTTACAGCATAATATAATAAATTAATGGCTTTAGCGTTGTTTTGAACCTTTCGGATATCATCCGCATCGTATTCATCTTCGGACTTTGGAACATCTTTATTTTCAACCTTTTTGGTTGGAATTTGTTCTCCCTTCATTATAACCTTCCAAAGATGAAAACTATTTGATTGAACAAATATTCTCATCCTCTCCTTCCAGTACGTATAGTTTGTACCGTCGAATAGTGGTAGTCGGGTGGAGCATTGTCCTTCACCTATTCCTGCAAAAGAATCACGAGTAGAAGCCATGGATTGTTTTTCTCAAACGGTTAAGTCTTCAGAGAGTTGGGCTCTGATACCAATTGTTAGAAAATACGCTTAACACTAGAGGGGGGTGAATAGCGTCATAATAAAAATTAGCGTAAACTTGCGGAATTTAAAAATTGCAGGAAAGAAATAAGTGCTATAAGTAAATAAATAAGAACGAATGCACCGATGTATCCTGGTTCACCACAACCCGTGGCTAGTCCAGTCCCCGAGAGACTCTCTCGAGATTTCCACTAACACTGTTAAGCTTACGGGTGCTCAACAAACCTTTACAAACTGAGGACACAAGCCTCAACAACCTTTGCTCGAAGATACAACACTCCAAGACTTCAACCAAAGGAAACACAAGTTCCTTCTTACAATACAAGGGACTAACACTTCCCTTCAAGTGTATAAAACACTTAGCACTCACTTAAACAAGACTCTCTTAATAGAGTAGATATGAGTAAACAGATACGCTCAAGAACGCAACAACTTTCGTCAAGAATTTTGGTTCTCAAAACTTATGTAATGAATAGAAAGTGATGAACAATAGAGTATGCAAGCTATAGCAATAATATGATCAGTTGTTGTATTTAGAAGACTGATTTGAAGCTGTATTTATAGTTGCAAAATCATGCATTACCGCCTAATTGCCAATTAAGAATTGCTGATTTTACTCAGTGACAATCGATTGTCAAAATGTCACAATCGATTGTTTGCCAATCGTTCCAAAAATCATTCCCAGATTTTACGCTTAACAATCGATTATCTAAGATCAATAATCGATTACTGGCAACGTTCAAAAAATCATTTCCAGATTTTACTTAAAACAATCGATTGTCAGAAATCTACAATCGATTACTTGGCAACGTTCAAAAAATCTTTTTCAGATTTTATTTAAAATAATCGATTATTAGAAATCTATAATCGATTACCTGACGGTTTTTGAAATATTTTGGCAACGGTCAATTACAAAATCGATTATGCTATGAGAACAATCGATTATATATCAGTCTTTGAAAAATCAATTAGACACTGCCTTAATGCACTCGATTGTCAAAGGTACATAATCGATTATTTTATGACTTTGAAAATGTCTGATAGACACTGCCTCAACACAATCGATTGTCATAAGTTCACAATCGATTATTTTGTAGCTTTGATGTACACTGCCTCAACACAATCGATTGTCATAAGGTTCACAATCGATTGTCATGCAGATTTGAAAAATCTGATGCACACTGCCTTAACACAATCGATTGTCATAAGTTCACAATCGATTGTCATGCAGCTGACTTAACATAATCGATTATCATAAGTACATAATCGATTATCTTAGTCCAGATTTTAGAGGCTTTAAAAATCATTTTGACTAAAGTAAATATGCATGATTTAAAATCATTTTGCTTTAAATTAAATATGCATGATTTGATAAAAATGTTTTTACGAGAGAAGCCAAGTCTTGAGTCAAGTTATCGGATCAAGATCACAATTAAAGAACGACTCATGTATAACTTTATAACTTTGCTTGATCTTGGTCTTGTGCTTGAATCTCGTTATATATCAATTGCGCGCTTGTGCTTGGACCTCGTCATATGTCAATTGCGCATAGTTTGTCATTCATCAAAACCTACAAATATGAACACTCGTTTAGTATAGTGCCTTGAGAGCGTGTTTCAACAGTATTTTCCCAAACATCCACTAAAATCACTGAGCCAAAATAGCATTTACAAAACTGTTTGTAAACTTAGGATTAAGTCTAATCCCAGTGTGGCACACAGCCTCAACTGTTGCGACACTTTCAAGTTAACTCTAACTTGAATACTCAACGTCCCTAATATAATTTGCTTCTATGAAAGCTAGAAAGGTACAATTTTAAGCCACCTACTATAATTGAACGAGACTACGAATAAACACAATGGAACGGGTTCTTCTATCTTGTTCAAGTAGCTTCAGGAGTGCACACTTTAATCTCACATAAATTACTTGCAAAATTACCTTGCTCTTTTTCTCTCAATTTAACTTTAACTTCTGCATATTTGTGCATACCTGTAAAAGAGAACAATATTACTTCTATAAAGTTAGTAATCAGAGTTTGACAAACTCGAATTGCTAATTCTTCATCAAATTCGAGTCCTAGAGTAATTCAAACGCTAATCCTTATCCTTGATCCGGATATAGTTCTCTTCACCTAAGGAGACTTCAACTGCTTATCCTATGCAACCTTTTCAATCAACTCAGAAGATATTGTTGTTGATCCTTGAGACTTATCTACTTCACACGCATCTCACATGTATATGTATAATAACATTGTGTCTCCCATGATAGACCTGGTTCATGACTGAGTTCATGCTGTCAATCTTCAAAACTTCATCTATACTTGGGCCAACAATAATTAATCTGAAAAATCTGCCAACCCAATTCTTAGTAAACTGACTATAAAATCCGTATACGGTGTCTAAATTTGACGATTCTTTTTGTTATGGCTCCGTAATTATGATACGGATCAGTGCTTTAATAAAAATAGAAATCGGAGCTCATTTATTCAATGTGATACAATATATGTTTGAAGAAATGACGCTGAAACATTAGAAAAACGAGCGAAATACAACCCAAACTTATTCGAAATTCACTTGATCCCCTCGAGACCCTGTCAAAACATACCAACAGGTTCCATATCATAATACGGACCTACTCAAGGCCTCAAAACAAATATAACAATATAGAAACGATAAAATGCACATCAAATCAAACTTAATGAGCTTTCGAACTTTCGACTTCCAAAAGCTCACGCCGAAATATATCGAATCAGCCTAGAATGAACCCAAATATTGTACACAAGTTCTAATACTTCATACAAAGCTACTCGTATCCCCAACAACCGAGCAAAGTAAAAATACTCAAAATGACCGGTCGGGTCGTTACAATACTAAAGAGGCAAGTTCTCTTGAAGAAAACCACGACATAACACTTCACAAGGTCTCATGGGAGAGGCTCAGGTACCTAAAAATAATGAGAGAAAGTGATCTCAATAAGTTGTGTTTTTATTGGGTAACTTTGGAACCAAAATAAAGTGATTGTTGGCGATATTGTTGATAATGTAGCGCTCAGTTTTTATTAAAATTGACGAGGATCTTGATCAAATATGTCATAGAATATGGATAGATAAATGATTGGTCAATGAAAAATACGCAATCAAGATTGACTTCACTTGGAAAACGTGAAGTTTTGGACTGATAGTCCTAACACCTGAAAGTATAAAGCACTGGGGTGACAAGATATTTCGTAAGTGTCCCAGTATTGATTATATGAAAACATGTTCTCTTGTGGTAGATGAAATTGCTTTAAGATTTTAGTCTAGCAATACCTAAAAAATTTGATACGCATATATAAAAATTATAGAAGGATTTAAACTGTTATGAAGCGTATTAAGTTTCTCAAGAAATTTATTAAATAATATTTCAGCAAATCCTTATGTGCATTAGAGCAATCATGGCGTACATGATTTTTTTTTTTTGTCCAGTGTAATTGTGCACTAATGTATCTTGCTAAAACTATGTGCATAACAAGATGGTTGCAAGATATGGTTTACTCCTATGTATATTGAAATACGATTAGTGTTATATTGCAAAATAAATCTTTGATATAGATTTGTTTATTCTAACAAATATTGTCAAGGCTTTGTTAGTTATCCAAATGCAAACATTTTCTGAAGTTCGTTCTTCAAACAATCTATTTGAATGTGAGGGTATTGCCATATTAATATTATTTCACAAGGCAGTCAATTGTTGATACTTATCCAAGTTATGCCAATATACTAGCAACTGATAAAGCAAGTGACTCAACATACAACAGATTTGTGACTTTTCCTTGAAGAGAAGATTCTAATAATAGTAAAGGCGGTGGTATTTGGTTATCTCAATTGAAAGAAGGATATATTGAATGAGACAGAATAAAACATATATTTCATCAAAGTTCTTTATTAGACACAATCTTCACCGAATGGTGAAATAGTGTTCAACAAATTTGTTCGCTTGATAATTTGGTGTTCTGTTCAGTGAAGCATGAGCAACCTCAACATTTGAGAAGTTGGTATACGAGATCGAAACACGTCATCTCGGAGAAAAATTGAAATTTTCACTGGGGGGAGGCAACTACGCGTTGTGCTCTTTTTCCCTTAGCTAAGATTTTATGCCACTCTGGTTTTCTTGCAAGGTTTTAAATGAGGCATCAAATAATACGTATACGTGTTCTCTTTTTCCTTCACTAAGATTTTTTCCCACATGATTTTTTCTTAATAAGATTTTAATGAGGCACATAATTTGTGGGCATCCAAGTGGGAATGTTATGAAATACTTATTATATGGATGTCCATTAATAAACTATAACTCCCACTACTCTTCTCTATTATATAAATAATTCCCACTACTTTTCACCATTATAGTTGTAACTCTCACACCTTCTTAACCTCCTCATGATTTTTGCCCATGCTCTTAATAGTTAATACCATGTTCATGATATCCATTTGTATTGTCTCAATGTCATCTTATAGATAGAGGGTTTGGACATCACATTGTATACACTTGGAAAACACTTGAAGAAATAAGAATTTCTCCTCTCTTTTTTTCTACATTCTTATCTATTTACTTGTTTCATACTATTACTTTGAGCTAAGTTTCTTAACATATTAATTTTTATAGCTAGTTTATTTTTTTGAGGGGTAGTTTCTACTGCTTTTGACATATTTTTATGTCTACTTATATATTTTTGGTGTTGCGATTTCTGTGATTTAACGGGACTTTCCTAGTGACTATGTCTAAATCTTTTTTTCATAGTTCTCGTAAAATTTAACAAATATTTAGTCGAGATCAAACCTACTCACTTTTGGCGAATTTAAAAGACTCAAACTGTTCAAGAGTATATTTAAGTGACCTTTTTTAACCTATCCCAAAAATAAGGGACCATTTTTATCTTTTATTATAATATTCATGAAGCTACTTTGCAATTCAGGAGCGCAATTGTCGTTTTGAAAGACAATTTCTTTTCGTTTATATCCTTTTGATAAAGTCGTCCCAAATTTATGCAAAAAATGTTTCCTCTTTATTTCCCCAATGCAATTCAATTCCTTAATTCATTATTTTTATTTCACAACAATGATTATTTAACGAAGAAAGAATATTACCTAACCATTAAATTATCATTTGTTGAAGGGGGATAAGGTTTTGCTATCACTTATACGACAGCAATTTTTTATTTATTCGTTTATTTGGTGAAAGGAATTTGCGCGGTGTTTGGGTGGAGGCTCGCAGGAAAATTAAAGGTCTTGATTAGAGTCATGTGCACAGGCAAAGTTCGAGCCAACTCGTAGATCTTATTCTAATTTCGTCTCTGAACCTACGTAGAATTGTTTTTTATAAAAAATACTTGATTTCCGCTTAACTCTCAATGTAAAAATTTCTATGCAAATACAAATTAATCGAGTTTTAAAGGGAGAGACCTCCAATGAAAATCATATTTTGCAACTAGAAGACTCAAAATAAAAATTTTGCAACTCAAGTATTTCTTTTTAATTTCTATTTATCTTCAAGGTAAAAAAAAAAGTACTCCTTCCATTTTAGTTTATATAACTATTTTTCTTTTTTGGTCCGTTCCAAAAAGAAAGCTCTCTTTCTAAAATTTAAACTTACAATTCTATGATCAATAAAAAATCTTTTATAACCGTACAAATACCCTGAACTCCTTTTTGACTTGTTTAGGATCATAAATTTCAATTTTTTTTAAATTCCGTGTTCCTTCAAACAGGTTCACATAAATTGAAATGAAAAAATATTTCTTTTTTTCGTATACGTATTGAATGAGTTAAGAGATCCAAATCCAAATATACAAGAGATAGACAAAGTTGGGCAATTTCCCCTCAGACGTATACAATTGAAATATTAGAATTTTGTTAAGATAAGACTTTTAATATACCCTTTGAATAATTGAATGCAATATTGTAGTGATTCATTGACGGACAAAAGGGATTCCCACATTTTCCTCCATTTTCTCAGATCTTGACCTCTAACATGCAAGAAACAGTCAAGTGTCAAATCATCTTGACCTGAAAAAGAAATCCCCACGAAAAATTGTTGACGTGGTGGTTCTTTTCACTAGAAAATAGAAAACATTTTAATCCCGATCAATGCTGTAGCATTATTTTAAATTCATCCGATTTGAATTGATATTTTCTTTATCACAATTATTGTAAAGAGACATCTAAACTATTTAGTCTTAAATATATGTATAACGAAAAATAGACCGCCTCAAATTGAATCAAGTACGGATCGATCAGTTAGGCCTTATTATCATTGAAATTCACGTAGGAAAATACTTTTTAGTAAAAATTTTATTTTCACAATTCGAAATCGATTCGAGACCTTTAGGTAAGGGTGGACACATTTCATGCATCCCATCACAACTTTAATGTCATTTATGCGGCTCATAATTTATTTAACACCCCATATAAATCAAACATTCATGTTACTTATCATATGGATTACTTCATGAAAAATGTTTTGCAGAAATTCGTTGGAGAAAAAATTTGTGAAAAAAGAAATCTTGTTTAAACTGCATCATTTCAACTCTTTCATTGAAAAAAGAAAAAGAAATTGAAAAGTTATTTGCGATATAAATAAATAAATAAAGATGCTGTTATTAAACAACAATAAAATATATAGTTTACCCTTTGACTCTATATCTAAATTCCTGTTATACACCTCTCTATTACGGATAATTTTTTACACACCTAATCTTTTAGAAGTATATCAATAACACACCACTTCTGTGTTTGACCATTTTTTCTAAACATGTGTGTGCACGCATAAATAAGGTTGTGGCACATGTCACTATCATAAAAGTAGAAAAATAAAAAGAATCCATCCAAGTTTTATTGAAAAAAAAAAGAAAAAAAAAGGATTTCCCAGTCAACTCGTCGGAGAATCCACTCCGGCCACTGCTGTCTCCTACGCATATCTAATTAAAAAAGGTAAATTAGCTCTCTACTCCCCTATCTCTCCTAAATATCATCGCAAGTGACTATCATCACCGTAGCTGGCACCACTCATTACATCACATTCATATCCATTGAACCAATATCAAAAAATTAAAATTCTAAAATTTTTTGATATAGGTTCGAATTTTGACAAATCCAACAACTGATTCAAAAATTTAGGCCTAATAATTGTCAAAATCAATTCAAAACAAAATTTAATTCAATAAACAAGCCCAACAATTCGGTCCAAATAATTTCCAATATTGTTTTAAGATTTTTTCGCCCAAACACGGATTTGAAAACTCAAGAAACTCCAACAATGGAGGTTTAAAACTTTCTCCTCCCAAATGACAATTTAAAAATTCAACATCGTCACAAATCGTCAAAATTTCTGAATGAAAAAGGAAAAAATAGAGAAGATGACTAAATTACCTTATTTGGATTAAATATTTTAGTGTAAATTTGTTGATTGGACTTTATCTTTTTTATGGTAAAGCTGTAGACCTGATGGTCTTTTCCTTTTCTTTCTCTTGTTTTTTCTTTATTTTTGTGTTTTTCTTTAAAAATAATTTTATTTTGGTTTAATTTTGACAGATGCCACTTAAAAAAGATTTTGGAAAAAAGATTTATCTTTCTCAGGCTTTTATTTTTTGTGTTAAATATGCATATAACAGCTAACTAAAATGATATGTCATTGATATATTTTTAAAAGGTTGAATCAGTAAAAGATTGCATATAATAGAGATGTGTGTAACAAAAATTTAAATACAACATTAATGTAAATTATGTATTTTACCTTAAAAAATCAGATTAATGTTCAAACTCACGATCGATAAAGACCGGAAGAAATGGCCTCTTGATTTTTAATGCCGGGGGCATGCCGCTGCATGTTTCTTCCTAATTTAGTGTTTGATTATTACATTACCTTTGTTCTTATATAAATATTATTACTGAAAAATGTGGTAATCTCTTTGTTAGAATAATTGTGTGCATTCAAATAGATTTATCGATAAATCGAATCGATTATTTGTTATCGATTTATCGATTTCAATTTTGAAATTTTCCTTATCGAGTTATCGATTTTAATTTCGAATTTGTCCTCTTCGATTATTGGTTTATCGATAAACCGATAAGATATATTAAAAAAATAAAAAATAATTTTTTTATCCTTATTCTATGATACTCTTTCCTTTACCCTAAGTTCCTAACCCTATTATTTCATCTACCGCATTTAAGGAATGATCATATTTAAAGCTCGAGGGAATGAAGTTCAAATTAATGCAAGATAGAATTAGCCATGACGGTGTATTTTTTTTATACCGTTGGAGTGTTGGTGACATATATTTGATCCCTTACTTTAGTTCCGTTGCACGTGCTAGTTCATACAATTTTTATGTTATACAAGACATTCGTCTTATTTAGCTTCTTTTTGTCCATATTAGTTAGGCGTACTTATAGCGATATATTTTCCATGGAATTTCGCATTTCTTATTGGAATAATCTATAACCTAATCGATAAGCCCCAAAATTCGATAATCGATAAATAATTATCGATATGGATCACAATCGAATCGATAAATCGGATGCACGCCCTTAATTAGATATTAGAAGCAATAGCCATCAAGGTTTTTGGTGGAACAAATAAGATCTTTTCAAGTTTGAATTTGTTCATTTGGAATCTGGATTTTTCTACTTCATATTTATTTAATATGAGTATTTTTCTTCTCTTTTATATATATTATTTCTTGAGTTCTCTAGGTTTAATTCCGTAGAATTTAACCTTTTTTTTCCTTAAACGAAAGGTATAAAATAAATCAGATTAATAAATACTTTTCCTTTAAATAAGTTTGATGCGACTTCGAATTAATTGGGTCTGACACCAAGTAAGAAACTGAAGCAATAATTAATCACTCATTGAATTAAACAATTCTGTGTATGTATAAATTTATTAACCAAAATAAACAAACGTGTGTATGTATATTGAAATTATATAAGTGTCAGAGAATTTTCTGTTGCTAACATTTTTCTTTTCTCCAGTATTTTTATTATACCTTTGTTATTCTTGTATTTTTAAGTATGTTTTGAATTTTTTTTTTGAGTCGAGGGTGTAACAAAAACAATTTTTCTACCTCACACAAAATAGAAGTAAAGTTTCTATACATTCTGCTCATCACAAACCCTATTTATAATATATATTGGGTATGTTATTGTTGTTAGTTGTGATCGGATTTCTATAAGCTACTCAATGCCGGCAGCTCAGTAGAGCTGTTATTTTCTATTTTTTCCATTATATGTCTCTCTTCCAAATCCAAGAGATTATATTTCGTTTTCTTAAAAAAAAGACTTTGAAAAAGTAGTACTTGATTTATGATTAATTAAGCAATTAAGTACTGTTGAAAGTGATAGATGAAATAATAGGAAAAGAACCTTAAACGCTTCTAGTTCATACTCTCTAAGAATGTTATACTTAAACAACTTACTTAAGTATTTCCAGGTAGATCATTTTTGATCTTTTCTAATCTTGAATAGTGAGTAATTATATGAAGAAGTGAACGTATGTGTTTTGATCTATTCTCATTTGTACTATTCTATTATTATTTTATTCTTCCTTAGACACACAATGTTAGAAACTTAATAGCCAAATTAATCCAGATACACAACATGTACGGCTACTGAAAAAGTAAAGTAAAATATTTAATTAAAGATAAAAGGATCAGAAAGAAAGAATTTATCTACATCAATGCTTATATCAACTCAATTATTAATATAACATGTGCTGAACTTTCATAAATTATTATCACTAAATTATATTTGGAGATTGTTTGGATTGGCTTATAAAAAGTACCTTTTAAGCTAAAAGTCAAAAGTCATGAGTCCGTAATATTCATTTTTTGACTTTTGGCTTATTTTTGTATTTTTATGCTTAAAAGTAAGTGCTTTTAAGCAATTTTTATCATTACCAAATATCACACAAACGAAAAAGTATTTAAAAATTAATAAGTACTTAAAATAAGCTAATCCAAATACCATCTTAATTAATATGCATTCTTATCTCAATTTATAACTTAATCTTAATAAATTTCACGTACCTTTATAAATAATAACTTAAAATAAATTTTATTGAATCCAAACTATCTCTCCAAATCCTTCCTTTTGAAAATCTGACATTCATACGGCCAAAACTTATGAATTAAAGAAGCCATTCTCAAGAAGCTCCAAATCTTATGGACCAGAATGGTAATATTTCAGAAAATAAAGGGTATTAAAGGAATTTGAGAAAAGCTCATTACGCTCATTCTCATATCGACGTAATTTGCAACAAGAAACCATATCTGGGACCCACCAAACCTCCATTGAGACAATGACACGTAAGAAGCTGCATAAAAACAAACAAACGATGTCGTTTAGTGACCAGCTGTTTTAGCTTAGACGTAGCTTAGTAGCCGACCTTTGTGCCTACAAAGAGACGCAAAGAACATCCAAAGTAACGTAAGCGCCAAACCCATACCCTTTTTCTCTTCGCCTTTTTTCCCATTATCTAACGGCTGATATTTAGCCTCAGCCACCTCATTCTTTATCAGCCGTTTGATTTTACTTGTATTAGTTAAATGCTTTTGTAGTTGAATTCTAAGTTGCTGTTTGTTTAGGTTAGGCCTTCCTTCTTCCTTTTCCAACCCCACTTCCTCAATTCTCTCTCCCTCTCTCTTCCCCTAATTCTTCTCTGGATTCTTCACCATCATTACAAGAATCCAAGAATCCCTTTGTCCAACTTATTCACATTACATTGTTTCTTGATTCTTTGGCCGTGTGAATAAGGTTTTAGTCTGAACAGGTTGCAATAAGTCGCTAGTCGAAAGTTTAGACGGATTACAAGTCTTTCTCATGACAATGCTGGTTCCTCCCTGGCTAGAACCTCTACTGAACACTGCTTTTTTCTCTATCTGCCGGACGCACGGTGACGCTGCGCGCAGTGAGTGTAATATGTATTGCTTAGACTGCAATGACAATGCGTTTTGCTTCTATTGTCGCTCGTCCAAACACAAAGACCATCAAGTCATTCAGGTATTTTAATTTTGTTTGATTCCCTTTGCAACATTCTTTTTTCCCCTCCAAGCATTCGAGGTCTAAAACATCCGTCTTGATTAATCTGAATTCGCGCAATACAAAGTCCATTATATAATAGTAGTATTATTTTGGTTTCTTAAATGTTGACACTATGAATATCATTATGATCATGTCTTCATTCTTGTAATGCATCTTTTCTTACATGGTAAGTATCCTTATTGTTTCAATTGTTTAGAAAAAAGTTAGGTATGTGGTTTGGACATTATTTTTCCACCAAATGCGGTTGAAATTAATTAGTAATGTGCACTTTTTTATTTGAAATAGATAAGGAGATCTTCATATCATGATGTGGTAAGGGTTTCAGAGATTCAGAAAGTATTGGATATAAGTGGAGTGCAGACATATGTAATTAACAGTGCGAGGGTTTTGTTCCTAAATGAAAGGCCACAACCAAAGAGTACTGGCAAAGCAAGTTCTCACGTTTGTGAAATATGTGGGAGAAGCCTTTTGGACACTTTCCGTTTCTGTTCTCTCGGATGTAAGGTAAATTATTTACTTATTTTCTCCCCATTTCTCTTTATTCAGTAATACTTTATTATGTTAGTGGAAGGGGAGCTTTGGAGCAACGGTAAAGTTGTGTGACATGTATGTTACGATTTGAACCGTAAAAGCAGTCACTAATACTTATACTAAAATATGTTATTTACATCACATCCTTTAGGGTGCGATCCTTCTAAGGATACCTTGTGCACCAGACTACATTATTAACTAGCTATCTTAGCCACGACATAGCATCATTCATACATCATAATTCATGACCATGTCCCACTCTCTTCTTCATATTTCACTTCTTGATCACCATCATTGATTGTAACTCCTTACCAAAGAATCATCTCCTATCATATCATATGCTAACAACTCAAAAATCGTGGATTGGCATTTTATTATACACATGTACATAGAAATAGGATTGAGCTAGTTTTTAAATGAGGTTTAGTTGAATCCGTCTCGCCGAGAAACATTGTATAAATAGTTGTATAAATAATTTATTCGTAATCTTCTTTACGTAAGAAAAATTTATAATATAGTAATAAAACTTATTTAATAAATATTTTAGGTCACGATTTCAAACTTTGGATCTTTTGAATCCCCTAATTAAACTTGTGACCCCCCAAGTAGCCACATTAGGATCTAAGAAGGTATAAATGTATATAGATATATACCCATGCCATCTTTTTCATGAATATAAGCTGCCTAACTTTTGATGCTATTATTGCAATTTCTTTTTTGGGCACACAAGGTATACACTACATGTTGATTCATCACCAACATAGGCCAGTTAATTTCCCCATTAAAGTTATGAATTATGCTTTGAAAGATGAGTTACATTTTGGATTATATCAACTTTTTTTAATGACTTAGCTTGTAGGAATAAAGAGGAATGGAGATGCAAGCTTTATCTTAGATTCCAAGAATGAAATAGCATTGCAAAGAGGTGAAGGGATATCATCAAGAGAAGGAAGAGTGATTCCATCATCAAAAAGGGAAGAATTATTTGGAGATCAATTGCGTGAAGGCTCACAACATGACATATACCCAACCACCCCTCCTCCGCCACCTTCAAATTCTAGAAGAAGAAAAGGCATTCCCCATAGAGCTCCGCTTGGCTCTTAACATATATAGATACAACAATAATTACGTCTCAAATTCGAAAATATTCATTTTGAATATCCTTTAAAAAACTATTTTATACAACTCAAAAAATACAACTCATTATTGTAGGTCACATAATAGGGGAAGAGGTGGGGGTGGGGGGAGGTTGTAAAGCTTGATGAAGTTTCCTTTTGAGGATGTTGTGGGGTCTTGAATCAATCAAAAAGTACAAAATTCTCATGAGGGAGAGAGCAATAATGCGCAATTTGTTTATTTAGAAAGTTGGAAGATGTACATTGTAATTAATTAAGAAATTAAAAGGCAATGCGTTTGTTGGAATCCGTTTTATATGTATAGTTTTCATTGGCCTACCAACCCACATGGGCCGTTTACATAAAGGAACAACCTTTTCCTTTGTTTAATACATGCAAATGGTGGCAAATCAACTTCTATCATTTTACTTAGTTTGATGTTTAGATATTCTGCTCAATGATCTTTTTGGTTTTTTCTTTTCTTTTGGTCATTTGCCTTTTGGTTGTTACCTTTGAAAGCTATGTTTTGAGCTTAGAGATTTTTCTAATATTTAAGCAGTTGGATTGTCATTTAGACAAACAACTACAAAAGGGTGGTGGATTTTAAAATGTGATGTGATGATCCCATCCAATAATGTATAAACAATTGGTTTGGTTGGTATTGAATTTACTAATTTCTTTCCTTTTTTTTTTGGTAATAATAATGATTTGAAGTTGACACTTACACAATATTTAGAAAAGATTCAAATTGATTGTCAGGTAAGGTAGAGAAGCATCTTGCATCTTTTGCTAGTTAACCCAAAAAAAAAAAGTATGTATACGTAGGGTCTGGTGAAGAGACGAACCCTAAGGGATGTGATATAGACACTTATCTTAATATAAATATTAATGACTGCTTTCACGACTCAAATATATAACATATAGATTACACAGAAACAATTTTATTGTTTCTGAAAACCCCTTCATCTGGCTAGTTAACAAAAAGAAGAAAAAAGAAGTTTAAATATTCTATTACATAACGCAAATGTCCGTTGGAATTCATTAATAGAAATACACATGAGATAAGTATAATTGTAGGTAGGGGTGTTCATCGGGCGGATTGGGCGGCTTTTACTCTTAACGGTTTGGCTTAATGGTTATCGGCTTTTAAATGTATTAATCCGTTAGCCACCCGATAAGATATCGGGCGGATTGGTATCGGGTTAGCTCTTATAGGGCGGTTAATGGGCGGTTTATCGGCCTAACATACATGTTCACTAAATATCTCTTATTCTCCTCATCTTAGAAATAATGATTGCCATAAAAAATAATATTTTAAAGGCAATATGATGTAGCTAATGAAACAATCGCCATCAGCATGTAGATTATAAAATAGATAAATTCACTCTTAGTTCAGTATCGAGAAAAATAAAACAGAACTTATCTTCTGTTAGAGGCCACACTACATGTGTACTCATAAGCTTCGGATATAACCAAAAAAATCTGTCGCGCAAATTTTCATTCAGCTCCCACAATGAACTTTTAAAAACTGAAGTGCTCTGGTAAATTCTACTCTCTACACTCCTCTTCTATAAATAACTATCGTTCTCCATTTTCCACAAGCGATCCAAAATGCACAAATTTATTTCATGGGGTGTCGTTCCTCTAGTCATAACCAACCTTTCAATTCTTCTTTTTCCAGGACACACATAGAACCATATATGTATTAGACAACTCAATTCTATCACTAAATTATATATATATATATATATATATATATATATATATATATATATATATATATATATATATATATATATATATATATATATATATATATATATATATATATATATATATTTTATATTCTTAACGGGTTAACGGATTAGCCATTAAGAAAATTGAATAATCCATCCCCAAACCGATAAGCCGTTAATAAAAAAAATTCAATTTGTTCCCCATCCATTAAGCCGTTAAGCCGTTACCAATAAGCCGTTAAGCTTCGGTTTGGATCGGTTTTCGGTTTCGGATCGGTTTTAAACACCCCTAATTGTAGGAGACACTTCCTTTTAATTCAAGGTAGTTTTTGGTTGTACGTACTTTGTGCTTCTTATTTCAGTACTTTTTTGACTTGGAAATAAGGAGGTTAAGTTGGGATTGCGCCATTGAAGTTAGGGAGAAGCTAATATTTTTTTGGAGCAGAGATGAGTTCAAAATTTAATCTTTCTAAGTTCACAATGTCACTGAATTTATTAATTATTTGGGTTACGGGGTTTAAATATAAAATAGATTTCATAATACATGTATAGGGAAAGAGTAAAAAGGCAGGGAACTGTTGTTGCGAAGTATATACGGTCGTCAAGTAATAAAGTGACTAAAAGTTGGATGTCGAACCTAGCAGAACTTCTGATTAACTATTAACTAAATTAGACTATCCTAATCATCTATACAAGAATTAAACCTAGAAGTATTTTATTCTAAACTAAATAAAAACAAATAATAAACTTTGGACAGAGAAAGAGCAGATTTTTATAATATCAATGTAACAAAAACAATCTAGGGTTATGTGCTATCTAACATTCCTATTGTATTCTTCAACTGAATTGACTCACTAATTTATTGAGTTTATTGCTTGACATGGTTAATATTGCTCATAAGAATCTGTCGAGTTCTTACTCGCCTATTCAAACTGACCTAACGCCTATATGTCCATGGAGTTAGAATCCACAAGAACGCATTTATAATTCATTTAAATCAACCAAGCAAGGGAATTAGGTATATATGTCTATCCTAACCGCGAATTCGTTCCCGGATGCCCAGGTTAAAGAACTTGCCCTACTCAATCCTATATTCAATCTAGAATCCTCACTTTCGAGTTCAACTCTAGATTCGAAGATAGTATTCAATTGATGATCAGGCAATCAAATAATTAAGTGCGGGATTGAATAAATAAATCTATATGATAAACTAAGAAATTAAAATTAATATTCGAATAACAATAGTCATGAAAGAACCACAACCCTATTACGTGAAGTTTAGCTCCATATAGCCATGGTAGCAAAATAACAAATAATACAAAGAAACATAAAAAGACTAAGTTTGGAGGAAGACAAGATGGAACCCGATCTCCACGGTGGCTCTGTGCTTGTGTTTTCCTCTAAGACGTCCTACTCCCTCAAAATATCATTTTTGCATGTATATATACCAAGTAGGATTGGAGCCAAATATGTATACCTTCTCCAATGTGAAAAAGGATACTTTTCCCGACTTTGACTAGCGCGGCCGCACTCGTGACTGAGCTAGTGGCCGAGCTAGTGGCTGCGCTAGTGGCCAGTATTCTGCCTGACGAGCGCGGCCTGAGCGCAACCGCGCTATTGACACGCATTTACACCATGTTCTGTTTGGAATTTGGAAAAACATAAAACATGAAAGTTGTAGCACTTTGAATTATCTTTCCAACCATATATTGTGAAGTCTAAATAGAATTCTGAGCTAAAGGTTATGTGTATTTTACTAAAAAATACGTAATATAACTACTCGAGTCTTCGTTTGTTCTTAACTATCAAAGTTGACACCCGAACACGATCCTAGCTTAATTCCTTGAGCTTTTACTCAGACTTCAAAGCTCCAAATCACTTTAGTTCATTCCATAACATCTATATAGCTCGAAATTACTCCTACTAGGCATAAAGCACACAGTTAGTGCAAAACACTAGCGATTAAGACTCAAAGTTAATTAAGCATAAATATAATACAATTTAGCATTAAAACATCAAAATGTAAAGTAAGTAATGCACTAAAAATATGGAATTATAGCCAAACATCATTGCCCCACACTTAAATGTTGCCCGTCCTCGAGTCACCAACACTTTACTCTGTCTTTGAGCACTTAACTTCTTAATATATTTGGAGCACACTACACCAATGACCATTGTTGATAGCAAAAATTAAACTCTAAAATATGCAACAATTCCCTTTTTCTCATACTATTTTTAAAAATTATTTACAACAAAGAAAAAATGCTCATGACAATCCTAGCCCCAAAAACCGACTCAATGTCACGATGCATTCATAGCTTGAATACCCAACGTCGTAGAGAAGTCTAATAATGTTACCTATCCCTCATGAAGCCACATGCCCTCACAATAAGAACAAGAGAATACGTTGAACCCACATAATTAAATTTCATAATTAAATATAGTTTAAAGACTCATATATATATCAAAGAAATCTCTCACTCTCACAAAAGAAGTCACATACAAGCACTTGGTACCATAGGCTTGCCCATAATGTAAATATTTACCAATGTAGGCTCACTCAATCTAAAATCAATTAGAACTTTTTCATGGTTATAATGTGAGCTAAGGGACGGGTAGGATATATTTAGGAATAGTGACTAACCCTCCTAAGCACTTTAACACACCACATAATCAACTTTAAGCGCAAATTCTTCAATCCACTTTACTTTCACAAACAATATCACCTCAAAAATGCTCCCTTCTTTTTTAAGCACTACATTAATTCATACCTGCTAGCAGGAACAAGACAATAATATATTCATCTCTATTTTTTTTCTTCAGATTATTCTTTTTTTTTTAATTTCCGCTAGTGGTGTATTATTTTAAAAAACAAGTGCATCTTTCATCCTTTTATTGGTTCCACTCAAAATCCACCCCGCACTTAGTTCCTTCTTGCTTCTTTTAGCATTCAACTCACAACTAAAGTGCTTTAAGAGGAAATGGATCATAACAATGTCAATTAAGAATAAAAAGGGTATAGGCTTGTTATATGGGTACCAAATAAAAGCCTATAGCTTCAAAAGGGTTAACTAGAGATAAATTTTATAGTGGTAAGAAATAAAGCTGAGAGATCAAAGAAAGCCTAAAATCATTTTTTAAACCAAGCATCATCTAAAATTTCCTTCGACTCACAAACCGGGCAAGTTCTAGACACAAGTACAATACATGGACTACACAAAAACCTCACCACACATGGCACATGATTCACTAAGGACGATCCCATTTCGAATCTCAAACATATGCAAGTATTCTCGGAGTCACGAGATATTAAGCATTAAGCACAAAGTGAACATAAGTCAAGAAAATGAGACATAGGTGCCACAAAACATGCTTATCCAAGTAAGCAAGGCATCATCAATAAATTCAAATAATAGGGAAGATACTACACATGCCAAAGCCTAAATATGCTATTATAAAAAAATTCAAGGTTACCTAGGTTTATCTCATCTTTCTTCCTCCATTTTATTCCCTAAATTACTCTAAAAGAAAAAAATGTCAGATTCAAACTACATCCCATGGAAAAGAATCGAGGCACAAAGAAAAACCACGTGGGATTATTACTACCTAAAGAAAGATAAAAGACATATTTTTGCATTTTTTTATTTAGACTTTAATCCCTTAAGAAAACTGTCTAGGAGATCCATTATCGGGAAAAGTCCAAAATTTTGAATTGTTTTTTTGTAAACAAAAATTACTACACTAAGAAGGAGTACTCTAAGCTAACATAGCACAAAAATCATCCATACAATCTCCTCACCCCACACTTAAAATTGTGCAATGTCCTTAATGCACACTAAAAATAACAAGAGGGTAAAAGAGACTCCCTGGTAGGCCATAAGCCGAAGCATTAGCAGCTCACGGGATACTCAAAATTTTCCAAGGTGTGATCCTTTGTACGGGCACCCCACACTTAATTCCAACCATATGGCTCACTTTTGCACACTTCTTATGGCTTTGCTCCCTATGCTCAAAATCCTACAACAACACTACAAAAATAATACAATAAGAAAAAAGTAAAAAATAAAAAGAAAGCAGTAAAGCTCGTTGCTGATAAGTTAGGATTTTAACGTGTTTATGCCCCTACTTGCCTATGCTTTGAGTATAAATTGCTACAAAATAGTCCCGAAACGCTCACAAATTGTGCTTGATTGCAGGTTTGACGACAAAGTGATGAAATGTTAAATATCGGATCAATAAGGAGTGAAACATGCTCAAGTGCCAAAGACTAAGTAAAGTAAAGAAAAGAGGACCTAGTGCAGACCGCGTGAAATCAACCGCGGCTGCACTAGGAAATTCAAAGGCATGACATAATCAGGCTAAAGGCAACGCGATCGCGGCCGGATTCACACGGTCCGCGTTTATGCTTCGCGACCGCTTCACACATTTGTGCAGTCCACGTGAATGAGATTCAGAGAGGTTGTCACAGAGCCTAGTCAAACTACGCGGCCCGGGGTGGTCGCCACGCGTCCGAGCCAGACCCCTTCCGCGGACGCACTACTCATTTGTGCGGTTCGCGTCCTCCAGTTCAAAGAGTGAAAATTGTCAAGTCAAAGAGCCAGCGGCGTAGGTTGCTTTTGTGTGGCCCCCACTAACCCCACAGGGATATTTTATTCAGTTTTTCGATCCTAGTATAAATAAAATATTTTACCATTTTTAGGGAGGTGGGGGATATTCAGAAATGCAGCTGAGCACCTGGGAACGACATTGTAGCCATTTTTGGTATTTTTGGTCTTCATTAACAATAGATTATTGTATTTTCTTATTAGTAATTAACTAATATGTTTTTTCTTCTGTTCTTTTTTTTTTAATTATGTGTAGCTAAACCCATTAGCTAGGATTGTGGCTCAACCCTAGTGTGGGTAATTGATGGGTGTTGCCATCTAAGGTTAGATTGATATTGGGTGCTTGCTATTTGCGTTGATTTTATGTTTTTATCTTAGAATTGGTGGTTGAAAACATTGATTCAAGTTTAGTGGGTTTAACTCTTCTTGAGAAAGAGAGTCTATGACCCAAAAATTGACCCAACAAGGAATTGTATGGACCTATGAGAAATGATAGTCCCAATTAACGGGTTAAATTTCGAGAGAGTAATCACCCTACTTGAACCCTAATTGCTTGGTCTAACAGGACTACCCAATTGGTTTGGAGAGAGTCAATCGGGAAAAATCACTCTCTATACCGAGAGGTGTGAGAGTTGGTACAATTGTGCAACGATCATATCATAAGCCCCAAGCATGTCAATATATCCTTAGTAGTTTCTACCCGTTAATTAACCACCTAGGAGATGCCACGACCCTAGTGCCTTTCCCTTATTAGATACGACTTAGCAATATTCTCTTAGCATAATTTAGCTTTAATCCTTAATTTTATAATAGTAGTTATTAAATCAAAAACCCAAAAATATTTGAAGTGACATTAGAAGTACAAACACATCTCTAGGCTAGACAGAAAATACAACTCCATTACTAGCTCCCTGTTGAAATTCGATCTCGATCACTATTCGGGTAAAAGCTATTGCGACCCGCTCTTCCTACCTGTGTGTAGTGTTGGGTTGGCAGCGATCACTTTTTGGCGTTGTTGCCTGGGAGCTTACGGTGTTGACTATCTATTTATTTAGTTTTGTGTTTTGCTTCTCATTCTTTCTTGTGTATTGATTTCATGTGTGTCAATCACTCAGGTACACCTGGCTCTTAATGCAAATGATACTTTTGGAAATGTCATGGCGGGGGAGGAGGTAGATGATCTTGATCAAGAAGAGGTTACTAATTTACCTCAAGCTCTATGTAGAGGCCGTCAGGCCAATGCAAATGACAACAATCCTATCCCAGACCCTCCTCCGCCATCGCCAAAAGTGGACCCAAGAGTTCTCCCAAATCAAGGATATGCGAGTGCTTTTGTTCCTCCCCGAATCCGGGCGGGGAACTTTCAAATCAGAAATGTAATGTTGACCTTGCTCGAGCAAAGAGGGTATCTCACGGGTGCCTCCGATCAAAATTCCTACAAGCACTTGAAAGGGTTTGTAGATACATGTTGGGGTAGCAAGCAGATAAACGTGTCCGAGGATGCTTTGACATTGATGCTCTTCTCATTCTCTCTTCGGGGTAAAGCATTGGATTGGTTAGAAAGTCTCCCCAATCATTCCATTAAAACTTGGGATGAGTTGGCAGATAAATTCATTGGCAAGTTTTTCTCACCAAGTCATATGGAGGCGCTTTGGGATGAAATATTAGCCTTCAAGCAAGAGACAACAGAACCTTTGCATGAAATCTGGGAGAGATATAGAACAATGGTGAAGGTGTGCTTTAATAATGACATGAACTAGGCGATGACCTAACAAAACCTTCTATCGGGTCATCATCACCACGAATCAATGCATTGTGAACCAATTAGCCAGAGGGAAATTTTTGAAACTTTCATACCAAGAGGCATGTGATGTACTTGCTGAAATGGCCGACACCTCTTCGGCATGGAAAAGCCGAGCAAATATGCCCCAAGGTGACCCCATGGTCATCCATTTATACAGGGAATTGCACGATCATGGACAAGCTATTTCCGAGCTTACAACAACTATGAATCAATTGGCGAAGGCGCAATTACAACAAGTCCAAAACCCGCGCCAAGTCAATCCAATGGAGGTGTCTCGATGTTGAAAAGGAAGCAAAGAGGGCAATAACAACCTCAAGGTAATTGTGAGCAATTGGACAACAACAATTATGGTGGTGATTATTCGAATGAGTGTTATGATGATTAAAGTGAGGAATGTCAATATGTCAATAACTACCAAGGAAATAGAGGAAATCAACAATGGCGTCCCCAAGGAAATTGGGGCAATCAACAAGGCAACGGAAATTAGAATAGTAACAACACACAACAAGGTGGTGGCAATTGGAACAACAACAACCAAAGCGGTAATTGGGGTAATCAAGGTAACAATCAAGGCAATTGGAACAGGAACAAAAATAATTGGAGCAACAACAATAATCAAGGAGGGTGTAACAATAGCAGAAATCAAGGCAACCAAGGGCAAGGTTTTCAAAGGCCCCCCATGTACCAACCACCAAACAATCTACCCCTTTTTCCTTCTCAAGGTCCGAGTTCTTCCCGGAAAGATATGGGGAGAATTGAAAGTATGTTCGAGCAACTGATGAAAAGGATCCAAGATTCAAATGCACAATTGGCTTCGCATAACACATCTATCCGGAACTTGAAAGTGCAACTGGGTCAAATTTTTCAAGCTTTGAATACCCGCCCCAAGGGTGCCCTACCAAGTGATATGGTAGTGAACCCTAAGGGTGGGAAAAACAACCATGTAATGGTAGTTACAACTAGAAGTTAAAGAGGCTGTTGATATGCACGCCTCAAGAGAAAATTAAGTTGTGGATAATAATGTTGGGATCCAAGAAGATATGGGTCCGTTAATTGTTGAAGATGTGGTTAAACGAAATATGAAGAATGATGTGCAGATTGATATTGATAATGAGGCCGAGGTGGAAAAATAAGATGTCGTGAACCCATCTAGGGAACACATGATTGATATATCCGAGCCGGTGGTGCCCAAAGCCAAAGCACCTTTTCCTAGACCACCTCCATCTTATCCTCAATGGTTAGCGAAGCACAAGAGTGACCATCATTTCAAAAAGTTCATTGACATGATGAATAGCCTCACAATCAATGTCCCTTTTGTTGAGGCACTCGAACAAATGCCGGGATATGCAAAGTTCATGAAGGATTTGGTTACAAAGAAGAGGTAGATGGAGTGTGGAACAAATAAGATGACTCATCAAGTGAGTGCTATTGTACATTCCATGGCCTCAAAGTTAGAGGATCCCAGAGCTTTTACTATCCCTTGCACTATTAGAAGTACGGATGGGGGCTAGTATCAATTTGATGCCGTACTCGATTTTCAAGAGTTTGGGGATTGGGCAACCTTGAACCACTTAAATGAGACTTCAAATGGCGGATCAATCAATGAAACAACCTTTGGGCATAGTTGATGATGTACATATTCGGGTGGATAAGTTTATTCAACTTTATCATCTTGGATTGTGAGGTAGATTATGAGGTACCGATCATATTGAGGAGACCTTTCTTTGCTATGGGGAAGGCATTGGCTGATGTTGAAGTGGGTGAGTTGACTTTCCGTGTTGGTGATGAGAAGGTGTTTTTCCCGGTATGCAAATCCATGAGGCAACCCAATAGCACGGAAGTGTGTTCATTTGTGGACATTGTCACAGTTTTGATAGTGGGACACAAGTTCCATGGTAAATGTTGAAGATCCTCTTGAAGCCGTGATTCTTAACATGGATGTAGATGATGATGCTAGTAGTGGATTGCAATTGTATGGTATGGGTTCATATTCATATGGGTCTAGGAAGTTAATCTTTGGATCTTGAAAATCGCAAAACTCCACCAACAAAGCCATCGATTGAGGAACCACCAGTGCTGGAGTTGAAGCCACTTCCTCCACATCTCAGGTTTGAATTTTTGGGCTCTAATACAACTCTTTCAGTTATTCTTTCTTCCCGCCTTACTAACTTGCAGGTCGAGGCCACTTTGGAGGTGCTTCAAAGACGAAAAAGGGCTATAGGATGGACTCTGGCGGACATTCGAGGGATAAGCCTCGCCTTTTGCATGCATAAAATCATCATGGAGAAGGATGAAAGGCCTTCACTTGAACAACAAAGAAGACTAAAAACAATGAGAGAAGTGGCAAAAAAAAAGGTTATCAAGTGGCTTGACACCAGTGTGGTTTATCCAATTTTCGATAGCTCACGGACATCTCCAGTCCAGTGTGTGACAAAGAAAGGAGGGATGACGGTGGTGACAAATTCCAACAGTGAGCTTATTCTCACTCGAACCATTACCGGGTGGAGAGTTTGCATGGACTATTAGAAACTCAATTAGGTGACTCGGAAGGATAATTTCCTGTTGCCATTCTTGTACCGAATGCTTGATCGCCTTACGGGGTGAGCTTTATATTATTTTTTGGATGGTTATTTGGGCTATAATCAAATCCTAATTGCCCTGGAGGACCAAGAGAAGACCACTTTCACATGCCCATATGGTACATTTGCCTTCTCCCGGATTCCATTTGGGCTATGCAATGCTCTGGCGACCTTCCAACGTTGCATGATGGCCATTTTCACCGACATGGTGGAAGATATATTGGAGGTATTTATGGATGACTTTAGTGTGGTTGGTGACTCTTTTGAAGAGTGCTTGGTAAACTTGGATAGAGTCTTGGCCCGATGTGAAGAAACTAATCTTGTTCTCAATTAGGAAAAGTTCCACTTTATGGTGGAAGAAGGTATAGTATTGGGTCACAAGATTTCTAAGCATGGTATTGAGGTAGACAAGGCGAAAATCAAGGTGATTTTGAGGCTTCCTCCCCCTACTTCTGTAAAAGGGGTGAGGAGTTTTCTTGGACATGTCGGGTTCTACCGGCTGTTCATCAAAGATTTCTCGAAGGTCATGAATCCACTTTACAAGTTCCTAGAGAAAGATGCCAAGATTTTCGTTGACGTAAAATGCATGGAGGCCTTTGAACTTTTAATGCATAGGTTGACCACAACTCTTATCATCACCGTACCCAATTGGAGTTTTCCCTTTAAACTAATGTGTGATGCAAGTGACGTTGCGGTGTGGGCGGTGTTGGTTCAATGAATTACCATAATGTTTAATCCCATGTACTATGCAAGCAAGACTATGAAAGAAGGTCATGTAATTACATGGTAACGGAGAAGGATATGTTGGCTATTGTATTTACCATGGAGAAATTTAGGCTATATCTTTTGGGGGCCAAGGTGATTGTGCACACAGACCTGTCGCCATGAGGTATTTGATGACCAAAAAGGATTCCAAGGCAAGATTGATAAGATGAGTATTACTTCTCTAAGAATTTGACTTAGAAATAGTGGACTGGAAGGGAAGTGAGAACCAAGTTGCGGATCATTTGTCTCGGTTGGATGAAGAAGGAGACCATGTGACAACCTTAAATAAATGATACATTCCTCGATGAGTAACTTCTTTCTGTGTATGTGTGATATGCCATGGTTCGCGGACATCGCCATCTTCATTTAGACTGGAATTGTCCCGTGTGAGCTCTCTTCCAACCAAAGGAAGAAACTCAAGCGGGATAGTTTGGATTTTTATTGGGATGATCTGTAATTATTTAAAATTTGCATGGATCGTGTAATTAGAAGATGTGTCCCGGAAGGTGAACAATTGAGAATTTTGGAGGCTTGTCACACCTCCTCCTATGGTGGCCATCATGAATGGGTGAGAACGGCTTCAAAGGTCTTGAGTTGCAGTTTCTGTTGGCTGACATTGTTTAAAGATGCTAGTGATTTGGTAAGGAGAGGTGATGCATGCCAAAGAGCCGGCGGAATCTCAAAAAGGGATGAGATGCCCCTCAATACGATTCTGGAGGTGGATATTTTTGATGTTTGGGTGTCGATTTCATGGGTCATTTCGTGAGCTATTGTGGGAACACTTATATTCTCATGGCGGTGGACTACGTCTCAAAGTGGGTTGAAGCCATGGTTTTACCCAACAATGAAGCCCGGAGTGTTGTAGCAGTTTTGAAAAAAGAGTATATTCACAAGGTTTGGCATTCCTCGTGCTATCATTAGCGATGAGGGGTCCCACTTTTGCAAAAAGGCTTTTGATTCATTGCTTGCCAAGTATGGAGTAAATTATAAAGTGACTACCTTCTATCATCCTCAAGCTAGCGGCCAAGTGGAAGTCTTTAACCGAGAGATAAAGAGTATCTTGTCCAAAACCGTTAATGCAAATCGGACCGATTGGTCCAAAAAGTTAGATGATGCTCCATGGGCCTACCAAACATCATACAAGACCCGATTTGGTATGTCTCTATATTGGTTGGTATTTGGGAAAGCATATCCCTTATTGGTGGAGTTGGACCACAAAGCTATGTGGGCCTTGATAAATTTGAACTTGGAACGGGATGTAGCGGCAAATCCCCGTTTTGAGCAACTTAATAAGCTTGATGAGTTTAGATTTCATGCCTACTCCAGCTCGTCCTTGTATAAGGACAAGATGAAGTATCTTCACGAAAAATATGCTCGGGGGAAGGAATTCAATGTTGGTGATATGGTTCTTCTTTCAAATCCCGGTTGAGGTTATTTCTGGAAAGCTCAAGTCAAAGTGGAGTGGGCCATTAGAAGTTGTATGTGTGACCCCGTTTGGTGCTCTTGATCTCAAGAAAAAAAATAGTGAAGTTTTCCGAGTCAATGGGCATTGTGTCAAGCATTATTTGGGGAAGTTTAATGATAGCCACATGGCAGCACTCATTCGTTTGAAGTTATGTGTTGGTAAGATGTATCATGCCGCGGCATTAAATCAGGCGCTTCTTGGGAGGCAACCCATGTCTTTTTTTTTCTTTTTTTTTCTTTTCTTCTTTCTCTTTGATTTTCTTTGTAATTTAGGTTTTTTGAGCTAATTTTTTGGGAGATGTTGCAGGAGTTGTGTTGATGCAGTTCAAAAATAAGTGGAAAAAGTGCACTGTCTCTGAAGTTTACCAGTGCAGCCGCAGTGCAGTTTGTGTGGTCGGCACTAGAATGAGCTGAACAAGATACTTTCTGGAGTTTGCATCGCGACCTTAGTCCTGTTAGCGCGGTCCGCGGTGGACCTACACGGTTGCATTGTATTTTTGTGTGGTCCGCGTAGGCTACTTACTGATGGGTCAGACAAACAAACCAAGCGCAATCCGCGGTCGCTTTTGTGCGGCGGCACTGGTAGGTGATTATGGGTCCCACTGGGTATCTATAAATAAAGACCAATGGTCTTATTTTTCCCTTTTCAAACCATGAAAACTCAAAGCCCCAATATTACTGTTCATCCTTCTTCTAAGACCGCAATTCTTGCTTGCTTGGATAGATTGCATTCATTCTTCATAATCTTGGTAACATTTCATGCATTCTTGATTAATTGAGTACGTATTTTCATTTTAATTGTCCACCAGTAGTTTGTAACTTCTCGTTCTTCATTAATTGTTCACCAGTATTTTGTAACTTCGAATTGTTAGTCTTGGGTAGATTTCATATTAGTTTAAAGTTATTTATGATTGGGTAACTCAGAAGGGACAAGTACGTGCAAGAATTTGAACAAAAATGGACGAAAACATGAAACCCTAACCTAGTTCCCTATTCTAGCTCAACGTGGCCCGCAGTCACCATACACGGTCCACGTGGCCCTGACGCGGTCCGCTTTACCCTTTTGCGTGGACCGCGATGCCCAACTTGATTGAAACCTACCTTGCTTCCAACGCGGACGCATTGCATTTCACGCGGTCCGCGCTTGCTCACCGCGGCCGCGACCCTATTTTGTGCGGACCGCGGTGGGAGATTCAAAGAAGACTTTTTCTGGAGCCTTGTTCAACGTGGCCCACGATCGCCTCAGCACGGTCCTCGGTGCCTCCAACATGGCCACACTCCTAATGGTGCGGTCTGGGTGGTGCCTGGTGCTGCAGTAATGTCTGCAGCATTTCCTTCTATCGTCTGCAACTTTAATTCATCCACATGATTCACTGACTGTGCCACAACTGATAATGTTAGATGTTTTTTCTTGCAGATAATGGGAATACTATGAGGAAGCGGTACCAAACAACCCGACCGAGGTGACTCCTCCGGGGAGGAAAAGGGACACAAGTTAAACTCACTCCCCGGCCTAAACTGAAAACAAGGAAACAAATTGTTATAGATGATAACCAATCAGGGAGTGAGTACGTACCCTCTCAAGACCTCTCTTCTGCCTCAAGGCCAACACTCTCAGTCCCAGCTTCACCTACTGCCCAAGCTCCACAACGTGTGCCTTCTGAGTCGTCTGATGGCTCAGTAGCAGGCAGCGGTGAATACTCCACCTCCCCCGTATCTTCAGTATCTAGGGAGAGTGCAGAGAGTGGTACTAATAGTGATGATAAGGTACCGGACAGTGGCGTGCCCCAAGTTGGGGGTGTGGAACGAACTACAAAACCTGAGGTCAAGGAAGATCGAGTTTTCAGTCAAACGGCATTTCATACGTTTAAGGAATGGTGGTCAGTACGAAAATTGATTCCAGAGAGGAGTATCATCACATGTGACCTACTACCATTTCTTTCAAATGTTCATAGACAGTTTCATACCCGAGTGGGATGGGAGCATTTTCGAGATGATTTAATAGATGCCAATGAAAACATGGTGAAAGAGTTCTACTACAATGTAGCCCACGTCAAAAAGGGCTCAATTGTGGCCAAAGTGCGAAACATAAATGTAGTGTTCTTTGGGAAAGATTAAGGATGAGACCTAGTACATTGAGAAGTTGGCAATGGGTGATGAGGTTTGACCATGGGTAGTTAGGTACTTGGCTCACCCGGGTATTGTTTCAAATTGGATACAAGCTGGAGTGAAGATTGTCCGGAGAATATTGAACTCTGAAGCCAGGGGGTGGCTAACGTTTGTGTGCAACCGACTTGATACTACGGCCCATGATCAAACTATCCCACTTCCACTTGCAGTTTTAACTGCTTCTATCATGGGTGAGCTTCCCTATCAATGTGGGAATGTGATGCACCGGGCCATTACTTCGATGGGGGTTGATAGTGATTGGAACTACCCATTTCCTAACACTCTTACCATGTACTTCCACGATCTGAAAATGAAAAATAAGTACTATAATGTGAAGGTAAAACCAATGGATCCATTCTCATGGTTTAGCATACAGGGGACTGACTACCTAAAGGACAAGAAGTACAAGCCCCCAACTTCTTCCCCAACTGGCCAGTCTAAGGAGCCAGTTGCGGTCGAGTCTTTCGTTGAGCCTTCCACCGAGCTTCCATCCATGCCTGTTGCCACTGTTAGTGATGACTTACCTCCAGGACCATCCTCCTCGTCTGGACCCAACACTTCAGCGGGCCTGGGGGTACCTTCCTCTAGGGCTCATCCTTTCATGGCCCGTCAGTTGAGCCAGACTTTAACTAGTTTGAACAACTGGATGTCAGCTGCTACATCTAAGTTTTCTACATTGTCTGCCACAGTTGAGGGCCATTCAGCACCTTCCATAGCTCAGATTCCTCAATCCATTGAGGATACACTGAAGAAGCTCCTGGAAAACTAGGAGAAGATTATGATGACTTAGGATGCCTTGACTAAGGCGGTGGATTCGCATGGCAAGGCTTTGAAGGAGCTTGGTAAGGAGCACATGAAGATGAGAAAGTCAAGGGCTTCCAAGGAGTCGGTGAAAGTTCTAAGGACTAATGTGGACAAGCTATTGGCAGACGAGATGCCTGTAGACTTGCTATTCGGGGATCCAGCTCCAATAACTGCATCAGCACCATAGCCATAACCACAATAGGAGCAGGAGCAGGTACCCAGACCTCCAAGGAAGAGGAGGAAGCTTCCCAGTTCAGTTGGTGCAGTTATCGAGCTAGCGAACCAACAGAAGGTCCCTTCCAGTGTTGCACCTATCATTCAGCCGGTCCAGGAGCAAACCCCAGTCCTTGTAGCTGAGCAGCAGGAGTTTGGGAATGAGTATGAGGATCCCGTACATACAGAGGACTTGGGGACCACTGATGACCCCATGCATACGGACCAGTATTAGGGAGCTTCTATATCTTTTCTTGTGACTTATTAGTGCTTATTTTGATAGTTGGTATTGGGGCAAAACCAACTCTTGTTCATGGGGGGGGGGGGGGGCTACTTTTTGTTTATATATTTGACTTAGTCTATGTTTCTGTGATTTTCTATTTTGGTCTGTACATAACTTTACATTGAGCTACTTTTCTCGTACTTTTTATCCTATTTTTTGGTTTGTATATAAAGTTACAATTCAATATATATATTCATCCTTATTGTATATTCTACCCCTTATTGTACATATTCATTTTGTTTTCTATTTTCACAAAACTTTTCCATTTCTACCATTATAGATAGGCTCAAAGCCTTTTATTTTGTTCTTGGCATTTCCAATAAACCCTTGGTTTTCTTAATGCCTCGGTTCTTTCCAAGGGTGGAGCACTGTGTGAACCAAGTGGCTCTTCCCAATGATAGATTACGTGATAACCTTCTTAAGGATTGGAGTCCGTTTCTTTGATTTTTCTTTTGTTTTTGATAGTTGTAGTTAAGGGTACCTCAAGAAAAGTTTCACTTGGACCTAGCACATTTTTCTTTGATCCCATGGTCAAAGACATAATGTTGTGCTTAGGATGGTGAAATTCGTGGATTTGAGACTCTTGTGTTGACCAAACAATCATCATGTGATCTTTTCGGACCATTGTGTGCTTGAATCGTAGCTAAGGTCGTTGTGGGCCCTCGACTCGATGTTTTCACCAATCTTCTAGCATGATTGGTGAGGAATCGAATTGTGAGTCCAAGTCCCGAGCCAATGGTCTAGAACTTGTCCTGAATGTTTGTTGAGGCAAAATCATCGGTGAAATTTGACTTGAGAAGTGATTATAGGCTCTCTTTGATCCAAATGTTAAGTTGAACAATTCCATAGCCTACCAATGAGATGATCCATAGTTAACCCTTTTAAGCCTTAAACCTTTTCCTTTCAAGAACCATTGCTACAAGACTATACCTGTTCTAAATGATTACTCTCTCTTGCACCCAAATCTTCCCTTAAGTAATGGCAAATGTCTAAGTTTGGGGAGGGGGAGGGGGGGCAAGAAAGGAACCAAAGTGGTAAAAGGTACAAAAGAAAACAAAAGAAAAGGAAGACAATGAAAAAGAAAGAAACGAAAAAGGTAAAAATAAAGACCAATGAAAAAAGGGATTCAAAGAAAGACATAAAGTGAAAAAAGTGAAAAAAGTGTGGAAAAATTAGAAAAATGAGAAATGCTTTGAATTGCATAAGAAAGACTGACAATGTGTCTCTCTAACCCTTTGAAAAGAAGTGAAATACTCAAAAAGAGTCAAGAGAGTTGTGCCAAAATGAATCAAAAGAAGTGCTTAAGGGAAGATTGAACCCACATGAATAAAAACATGTCCTACCCTTACCCAAAAACCTTCACAGTTACTTCACAAAGGCCCTATTAGATCTTGAGTTGAAAGGAACCTACATTAGTGGATACTTATATAAGGGGCAATCTTATGGTACCTAGAGCAAGACTTGTGACCTTCTTCTTGAGAGAGATGACTGAAATCCCATTAACCTCGGTTTGTGTGTCAATACTTAAAAGGTGAGGTTCGCTTTGGGAGAGTTGAGGATCTGGGAGTTTGGGTTCCACAATGACCAAAGTAATTGAGAGAATTTCTTTGATGAAATGCGTCAACTCTTGATGCTCTTGTATCACACTTGATCCATAGTTTTTAAAAGTTAAATGTGTTATTGATGCATTTGTATTAAGGGCAATTGTTAGTCCCAACTGATGTGTGTTGAGGTTGCTTTAGAATAGCTGGATTTACTTGGATTTTCCTTTAAAGGGGTGGGTCTTATTTTGTTTTCTTCAGGACAAGCAAAGGTTTAAGTTTTGGGGAGTTAATAAGTTAAGATTTTAACGTGTTTATGCCCCTACTTGCCTATGCTTTGAGTATAAATCGCTACAAAATAGTCCCGAAATGCTCACAAATTGTTCTTGATAGCAGGTTTGATCGACAAAGGGACGAAATGTCAAATATCGGCTCAAAAAGGAGTAAAACCTGATCAAGTATCAAAGACTAAGTAAAGTGAAGAAAAGAGGACCTAGTGCGGACCGCGTGAAAAAAACTGCGGCCACACTAGGAAATTCATAGGCGTGACATAATCAGGCTAATGGAAACACAGGCGCGATCGGATTCACACGGTCTCCATTCATACTTCGCGGCCGCTTCACTCATTTGTGCGGTCCGCGTTAATGAGATTCAGAGAGGTTGTCAAAGAGCCTAGTCAAACCACGTAGCACGAGGTTGTCGTCGCGCGGTCCTGCGCCAGACCCCTTCTATGGCCGCACTACTCATTTGTGCAGTCTGCGTCCTCCAGTTCAGAGAGTGAAAATTGCCAAGTCAAAGAGCCAGTGCTGTTGCGGTTGGTTTTGCGCGGCCCACACTGATCCCACATGGGTATTTTTTCAGTTTTTCCTGTCTAGTATAAATAGAACATTTTACCATTTTAGGGAGGTGTGGGGTATTCAGAAACGCAGCTGAGTACCTGGGAACGACATTGTAGCCATTTTTGGCATTTTTGGTCTTCATTAACAAGATTATTGTAGTTTCTTCTTAGTAATTAATTAATATGTTTTTTATTCTGTTCTTTTTTTTAATTATGTGTAGCTAAACCCATTAGCTAGGATTGTGGCTCAACCCTAATATGGGTAATTGATGGGTGTTGCCATCTAGGGTTAGATTGATATTGGGTGTTTGCTATTTGGGTTGATTTTATGTTTTTATCTGAGAATTAGTGGTTGCAAACATTGATTCAAGTTTAGTAGGTTTAACTCTTCTTGAGAAAGAGAGTCTATGACCCCAAAATTGACCCAACAAGGAATTGTATGGACCCATGAGAAATGGTAGTCCCAATGGGTTAAATCTCGAGAGAGTAATCACCCTACTTGAACCCTAATTGCTTGGTCTAACAGGCCTACCCAATTGGTTTCGAGAGAGTCAATCGGGCAAAATCACTCTCCCCATTGAGAGGTGTGAGAGTTGGTACAATTGTGCAACGGTTAGCATAAGCCCCAAGCATGTCAATTTATCCTTAGTAGTTTCTACCCGTTAATTAACTACCTAGGAGATGCCACGACCCTAGTGCCTTTTTCCCTATTAGATACGACTTAGCAATGTTATCTTAGCATAATTTAGCTTTAATCCTTAATTTAATAATAGTAGTTACCAAATCAAAAACCCAAAAATGTTTGAAGTGACATTAGACGTACAAACACATCTCTAGGCTAGAGAGAAAATACAACTCCATTACTAGCTCCCTGTGGAAATTCGATCTCGACCACTATTCGGGTAAAAGCTATTGCGACCCGCTATTCCTACCTTTGTGTAATGTTGGGTTGGCAGCGATTATTTGCCTCGCAACAAGCGCCTAATTTAACGCTGTGTCACGACTTGAACCAATTTTTGTCTCCCCCTTGAACTTACGAATTGTACCCCTAACATGGCATTCAGTCTGTGGCTATGCTCCAGAGATAATCGGGCCAGGTAATAAATTTTTCACTCTTCACTTCTCGGCCTTCAGATGAGGAATGTAGTTTTTTCTTTTTGACACAATAAATTCAAGAATATATACACTCTTATATTCACCCTTCAACTCCCTCATAGGCTCAGATGGCTCGATTACAATCTTACTATCTAAATACAATGTGGAAAAATGATTGGAATGAGGTCTAATGCGCCCTAACTCATGAATTTTACTACTATTTGCATCCCCATATTTACACACATTCAAGTCTCCCAAAATAATGTTATCTACTCCCTCATATGATTTTAGAGCAATCTTCTCAATATTGGCATCCTCAAGAAAAACAAGGTCTCGTGATTGGTATTCTCGTTTTAGCTCCTCAATTTGGTCTAGAAGATTTTTTTCAGCTTCACACAATTCATTATTAATTTATTAGGCATTACACGCATCAACCTATGTGCTCAATCTACATCTAAGTTATGTACAACCAAGCAAAAATTATCAATTTGATATGCAAGTTCATCTCTCTCCTTAGACCAATCATTTACTAACGTTGTTAGAAGACAACGTCGTTCCTCATATTCCCTTAATCATGAATATTCTTCTCAATACCAATCTTTCCTCCCATATTCAAATTCAGACCATGCAGAGTTCAGATCATGACAAGCTCAAAAAGACGTGCTATAAAAGTCTTCCATCAACCAAGCATCTTCATCAATAACCTTACCTCTAGATATTCATCCTCAGATGTCATGCTAAGAGAACTAGAAACACACTAAGAGAAAAATCAAATAGTTATAAAAATAGAATATTTACAAAAAGAGAAAAAAAAACTTGTAAAGATAAAAGTAAAAGTCTAATCTAGAAAAATAGTTAATTTCTAAGTCCCCCGAAACGGCGCCAAAAACTTGTTGCGGCCAAAAGCACACCCAAGTATATGCGATTATCAAGTAATAAAGTGACTCAAAGTCGGATGTCGAACCAACGAGGACGTGTGATTAACTATTAACTAAATTAGACTATTCTAATTATCTATATAGGAATTAAACCTAGAAGTATTTAATTCTAAACTAATTGAAATAAATAAAAATAAATAATGAACTTTGGATAGAAAAAGAGCATATTTTTATGATATCAATGTAATGAAAACGATATGAGGTTATGTGCTATCTAACATTCCTATTATATTCTTCAATTGAATTGACTAACTAATTTATCGAGTTTATTGATTGAGAATGTTAATATTGCTCATAAGAATCTGTCAAGTTCCTACTTGCCTATTCAAACTACCCTAACGCCTATATATTTATGGAGTTAGAATCCACAAGAACGTATTTATAATTCCTTTAAATCAATTAAGCAAGAAAATTAGGTATATGTCTATCCTAACCGCGAATACGTTCCCAGATGCCCAGGTTCAAGAACTTGTTCTACTCAATCCTATATGTAATCTAGAATTCTCACTTTCGAGTTCAACTCTGAATTTGTAAATAGTATTCAATTGGTTATCAAGCAATCAAATAATTAAGTGCATGATTGAATAAATAAATCAATATGATAAACTAATAAATCAAAATCAATATCCGAATAACAATAGTCATGAAAGAACCATAACCCTAGAACGTGAAGTTTAGCTCCACATAGACATGGTAGTAAAATAACAAATCATACAAAGAAACATAAAAAACTAAATTTGGAGGAAGATAAGATGGAACCCAGCCTCCACGGCGGCTATGTGCTTGTATTTTTCTCTATAAAACGTCCTCCTCCCTCAAAATAATATTTTTCATATATATATATATATATATATATACACACACACACACACACCAAGTAGGGCTGGGCTCAAATAATTATACCTTCTCCAATATGAAAAATGATACTTTTCTTGGGTTTTACTAGAGCGGTCGGGCTCGTGATCGCGCTAGTGGCCAGTATTCTGCCTGACGAGCGCCGCAAGCGCCATTGACACACATTTTTCACCCTGTTCTGTTTAGAATTTTAAAAACCGTAAAATATAAAGTTGTATCCATTTGAGTTACCTTTTCAACTATATATTGTGGAGCTCCAGTGGAGTTTTGAGCAAAATGTTATGTGTATTTTACTAGACAGTACACAATATGCCTACTCGAGTCTTCGTTTGTTCTTAACTATCAAAGTTGACCCCCAAACACGATCTCGGCTTAAGTCCTTGAGCTTTTAGTCAGAATTCAAAGCTCCAAATCACTTGAATTCATTCCATAATATCTATATAGCTGGGAATCACTCCAACAAGGCATAAAACACACAATTAGCATTAAAACATCAAAATATAAAGTAAGTAATGCACTAAACATAAATCTCAAACTCAATTAAGCATAAATATAATACAATTTAAAATTAAAACATCAATATATAAAGTAAATACTGCACTAAACATCTGAAATTATAGCCAAACATCAACTTTTACGGGTATATAGGCCCGTTTCATCAAATATCGATTTAATAATTCAACTACTGAAATTTAGTATTTGCAGGTATTCTTTTGAATACCGATGTGTGAAATATTTAAATTTAATGTTTAAAATACTAACAAAATACTAAACATTGAAAATGATGGTTTGAATAGTATTTCAAGTGAAATAATAATTTTCACTTGCGAGACTTTCATAAAATTTACTTTAAAGTAAAGTTCATCTTTAGACACAATTTTGTTTCTTAAATGCTTTCTTCGACTTTAACCTCAAATACTCATTTTTTTCTCGATTTCAACTAAATATTGTCCAAGCGCCTAGTACGTATTGTAAGATATATGGATTTATATCTAGATATATGAACTTATATCTACACATATAAATAATATATGAATAAATTATATGTTATGTGCTATCTTTTGGTTTGGCCTAATTTTGTGGTCTTATGGACATTATGTTAAGGGGGCCGATGTGTTGTCATATAAAGTGTAGGACTAATGTGTAGATACCCAAAAGGGTAACCTTTGTTAATGATGGGCTAACTAAGGTTACATATATGTAACCATGGTTACATGCTTGTGACTCTTGAGTTATGTAACTCTTGAAGTTATAAAGTGGGGGTTATGGTTCCCACATTAGTGCAAGACAAGACTCTTCTTCCTCCCATTGAATCAAGAGCCAAAATACTCCATTGTTGTCTTGCAAATAGTGTGGAAAACCATAAACCATTTTGATCATTGTCATAACACTATTATTGTGGACCTTTCATATATTATTTTAGTCTTGTGGATTCATACTTGTGGTGATATACAACTTCAAGAAAACTTGAAGGAAGGCTATAGGAGTTCACAAGAACATAAGGATAATCATCAAAAGGAGGTTCAACATTTCCACATATGGATTCAGGTTAGCTTCCGCTCATGTAGTTTAATTCCGGATTATTCAATATGAAGGTTGTTATATTTAGTCGGAATCATAATTCTAACAATTGGTATCAGAGCCACCCTTCATTTTTGGATAATTTGGAAGATCATATGGTTCATGTTATGTTTGGATTCATGTTTAAATTTTATTAGAATTTTGTTTATGAAATTCTACCATGAAATAGCATGATCTTATGATTGTTATGTTTTAATGTTTTGATGTTCAAACATTGTATGAATAGCATGATTTTAGTTGGTTAACAACATGTTTTTTTTTGTTTAAGATCCATGTTGAAAATCATGTGTTATTCTAAAAAAAAAAATTTTTTTTGGTCACTGCCTCAAGACAATCGATTGTTCCCTTACACAATCGATTGTCTTTGACGTTTAAAATTCTGGCAGTTTTTTGGAACACCAGAATAATCGATTGTTAAAACCAGACAATCGATTGTTCTGGTCCAGTGAGTTGAAACATTTTCAAATCATACCATACAATCGATTATCTATTGTAGACAATCGATTGTCATGGTCCAGTAACTTAAAAGTTTTTATCCAAACCAAAATAATCGATTGTCTGGTTTTGACAATCGATTATGTTGGTCCAGTAACTTAAAAATTTTTCTTAAAACCAGCATAATCGATTATATGGTTTTGACAATCGATTATGTTGGTCCAGAAACTTAAAACTTTTTCTTAAAAACCCAAACAATCGATTGTCTGGTTTTGACAATCGATTGTGTTGGTCCAGTAGATGAAAAATTTTTTTTTCAAAGATAATCGATTGTCTATTGCATACAATTGATTGTTTTTGTCCAGTAAGGTTAAAAACGTTTCAACTCTCTTAAGTTTCAGTGAATGTTAATTGTTTTAAAGTCCATCAATTCTAATATTATATGGAATTGTCCTATAAAGTAAACAACAATTAATATTCAAGTGTTACATATCAACATATGTAACATATTAAGTTGAGATTCATAATAAGGCTTAAGGAACTAAAGTTTATAGCATCTAATATTTTAATTATTCAATTGAAGCATTATGTTGCCAAAGTAACCTCTATTGTGTAGATTGATTAATTTTAAAATATAAGATGACTGTGGATGTTAGTCTTCCATGCGTTTAACACGGGCCCAAAGGAAGGTGTTATTTGGCAGGAATTCGAACATGCTTGTGGTGGTAAATATGAGACGATTATTTTGTTTTCCATGTGAATATTAAATCGGCCCAAAGGAAGGTTTAATATTTGACAGGAGTTTATTGTCTATGTTTGATCACTACACCAAGAGTACCACTTACAAGTTGTTTTTCTGTCCAAAGACTAAAATCAATGTTGTGCTAGGTATCTTGTAATGGGAATGCCTAATTTTGAATCTATAAAGTTAAAGTTCAAGTATTTGTAAGCATGTATTCAGTAATCCTTTTGTTCTATTTTCAGTAAATTCTTCTGCTTCTACGATCTCTGCCAACATCAATAGCATCCCTGTGCTTAACGGCACTAACTTTAAGGAATGGAAAGAGAATGTCATGGTCGTTCTCGGTTGCATGGATCTTGACCTTGCTCTTCGGATTGAGAAACCTACTCCTCTTGAGGATACATCCTCTCTTGATGAAAAGAGAGCGATGGAGAAGTGGGAACGCTCGAATCGCATGAGTCAAATGATCATGAAGCGTGCAGCTCTAGAATCATTCAGGGGCACTATGAATGATGAACCTAATGCCAAAGTTTTCCTTAAAAACCTCGAACAACGTTTTATTCAAAACGAAAAGGCGGAAACAAGTACACTATTAAGTAAACTTGTTTCCATGAGGTATAAGGGCAAGGGAAACATTAGGGAGTACATTATGGAAATGTCTCATCTTGCTTCGAAACTTAAGTCACTCAAGCTAGTATTACCTAAGGAAATGCTTGTGTACTTGGTTTTGATATCTCTTCCTGCACACTTTAATCAGTTTAAGGTCAGTTACAACTTCCTGAAGGAGAAATGGACTCTTAATGAGCTCATTTCACATTGTGTGCAAGAAGAGGAACGGATAAAGCAAGATAAGACTGACAGTGCTCATTTGGCATCCTCTTCAAAGGAAACTAAGAAGAGGAAAGGTAAGGAAGTTGCGGTTGCAAGGCCCAAGATTAAGCAACATAAGGAACCTAAGGTTGAAATCACTGAATTAGGTTGCTTTCTATGTTAGGGGACTGATCATGTGAAGAAAGATTGTACCAAGTACCATGCCTGGCGTGCGAAAAAGGGTACATTTCTTTCTCTTGTTTGTTCGGAAGTTAATTTAATTTCGGTACCTAAGGATACTTGGTGGGTAGATTCTGCTGCTACTCACATAAGTATATCAATTGCCTGAACTGCCGAAAACCAAATGATGGTGAAAGATACATCTATGTGGGTGACGGCAAGAAGGTGCCAGTTGAGGCTATTAAATTTAGGCTGTTGTTTAAAACCGGTTTTCATTTAGATTTGGATGAGACTTTTGTTGTACCGTCTTTTAGACGGAATTTAATTTCTGTTCCCCAATTGGACATATCCGGTTATAAATGTACATTTGGGGACAATAAAGTTAGTCTCTTTCAGATTCAAACCTTATTGGTACTGGTGTTTTATCAACATTTGGTAGCTTATATTTGGTTGATACAATAACTGCAAATAAAGAAACTTTGCATACAAGTTTAAGTGGTACCAAAAGAAAATTAACTAATGAGAATTCTATTTTACTCTGGCATAAACGTTTGGGTCACATATCCATTCAAAGAATTCAGAAACTCGTGTCAGATGGAATTCTTGATTCACTTGATTCCTCAAATTCGGAAATTTGTATTGAGTGTATCAAGGGAAAACAAACAAACAAGACTAGATTAGGTGCTAAGAGAGCTTCGGACGTCTTAGAATTGATACATACGGATATTTGTGGGCCATCCCTACTCCTTGTAGGAATGGTCAACAATACTTTATCACATTCATAGACGGTTACTCTCGTTATGGGTACCTATATCTTATTCATGACTAAGCATTAAACACCGCAGCTTATATTCTTAATAGAGTTCCAACTAAAGCTACAATCAAAACCCCATATGAACTTTGGACTGGGCATAAACCCAGTATTCGGCATTTACACATTTGGGGTTGTCCAGCTGAGGCAAGGCCTTATAGGCCGAATGAAAAGAAACTGGATGCTAAGACGGTTAGTAGCTATTTTGTTGGATACTCTGAAAAAAAATCCAGGGGTTTTAAGTTTTATGATCCCACTTCTAGAACTATATTGAGACGGGTAATGCTATGTTCTTTGAGGATATTGAGTTTGGGGGGTGGGGAGATAAAGTTGTTAGAGATTTTGTCTTTGAGGAAGAACATGTGTCTTTCCCTCAAGTTGTTGATCTTGGTCTTCCTGACTCGGATCACACAACTCCAGTTCAAGACAATCTCGAAAATCTTCCCCATCAGGAACCTGATATAACTAATGAAAATCAAACTCAACAACCTCAAGAAACTGAAATGCCATTAAGGAGATCCACTAGAGAGAGGAGAAATGCAATTTCGGATGATTATGTAGTATTTCTCCAAGAACAAGAAAGTGATATTGGACTTGAGGAAGATGATCCAATCAACTTCCGTCAAGACAATAAGTGTTCTAACTCTCAAAAATGGATTGATGCCATGAATGATGAGATGAAGTCTATGAGCGATAATGACGTTTGGGAGCTTGTTACATTGCCCGAAGGTACGAAACCTATTGGTTGTAAATGGATTTTTAAAACCAAAAGGGATTCAGGGGGCAATGTTATTAAGTACAAAGCTCGTCTTGTCGCAAAAGGCTACACTCAGAAGGAAGGCATTGATTATAAAGAGACTTTCTCTCCAGTTTCATCGAAAGGCTCTTTCAGGACTATAATGGCATTAGTAGCACATTTTGATCTTGAGCTTCATCAAATGGATGTTAAGACAGTTTTTCTCAATGGTGACATTGAGGAAACAATTTATATGGTGCAACCTGAAAACTTTGTTTCGGATGAATCAGAGAAGAAGGTTTGCAAATTAAAGAAATCCATCTATGGGCTCAAGCAAGCTTCTCGTCAATGGTATTATAAGTTTCATGCAGTCATTACATCTTTTGGTTTTGAATCGAATATTGCTGATGACTGTATATACCATAAGTTCAGTGGGAGTAAGTATATTTTTCTGGTTTTATATGTCGATAACATACTGCTTGCCTGTAACGATATAGCATTATTACTTGAAACTAAGAAATTTCTTTCAAAGAAATTTGAAATGAAAGATCTTGGTGAAGCTTCTTTTGTATTAGGAATTCAGATTCTACGAGATCGCTCCACTGGTGTTCTCGGTCTGTCATAAAAGGGCTATATCGATAAGGTTCTGAAAAGATTTGGTATGGAGGATTGAAAACCAGGCAACACCCCTGTTGCTAAGGGAGACAAATTTAGTCTCAAATAGTGCCCAATAATAATTATGAAATTTCAGAAATGCAGAAGACGCCTTATGCTTCGGCGGTAGGTAGTCTGATGTATGCTCAGGTCTGTACACAACCTGATATAGCATACATTGTTGGGATGTTAGGCAGATATGTAAGCAATTCGGAAATGGACCATTGGTTGGCAGCCAAAAGGGTCCTAAGGTACTTACGGAGAACAAAGGATAACATGCTTACATATCAGAGTTCGGACCAGCTTGAGATCATCGGGTATACTGACTCTGGTTTTGCCACTTAGTCTAATAACAACAACAGTAATTTGACGAAAGCAAAACATAAGGACGTCAAATTTCGGGTTGTTAAAGAAAGAGTACAAAATGGACAATTGTGCATTGAGTACATAAGTACAAACTCCATGCTTGCGGATCCGCTCACTAAGGGATTGACAGCAAAAGTATTTCATGAGCATATTGCTTGTATGGGTGTCAAATCAGATAAGGATTATGTATTTTAGTGGGAGTTTGTATTGCACATTTATGTATTATTCATTATATTCAGAAATTCAGTAATTCAGTAATATCTGCGCAGATATTCAGTTTTAAAGTTTTTGTACTCTTACAGTTTATGTTTGATCTCAATAAAGAGAACCAGTTGGAAATAGACATTCTATTGACCACACTTTATGTTATTTTCATGCTACATACCTACACTTGATCCATGTCGTTGGTTATATTGATATACGTGATCTATGATTGGTTCTAGTTACGAATGAGTAACTAAGAGCTCTTAGGTCCTATGTTGGTATGATTGATGGACGGGATTGTTCATGACAATTTATTGTGATAGCACTTTTGAGCTCATAAGGTTATAATGTAACATATAATGCTAAGGTTTGTGCATATGTATGTGTATCTCGTCCAAGTGGGAGATTGTAAGATATATGGATTTATATCTAGATATATGGACATATATCTACACACATATGAATAATATATGGATAAATTATATGTTATGTGCTATCTTTTGGTTTGGTCTAATTTTGTGGTCTTATGGACATTATGTTAAGGGGGCCAATGTGTTGTCATATAAAGTGTAGGACTAATGTGTAGATACCCAAAAGGGTAACCTTAGTTAATGATGGGCTAACTAAGGTTACATATATGTAACCATGGTTACATGCTTGTGACTCTTGAGTTATGTAACTCTTGAAGTTATAAAGTGGGGGTTATGGTTCCCACATTAGTGCAAGACAAGACTCTTCTTCCTCCCATTGAATCAAGAGCCAAAATACTCCATTGTTGTCTTGCAAATAGTGTGGAAAACCATAAACCATTTTGATCATTGTCATAACACTATTATTGTGAACCTTTCATATATTGTTTTAGTCTTGTGGATTCATACTTGTGGTGATATACAACTTCAAGAAAACTTGAAGGAAGGCTATAGGAGTTCACAAGAACATAAGGATAATCATCAAAAGGAGGTTCAACATTTCCACATATGGATTCAGGTTAGCTTCTACTCATGTAGTTTAATTCCGGATTATTCAATATGAAAGTTGTTATATTTAGTCGGAATCATAACTCTAACACGTATATCTTAATAAGCCCTCTTCATCTTACATGAAGCAACTGTGCCAGGAAAAATTATGGAGAAAATAGACAATTAACTAACTAAGACGAGGGATGACAACCTCCGTTAGAAATATATCTCGTTTTGATGATCAACTGATTAATTAATTCATAAAATTAGATCATAAGCTGAGAATTTTGTCATTTTTAGAGATTTAAATTTAGCATAAGTCAACATCTGCGAAACCTGTAAGAAAACTTTTAAACAAAAATTGTAAAAGAAAAATAAAAAGCTTAAAGGAATTGAAATCGGAATTGGAAATACTTGATTAATGGCAAAAATCATATGTGGTCTTCTAAACTTGTTTGGATTTTCCTCTTAGAGTCCGTTTGGTACAAAATTGTTTATTTTGAAAAGTACTTAGAGAAAAAATAATAATTTTTATTTGACCGGAGTGAAGAAATTAAATGCTTCAAACTAGAGTTACTTCTGGGAGATGATATCGCTCACCCTTATACGATCCTAAATAAGTCATCGTTGTTGGATAGCCTAAATCAATTATGTGAGCACAGAACTTTTGCTTGATATGAAAATTGCTCCTAAAATATTCCAACATAACTTTGAATTATTTTATAAAATTTTAGGAATATTTATTTGATTTGATTTGTTTCGTGCATATTTGTGTTTTGTGCATTCTTAGCAGCATTTTAAGTCATAAAATGACAACAATATTTTATATTTTACTCTTGTCGTTGTTAGATCTTAATTACTACATGTTAATTGCATTAATAAAACACTAAAACAAAAAATATATTAGCCGTTTTGTATGTTAACAGTTTTAGGTCTAAATTAGTTAATATCAATCATTTAGTTAACTTATTAATTAGGAAATTAAGTAATTAGGCTAAGTTTACAAAATTAGTTCTATTAAACAAGTGGTCAATTTTGGAGAACTGAACGGTTAGCTACTAATAATACATGTATTTACTTTTAAGCCACCGTTTAAAATGTCTTTAGTGTTTAGAAACTACTTTAATAAATTTTAACCGTCCAGACGAAAATACCCTTCTGCTTATGTCCTTAACTTTTATACTTAACTTCAGGACTTCGGGAATATACATCCTTACATATCCTTAATTTTTGAACTTGGAACTCAAACTTCATGACCAACCGTCCTTAACTTTTGAACTTGTAACTGTAAGTTAAAGATTGTTTGTCCTTAACTTTTAAACTTGTAACTATAAGTTAAGGACTGTCTGTCCTTAACATTAGAACTTGTAAATGTAAGTTAAGGACTACTTGTCCTTTACTTTTAAACTTGTAAGTCTAAGTTCATGACCTATTGTCCTTACCTTTTTGAGCTTGTTAGTCTAAGTTCAGGACTTTAGGACCTATTGTCCATAACTTTTTGAACTTGTAACTGTAGGTTCAGGACCTATTGTCCTTAACTTTTGAGCTTGTTAGTCTAAGTTCAGGACTAAATTTGTTTAACTTTTGAACGTGTGTGATTATACTGAATTTATTTTTTACGTTGTTATTGTTATTATAATTAAACAATTGCTCATTTGACAGGTCTTTCAAAGAATGTCCTCATCCAGATGATAAACAAAGGAAAGAGTTGGGGAAAAGATTAGGGTTAGAGCCTTTGCAAATTAAGTTTTGATTCAAAAACAAGCATACTCAAATGAAGGTAATTAGCTAGTCTTTTCTATTTTAGCATCACTTTTCTAAATGCAAATTAAAAATAGAATTAAATGCCAGCATTCAATGTAATAACTGTTACAACGACATAGTTTTCATTATTTTGCCAGGCTCATCACGAACACCATGAGAATACACAATTGAGTTACGAGAATGAGAAACTTCTTGCCGAGAATATACATGAAAGAGATAGAAGAAAGGGTAACACAGTCTTTTCATATAAATTTTAATAGACTAGTGGCTACTATTGGTAAGAATTAAAAATACTGGATAAAAATTAAATACCACTTTAAATAGTGCTACCCCATACAATATGAAGTTAATTTGGGAGTAAAACAAATAAGAAAGGAGAAGCAGATGTTAGCTTGGTTATTTCGAATTGGGTCACGTTTTTGGCGGCCCAATTATTTTAAGTAAAAGTCGTGTTGGGTAGCCACTTTTTAAAATGTTGTTTACTTTCTATCCATTATTTTTAATGCTAAGAAAAAGTAGCCACAATTCTATTAAAATTAATATGGAAAGGCAGTATTACCCTTTCCTTCCAAACAGAAATACGCCATTTTCAGATCCATTCCTTACAGCTCTACTTCTCCTTTTGCAATGGCATTCTAGGGTTCGTATGAGTGTTTCCATCATTTTCATATATGAGACCCAATTTTGAACAGAAAAACAAAATGCATTAATCATATAAATTTATTAAGCCTCTCATTTTCTTTTGTGTCTGCTTTCAGGAGTCGAATTGCTTGGTTTCACTCATAATAATCACAAACGTTGGAGGACGTGACTTTTGGTTTTCTAAAAGAAGTGACTTTTATATTTTCTTAAACAACAGATAATTAGGAAAATATGGTAAAAAGCCATATTGGGTAGTTGTTGTTGTTGTTGTTATGGTAAAAAGCCAAAAAGTTGAGGATAAAGATAATTGATTTAAGGACATGTAGTCCTAAGTCCTAAAGTAATTCAAAAGTAAAGGACATGGTCCTGAACTTAGAGTTCCAAGTTCGAAAGTTAAGGAAATGTAGTCCTGAATTCCTAAAATTAAGGTAAATAGTTAGGGACACAAGTTCAAAAGTTAAGGACATACACTCCTTAACTTACAGTTACAAGTTCTAAAGTTAAGGACAGGCAATCCTTAACTTATAGTTACAAGTTCAAAAGTTAAGGATATGCAACCCTTAATTTGCAGCTACAAGTTCAAAATTTAAGGATATGCAACCCTTAATTTGCTGCTACAAGTTCAAAAGGTAAGGAAAATAGGTCCTTAACTTTGATTTCCAAGTCCAAAAATTAAGGACAGACAGTCCTTAACTTACAGTTACACGTTAAAAAGTTAAGGATAAACAGTCCTTAACTTATAGTTACAAGTACAAAAGTTAAGGACAATAGGTCCTTAACTTTGACTTACAAGTTCAAAAGTTAATGACGCTTGTCCTGAAGTTTGAGTTCCAAGCTCAAAAGTTAAGGACATGTAGCCTTGAATTCTTGAACTTAGATCTCCAAGTTCAAAAAGTTAAGGACATGTAATTCTGAAGTCCTGAACTTAGAGTTAAAAATTCAAAAGTGAAGGACATGTAGTCCTGAAGTCCTGAACTTAGAGTTACAAGTTCAAAAGTTAAGGATATGTAATCTTGAAGTCCTGAAGTTAAGTACAAAAGTTAAGGACATGAGCAGAAGATTATTTTCGTTCGGGTAGTTAAAGTTTATTAAAACAGTGGAAAAGACTAAAAACATTTTAAACTGTGGCTTAACAGTAAATACATGTTACTTAGTGGCCAACAGTGCACTTCCCCCGTATTTTACTGTGGTCCATGCCCGTCTAAACCCAATCCATGCCCGGTCCGTTTCCTTTTAACGACCAAAAGACGGTGTTTTAGTGTTTGTTAATCTTCACCCTTCATTTCTCTTGATTGAACGGTTTAGAACTAGCCATCTCTTCCCTTATAAATGTCTGAAACAACTCCTACCTTCCTTCCCCCCCCCCAAGACCTCTCAGATCATCTCCCTCACTATCTCTCTCTCTCACACACTCCACTCGCCGTGCTGCTAAAATTTTCCCACGACAACGACCACCTCGAATCAACCCCAAACTATTATCAGATACTCCCCATCTCTTCCTCATGACTACCATGCTCTCAATTCCCCCAAAAAACCACCCAAACTCCACGTCTAGTAGATCTAATAAATTCTAGAACTCTAATATATTCATGTAACGACTCGACATGTTGTTTTGAGAAATTGCATTCTGTTAAGCTATTTGATGTCTTGAGTAGCTTCATATGATGTATATAACCTATTTGAATCATCGGTTTTGATTTTCAGGTTTATCGAAATTGATTTTGGAAAAAGATTCTCTACTAGGTAGCTTTAAATTGAAAGAGTTGACCAAATTTGACTTTTGAGTTTTGACCTCAGATCAAATTTTTATGGTTCTGTTAGGTCAGGATGCCGATTTTGGACTTGATCATATGCCCAAATTCCCATTTGGATATTTTTAGAAGGTTTCGGCACTAACTGGCGAAAGTTAAAATTTGAAGTTTTGGAATGCTAATAAGTTTGATGGGGAGTTGACTTTGATGATATTGGGTTTGGATTATCATTTCGGGAATTGGGATAGCTTCATTATGTTATTTACGACTTGTGTGTAAAATTTGAGGTCATTCTGAGTGGACTTGATATGATTTGGCATGAGTTTTGGAAGTTAAAAGTTTATTAAGTTTGATTTGAGGAGAGATTCGTAGTTTTGATGTTGTTATGTGTGATTTGAGGCCTCGATCAAGTCTGTGTTATGTAATGGGACTGGTTGGTATATTCGGATGGAGTTCTAAGTGTCTCGGGTGAGTTTCAGTTAGGTTTGGCCTATTTTGCACTATTTTTTTATGTTTCGACGTCGTTTCTTCAAGCATAAATGGTACCACATTATTCAAATGAGTTCCAATTTCTATTTTGATTGAAGAATAATTACCCTATTTCCTTTATGGGGAAGAAAGAAAATTAAGGAACCCGCAAATATTGGAAAAACTACAATTATTGTTAACCAAGGAAAATAATTCGTAGTAAAGACAAGATACACTTGGACCATAAAAATCCGTGCTCAAAATATTGTGATTTTCGAGCACAGGTTTGTCGGTAAAAAATATTAAATGGATTCAAGTAGAGTTTTCTCGAACGTATCAATAAGCTAGACCCATACTTCAAGTTGTTTCATGCCATAAATAAACTCGGACCCATATCGTAATTTTGGAATCATAGCAACACAAATCATCAAGTTTCGACATCGCATGAGGAATTTATGGTTATTTTACTAAGAATTGGGTTAAGAAATTTTTTCCAGATTAATTACGACATTGTCATTGAATTTATATTTAAAAATTTGCATTATTTTCAAACATTGAAACCAACATATCTCCTTCATTATAAGGTCAAATAGAGTGATTCAAAAGTTTAACCTGACTGGAATTTTATGAGGAATTCATTCAAGGTATCAAAAGTGAGTTTTTGGATTGTTTGGCATGAGAAACAAGGTGGAACGGCTGGGCAGAAACATATAATATCAAGGATTTGTTTATTTTGTCATATTTTGAATCGGGGAGCTCGAATTTGGGAGGTTTTGGAGGCGATTTTTACCACATGGATTGGGGTATGTGTTCTATACTAGGTTTTGGTTATATTTTATGAATCCATCTTTATTTTTGGCATTTGATTGATTATCTCAAAGTAAAATTTGTTAGTTTTGTCTATAATTTTATCAAGTAATGAGTTTTGGACATTGATTCGGTATCGTATGCGAGTGAAACTAATATGGTTGGGCTCGTAGTAAAGTAGGTTATCAAAATTTGTAAGTTTCATTAGATTTGAAGGTGCAAGATCGGGTTTGACCTTTTTATTAACTTTGGGCGTTTGATTAAAGATTCCACCCTTATCGATTGACTTTGTTTCATTTGCCATTATTTGATGATCTTGAATTTCTTTTGGCTAGTTTCGAGCCTTTGGAGGTCAGTACACGTGGGATGACATTTTTGGAGTATTGTTTGGCTTGCTCGATATTTGATTTGGCTTGTTCGAGGTAAGTAACACATTTAAACTTGGTGCTGAGTGGTTGAACCCCTGAATATACGTATGATGTGTTTTGTTTTGAGGTGATGCACATGCTAGATGACGGGCGTGTGGGAGTGCACCGTGTGAATTATGACTCGGTTGACTCTATGGCACTGTGTAGTTACCTTATATTATTTGTATCCATAAAATTTCTACGTGCTAGCCTAATTGAGTTATGATCCATATTAGAAACCTTGTTTAAGTTATATGCTTATCATGTTGGAATTTACTGAGATCATTTTTACTATTGAGTTCTTTGCTTAAATTTCATTTACATACTTAGTCATTTTCATTCTTTTGCATTACCTCTGTCTCTGTTATCATTTGTTGTCATGTCATGTGATCATTTTTGGACTGGTTGGCATGAGATTTGTAAGACCGAGGAACTGGAGAGATTGATGACTGAGTTGGGGCCTGAGTGACGGATTGTGAGTGATATTGATGGGATCGGGTTGCACGTCACAACAAGTGTTATATTCATAATAGGATTGGGCTATATATCGCATCGGGTATTTGTGATTTATATGTGGATCGGGTTACATGCTGCAATATGCCTTGATTATATGTGGATTGGGTTGCACGCCGCAACAAGCCTTATTGCTATATGTGGATCGACTTGCATGCCGCAAAAAAGCCTTATGGTTATATATAGATCGGGTTGTACGTCACAATTAATTACAATTGATGGGATCAGGTTGCACCCTCCAGCAAACACCATACAGTGCTGAGTGAGTGAGTGTGGTGAGGGATTGAGCATGATAAGTGGGAATTCGAGATGGTGAGATTGAGTACTCTAAAAGTGTGAGTACATGAGTTCATCATTGTGATGCATTGCATTGACATGTATACTTGACATACATGCAATAGATGTATTTTCTCATGTTATTCGATATTGTGACATTCATGACTTCACATTCATATGACATGTATGCGTAGAGATGTACTTTCCTCATGCAATCTGAGATTGAAATATTTTATCTGTTGTTGAAATTTTTTTGGAAAAATCACAGTTTTCTAATAGACTCATATTTTGGTGAATTCGGTGAAATATGGGTTTTACTATTATACTTAAGAAGAATGCCCATTTTCTGTAACGATGGTATAATTGAGCACTATATCTTTGAGTTATTTTTTGTACTATTTCTATTATATTGTTATTAGTTGTTGTTAGCCATTGGTGTTGTACTTTGATCATTTTTCCAAGCTCGTCACTCCCTTCAACCTAAGGTTAGGTATGTTACTTATTGAGTACATATGGCCGATTGTACTTATACTACACTTTTGCACCTTTCAGGTAAATTTTAGATGCTGATTGTTGTTGTGTATGGCAGGAACTGACATTGAAGATGTACCTGCTTTCCGGTCATAGCTTCCTCTTATTCGTGGTAGCTTATAAACTATTAATATGTTCATGTATATTTCAAATAGATGACGTATTTATTTTATACCAGCTTTGTAATCTTTAAATCTTAGAAGGTCATAAGTACTACCAGTCCTTGGATTTTGTAGGAAAGCTAAGTTATTTCATCATTTATTTTGTGTTCTTTAAGTTTGTTAGCACGCTTTATATGAATTAGATCAATGATTCAGTATTTGCATGATTAATTATTTAGGATTTGTTTCTGATTATGTGTTTAATCTTGTTAGTTCTTGATAAGTCAATCAATCAATAAAATTGGTTAGTTGATTTTCTTGGATTCATGAGAACAAAGGGGACTTTAGGTTTTAAGCCCAGTTTAATTAGGCCTGATCTTTTCACATAGATTTACTTTATGCCCATATATTTAGAGATTTGATCAAGCAAAAGTTTAAACTAGAAGTAAAACAGAAGATTTAAAGGAGAAGGGTAAAAGAAGGAAGTTCTAAAAGATGAGAGAAGGACTAATGGGCAATAAAATAATAAAAATGGGTCGGGTATTTGGGGAAATTTAGTGAAAAATAGAAATTGGGAGGAGTAAAAGAAAAAAAAGAAATCTGAAAGATTCCCAAATATGTTTCTATATGACACAAACACTTACACAATTCATTTGGGCTCACGCGCATCTCACTTTCACGAAGAAATGAAAACAACTTCTGGAATTCAAAATTAGAAGCTCATTTATTTAATAAAAAAACCCCAAAAAGCTCCACAAAATAAAGAAGGTGTTATAAAACAATAAATCAAAATGGAATGAATTAATAAAGGGATTTTTACTTATTTATACCATATAACAAACTTTGTTATTAAAAATATTCACCAATTAGTATATACCAAGCCCATAAATAACGAGATTCTACCAAAAAAACGCGCGAGATTGTAGGGGGGATCTGTGTGTGATCCTATCATCATTTAATTCGAAAGTTGAAACGGAAGTAAATCTGTAGCTGCGTAAATCTCTCCTTCTCCATATATTTTCCACCATTAATAGCCATTAAAAAGCTTGAAAGCTTTGAATTCAAATTTGGGTTTTCAAAAATCATTATTTGTTTGGATTGGGTGTTGTTTTAAATAATTCGGAATATGTTTAGGAGTTTATATCTCAATTTTGAGGGGTTTTGGTGAAGATTATACTTGGTTTTGACTGAATTTCATATTGAAACTCGTCGAAGAAGAAGAAGAAGAAGAAGATATATTTTCAGAAATTGTAGTTAAATTGTAGAATTGTAGATACATTATAGATACAATGTAGATAGATTGTAGATAATTTGTAGATAAATTGTAGATTGGGAAGACAAAAATTTCTACAAGTCTTCTACAATTATGTCGAAAATGCCAATTATGCTACAATTGAAATGGGGATTGGGGTATGAAGATTCAATGTATTCAGTATCTTGTAGATAAAATTTCTTGAAATAAAATACAAATCAGTTTAAGTATTGTCTAAAGTTGTATTATTTTTAAGAGATTCTACAAAATTACTACATTTATACAACAATTAAATTACAATCTTGTGTCATAAAAAATGTTGATAACCAAATTTGGTCTTCATCTACAAAATTTCTACACACAAACTACAAGAACTATAGTACGTATCTTTAATAAAATTAATTGTAAGAAATGTTTAATCTTGTGTTTAGAGAACTGAACACGTTTCTTTTCTTGGTTTTTCATAAAATTAAATTATCATGGAATTAACTGAAGGTAAATTGTATTGGGAACGGAATAGTACTGGATTAAGATCCGAAAAGATAGCTAGTTTAACAAGATAGAAAATTTGGTTTTGAGCATTACACATTTATTAAGGAAGGGATAAACTGACTTCTCCATAGCATTAGTTTACATGAATGGCGTATTCATGAAATCGACCAATCAACTATATTTCAACCCCAAACTAATCGGATTTGGCTATATAAATTTGAGGTAATGTGGGGGTGTAGGGGGTGGGAGGAGAGAGAGGTAGATAAACTAAAATTGGAGAATATATGCTCCTAAAATCATGCCTATAATAAATGAAACAATAATTATACCCTTAATTTGAATTATGGTATATAAATTGAAATTCGGTGTGCTTAAATGTAATAAATACAAACCTTAAACATGAGAAGTAATAAGGTTTGCTATATGGTATACATAGGTAAAAATATCATTAATAAATGAGCGGGCCAAGATAAGCTAGAAGTATGGATCAGACCCCAATTTACATAACTCTTACTAAGCTTTAATTAATATATGTTATTTCTTTGAATTGTTTAGTTACCAAATAATACTTTTCTTTCTTTTGTTATGGTCATATATAACACATCAAACAAAAAACGAATCTTTTAAAGATATTTTAGCAAAGTTTGTTATAGATCAATTTGAACTAAAAAATCAACCCTACTTTAGATGGGCTGAAATGAATTGGGTAAAGATGAGATGAGTTCAACGATGAGTGGGTCATAAGCAGCCCAACCTTAAACGGATAGCTGAGTCGAATATGTTGGGCTTAAATTGCTACCCCTACTAAGAAGTTACTTGTCTACATGATGCAGCTCTCGAATGTACATGTTCATGTAGTCACTAAAAAAGAAGCTATTCACCTAATATTTTAAATTAAAAATAATCTGTCAATATAATATATATATATATATATATATATATATATATATATATATATAATTCATATATACTGATTAAAAAATATTAAATTTAGCCGGCTGTTTGTGCAACAACCCCTCGTATCATTCCATGAAGCAGAACGTCTCCAAAAACGGCAATTTACACATGTTTCTTATGTTTTAATAATCATGCCTCTCAAACCATTTACCATAAATCATATATTTTCAAAGTGCCAAAATGGGAGGGTACGTAGCTTTTGAAACCCCAATTACAGAAGTCCTGACCAGTACCTTATTGAACCTTACACCTCAAACTTCATCTGATTGGGCGCTATGACTTAGAGGCAGGGCCAAATTAGATTGAGATACAAAATTACACTATACATACAAAATCGAAATACGTTTTATAAATATCTAGTGTATTTGTTAAACCTCTTCATGCAAATTCTGATGTTTGATGTTGTTGGCATAATCTACATGTGACTTTCAGAGTTTCAAGGATATGATTCAATGCTTATACAATTTTAGAAAGCAAAAATAGAGAGAAACTACTCATCTAAAAAGAATAAGTTAAAAAATCATTTAAGTTTAATTTCTTGACCAACTAAGAAATCCAAGGGCCTTAGCAAGGAGAGTAAATATTTAAAAATAATCACTTCCTAGCCTATATCACCAATTTATTGAACAAATCGCTAGCTACAAAGTTATTTGATCAAGAACCGAGATAAATTAATGAATAATCAGTGGGGAATAATTAAACTTCCCTTTTCCATACGAAGTCGTGACAAGGACCTCAATAACTTTGTTGAAACTCCATCATTATTATTCTTCACTGATTTGCTCCTTAATAATAAATCTTCGTCTAATTTCTCTCTATTTATGACTATAAAAGAGTGATCCATAGATAATGATCTCCTTAATTCTGGAATTAATCTTCTTTGTGATGATGAGAATCTCCTCTCTTTATTAGGTGGTACTAATGATACACAATGTCTAAGCATACCATGACATTGTAATTTTGACGAAGAAGAAGAAGAAGAATTTTCATGATTAATTCCAGACACGCATTGTGAAGATAGTACTGGCGGTGGATCTAATAAATACATGACATAGGTCTCTGTTACTGGGAAACGACAGACGGGACAACTTGCATGGGCCACAAACCACTTGTCTATGCACGGCACGTGAAAAGCGTGCCGGCAATTAGGCAACAAACGAACCATTTCTTCATCTTCCAATTCACCTAAACAAACAGCACACTCATTTTGATCTACACGAAATAGGCCATTTTTGAGGATTGAATTATAAGTCAAAATAGGAATTTTTTCCAAGATTTTTGGGTCTACTCCTGTTGCTAAATTATGGGTTTCAGAATTTGGCCTTAGAACAGTACTGTCTATTGTTTGTTGTATACTTCTCCTTAGGCAATATTTGGTTAAGATGAAATGGTATATTACTAATGCTAAAGCTGTGCAAAATATGCCTATCATTGAAACAAGTAAAGGGGCAAAAAAAGATTTTGACGTTGAAACTGGAAGATTATTATCTCTTATGTTTTCCATACGAAGAAAGATGAAATTTGGTTGTATTTTGTGAGGTTTTTGCTTTTAAGGAAATGGTGTGAAGGTTTGAAGCAGAATGAAACTTGAACTAGTTTATGGTATGTTTGTTGAAGTATCCCTTTATTTTAGCCATTTATAGAAATTTTGTCATATACAAAGCTGAACGTGTTCTCATTAACCCCACCCCCCACCGCCCACAAAACAAAACAAAAAACTTTGAATGGTTCAACAAAAAAAAACTTGGAATTTGTCATGATAGGTTTATGGCTATAATAACATATTAAACTGAGAAATTTATAAGTTAATTTTTAAATATAAAAATGCAACGTTATACTTGCAATGGACTTATAATCAAGATATGGCTGTTCGAAGAAAATGATATTCAACCATTTTTAGACTATTAGTTATTACAATAAATAGATAGTTCCAGAACTGCAGAGGTGCTAATTTATTAACTCACCACTTAATCCTATATTCCTAGCCACAATTTTAGGTAATTTTTAGGTAGGGGTAGTTGTAAAATATTTCCAATAAAATGGGGATACTTTTAATAATATACATATATTCTTGGAATGACGTTTTAGTAGGTCTATAGAAGATGTTAAGGATCCAAAGGTGTGGTGGGATTTGCAACAAGTGGAAGTTAAATGGACGATAAAAAGAGAGAAAAAATAAGAGAGAGAAAAAATAAGAGTGCGACAATAGTGGAGGACTGATGTCTGCATGAGAATAAAAAGGCAGAGTTTGTTGTAAGAGTTATGCATATAGAAATTAATTAGAATATTATGAGATGTAACAAGAATTTCAGTTGGTGCTATCGACCTTTAATTTGTCATATTTGGATGTTTTTCTACTAGTTGGTCGGTTGATGCTGATATATTAGGGTTGTATGCAGGGGTAAGGATAGAGTAAGAAGCCCGACTACGGCTTCTGCTAGACCTAGTAAATTTTGCTCAAATAATGCATTTATGTTAATAAATTTATTGAATATATACAAATATTAAATTTAAAATCTAATTATTAGCATTTAAAATCATTATTTATAACATATAAAATTGGAATGCTGATTCCACTTTTTTTTTACTGTAGTATTTGTATCCGTAGATAGGGGCGTACATAGACCGGATTTTACAATTACCAAATTAAACCAATTATGTCGGGTTATTAAATCTAAAGACCAAACCAAACCAATAAATTCGGGTTTTTCAATATCGGTTTTTCTCGGGTTTTTTCGGATTTTCGCGTTACTCGGGTTTTTTCGAATTTTTTTCCGGTAAAATCTTCGTAGACAAAATATATAACGTATGCTCAAAATATTTCTTTAATCATAGTAAGATACAACTATATAAAGTATTTTTCAAGAAAATAATACAAAATATGAGATATGTCATGACTCATGACATTATCCTAAAATATTCAACAATAAAAAATAATAAAATTATGTACTATAAATATTGCTAATTAAAAAGTCATAATAAAAATAAACATAATCTAAAAGCACAAATTCATGCTAAACTAGATAGACTAATGAGGGAGTATTAGTTATATGCCTAAAAGCTAAAGAAAAATAAAAATAGGTTATGTATTTTTATCTAAATTATTGCAAAATAAAAAACAGACATTTAATACATTCCCGTTCGTAATATTGAATTGAATGTCTTTTGTTAGCATTAGTATTAATTGCTAGCATTATTTAATTCACTAATATTAATGACTATAAAACTTATTGGAGCATTCAAAAGTTCTAAATCAAACCTTGAAATAATACCTTAAAAGATAAAATTATGAAATTTTTTAAGAAATATTTATAAATTACATTACAATAACTATATTTATATATTAAATATATCTAAAATTGCTATATATGTAATGTCGGGTTGGTTTGGTTTCGGTTTGACTTTCTTTAGTTAAAACCAAACCAAACCAAACCAATATGGTCGGGTTTTTTTTTCCAACACCAAACCAAGTCAAACAAAACCAAACCATAGTCGGGTTTTTTCTCGGTTTGATTCGGATTATCGGGTTGGTGCAGTTTATCGGTTTTCTTTGTACACCCCTATCCGCAGATACATGGTTAGACATATAGAGTGGCATAAACTATTCATGGTTAGACACTACATCTCAAAATTGTAGCTCGTATTTGGCTCAAAGGAAAACTTAAGTTTAGATTTTAACAGTGTCAAACAATAAGTTGGTGACCTACATAAAATCCCTTTTCGGACTCTCTTTGCTTTCCTGCTCTTACCATTCTTCTTGCTTTAGGATTAAAGGTACATATCCCACTTAAACTTGACTTAGTTTGTAACTTGTACGCTTAAACAAAAATATTCTTTATTACAACCCCCCACCCCCACCCCCATCCCCGAATATAATTTTTCTCTATCTGTTACCACCCCAAGCGCGCTAGGTGCCAAGGGAAGTAGTTTCACTTTATATTGGCTCACGGCTCATTCTGACTAGTAGATGTGTCACTTAACACATCTTTGTGTTGGATGAGTCTAGCAGTGGCAAACGGACTGGTCGGATCAGTTATGGTTCGAATCAAATATATATAATGAAAATATATATAAATTATCCGTTCCGATCCATATTTAATACGAATAAAAAATGAATTAACCGGCAAATAATATCAGTAACCATATTATCCATCACTTTTGATAAAATTCTTAATCTCACTAACTTGAAAAAACCCCCAATTTGAAACTATTCAAATGTATAAGTTAAACTCTTTGGTAAATAAATGATATGATTTTTATCCGTATTTAACCTATTTTTAAAACGTTCATTATCCAACCCATTTTTTATTGATTAACTTTTTTAGAAAAAACCATTTGCCGCCCCTAGATGAGTCCTAGCAAGACGTGAATGGTCATCTTTCAACCAATTAAGGTGAAGTCGAATGTTATAGAGGAAAGCAAGCAAATTTCAAAACTAGATTCGAGGAAAGAGAATAACAGAAAACCTAACGGATAGAGTACATCCAATATTGTAAGAGTATACAGCAAGCCTGAGAGAGAGAAAGAGAGAACAATAGAAATCCCAAGCTGGGTAGTGCATTCAACCCTCCTCATACGAATAACCTCTACTTTTCAGGATCACTCTAGGCCTGTGCTGTGGCAACAGTAAAAATGACATTTCCAGCATTACCAGTCTGTTTTACTCAAAGTAGTTTTTTTGGGGAGAAATTGAATACAACAAATTTACCAAGACAGGACGAACGGCCATGCTGACAATGATAAAAAAACTGAAAACATGCCATCAATTTACAATTTGTATTGCTGCAGCCACCGCAGAAAAATACATATACTGTCAAAAAGGAGTTCTCCAAAGTGATGCAACATCTCAATAAATGTGATCTACGGAGCGCATCCACCTCCCGAGATCTGCTAACCAATAAAGGCAGCAGATTCTATTCAGCTTAGAGCAAGCCAGCTTTCTTCAGAGCATTCTCAAAATCTTCATCGCTCTTCCATGAGGCAATCTGCATAATGAACATGGAACAATCAAGTTGAATCTAATGTTTCCATGGCCACTGACATGAGAAATTATACCAAATTGATCAAAAATTACAAAATAATTCATGCTGTTATGCACCGATTCCCAACCACGAAAAGCTCAACTATGTTGGCATTCTACTGTAGCAAAAGATTAGAAAAATATCCAAAGTTTTCATTTTTGATCGAATTCCGTCTAGTAAGCCTCGAGATCTTACAGATGCTGTTGAGAATCGTCATTAACCAATCATGTATCGGACGCACCATCCCTTGAAGTAAGTAAAGGGCGCAAAGATGCGGATTTGACCCGCACCATCTCTGTAAGTCTACCGTATCTCATAAACGTACATACTTTATTTTAAGTTTAAACTCGCCATACAAAAGTTGTTGCGACACAATGGGTCATTCAAGTCATGGTTGTTAACTTGCTATAAAGATGCAACCCAGCTATGTGATTGAATGATCCTAAAATCAAAATTCATGGAATCAAAACCTAGCTGCCTAACTTGATACGTTCAGGAAAAAATTTATCTGGCAAGGAAACAAGGGGAAGGGGTGCTTTCATTTAGTCAAATGGAAGACTTTGACAAAAAGCAAGGAAGGAAGTCTTGGAATCAGGAATCTGAGACAACACAACAAAAGCTTACTAATGAAATGACTATGGAGATTCCCCATGTATAAAACAGGCTCTTTGGAGACAAGTAATCAAGGAGAAATATGGGGTAGAGGGACACCGGTGCACAAGAGAAATTTCTACTACTTATGGGTTAAGCGCCAGGAAATCTATTAGATCCTTATGACCTGGTTGATCTGCAATGTCAGCATAAAAGTTGGTAATGGAGTCGAGGCTGTTTTTTGGAATGATGACTGGATTGGAAATGGACCTCTCAAAGACATATTTCCAGATATATTCAAATTAGTGCAACCTCCTCAAGCAACATGGCAGAGACTTGGAGCCAACAAGGGTGAAATTTTACCTTCAGAAGACTTCTAAACGATTGGGAGGTTGCTAGCGCGACTGAACTTCTAAAGCTGTTGGGAGGCATTCAAAGGTACACAGTAGAGCAGGACAGTCTCCTTATACCCCCCCCCCCTCCCCCCAACCCAAAAAAAAGGAGAGGAAGACCGTCTAAATGGATGTGGGCATACTAGGTTGGATAGAATTAGGAATGAAGTATCGGGACAAGGTAGGATTGGCCCCTGTGAGGCAAGGTTGAGATGGTTCAGGCATATTAAGAGGAGAAGCACGTATGCCCAAGGAGATGTGAGAGGTTGGCCTTGAGATGTGAGAGAAGGGGTAGAGGTAGGCCAAAGAAGTCTTGGGGAGTGGTGGTCAGACGGGACATGGAGCAACTTGAGCTGACCGAGATAGAAGGGGTTGGAGGTTGAAGATTAGGGTAGAAGGTTAGTAGGTAGTCGTGCATTTCCCTTTTGTCTTCTCTAGTTTGATAGTATCAGTGCTAGTATTGTACCTTTTTTTCCCTCCTTAGTTTGCTATATTCGCATGCCGTAGTTCACTAGCAGTACTGTTCATATTCTCGTGTGCTGCCTTGGAGTTATTTCTCTAAATATACTATCTTGCTATTACTTGTTATCTAAGAAAGTTCTCGTGTGGTACCCCTTTCATATTCTCTGTTGCTATCTTCGACTTTGTTGTTGCTGTAATACCAGAGGAGTTTTCTCTGTGAAGTCAGTCTATAGATACTGAACAGATATGATTATACAGCATATTGGGCCTTGGCACTGGAAGCACATCTGGGAGGTGAACATCCCTTCAAATTGGAATGTTTCTGCTGGCTTAGTGGTCAAGGAGGCTCTCCTAACACATGACAGTAAGATGTTTTATGTGCGGGAGGGAGTTGAAAACAACAGTGACTTGTTTCTACAGTGCAGAGCAACCAGCAAGGTTATCGCAGCTTTTATGAGCTTGAAAGGTCTAAATTGGACAACGCCCAGGACAACCGCAGAAATGATAGCATGCTGGAATAATCCAGCCAACCTATTAAGGAAGAAGTCTTGGTGGAACATGATCCCTGCATGTATTTGTTGGACAATTTGGAAGGAAAGGAACTTTAGATGTTTTGAAGGAATAGCAGATTCTGATCACAAGATCATCATGAATTATATATTTGTGTTTCATTTTTGGTGCAACAAAGCTCTAACAGAAAATGTAGATTCTGTGGTTGACATCTTGGGATCTCTGTAACTAGCACAGGACTATCTCTTTATTTGCTCTTTTTTGGATCTTGTAACTCTTATTTCCTAACACAATATGCTCTTTTTTTAAATATATGCAGATCACAAAAATGAGTATAAGAAAATTCTACTTACACAGTACGTGGACCCCCCCCCCCCCCCCAAAAAAAAAACAAAACTCCCGGGTCAAACATACCTTGAACTCCTTAATGAAGGGAATCATACAGTTTTTTCCAGATGTTTTCTTTTCATTTTTTGGAGAAATTGGCCAGATTCTTCATTTTAATTTTTTGGGTGGATAACATACTGCAAATGTCGCATTCAACCATAAGGTTAATGGTTTGTTTCTCTTACTTTTATCTCGAATTGCATCTGCATAAACATTTTACTTGGAATTGTATCAAACTGGAATAACAGTTAGTAGTTTTTACAATAGTGAATTTGCCCCCCCCCCCCCCCCCCACCCCCCCAACACAAAACAAATAAAGTGGAGAGATTCTAAAGCGACAGGTTTTTCAATCCCTTGAATTAATTGAGGAAATATACTTTAAACTAGTTTCAGGCAAAAAAAAACCACCAACCCTGTTTATTGGTTAATCATGTTACTATTCCAGCATTAGTTCAGAAGACCATGAACATAAGCAGGTATGACCTAACCCTAGAGCAATAGCAGGTAAGATCCTAAATGACAGAAATAAGGCAAAGCCCAAGATGCATTAATGCAAATAGTAGATACATGCCTCCGTCACTTGACTGTTGAAATGATTCTCAATCTTTGACATTAGCATGTCGTCCCGGTCATTGCAGAGCAAGTTGAATATGGCACCTACTCAACACAAAAGGAAACTCATATTAAGCATGTTCCATAACTAGGTAACAATTATATATGGCTCATTTCAGTCATATTCTATCATCAGACAAATTAACATAAATCTATCGGTTATTTCGCCAAGACACCATCTTATCTGTTCTCTTTTGATTTATTCTCCAACAGGCAACAAATACACATTAAGTCATCCGTTTAAGAATGAGCACTTAGCAAAAGAGTTGCACATTGCATCATCCATTTGGTTCCTCATCTTCTAATGGAACAAGAAAACTACTAGATATTATCTTGTCAAGTGATCTCTGTATCTAAAGAAGTTATTGAACCTCCCTTTCAGATCCTAAAGCTCGCTTCCAGGAGACACCATAACCATTGGCTATTATGGGAGAAAGCATTTATTGCAAATGTAGATCTATTGCAGTTCATCAGGTTAAGAAGGTTCTTTCATGGATAGCCAACAATCTTCAATTACAGGGAACCAATGCTGCTCCTGTGTCACAGGGCAAACACCTTACTCTTGCACCAATTTATACATGTGCAGTCCAGCATTTCCTTTCCTTTGTCAGTAAGAGTCAGCAGTTCTTGTCAGTTAAAATCTTTTCTCTGTGCTTGGAACGGCGTCACTGATTGTGTCTTATTTCTACGATACTACTGATGAACACTAATATTTTAAACAGTAAATTCTAAAACTATTTAGCAAAAAATACTTTTACTTTCAAACAGAAAAATCAAAAAAGAAGAATAAATAGTAAGAGAATAAATCTTGTTTCATGTAACCATGGATTTTCTTAGCGAGTACATATTAAATGAATCTGTTCAAATTGGAAAGCTTGAGAATTTCTATACTAACAAAAGCAGTCCAGAAATTTTGATATACATATTTTGAAGAGCTTCTTCCCTACATATCTCTCTGTTCTCAAGGGAATCTCACCCTGGTAAACTCCTAAAACAATTACAACCTCTCAATTAACGCTTAAGACTAAAATCCTTTTTTCAAGACCGAACATCTCAGTATTTCAGGCTAAACATATATCCCTTGGTTATTGATTCGTTATTATATTCAAGTCTATTTCCTTAATTTCTTCCATGCTCTTGAGAAATGCACCACAGACACTATAATAAATAATTTGTAATATCATAATATAGCATAATATATGTGATAAATAAGCATAGATACTGACAACAGCAGGGAAGCATGCATAAAAAAGTGAAAACATATTACCTTTGCGGCCAAAACGCCCAGCTCTACCAATCCGATGCAAGTATACCTCATGATCTGGCTCTGATGGACTCTCATGTCTCACCGGGAGATCATAATTAACCACCAAATTAACCTGCGAACAGATTGTAGTAGCTTTTAGGGCTTCTAAATGTCGACCATCAAAACAGAAAGCAAGAAACCACTTACAAAAATCATATACCATTGCTATCAAACAAGTTACACATCAAAAGAAACTTATTTTATATCATATATTGGCTGGCAACCGGAAAGACTCAAATGTAAACTTACCTGAGATTGGTCAAATCCACGAGCAAGAAGATCAGTTGATATAAGAACTTGTGTCAATCCTTCTTTGAACTCCTTGATTATTTTGTCTCTATCTTCTTGCTTCAAAGCACCTTGAATTGTTGTCACTTCATATCCATAGTCCACCAATGATTTATGCAACATACTCGCACCATTTTTTGTACGGACAAATATAATTGTCTGCCCCACCTTCTGTCCTAGTTCAAGTATTTTGTCTTTAATCACCATGACTTTTGAAAGTTCATCCGGACACTGCACTTTATACTGCTTCACTGAATCCAGTGAAAGTTCTTCTTTCTTCACAAACATCTGGTTGTAATCTTTCACAAAAAGATCTCTAACAATTTTTGTCACAAAGGCTTTTACATTTTCCCCAAAAGTTGCAGAAAACAGGAGCACCTACAAGTTGAGATGATGAAAAAGAAAAGTTGAACATCAGTTTTTTTCTAACGGATCGCCCCAACAACGGATGATTAGCAGCAAGAACATATTATAAACAAAAAATTAGCACAGACCCATCCGACGCCCTTCACGTCCCATCCCCTTCTTGCCTAAAATAAACTCAGGTGTTAACCAGCTTCACAAAGTACACTTTAAATTAAACCTCAGACTATACTCACTCACTAGATGAGGATGTAAAGATTTAAACATTGGTAGAAGTATGGTATCCCAATCCCTAGCCCTAAACATAGAGGAAACATTCAGCAGCCACTATTCTCCAAATCTCTACAGCTGCTTGCTCTATTTTCAGGAGATGTAATGAAAGGTAAGGGAGAAAGGCGGGTACAGGAAGTTATTCCGGTTAGCTAAAGCAAGGGAAAGAAAGGCGCGTGATCTTGACCAAGTTAGATACATCAAGGGCGAGGATGGTAGAGTTCAGATGGGGGAGTCTCAAGTCAAGCAGAGGTGGCAGGCGTACTTTCGAGACTTACTTAACGAGGAGGGAGATCGTAACATAGAGCTAGGGGAGTTTGGGCATTCAGAGCAACATAGAGACCTTGGGTACTGCAGGCGCATTAAGGCGGAGGAGGGCATGGGGGCTTTGCGTAGGATGAATAGGGGTCGAGCGACCGGGCCTGACGAGATCCCGGTGGAGTTCTGGAAATGCATGGGTAGGTCAGGAGTGGAGTGGCTCTCCAGGTTGTTCAATGCGATCTTCAGGACCAAAAGGATGCCGGAGGAGTGGAGATGGAGTACAGTGGTGCCCTTGTACAAAAACAAAGGGGACATCCAGTGCTGCAACAACTATAGGGGTATCAAATTAATAAGTCACACCATGAAGGTCTGGGAGCAGGTGATCGAGGCGAGGGTGAGTGAGATGACATCTATATCTGTGAACCAGTTCGGTTTCATGCCGGGTCGCTCCACTACAGAAGCTATCCACCCAGTGTTGTAAATAGCACTCGCCTCAGCGCTAATAGCGTGAGGCGAGGCGAGGCGATGCGAGAGTGTGTCGCCACAAAGGGTCTGTTGCGATGCGATTGGAAATAGTGCTCGCCTCATGGTGTGAGGCGTGAGGCGACTTTATTGCGTGTAGCGACTGTGGCATCGCTTTATTAAATCGCATGGTCGGTCGTATGCTTTCATACTTGGGAAACTCCAGCCATCATTCTTTAATGCATGCATGCTCTTTTGGTCAGATTTAAAATATAGTTTCCATGGGAAACTGTAGGGGTACCACGCCTGCTGGAATTAAAAAATTTCTGTCACAATGTTCAACTGGATGGCAGACAACTTCACAGATGAAGCACAGTTTTCCACATCAACTTTGCAATCAACGAGGAGCAACAATTGTATTGGAATTCAAGCAAACAACTCAGCTTTTGATGAAGCATTGGAATAGAGCAGTCTCGCATGCTGTCTTGGCATGCCTGCTTTTCAGCAGTTCGAGAGAACTTCGTCTCGGTTGAATGACACTCCATTGCTGTCTTGGCGTGTCTGCTTTACTAAATTCGCGTATGTATGCAAAATTCTCTCTTCCTTCGAGGATGCATGGTCAGTTGGTCACAAACACAACAACAACAACAAACCCAGTGCAATACTACACAGTAGGGTCTGGGGAGGGTAATGTGTACGCAGACCTTACCCGTACCTTATGAAGGAAGAGAGGTTATTTCCGAGAGACCCTCGGCTCAAGAACAGTGAAAAAGATACAATAAACAAACAGTAACAATGGCAAGGAAATAAGATAACAGCAACAAATAGCACAACTTGTAATAGCAAAGGACTAGGAATACAAAGCTACAAGAGAAGTGCGATAACTACCGACAATACTGCCACATTGTCTAACAACAAGGCAGTTGGTCACAAAGATAATTTTTAACTTATGCATGCCTAGCTTAAATAAGCGACACACCTTAGCTCTCGGTCCAATCCAGGAACTAATACTATCTTACTTCTACCACCACAGAACAACATTTAACCTAGCTACTAATAAACTAAGTTCTCATTTCTATCAAATAAGCCACAACCTTAGCTCTGCGGTCCAATCCAGGAACTAATACTATATTACTTCTACCACCACAGAACAACATTTAACCTAGCTCCCAATAAACTATGTTCTCATTTCTAGCACCATAGCACATCATTATTTATTTGGGGAGGAGGTATTAAGTCTTCCAGGGGGGAGTGTAATCATCTTTAAAATGTGAGTCATCCTTGTGCAAAGACGTGGCATGAAAACATTGGAATTATAGTTCAATATTTGTAAAATTATAGAGTCAGCAAGCTTCTCAGTATTAACAACACAAGCAACCACTTCTTTCTTTAATAAGTAAAAATGCAACGCAGCAATGCAGCACTCTTAAGGCTCAACAATATAGAGCGTCATCTCCGCATGTGATCTCTAATATTTTCAGACTCTTTTACAAACAAAGCTATAATTAATAGAAGCAATAAACCCCCCAAAGAGAATTCCATCATCAGATAACTTTAACTGAAAATAGGTAACTTTAAAGGCCTAACTTTAACCAACCTGGCTGTCAGCACTGGCTTTGACAATTGCCTTCATTATTCTTATGGAATCATCCTGAAAACCAGTCTGTGCACAAAGAAGAACGTTAATAAGCAATCAGATACCGAGCATGAAATTCAGACAATGTCTTATAATGGACTGCTTTCATCGTCCGCAGTCATACATTTCGTTTTTCAGTAAGCACTCCGCTCCAAATTCATAGTTAGTATTGGACCAGCAAAAAACTTGTCTGCCAACTATGTAGTAATTTACATCAACCCTGAGATAGATGAATTATGTATTGCCTCCCAACTTTAAACCATTTTACAGTTTCAATTAATACTAGGCCGGTTACTCAATGAGAATCCTGCATTATGGGGCAAAAAGCAGAAAAGCTAATGACATGGAGCCTTATCTTTTATAGCACACTTGACATGTCATGAAAGATAGCCTCATGTTTACGAGGATATACCAGCTACCATATGAAACAAAAAACTGTAACCAGGAAATGCAGAATGTACATACTACATTAGATAACTTCTAGTATGTCAGTTTCTTCTTCAGATTAAGGCATTTCATTAAAAAAAAAAAGTTTAAATTTCTAAGAATTTGTCTGCAAAGCTAACAATATTCTTTCCTCCTAGCAACAAGTGCTGGTAACATTGAATACAAATAAACTGGAGGATCAATCACAAAACATAAAAAGAATGTGCTCACACACACATTACCAGGGAAAGAAAAGGAAGTTATTGATAACAAGTCAAAGCAAATTGTTAACATTAAGAGCAAAGTTCCTAAAACATGATGATTGACAATTTAACATTCAGAAAATTAGTTCATTAAGCTCAACACTACCTTCCATCTAAGAAACCGAACGCTAAATCCAAAATGTTTACATCAACAAACACAAAAAAGGAACAATGCAGATAAAAAAATCAGTTACCTCAGCCAACATGTGGTCCGCTTCATCAAATACGAGAATTTTCATGCAACTCATGCCCAATTTCCTTGCTGTCACCCACTTATTTATAGTTCCGGGTGTGCCAATTACTACTTGTGCTGAAACCGGGGGGCGCTTTGAAACTGGTATGTAATTGGCTGCATCTGCTGGGATAGCTAACTCTGATGTTATACCAGTGAACTTCCCCATCTTCAACAGAACCTCCATATTCTGCAGGTTAAATTAGATGATGCTCTAAAAAAATTATTACATTGTCATTGCATATAACTTTTGTTTTGCTACTGTCAAAAATTCATTACAGCGTGCATACAAGCTTTCGATTGGCATTTCCAGCACATACAACTTAAATCCAAACAAAAACGGACAAAGAATAGCACTTATGTCAAACCTGAATTGCTAATTCTCTGGTTGGGCAGATACAGAGAGCTTGAGGGGCAGCAAGCTTAGGGTCAACCCGACTCAACATTCCAAGCACAAAGCAAGTAGTTTTACCAGAACCATTATGAGCCTGAGCAATTAGATTCTTGAAGGGCGGCGTAAGAATCATGGGCAAACTAATTTCCTGAATTTTGCTAGGTCGCTCAAACTTCATCTCTACATATAATCCTTTCAATAACTCCGGAGATAAGTTCAAATCCTCAAATCTCTTAGCTGATTTATACATCGTGTCGCCAGATGTAACCTATATTTCATCAATTAAACCCTAATTTAGTTATTAGTATAACAAATCAACTTAATGCAAGCTATAATTCAGTGAGGGAGAGCGTACGGCTTCTATTCTGGAATCTTCTGGATCATCGAGAGTGGAATTTTGGACTCTTTTGGACTCATCAATTTGTAGAGATCCGATTTGGGGCTCGGCGCTATCGTTTTCATTAGCGGCTGAAGATTTCTCGGCTTGATCGATCTCGTCGGCTTCGTCTGCCCAGCTTCTGATTTCCGGCGGGTTTGCCGTCGTAGTTGCGGAGGTGCTACTGGAAGTATTTGAGCTGTCAGCCATTGTTCTTGTGGCAGAAGAGGGGGAAAATAAAATGAAGAACGAGAAGTAAAATATATAGGAGTAGGAGCTGTGACCGACTTGTGCTCTGAGCAGGAGTAGAAGTAACTAGTGCAGCGTTGCTAAAACAGGCAAACTATACCGTGAGAGTGTAAATTGCAGTAGCACCCCAAAACTTTCACGAAGTTATACTTACACCATTTATTGCTATCCCGTTTTAATTTCTCAAAATCGTGACTGGTTTTGAGAACTGATTTATTTTTTCAAACCTATTAGTAATATTTTCAATACAGTGTTTTCGTATGAAGAAAATGTTTATTGGAAAATATATTTTGTTTTGTTTTATTTTCTGAAGAGAAATTTTCTGAAAATATAATTGCATGCTATTTATTTATGGTTCTTATGTTTAGATAGTTATTTATGTTATTTCTGCTGGACTTACTAATGCTCTTTTGTTTTTTGTTTTTGTTTTTCCTCTCCTTCACTGAGCCGAGGGTCGACTGGAAACAGCCTCTCCGCCCTTTCGGGTAGGGATAAGGCTCGTCTACGTATTACCCTCTCTAAACCCCACTTTGTGGAATATACTGGGTAGTTGTTGTTGTTGTATTTTTTTTGTTTTGTTGAAGAGTGGAATATTTGTTTCGAAAAATATTTTATTAAAATTTTGATATTTGTGTTAGCAAATCAGAGAGTATTATTTTATCTTTTAAATTGTTATGCTAGATTGATCGCTCAAGATCTTTAATTTTTATCCGAAACAGGTGAAATGACACTCGAACGGTCGAACCCAGAGTTAGCTAGTTCTTCTCGAAATGCATAGAGGCGCAACGGTTAACTTAACATCTTAGGTAAAGTACTATTTTGGTTGCAGGCGACAAAAATGATACCAAATCGAAGTAAACTCCGAATATTGTGACCTTGCAATCAAACTCCCTTCTGTCTTTACAGTTGAGGGCTAATCTTCGTCCGACTCGAGGAAATTTTTGTACCCCTCCATTACATTTGTGAACTAAAAGTGAGATCTTGGAATCACACCTAAACAAGAAAAATAATTTTCATCATACAAAATACACCATCATCTTGTGAACGAAAAATGACCACAAAAAATTAATTTCTACTCCTTTCAAATGGGATTTAAATTATATATATAAATATATTACATCATATTTATAATTTAAAATAGTTTTTGAATACGTACAATGCATGTGTATTTCCAAATTAGTTTTAATTAGTGAAAGAAAGCATGACTAAGTCGAACTATTTTAAGAGACAATTTTATATTTTATTTTTTTTGCATTTTGATCACTTTATTATTTTTGTTATGAAATAGAAGATTCTTACACTTCTATTTAAGGTGAATGTCTTTAATGTATTTAATTAGAGAGATTTTAGAGTCCTATTATTGGTAGCAAGATCTTCCTCCCTATAAATAGAGGTGCTCTCTACCATTGTAATTCACCCCTCTCAACTCAATAAGAAGAACTCTCTCTACTCTTCTCTCTATTGCTATTGTTCTTGTTCTATTGTTCTTGTCTTTTGCTTTAGTTTATAACACGTTATCAGCACGAGACTCTACCGTCTCAAGTACCATTCTCGAAAATCCAAGGTATTTTCCCTCTTCCTAATTTAATTTTCGAGTATGTCTGACATTATGAAAAGAAAGTTCGTTGCCCTTGAAATTTCGGGCAAGAACTATATGACATGGGTGTTGGATGCTGAAATCCACCTAGATGCTATGGGTCTCGGAGACACCCTCAAAGATAAAGAAAAAGCATCCACCCAAGATTGTGCGAAGGCCTTGATTTTCTTGCGCCACCACCTTGACGAAGGTTTGAAGATTGAATATCTCACCGTCAAGGATCCACTCGTTTTGTGGAACAGCTTAAAGGAGAGATATGACAACCTGAAGTTGGTCACTCTGCCACAAGCACGATATGATTGGGTCCATCTGAGGCTACAGGATTTTAAGTCCGTTTCTGAATATAATTCTGCTATGTTCAGAATTACTTCTAAACTGAAGCTATGTGGAGATAACATCTCCGATTACGATATGCTTGAGAAAACGTTTACAACGTTTCATGCCTCCAATATGGTACTGCAGCAACAGTACCGAGAGAAAGGCTTTACGAAGTACTCTGAACTGATTTCTCTCTTACTAGTGGCTGAGCGAAATAACGATCTGCTCATGAGAAATCACGAAAATAGACCAACTGGGTCTACACCACTGCCTGAAGCAGATATGGTGCACTCGCATTATGCCAAACATAAAAGGGACCATGATCACGGTCATAAACGGGGTCAAAGCCAAGGACGTGGACAAGGAAGAAATTCCAAAGAAGTCCGTCACCCCCCAAAGAGAGATAACCACCGAAAGCAGAAACGGGGTCCAGAAGATCCTAAGGCAAATAGTTCAGAAACTATATGTTATCGTTGCGGTGGAAATGGGCACTGGTCTAGGACTTGCCGTATACCAAGACACTTGGTTGACCTTTATCAAGCATCTCGAAAGAGAAAACGCCCTGAAACAAATTTTGTCTCTGACGACAACTTTGACTTCACCCACCTGGATGTGGCAGACTTCTTTGAGCAACCCGAGGGAAAGATAGACCACCTAATCGGTGACGGAACCGTGATGAAAGAAGATGGAGCTGTTTGATTCTACTTGTATTAGTCAATGAATAAATTAATAGTCATTAGCATTAGCTCGTATTAGTTAGTTCATAAAGCAATGTTAGCAGTAGTTCTTTAGAATATCTTCAATATGTTCAAATATCAATAAAACTTTTATTTTCCAGTGGGGGTAATCGACTAACCTGAAAGACTAGTCGATTATCAACTATTTTCGCATTAAAGTTGAAAAACAATTGATCAACAATCGATTGTCTTTGTCTAACAATCGATTGTCTTGAAACAGTAAGGTCTGGAATTTCTCAAAAATCATCCACAATCGATTGTCTATGCATGACAATCGATTGTCTTGAAACAGTGAGGTCTGGAATTTTTCAAAAATAGCCAACAATCGATTGTCTATGCATAACAATCGATTGTCTTAAGACAAGTTTTTCAAAAATAACAAATAATCGATTGTGTGTGTTTAACAATCGATTGTCTATGTTCCAACAATCGATTGTGTGTGTTTAATAATCGATTGTCTTATGAAAAACGCTGAAATTTTCAAACTGCATAGTAATTGATTATGGACAACATATCTTATTTTGTTTGTCAACTGTTAGTAGCAGATTTTGAAAATATTATGTGACACAAAAGAATTGAACTTGTTTATTCTTATGTTCGTATATTTTCTTTTGTATGTCAAACTATGGGAAAGAAAATATGGATATCTCACAAAGCGAACTTGGATCAACATCCAACTGTAAAAGTATTTGCCTAGTTGATTCATGTACTACACATACAATACTCAAAGAAAGGAAGTATTTCTCTCAACTGAATATGTGTAAGGCAAACATTACTACAATCTCTGGAAGTAGTAAATTGATTGAAGGCTCCGGAAGAGCTATAGTAACTCTGCCCAAGGGCACGATGTTAATCATAGAGAATGCAATGTTCTCCTCCAAGTCTATGAGAAACTTGTTGAGCTTTAAAGATGTACGCCGGAATGGCTACAATATTGAGACAATGGATGAAGATAATCTTGAATATCTCGTCCTCACTTCAAAGAATGTCTCCGGCCAAAAGAGGGTTATTGAGAAATTCCCGTCTTTATCTTGTGGCCTGTATTGGACAAGAATTAGTGCAATTGAGGCACATTCAACAGTAAATCTAAAGAATACTGAGTCCAATACATTTGTACTTTGGCATGATCGACTGGGTCACCCAGGATCAACCATGATGAGACGGATTATAGAAAGCTCATATGGGCATCCGTTAAAGAATTTCAAAATTCTCTCAAGTAATGAATATCCTTGCACTTCGTGTTATCAAGGCAAGCTGATTATCAGACCATCCCCAACAAAGGTTGGGACTGAGTCACCCCAGTTTCTGGAACGTATACAAGGGGACATTTGTGGACCTATTCACCCACCTAGTGGGTCGTTTAGGTATTTCATGGTCTTGATAGACGCATCCTGTAGATGGTCTCATGTGTGCCTGTTGTCATCTCGCAACCTGGCGTTTGCGAAGTTAATGGCACAAATAATTCGGCTACGAGCACACTTTCCAGATAATCCAATCAAGTCCATTAGACTGGATAATGCTGCTGAGTTTACATCCCAAGCATTTAATGATTATTGCTTATCAATCGGGATAAAAGTTGAACATTCTGTAGCCCATGTTCACACTCAGAACGGTCTTGCAGAATCGTTAATTAAGCGCTTGCAGTTGATTGCAAGGCCATTACTGATGAGAACGAGGCTGCCCACTTCAGTGTGGGGTCATGCCATATTGCATGCAGCAATGCTAATTCGCCTCAGGCCGACGAATTACCACAAGTATTCTCCGTTGCAATTGGTTTTGGGTCATGAACCCGATATATCCCATTTAAGGATATTTGGATGTGCCGTATATGTGCCTGTAGCACCGCCATCCCGCACCAAAATGGGTGCGCAAAGAAGGTTAGGAATATATGTTGGGTTTGATTCGCCCTCCATCATTCGCTACCTTGAAACATTGACAGGCGACCTGTTTACTGCACGATTTGCAGACTGTCGATTTGATGAAACACTTTTCCCAAAATTAGGGGGAGAAGTTGGTGAAACCAAACGGGAAATTTTGTGGAAAAATGAATCATTATCTCATCTTGATCCACATACCTCTACTTGTGAGAAAGAGGTACAAAAGATTATCCATTTGCAAAGAATAGCAAATCAAATGCCTGACGCATTTACGGACTTGAAGAGGATAACGAAATCCCACATTCCTGCGGAAAATGTTCCGATCCGTATTGAAGTCCCTATTGGACAATTATCTAGTGTCATATCCAATGAGTCAAATGCACGCCAGAAGCGTGGCAGACCATTAGGTTCCAAAGATCGAAATCCTAGAAAGAGGAAAAAGAACGATCTAAATGACACTATGAAAGAATCACATGAGGACGCTCATGATTTGATTAATTCCGAGATTCACGAAGAATCTATTGAGCATGAAGCTCTTGAAAATACGGAACTACTCCCAAATCCAATTAATATTGAGGCAAATATTAATCGAGTGGATGTTGTGGTAGATAATGTCTTTGCTTATAATGTAGCATCTAACATTATGAAAGAATGTGAGGATCTCGAACCTCAATCTGTGAAAGAATGTCGAGAAAGACATGATTGGCCAAAATGGCAAGTAGCAATTCAATCTGAATTGAATTCGCTGGCAAAACGTGAAGTTTTTGGCCCTATAGTTGAAACACCTAATGGTGTTAAGCCCGTTGGCTACAAGTGGGTCTTTGTACGCAAACGAAATGAGAAAAATGAAGTACAAAGATATAAAGCACGCCTTGTTGCACAAGGTTTTTCTCAAAGGCCTGGTGTCGATTATGAAGAGACATATTCGCCTGTAATGGATGCGATAACCTTTCGTTATCTCATAAGTTTTGCTGTCCATGAGAAGCTGGACATGCACTTAATGGATGTCGTTACTGCCTATCTTTATGGCTCACTTGATAACGACATATACATGAGAGTTCCCGAAGGACTCAAGGTGCCAAATGCGCACAATTCCAAATCTCGGGAAATGTTTTCAATCAAGTTGCAAAGGTCCTTGTATGGTCTAAAGCAATCAGGACGAATGTGGTATAATCGTCTAAGTGAGTACTTGTTGAAAGAAGGCTATATAAATGATGCCATTTGCCCATGTGTGTTTATAAAGAAAACAACATCGGGATTTGTTGTACTTGCCGTATATGTTGATGACATAAACCTTATTGGAACCCCTGAAGAACTCCAAAAGGCAATTGATTATCTAAAGGATGAATTCGAGATGAAAGATCTCGGTAAGACTAAACTATGTCTTGATTTGCAAATTGAATATTTGGCAAACGGAATTTTTGTTCATCAATCTACCTATACAGAAAAGGTACTGAAACGGTTTTACATGGATGACGCACATCCGTTAAGTACACCGATGGTTGTTCGTTCACTTGAAGTGAACAAAGATCCATTCCGACCTAAAGAACGGAATGAAGAGATACTTGGTCCTGAAGTACCATATCTTAGCGCAATTGGCGCATTAATGTATCTTGCAAATACTACAAGGCCGGACATTTCTTTTTCAGTTAATGTCTTAGCAAGATTTAGCTCGGCTCCTACGAGGAGACATTGGAATGGGATCAAACACATATTGCGGTACCTAAAGGGGACTACCGATTTGGGCCTATTTTATGGAAAGAATTGCAGCCCGGATCTTGTTGGTTATGCTGATGCTGGATATTTGTCCGACCCACACAAGGCTCGATCTCAAACGGGTTATGTGTTTACCTGTGGAGAAACCGCCATATCTTGGCGATCGACTAAGCAATCAATTGTAGCTACTTCATCTAATCATGCCGAGATAATTGCTATTCATGAAGCAAGTCGGGTGTGTGTGTGGCTAAGGTCGATAATACATCATATCCAAGACAAATGTGGTTTGAAATGTGATAAACTACCCACAACTTTATATGAAGATAATGCAGCATGTATAGCTCAATTGAAGGGAGGATTCATCAAGGGAGATAGAACGAAGCATATTTCACCAAAGTTATTCTTCACACATGATCTTCAAAAGAATGGTGATATCAATGTTCAACAGATTCGTTCAAGTGACAATATGGCTGATTTGTTTACAAAATCTCTACCAAAGTCAACCTTCAAGAAGCTAGTTCACAAGATCGGGATGCGAAGACTTAAGGACATAAATTGATGTTCTTATCAGGGGGAGTTAATGCGCGTTGCACTCTTTTTCCCTTACAAGGTTTTGTCCCACTGGGTTTTCCTTGCAAGGTTTTTAACGAGGCAACCAATAGGCGCATATTCAAACATGTGTACTCTTTCCTTACTTTAATTTTTCCCATTGGGTTTTGTTTTAAGGTTTTAACGAGGCACATCATTGAATAGACATTCAAGGGGGAGTGTTATGAAATAGAAGATTCTTACACTTCTATTTAAGGTGAATGTCTTTAATGTATTTAATTAGAGAGATTTTAGAGTCCTATTATTGGTAGCAAGATCTTCCTCCTCCCTATAAATAGAGGTGCTCTCTACCATTGTAATTCACCCCTCTCAACTCAATAAGAAGAACTCTCTCTACTCTTCTCTCTATTGCTATTGTTCTTGTTCTATTGTTCTTGTCTTTTGCTTTAGTTTATAACAATTTTTAATTAATTCCATGAGATAATCTGCGTTAGCAACAAAAAAATATTGCACAAAGGAGGAAGATATAAGAAAACTTTGTCATAAAAGTTACTCAATGAAACATAAATTAAGCAGGATCTAACATTATTTGACCAAATCATATTTAATGACATATTTTCAACTTGATTTCAAATATTCTCTTTTTAATTGTCAACAAAGATTATTGAAAATAAATATTTTTTTTCTCTTGTTCCTTGTACCCGACATGTATTTTTGCATATATTGATGTATCACTTGATAGTTGATATCATATATATGTATTTTGGGGCCGGCCAACGAATTTCATGATATAAAGTCAATTTTATGAGAGGCTTTAATTTATTTAATTTTAGAATTTTTTTATATTTTTTATTTGAAGTCTATTTTTTTAACTTTTTTTAGATGTAAAGTTATTTAGAATTTTTTATAATCAACTTCTAATAAGTATTTTAAAATTGACAATATAGCTAATTCAATTAACTTCTTTTGAGACATTGTTGATCAATTTTTTTATCGCTAAATAGAAAATCAAAAATATTTTCATATGCTTCGAATTGTCTAAATCTATTTTGGAGTGAAAAACAACATTGTCTACTATGTATATAAAGTAATAAACTCTAAAGGACTCTTTGGGAGATTTTGAGATTTCATTATCAACATTCTCATCAAATTGTTTCTTCCTATATATCTCACGATTTTAGGATTCGGGTTCGATATTCATTTCAAATGCAGTTTCTTTGACATAAATCATAATATTGCAAATCCTTTTTTTATATATTTATTAAAAAAATAATCAAACATTTTTGCTTCGCATGACTTTTTGTAACTTATATATAGTCTATTAGGTATAACAAAATATGATGAGACCTTCACAAATATAGAGTTGGGGGCCTAAAGTAGTTGTTTTACATATTTTAGGGAAAGATTGCCCCTGTACGTATTTGCCTACATGTATTGCATATGGTATTACTTAGTTCATGAGAGATTCCAACATTAAATCATTCAAAGAAAGTACTCAACAAGTAAAAAGCAAATTATATCCGTAGAAATATTTTAAGAAAGCTAGATAGTATATAATATAGAAGGGAAATTATATGAAAACATACTTGCTTAAGAAGTAAAATTACAGCATTGGTTGTATGCCAACAGTTTAAAACGCCCACAATGACCCAAATTATGCAATACCACTTTCACAACTGGAATGCTTTGTTTTCTTTTTTTGTGCTTTTTTTACTATAAGAAATAAATGAAGCTAAGATAGAGTTGTTAAGAAAGAAACAAGCACAAGGGTATTCAAAAAATAAATCTCTTCTTATTGTATACTGCATAGTTATTCAAATAATTTTACGAATGTCGAATCAATTTCGAAAGGAAAATAATTGCAAAAGAATATCAGAATCTATGATCAAACAGCGTATTGGGAGTGATACTTCAAAGCCATATAATATAAATCAATAATCAAATAGAAAGCATCATTTTCATTGGTTGTTGATGAAACATTCAATATTCCTTTTTCTATATTTTAGTAATTAATTAACACTTATAACATTGCCATAGAAATTGACCAATCAAGTAGTGGTGGAAGGAAGACAGAGAAGCTCTCTAACACCATTGCTAGCCATAATTTCAAGCTGTAGAGTTAAGTTATTAAGTAAATTCATAATTCAGTGGGAGGCTGACAAAGGAAAAAATCAAAGTGTTAAAAGACATGAATATCCTCGCTAATTAGCCTATCGTTTCCACTAAAAAAATTTAATTGTAGATAATTGAATAATTAATTATGGATACATATTGTCACTGAGCCGAGGGTCGATTGGAAACAGCTTCTCTGCCCTTTCGGGTAGAAGTAAGGCTTGTTTACATATTACCCTCCCCATACCCCACTTTATGGGACTATACTAGATAGTTGTTGTTGTTGTTGTTGTAATTATGGATACATAGAAGATGATAACTTATTTTGAAAATAAAGATAAAAGCTTGAGAGTAAAAAAGGTGGCAGTAACACAACTTTCTTCTACATAAAATGATGAAAACTAACCAGACACACTTTGAAATTAAAAAAATATATATATGTAAGTACAAAAAGGAAAGCCTTGTGCATTTAACATTATCATATTTCATTGGCCTCAAAGAGTTTAGAGCATATTCATATATAATGCACCAAAAAAAATGACTATTCAAATATATAGAAATCAAGTTCTACCATCCTTACTTGATAAAATATTATTGGATCGGTTTCTATTGCTTTGTCAAGATTAGCTTCTTAAATAGTTGTGAAAAATGACTACTCCTATACCATTTTTAATACTAATGAATCTGATCTCTATTGAAGTGATCATATCTTTTCGAATTCTTCAGTTTTGGAGAAGTAATCAAAGGAGAATATAAATGGCCTCAACCGTAATTGGATTCATTAATTTTAGTGTGTAAAGCATTTAAGTATTATCCATTCACTTCTGATTCACAACACAGCTAATGTAATAAAAAAAAATTTATAATTAAAGTTTTGTCATTTACCATCTTGTAAAAATATCAAGTGCACACAAATTCTTGTAGGAATTTAATTGACTTTTAAGGTTAAAAAGGGCATTCAATTTTTAATGAGTATTCTGGTCTTTCAACCTTTAACTTGAGACTTTATATTTATAATATAGTATGATGTAAGGTTATAATGTTATATTCATGTATATAATATGGAATGAAATAATTAGGCTTTGATAGCATAATCATTGTCCTTAAGGAATTTAAGCCTCTCAATTTCGTTACTGTAAAATAATGGAAATCCTCCAAGATTCTACAAGCCTTTAAAATTTGAATTTTAACAATTATCTCGTTATGATTTATTTCGCGCAGGAATATTTATATATTATAACCATTAGCTATCAAGATTATAAGTTAAGATACAATTGTATTAAGTGCTATATTTATAGGCACGCCATTAAATAATTGAACGTGATAAAATATTTCAGGTATTGTTATCGAAATATCTCTAATGACATTTTTCTATAATTTTGTCATTTTCTCATAACTGTAATTCGTTGGATTGTGTATGTTTATTCTATATACGATACATGTCTTTATATTTGCACTTACCAAAAATTGGAAGAATATATGTTCACGAATACAATTTGATGACTAAAATAAATATTTGTGAATATAATGTGAAGACGCTCATAAAAAGTTGAATTTTCATTTATTGTTGAAGTGATCAGTTTTAGGGCAAAAAGTATTGTGATGCAGGTCATATATTAGTAATTACTTTCAAGTTGTTAGTTGAACAGTTAACTCTTTTAAGTGATAGTTCTACTTTTGTCCTTTAGGAGTAGTGTTCTTTTTTTTTTCTTTTCAATCATAGCCACTTAAACTTTCTCATTGCTTTTTGTTGGCATTTAATTTGTTTCGAAAACGGAAAAAAATGTGAGATTGCAAGTTTAATTACAGTAACCCTTCAGGAAAATAGAATTTTTCTAAAAAAAAAGCTTTCTAAAAATGCATTCCACATGAAGAGCATTATATATCGATAATAATTTGTATTTTCACAATTATTTTTGCTAGAAGGTACTTTTCGTAAATATTGTAAGAAGCTTTAAAGCTATTTAGCTTAAAGTGGGGATTATCACCTCTTTAACTATTGTTGATGCAAAAGATAACAGTTTGGGAGGAGATTTGTGGTGTTAATTTCACGGATGGTGGATGGTTATTGAACTATCCTTTAATTACATTAAAATTATTCAATTATTTTGTGTCACTTAAAAAGTAATTAAACTTTATTTTTATCACCTAAAAATCATTTTGCCTCAAACTACTATTATAAATATGACATGGCATACATTTTAATAAAAAATTCAAAGAAAATGTCACATAAGCTTACTTGGGGCATACCCACATTAAGATCTATGTCTTCTTTAATATGACTTGGCACAAACTCCAAATGGGTTTCATGGGTAAAAAACCGCACATAGAAACCCGTTTGGAATTTGGGTCAAGTCATATATGGATCTTAATATGGATATTGTTACACCCCATTTTTTCGTACGTGAGAGTACGTCGTAAGTCAATTGATGTAAGCTCATAAATAAGATTCTATTGGAAGCAAATATAGTAAGTTAATCATATTACCTTAGAGGTTATAAATATTTAAGGTCATGAATAACAAGTACCAAGATGGTTGGACATATCATGTTACCTTAGAGGTTATAAATATTTAGGATGCTATGAAATACAATTATGAAAATATAGTATCAAACCTATGTGGATCGGACAAATTCCTTCAGATATTCCTCGATGGGACCTGAGCCCTAGTGGCAATGTATCACGTAAAAGGTCTCAACTTATGAGTGGTAGATTAAGATCAACATTAAGACTGGATCAACAATGGATGGATACAAGTTAAAAGTATGTGAGGAGGATAGGTTGTCATTCTTAAGATGACCAGTAAAGATGGAGCATTAAAGGATTTGATTTATACATATAGGACAAGCAACGAAAGATTATCCCGAAGCTGGGTGGCAGACTTCGGTAATAATAAGACAAAGTAAGAGTTAGGATATAGTGGGAACTACCTGGATTTAGTAAAACCATAAGCATAGATAACTGAGGCTATGAAGTAAGATATCGCAATAGTCGTAAGTTCGACAAAGTACCAAGCGAAGAACTTTAGTACTCCTATATATGCCCAGAGTAACAACCATAATACTATGTATGTTCACAAAGTGAGGCCTGGAGATTAGCTAATATCTGGGAGGAAACGGAGAGAAGAGTCGCATAGATGCACATACAAGGACATAATCGTACAGCCTACGTGAAAGGAGGTAGAAACAGTTACGAGATTGGAAGAAGTTCGACTACAAGTCATGATGTGAGAAATATGCCTAAAGGGGGGAATGCTCTAGCTTCGGATTTGTTCGCTGAATAGCTCCTTAGATCGAAACGACAATAATAAGTTATTCGTAAGATCTGTTGCTTGCGAAACGGATAAGTGCATCAGTCAAATTCGAGGACGAATGTTCCAAAGGGGGGAATGATGTTACACCCTATTTTTTCGCACGTGAGAGTACGTCGTAAGTTAATTGATGTAAGCTCATAAATAAGATTTTATTGGAGAAAATATAGTAAGTTAATCATGTTATCTTAGAGGTTATAAATATTTAAGGTCATGAATAACAAGTACCAAGATGGTTGGAAAGGCTTAGAAGCTAAGCAAATTAAAGGAAATAAGTTTCGTCGAAAGTCGATAAGTTTGGAATCTTATAACATGTACTTTGTGGTGAGACTAGAGTTCTTAACATGATAAGGAGGTTATTCTATGAGTTATTTTATTCGTATGATATTCATTTTTTATATTTTGAAGGCAAGCAAGTTGTGGAACAAGAGTTGGCAAAAGTCATCACAAATTACATTCAGAAATTTGCTGAAATTTAGGTCAAATGTAGATACACTTTTCTACTAATATACTTTGAATAAAGGGATGATATACATACCAAATTTAAGATATACGAGTCTAGTTTCCAACTTATTAAACCGTTCATCCATACGATATTGGAGTAGAGAGATATTCACATTTTCGCGAGAATGCGCAGCTAGTAGGTGACAAGTAGGTGCATCACCTACTTGCCAAAAGGAGAGGCCTCAATTAGAAGCCCTATAGTTGCCAAGAGGGTACTTTTAAGGTTTGTTAAACTCTTTTATTTCATTATATTTCAGGCCAAGGAAAACTAATTTGACCCCTGCAACTCCTCCCAAAAAGTCCCACACAAACCCTAGGTTATTTCAGATGCTACGACGCGATTCTAGTGCTGGAAAGTCCGGATAGCTTGCTAGTTTCTCTTTCTCCTTCTTGTAGCCATGTTGAGGAACTTATTTTTTATTAAAAAATACCAGGTTTCGTGAGTTCTACTTAGTACTAGGTAATTTTATGCTTCTCCTTCCATTATCTATGCGTTTGCGAGTTGTAACTCGATCGTAAAAAATAGACCTAGCTAGTTTCGAAAGAATGGTATGTTGTTTGTTCTTGTATACTAGTTGGCTGGTTTTGAACTTATTTATAGGTTGAATTCATGGATTTTTCATCGGATAAGAGGCATAATGATGTGTTTTTGGTTGTTTTTCTCAATTTGAAAGAAAAGACAAGTCGAAACATGTTTAAGTAAACAGAAAAATTATTTTTGAGTTGATGAACTTGTGGGACTGTTTTGTAGGCTGTTTCCTGATGGTATTGGGTTGTCTCTTTTGCTAATGATTTTATGGAGTTGAGAGGATGAAGGGTGTGGAGAAACACCACATAATGGCAAGGTTGTTTGTTGGTCGTTCGTCAAAACATGTTCAGATTATTTGGCATTATTATGGTTGCCATAATTTGTATGAAGTGATAAGGGTATGTTGGGCTGTTTGTGGTTGTTTTGACTAGTGTGAAGTCATATATATAGGGGAGGTGCTGTCCGTTTTATTGTAAAATAGGTTGTGGTCAATACATAATAGTTACGACGCTTAAATGATAACGAGAGTATCATTTTTCTTATTGTAGACTAAAGAGCCGTGAAATTGCAGAGCTTGAGTTTGGGAAGAATATACAAGGTATGTTAAGGCATTTCCTCTTTTCTTTTGGCATGATCTAAAGAGAAATGAATACACTACTTCATAACGGATCTACTCCTAGCAAATAAGGTTGTCCATCTTGTTCTTTCCTTATAAAATTATTCTAAGCAAATGTGTATGATCCTTGAATCTTAATGAGGTTTATATTGAGGGTATAGATGTCCATAAGGTTCTTAAGACACTCCAATAGGTTTAGAAGGTGATTCCACGAGTCAAGCATGCATTATATATATGTATCTATTTTACTCTACCGAGCCACGCTATAGTCGGCTGGGTACGGCACCTACTGTGCAACCACTGGTCAGTTCGGTTTTACCAAGCTCCACGTGGCCGGGTACGATTCTACCGAGCCTTATGATGGACGGATACGTTTTTACCGAGTCCTTTATGAGGCCGGGTACGATATGATGATGATGATGCCCATAGAGAGAAATGTTTTTAAAAGTATATGTATATATATGTATTGTGCATTTCATGTCAGTAGCCCCCAGAGGCACTCAGATGTTACAGGTTGTATTTCATCTATCTCTCTTTATATTACAGTTCTTATGTATGCTTTCCTGTCTTACATACTCGGTACTTTATTCGTACTGACGTCCCTTTTGCCTAGGGATGCTACGTTTCATGCCAGCAGGTCCCGATAGACAGGTTGACATTCGTCCTAGTAGGCTATCATCTCAGCGAAGGTATTGGTGCACTCCAGTTGCTCTGGAGTTGCCTATTTGGTCAGTATTCTTTGGATATGTATTGATTAGTAGGGCGGGGCCTTGTTCCGACCTTTATGATTTTATGTACTCTTAGAGGCTTGTAGACAGATGTTAGGTGTATGGATATTGTATGGCCTTGCCAGCCTATGTTTTGAGTTACAAAAGGCACGTATGTCATATATATACGTTTTTATATCATGTTGGGTCTTCATATGTTGAGTATTCCCTTATGTTTTATTCTTTTTATCTCATGAAGAGTTTTCTAACTCATTCACTCATGATAGTATGGTAAGAATGTTATGTTACGTTGGTACTCGGTTGAGTAAGGCACTGGGTGCCCGTCGCGGCCCTTTTATTTGGGTCGTGACAAAAGTTGTATCAGAGCAGATCTGTCCTAGGGAGTCTACAAGCCATGTCTAGTAGAGTCTTGTTTATGGGTGTGTAGTGCACCACACTTATAAGCAGGAGGCTACAGGGCATTTAGGACTGTTACTCTTTCTTCTAACTCTAGATCACGTGGTAGGGCTTAGTTATAAGAACTCAATTTCCTAAACTCTATCTTATTCATGATATGATGATGCCTATATCCAGAAAGACAGTTGGTAGGAGATTGACTATGGACGTGGAAAAGTTTATCAGAGGATCTCGATTTTGTATCATGCTTATAATGCGTAAATGTTAGGTCTTCAGCAAATCATGTGTATACTAAGATATGTGAGCCTCTTGATAAGGAGCCCCAAGGCATGAATATCTATCCACCCATATGGTAAAGAGCAACGGGAGAATTAAGAGGTGGATATAAGTTTCAATAAGTGAAAGAAATAACATGAAAAAAGAAGAAGTACAAGGTACCTAAACAATGAAGATTATCAGTATTTGCAATTCAGGTAGAGAAATATAAGCATTCTGAGTTACTTTCAACAGTAACAAAGTTTTATACAATTGACCACACCCACCTCAATTATTTCCTATGGGAACTGGAAAATATAGTTTAAGAGAATGATGTAATATCAGGATCAAGTTGGGGTTAGAGTAACAAAATTTTGTGGATAGGTTGTTATCATTAGCTAACATTTTCGAAAGGTAGTGCAAATGTGGTAATAGATCTCCTTGTGAGACACCTATATGGTGATCTCTAGAATAGTGCAAGCAGATATGAATACTAGAATATTCCAAAATTTCAGAAGATAGGCGGTGGAATCCTAAAAGGGATAAAATATTTACCTTAGTATGACTCCCGCCCTAGAGAGAGAGAGAGAGAGAGAGAGAGAGAGAGAGAGAGAATTTTAGGCATCCTGAAGAGCCAGTGAGATGAAGCAAGAGGAGCTAAAAGTGAAAGAGCGTTTTGTTGAAGTTTTCAGAATAAAGTGATAGATAGAAGTATTAGTCAGAGAATAAGAAGAGAGTAACTAATATATTATGGGTAAGGTGTGATAAATGGTATGACAGGATGACAAAATCTACAGTCAACTGAAGGGAAAGACATAAGGTGACATGCCATGATGAAATAAAAGTGTATAATCCATAAAGCAATATCCCTATTTTGAGAAATGAGTTGGTGACTCCGACTTGATTACTAGAAGGAAAATGTAGACCCCAGAGTAATAGAAAGAAGTATGGGCTGGGAACAAGATAAACTAAACATGAGTTGAGAATCAATGATTTGATAATAGTCACCATCATCAGAATTTTAGAGACTGCGTTCCGGTGATAATAGAATGGACAACAGAAGAATAACCTTTAAAAGGTCATTTAGTAAGATGTTTCCCTAAGGTAAGCACTGTGAGCAAAGTTAATCATAAGGGACTAAGTGTGCCAGTTACACTAGGTGTCGCCTTCATGCGTAAGAAATTTAGTTATCCCTGGTACATAAGATTACCATAAGGCAATTAAGGTTCATTGATGATGTGAGAAGACGTCAAAGATGAATAGATAAAACATCTATAGATAGATCGTCGTAGTACTAAATCTTGGTAATCCCCTAAATGGGGGAATATGGTATTAAGTCGGGGTTAAATGATTCAAGTAATTATAGAATGGTGAAGGAGGAATATGGTAAAAAGGAGAGAGGGATGATGTTGCATTTATTTAATTCATATAGATATGTTGCGACTCCAGAACATTATACAAGAATGACACTGGGGAGAGGCATCAAAAGTTTCTGGCTAGGATGTTATTGATAAATAAGTGTGAGTGGACAGTTGATACATCAAGAGATAATAGCTAGAGGTAAGTTAAGATAAAGGATATATCCTAAGAGAAATTAATATATATATATATATATATATAAGAGTAGATCAACGAGTAATTAGTAGTTGATTTAGGATGAGCCCGATTATGACTAGACAAGAGGACACAGATAAATGAACAGGTCATGCAAGATAAATTTAGTAAACCGCAGCACAGTGAGTTCAGTCTCGCAGATACGAGTCGCAATCATTTGAAAATTTTAAATAGGATTTGAAGTAGTTAAAGGTATCATTTAAGTATTATGAAAATAAGAGAGTTCCACTAAGGAGACAATCAAAATTTGAGCCTAAAAGTAAACCTACGAGTACAAGGGCACAAAGTTATGTAATTAAGGACTATTACAGTCGAGTAAGACCTTCGGGTGCATGATATAACAAGCTTGCAACTTTACAAGACCATAAGGTCTCTCGAAATATTGCAACAACAAACTAGATGAGGAAATAAGGGAGAAGGTTCCACCTAAGCATAGCGAGTTAAAGAGTAAATAATCTTGTAACAACAGTATCACTACAATATCGCATACACTCCATAAGAAAGTGGCACATATCATGGCTAATGAATGGGGAAAAAAGTCATAAAAGGTGATATTTGAGATTATATAAGATACATGAAATTACAGTATTCGTGGGCAATAAGACAAGCCAAGTATTTATGCAACAAGTGTTAGAACGACCAGGAAAAGTAATTGCTTACATGAAAGGAAATTTATGGTGCTAGCAAGTTAAAGGAAGGTTGCAAGTAGTATAAACAAATAGGTGTAGGTTTTAAGGTAAAGTATTGTAGAGCGACAAGGTTTTAGGTAGATAGGACCAAGGATATGAAAAAGTGAGTGAGAAAGTGTCGAAAATATGTATGTCCTCGGGATTAAACCCATCAAAACAAAGGAGGTAATGATTTCTATATGTAATAAAAAGCTCGGCACATCTTGAATGAACACAGAGGAGTCTAAGACTCTGAGCAATTAAAAGAGATGAAATGCTTCCCCCATTATAGAATAAGGGTGCAATTGTGATAAATAAGAGGATGACATTTAGGCCTTTAATTCAGAAATAATTTAAAGAAAAGGGATTTTATGAATTGCACGAGATTGGAATACCCCCATAAGATGAGTCATGTTAGGATGCTATGAAATACAAATATGAAAATATAGTATCATCGCTAGGTGGATCGGACAAATTACTTAAGATATTCCCTGATGAGACGTAAGCACTATTGGCAATGTATAATGTAAGAGGTCTCAAGTTATGAGTGGTAGATTAAGATCAACGTTATGACTGGATCAACAATGGATGGATACAAGTTAAAAAGTATGTGAGGAGGTTAGGTTGTCATTCTTAAGATGAACAGTAAAGATGGAATATTAAAAGATTAGATTTATACATATAGGACAAGCAACGAAAGATTATCCCGAAGCTGGGTGGCAGACTTCGGTAATAATAAAACAAAGTAAGAGTTAGGATATAGTATGAACTACCTAGATTTAGTAAAACCATAAGCATAGATAACTGAGGCTATGAAGCAAGGTATAGCAATAGTCGTAAGTTTGACAAAGTACCAAGCGAAGAAATTTAGTACTCCTATAGATGCCAGTGTAACAACCATAATACTATGTATTTTATCAAAGTGAGGCCTAGAGATTAGCTAAAATCTGGGAGGAAACGGAGAGAAGGGTCGCATAGGCGCACATACAAGGACAGAATCGTACAACCTACATGAAAGGAGGTAGAAACAGTTACGAGATTGGAAAAAGTTCGACTACAAGGCGTGATGTGAGAAACAGGCCTAAAGGGGGGAATGCCCTAGCTTTTGGATTTGTTCGCTGAATAGCTCCTTAGACCGCAACAACAATAATAAAGTATTCATAAGAGCTATTTCTTGCAAAATGGATAAGTGCATCAGTCAACATTCGAGGACGAATGTTCCAAAGGGGGAATGATGTTACACCCCATTTTTCCGTACGTGAGAGTACGTCGTAAGTCAATTGATGTAAGCTTATAAACAAGATTCTATTTGGAGCAAATATAGTAAGTTAATTATGTTACTTTAGAGGTAATAAATATTTAAGGTCATGAATAATAAGTACCAAGATGGTTGGAAAGGCTTAGAAGCTGAGGAAATTAAAGGAAATAAGTTTCATCGAAAGTCGATAAGTTTGGAATGTTATAACATCTACTTTGTGGTGAGACTAGGGTTCTTAAAATGATAAGGAGGTTATTCTATGAGTTATTTTAGTTGTATGATATTCATTTTCTAAATTTTGAAGGCAAACAAGTTGTGGAACAAGAGTTGGCAAAGGTCATCACAAGTTACATTCAGAAATTTTCTGAAATTTACGTCTATTGTAGATGCACTTTTCTCCTAATATACTTTGAATCAAGGGATGATCTACATACCAAGTTTAAGATATATGAATCTAGTTTCCAAATCATTAAACCGTTCAATCATACGATATTGGAGTAGAGAAATATTCACATTTTCGCGAGACTGCGCAGCTAGTAGGTGACAAGTAGGTGCATCACCTACTTTCCAAAAGGAGAGGCCTCAATATAAAGACCTAAAGTCGGCCAAGAGGGTACTTTTTAGGGCTGTTAAACTCTTTTATTTCATTATCTTTCAGGTCAGGGAAAAGTAATTGAACCCCTGAAACTCCTCCCCAAAAGTCCCACACAAAACCTAGGTTATTTCGGATGGTACGAAGCGATTCTAGTGCTGGAAAGTCCGGACAGCTTGTTAGTTTCTCTTTCTCCTTCTTGTAGTCATGTTGAGGAACTAATTTTTGATGAAAAATGACCAGGTTTCGTGAGTTCTACTTAATACAAGGTAAGTTTATGCTTCTCCTTCCATTATCTAGAGTATCATTTTTCTTATTGTCGACTAAGGAGCCGTGAAATTGCATAGCTTGAGTTTGGGAAGAATATACAAGGTACGTTAAGGCCTTTCCTCTTTTCTTTTGGCATGATCTAAAGAGAAATGAATACGCTACTTCATAACAGATCTACTCCTAACAAATAAGGTTGTCCATGTTATTCTTTCCTCATAAAATTATTCTAAGCAAATGTATATGATCGTTGAATCTTAATATGGTTCATATTGAGGGTATTGATGTCCATAAGGTTCTTAAGACACTCCAAAAGGTTTAGAAGGTGATCCCATGAGTCAAACATGCATTATATATATGTATCTATTTTACTCTACCGAGCCGCGCTATAGTCGGCCGGGTACGGCACCTACTGTGCAACCACTTATCAGTTGGATTTTACCGAGCTCCACATGGCCGGGTACGATTCTACCGAGCCTTATGATGGCTGGGTACATTTTTACCGAGTCCTCTATGAGGCCGGGTACGATATGATGATGATGATGCCCATAGAGGAAAATATTTTTAAAAGTTTATATATATATATATATATATATATATATATATATATATATATATATATATATATATATATATATATATATATATATATATATATATATATATATATATATATATATATATGTATGTGTTATGCATTTCATGTCAGTAGCCCCTAGAGGCACTCAGATGTTACAGGTTATATTTCCTCTATCTCTCTTTGCATTACAGTTCTTATTTATGCTTTCCTGTCTTACATACTCGGTACTTTATTCGTACTGGCGTCCCTTCTGCATGGGGACGCTGCGTTTCATGCCAGCAGGTCCCGATAGACAGGTTGACATTCCTCCTAGTAGGCTATCAGCTCAACGAAGGTGTTGGTGCACTCCACTTGCTCCGGAGTTGCCTATTTGGTCAGTATTCTTTGGATATGTATTGATTGGTAGGGCGGGGACTTGTCCCGACCTTTATGATATTATGTACTCTTAGAGGCTTGTAGACAGATGTCAGGTGTATGGATACTGTATGGCCTTGTCGGCCATGTTTTAAGTTATAAAAGACCCGTATGTCATATATATACGTTTTTATATCATGTTGGGTCTTCATATGCTGAGTATTCCCTTATGTTTTATTTTGTTTTATCTCATGAAGAGTTTTCTAGCTCATTTACTCATGATAGTATGGTAAGAATGTTATGTTGGTACTCGGTTGAGTAAGGCACCGGGTTCCCGTCGCGGCCCTATGGTTTGGGTCGTGACAGATATGATCCAAGCAAGCTTATGTGGCATTTTCTTTGATTTGTTTTATTAAAATGTATGCCCTGTCATATTTATGGTAGAATTTTGAGGTAAAATAATTTTTATGTGACAAAAGATAAAGTTTAGTTACTTTTAAGTGAACAAAAAATAGTTGAATAATATTACTGTAATTAAAGAATAATTTAATGACAATCGGTGAAATTAATCCGAGATTTGTGATACTAGACCAAATATTTTGAATTTAAATCGCTCCATAGATAATTTTATTTTATTTTGTTAATTATAATCGCAAAAATTATATATAGCTGTATCCATAATCAACTTATACTATGCTTTGAATAAATTTCACGCAATATTGTGAATTCACAACAATTTAAAGGGAAAGGAAAAAAAATAGTAAGTGTGAGCTACGCAGTACGCTGGTATTATTAATGTTATATTAATTATGTTTGTACTATACTAGCATTAGTTATGCTGATATACTTTTTATCAATTGTTTGGTTTGATATATTAAAATATTATATAATTGCTAAAAGAATTATCTCTTTAGAAAAATATCCTCATAACCAGTCTATCACTTTATCTTTTTGAAAGAAACATATATTTTAAGGAATATTTTTATATGAAAAAGATTATAAAAAAATTATTTGATTTGTCTACCTATATAATAGTATAGAACTAAATATTTATTTGTGAAAAATAAAATATGCTAAGTATTTGCTTATTTACCAGAAATACAACTTTATTTCCCACTTTCTTGGATTATTTCAAACGTGCATTATAATACTAATATGTTTAACCAAACATAAATTTTGTAGGACAATTTCATCTTTAACTAAATTAATGCATACATTAAAATCATTGCATTACTAATACCATGGTTTCTTATGCATTCGTTATGCATAGGCTTATACCAAATAGGAGTTGTTTGGTAAAGTGTAAAATAGTGCGAAATAAGGTGTATTAGTAATGCAAGCATTAGTTATGCAAATATTATTTCTTATATATTGTTTGGTGTGGTGTATTAAAATTATAATGCATTGCATAATTTTAAGGAAAATAGTTGTTTACAAAAATGTTCTCTAGCTTTAAGGGAATTTAAAGATAATTTTATCTTTAATCATACTAATGCATGCGTTAATAGCCTTGGTATTACTAGTGTCATGGTTTTCTATGTATTACTTACACATAGGATAATACCAAGTATGATGTATAACTAATACTAACTAATACTAACTAATACAAGTATTAGTTATACACAGGTTGAAAAGTGTACCAACAAGGTATTTATAATGCAGAGAGCTAATACTTGTATTATTTTTTCTAACGCCTCATACCAAACGATCCCATAGTATAAAACTAATGCTTGCATATCTAATATATATGTTCAAAAAATATATCAAACAAGGTGTAATAGAGAAAATAAAACCAAGATCGAAAAATATCGCAACAATCGTTGTATTTTAAATTTGAGTGTACCATCTCTATGATTCCTCTGATTCTATTTTCTAGTATAAATTCAAGGGTCTCTGAACTTGATCTTGAATTTGAATTTGAATTTGATTTATCCATCATGAACACTTTAATTGTTGCCACGAATTTTATCATGAACAAGTAGCCTTGATCTTGAACGCCTTGTATTTGATTAGACTTCGTTCTTGATCTTGAATACTTGAATTGTTCTTCGTTCTTGAGCTTGAATACTTGATCTGTTCTTGAACTTGAAATTGATTTCTTGAACTTGATTGCTTGAAGTTGAAACGAGGAATTTGCAGCGTTTGATTCACGAGCTCTTTCTTGCTTCTTGTTATAACTTTTGATGTCTTTTCTGAGTTATCAGGACCTCTATTTATAGACGTGGAAGGAAAGAGTTATGATAAGAACAAACTCTTTCCGACCAGTCAAATTAATATGTGACATGGCTATCACTTGCACACGTGGCACGATTTAATTGGCCTTTCAGTGTGACTGGGTACGCCTTGTCATTTTTGACACGTGACACGATCCTATTGGCTCTTCCGCTTGACTTGACTCGCCACATCATTTGGCACGTGACATTAAACTGGACCTCTAGGAAGATGTCATATTAGGCTTAATGAAGTGGGATAATCACTTTAACCTAATTAAATAAACTAGCTCAATGGATATGTTGGACTTATATAATTAATTTATTTATATATTAGCCCATAATATATATTTGAACCAATATATCTTCAATTTAAAATATAGCCCAAATTATTTTATAAATTTAATTTAAGTAAAATTTATATGCCTATATAATTTTTTTATAAATACACAAAGCTAATACTTACATTATTTTATGTAATGCATTTACCAAAAGGCCCTATAAGTTCCCAAACTACTTGACTAGACACATGTATCTAACACTGCCAGTCAACTTATTTAAGATTAATACTTCTTCCCTCTTATTTGTTTGACAGTTTGATAAACAGAGATTATTTATGAAAGACAAGATTATTGACCCTTAAATAAATTTCAAAAACTAATCTTCTAAACCAGATAACGTGGCAGTCCTTTTTAAACAGACAAAAAGGATAAAAAATGCAGCAGAAATTGAGTGCTTTAACTGAGTGCTCTAGTGAAACAAATCAATGTGCTTACACCTTTCGTTACGAAGATGGAAGTGGCACAATTGGCTATTACGTGTCAGATTTATTATATTTTGACACATTCGTCGCAACCTCGCTGATTGCCAACTCTTCAGCAGCAATTGTTTTTGGGTAAGTGTGATTACTTAGATGGCTATATGGATGTACCTTCTTTTTTAATGTAATTTGATCATAACTCAAATGTTTTCAATAAAAAAATATTACATTTTATATTCGTTTAAATTGATTATTTTATATTATAATTTTTTTGCTTTTTTTGTTACATAATGCCTATTTGTAATTATTTTATACTAAAAAAATTCTTATCTGTTTGTATGCCCCCATCTGAATCATTATAAATCTACTGAAGATAAAATACGACTGTATCCAACTTACATAATATATTCATAATTTTCTAGTGAAATTAAAATAGAATTGTATTCATCTTACATAACATATTAATGTATTATAAGCATACAAGAATAATAATACGGCTAATAAGAGTTTATTTTCACGATGAACATGCAATTACAGACAATTTATTGTAATTGTTTAGACAAAAGAAATTATATTTGTACGGTAAAACCCCACAAAAAAATCACAACACCTAATTTTATTATGGGTGTGTATTTTTTCCACTATTGAAACTCGTTTGGGTTATGGGTCAAATCACATTAAGAAAAAATAGATCTAAAGTAGATATGGTCCATTTAAGCTTATGTGACATTTATTTTTGAATTTTTTCTCATTAAATTTTATATCATGTCATATTTATAGTAGGATTTTGAGCCAAAATAACTTTTAAGTAACAAAACTCCTACTGATGACCTTGATTAGTATAGCAAGCCTTTCTTAAAGAAAAGACCCACTAGATGAGGCCGGTCATTGAAGTGAAAATTTGGCTACGTTGGAGACGAAATACTGTTGGACTTTAATTAGCTAACCAGAAGTTGCCAAAACAAAATTGGATAAATCAGTAATGAAGTACAAGTTTGTCATTATGCGTGACAGCGTGAGTTTTAATAGCAGTCGAGGTTTGGTCGCATAGCAAGACAAACTTCACACAAACCAGCAAGTCAAATTATTCGTAACCAGGCAGCATGGGTCGAAAGACTACTAATTGGAGAGTTAGAAGTCATGCTAAAATGGGACCAAAAATATCTGAAACATAGAGAAGTAACAGTTTATGAGTATATTTCAAAATTTTTATGTTTTTCTAATCAAGATTTTGATTTAGTATTAGACCATACTTCACCTAAAAAGCTAGCTGAAACCTTTGTAACTAGGCAGCATGATTCACTTACTCAATGGGTAATGTGATGCTTCAATGGTGATCAGCGCAGACATACTTCCTTTATTTCTTTTTATTAGGGAAAGTTAGTAAATAAACTTGAGCTTCTCAAGCATGCTCTAACATTTTGAAGATGTCATTTGACATAATGGTTTACGTTTTGTATCCTTAAACAATTTTTTATTTTCTCGCGATTCTATGTCTATATGCCCTTTTTTCTTAATGTTCTATTTGTTCTATGGTGGTCTCTTTTAACCAGGGCATCCATTTGCTTTTCAGCAGAAGCTTATACTTTTGATTTGAAATCAAAACAGGTGCAGTACCTCTCAGTCTGGGGACCTAACCAAGATGGATAGAGCAATTGATGGGATTTTTGGGTTTGGTCCACAGGACCTTTCAGTAATATCTCAACTATCTGCACGTGGAATTTCTCCAAAAGTGTTTTCACATTGTTTGAAAGGAGAGGGCAATGGTGGAGGTATACTAGTTCTTGGTGAGATTTTGAATCCGAGCATCGTTTATAGCCCCCTTGTTCCTTCACAGTACGTTATTACATTTTTAATTACTCTATGATTAACTCTTTTGTTCTAGATTATGATACTTAGAAATAAAAAGTTTCGTATGTGCAGTGTGCCTTATGTTCTATGATAACCATTGTGTTCTTAATAGTTTGTGATACTGGTAGTGCATGAAAAAATATCAACAAAGATCCCATTATTGCTATTTGGTTGCAGTCATTATGCCTTCTAAAGCTTGTATATCTACGTTAATGTGGATTATTGATCCTTCGTTCTAAGAATTGTTAGTAAGTGATTTGCGCATTAGGTTTGACATCCTTCAGCGCATGCAAATATTTATTGCCCACACAAAATTTTCTGCTCTTGCCAAACAGGCTTCTGTGCAGTAGTAGTAGAATTCTACACAGCTTTCGTGAAGTTTTTCTTCCATCAACGTTAGTGTAATAGGAATTTGCAAGATATCAACATGCAGTTATGCTGCTTCTCCATGCGATTAACATAGGAAAGTTGAAAAAACTTTTACATTGTATATTTTCATGACTATCCTATTGTAATGCAGTTGAATTGAAAGTCTGTAATTTAATACCCAGTAGCAAACAATTATTATAATTTTTCTTGGGATGAGATTTCAAATTATTCGGCATTTATTACTTATTTAGTTTTCTATGTCGTACGGAAAAACTTTTGAATTCGAAAAGAGAGGGATAACTTGCAACCATGAGGTTGGGTTCAAGTCACCATGGGAGCAACGTGGGTTTGAATTGTGGCACTTACAATATTTAAGAAAAAAACAAATTCTTGTTAGAAGGAAATTTTTTGCCTTTGGTGGTGCACTTGCGAGAAACTCCTTGCCAAGAGCCTCTTTGGTGGTGCAATTGCGAGAAACTCCTTGCCAAGAGCCTATGCACCCCGAGATTACTCGGGAGTTTTAGAGACTCGGACACCCAGTACAAATAAAAAAAAAAGAAAAAGAAAATTTCTGCCTTTAGAATACTTGCTAGAGCATAATTAGCTTTTATGTGTTTCATTCTTATTCAACTATTCTAGTGAAGAAGCAGTCCTCACTTTGTCCTTCTCTTTTGCATATTTGAATAGAGAAATGATCAGAACGCAGTGACAAGTGACTACTTGCTCCTCCGACTGGAAGAAGAGTTCATTCTCGCTTGATAGTAGGGAGATCTTCCGTTCAGTAGGGCAGACTTAAGGTAGCAGCCCCCTAGTGTCACTCCCTCAACACCCCCCCTCCCCAACCCAAACCAAAAAAAAAGACCACCAAAAAGAAACAAAAACAAAAAGAGAGAGAGAGGAAGTGATTAAGCAACATTGGGATCTTGATATAAGTCCACTGTATAGATTAAGAAGCATTTGATTCTTGACAAAGTCTACAGTCCTAAAGCTTGGTATGCCATGTGACGATTCAGTATGTGCTATGCTTCTCAGCTATACGAGCCGCATCTTAGCACCTGAATCTTTAATTATTTAAAAATAAAGATTGTCATAATTACACAATATTTGTTGGTACTCAAATTTTATGTGATGAGGAATCTGACATTTAGATCCGAACCATTGGAGATACCTGCACCTGTATCCGAGCAACATAGTTTCTCACAATAATTTACATGTTAATATGTGATATCGATACTCACATGGAAATCTCTCATTATCTTCGACAAATTTTAGCCTTAAATGGCAGATGAGTTCCCCTTCACAAGTAGGTTCTCAAATGGAACTTACCGATAAATATAGATTATTTTCATGTACTCAACATGTATTCATCTTTTGTTAGCTTTTGATGTTCTCAGACATGCTTCTGCTTCCTCTCAGTTATTAGCACTGGTAACTATTAGAATATATTGTGTGTATCTTTTTATTATTGGTAGAATATTCTTTTATTATTGTACAATCCTATAGTTGGTAGGATTCGATTTCTTTCATTATTGTACAGTCCTATAGTTGGTAGGATTTGATACATCTCTGTACTCTATATATACTTGTGAGCAATACGAGAAAATCTATTCTCCCAAAACTCTCTACATGGTATCATACGCCAGTGGCTTATCGCCAAAGAAACTCTAATTCTTCCCCGCGCCGCCCCCGTCGCTGCACTAATCGGCAGCCCGCCGCCGCCGACCTTCTCGGTCCACCACTTCTCTCCGGCGTCTTTCCGCGCCATCGCTACACTAACCGGAAGCCCTCTCTCTCTCGACGTCGCTCAGCGCCTCCTCTGCCTCGCGCTTCATGGCCGCTACGATATCCAACGATCTTCTCCAGCCGATTGCCATCAATGCATCGGCTCAGATCCCACTTAAATTGGATTCCACTAATTACCTGGCGTGAAAATTCTAGTTCCGAACCCTTCTTTCGGGTTACGACCTCCTCGGCTTCTTGGACGGATCGAAGCCGTGCCCACCAGCCACTATCGTCGACTAGGAGGTAACTTCCCCCAATCCAGCATATCCTTACTGGATTCGCCAGGACAATCTTATTCTCAGTGCCATCATCTCGTCGATCATACCGACAATCATCTCCTTTATTACCGCTGCGGAAACCTCTAAAGAGGCCTGGGACATCCTCGCGCGCACAGACGGCACTGCTTCTCGTGGTCGTATCATGGCTCTCAAACAGTAGCTCCATAATCCGGTAAAAGGTTCTAAATCTCTTACTGATTTTATGCACGGTATTCGCGTGATTGTGGATGAATTATCTCTCCTGGGTGTTACTGTTGATTCTGAGGATCTTGTCATTAAGGTTCTAAATGGTCTTGATGATCCGTATATGGAGCTCTCTCATGCTATCCAAGCCCGTGAATCTCCAATCTCTTTTGCTGAATTACATGACAAGCTGTTAAGCATGGAGGCTCAGATTACTGCCCGTGCGCCGGCCACCTCTGCCGCATTTGATTTGGCTCCATCGCTGCCTTCGTCGCCGGACAGCAGTCTGGCCGTAGCCGCTTCGGTGGCCGCGGGTGCGGCCGTGGCAGCCGTGGTCTATCCTCCGGCTGCGGTGGTTACTCCAACAATGGCCAATCTCGCGGGTACAATGGGAAGTGCCAGCTCTGCAGTGAATTTGGCCACTCCGCGCGCCGCTGTCTGTCCTATCCTATTTCCGGCGCAAATCAGCACCCTTACGGTGGACCACAGCCGCGACCAGCATGTGCTGCATCATCTTATCTGGCTGCTAACACAGCCCATCACTCTCCATCTGATTGGATCCTGGACTCTGGTGCCACTCATCACATAATCAATGATCTTGCCAACATGTCTCTTCACAGTCCCTACACTGGTTTCGATGATGTGGTTATTGGTAACGGTGAATGTTTAAAAATTACACATACTGGCCAACTATTCAGTTATTCATCTCTTTTATTGCCTGGGGCTCTCTGTGTTTCACATATTCGTAAAAATTTGATCTCTGTTGCTCAATTATGTCGTCACAATAATGTTAATGTTGTTTTTTTGATACTGATTTTCAGGTGAAGGATCGTCGCACGTGGGCAACACTCGTCAATGGCCCACGTAGGAACGACGCCTACTACTGGTCGGCGGCTTCCCGTCTGCCGTCCGCCCTCACGGCACAAACACTCCCTGTGTCATTGTGGCATTCTCGGTTTGGTCATCCGTCACCTAAAATCCTACGTCATTTAGTGTCTTCTAGCAGTATAGCGTCCAGTAGTGTGTCTGATTTTGCTTGTGTCTCTTACAAGCTTCATAAGTGTCATAAGTTACCTTTCTCTGAGTCAAGTTTATCTTCTACTGCTCCGCTGGAGCTTATTTTTTCTGATGTATGGACCTCTCCAATTATTTCTAATGAAGGATTTAAATATTATGTCATTTTTGTTGATCATTTTTCTAAGTACGTTTTGTTTTTCCCTTTACGCCGTAAATCTGATGTCTTACAAACCTTCCCTACTTTTAAGTCCATTGTCGAAAAATGCTTCTCTACTAAAATCATTACTCTGTATACTGATAATGGGGGTGAATTCCTAGCTTTACGCTCTTTTCTTGCCTCCCATGGCATCTCACATCTCACTTCACCTCCTCGTACACCTCAACACAATGGCTATGCTGAACGGCGTCATCATCATATTGTTGATACTGGTCTCACCCTCCTTCATTATGCCTCTGCCCCTCTCATTTACTGGCCTTATGCCTTTGCCACAGCGGTCTATCTCATTAATCGTCTTCCCAAGACAAACCTCTCGATGCTCTCCTCCTTTGAGTTTCTCTTCCATAAGCGCCCCAACCTTGCCAAACTACGTGTCTTCGGATGTCAATGCTTCCCTTGGCTTCGGCCCTACACCTCACACAAAATGGAACCCAGATCTCGTGCCTGTGTCCCCTTCGGCTACTCTACTACTCAAAGCGCCTATCTATGCTTTGATCCCTCAACGTCTAAAATCTTCGTCTCGTGTCATGTCACCTTCCATGAAGACGTCTTCCCGTTCTCCAAATTGTCTAACCCCGAGTCTCCCCCTGTACCCATTCCGGTCTCCCTAGAAGTCCTTCCGCTACCGCCACCAGTACCTGCTGCCGCTCCTACTAGTGATCCTTCACCAAACGCACTGCTGGCACCACTGCCCGCGCCACCAGCGCCCCTTCCGGCACCGCCAGCGCCCCCTGCCTCCGCTACACCCATTATGCCGCCACCTACATCCTCTCAGGGTGGTCATCATATGCAAACTCGCAGCAAAAATAACATCTTTACGCCCAACAAGAAGTTTGGTATGTCTGCTGTCACCTCTCCAGCTGTTATTGAACCGCAGATTCTGTCTAGTGCTATGTCTGATGAGCGCGGCGTGCTGCTATGTCATCAGAGTTTGATGCTGTGCTACGGAATGGCACCTGGGATCTTGTTCCGCCTGATTCTTCACAGAATATTGTGGGTTGCAAGTGGGTTTATCGTATCAAACGAAAGCCTGACAGTACTGTGGATAAGCTCAAATCCCAGCTTGTTGCGAAGGGCTTTCATCAGCGTCCAGGTGTAGACTTCCAGGAGAATTTCAGTCCGTTTATTAAGCCAGCAACTGTGCGTTTGGTTCTTAGTCTAGCTGTATCCAAGGGCTGGCCTCTTCGTCAAATGGATGTGAACAATGCCTTTCTCCACGGGAAGCTTACAGAGGATGTTTATATGGCTCAACCACCGGGTTTTGTTGACAAAGCCTATCCATCGTATGTCTATAAGTTGCAGAAAGTTATTTATGGTCTCAAACAGGCACCCGGGGCATGGTACAGTGCGCTCCGCCAATGCCTTCTGACCATGGGTTTCGTCAACACTACTTCTGACACTTCGCTCTTCGTCTTTCAGCATTCTGGTATTACGACCTATTTTTTGGTATATGTTGATGATGTCATATTGACTGGTAATGATTCTGCTTTCTTGAACCGTGTGATTGACTCTCTTGGGACTCAATTTTCTCTTAAAGACATGGGTGATCTAAGCTACTTTCTTGGTGTTGAAGTTCTGCGCAACTCCAAGGGGTGTTTTCTTTCTCAACGTAAATATGTTGTTGATCTTTTGACTCGTCATAATATGCTGGAATCCAACCCTGTTCAGACGCCAACAGCGGCGTCAACCCGCCTTCATCTGGCCGACGGCTCGGCTCCTGCCGACGCGTCCGTCTATCGCCAGGCCCTTGGGGGCCTCCAGTATCTCTCATTCACTCGTACTGATATCTCCTTTGCTGTGAATAAACTCTCACAGTTCATGCACGCTCCTACTGTCACTCATTGGGGTGCAGTTAAGCGCCTCTTCCGGTATCTGAATGGGACGCGTGACTCGGAGTCTGGCTGCGTCCTTCATCTGCTATACCTCTGCATTGTTTCTCTGATGCTGATTGGGGTGGAAACTGTGATGAACGCTCCTCAAGTGGTGCCTATGTTGTCTTTCTGGGGCCTAATCCTATTTCCTGGAGCTCCAAAAAGCAGCGTTCCGTTGCACGATCTTCTACTGAGGCTGAATATCGTGCCATTGCTTCTGCTGCCGCTGATGTCCGTTGGCTTCATTCACTGCTGTGCGAGCTTCATGTCCCTCTTCCGGGTGCTCCTGTCATTTACAGCGACAACATTGGCGCCACTTACCTCTGTGCCAACCCTGTGTTTCATTCGCGCATGAAACACATCTCCATTGATTATCACTTTGTTCGTCAACTGGTTTAGAATGGATCTCTTCGTATTGCTCACGTATCCTCTGCTGATCAGCTTGCTGATGCTCTCACCAAGCACTTATCTCGTCCTCGACCTCTTCTGCTGATGTCCAAGATTGGCATGTCCTCCGGCCCTCCATCTTGAGGGGGCGTATTAGAATATATTGTGTGTATCTTTTTATTATTGGTAGAATATTCTTTCATTATTGTACAGTCCTATGGTTGGTAGGATTCTATTTCTTTCATTATTGTACAGTCCTATAGTTGGTAGGATTTGATATCTCTCTGTACTCTATATATACTTGTGAGCAATACGAGAAAATCAATTCTCCCAAAACTCTCTACAGTAACTGTGTGTACTTAGAAAGACAATAGTTGAGGTGTGCATCTATTTGTCTCTTTGCTCCACGCTTGCATACAGAGCATTGTTGTCAATGGAAAAACTTTGCCTGTTGATCCAGCAGTTTTTGCAATCTATGGTGATCGAGGAACCATTGTTGATTCTGGTACAACTTTAGCTTATCTTACCGCAGAAGCTTATGAACCCTTTGTCAATGCTGTAAGTGTTCTTCTCCCATTTGGTCTAGGATTCTCAAAATATCCACGAGTGCATCCTATGTTGAGTGAACCTATTATATTTTCCCATTAACCTTATATTCTTGTGGTTACTAATCCAGAAATAAGGCTTTGAATGCAATCCTATCAATGGTGATATTCTTATCCCACAAGCTAATCGTCAACGTTTCCAGTGGGATTCTGGTCAGGATGTATTAATCAAAGGCTATGCAATCCAGTTTTTTAACTTAAGTTCTCTTTCCTGGTAAATTTAAATTATCTTGGCAATTTAACCGGTGATCAAGTAATCAAAAATGTTAAGAGCAGAATTAGGTAAAGAATTCTAGCAATCGACGTATGTAATAGTCAAAAACATATAATATTAATCAAAACCATGAATCCACAAAAGAATCTAAACCCTAATAAAGGTATGGAGTGTAGAGAGTTTTGGAGAAGTGAGTTTCTTATATTGCTCACCAAAGTATATATAGAGTACAGAGAAATCAAAACCTACCAATTATAGGATTGTACAATAATGAAGGAAAATCAAAACCTACCAACTATAGGATTGTACAATTAATGAGAGAATATTCTATCAATAATAAAAAGATACACAAAAGATATTTACAATATTTCCTAATACGCCCCCTCAAGATGGAGGGCCGGAGGACACGCCAATCTTGGACATCAGCAGAAGAAGCCGAGGACGAGATAAGTGCTTGGTGAGAGCATCAGCAAACTGATCAGCAGAGGATACATGAGCAACACGAAGGGACCCATTCTGGACCAATTGACGAACAAAGAGATAATCAATGGAGATGTCTTTCATGCGAGAATGAAACACAGGGTTGGCACATAGATAAGTGGCGCCAATGTTGTCACTGTAAATGACAGGAGCAGCCGGAAGAGGGACATGAAGCTCGCGCAGCAGGGAATGAAGCCAACGTACTTCAGCGGCAGCAGAAGCAATGGCACGATACTCAGCCTCAGTAGATGATCGTGCAACGGAACGCTGCTTTTTGGAGCTCCATGAAATGGGATTTGGCCCTAGAAAAACAACATAGGCACCAGTTGAGGAGCGGTCATCACAGTTTCCACCCCGATCAGCATCAGAGAAACAATGCAGAGGTATAGCAGATGAAGGACGCAGCCAGACGCCAAAGTCACGCGTCCCATTCAGATACCGGAATAGGCGCTTAACTGCACCCCAATGAGTGACAGTAGGAGCATGCATGAACTGTGAGAGTTTATTCACAGCAAAGGAGATATCAGGACGAGTGAAGGAGAGATACTGGAGGCCCCCAAGGGCCTGTCGATAGGCGGATGCGTCGGCAGGGGCCGAGCCGTCGGCCAGATAAAGGCGAGTTGACGCCGCTGTTGGCGTCTGAACAGGATTTGACTCCAGCATATTATGACGAGTCAAAAGATCAACAACATATTTAAGCTGAGAAAGAAAACACCCCTTGGAGCTGCGCAGAACTTCAACACCAAGAAAGTAGCTTAGATCACCCATGTCTTTAAGAGAAAACTGAGACCCAAGAGAGTAAATCACACGGTTCAAGAAAGCAGAATCATTACCGGTCAATATGAGATCATCAACATACACCAAAAAATAGGCCGTAATACCAGAGTGCTGAAAGACGAAGAGCGAAGTGTCAGAGGTAGTGTTGACGAAACCCATGGTCAGAAGGCTTTGGCGGAGCGCACTGTACCATGCCCGGGGTGCCTGTTTGAGACCATAAATAGCTTTCTGTAACTTACAAACATAAGATGGATAGGCTTTGTCAACAAAGCCCGTTGGTTGTGCCATATAAACATCCTCTGTAAGCCTCCCGTGGAGAAAGGCATTGTTCACATCCATTTGACGAAGAGGCCAGCCCTTGGATAGAGCTATACTGAGAACCAAACGCACAGTTGCCGGCTTAACAACCAGACTGAAAGTCTCCAGGAAATCCACACCTGGACGCTAATGAAAGCCCTTTGCAACAAGCCGGGCTTTGAACTTATCCGCAGTGCCGTCAGGCTTGCGTTTGATGCGATAAACCCACTTGCAACCCACAACATTCTACGAGGAATCAGGCTGGACAAGATCCCAAGTGCCATTCCGTAGCAGAGCATCAAACTCTGATGACATAGCAGCGCGCCAGCGCTCATCAGACATAGCACTGGACAGGGTCTGAGGTTCAGTAACAGCAGGAGAGGTGACAGCAGACATACCAAACTTCTTGTTGGGCATAAAGATGTTATTTTTGCTGAGTGTCTGCATATGATGACCACCCTGAGAGGATGCAGGTGGCGGCATAATGGGTGTAGCGGCGGCAGGGGCCGCTGGCGGTGCCGGAAGGGGCGCTGGTGGCGCAGGCAGTGGCGCCGGGAGTGCGTCCGGTGAAGGATCGCTGGTGGGAGCAACGGTAGGTACTGGTGGCGGAAGCGGAAGGACTTCTAGGGAGACCGGAATGGGTACAGGGGGAGACTCGGGGTTAGACATTTCGGAGAACAGGAAAACATCTTCATGGAAGGTGACATGACGCGAGACGAAGATTTTAGACGTTGAGGGATCAAAGCAGAGGTAGGCGCTTTGAGTAGTAGAGTAGCCGAAGAGGACACATGCACGAGATCTGGGCTCCATTTTGTGTGAGGTGTAGGGCCGAAGCCAAGGGAAGCATTGACAGCCGAAGACACGTAATTTGGCAAGGTTGGGACGTTTCTAGAAGAGAGACTTAAAGGAGGAGCGCATCGAGAGATTTGTCTTGGGAAGACGATTAATGAGGTAGACTGCTATAGCAAAGGCATAAGGCCAGAAAATGAGAGGTATAGAGCCATGATGAAGGTTAGTGTGACCAGTATCGACAATATGACGGTGACGGCGTTCAGCATAGCCATTGTGCTGAGGAGTATGAGGAGGTGACGTGAGATGAGAGATGCCATGAGAGGCAAGAAAAGAGCGTAAAGCGAGAAATTCACCCCCATTGTCAGTATACAGAGTAATGATTTTAGCAGAGAAATATTTCTCTACAATGGATTTATAAATGGGGAAGGTTTGTGAGACAGCAGATTTACGGCGTAAAGGGAAAAACCAAATATATTTAGAGAAATGATCAACAAAGATGACATAATATTTAAACCCTTCATTAGAAATAATCGGAGAGGTCCATACATCGGAGAAAATAAGCTCCAGGGGAGCAGTAGAAGACAGACTTGACTCAGAAAAAGGTAACTTATGACACTTATGAAGTTTGCAAGATACACAGGCAAGATCAGACACATTACTGGACGCTATGCTGCTAGACGATACTAAATGACGCAGGGTTTTAGCTGACGGGTGACCAATCCGAGAATGCCACAATGACGCATAGAGCTTTTGTGCCGTGAGGGCAGATAGGAGACTGGGAGCCGCCGGCCAGTAGTAGGTGTTGCCCCTAAGTGGGCCGCGAACGAGCGTTGCCCACTTGCGACGATCCTTCACCTGAAAATCAGTATCAGAAAGAACAACGTTAACATTATTGTGACGACATAATTGGGCAACAGAGATCAAATTTTTACGCATATGTGGAACACAGAGAGCCCCAGGTAATAAAAGAGAGGAATGACTGTTAAATTGTCCAGTATGAGTAATTGTCAAACCTTCACCGTTACCAATAACCACATTGTCGAAGCCAGTGTAAGGACTGTGAAGAGACATGTTGGCAAGATCAGAGGTTATGTGATGAGAGGCACCAGAGTCCAGGATCCAATCGGATGCAGAGGGAATCGTCGGAGAGTGATGGGCTGTGTGAGCAGCTGGATAGGGCGGCGAAGCATAAGCTGGCTACGACAATGGTCCACCGTATGGGGGCTGGTTGGCGCCGGAGACGGGATAGGATGGGCAGCGGCGCGCGGAGTGGCCAAATTCACTGCATAGTTGGCACTTCCCATTGTACCCGCGAGATTGACCATTTCTGGAGTAACCACCTCGACCGGAGACTGACCGCGGCTGATGCGGCCGCGCCTGCGGCTACCGAATCGGTGACGGACTGGCTGCTGTCCAGCGACGGCCGAGTCGGATGTGACGGAGGTAGCCAGCACACGAGCAGTAATTTGAGCCTCCATGCTTAACAGCTTGTCATGTAATTCAGCAAAAGAGATGGGAGACTCACGGGCTTGGATGGCATGAGAGAGTTCCATATACGGGTCATCAAGACCATTTAGAACCTTTATGACAAGATCCTCCGAATCAACGGTAACACCCAGGCGAGATAATTCATCCACAATCACGCGAATACCGTGCATAAAGTCAGTAATTGATTTAGAACCTTTTACCGGATTGTGGAGCTGCTGTTTGAGAGCCATGATACGACCACGAGAAGCGGTGCCGTATGTGCGCGAGAGGATGTCCCAGGCCTCTTTAGAGGTTTCCGCAGCGGCAATGAAGGAGATGATCGTCGGTGTGATCGACGAGATGATGACACTGAGAATAAGGTTGTCCTGGCGAATCCAGTAAGGATATGCTGGATTGGGGGAAGTCACGTCGTTGGTGATGATAGTGGCCAGTGGGCATGGCTTCGATCCATCCAAGAAGCCGAGGAGATCGTAACCCGTAAGGAGGTTCGAAATTGAAATTTCCACACCAGGTAATTAGTAGAGTCACATTTGAGTGGGATTTGAGCCGATGCATTTATGGCAATAGGCTGGAGAGGCGCGGTTGACGTCGTGGCGGCCATGAGCTCGAGGCAAGGAGAGGAGGCGCTGAACGACGTCGAGAAAAAGAGGGCTGCCGATTAGTGCAGCGGCGGCGGCGACGGGCTCCGATGAGAGGAGCTACGGCGGCAGCGGGTAGTATGTATTTAGGGTTTGTTTGGCGATAAGCCACTGGCGTATGATACCATGTAGAGAGTTTTGGAGAAGTGAGTTTCTTGTATTGCTCACCAAAGTATATATAGAGTACAGAGAAATCAAAACCTACCAACTATAGGATCGTACAATAATGAAGGAAAGTCAAAACCTACCAACTATAGGATTGTACAATTAATGAGAGAATATTCTACAAATAATAAAAAGATACACAAAAGATATTTACAATATTTCCTAATATAGAGTCATATAGACATGCTAGAGCAAATCAAAATATTCGAAACACAGTATTATTGTGTAAAAGTGGAGATAGAAAAACTTTATATTGAGCGTTGTTCTTTGGTGAAGCTTGATTCTTCTTATTCCACAAAGTTCTCTATGAAAAACAACAAAGTCGAACTGCTAAAATACCTTGGTCAGATGGTCCTTCCAGGAAGGGTTATCCCTCTATCTCGTTTTCTCCACTTTTTCTTCCATTTGATCTCAAAATGCTTCCAAAGTCACATTTAGCTTCCAAAGCACCAAAATCTAACAAACTAACCACGTTGGTGTTAATTCAAAGTTATAAATTCTCAAAAGTAATGCAAAACCTATGGGAAAAGATATGATTAACTCGATATAAAATGGACTAATCATATGCCTCCCCCTTAGATTGAACGTGGTCCAGACTAAGCCTGAAATAGCCCAAGTCTGTTCATATATATAAAAAATTTCTTCCCAAATCAAGATGACAGAACTAGATGAATTTTTCGCCTTGTTAATCCAATAAAGTTAGTTTCATAACACTGGCCACGTCTAGGACATGCTCATCAGCTGAAGGACCTAATTTGAAGTGTCCATTTTGGACGCAACAAACTTCATTTCTTCTTTCATAATCAAGCCTGATTGGTGGGAAGTGTTTCCTTGTCTTCCCACAGTCCTCCTTGCTGGTAAAATGTTTCATAAGAGGTACTCCCTGCAAGATGGTTGACCGCTTATTTTGTGTACTGACATTTCCACGACATATATTACAAACTGTACCCAAACATTATCCTCAGCAAATGGTATATCGCGGAAACTTCTTCTTTTACAAAGTTAATTCCAATTTTTTTCTATTACATGAAGGCTATGTACCTTTGCAAGGAAGGTTAACTAATTTAACAGTTCTCTTGTCTTTATTTTACTTAATCATATGCAGATAACTGCCGCTGTTTCACCTTCAGCCAAGCCAGTCATATCAGGAAGAAGGCCGTGCTATCTAGTTTCCTCAAGGTTCGCTCTTTTGTGTTTAATTGAAGTTATTAAGTACCTCAATGGTCTCTACACAACTCTTTTGTGACTTGAGCGTGGCACCCTGTTTCTCAAACAGCATAGCTGATATGTTTCCTCTAGTTTCTCTAAACTTTGCTTGTGGTGCATCCATGGATTTAAGACCAGCGGACTACCTTGTGCATATGGGCTCTTATGTGAGTGTTGAAACCCGGATTTGTACTTTAAACGTCTTCTACTGAAAAGTTGTATTAAACCTTGTCACTTTCATGATTTTATCTGCTATTTTTATGAAGTACAAAGATAAGTGACTCTATTATATGTGTTAAACAGGAAGGTGCCGCTTTGTGGTGCATTAGCTTTCAAAAAGATGATGCAGGCGTTATTGGAACAACAATTGTATTTAGTTATTTTGAATTAGTTCTTAGCTTTCATGCTTATCTTTAGATTAGCTATGGATTTAAAGTTATCCTTTTAGCTCATATTTATCATTCAGTTAGTTAGCTTTAGATAGTGTTTTGATTTGAATAAGTCTTCCAATTCAAGGAGTACTCTTAGGAAGACTTGTATTTAAACAGAGTTTGGCATTCAATACACATATACAACTTTAACGATCACGATCCAATATTTTTTTTTCTTTTTCCCAATGACGAAAAATGGAAACACTACCAGAATTGTCAATGCCGACAACACTACCGGCATCACAACCATCATCCAATTCAACCCTGCGCCCAACTTCCTATCAAACTTAGTGGCAGGCACAATATTTCCACTTGGAAAGCTCAATTCTCCATGCTTATGCACGACCATGATCTCTATGGTCACCTTGATGGGGCTAACCTGATACCCACCCTGACAACTACCTTTGGCACCAATATACCTCCTAATCCTGCTAATACGCTTTGGTTCCGTCAGGATCAACTCATACAGAACGCTCTTATGGCGTCTGTTGACCCTACCATTGCTTTCACAATTGCTGCTGCCAACACATCCAAACATGCTTGGGACTCCTTGCACACTGCTTATGCAAACAAGTCCTAGACTCGGATCTTCAGCCTTCGTGACCAACTTGCACGAATCACCAAAGACACCACTCCTATTACTGAGTACCTTCAGCGTATTTGGTCCCTCTATGATGAACTTGCCACTGCAGGTGCTCTGGTCACTAACTCTGAACTCATCGTCAAGATTCTCAGTGGACTTGGCCCTGAGTTTCGTGAGATATCTGCTGCCATATGATCATGTGACACCACTGTCACCTATGATGAATTGTATGAAAATTGCTCGATCACGAGCTCTTTATACAACATGATGATGCTAAGAAAACTCTTAGTTCTATCACATCAGCGATTGCTACTCATAACAAACAGAACAACACTGCCACCAATCGCAACAATCGCCGCCAATCCTACTACAACAACTCCCAACCATGGCGACAGAATACTCGCTCCAACTAATCCACCCAGTGGCAACCCCAAAACAATAAACCCATGGGTGTTATTCGTTTCCAAATTATGCAATAAGATTGGCCATACTGCAAATGTATGTCGATCCAAGTCATACAATCATTTTGAGGCCAAAGACAATTATATCAAAGGCGTCAACACCACTGCCGACCTGTGGATAATGGACTCGAGGGCCACACAACATGTCACAACCGAACCTCATAACCTCCAACCATATCACGACAACGAGGATGTCTCTATGGGTGATGGTAACAAAATTCCTATCTCACATATTGGTTCTACTCAGTTACATGCATCAAATAATGTTTTTAAGCTAAATCACACTCTGTGTGCTCCAGCTATCAAGCGAAATCTTATTTCTGTTTCTAAATTTTGTCAGGATAATATAACGTCTGTTGAATTCTTTCCTTTTTATTTTCTTATGAAGGATCTGAAAACGAGTCCCGCTGGCAAGTGGCCGGACCAAAAATGGACTGTATGAATGGCCCAAATCACATCCACAAGCTCACATATCTACCACTTCAACTTCCCTGACTACTTGGTACCAAAGATTGGGTCGCCCGCATTCTAGAGTTCTTGAAGTCTTGAATAAATTCTCGCTCCCATTTGTTGAGCGAGACAAGTTTCTTTATTGTAATTCTTGTCTGTCTAATAAAGCACATCAGCATCCGTTTCATACATTAACTCTGAAAAGCTCTAAACCTCTTCAAATTATTTTCAGTGATTTATGGGGACCCTCTCCTGTGTTATCTGTTGATATAAAATTATATTACTGTATTTTTGTTGATCAATACACAAGATACACTTGGCTCTACATACTTAAAAATAAATCTGAAGTCAAAGACATTTTTCAAAAATTCCATCCTTTGATAGAAAAACATTTTCGATACCAAAATTCTATCACTTTATACTGATGGTAGAGGAGAGTATAAAAGTCTTGATCCTTATCTCTCGGTTCACGGTATCGAACACCTTTCCACTCCACCCTATACACCTCAAAGAGTTGCTCTTACTGAGCGAAGGCATCGTCACATTATTGAAACTACACGAACACTCTTACATGAGGCGTCTCTGCCATCACCTTTTTGGTCCTTTGCCTGTCACTATGCATTCCATCTCATTAACCGACTCCCTATCACACTTTTAAATAATACTTCTCCTTTTGAAAAATTATTTGGTAAAACACCTGATTATGCTTCTCTACGAATTTTTGGATGTTTATGTTATCCATGGCTTAAACCATACTCTAAAAATAAACTTGACCCAAAATCCACCCCATGTGTTTATCTCGATTTTTCATTGTCTCATCACTGCCACCAATGCTTTGATCCAATCTCATCAAAAATTATGTATCCCGTGATGTGCATTTTGTTGAAAATAACTTTCCTTTCAAAACTTTGTTCTCTAATATTACAATTCAAAAAGGCACATGGAATGGTAAAGTAATGCACTTTCTAATACACCCAATCTCACCCCTAATGTTTCTAATAATATAGACTTGCTCCCCCCCACACCATCAATGAAATATCAGCCCCAGTAGCAGAACCCCAAATCCAAACGACATCTCCCTCTCCAAACCAATGTGACCCACCGGCCCTTCCCCTACTGTCTCTGTTCGACTCAGCAGCAACCAAGCGGCACCACCAGTCGAAATTACATTTTCCCGCGGCCCTTCCCCTTCCAATCGTATTATCACCCGTTCCCAAAATAACATTCAAAAACCAAAGAAAATTTTTGACTACCCTGCTCATTTAGAAACCTCACTTGTACCACATACCTTCAAACAAGTCGAGAAACATCCTGAGTGGAGAAAAGCTATAAAATCAGAATTTGATGCTTTGTTGAATAACTATACTTGGGACCTAGTTCCAAAATATCCTTCTAAAAATGTTATTTCATGTAAGTGACTTTTCAGGATTTAAAGGAAAGCATATGGTTCGGTTGATCGCTACAAAGCGAGACTAGTTGCAAAGGGATTTACTCAGAGGCCGGGTGTTGATTTTCACTTGACTTTCAGTCTGGTATTCAAACCCACCACTGTCCGAATCATTCTTACTGCTGCTCTCCGATTTCACCGGCCCCTTCGCCAGCTTGACGTCAACAGTGCATTCCTTCAAGGTGTTCTTGAAGAGGAGGTTTACATGATGCAACCTCCAGGGTACACCATGGCGGTACCCAACATCTAACAATAAGGAGCAGAAAATCTCTATACAATTTATATTTTTCAAAATCGGTAGTACACGGCATAAGATCTGCAGAGTTTTGCTACAATTTTCTAAATGCAACTGTTTGAAATAAAGTAAAAAGAGTGAATACAAATCAGAAGGCTGACTCCGAAGCCTGCGAATGCAACGGAAACTTTACCTTGAGTCTCCACAGCAACAATCCCCACAACTAGCTACTGATCAACATACTTCTAAATACCTGAATCTGCACAAAAATATTTAGTATGAGTACACCATGGCGGTACCCAACAAGTATCAAGACTAACCTCAGTAAAGTAGTGACAAGGAACAGTCAAGACACCTACCAGACTAAATAACCTGAACAAGTATAAGTATAGGAGCAACAGAGTATTATTCTACATAAAGACTAACCGAAATGATAAATACTATGGTAATTGCACTAAGGAAGGAAAACAACAACTGACATCGAAACACCGTAATGATGACATATAATAATGAATGGAAACACAAACTAAATCTGAATATCACAGATAAAGAAAGGACAAAGACAACTCAACAAAAACGACCGATTTCATACCAGATTTTAGTTACTAGACTTCACAAGGTACCGAACCTCAAATTATTCAAACTCAAGGTCCCCAATACTTGAACAATAATACTTGGCATTATGTGCCCTCATTACACTTCATAACCGCACCGATGACTCACATGCCAAATAGAGTCATTCTCACACAGAAGGTAAGTAAACAAAGGGTGTGCATCTATACTCAACAATATTAAGAAAACTCTTAACCGATAAGATTGCTCAACTACGTGTATTCTTGTGCAAGTGTTGTCGATGCCCCATTTTTCTTGCGTAATCGGGTTTATGATATATATGAAGACAATTCGTTCCTTTTTGAGAATTGGATTTTTGAATTGAAGAGTCGCCACCTAATGATTAAGTGCATTAAGACACTAAGAGGGTTTTAATTTAGAAACCAGATATTTGGGTAAGGTCTAGAAATTATCTCGATGAAAGGTGTTAGGCACCCCTCAAGATCCACTAGTGTGGTTCCTGGCCATGCTATAATTGTGACTTTAAGTGCAAGCAAGAATTACAGATACATGGTAGTTTCACATAATAGTTTCAAGCAATTAAAATAAAAAGGAGTTAAAGAAGTTGAAGTATGGTAGGAAAATAGTTTAGAAAATTTGAAAATAAACAAGTAAAGGAGAAGGGGTTTTGCACTTATTTTGAGCAATTAAATCTAATTGAAGAAGTAGAAATTTTCGAAAGAAAGCAGTTTTTGAAGTTTTGAAAATAAACAAGTAAAAGAAAGCGAGGGGTCCTAAGTTTATAAATAATATTGGATCACCCCACACAACATCCGATAACCATTTATACATGTGATGTTATCGCATGGTCATCATATCCATATATACCCTTTCCCATAATGTTAACGCACTAAACACGGAATGGTCTCGCTTTGCTTATTGTATGCTATTACCTGTCCCAATCCTATCACCCCTGAAGGTATTTGGACTACTAATCCTAAAGAGAAAAGGTATGGGGTTTTATAGTTTTTTAAAGGATAAAATTCTAAGGCGACAATAAAAAAATATGTGACTAGTATGAGGAAAGAACATAAACAAATAAGACTCAAACATACCTCATTAAAACAAAAGGAAGCATATAATTTTAGCATGTCTTTCAGATACTGCTTAAGGTCTGATTAAACTTAAGAGTCAAGAGGCAGACTGGTTTATTACACATTTCAGATAAGAAACCAGAATCAGACCTACTTGTTGGTTGGAATTTATAGAGTCTAATTCTATTAACTAATTTACCTTATAGCTTGCCTAGGTGAAACCTGCAGGCATGGTATCTAAATATGAGAGAATGATACTGATTTCAGAAGCAGATTTATTAACAACAGGAACATAAGTTCTGCAAGCGTTTAAGCATTGTTATTACCAATTTTAAACTTATAAATGAGTTAAGAGATTCAGATTGGCTGATTACTCCTATTGGCATGCTTTCTAAGTGTGACAGATTTTAACCTTTATGGAAACACAGAAATCTTATAGGCATCGTGTCTAGAATACTAATTTTATTATTTAAACCTATATATCATTTGCCTAGTGATTGATACGTATGCAGAATTCAGGAAGCCCTATAGGCATGCTCTTTATATGATAGGCAAGAATGCAGCATCCTATTGACAGGTTCTCTATATGAGATGCAAAAATGCAGAAGCAACTGATATGATATGCTATGTATGAAATGCAGAACTTATAGGCAGGATTTCTAAGATGCAAAAGTACAGAAGTTTATAGGCATTGCTTTCTAAAAATACAGAAGTGCAGAACCTAAAACGGGATTTCTATATGAAAATGTAGCAATGTAAAACTTAACATAGGATTTCTATATGAAAATGCACAACTTAAAACATGATTTTATTTGAAAGTGCAGAAGTAAATACCTAATGAACAGGATATCTACCCCTTATGCATACAATAAGTAACCCTCCCCTTTTTCACTATAAACCTCATGAGTTATTACAAATCATTACAACCCAAATGAATACAGAAATGTAAGAAAAAGTACATCAAAAAGTTAAAATCCCAACTACGGAGAGTCTGATTCAGACTTCTATCTAAAACACGAAGTAAACCAACTTCAAAGATCAAATTCCAAAGCCTTTATATTGTTAGATACTACGCTTAACGCTAGAGGGGGGGGGGGGGTGAATAGCGTTATAATAAAAATTAGCGTAAACTTGCGGAATTTAAAAATTGCAGGAAATAAATAAGTGCGATAAGTAAATAAATTAGAACAAACGCACCGATGTATCCTGGTTCACCACAACCCGTGGCTAGTCCAGTCCCCGAGAGACTCTCTCGAGATTTCCACCAACTTGTTAAGCTTACAGGTGCTCAACAAACCGTTACAGCTTGAGGACACAAGCCTCAACAACCTTTGCTCGGAGATACAACACTCCAAGACTTCAACCAAGGAAACACAAGTTCCTTCTTACAACACAAGGAACAAACACTTCCCTTCAAGTGTACAAAAACACCTAGCACTCAAACAAGACACACCTTTAAGAGTAGATATGAGTAAAAAGAATACGCTCAAGATCGCAACAACTTTCGACAAGAATTTGGCTCTCAAAAGCTTATGTAATGAGTATAAAATGATAAGCAATAAAGTATGCAAGCTTTAGCAATTGTGATCAGTTGTTGTATGTTGTTGTACTTAAAAGACTGAATTGAAGCTGTATTTATAGTTGAAAAACCTTGTATTACCGTTGCCTAATTGCCAATTAAGAATTGCTGATTTTACTCTGTGACAATCGATTGTCAAATTACCACAATCGATTGTTTGCCAGATCTTCCAAAAATCAATCCCAGATTTTACTTATAACAATCGATTATCTAAGATCAATAATCAATTACTGGCAACGTTCAAAAAATCATTTCCAGATTTTACTTAAAACAATCGATTGTCAGAAATCTACAATCGATTACTCAGCAACGTTCAAAAAATCCTTTCCAGATTTTAATTAAAACTATCGATTATAAGAAATCAATAATCGATTACCTGACGGTATTTGAAAACATTTTGGCAACGGTCAGTTATACAATCGATTATACTAAGTTAACAATCGATTATATATCAGTCTTGAAAAATCAATTTAGACACTGCCTCTTGACAATCGATTGTTATAGGTTCAAAATCGATTATTTAATAACTTTGAAAAAGTCTGGAAGATACTGCCTCAACACAATCGATTGTCATAAGTTCACAATTGATTATTTTGTGACTTTGAAAAATCTGATGGACACTGTCTCTTCACAATCGATTGTCATTAGCTTCACAATCGATTATTTTGAGCTTTGAAAAACTTTGATGGACACTGCCTCATCACAATCGATTGTCATAAGGTTCACAATCAATTGTCATGCAGATTTGAAAAATCTGATGCTCACTGCCTTAACACAATCGATTGTCATAAGTTCACAATCGATTGCCAAGCAGCTGACTTAAACATAATCGATTATCATAAGTACATAATCGATTATCTTAGTCCAGATTTTAGAGGCATGTTTAAAAATCATTTTGACTAAAGTAAATATGCATTATTTAAAATCATTTTGCTCTAAGTTAAATATGCATGATTTGTTAAAAATATTTTTACGAGAGAAGCCAGGTCTTGAGTTTAAATTGTCAGATCAAGATCACAATTAAATACCGACTCATATAAAACTTAATCTCGATCTTTGTCTTGTGCTTGAATCTCGTTATATATCAATTTTGCGCTTGTGCTTGGACCTCGTCATATGTCAATTTGCGCATAGTTTGTCATTCATCAAAACCTACAAATATAAACACACGTTTAGTATAATGCCTTGAGAACGTGTTTCCAACAATTTCCCCCTTTTTGATAATGGCAAACTTTAAGCGGGATATGCATACGATTCAAGACAAGTAAAGATATGCAGCAAGTATATAGATATGCAAATTGTTCCCCCTCAATATATGAATTCCCCCTCTTTTTATGCCGATAAGTATTTAGAGTGCATACCCGTTATCTTCCCCCCTTTTTCCATTAGCAAAAAAAATATAGAATAGTCAAAAAACTTGTTTATTTATTAAATCTGCAATTTCAGAAATAATAACGCAAATAATGTCAAGACAATCGATTATTGATACTGGATAATCGATTATATAAAAGAGAAATCGATTGTTTTGTGCGTCAAGCTTTATAATTCCCCCTGCCTTTAGGGCAATACCTGCAAAAATATGTTAGACGTCTCCAATGCTCAAGTTAGAAAACATGTGAAAGGGAAAATGCAATGCATGACTTAGATCAACGTGGAGTCAAGGATCCCGAGTTCACTACGAATTCGGAAGAAGGTATCTTTCTCTAAGGGCTTTGTAAAGATGTCGGCCAATTGATCTTTGGTTTTAACAAATTCAATTTCGCATCGCCCTTGAGAACGTGATCTCTTATAAAATGATGTCTAATTTCAATGTGTTTTGTTCGCGAATGAAGAATGGGGTTCTTCGTCAAGCATGTGGCACTAGTATTATCACATCTAAGAGGGATATGATCAAGACTTAGGCCATAGTCCAAGAGTTGTTGTTTCATCCAAAGGATTTGAGCGCAACAACTCCCCGCGACTACATATTCAGCCTCGGTTGTGGACAATGCAACACTTACTTGTTTCTTGCTAAACCAAGAAACGAGAGAGCTACAGAGCAAATGACAAGTGCCACTAGTGCTCTTGCGGTCCAATTTGCATCCAGCAAAATCGGAATCGGAATAGCCAACAAGTTGGCATGAAGAACCTTTGGGGTACCATAGACCCACATTTACAGTACCAACAAGATACTTACAATATCCGTTTCACCGCAGTTAGCTGAGACTCCTTCGGACACGATTGATAACGAGCGCATAAGCACACGCTAAACATGATGTCCGGACGACTAGCAGTAAGATAAAGGAGAGAGCCAATCATACCTCGATACTTTTTGATGTCGACTTCCTTTCCTTTATCATTTTTGTCTAGATGATCGGATGTGCTCATGGGGGTTGCCATTGCTTTTGCATTGGTCATTTTAAATCATTTCAGCAATTCTTTGCTGCAATATTTTGCTTGGCAAATGAACGTACCTTCTTTCATTTGCTTTACTTGTAATCCCAAAAAGAATGTTAACTCACCCATCATAGACATCTCAAATTCGCTTGTCATTAAATCGGAAAATCCCTTGCACAAAACGTTGTTAGTAGCACCAAATATAATATCATCCACATAGATTTGAACAAATAAAATATCATTGTTTTTATGCTTAACAAAAAGAGTGGTGTCAACTTTCCCCCTAATGAAATCATTTTCCAATAGAAATTTACTCAATCTTTCATACCAAGCTCGGGGAGCTTGTTTTAAACAATAAAGAGCCTTTTTGAGTTTGAAAACATGATCGGGAGATTTAAAATCTTCAAAACCGGGGGATTGTTCAACATAAAATTCTTCTTGAATAACACCATTTAGAAAAGCACTTTTCACATCCATTTGATATAAATTGAAATTCATAGAAGAGGCAAAAGCAAGGAATAAATGAATAGCTTCTAATCTAGCTACGGGAACATATGTTTCTTCATAGTCAATACCCTCTTCTTGATTATAGCCTTTTGCTACAAGCCTAGCTTTGTTTCTAGTGATTACACCATTTTCATCTAGTTTGTTTCGAAAAACCCATTTCGTACCAATTATGGTATGATTTTCGGGTCTTGGCACCAAATCCCAAACATCATTCCGTTTGAATTGGTTAAGCTCCTCTTGCATTGCCAAGGTCCAAAATTCATCCCCAATTGCTTCGGAGATGGTTGTTGGTTCAATTTGAGAAACAAAAGCAGTATGTCCTAAGGTGTTCTTAAGGGAGTTTCGGGTACTTACCTTTTCTCCGACGTCGCCAATTACCTGTTCGAGAGGGTGATCTTTGATTGTCCTCCAATCGTTAGGCATTTTCGTTTCTTTCTCCAATTGTGGCGTTTCCTCCGTTGATTGTTCCAAGATTTCATCTTGAATTTCCTTAGGAGTTTCCTCTTGTACTTTGTCTTTTAAACTATTTAGAATACCTGCAAGATCAGAACAAGAATCCTTTCTCGCCAAGCGAGCATTATTTTCAGAAAACACAATATGAGGGGATTCCTCCACAGTTTGGGTTCTATTATTAAATACCCTATATGCTTTGCTACGTGAAGAATACCCAATAAAAATTCCCTCATAGGATTTGGCATCAAATTTTCCCAATTGATCTTTTCGATTGTTATGAATAAAACATTTACAACCGAATACTCTAAAATGGGAGATATTTGGTTTCCTTCCCTTGTAGAGTTCATAAGGGGTTTTCATGAGTATTGGCGTTATGACTACTCTATTTAAAACGCAGCATGCGGTACTCACGGCATCCGCCCAAAAATGTTTGGGAATCTTAGCCTCTTTGAGCATGGTTTTAGCCATCTCTTCGAGACACCTATTTTTCCTTTCCACCACCCCATTTTGTTGTGGTGTTCGTGGAGCGGAAAAGGTATGCTCGATACCGAGTTCGTCACAAAAGTCCGCAAAGAGATTGTGATCAAACTCTCCCCCATGATCACTTCTGATTGAAGTGACGGTTGTTTCCTTTTCGTTTTGAACACGTTTAAGAAAATATTTAAAATTCTGAAAAGCATCACTTTTATGGGCAAGAAATAAAGTCCAAGTAAATCTGGAATAATCATCCACAATAACAAAAGCATAACGATTTCTACCTAGACTTTCAATGCGAGATGGTCTAAATAAATCCATGTGAAGCAATTGCAATGGTCTAGTAGTTGAAACAATATTTTTCGATTTAAACGATGCTTTTGTTTACTTCCCTTTTTGACAAGAATCACAAATAGAGTCATTTTCAAATTTCAAATTTGGAGGACCAACAACTAAATTTTGTGAAACCAATTTGTTCAAAAGATGCATGTTGATGTGAGCTACTCTACGATGCCATAACCAAGAATCATCCTCTTTGCTCATTAAACAATTCACATATTCGGGTGAAGAATTTGCAAGATCAACCATATAAATGTTATCCATTCTAAAACCACGAAGGATAATTTTAAAATCGCTACGCCTAAAAACTAAGCATTCATCCGAATCAAATAAAACAAGATTTCCCTTGTCACATAATTGACTTATGCTGAAGAGATTATGTTTTAAACCTTTCACAAGTAATATATGCTTAATGGAAGAAATTTCATCCTTACCGACCGATCCGATGCCGATAATCTTTCCTTTGTTGTTATCACCAAAAATAACATTTCCCCCTTCCTTGTGTTCTAGTTGAAGGAATTTGGATTCGTCTTCCGTCATGTACTTGGAGCATCCACTATCAAGGTACCATAGTATACTTGATCCCTTCAAACATACCTACAAAACAGATTAATGAGTTTTAGGTACCCATGCCTTTTTGGGTCCTTGGGGGTTAGGCAAATCATAGTGATGTGATTGAGTGTTATGTCTATGTCGTGTAAAACAAGCAGGAGCAATATGTCCAATTCGTCTACAATAATGACAAGTCATGTTAGGATTATGCATCCTTCTAGGTTGATAGTAATTGGATGGACGAAATTCATTTACTCTATTCTTGACAATATAACTATTGCGCAAATCATGAAAATCATTTCTCCTACCATTTGTTCTAGGATATGCATCATTTCTAGAATAGTTGTTTCTAGGTTGGAAGTCATTTCTAGGTGTTCTAAAAGGTTCAAAATTCCTTCTAGTGTTTGGCCTAGAATGTGCATTATTTCTAGCATGATTATTTCTAGGTTGCGATTGATGAAAACCATTTCTAGGTTTGTTGTATCTAGGATGAACATTTATTTTATATATCCTAGGTTGAGCCTTAGGTGGCTGGGGGTTGGCTTCAACTTTCTCTTTAGGCTCGTTTCTAAAACCTATGCCATGCTTGGTCGACTTCAAATTAACAAGCACTTCATTCAAATTTTTATGAGAAGAGTTAAACTTATCTAAGGTGCCCTTAAGCCTTTCTACTTCATTTTTGAGATGCATGCAAGAAGTACAATTTCTAGAACTCTCGGGCTTGTCGGCGCTTCTCTTGCCAACAAATCTGTTTTCCTCTTTCAACTTCTCATTTTCTAAAATCCGTTTTTCCAATTCCTTTTCTTTAAAAGAGAGTTGTTTTTGTTTTCTTTTAAAGAAACATTTTCTTTCATACTCTTAAAAGTTGTTGAAGCTTTAATAAATTCGCTATACAACTCATCAAAAGCATTATGCATTTCTTCAAGGGAAAAGAAATTTTTGGAAGAAATTTGAAATACCTCTTCTTTGTTGTCTTCTTGTGCCATAAGACAAAGATTTGCGGCTTCGTCTTCTTCTTCCTCACTTGACTCGTCACCGGAGTCGCCTCCCCAAGATATGTATGCTCGTTGCTTCTTGAAGGGTTTCTTCTCCTTTTTAGCATTTGGGCAATTTGATTTAATGTGCCCGGTTTCTCCGCACTCATAGCACTTTATTTGATCTCCTTGCTTTTTGCCCTTTAGTTCATACTCTTTTCGCATGAACTTTTGAAATCTCTTGATAATGAGTCCGAACTCGTTGTCTCTGTCCTCATCATTTTGAGGTTGGCTTGTGCTTTCCTTGACAGCGATTTTTTGCTTCCTTTGATCATGAACAAGAGGGTTAAGTATGGTAGATTCATAAGTTTTAAGATTACCTCTTAATGCGTCGATGGTGACATTTGAAATGCCAATGGATTCTTGAATCGTGTCGGCCTTGGATCGCCATTCCGGAGTGAGACTTTGGAGAATTTTTCGGACAAGTTCCTTATCCGTGAAGGTCTTCTTAAGAGCATGTAAATCATTTACGATTTTTGAAAATCGTTCAAACATCTCATCGACCTTTTCGCCTTCCTTCATGTGAAACAATTCATATGCATGGGTTAGGAAATCAATTTTGGCTTCCCTTACCTGGTCCGTACCTTCGTACCTAATTTTCAGCTTGTCCCACATTTGCTTCGCCGTTGTGCAACAAGATATCTTCCTGTAATCATCAGCATTTACAGCACAATATAATAAATTAATAGCTTTAGCATTATTTTGCACCTTTCGGATATCATCCGCATCGTATTCATCTTCGAACTTTGGGACCCATTCATTTTCAACCTTCTTGGTTGGAATTTGTTCTCCATTCATTATGACCTTCCAAAGATGAAAACTATTTGATTGTACAAATATTCTCATCCTCTCCTTCCAGTATGTATAATTTGTACCATCGAATAGCGGTGGTTGGGTGGAGCATTGTCCTTCACCTATTCCTGCAAAAGAATCACGAGTAGAAGCCATGGATGTTTCTCTTAAACGGTTAAGTCTTCAGAGAGTTGGACTCTGATACCAATTGTTAGATACTACGCTTAACGCTAGAGGGGGGGGGGGGTGAATAGCGTTATAATAAAAATTAGCGTAAACTTGCGAAATTTAAAAATTGCAGGAAATAAATAAGTGCGATAAGTAAATAAATTAGAAAAAACGCACCGATGTATCCTGGTTCACCACAACCCGTGGCTAGTCCAGTCCCCGAGAGACTCTCTCGAGATTTCCACTAACTTGTTAAGCTTACGGGTGCTCAACAAACCGTTACAACTTGAGGACACAAGCCTCAACAACCTTTGCTCGGAGATACAACACTCCAAGACTTCAACCAAGGAAACACAAGTTTCTTCTTACAACACAAGGAACTAACACTTCCCTTCAAGTGTACAAAAACACTTAGCACTCAAACAAGACACTCCTTTAAGAGTAGATATGAGTAAAAAGAATACGCTCAAGATCGCAACAACTTTCGACAAGAATTTGGCTCTCAAAAGCTTATGTAATGAGTATAAAATGATAAGCAATAAAGTATGCAAGCTTTAGCAATTGTATGATCAGTTGTTGTATGTTGTTGTACTTAAAAGACTGAATTGAAGCTGTATTTATAGTTGAAAAACCTTGTATTACCGTTGCCTAATTGCCAATTAAGAATTGCTGATTTTACTCTGTGACAATCGATTGTCAAATTACCACAATCTATTGTTTGCCAGATCTTCCAAAAATCAATCCCAGATTTTACGCATAACAATCGATTATCTAAGATCAATAATCGATTACTGGCAACGTTCAAAAAATCATTTCCAGATTTTACTTAAAACAATCGATTGTCAGAAATCTACAATCGATTACTCAGCAACGTTCAAAAAATCCTTTCCAGATTTTAATTAAAACAATCGATTACAAGAAATCAATAATCGATTACCTGACGGTATTTGAAAACATTTTGGCAACGGTCAGTTATACAATCGATTATACTAAGTTAACAATCGATTATATATCAGTCTTGAAAAATCAATTTAGACACTGCCTCTTGACAATCGATTGTTATAGGTTCACAATCGATTATTTAATAACTTTGAAAAAGTCTGGAAGACACTGCCTCAACCCAATCGATTGTCATAAGTTCACAATCGATTATTTTGTGACTTTGAAAAATCTGATGGACACTGTCTCTTCACAATCGATTTTCATTAGCTTCACAATCGATTATTTTGAGCTTTGAAAAACTTTGATGGACACTGCCTCATCACAATCGATTGTCATATGGTTCACAATCGATTGTCATGCATATTTGAAAAATCTGATGCTCACTGCCTTAACAGAATCGATTGTCATAAGTTCACAATCGATTGTCAAGCAGCTGACTTAAACATAATGTATTATCATAAGTACATAATCGATTATCTTAGTCCAGATTTTAGAGGCATGTTTAAAAATCATTTTGACTAAAGTAAATATGCATTATTTAAAATCATTTTGCTCTAAATTAAATATGCATGATTTGTTAAAAATATTTTTATGAGAGAAGCCAGGTCTTGAGTTTAAGTTGTCGGATCAAGATCACAATTAAATACTGACTCATATAAAACTTAATCTCGATCTTTGTCTTGTGCTTGAATCTCGTTATATATCAATTTTGCGCTTGTGCTTGGACCTCGTCATATGTCAGTTTGCGCATAGTTTGTCATTCATCAAAACCTACAAATATGAACACACGTTTAGTATAATGCCTTGAGAACGTGTTTCCAACATATATATTTGGTATGTGACAGAGTTCCCTAAGAGTCTCTAATGGACTCCGAGCAGTGCTTACACCCAAATATATATTGCAGAATTATATTATAGCATAGTGTGGAAGAGCCAGCCCTCAAATGTCCAAGTTCATATGGAGCTCAAGGTCTCAAAGCAAGGCTCATGGGGGGGGGGGGACTTAGAATCTATGAGAGAGTGCAAGTGCAAAGACGGGATCTTGGGAAAAGCCATGACAGGCTGGTGGTCAAATCCAGCAATTAGGAGTGATGGCATACCCCAACTAGCCTGTTAGCCACATTGTTTGGGAGTTAGGATTCATGAAAGTATCAAGTCCAGACGTAAGCAACAATTGGGATGCTGCCAGGCCTGAACTTTAACTCAAACTCATAGAACATAATAAGGGTATGGGGAATTCATAACAACAACAAATGCAAATAGAACAACATATTCCATATTAAACATAAATAGCAAAGTAGACAAGATTGTAGAAACTGTAAAGCAAACACATAGGGATGAGGCCGAAAATGAAATTAGAACATATCACTTTCAGAAAAACAAAGAGAGAAGAGGAGTAGTAAAGCCAAATTGCTAACACACAGCCAGAAGATGTCAAAATAGAGTGAGGGTGTAAGAGTATTGAAATGTCACGCCCTTTAGAGTGCAGAAAGTAAGTAAGCAAAAGGTAAGAAAATTGTTTCGAAATCAATTACATAAGGTATCTCTTAGAATCTAAGAGAGAGTGCAAGTGCATAAAGGGGATTTAGGGAAAAGCCATGACAGGCTGGTGGTCATACCCCGCAATTAAGAGTGCTGACACACCCCAACCAGCCTGTTAGCCACATTGTTTGGGAGTTAGGATCCATTAAAGGATCAAGTCCATACGTGAGCAACAATTGGGATGCTGCCAGGCCTGAACTTTTACTCAAACACATAGAAGGAAATAATGGTGTGGGAAATTCATAACAACAACAAATGCAAACAGAACAACATATTCAATACTGAACATAAACAACAAAGTAGACAAGATTGTAAAAATTGTAAAGCAAACACATGGGGATGAGGCTGAAAACAAAATTAGAACATACCACTTTCAGGGAAACAAAGAGAGAAAAGCATTAGTAAAACCAAATTGCAAACACATAGCCAGAAGATTTCAAAAGAGAGTGAGGGTGCAAGAGTATTGAAACTGAAAGTGTTCAATAAGAGTTGTGTGTTAGACTAGTGAACTCAAGATCTTTAAAGTGCTGAAAGGTCATGCCCTTTAGAGTGAAGAAAGTAAGTAAGAAAAACATAAGAAAATAGTTTTGAAATCAATTACATAAGGTCTCCCTTTAATTAAGGGATTCTGATTTCAAACTCGCAAAATAAATAAGGAAAGAATTTGATCAAAATCTTTTTCAAAGTAGTACAACAAGGGCAAATACACATAAACTATTTAAGGGGAGAGTTAGATAGCAACACAGATTGTGCAAATAAGGAAAGACAATCAATCAACTGCCAGTAAAAACCAGAAATTGAGTTTTGGTAGGAATGAATACAACCAGAAAAGGTGAAGAAAGGTTCAATTAGTAACAATCAATTGAACCTTATTAAAAGTAATTCTGAATCAATCACAAATTGGCAAAACCCTTTTGAAGGAAGAATTCCTTATCTATAAAGAATACGGACATGTCAAACAAGAAAGAACTGTCATACTAATTAGAAAGAATCTAGTATAGAAAAGTTCAGAGTCACAAATAAAGAGGCTCAAATTCAGTACGTAGACTCAGACTTAGTTTGAGAGAATCCAGGGTTTCATAATAGAACCCTAGTCCAAACACAAGATCAAACTCGCCAAAAACCCCAAATCCTAGGGTTTTCGACTCGAATTAGATGCAGAGACGAGAAGACAAATAACTGAAACAGGATCAGAGGTTTCTTTTAGAGACTCATGAGAAAACAGACAGGTAAAATAGCGGGTTCGAAACAAACATAGTGCAAAAGCTGATTTGAAGCATAAATAACATGTTTTAAGAAAAGCTTGGAACTTGAACATGTTCAGAAGAAAAAGAGGTAGTATAAACTTAAGGAAGTAGTAGATGAAACATTTCTATAAAGAACTCTAACAAAGTCTAGAAGAAGGCAAATAAAGAAGTAAGAGCTAGGTAGAAAAGATAGTAAAGAAACATAGGGGTAAACAACCACATATGATAAACATGTGAAAGCATGATATAGAAACTAGTAGAAGAAAGAACGGAGCACAATAGAAGAATATGCATAATAAGGCAAACACAAGAACACAGGAGAAGGACATGCGAGGTGTCGATACCCAATTTTTTCCAACATATTCTTATATTCGAAATATTTCTCAAAATGGTATGTACATGCATATACAATAATTCCCAGAGAAAAATTCTCTGAAAGATCTAATAATCCAAGTTTGTTCATATTTCTGAAAGTATAACTTCTGTCCTCTTTTCTCTTGCTGCTCAGATTTAATCCGCTTCCGTTTTCTCTTAGGACTTTCCTAAAAGAGAAAATAATTTTCCTTTCATTTGTGAGTGATTTTCTCTTAATTATTTGGTATTGAAAACGTGTGTTTCGATTGTATATTTTGGTATGCACCATTTGAATTCAAGCAAATTCAAAACAATATACTAGATCTGGTTTTCGCTCACTCAATCCGCCGATAACCATTTAATTGATTATTATTGATTTCTTGCTCGCTTTTTTTCTCTTTCTGTTTTTCTATTCTCTCTTCTACTTTTCTTGGGTGTGTGGGGGTAGGGGTGTGCATTCGAATTAGTTTATCGATAAATCGAATTGATTATTTGTTATCGATTTATCGATATTGGTTTATCTATTTATCGATTTCGATTTCGATTTCAAAATTTTCCTTATCGAGTTATAGATTTTGATTTCGCTTCTGTCCTTTTCGGCTTATCGGTTTATCGATAAACCGATAACATACACTATTTTTTTAAAGTTTTCTATAAATTATTTTTTATATTATTTTTAAATTTTTTTACCCTTATTTTATAATACCATTTCCTTTACCCTAAGTCCCTAGCGCTATTATTTCCTCTACCACATTTAAGGAATGATCATATTTAAAGCTCAAGGGAATAATGTTCAAATTAATGGAAAATAAAATTAGCCGTGATGATATATTTTATTTTTTTATACCGTTGCAGTGTTGGTGGAATACATTTGATCCCTTACTTTAATTTCGTTTCATGTGCTTGTTGACACAATATTTATCTTATAAACGATGCTCTTCTTATTTTAGCTTCATTTTGTCCATATTAGTTAGGCGTGTTTGTAGCGATATACTTTTTGTGGAATCCCGAAAATTTTCTTATTGGTGTAAGCGATAACCGAATCGATAAGCCCCAAAAATCGATAAATCAAAATCGAAATAATCGAAACCTTATTGAAACGATAACGATAAGCATATATTCAAATCGATAATCGATAAATAATATTGAAAAGGGTAAAAAACGAATCGATAAATCGAATGCACACCCCTATGTGTTGGTGTGTTCTGTTTTCATGGACATGTGCATTATTTTTCCGGCGAGGATTTCCGGAAAGCTATAGTACTTTCGGCGACTCCCGTTCAGATTTTCGGTAGGACGCAGAGGAACTACCCGCTCCAATAAGCTTCAGGAAAACTTGCCCCATGTATTTGTCGCGGCGGCGAGGCCAATTTGCGGCGTTTGGGAGTGAAGAGCTAAGAAACACCGGCCGTGACGTGCAAGAGTTGGTAGAAGTTGACCTCGGGCGCATTGAAGCCTACTTTCAGGTTTTCCACCGGGAGTTGGTACCTCCCGCTGTCTTGTTTACTCTGTACACCTACTTACGTATTCTAGCTAGCATTCCGTGTGAGGTTTACTCTGTTGCTAGCTACTTTGCATCTTTTTGTGTATTCCGTTATAGTGCGTGTGTGCTTCACTACTCTCCATAGTCGGTTGGAGGGATAGTGGTCGCGGAGGGGGATGATAGTGTAAGGTCATGTCCTCTGGGGGCGGTGGCGGTGGCGGGGGTGAATAGGGGGCAGGGAGTGGTCCTGCGGGTAGGGCGGGAGGTAAGGGTGGGAATAGGGTAGCGGACGCTCATAGATTAAGGATTGGATCGTGGAACATAGGCACTCTGACGGGTAAGTCCATTGAGTTGGAGAAGGTTCTTCAGAAGAGGAGGTTTAACATAGCCTGTGTCCAGGAGACTAGGTCGAAAGGGTCGAAGGTGAGGAATGCAGACGGGTTTAAGCTGTGGTATTCTGGGGTCGTGAGAGGTAAGAATGGAGCGGGCATCTTGGTAGATAGGGATCTAAGGGAGTCCGTGGTCGAGGTTAGGCGAGTGAATGATTGGTTAATGTCTATTAAGTTGGTTATTGGGGGATGCGTCCTCAATGTCATTAGCGCTTACGCGCCGCAAACGGGCTTAGACGAGGAGGTTAAGAGGCGCTTTTGGGAGGGCTTGGATGATCTGGTGAGTAGTATTCCCCAATCTGAGAAGTTAGTTATTGAAGGGGACTTTAATGGTCATATTGGGGCTGATGCTGGTGGTTATGGTAAGGTGCACGGTGGCTTCAGATTTGGGGTTAGGAACGGAGGAGGCACGTCACTGCTTGATTTTTCCAGGGCTTTCGAGCTTCTGATTGCGAACTTGACATTTCAGAAGAGGGAGGAGCATTTGGTCACCTTCAAGAGTTCGGGGGCGAGGGCTCAGATTTATTACCTCCTCATCAGAAGGAGCGATATGGGTATGTGCAAGGACCGCAAGGTTATTCCGAGAGAGTCCCTTTCGACTCTTCATAGACTCCTAGTGATGGATGTTGATCTCTAGGTGAAGAAGAAGAGGAGGGGTGCTCAGGGACAACCGCATATTAGATGGGTGGTTTTGACCAAGGAGAATGCACAGGAGTTGGAGAGGAGGTTAGCTGAGGCGGAGCTTGGAGCAGTTCTGTGGAAGCGGACGCTACGTGGTAAGAGATGGCGAACTTGGTTAGGGAGGTAGCACGAGATACGCTCGGGGTAGCCAAGGGCTATTCAGGCAGGCATCAGGGCGACTGGTGGTGGAATGATGTAGTTGAAGGAAAAGTGGAGGTGAAGAAGGTGACGTTTCCTAAGTTGGAAGGGAGCACAAACGAGGAAGAACAGAGAGCGAACATGGAGATCTACAATGTGGCAAGGAAAGAAGCAAAGATGGCGGTTACGGAAGCTAAAAATGCGGCGTTTGGTCACACGTACGAGGAATTAAGGGAGAAAGGTGGAGACATGAAGTTATTCCGATTAGCTAAAGAAAGGGAAAGGAAGGCGCGTGATCTTGACCAAGTTAGGTGCATCAAGGGCGAGGATGGTAGAGTTCTGATGGGGGAGTCTCAAGTCAAGCATAGGTGGCAGGTGTACTTTCGAGACTTACTTAATGAGGAGGGGATTGTAACATAGAGCTACGGGAGTTAGGGCATTCAGAGCAACAAAGAGACCTTAGGTACTGCAGGCGCATTAGGGAGGATGAGGTCATGAGGGTTTTGCGTAGGATGAGTAGGGGTCGAGCGACCGGGCCTGACGAGATCCCGGTGGAGTTCTAGAAATGCATGGGTAGGTCAGGAGTGGAGTGGCTCTCCAGGTCATTCGATGTGATCTTCAGGACCAAAAAGATACCGGAGGAGTGGAGGTGGAGTATAGTCGTGCCCTTGTACAAGAACAAAGGGGACATTCAGTGCTGCAACAACTATAGGGGTATCAAATTAATAAGTCACACCTTGAAGGTCTGGGAGCGGGTGATTGAGGCGAGGGAGATGACATCTATATCTGTGAACCAGTTTGGTTTCATGCTTGGTTGCTCCACTACAGAAGCTATCCACCTTGTCAGGAGGCTGGTGGAGCAGTTCAGGGATAAGAAGAAGGACCTGTACATGGTGCATATCGACTTGGAGAAGGCGTATGACAAGGTCCCAAGGGAGGTTCTATGGAGGTGATTGGAGGCGAAGAGCGTTCCGGAAGCCTACATCAGAGTAATCAAGGACATGTAAGATGGATATAATACTAGGGTTCGAACGGTGGGTGGCGACTCAGACCATTTTCCAGTGGTTATGGGGATCCGTCAAGGATCAGCGCTTAGCCCTCTCTTGTTTGCCTTGGTGATGGATGCTCTAACCCGACATATTCAAGGGGATGTACCTTGGTGCATGCTATTTGCTGATGACATAGTCTTGATATACGAGATGATGGTTGGTGTTATTGAGAGGTCAGAGGTATGGAGACAGACTCTCGAGTCTAAGGGTTTCAAAATAAGCAGATCTAAGACAGAATACCTGGAGTGCAAGTTTAGCCCCGAGCCGAGCGAAGTAGTAAGGGACGTGATGATTAGAACCCAAGTCATCGCCAAGAGGGACAGTGTCAGATATCTTAGGTCAGTGCTTCGGGGGGACGGAGAGATTGACGGGGACGTCACTCATCGTTATGAGCGGGGTGGTCTAAGTGGAGGCTTGCATCAGGAGTCTTATGTGACAAGAAAGTTCCATTGAAACTCAAGGGGAAAATTAATAGAGCTGTGGTTAGACCTGCCATGTTGTATGGGGCGGAGTGCTGGCCATTGAAGAACTCTCATGTTCAGAGAATGAAGGTTGCGGAGATGAGGATGTTCAGGTGGATGTGCGGGCTCACCAGGTTAGATAAGATTAAGAATAAATTTATTCAAGGGAAGGTGGGGGTTGCCCTGGTGGATGAGAAGATGCGAGAAGGGAGACTGAGGTGGTTCGGGCATGTGCTGAGGAGGAGTTGTGATGCCCCGGTGAGGAGTTGTGAGCGGCTGATGATGGTCGGCGTACGGAGAGGCAGATGGAGGCCTAAGAGGTATTGGGGAGAGGTGATTAGGCATGACATAGCTAGAATGCGGGTTTCCGAGGACATGGTCCTTGATAGGAAAGTCTGGAGATCTAGTATCAGGGTTGTAGGATAGGGGCTCCTAGAGTTTTTCGTACTCCTCACTCGGGGTTGGGTGAGGCTTGATAGGGCTATCCATAGATGATTTGTGTATTGGATTGTGTCTCCCTTATGGTAGTTATTTATGGTAGTTACTGTCTGATATTATTGCATGCTATTTTATTTATGGTTCTTATGTTTAGATAATTATTGCATGCTATTTTATTTATGGTTCTATGTTTAGATATTTCTGTTGGAGTTACTAATGCTCTTTTGTTTTTGTTTTTATTTTTCCTTTCCTACACTGAGCTGAGGTTCGATTAAAAACAGCCTCTCTGCCCTTTCGAGTAGGGGTAAGGTCTGTCTACATATTACCCTCCCCAGACCCCACTTTGTGGGACTACACTGGGTAGTTGTTTTTGTTGTTGCTATGGTATTCGGTAAGTTGCCTTCTATTGAAAAAATGTTAGTGTAGTTAACCATGCTGGACTAGCCTTTTGAGTTTTTGGGAAGAGTCTACACCTTGTGACATAGATATGTATGGATAGCACGACGCACTAAGCTCTTGCAATGCGTGAGGTCAGGGTGACAGAGACATACATGGACTTTATAGACTTGAGATGCTGGCGAAGGAGGCACTAAAACTTCCTCGTGCTACCTGAGCTCTTGTTCCTTGGTGAAATAGCCGTGCACCATGGGCTTCACAACGCACTAGTGATTCCAAATGAATGATATGTTTACAACCTAACCAGAGGTGGATACGAGGGCTGGCTATTGGTTCACGTGAAACCTAGAACTCAATATTATTGTAGTATTAACTTGAGGTTGCTTTAGAAAATTATACAAATCGTGAATTTTCCTCTGAGAGGAGGTGATCGTTCATACACGAGGGAACTTACACTTGAATTCTTTCATAGTTGATTGGGATCCATGCATGAAAAAATATTTTCACTTCGTAATGTCATGCTAAGCAAAATTGTGCCCAGTAAAAGTAAAGCGTTTAGAACTCGTCAGACTTATCCAACTAGATGTTTACCAAAAATTGTTGTAACTGTAAATTGTGACCCGACTAGAACTAACATTGGGCAAACTTAGTAGATGAGAAAGCTACAAAGGAATGTCATAAAGGAAACAAGTAAACCGCTGAATAATAAGGTATGATTGATTTGATTATTTTAGTCATTGTAAGCAGTGGCGTAGCCATCCTATGCTAGGGGTAGTCAAGCGCATATCCTTCATAAAAAAATTATACTGCACATATAAGTTAAATATTAATAATATATATGCTCTTATATATATATATATATATATATATATATATATATATATATATATATATATATATATATATATATATATTATATTTTGGATATTCTTAACATAGTTGAGTGAGACAGTCTACCGATTTAGGGTGTCCAAGAATGAATGATCCAACTCATGAAATAGATACAGAACACAAAATATAGAGCCATCTGATATAGGTTCCATGCAAATAGATGATACCAAAACAACCAACCTTTCTACAAACCCTTTTAACAAACAAACACCTATCACCAACGGTTAGTAATCAACAATCTCCAATTAATACAACTGACCTCTGATGAAATCATCCAAAACAACATAGATGACGACACCTTTATTCCAATTACTTCCAATGTTAAATCACGTCTGTATGAACCTTGGAAGTATTCATAATAATAAAAGTCTTTGGACGGAAGATTGCACATCATAACAAAGGAACAAGCTCCGTACGAAAGCCAATTGAAGATCTTCCTCTCTTTGATCTACTATCTGATTTTTTTCCTTATCAAATATCAAAAAGAAGAGAATATGATTAAGAACCTTCTTGAAGGACCATGGTTTATACTAAACCACTTCTTATCGGTCCGGAATTAGGACCCTAAATTTATAGCATCATCTACTCAACTTATCTATTCAGCTATGGGTTCAACTGCCAGAACTCCCGAGTGAATTTTATGATTTGGAAATACTACAAAAGGTTGGCTCTAAACCTGAACAATTGCTAAAGGTGGACACATGCACCTCAAAAACTACAAGGGAAAGGTATGCACGTATTTGCATCGATGTACCCTTAGAAAAACCACTAAAAATGCATATACACATAGGACATCATCCCCAAACACTGCTATTTGAGGGACTAAACCTACTATGCACAAGCTGTGGAAGATTCGTTATGCAAAAGGAAGATGCTCCTTCGTCACACATACGCAATGGAACAAACGACAACAAATTAGGGCGTAGCATCCTCTAAGATGCCAAACAATGAACAACCTCAAGAAAGAGAAGGAAAAACAGTCAAGTTTGCACGGAAAGCCAACTAAACATTCAAGACAATAACACCGCCGTAAGCAAGGTGGATATACTGGCGGCGCAGCCTCTGGAGAAAACTACTATAGGTGAGTCCTCAAACCCTCCTAGGTCACATTTGGGCCAGCTAACCTATTCTAGCACACACGTTCTTACAAGGCCCATTAAAGAATTCATTAACAAATTTGACCCACTAGTTGACTTAGGACATTCTCCTGTTGAGAATGATGAATGGATTTTTTCTTACCTATATCATATATAAAACTTATTATCAAAAATATGCATAATTCCTAAATTAGTTGGCAGTCCACATTATTTTTACAGTTTTTGTACCAATCATTAAAAGTTAATTAATAGCAGTTGTATCTTCCTATTTTTGCGAGCTAAATATTAGGTGCAGAATATTCTAAACAAATTTGGCGTGAATAAGATCATATCATATCACGGAATTCGCTCATATTCAATATATAAACAAATTTTGTTCGTTTTTTATCTGAATTTCAGCCAATCTACAATTTATCTACAATGTTTCTACACATAAAAAATGACTAAAACTTCTATAAATCTTCTGCAAAAAATAATCTACAATTTATCTACAATTTTCTATAATGTTTCTTCATTTATCTACTATTTAACTATAATTTCTGTAATATGTCTTCTTCCTCGAGTTTATATATGAAATTCTGCCAACTATATGAATACAGTAGCTGGAATAATGATTAGATGGAATTTTTTGATTTACGCCTATTTTTGCTACAGTAGCAACAACTGTATTAATACAGTAGCAAAAATAGGTGTGAATCAGGAAATTCCATCTAATAAGTTGTTGTATTCGAGTGTATGCGACTGTATTTATGGAGTGAAACATGAGATTACAGCTGGACATATTATTGTATTCGACTGTATTCACAGCGTGAAATAGAGGATTATATTATTTTTAAAATGGAAAGTGAATCAATTAACATAATAGACTTCTAATATAACTCAACAAACTCAATTACAAAACACAAATTTTGTATTTTCCAGTTATAAAAAGATTCTCAAGCGCAAAATACCCCAAAAACATAGCAATCTTCTGAGAAATTAGATAATGCATCTGAATACACAAATTATATTAATTAAAAAAATATAAATACATTCATGGCATATAGCGAGACAATATATACAATGAAATAGATCGAATACAGAGGGATACATTGAAATACAATGAGAAAAAAGACACTGAATATAATGAAATACATAGAATACAGCGAGATATATTAAATTACAATAAAAAAAAGATAGTGAATGCGATGAAATATATAGAAATAAAGCAAGATAAATTGAAATGCTAAAAAAATTGGTTCGAGTGGCTTGTTGAGTTGTTCAACTAAGCACTGGGAGCTGCATCTTTCACTTTACTATGATGATACCCACCGTATTCTCTAGCGTAATCCTTCACATGACTAGCCGTATCAGCAATCCGGCTTCTCGCATAATAAATCGTGTCTGAGCCGGGCTGGTGGAATCCCCTGAAATACATATACGACCAAGAGAGAGACGCCAAACTTGCGACCCAAAATCCACAGACAGATAAGAATCCAGCAATGGCTATGAATAGAACAGTGCCAATCGGGACCCAGATGGAGCTGGAGATAAGGACCAAAGGCGTGAAGAAAATAAGACCTGAAAACAATCAAAAAGCTGTTGCAGTTCTTGTAGGGTTGATTTTTAGGATCGGAGGGTTTGATTTTGGATTCGGTAGTGAATATGTACTGTAGGAAAATGTCAGAGTAATTTTTTAAGTGGGCTTTGCACAAATTCAGTGAAAGGAAGAGGAGATAAAAAATTTTAATGGGATAAGGGAAAAGAATAGAATGTATCAAAGTAAAGAAAAAAATAATAATTTATTAGCGTGTTTAGTTGCTTAGGGCTAAAAAATAACCAAAATAAAAAATTTTACTATAAATCTTATCTATAAAATATAATTTTTTTAAATAATATCCTATAGGTAAAAATTCCTTTATATATCCCTTGCAAAAGACAGACCGATACTGCTGCCCTATCTTGCCCAATCAATACATGGTATATAGCCAACACCCTTTTTACCCAATAAAAAATTTAATAAGCCTACTTTTTGTTATGAAATAATTTAAGAACAAGAACAATAATACAAGAACAAGAACAATAGAGAGAAAAGTAGAGAGAGGAGTATTCTTATTGATACTTTGGGATGGTTTACAATGGAATAGAACCCCTTTATTTATAGGGAGGGGGTGACTTAGCCACCAAGAAGTAAACCCTAGAATCTCTCTAAATATGGACATTCACCTAAAATAGAATATTTTATAACACTCCTCCTTGAATGTCTATTCAATAATGTGCCTCGTTAAAACCTTAACTAAAACAAAACCCAATGGGAAAAAATTAAAGAAAAGGAAAAAGAGTACACATGTTTGAATATGCGCCTATTGGTTGCCTCGTTAAAAACCTTGCAAGGAAAACCCATTGGGACAAAACCATGTAAGGGAAAAAGAGTGCAACGCGCATTACTCCCCCTGAAAAGAGCATCAATTCATATCCTTGAGTCTTCGCATTCCGATCTTGTGAACCAGCTTCTTGAAGGTTGACGTTGGTAGAGATTTTGTGAACAAATCAGCCATATTATCGCTTGAACGAATTTGTTGCACATTGATATCACCATTCTTTTGAAGATCATGTGTGAAAAATAACTTTGGTGAAATATGCTTTGTTCTATCTCCTTTTATGAATCCTCCCTTCAATTGAGCTATACATGCTGCATTGTCTTCATACAAAGTCGTGGGTAGTTTGTTACAATTCAAACCACATTTGTCTTGAATATGATGTATTATAGACCTCAACCACACACACTCCCGACTTGCTTCATGAATAGCGATTATCTCGGCATGATTAGATGAAGTAGCCACAATTGATTGCTTAGTCGATTGCCAAGATATGGCGGTGCCTCCACAGGTAAACACATAACCCATTTGAGATCGAGCCTTGTGTGGGTCGGATAAATATCCAGTATCAGCATAGCCAACAAGATCAGGACTGCAATTATTGCTATAAAATAAGCCCATATCGGTAGTCCCTTTTAGGTACCGTAATATATGTTTGATCCCATTCCAATGTCTCCTTGTGGGAGCCGAGCTATACCTTGCTAAGACATTAACTGAAAAGGTTATGTCAGGCCTTGTAGTATTTGCAAGATACATTAGTGCGCCAATTGCACTAAGATATGGTACTTCAGGACCAAGTAGCTCTTCATTCCTTTCTTGCGGTCGGAATGGATCTTTATTCACATCAAGTGATCGAACAACCATCGGAGTACTTAAAGGATATGCTCTATCCATGTAAAACCGTTTCAGTACCTTTTCTATATATGTAGATTGATGAACAAAAATTCCGTTTGCCAAATATTCAATTTGCAAACCAAGACATAATTTTGTCTTTCCGAGATCTTTCATCTCGAATTCATTCTTTAGATAATCAATTGCCTTTTGGAGTTCTATGGAGGTTCCAATAAGGTTTATGTCATCGACATATACGGCAAGTACAACAAATTCCGATGTTGTTTTCTTTATAAAAACACACGGGCAAATGGCATCATTTATGTAGCCTTCTTTTAATAAAAACTCACTAAGACGATTATACCACATTAGTCCTGATTGCTTTAGACCATACAAGGATCTTTGCAATTTGATTGAAAACATTTCCCGGGACTTTGAATTATGAGCGTTTGGCATTTTGAGTCCATCGGGAATTTTCATGTATATCTCATTATCCAGTGAGCCATAAAGATAGGCAGTAACCACATCCATTAAATGCATGTCAAGCTTTTCAAGGACAGCAAAACTAATGAGATAACGAAAAGTTATGGCATCCATAAAGGCGAATATGTCTCTTCATAATCGACACCAGGCCTTTGAGAAAATCCTTGTGCAACAAGGCGTGCCTTATATCTTTGTACCTCATTTTTCTATTTTCTCTTGCATACAAAGACCCATTTATAGCCAACAGGCTTAACACCATTAGGTGTTTCAACTATAGGGCCAAAAACTTCACGTTTTGCCAGTGAATTCAATTCTGATTGGATTGCTTCTTGCCATTTTGGCCAATCATGTCTTTTTCGACATTCTCCAACAGACTGAGGTTCAAGATCCTCGCTTTCTTGCATAATGCTAGATGCGACATTAAAAGCAAAGACATAATCCACCACTATATCCACTCGATTAAAATTTGCCTCAATATCGATTGGATTTATTGATAGTTCCTTATTTTCTTGAGTCTCGGGCTCAATGGATTCTTCATGAATCTCAGAATTTATTAAATCATGAATTTCCTCATGAGATTCTTTTGTAGTGTTATTTTGATCGTTTGCTTTCCTCTTTCTAGGATTTCGATCTTTGGAACCTAATGGCCTGCCACGCTTCAGGCGTGCATTCGACTCATCGGATATGACACTAGATGATTGTCCAACAGGGACATCAATACGGATTGGAACATTCTCTGGTGGGATTTTGTTATCCTTTTCAAGTCCGTAAATGCGTCAGGCATTTGATTTGCTATTCTTTGCAAATGGATAATATTTTGCACCTCTTTTTTACAAATAGAGGTATGTGGATCAAGATGAGATAATGATGCATTTTTCCACAAAATTTCCCGTTTGGTTTCACCAACTTCTCCCCCTAATTTTGGGAAAAGTGTCTCATCAAATTGACAGTCTGCAAATCGTGCAGTGAACAAATCCCTTGTCAATGTTTCGAGGTAGCGAATAATGGAGGGCGATTCAAACCCAACATATATTCCTAACCTTCTTTGCGGACCCATTTTGGTGCGGTATGGCGGTGCTATAGGCACATATACTGCGCATCCAAAGATTCTTAAATGGGATATATTGGGTTCATGACCCAAAACCAATTGCAACGGGGGAATATTTGTGATAATTCGTCGGTCTGAGACGAATTAGCATTGCTGCATGCAAAATGGCGTGACCCCATACCGAAGTGGGCAGCCTCGTTTTCATGAGTAATGGTCTTGCAATCAACTGCAGGCGTTTAATTAAAGATTCTGCAAGACCGTTTTGAGTGTGAACATGAGCTACAGAATGTTCCACTTTTATCCCAATTGATAAGCAATAATCATTAAATGCTTGGGATGAAAACTCAGCAGCATTATCCAGTCTAATAGACTTGATTGGATTATCAGGAAATTGTGCTCGTAGTCGAATTATTTGTGCCATTAGTTTTGCAAACGCAAGGTTGCGTGATGACAACAGGCACACATGAGACCATCTACAGGATGCATCTATTAAGACCATAAAATATCAAAAGGACGCACTAGGTGGGTGAATAGGTCCACAAATGTCCCCTTGTATACGTTCCAAAAACGTAGGTGACTCAGTCCCAACCTTTGTTGGTGATGGTCTAATAATTAACTTGCCTTGATAACAAGAAGTGCAAGAAAATTCATAATTTAAAAGAATCTTGAAATTCTTTAACGGATGCCCATATGAGCTTTCTATTATCCGTCTCATCATGATTGATCCAGGGTGTCCCAATCGATCATACCGAAGTACAAAAGTATTGGAATCAGTAACCTTTTGGTTTACTGTTGAATGTGCCTCAATTGCACTAATTTTTGTCCAATACAGGCCACAAGATAAAGACGGGAATTTCTCAATAACCCTCTTTTGGCCAAAGACATTCTTTGTAATGATGAGATATTCAAGATTATTCTCATCTATTGTCTCAATATGATAGCCATTCCGGCGTATATCTTTAAAACTCAACAAGTTTCTCTTAGACTTGGAGGAGAACATTGCATTCTCTATGATAAACATTGTTCCTCTAGGCAGAGTTATAGTTGCTCTTCCGGAGCCTTCAACCAATTTACTACTACCAGAGATTATAGTAACATCTGCCTTACACATACTTAGTTGAGAGAAATATTTCTTTTCTTTGAGTATCGTATGTGTAGTACATGAATCAACTAAACAAATATTTTTACAGTTGGACGTTGATCCAAGCTTGCTTTGTGAGATATCCATATTTGCTTTCCCATGGTTTGACATACAAAAGAAATACACGAACATGAGAATAAACAAATTCAATCCGTTTGTTTCACATTTAAACAATATTTTCAAAATCTGCTGAGGTTAGTCGATTAACTTAGTTGATAGTCGACTATCTTGGGAAGCAGTCATTAGGTTAGTCGACTAACTAAATCAGATAGTCGACTATCTTTCCTTGCAGAAAAGTCCAGTTTTAATACGAAATATTAGTTAGTCGACTAACTAAGTTGATAGTCGACTAACTTAGTAAACAGTCATCAGGTTAGTCGACTAACTAAATCAGATAGTCGACTAACTTAGCTTGCGGAAAAGTCCAGTTTTAATGTGAAATATTAGATAATCGACTAACTGTTAGGTTAATCGATTGAATCTACTGGAAAATAAAAATATCTTTGAAATTTAAGCATATTGAAACATTCTAAAGAACTAATACTAACATTATATCATAAACTAACTAATACGAGCTGATACTAATGACTATTAGTTTATTCACTAACTAATACAAATAAGTAAAATAAAATCAAACAATTTCATCTTCCTTCATCAAAGATCCATCACCGATTAAGTGGTCTATTTTCCCCTCGGGTTGCTCAAAGAAGTCTGCCACATCCAGGTGGGTGATGTCAAAATTGTCGTCAGAGACAAAATTTGTTTCAGGGCCTTTATTCTTTAGAGATGCTTGATAAAGATCAACCAAATGTCTTGGTACACGGCAAGCTTTTTACCAGTGCCCTTTTCCACCGCAACGATAACATATAGTTTCTGAACTATTTGCCTTTGGATCCTCATAATCCCGTTTCTGCTTTTGGTGGTTATATCTCTTTGGGGGGTGACGGACATCAGGGAAATTTCTTCCTTGTCTACGTCCACGGCCATGACCCCGATTACGACCACGACCATGATTAAAGCCATAGCCTTTTCCATGCTTGGCATTATGAGAATACACCTTATCTGCTTCAGGCAATGGTGTAGACCCAGTGGGTCGATTTTCGTGATTTCTCATGAGCAGGTCATTGTTTCGCTCAGCCACAAGGAGAAGAGAATCAGTTCAGAGTACTTTTTGAAACCTTTCTCTCTGTACTGTTGTTGCAGTACCATATTGGAGGCATGAAACGTTGTAAACGTTTTTTCAAGCATATCATAATCAGAATTGTTATCTCCACAGAGTTTCAATTTAGAAGTAATTCTGAACATTGCAGAATTATATTCAGAAACAGACTTAAAGTCTTGGAGCCTCAGATGAGCCCAATCATATCGTGCTTGTGGCAGAGTGACCAACTTCAGGTTGTCATATCTCTCCTTTAAGCCTTTCCACAAGATGAGTGGATCTTTGACTGTGAGATATTCAATTTTCAAACCTTCATCAAGGTGCGCAAAAAAATCAAGGCCTTAGCACAGTCTTGAGTGGATGCTTTATCTCTATCTTTAATGGCGTCTCCAAGACCCATAGCATCTAAGTGGATTTCAGCATCCAACACCCATGTCATATAGATCTTGCCCGAAATTTCAAGGGCAACGAACTTTCTTTTCATAATATCAGACATAATTAAAACCAAATTCGGAAAAAGGGAAATACCTTAATTTTCTCAAGAGGATTCTTGAGACGGTAGAGTCTCGTGCTGATAACGTGTTATGAAATAATATAAGAACAAGAATAATAATACAAGAACAAGAACAATAGAGAGAAAAGTAGAGAGAGGAGTATTCTTATTGATACTTTGGGATGGTTTACAATGGAATAGAACCCCTTTATTTATAGGGAGGGGGTGACTTAGCCACCAAGAAGTAAACCCTAGAATCTCTCTAAATATGGACATTCACCTAAAATAGAATATTTTATAACACTTCTGACGTTTTTAACCTATTATCTCAAACTTTTCATTGCTTAAATAATTTACACACGCTTCCTAATATAACTCAGACACATCAGCCTTCTTTTATACATAGCAGCCCAGTCATAAACCAAGGCCAATCCTTAAATGAAAAATACTTATGTTCCTTACACGAGTCAGCTATCTCCACACTACAACTAATCATTTCTAAGGAAAGTTTGCATGCTACAGTTCTGTACGATATCAAAGATCCTAGGTCTTCTCAAGTACCTTCTGAACAACATGATTACATTCCATGTGAAGATCTGTCAAACAGTTCTAAAAACTCTAAAACTCTAATACTATGTCGTTTACTTCAAATCCATCTCTTGCATTGAGTGAATTCTTAATAAGAAAAGATCACCCAAGTTCTCAACTACTACCAGAACTCTTACTACCTTCAAACAACAATACCTTTTCCCAGAATACTACTATAGATTCACAATATCTAGAGACCATCTTTTCATGCCAACCATCAAAATACATACATAAGGGAGAACATCTACAACAACAATCAGTTCTTCCATCTCCCAAGGCTAACCATATAGGGGCCACAACTACCACATATTGTAACTCCATTGGTCTACACGTCTCAACAGATGACAATAGATCAACCACTCCAATCGTGCTTGGAGATGGGCCTGCAGGGTTATGCCCTGATTTTCACTATGGAGCTGAACAACCGAGAACTTGTCTTACTAGTCCAAAATTTCACTCACCTGGAAAAAATAGTAATGGAAGGAATGAGATTACTTATAATCAACGGTACACAACACAGACTCCTCTTATGCTAGAGCATCAACCATCCACTTCAAATTCATACCATTGGTCGTATCCCATGAGTAAAATAAGTCCATATCCCAGTCCATTAGTAGACCTCATTCCTTTCTACCCTCCTCATCACATGGGGCATGCATGTGTATGCTCCTTGGTTCCAACTACTTAACTCTTTCAATCCACTGTCTCCCTATTCGAGTCCACTCACTCCACTAGAAAACCTAATACCACAGGGCAACCCACCACATACACGACCACCATCTTCAAATGAACTAGACATCCAAACAAGGAAAGAATTAGTAGAGATACTAACAGAGATGGGGGAGACAAAGACGGAATTCTTGTGGCTAAAGGGAATACGGCTTTACAACCTAAAAGAACAGTACGAAAAAAAGTGTCCACCAGAGTTGATTACATGCAGGCAAAATTTTTGTCTAACAACAAATCACGAAGTAGGGAAATATGCCATGGTTATAATTTGGACACTTTGTTAGAATCCCCAGACTCATAGTCTGGAACATGCAACAATACCTGTTGTCAATCCGATGTCTCCAACTTCACTAGGACCAGTCAACAATAATAATTTTTATATGAATTTCATAGGCTGGAACTGTAGTGGATCACATAATCCTGAGTTTGAAGACACTTTAGGTCACTATTGGATAATCATTGGCCAACTTCAGCTATTTCGCTAGAAATACACATGCATGACCATACAAGGATACGTGAAGATTTTTAGTTTACACATATGTCTCAGGAGTCTGCTAATGGTCTCATAGGTGGTCTAATAGGGCTGTGGAATAATGATTGTATCAATGTCCGGGAAATAAGGATTTTAAAGCAAGAAATACACTGCCTTGTCCAATGTCCAAATAAACCTAAACGGATTCTATCTTCTATTTATGCTAGCAATTATATATTATAACTTACACAATATATTGTGGAATAGTTTAAAAATTGTGCACGATTCTGTTAATATGCCTTGGTTGTGGGGGGGGGGGGGGGGGAGCTTTAATGAACTGCTAGAGGCAAGAGAAATTTGGGAGCTTTCCTATTAATAATAATAGAACTAATAATTTTGGCCAATAATTTTAGTAGTTGCCTCAATTACTGTAATTTAATTAACTTAGGATTTCAGGGAAGTCGTTTTACTTGGATTAATAAGTGTTTTACTTGGATTAATAAGTGTAGACATGGTAGCATAATTTTAGAATGAATTGATCGATTTTTAGCTAATTATGACTGGCTAAATTTATATGGAGAAGCAACAATAAAACACTTACCATGTACCTATTCTGAAACGGTGTAGACATCACATTCACATCCACAATTTCAATAAATAGTTCCTAATGTGGAATGATAACTACTTCCTAATTCAAACTATAAAAAATTTTCAAGCAGTAGCAACCCATTGGAATAAACATAATTTTGGTAATATTTTTAGGCAAAAGAGGAAATTATTAGCCATGCTATCAGGAATACAATCCTACGTACATTACCTTACGAGTATTTTCTCCAAAATTTGGAAACTCAACTAACTTAAATGATACTAATACTAAAAATTTTCATATGTCAATCATCCATACACGTAGGAGGATTATGATTAATGCTCTAAAAGATTCGCTAGGCAATTGCACTTATGACCAACATGAGTTGCAACATCAAATTCTTGAATATTATAAAAAATTATTTACTACTAAACAATCTTTTATAAAATATATGGACTCAAATTCGTATAATTTACCTAATAATGATTTTCAAGGACTAAAGGAGCCTCTAAATGATAAAGAAATCACTAGTACTTTAAATAGTTTTAAATCATATAAGGCTTCTGGACGTGACGGTTTGCATTCGTTCTTTTATTAAAAATATTGGCATGATATAGGTGAAAAGGTAAATTATTTTTGTCATGAAATCTTTAATACTAATATCATTCTATATGATTTTAATAGGACTTACATATGCCTTATTACAAAATTAAAAAATGCTACTATTATTCAGCAATATCGTTTCATCAGTTTGTGCAATACAATCTATAAAGTTATTACTAAGATTATTATTAATTGACTTAACCCAATTATTTTTAAAATAATAGGACCTACACAAACTAATTTTTAACAAGGCAAATATGCTTTATATAATGCTATAATAGTATAGGAAACTTTAAACTACTTTGCAAGAATGAAAGGAAAATCATCCTTATTATTTCTAAAGCTAGATCTAGAAAAACATATTGACAGATGGAAATGGTCTTTTATAAGAAAGACACTCCTTTATTTGGTCTTTTATAAGAAAGACACTCCTTTATTTTAATATTCATGTATCTTTAATTACTTTAATTATGTCCTGCATTACAACATCTATTTTAATCTTAATCAATGGATCAATGACTCAAACCATATTTATTCATACATGGAGATGTTCTCACTAGCATTTCAATATCAGTTGACGATCTAATATGGCACCCTATCACTATATCAAAATCAGGACCAACCTTGTCACATCTTTGTATTTGCATATGATATAATTTTATTTCCAAAATCACTACTAAAAGTTATCATGCTATAATTGATGTACTAAATCACTTCACATATCATTCAAGACAAAAATCAAATATAAAATTTTCAAAATATTGTGCAGATTATGATCGAAAATTTGTCATGGACTCTTTTCACATCAAGGAAGGGTTATCATTTGAAAAATATTTACGGTTTTCCATGTTGCAATCAAGACCTAAAGAAGTTGATTTTTATTTTTTATTAGATAATTTCAAAGCAAAATTTGCAGGATGGAAATAAATTTTCTAACACTTGCAGGATAAATTACTCTTATAAAATCAACACCGAATAACTTACCCAATCATAGTATGCAATATATTCACATTTCAATAAGAATCATTAACAAAATAGAACAATACCAATATAATTTTCTACGGGGAACTACAGCAACAAGAAAGAAAATGTACCTCCTCAAATAGAAAGATATTACAACTCCAAAATAAGTGGGAGGAATGAAAATTCAAAAACTACGTCAAAAGTATTCAATATTACTTGCAGGTCTAGCCTGGAGAGTATTTCAATTACAACAAATAATTTGAGCAAAATTAATCATTAATAAATACATACACAAGACCACTACTACAACTCATTCAAAAACTTGAACTGACACCTTAGGAGGATGATTGTCAAATGGGAATAAATGCATAATAGGGAAGGGTACACATAATATTTTGGGAGGATCCTTTGATAAAGGCAAGCACGACAATGTGATCTTTAATTAATGGACCCTTACCATCAACCCGTCATAATATTAAAATATCTTTCTTGTATAATTCAACTGGATGGGCTTGGTCCAAACTACCTTTTGAATTGCCTGCTGATATAAGGGAATTAATATTAACTACTTACATATCCACGCTTGATAACAATGTAGACCATGGGGATTTACACCAATGGGTAACTTCACAGTTCATTCCATATACACAGCTTTGGGGAAAAACCTAGAACAAACCATGGAGAATTCTACTAAATTCACTTGAATATGAAAGTTATATATACCAGCAAAAACAAAAAATATTTATCTAGCTTCTTTACCACAACAAACTGTCAACACGTGATTTTCTTAGGAAATTCAATATAATATCGGATAAATACTTGCCCATACTGCCAGTAGGAAGATGAAACTATAAAACACATCTTTCTTTATTGCGAAAATACAAAGGGATACTGGTAGGAATTAGGACTATTACGACATATCACACCTACAAAATACACAACACTGGCTTCATGGGCATATGACTTATAAAAGTTTAAAGTTGCCTTATCATATGAATCCACAAACTTACTTACCGCTAAGTTTTTGAAATATTTGGCTAACACGAAATTAGAATATCTATAAATCAACTCGGAAAAGTGTTAATATAAAACATATAACACAACAAGCAGCTAAATATTCGTATTTAGCAGCTTATTCACATAAAAAAAAAATGAAAAATATAAAACATGTTAACTGAATTCCTCAAAAGGATAATACCTGTAAGCCGAACATAGATGGGGCACACTCATCCACAACAGATGGCATTGGCGGCCTAATCAGGAATTGCAAAGGAGAATGGATATTAAGCTTCTCAGAAAATGTTGCAAGAAACACCTCCCTCTCTGCAGAATGGCATGCGTTGATACATAGACCTAAAATGACATTTGGACATGGTTTAGTTCCACTTGAGGTGGAGGTTGATGCAATGAAGGTTATCACTATGTTAAAATCTGGTAATGTTGCATATGCTAACATGGTAAATGATTGTAGGTACCTCCTATTAAGGGTGGGTGATCTGCTAGTGCAACATGCAGAACAAAATATGGTAGCGGATCAATTGGTGAAGGCATGCCATAATTTTGGAATTAACTATGTGCCAAGCGTTTTTTAGGCAACTCCAAGATCAATTCAAGGGAATGCCATTCAGGGTGCCGACAACTACGATCACCATCAACAACTCTCAAATGTACAATATTGTTATGATGATAGTTTCAGTCGGAATACAATAAACAATTCAAATATTAATAGTAGCTTAGTGGTTTGTAATAGTTTATTACTTTGTAATAGGGTACTACCTACGAACCAACCTTCCTGTACGCACATTTAATTAATAAAAATTATCTTTTGAACCAAAAAGAAAATGCTGCAAAATTATGTTACATGCAGATAAAATTAATAAAATTGAAAGCAAACACGTGTTTGCAGTAATGTATATTTGTTTTACCTAGTATTTTGATTAATACGTTTTTAATACTATGGAAGTGAGGATTTGTAAAGAGGTTCAACTAAATTGCGATAGTATTTCTTTTATTTTGTAATAATCAACTTAGTGATATTTCCTGAGATATAGAAGGCATTAGAAAACTTAACTATTTCACCATAATATTTTAATATACCAATATTATAAATAAGGACATATTGGATACTTAGTATTAAAAAAAAAAAACTAAGTCCAAAGGAAAAGAAGAAGAAGAAGAAGGAACTAACTAATGAAACTAAACAAAAAAAAAAAAAAAAAAAAAAAGAGGAAAGAGGATAGGGAATTGAAACAAAAGGGCCGAATCTCATTAGAACACAACATGCCAATTACAAAGGGTTAGGGGAAGGTGAGAGAAGCAAAAACTTTAGGAGACACGAAAAATAAAAACGAGCAGAGAAGTTAGAAGGAAAAGAGAAAAGAAGGAGGAAGAAGTTGATTGCAGTGTGTTGGAACCATAGCTATAACTGTTGAGAAATCTTAAATATTGATTGAGTCTTACGGGTAATACTTGAGCATCTTCTTTTGGTAAATTTTGTTTTTGTTTCCAATGATCGAAAGATTCTAAAGAGGAATAGAAACTATACTAGTTCAATCATGTAATTGAGAATTTTCTTCCTGAAGAATCCATTGAATTTTATGAAATAGGGTTAATAAATTATATGAATAGGTTGGAGTTGATGGATTAGTAATTACTTGTAACGACCCTACCGATTATTTCATGAGTTACAAGTTTTTCCCATTTCTGCTTCTTTATGTGTTATTCAACTATATGTCATCATATCGTGTTGGTTTGTTCGGGTTTGGAGTGGTTTTGTAGGGATATGAGACACTTAGTCTCTTAAGTTGGCCATTTAATTGAAAAAGTCAACCGGAAGTTGACTTGTAGGTAAATACTCTCGGAATTGGATTTTTTGGTGCGGATAGTTTCCTCAGATAATTTGGGACTAATAAGCGTGATCGGAATATATTTTGGAGGTACGTGGTAGATTGAGGTTTGAATTGTCGAAATTAAAATTTGGCATTTTTATGTTAATGGTGGAAATCTTGATATCGGGGTCGGATTGGAATTTCATAAAGGAGTAGGTCGGTTGTGTTATTTTGACGTGTGTGCAAAATATTAGATCATTCGGATGAGGTTTGATAGGTTTTTGGATCAGTTACGAAATTCGGAAATTTTAAAATTCTTAGGCTTGAATCCGAGGGTGATTTGATATTTCGTTGTTGTTTTTACTGTTTTGAAGGTCAGAATAAGTTTGAATAGTGATATGTGGCTTATTAGTATTTTGGTAAAGGTTCCTGGAGCCTCAGGAAGAATTCGGAAAGTTGTTGGAAAGTTTGGCCTTGGAATTGAGCAGCTTCGGCTACTGCTTCTGTTGTTTCCTCACCTGCGGATTGGGGACTCCATGTGAGGTAATCGCAAGCGCGTGATGATGGCTTCAAGATGGGACTTAGTCGCAGGAGCAGATGGGTACCGCACTTGCGAGTCCACAGGTGCGAGGTCTAGGGTGTAGGTGCGGATGTTGGCCCCCTTAAGTAAAAACCACAGAAGTGGAAGGCACGTCCGCTTATGGGACCGCAGGTGAAGAATCCTTGGAGTAGAAACTATAAATGCTTTCGTTCGCGATTTTCATCCTTATTTCATCATTTGTGTTCAGACTTGGAGTTTTTTGAGAGGATTTGAAGATTGATTCGATGGGTAACGCTTCGAGGTAAGATTTTTTGAACTCACTGTTCAATTCTATGGCAATTTGTTACTGATTAGACATGAGATTAGTGGGATGTAAGGGTTAAAATTGAGGGATTAAGGCTTGAATTTGGAGAGTTTAAACTGGAGATGTGAGAGGACATTTGTGGTTCAATTTTGATGTTCTGGGTATGTGTAGACTAGTGGGAAAATAAGGATTCTAGTGTGTGATTTTTATCGAATTTTGAGATGTGGACCCGGGGGTCAGGTTTGGCTAATTTTGGATTTTTAATGCAGGCAATGGATACCGTTCTCGCACCCGAGCCTGCAGTTGGTAGGTCAAATCCCTCTGTCCAAGTGATTGAGTTGAAGCTTTGGGCATAGAGCGGAGCGAGCCCGGGAGAGGAGTAGAGTCCAACAACATTGAGCCCTAAAATTTTGTTATTTTTCGTTTGTTCCTTTAGTAGATATTGATTTTATGATATGACATTGGATAGATTCGGGGCGATTTGAGGCCGAGTCGAGTGGCAAGGGCATCTCGGAGTAGATTTTCATTCCGTTTGAGGTAAGTAATGATTGTAAATCTAGACATGAGGGTATGAAACCCCAAAAGTTTTTATTATTTTGATAAATGAGGTGACACACATGCTAGGTGATGGGCGTGCACTCGTATGAATTTTGACTTGGTCTATCCCGTGACAACTGTAGAGTTTCTTATTTTGATAAATTCTATATGATATATATGTGTTTTAGAAATAAATCTATTAATTTGGGTTGAATGCCGTGTTTGGGGCCTTGTGCCGAACTGTTTGAACCCTCAGGGGTATTTTACTATTTTCCTCACTCTATTTTGATTCGAAAGCATATCATCATTCATGATTTTACCTGCTTACTTTTGATTTAGTTTTACTACTCTGTTTTATATATTTGAAAGTTGTTTTGGCTGAGTTCCCTAATTTTCCATTGAAATGCTTAAGTGGCTGTAAGGTTTATGATTGATAGAGGCTGAGGGCTGGATGGTGAGGATTATATATATATATATATATATATATATATATATATATATATATATATTAATGGATCGGGCTATACGCCACAACGATATCTACATATAAATATCGATTGAGCTGCACGCCGCAAAGATTTGTTGGATCGGGTTGCACGCCGAAGCGATATAGCACTTGTTCTGTAGGAACACCCCCGGAGTGTGCATACCCCTAGTGAGCACAATCAAGTATATATATTTATGGGTCGGGGTGCATGCCACGACGGTTATTATTATGAGATATCTATTGAATGGGAGTGCTGAGAGTTAGTGCTGATTTATGAGAGTTGAGTCATGAGTGACTGAGAGGATTTCCCGAGAGGCTATATATATATGAGTAATACTTTTCTTGAGGGCCTTGTGTATGAACTTACTAGTTTCACCCTTCTTTTATGATGAGCCTCTATTGACAAATATTGAACAAATATTTTAATTAACTTTAAAAACTTGAGTTTTTACGAGCTGTTTGGAATCTGAACTACGAAATTGACTTTGATATTTCTACTGAAATTCTATGTTAGATTATATATATGGTTAATATACTCGTCGCTGCACTCGACCTTTATTTACTTTGGTTACCTATTGTGTTGGCGTACTTATATTACTCCCCGCACCTTGTCTGCAAACCCAGGTTCCAGAGCATCAGAGTGAGAGCTTTCAACAGCTTATGAGTATTTCCAAAGATAGGAAGGTAGCTGTACGGTATTTGCAGCCCTGCCTTTCTGCTTCCTATCCTTAGTGTTATTTATTTCAATCTTGTATCTTGTATTGAGTAGATAGTACTGGACAGTATCTTAGTGACTCATGGCTAGTGAAACTAGGATCGAGCAGTGTAGATGTATTTGCATATCTATTTTTTTCCGCATATTTTGTTATATTAAATGAAAGACTTGTGTTCATAACTAATTTGGAAATAAATTTACAAAAGACCTTTATGTATTAGTATTGAATCGGCTTGCCTAGTATTGTTATAGGTGTAGGTTACATAGGTCTCACGGGCCATGAAACAATTTAGTGGAGTCTCGCGGTTTGGTACGAAGATGTCTGTGCTTATCCTCGGGAGGCTGCAAAACCATTAGGAAAATTTTACATTCTAGAAATCCCAGTTGTGCGAATTTGTTGATTCTAGTACTAAACTTATGTTATTCTATTCTCTCACAGATGGTGAGGACACATGCTACCAGTCAGAATGGTCGACCACCAGTTGGGCCACTAGAGGTCAAGGTCGCGATCGACGCCGTGGCAGGGGCAAGAGCAGGGGTGTAGTCTGTACAACAGATGTGGTAGCACCTGCAGATCCACCGGCTACCCCAGTTTATGATCAGATTATAGTGGGGGATGCTCCAGCAAGAACAGCTCAGGCACCCGTTAGGCCTATTGTTATTCTAGGTCTCCAGGAGACCTTTGCTCAAATTTTGACCGCGTGCACTAGTCTTGCTCAAGCGGTCGCTATTTCTACTAATTCAACCACTTCTCAGGTCGGGGGAGGCACTCAAACTCCCACCTCCTGCATACCCGAGCAGGTTGTCCAGGGATTGTAGACACCGGAGGAACCACAAGCCCAACCGATTGCACCTGCTCAGGATTTTGTAGTATCTGTTATGCCTGAGGACGAGCAACATCGATTGGAATGGTTTGGTAGACTTCATCCTTCGACTTTCAGTAGTGTAGAGGGCGAGGAGGCCTAGGGTTTCTTGGACAAGTGCTAGAGGATTCTTTGTATAAAGGGTATTCTGGAGACCAGGGGGTTGCATTTACCGCTTTTCAGTTTTCTGGAGCTGCCTTCACTTGGTAGGAGTCTTATGAGAGGCGTAGGCATGTTGGTGCAGTTTTTTTTACATAGCAGTAGTTATCCGCTCTCTTTTTGGAGAAGTATGTGCCATAGTCTCGTAGGGAGGCGCATCACAAGTAGTTCGAGCAGTTAAGTTAGTGTGATACGACTGTGATGTAGTGTGATATGTGGGTCTCAGAGTTAGCTCATCTTATTATTTGGTTGGTCCATACGGATAAACAGAGGATCAGGAGGTTTATTGATGGTCTCACATATCAGCTTAAGATTCTCATGGCCAGAGAGAGTGTGTTAGGTTCTACTTTTGAGGAGGTTATTGATATTGCCCATGAGATTGAGTCACTTCATCGCCAAGAGCGAGATGAGAGGGAGGCCAAGAGGCCTCGGTGTTCTGGTACTTTTGGTGGTTGTCCTTGGAGAGGTCAGTTTCATCACGGCAGAGGCCACCCATTCAGGCATGCTCAGTCAGCCTTCCTAGTTTATCATGGGGCATTATCGGGCCATGGTTTTTATAGTTATCATTAGGGAAATTCATCACTTAATTCCCTACTAGCCCAGAGTTCATCCCTTGCTTCATCAGTTCAGGTCTCATACCAGGTCCTTCTACTGGTCATTCCAGCTTTATGGTTCTCTTCAGTCCCTATTTCCCGCACTAGGAAGTTATTACGAGTGCGGAGAGTTTGGATTTATGAGGAGGTAGTGTTCCCATCTTCTTGAGGGTCTATCTTAGTAGAGGAGTCAACCCTCGACTTTAGCTCCAGTTACTTTATCACACGCACATGCAGCTAGGGGTAAAGGTCAGTCAGCTAGGGATTACCCTAGAGGGGGAGGCCGATCATATGGCGGTCAAGCCCGTTTCTATGCCTTCCCATCCAGAACAGACGCCATTGCTTCAGATGCAGTGATTACATATATTGTCTCAGTTTGCCACAAAGATGCCTATGTGTTATTTGATCCTAGTTCCACCTTTTCATATGTGTCATCATATTTTGCTCGTTATTTGGATATGCCCCATATGTCTCTTGTTTCCTCTGTTCGTGTATCTACCCCAGTAGGTGATACTATTGTTGTGGACTGCGTATATCTGTCGTGTGTGGTGATTATTAGGCGTCTGGAGACCCGAGTGGACATTTTTTTGCAGCGTATGGTGGTGGACTTTGATGTGATATTTGGCATGGATTGGCTATCTCAATGTCGGGCTATATTTAACTGTCATGATAAGACAGTGACATTGGCTATGCTGGGTGTACCACGGATTGAGTGGCGTGGTTCGACTGATTTTGTCCCCACTAGAGTAATTTGGTTTTTGAAGGCCTAATGGATGATTGTGAATGGTTGTCTCTCATACTTAGCATTTGTGAGGGATGTTAATTCAAAGACGCCTAGTATCGATTCTGTTCCAGCAGTGAGGGACTTCCGCAAGGTGTTTCTTGCAGACCTGTCGGGCATGCACCGTACAGGGATATTGACTTTGGTAATGATCTGGTGCCGGACACTCAACCCATTTCCATTCCATTGTATCATATGGCATCGACGGAGTTGAAGGAGTTGAAGGAGCAACTTCTGGAACTCCTTGATAAGGGGTTTATTCGGCCTAGTGTGTCGCCTTGAGGTGCGCATGTTCTGTTTGTGAAGAAGAAGGATGGCACGATGAGGATGTGCATTGATTACAGGTAGTTGAATGAAGTTACAATCAAAGAACAAGTATCCTTTGACTCGTATTGATATCTATTTAACCAACTTCAGGGAGTAAGGGTATTCTCCTAAATTGATCACTGGTCAGGATATCACCAGTTGAAGATCAGGGACTCGGATATTCATAAGACGACTTTCAGGACCCGATATGGCCATTATGAGTTCCTTGTGATGATATTTGGGCTGACCAATTCCCCAGAAATGTTCATGCACTTAAGGAACAACTTGTTTCGGCCTTATCTGGACTCCTTTGTTATTGTGCTCATTGATGATATTCTGGTGTATTGGTGTAGTCAGGAGGAGCATGTAGAGCATTTGAGGGTGGTATTGCAGCGTTTGAGAGAGGAGAAGCTTTATGAAAAGTTCTCCAAGTGTGAGTTTTGGCTCAGTTCAGTAGCTTTCTTGGGGCATGTGGTGTCCAATGAGGGAATTCAGGTTGATCCAAAGAAGATAAAGGCGGTTCAGAGTTGGCTCAGATCATCCTCAGCCACATAGATTTGCAACTTTCTTTGTTTAGTGGGTTATTGCCATCTGTTCGTTCAAGGATTTTCATCTACTGCATCACCCTTGGCAAAATTGACTCAAAATGATGCTCTATTCAGGTGGCTAGATGAGTGTGAGGCGAGGTTTCAGAAGCTCAAGACCGCCATGACCACAACTCTAGTATTTATTTTGACTTCAAGTTCATATACAATGTATTGTGATGCTTTGAGAGTTGGTATTGGGTTTGTGTTGATGTAGGAGGGTGTAGTGATTGCTTATGCTTCTCGTCAGTTGAAGCCCCATAAGAAGAACTACCCCATTCATGATCTAGAGTTAGCCGCCATTGTTCATGCATTGAATATTTTGAGGCACTATCGATATGGTGTGCGTTGTGAGGTGTTTAGTGATCATCGTAGCCTCTAGCACTTGTTCAAGCAGAAGGATCTCAATTTGAGGCAGTAGGGATGGTTGGAGCTGTTAAAGGACTATGATATCACTATCTTATACCATCCTAGGAAGGCAAATGTAGTGGCCGATGCTTTGAGTAGGAAGGCAGTGAGTATGGGTAGTTTGGAATATATTCATATTGGGGAGAGACCTCTTACCGTTGATATTCAGGCCTTGCCCAATCAGTTCATGAGGTTGGATATTTTGGAGCACAATCGGGTCTTAGCTTGTGTGGTTTCTCGGTCTTCCTTGTTTGATCGCATTAGAAAGTGCTAGTATAAGGATCTTCATTTTCTTGTCTTTAGGGATAGGGTTTAGCACATGAGGCTAGAGATGTGACTATTGGTGAAGATAGAGTATTGATGATGGAGGGCCGGACATGCGTGCCCTATATGGATGGGCTTCGGGAAATGATTCTAGAGGAGGCCCACAGCTCGCAGTATTCCATCCATCCGGGTGCCATGAAGATGTATCAAGATTTGATACAACATTACTCGTGGAGGAGAATGAAGACGGATGTTGTGGGATTTTTAGCTTGGTGTCCCAATTGTTAGCAGGTAAAATATGAGCATTAGAGATGGGTGGCTTGCTTCAATGGTTATATATTCCAGAGTGGAAGTGGGAAAGTATCACCAAGGACTTTGTAGTTGGGATCCCACAGACTTTGAGAAAGTTCAATGCTATTTGAGTGATTGTGGATTGGCTGATCAAGTCTTCACACTTCATTCCTGTATGTACTACCTATTCTTCAGAGCAGAACAGAGATTTACATCTGAGAAATTTTTCGCCTACATGGCATTCTAGTTTCCATCATTTAGGACATAGGTACTCAATTTACTTCTAGTTTTGGAGAGCTATGCAGCGAGAGTTGGTACTCAGGTTGAGTTGAGCATAAATTTTCGCTCTCAAACGGATGGGCATTCCGAGCGCACTATTCAAATATTGGAGAATATGTTGCGTGCTTGTGTTATTGATTTTGGGGGTTCATGGGATTAGTTTCTACCGCTTGCGGAGTTTGCATATAACAACAACTGTCAGTCGAATATTCAGATAGCTCCATATGAGGTTTTATATAGGAGACGTTGTAAATCTCCAGTTGGTTGGTTTGAGCTGCGTGAGGCTAGGATTTCGGGTACAGACTTGGTGCAGGATGCCTTAGACAAGGTAAAATGATTTAGGAACGGCTTCATACAACGCAATAAAGAAAGAAGAGTTATGTTGATAAGAAGGTTTGTGATGTGTCTTACATGGTTGGGAGAAGATTCTACTGAAGGTTTCACCCATGAAGGCTGTCATGATATTTGGAAAGAAGGGTAAATTGAGTCTCTGGTTCATTGGTCCTTTTGAGGTGCTTCGAAGGATTGGGAGGTGGCTTATAAGCTAGCTTTTCCACCTAGCTTGTCGAGTGTGCATGTGGTATTCCATGTTTTTATGCTCCAAAAGTATATTGGCGATCCATCATTTCTGGGATTTCAGCACCGTTAAAGTAGATGGTGATTTGACATATGATATAGAGCCAGTGGCTTTTTGGGGCATCAGGTTCAAATGTTGAGATAAGAGAATATAGCTTCAGTGAAGTGCAGTGGAGAGGTCGGCCCTTGGAGGAGGCTACCTGGGAGACCGAGTGGGAGATGTGGAGCAGATATCCTCGCCTATTTGAGGCTTCAGGTATTTTCTTGACTCGTTTGAGGACAAATGTTTGTTTAAGAGGGGGAGGATGTAACGACCCGTCGGTTGTTTCATGACTTACAACCTAGTTTTCCCTATTTCTACTTCTTTATGTGTTGTTCAAGTACATTTCATCAGTTCGTGTTTGTTGGTTCGGGTTATGAGTGGTTTTGGAGGGATATGAGACACTTAGTCTCTTAAGTTGTCCATTAATTGGAAACATCAACCATAAGTTGACTTGTGGGTAAATGATGTCAGAATTGGGGTTTTATGGTGCGGATAACTTTCTTATGTGATTTGGGACTTATGGGCATGATAGGAATGTATTTTGGAGGTTTGTGATAGATTTAGGTTTGAATTTTCAAAATTAGAAATTTGGCTTTTTTCAGTTGATCGTGAAATCTTGATATCGGTGTCGGATTTGAATTTCAGAAATTAGAGTAGGTCCATTGTGTCATTTGTGATGTGCGCTCAAAATTTCAGATCATTTGAATGAGTTTTGATAGGTTTTTTGATTGATTGCGAATTTGGAAGTTTTGAAATCCTTAAGCTTGAGTTCGAGGGAAAATTGATGTTTCGACGTTGTTTTGAGTGTTCCGAAAGTTGGAATAAGTTTGAATAGTGATATGTAACTTGTTCATATTTTTGGTTAAGGTTCCGTGGGATTGGGGATGAATTCAGAAGGTTGTCTGAAAGTTTGGCCTTGGAATTGAGCAGCTTCAGCTGGAGCTTCTGTTCTTTCCGCACCTGTGGATTGGGGACCACAAGTGTGATGACTGCAGGCGCATGATGATGGCCGCAGGAGTGGATGGTTAACCATACCTACTAACCCGCAGGTGCGAAGGTTGGCCCCCTTACGTGAAAACCACAGAAGCGGTAGTGCAGATGCGCTTATGGGACCACATGTGCGGAATCCTTGGAGCAGAAACTATAAAGGTTTTCCTTCTCGATTTTCAGCCTTATTTCACCATTTGTGTTCAGACTTGGAGGTTTTCGAGAGGATTTTAAGAGGGATTCGAGGGGTAATGCTTGGAGGTAAAGTTTTTTGAACTCAATACTCGATTCTATGGCAATTTGTTACTGATTAGTCATGAAGTTAGTGGGATTTAAGGGTTAAATTGAGGGATTAGGGCTTGAAATTAGAGAGTTTAAAGTGGAGTTTGAGGGGCCATTTGAGGTCCGATTTTGATGTTCTTGATATATATAGAATCTTGGGAGGATAAGGATTCTAGTACTGTGATTTTTATCAAATTCCAAGATGTTTTCCCAAGGGTCAGGTTTGGCAATTTCATAATTTTTGATTTAATTTCATTATTTTCGCGTGGGCTTTGTTCTTTTAGCTTGTATGGATGATGATTCTGATATTGGATAGACTTGGGGTGATTTGAGGCAAAGTCGAGTGGCAAGGGCATCAGGGAGTAGATTTTCATCCGGTTTTAGGCAAGTAACGATTGTAAATGTAGACCCGAGGGTGTGAAACCTCAGAGTTTCTTATTGTTTGGATATATGAGGTGAGACACATGCTAGGTGACATGTGTGTGGCGTGCACCCGTAGGGATTGTGGCTTGGTCTATCTCGTGACAACTGTAGAATTGCTTATTTTGATAAACTCTATACGATATCTATGTGTTTTAGAAATGAATATGTTAATTTGGGATGGATGCCATGTTTGGGGCTTTGTGCCGAACTCTTTGGACCCTCAAGGGTATTTTACTATTTTCCTCACACTATTTTGACTCGAAAGCATATCCTTTGTCATGATTTTTACCTGTTTACTTCTGCTTTAGTTTCACTAGTATGTTTTAAATATTTGAAAGTTTTTTTGACCGAGTTCCCTGATTTTCCACTGAAATGCTCGAGTGACTGAGAGAGGTCGAGGTCCGGATGGTGATGATTTTATACATATATAAATATATATATATATATATATATATATATATATATATATATATATATATATATATATATATATATATATATATATATATATATATATATATGGATCAGGCTGCTCGCCATAATGATACTTATATGTATATGGATCAAGCTGCACGTCGCAGCGATATATTGGATCAGGCTGCACACCGCAACGATATAGCGCTTGGGCTATAGGAGCCCTTTTGGAGTCTGCACACCTCAAATGAGTGCAGTCAACTATATATATCTTCGGATCGGGCTGCACACCTTGGTAGTTATTATTATGAGATATCTATTGAGTGGGAGTATTGAGAGTGACTATTGATTGATGAGAGTTGAGTCACGAGTAACTGACAGTCTTGCCCAAGTTGGCGTGCTCAGCCTTTATTTACTTTGGTTACCTACTGAGTTGGCGTAGTCACATTACTCCTTGCACCTTGTGTGCAGGCCCAGGTGCCAGAGCATTAGAGTGAGAGCTTTCAGGAGCTTCTGAGTATTATTGAAGATAACAAGGTAGTTGCACGGAGCTTTCAGGAGCTTCTGAGTATTTTCGAAGATAACAAGGTAGTTGCACGGTGTTGGCAACCCTTTTTTTCTCCTTCCTATCCTTAGTGTTATTTATTTCAGTCTTTTCTCTTGTATTGAGTAGACAGTACTGGACAATATCTTAGTGGCTTATGACTAGTGACACCAGGATCAGGCAGTATGGATGTATTTACGTATTTGTTTTCTTCCGCGTATTTTGTTATATTAAATGAAGACTTGTGTTCATAACTAATTTGGAAATAAATTTACAAAATTCCTTTATGTATTAGTTTTGAATTGGCTTGCCTAGTACTGTGATATGCTCCATCATAACCGGGGTAGTTTGGGGTTGTGACATTACTCATCCTGTGGGTAAATATAATTCGGCGAATTAAGAGTCAAATATGAAATCTCGAGGGTTGGGTATTCTAAATTAGCTATGAATTAGCCTAAACATGGAAATTAACATGAGATTACTAATATGTAATTATATATTGATTGGAGGAAGTTGTATGAATTGCTCGAAGTGAAGCCTTTGGTATTTCGGCACGAGTACTGTAAGTAATAATTTATTGCAATTTGTGTTTTCATAAATTACATGATTTACATATTTTTAATATGAATATGTTATCGATTATTTTGAGTTACACGTGGGACAATTCTTTTACTCGATATGATACCGAAATAGTTATTTGAGATGATTACCATTGTTTCAAATATCCTTGTTGTCACTAAATATTCTTTATAATTACTTGAATTTACTACTATCGAAACTAAATTACATGATTTGATAAGATCCAAAATGCCTTATAGTATTTTAAAATACTTTCCTATGAGTATATACAGATTAAAAAGACAAGTATATATGAGAGTAGACTTTGAAGGTTCCCGTAGCTAACGGCGGGTTCGTTAGACCTAGTGTACCTTGTAATTACCGATTATCATTACAGCTCATGCTAGTGATAAGGTAAAACTTGCATTGTGTTACCGATTTCTTTAGAGTAGGGACTATCGTTATATTTGACTTCTTGAGAAAACGTCCACTGTTATACTGATTACATGATCCATTCATTGAAACCTCCCAAATAGGAATATTGATATTATACAGAGGTTACCGAGCTTATTACTAAATTGTCAATTGTATTATACTACACAAAAACATGATGTGATTGAAAATAATTTATTGTTTTAGAAAGGTAATATTTATGGTATTTTATTTTTAATATACTAACATGTTTTCCGAGTTGTCCCCAATAAGAACGGTTGTGGTTAAGTGTAACTCACCGAGCTAATAACTCACTTCCCACAATTTTTTTCAGAGACAACAGTTGATGCTGGCGAGGATTTCATTAATTAGAGCGCACAAGTTGATATTTCTTGGTGAGCCTCGCACTTGTTCGCGTGGGTGGAGATTTTATTTATTGTTATGATCTTTTTGGAACTTTTAGAGTCGCTTTATAGTCATTCTTTTAGCATCATGAGTATTCTTTCATTATTATAGACTTATGATGAGTATTGCACTTTCTTATCGAATTTGGAGATAAATTAGTATTTCTGGCTGTTAGTGAATTGATTAATAATGGTAGAGACTTGTTTTGATTAATTGATAAGTTGTTTATTGTCTGGTTTGTTATTAGGATGGTTGGTTGTTGATATGAGACAGAAATGTTTTTGTTGGATAGTCCAAAAACAGGGGAGACTTTGTCCATTTTTCTGTAAAATACAGATAAATATTTCTTGCTCCTAAGCGCCGGTCACAATCCTAAATTGGATCGTGACAAAGTTGATATCAAAGCCAAGTTTTAGATCATGATTCATGCAGCAATGGTTAGTAGAGTCTTGTTCATGTGTATGAAGGCGCTCATATTTATGATCTTGAGGCTACTCAACATCTAGGAATTTTTTCCCTTCTTTCATTCTTTGATCGTGTGTTGAGATAACTAGAAATTGACTTTGGAGTATTTCTTTCGCAGATGGCTAAGACACGCACACCCTCATCTGCTGGAAGTGGTTCTGGACGAGGTACTATTCGAGGTGGTCCACTAAGGCCAACTGTTGTACCTTGTGTTGCCTTATCTACATACGGAGTTGCAAGGTTATTAAATGTGTTAGAGGCATTGGTGCCTACTCAGGGTGGAAGTTCAGCTCCTCGGGCTACTTTATAGAAACAATCACCTGCATAGACTCAGACTTTTGGTAATAAGAAGGTATCTCTTTATGAGTTCCTAAAATTGAAATCATCGAAGTTCACAGGTCTGATAATTTAGCAGATCCTCAAAGTTTCTTGGATAGGACACTCAAGGCATTGTGTGCTCTAGGATGTTCTAGTGAGAAGCTATGGAGCTGACATCATACAAGCTAGAGGATATGGCCAACACAGGGTATGAAACTTTATTGCTAGGAAGTCTAGCAGGAGCAGCACCACTAACATGTGATGAGTCCAGTAAGTTTTTCATTGTCATGACCCAAGCCGATGGGCCATGATGGGCACTCGATACCTACTCAATCGAGTACAAACATAGCGCATTTTGCTTATTACATCATCATATACATATGACATACGAGGCTAATAGGCCAACATACTCATTTATAAACTTAAAATATAGGCTGACAAGGCCGCACAATCTTTCATGTACGACGTATATCTACAAGCCTCTAAGAGTACATAAATTTCATAAAGTCTGGGATAGAGTCCTGCCATAACAAATAATATACGTCTAAATCATACTAACCAAACAAGCAACTCCGAAGCAAATAGAGCGCACCAACATTTTCCCCTGAGCTGATAGCCTACTCCAAGGTTTCACGACCTTTCTACTGGGGCCTGTGGGCATGAAACGCAGTGTCCCCAGGCAAAAGGGATGTCAATATGAAAAATGTACCGAGTACGTAAGGCACATAATTAAGTACATAATAGACATAAGAGAATTATAGAGTAATTGTCTGAACCTGTAAGTCTGGATAACTCTGTAAGTTATAAATTACTTTTAGAGTCATGCATATGTGTATGAATGTCATGTCATGCATTGGTACATGTTTCATAACATCATCAACCTTTGAGGGCATCCCATCATATCATATCAACCACTGTAGGCAAACTCATCAATATATACACGCTGATCAGGTGGTGGTGCGTATATAATGCCATAACATTCCCATATTCCATATGCATATATACATACATATATACATATATACATATATATAAAACCATATGGTACATGTTAATGTACGTGAATGCAATACATGAAAAGTACATTAATAAAATCTTTCGGAATGTCATAAGACCATTTGCCTTGGAGTAATATCATAAAATAAACTCTTTTAAACTTTTATATTTTTTTGAAACCCATGAATATATCATAAAATATTATGACACATGAAAATTCAAGAACATGGATATCTCAAATACTTTTATGAATAGAATCATTTATGAAATTTGTGGATTTGCACATTTCGTTCGTATCGTATAGGTCATACCAAAAGAAAAAAAGATAGCCTTAATATACCTGAATCGAATCTCTTGACAATCCCTTTAACACCCGTATTTTGAGAAAAAAATATAACGTCGGATTGAAGTAGAAAAATAACGGTATGATATTCTTGAGAAAGATTATACCGTGTTCTCTTAGTATTGTAATGTTCCAACTTGATATCTCATTCCTTGAGACTATTGTTTGTATTTTTCCTTTTTGTTTTCCTTCCTATTTGATCCAAGAATTGGACTCCATTTAAGAAAGTAAACTTTCACACTGGAAGACGTTAGAAAACTAAAAAAAGTAAATGACAAAAGTCTCTTAATAGTTTGCTAAAACTTTCATGTCATTGTAGAGACTAGAAAATGAATTTGGAAAGGTTTTCTTAACTTTAGGGAGTTGGCCCCACTTTATGACTTAGTTGGCCAAAAATTTCTCCAATATTTTCCACCTTTTATATGAAATTAAGGGTCATCATTCAAAACCTCTATGGCTGCCACTTAAGTGGTTGTAAGTCTTATCCAAAAATCCTCCACCTAATTCCTTAATCAACCAATAATAAACCAATCATCCACGTAATTAAAAATTATTTTGAATTACTTAAAATACTATTCACTTTTAGCAGACCTTATACACCTTACTAGCATAGTCTAGTAGTACCATATGACACTAATTTATGAATAACCGGTATTTTAGCTTGGGCCTATTTAATCCCAAAATGCCAAAATTGGACAAAATTCATTTACTTTGACTTGGTCCCCCTTTCACCTTCATGAATTTACTAATTGCTTGTGAAATAACATAATCCTTATAATCTCAAAATAATCTTATACTTGGAAGGATGTAAATTATCTTACGACAAATTTAACATACAATACTTTAGGGTGTAACATCGTCGTAAGTTAATATTGTGAAGCGTGACATCAACGTAATGTGATACAGCTTGGTGCAACACAGTTGTAACTTAATACTGAGAAGCGTAACATTATCGTAACGTAATACTGCAAGGTGTAACATCATCGTAACATGTTATTTAATACGGTAACATCATCTTAATAAATTACTGCAGAGCATAACATCGACGCAATAGTGCGGGGTGTAATATTATTCCTCCCTTTGGGATATTCGTATTCAAATATTGACTGATACACTTATCGTTTTCTTAACTTATATCTTTAGAAATTCCCTTGCTAACTAGGCGACTGTTCTGTGAAGGAGTCTAATGTCCACGACATTCCCTCCTTAGGCCTCTTTCTCACACCACAACTTGAAGTCGGAATCCTTCCAATCTCGTGAATGTTTCTACCTTTCATCATGCAGCCTGTACAATTTTCACCTTGTAAGGGTGCTGATCTCTAGGTTTCATATGTTGAGCTAACTAAGATGTCACTTTGGGCAACTATGTGTATACTGAAGTTCTTCGCTTGGTACTTTATTTATTTCACAAATATTGCTATATCTCATCGCATAGTTCCGTTTAGCTATCCATAGAAATTTACTGCCATAACTCTTACTTTAATTTATCATTGCTGAGGTCTGCTACTAAATCCAAGCTTACCATCATTGCTTAGTCAATATGTATAAACATAAATCCTTTAATGCTTCCTCATGACTGCTCACCTTTAGAATGACAGCCTAATCTCATCTCATACTTTGTGAATTTTTTCCATCCATTATTTATTCACCTCAATATTGATATACAATATACCACTGATAACTTGAACTTCTTACGTAATACTTTGCCTCTAGGGCTTACGCTATACCAAGGAATATTCAAAGTGATTCCTATAATCATATTTCATCGTGACTTAATGTGATTCATCTTATGGGGGGGGGGGGGGGTATCTCAATTTCGTGCCGCTAGAGAAATTTTTTCTCCTTCTCATTTGTTTCAAATCATTATTCAAACAAAGAACCAAACGTCATCATTTAGCTGCCACAATTATACCCTCATTTTATTACTAGGTCAGCATTTCATTCCTTCTAAATATTATTCCCTCTGTTCCAATTTACTTGAACCTGTTTGATTGGGCACGGAGTTTAAGAAAAAATGAAGACTTTTAGAATTTGTGTTCCTAAACAAGTCCAAATGGGGCCCAGAGTATTTGTGTGTCATAAAAGCTTCTCATTAAGGGTGGAGTTATAACTTTAAGCTAAATTATTACCAAATTTAGAAAGGGTTCATTCTTTTTGGAACAGACCAAAACGGAAATAGGTTCATATAAACTGGAACATGGGGAGTATTAATCTTAGACTCCTTTGAGTTCATTCAGGCTATACTGAACTTCAATAACATAAAGAAACCATTATCTCTCTTATTTCCATGGACTTTATCCCGAGGACTTATCCGTTCTTGTCACCTTTTCACTTGACTTTCCTCATCCTTACTCATGTTTCCTTAAACTTTGTTGTTCTACCATACTTCAGCTTGCAACCTATAAATATCCACTTATACTACTCGCAACCTTCCTTCAAATTGCTTGCACCATAGATTTCTTTTTTTTTATTCTGGAACGTCAAGCGAGAGATCACATCGTCTCCAATTTTTCTATATTCTCTTAACTAGATGTCTCATCACATAGAAACAATAGGCTGGAAGATATGCCGCAGACGATACCTCTATTATTCCCAGTCATTGGATCCCTCTGCTTATAGCCTTCTATCTGATGTATGGACTATTCACGATCTTTTCCTTTGAGTATCTCGTACGTTGTTCACCTTTACCTTAGTTACCTTAAAATCTCACACCGTATCTTCTATCTCTTTCCTAACCTCCCTTCCACCTAGGTGTAATTCACGTCCATAACTTGAAGCTCCATTATAATACTCGTACCTATGGTATACACAATCTGATTGGAGCTTTGTACTGACGTTTTATGAGGCTGGTACTTCTTCTAACTAGCATACTTGTAGAGCAATTATAGAGTACGGCTTTTGTGTTATTTCTCTGGAACATCTGATATTAAGAGTGATTCTGTCATGTTCTCAAGCACAACTTCTATAATGTTTTTAGGTCCAATAATCAGACCCCTATTTACTTGGGTAATGTAATTCTTTAGTTTCTTCTTTCTTTTGATCAACCTTTACGTATGCTTAAGCTATCTTCTTATCTGTGGCTCATGGTATTAGTTATTACCTTAGCCTTTTATGGGCGTTATGGAATATCCATGATACAATCTTCTAACAATTCAATTTTTTGTCTATGCCCCGGGCTCAATTCTTTTTTTTAACTTATACCAGAGTCTTCTATGGCTGTATGATTGTCAATAAATATGCTGCCTGGCTAATGTTCTGAAATCTTGAGTTTATCTGTAACGTACTAACTTTTGATCGTTGATCAAAAAATTCTTTCATTCCATCCTAGATTTCTTTCAATGTAAGCTATTAGTTTTTCAGGTCTTTCTGCCCCTTGTTGCATTCATACTTAGCTTGTCTTAATGGCCACATTTGCCAGAGTTTCTATGAAGCTCATATGATCTCGAATATCACTTTTAATTTTACTTCCTATTCATTAGCCACGGTAGGTGCCACTTTCCTTTGAAATGCTTATAATATTGTTGCGAGATTGTTGTTACAGGACCTTTTCATATATAGGTTGTTGTGCTTAGGTTGAAGCCTTCTTGCGAGATTGTTGTTACACGACCATTACCCTGACTCTCTTGTTCCAATATATCTCAAGTATTACAATTATATTCTTTGAGGCTAAATTCTCCATGTAGGGTTCTACTATGTTTATCTTACATGATCTGATGACTCGTCTGTAACCCCCTGTTTAGCTATAATGGGGATCTTTCTGACCAATTACTAATTACTCGTTGGACCATTCTCATATCAATATTCCTCAAGATCTTTCTTGGGTTATTTATTTTGTCTTAACTTACTTCTCGTACTGGCTCCTTGTTTATTAATAATAGCTCAGGCAGAAACCTTTACTTCCTTTCTTTGACGTCGTTCTTGCATAATATTCTTGAATTGTACCGTATCTGTAAGATTTGGATAAGTGCCATCTCATTTCTTTTTCATTTATCGCATTTTTTCTTTACCACTCCATAGTCACTAGAACCACTTAATTCTGACTTAATACCACATCACTCCATATTCCCCTCTTTAGGGGTCTACTAAGTGTTGAAGCCACGAGGATCTACCTATAGATATTTTACCTCTTCATCTTTGGCGTTGTTTCAAAACATCAATGATCGTTACTCACTTTGGAGCAATCCTTCTGTACCAAGGATGGAAAATTACCTTACTTGCGAGGGTGATACTTAATGTAACTTGTATGTACAGTCTCTTAAGCTTAACTTTGCTAACATTGCTTTCATAAGGGAAACATCTTAATAAATAACCATTCTCTGAATTTCTCATGAATCTTCTTCTGTTGTCCGTCCTATTACTGTCGGAATGCAATCTAAAATTCTCGTGATGCTGACTATTATCAAATCACTTAGTCCCTAATTCATATTTAGTTTATCCTTTTTATTAGCCCATACTGGTTTCTATTATTCTGTGTTGTAATTCTCTCTTTTGGTAATCGCATTAGAGTTACGAACTTATTCCTTGAGATGAGGATATGACTTTATGGCAAATACTCTTTTGTTGTCCTAAGGCCTGTCACTTTTCGTCTTTTCATTCACTTGACTAGTCTGTAATACTATTATTGCTTCTTCTTCTTCTTCTTCTCTTTTTTTACCCTACCATCGTTATCCATGCATCACACCTTATCCATAATGCTTCTTTATCTCTCTTATCATTACTCTGCTAATATTTCTACATATCCCTTTTTTGTGAAAACTTCAACACGACATTCTTTTGCTTTTAGCCCTCCTTGCTTCATTCCTCAGCTCTTTCAATAGCCTAACATTCTTTCTTTTCAAGGGGCAGGAGCCACACTAAGGTAATATTTATTCCTTCAAGGCTTCAAGTGCGCATATCTTGGTTTTATATTTTAGGGTGCATTATCTAGGTGTATCACGAGGAAATCTATTAGCGCATTTGCAATATCCTTTGGCAATGTCAACTAATACAAGCAATCAATTCACCAATTTGGGTTACCCTAACCCCAGTCAGATCTTGATATCCTGTCCTTCTTCTTAATCTACACCTGCTAGCCCCCTATATAGTATTACTAAGATGGATGTAGCCAGTTATACATACCTTTGTTACTATTTAGGGTAACTCACAATGCTTATATTTTTCTGTCTAAACTGCAATACTGATAATCTTCAATAACTGTGTGCCTCATACCCTTCTTTATCTTGCTTCTTTTTCTTGTTGAAACTTGTATTTATCTTCTTAATCTCTCGTCGTTTTTCACCATAAATGTGGAAATACATTCTTTCCTTAAGTATTTTTATTAGGGAGCTTATATCTTTCAATACACCCATAATTTGCAAAAGACCTCACATTTACTTATCATAAGAGATATGCGAAATCAAGTTCCTCTAATTCAACAATTTCAGAGCTATATCTCTTATCGATAATCTTTCTGAATGTAGGTATTATCTTAGTACGAATAGAAGTTCGGGACTTGGATTCTTATATGTGAGCTCTACTACACGATCTAGAGTAAGAAAAAAAAGTGTAACAATCCTAAGTGCCCTGTAGCCTCCTGCTTATAAGTGTGGTGCACGATACACCCATAAACAAGACTCTACTAGACACAGCTTGTAGATTCCCTAGGACAAAACTGCTCTAAGACATCTTTTGTCACAACCAAACCAATGGGCCGTGAGGGGCACTCAGTACCTTACTCAACAGAGTACCAACATAAAGTATCTTTCTTATTATATCATTATATACACGTGACATATGGGCCTAATAGGCCAACATAATTATTTATAATCTCAAAACCTAGGCCGATAAAGCCGTACAATCTTTTACATACACGACATATGTCTACAAGCCTCTAAGAGTACATAAATGTCATAAAGGTCGGGACAAAATCTCGCCGTAATAAACAATACACGTCTAAATCATACTAACCTAACAAGTAACTCCGAAGCAAATGGAGCGCACCAACATCTTCTGCTGAGCTGATAGCCTACTTGGAGGGCCCCGACTTATCTATCGGGACCTGAGAGCATGAAATGCAACATTCCCAAGCTTACGGAATATCAGTATGAAAAATGCATCGAGTATGAAAGGCACATAGTTAAGTACATAACAGAAATAAAATAATTATAGTGTAATTGACTCAACTTGTAAGTCTGGATAACTCTATAAATCATAAATTACTTTTAACGTCATGCATATACGTATGAATGTTATGTCGTGCATAGGTACATGTTTCATAACATCATCAGCCTCTGAGGGCATCCATTATATCATATCGGCCACTGTGGGCAAAATCATCAACATATACTAGCTGATCAGGTAGTGGTACGTATATAACGCCATAACCTTTCCCATATACCATATACATATATATATATATATATATATATATATATATATATATATATATATATATATATATATATATATATATATATATATATATACGCATATATAATTCATTCTAGTCACGAGTCAATGTACGTGACTGCTATGCATGAAAAGTACGTTAATAAAAGCTTTCGGAAAGTTATAAGACCATTTTGCCTTTGAGTAATATCATAAAGTAAACACGTTTCACCTTTTGTATTTTTATGAGATCCATGAACATATGATAAAATATTATGACACATGAAAATTCAAGAACGTAGATATCTCTAATACTTCTATGAATAGTGTCATTTATGAAAATATTGTATTTGTATATTTCATTCGTATTGTGTAGATCATGCCAAAAGAAAGAAGGGATATCCTTAATATATCTGAACCAATTCTCTTGAAAATCTCATTAACACCGGTCTTTTGAGAAAAACAAGTATCGGAGGATCCAAGTAGAAAAAAATCCGTATGATATTCTTGAGAAAAATTGTATCGTGTTCTATTAGAATTGCAAGGTTCCAACTTGATATCTCATTCGCTGAGACTACTGTTTGTATTTTTCCTTTCTTTTTCCATCCTTTTTGACCCAAGAATTGGATTCCATTTAAGAAAGTAACCTCTCTCATTTGAAGACGTTAGAGAACCAAATAAAGTAAAGGACCAAAGTCTCTTAAGAGTTTGCTGAAACTTTCATGTCATTGTAGAAACTAGAAAATGGATTCGGAAAGGTTTTCTTAACCTTTGGGAGTGGGCCCTACTTTATAGCTTAGTTGGCCAATAATTTTTCCAATCTTTGCCACCTTTCATATGAAATTAAGAGTCATCATGCCACCTAAATGGTTATAAGTCTTACCCAAAATCATCCATCTAATTCCTTAATCAACTCATTAATCCCTATTAATTTAATAATTAATCAATTATTCACGTAATTAAGAATCATCTCAAATTACTTAATTTACTACTCACTTCTAATAAACCATATATATTTTACTAGCATGGTCATGTAGTATGTTGTATGGCACTAGTCCATAAATACCGGGTATTTTAGCTTAGGCTGTATTTTACTCCAAAATGCGAAACTTAGACAAAATTTATTTCCTTTGACCTGCTTCCCCTTTCACCTTCATGAATTTACTAATCGCTTGTGAAATAGCATAATCCTTATATTCTCCTAATAATCTTTTACTTTGAGTGATGTCAATTGTCTTACGACAAATTTAGCGTACAATACTTCAAGGTGCAACATCGTCGTAACTTAATATTGTGAAGCTTGGAATTACTGTAATTTTATACTGCTGGGTGCAATACCGTTGTAACTTAATACTACAAAGTGTAACATCATCGTAATATATCCTGCAATGCATAACATCATCGTAATATATTACTGCGGAGGGTAACATCATCGTAATATATTACTGGAGAGCATAACATCGATATAGTACCGCGGGGCGTAACATTATTCCCCCCTTTGGGACATTCGTTCTCGAATGTTGACTGATGCACTTATCATTTTCATAACTTATATCTTCCAAATACTTTATATCTTCCGAATACTTTAGAACTTCCTTTCCCATCTAGGGTATTCTTCTGTGAATGAGTCCAAAGTCCAGTGCATTCCCCCTTAGGCATCTTTCTCACACCATAACATGTAGTCGGAATCCTTCCAATCTCGTAACTGTTGCTACCTTTTATTATGTAACCTGTACAATTTTGACCTTGTTAGTCTGCGCAATCTCTAGGCTTCATATGTAGATCTCGATAAGATTTTCCTTTGGGCATCTATGAGTCTACTGAAGTTCTTTTCTCGGTACTTTGTTGAATTCACGAATATTGCAATATCTGATCGCATAGGTCCATTTAGCCGCCCGTGTAAATATACTGCCATAAGTCTTACTTTAATTTATCATTGCAGAGGTCTGCTACCAAATCTCAGCTTATTGTCATTGCTTATTCCATATGTATAAATTTAAATCCTTTAATGCTTCCTCATTAGTACTCATCTTTAGAATGACGACTTAATCTCATCTCATACTTTATGACTTTTATCCATCCATTGTTGATTCACCTCAATATTGATCTACAATATACCACTGATAACTTGAAACTTCTTACGTAATAATTTGCTCCTAGGGCTTATGTCACATCAAGGAATATTCGAAGTGGTTCCCATAGTCGTATTTCATACTGTCTCAATGTTATTTATGAAGGTATCCTAATTTCGTGCCGCAAACAAAATCTTTTCTCCTTCTTTTTTTTTCAAATCATTATTTAAATGAGGGCCCAAATGTCATCCTTTTTCTGTCACAATTATACCCACATTTTATTACTAGGTCAGCATTTTATTCGTTCTTAATGCTATTAATCTTAGACTCCTTTGAGTTCATTCATGTTATATTGAACTTATTATAACTTAAAGAAACCAATATCTCTGTTGTTTCCATGGACTTTATCCCAAGGACATATTCATTCTCGTCATCTTTTCACTTGCGTTTCCTCATCCTTACTCATGTTTCGTTAAAACTTTTTTGTGCTACCATACTTCAGTTTGCAACCTATACATATCTATTTATACTACTCTCAAATTTCCTTCAACTTGCTTGCACCATAGGTTTCCATATGTTATTCTAGAACGTCAATCGAGATATCACATCGTCTACATCTGTTCTCTATTCTTTTAACTAGATCTTTCATTTCTTTAAAACCATAGGCTGGAAGACATGCCACCGATGATGCTGCTATGATTCCCGGTTATTGGATCCCCATGCTTATAACCTTCTATCCGAAGTATGGACTATTCACGATCTTCTACCTTTGTGTTTCTCGTATGTTGTTCACCTTTACCTTAGTTACCTTTAAATCTCGCATCGTATCTTCTATCTCTTTCCTGACCTCCCTTCCACCTAGGTGTAAATCACGTCCATAACTTGAAGCTCCATTATAATACTCATACCTCTAGTATATATATAATACGGTGGGAGCTTTGTATTGACTTCTTATGAGGCGGGTACTTGTTCTAACTTGTTTCTTTGTAGAACAATTATAGATTGTGGTTGCTATGTTATTTCTCTTGAATGTCTGATATTAATAGTGATTTTGTCATGTTCTCAAGCACAACTTCTATAATTTTTCTAGGTCTAATAATCAGACTCCTGTTTTAATTGGATGATGTAATTGTTTAGTTTTCTCTTCCTTTTGATCAACATTTACGTAAGCTTAAGCTATCTTCCGATCTGCGGCTCATGGTATCAGTTATTACCTTAGCCTTTTATTGGCGTTATGAAATATCCATGATACAATCTTCTAACAATTCAATCCATTATATATGTCCTAGGCTCAATTCTTTCTTTTAACTTATACTGGAGTCTTCTATGGCTGTATGATTGTCAACAAATATGCTTCCTGGATAATGATCCAAAATCTTGAGTGTATCCGTAACGTACTAACTCTGGATCATTGATCGAATAATTCTTTCATTCCATCTTAGCTTTAATTCAACGTATGTTATTACTTTTCCTGGTGTTTTTGCCCCTTCTTGTGTCCATACCTAGCTTATGTTAGTGCCTACACTTTCCGGAATTTTCATACAGATCATATGATCTCGAATATTACTTTTAATTTTACTTCCCATTCATTAGCCACGGTAGGTGCCACTTTCATTTGAAATGCTTATAATGTTGTTGCGAGATTGTTGTTACACGACCATTTCCTCTTTACGTCGTTGGAAGCCTTCTTTCTTATTTCCCTAGCTGGTCTTTCGTTGTAGTACTTCGGGATAAACCTTGACCCTTGAAAGTTTTGAGCTTATTACTGACCTTTTGACGTCCTTCCTTGCCTATAATCATCTGTAGTTGCTTACTTCTATTCCCTTGTGCTTGTATGGTTGTTTCTAAACTGATATTTATATTGCCATCCCAGTGGCACTTTCTTTTATCCCCTTAACACTCATATGGTACCTTTAACTACCTTGACTCTCTTGTTTGAATATATCTCAAGTATTATAATGATATTCTTCAAGGATGAATTCTCCATGTTGGGTTCTACTATGTTTATCTTACATGATCTGATGACTCGTCTGTAACCTCCTGTTTAGCCATAACTGAGATATTTTTGACCAATTACTAATTACTCGTTGGACCGTTCTCATATCAATATTCCTTGAAATCTTTCTTGGCTTATTTCTTTTGTCTTAACTTACATCTCGTACTGACTCCTTATTTATTAATAACATATCGGGCAAGAACCTTTACTTTCTCTTCTTGACGTCGTGCTTGCACAATATTCTTAAATTTAGCGTATCTGTAAGATTTGGATAAGTTCCATCTCATTCCTCATTCATTTATCGCATTCTTCTTTACAATTCCATAGTCACTAGAACTACTTAATTCTTATTTAATGCCACATCACTTCATATTCCCCCATTTAAGGGTGTACCAAGAGTTGAAGCAACGAGGATCAACCCATAGATATTTTACCTCTTCATCTTTGGCGTTGTTTCACAACATCAATGATCCTTACTCACCTTGCGGCAATCCTTCTATATCAAGGATGACAAATTCCCTTACTTGAGAGGGTTACACTTAATGTAACTGGTACATGAAGTCTATTAAGCTTAACTTTGCTAACATTTCTTGCTTTATGGAAGTGTATTACTGAATGACCATTCTCTGAATTTCTCATGAATCATCTTCTGTTGCCCGTCCTATTACTGCCGCAATGCAATATGAAATTCTCATGATGCTGACTATTATCAAATTACTCAGTCCCTAATTCATATTTAGTTTATCTTGTTTACCAGCCCATACTGATTTCTATTATTTTTGGGTTCAATTCTCCCTTCTAAAAATCACGTTATAGCCACGAGCTTATTCCTTGAGATGAGGATATGACTTTGTGACATTTACTCTTTTGTTGTCCTAAGGTCTATCACCTATCGACTCTTCATTCACTAGTCTAGTCTCTGTAATACTGTCATTTCTTCTTCTTTGTTTTTTCCTACCGTTGTTATCCATGTATCACACCTTATCCATAATGATTCGTTATCTCACTTCTCATTAGTCTGCTAATATTTCTGCATATCCCTTTTCTTGTGAAAACTTCAACACGACATTTTTTCGCTTTTAGCTCTCCTTGCTTCATTCCTCGGCTCTTCCAATTGCCTAACATTCTTTCTTTACTGGGAAGGGGAGCCACACTAAGGTAATATTTATTCCTTCAAGGCTTCTAGTGCTCATACCTAGATTTAATATTTTATGGGGCACCATCTAGCTGTATCATGAGGAGTTCTATTAGTGCATTTGCAATATCCTTCGGCAAGTCCAACTAATACAAGCAATCCATTCACCTATTTGGGTTACCCTAACCCCAGCCATACCTTGATATCTTGTCCTTCTTCTTAATCTACACCTACTAGCCCCCAAATATTTTATAACTGAGATGGGTGTGGCTAATTATACATACCTCTGTTACTATTGAGGGTATCTCACAAGGCTTATATTTTTCTGTCGGAACTGTAATACTGATAATCTTCATTAACTAGGTGCCTCATACCCTATTTCATCTTGCTTCCTTTGCATGTTGAAACTTGTATTTATCTTCTTATTCTCTCGTTGTATCACACTACAAATGTGGATATGCATTCTTTCGACTTGTTATGAGAGACCTTACACCTTTCAATACACCCACGATTTACTAAAGACCTCACATTTTCTTATCATAAGCTAGAGGCAAAATTGAGTTCCTCTAAAACAACAATTTCACAACTATATCTCTTATCAATCATATGTATGAACGTAGTCATCATTTTATTACGAATAGAAGTTCGGGACATGAATTCTAATAAGTGAGCTCTGCCACATGATCTAGACTAAGGAAAAAAGTGTGACAATCCTAAATGCGTTGTATAAGTGAGCTCTACCACATGATCTATAGTAAGAAAAAAAGTTTGACAATCCTAAATGTCCTGCAGCCTCCTGCTTATAAGTGAGGTGCATGACACACCCCTAAACAAGACTCTACTTGACATGGATTGTAGACTCCCTATGACAGAACTGCTTTGATACAACTTTTGTCTTGACTCAAACCAATGAGCCGTGATGTGCACCCGGTACCTCACTCGATCGAGTACCAACATAATGTATCTTTCTTATAACATCATCGTATATACGTGACATGGGTCTGATAGGCTAACATAATCATTTATAAACTCAAAACATAGGCCGAAAAGGCTGTACAATCTTTTACGTACATGACATATGTCTACAAGCCTCTAAGAGTACATAAAATTCATAAAAGTCGGGACAGAGTCCCGCAATAACAAACAATAAACGTCTAAATTATACTAACCAAATAAGAAACTGCAAAGCAAATGGAGTGCACCAACATCTTTTGCTCAGCTAATAGCCCACTTGGAGGGCTCTCGACTTGTCTATCGGGACATGAGGGCATCAAACACAGCATCCCCAAGCAATGGGGGCGTCAATACGAAAAATATACCGAGTATGTAAGGCACATAATTAAGTATATAACAGATATAAAAGAATTATAGAGTAATTGCCTCAACTAGTAAGTCTGCATAACTTTGTAAATTATAAATTACTTTTAGTGTCGTGCATATGTGTATAAATATCATGTTCATAGGTATATGTTTCATAACATCATCAGCCTCTGAGGGCATCCCATCATATCATATCGGTCATTGTGGGCAAAATCATTAACGTGTACCAGCTGATCAGGTGGTGGTGCGTATATAATTCCATAAGATTTTCCATATTCGATATATACATATGTGTATGTATATACATACATATATAACGCCATGTGTTCACGGGTCAACGTATATGTATGCAATGCATGAAAATCACGCTAACAAAATCTTTCGGAATGTCATAACACCATTTGCCTTTGAGTAATATCATAATGTAAACTCTTTTCAACTTTTGTATTTTTCTGAGACCCATGAATAAATGATAAAATATTATGACACATGGATATTCAAGAACAGAGATATCTCTAATATTTATATGAATAGAGTCATTCATAAAATTTGTGCATTTTCACGTTTCATTTGTATCACATAAATCATGCCAAAAGAAAGAAGGGATAGCCATAATATACCTGGATCGATTTTCTTGACAATCCCTTTAACACCCATCTTTTGAGAAAACCATGTTACTGCGAATCGAAATAGGAAAATATTCATATGATATTCTTGAGAAAAATTGTACTGTGTTCTTTTAGAATTCCTAGGTTCCAACTTGATATCTCATTCGTTGAGACTATTGTTTGTGTTTTTCCTTTTCATTTTCCTTCCTTTTTATTCAAGAATTGGACTCCATTTAAGAAAGTAACCTTTCACATTTGAAGACGTTAGACAACCAAAGAAAGTAAAGGACCAAAGTCTCTTAAGATTTTGCTGAAACTTTCACGCCGTTGTAGACACTAGAAAATGAATTTGGAAAGGTTTTCTTAACCTTTGGGAGTTGTTCCCACTTTATGGCTTAGTTGGCCAATAATTTCTCCAATATTTGCCACCTTTCATATGAAATTAAGTCATCATTCAAGACCTCTACGACTGCCACCTAAATGGTTATAAGTCCAAAATTCATCCACCTAATTCCTTATACAACTCATTAATCCCCACCAATCCTATAATTAATTAATTTTTCACGTAATTAAGAATTATCTTAAATTACTTAAAATACTTTTCACTTTTAACACACCTTACTAGCATTGTCATGTATTACCTTGTATGATTCTAGTCTATTAATACCAGGTATTTAAGTTTGGGTTGTATTTTACCCCAAAATGCAAATGTTGGATAAAATTCATTTTGTTTGACTTGCTCCCCCTTTAACCTTCATGAATTTACTAATCGCTTGTGAAATCACATAATTCTTATAATTTCCAAAAAATCTTTTACATGGAATGATGTCAATTATCTTATGACAAATTTAACGTACAATACTTCAGGGTGCAACATCGTTGTAACTTAATATTTCGAAGCATGACATCACTATAATGTAATACTGCTGGGTACAATACTATCATATCTTAATACTAAGAAGCGTAACATCATCGTAATTTAATACTGCAAGGCGTAACATCATCACAACATATTACTTCAGAGGGTAGCATTATCATAATATTTTATTGCAAAGCATAACATTGACGTAGTGATGCAGGGTGTAACATTCATGGATCATTTCCTTCCAAACAACCTGAGGAAAAAATATGCTATAAACTTTGAGAGATTGGTTCCAACTCCAGATATAGATATGTCAGCATATATTACCAAAATTTGTAATCTGGCTAGATGTGCTCCTCACGTAGTGCCTACCCAAGAAGATCGAGTTTAGAGTGTTTTTGATGGATTGGTTGGTCTATACACTACAGTAGCCCCACAAATGAAGACTTTGACCTACTCTGATGCAGTCATCTCACTAGAAAGATTAAAAAACAAGGGGCGTGACGAGCGTGCAACCAGTGATTTATGTAAGAAGGCAAAGACATGTGGATATTTTAGTGAAATCATAGAGTAGGAAGTCAGGGACAGCAAAACTAGGGTTCTTAGATAGGGACACACTTGTCTTCACATTCCACATATAGGCCATATTACAGACAGGGTACTAGGGGATCATCATCAACTGGAAATCGTAATTCTGGGAAGATATATGCCACTACTCCAATCTTCTAGACCTGTGGTAGATCACATTTGGGCCAGTGTCGTGTTCTTACTGGAGAGTGCTTTCGGTGTGGACAATTTTGACATCACTTGAGAGATTTCCTTCAACCTCAGAGGAATTTCAGCCAAGCTTCTATTCAGTCCACCTAAACCTACTCATACCACTCAAAATACTTCAGGTTCTACAAGTACATGAAATATAGGTCGAGGTACTGGATATCGTGCTACTGTGAATCAAGGACAAGGGTATGCTGGTAGAGGTTAGGCGAGAGTTTTTGCATTTACTAGACAAGATGTTCAGGCCTAGAATGTTGTAGTTACATTTATTCTTTCTGTCTGTTCATTTGATGCACTTGAATTGATTGATCCGAAATCTACTCTCCTATGTGTCCCATACTTTGCTTTGATGTAAAGTAGACAACCTGAGCCATTGAATAATCCTTTTCTAGTTGCTACTCATGTTGGAGAGTCTCTATTAGTTGAATACGTGTACAGTGCTTGTTAGATTTGGGTTGAGGGTAGAGATACTCTAGCCGACCTTAATGTACTTGATATGATTAACTTTGATATGTTGATGGTAACGGACTGGTTATCTTCATGCTATGCCATCATCGATTGACATGCAAAGATAGTTAAGTTTGAGACACCAAACGAACACAATATTATTTTAAGAAGGGGTCAAGTTTTAGAGATTTGCAAAGTTGTATCTTTTATAAAGGCTCAACGATTTTTGAAGAAAGGTTTCTTGGGTGTCTTAGATATTGTAAATTACACAAGAAATGAAACAATTAGTATAGAAAATGTACCAGTAGTGAGATAATTTTCTGATGTACTTCCTGAGGAGTTACCAAGTTGCCTCCAATATGAGAAATAAACTTTGGTATTGATTTACCACATAACACACAACCCATAGCGATACCCTCATATCGGATGGCACCAGCAGAGTTGAGGGAGCTAAAGCAACAATTACAAAATTTGTTAGATAAGGTTTTTATTAGACCTAGTGTACACCATGGGGTGTACCAGTATTGTTTGTAAAGAAGAAAGATGGATCTTTAAGAATGTGCATTGATTATATGTAGTTAAACAAGATAACATTACCCAATAAATATCCTTCGCCTCGTATAGATGGCATGTTTGATCAGTTACAAAGAGCTTCCCTCTTTTCAAAGATTGACCTCCAATCTGGTTATCATCAGCTTAGAATCAAAGATGAAGATATTTCTAAGACTGCTTTTAGGACTCGATACATACACTATGAGTTTTTGGTGATGCCTTTCCGATGGACTAACGCTCCAAATGCATTTCATGGATTTAATGATTAGGGTGTTCAAGGTGTTTCTAGATTGATTTGTAATATTATATATTGATAATATCCTGATATATTATCGTAGCCAAGGAGAACACGAGAATTATCTCAGGATTGTGTTGTAGACATTGCGAGAACATCGAATTTAAGCTAACTACTTGAAGTGTGAATTTTCGCTAGACTCAGTAGAATTTATAGGGCATATTGTATCTAAAGATGGAATTATGGTAGATCCTAAGAAGATAGAAGCAATGCAGAAATGGCCCAAACGTACTTCTCCTACAGAGATTTACAGCTTTTTAGGATGGCTATTACAAGAATTTTGTGCAGGATTTCTCAAGAATAGCAGTGCCAGTGACTAAGAAAACTCAGAAAAATGCAAAGTTTGAGTGGACGGAGGAATGTGAGTAGAGATTTTAGAAACTTAAAACATATTTGACAACAGTACCAATATTAGCCTTACCACCAGGTTCTAGAAGATTTATTGTATTTTGTGATGCCTCAAGGGTGGGAGAAGGATGTGTTCTCATGAAAAATGGTCGTGTTATCGCTTATGATTTTAGACAAATGAAAAGGCACGAGGAAAACTATCCTACACATGATTTGGAGATGGCTGCAGTGGTATTTGCTCTAAAAATTTAGAGGCATTACCTATACACTGAAACTTGTGTGATTTATGCTGATCATAAAAGCCAGAAGTATATCTTACAGTAGAGAGACCTGAATCTTTGGCAACATTGATGGATGGAACTACATAGAGACTATGACTGTTCTATTTTGTATTATCCTGGAAAAGCCAATGTGGTAGCTGATGGATTGAGCAAAAAATCTATGGGGAGTTTGGCTCATACATCTCCTACAAAGAGACTTTTGGCTAAAGTTATTCAGAGACTAGAAGATACGCATATCAGATTTAGTGTCGGAAATTCAAAGGCATTGTTGTCTTGTGCTCATGCTAAGTCTTTATTATTTGAGAACATTAAGGCCACCCAATATAAGGATGAACGATTATGCAAATACAGAGATGAGGCCTTATCTGGTAAAAGCAAGGATATGATTGTTGAAAGTGATGGTGTTCTACGAATGGGTGACAAACTGTGTGTAGTAGACACACATGGGTTGAGATAAGCTATTCTTGAATAAGCCCACAACTCTAGATACACTATACATCCGGGATCCAAAAACATGTACCATGACGTGAAGCCATTTTATCTGTGGGGAAGTATGAAGAAAGATGTTGCTAACTTTGTTTCTAACTATTTGACTTATAAGCATGTCAAAGGCTGAGCATCAGCCACCTGCAGGACTACTAAAAAAAGTTAAGATTCCAGAGTGGAAATGGTAAATAATTACTATGGATTTCATCACTAGACTACCACGAACCCATAGAGGTTATGACTATGTATGGGTGATTGTAGATCGTTTGACAAAAATTAGCACACTTTTACCAGTGAAAACTATATATGGAAGAGAGAGGCATGCACATATATTTATTAATGAAACTGTCACGATCCAAATTCTCCCTCCGTGTATTTTCATGACGGCACCTGGTCTCTATGACTAGGTATCGCGCCCCCTTTTTCTCGCAAAATTGGGTTTATGACATTTGTGAAGACAACTCGTTACCTTTCAGGGGGTTGGGTTTGAATTGAAGAGTCGACACCTAATGTTTTACGTACATTAGGACACTGAAAAGGGTTTGACTTGAATAACCTGAGATTGGGTAAGGGCTTGAAATTATCCCAATAGAAGGTGTTAGGCACCACTCAGGATCCACTAGTATGGTTCCCGGCCAAACTATTATTTTGACTTTAGGTACAAGTAACAAATAGGCAATTAGGACTTCAAATAAGAGGGGATATTTTCATATAAAGGTTACAAATAATCAAAGTTAAGAAAAGGAAGCTGAGTTGACTTTGAAGTGACAATTTAAAAGAAAGAAACCAAAAGAGGGGGTAAGGGGTGGTCCTAGGTTTATTAATAATATGGTTCACATCAATGAAATACCCAGTAATCACTTCTCAGAGAGGGGCTACACGTGGTATTAACGCACTGGTCATCATACCCATATCAACCCTTTCCCACCCGGTTTAAGGTATTAATGTGTGGAATAGTCTCATTTACTTATTGCATGCTATTATCCACCCCAATGCTATCAGTCCCGGAGGTGTTAAGACTACTAATCCTAACAAGGAGGGATTTTGAGCTTATTTATGGTTTCAAAAGGGTAAAATACTAAGGCGACATCAAAAACACATATAGCAAGTTTGGGGGGAAGTATATAAACAAATAAAAGGCTTAGATACACCACCTTTAAAAAGAGAATCACATAATTTAGCATGTCTTGCACATACTGTTTAGAGTCTGATTAAAACTTAAGTGGTTGAGGTAGACTAACTTATTACATAGTTTAGATAAGAAGCCTCAATTAGGCCTACCTCTTGGTTGTAGTCAATAAATAGATTCAATTTATGATTTTAGCGCTAAGGCTTGCCTATGTGTTGGACGAAGACTCTATAGGCATGATATCTGCTGATTTCAAAAATAATGAAGCAAACCAAATACACTAGTTTAAGAAAAAGTTGTCAGTTATTAAAGAAAGGCAGGTTTTAGCAAATGACATGTAGTTCTGCAATTAATGATGCACAATTGTTACTGGTTTTAGATCTATAAACGGGTGGAACAATTTAGACTCGATTAAAAGCTCCTATCGGCATGCTTTCTACATATTGTTGATTTTAAACACTTGTAAAGATGCTGGAACCCTATGGACATGATATTTAGGTACAAAAATTCGTTTAGAGCCTATGGACATGATATCTAATTGTAGTTGATTATCTAAGACCTATGAACATGATTGTCTAATGAAGAATGAACATGTAATGTGCAGAAAGACCTATTGGCATATTTGCTATATGTATATAAAATATTCAAATTTATAGACATGGTACCTATATAAGAAAATGCAGGATCCCTAAAGACATGGTATTCATATAAGAGTACAAAAATTCAGAAACTCTTATAGGCAGGTTATCTACTAGAGAGAATACAAGATTCCTAGAGACATGGTATCTATATAAGAGTGCAGAAATTCAGAAACTCCTATAGTCAGGATATTTGTATATGAGAGTGCAAAAATTCAAAAACTCATATAGACAGGTTATCTACATGAGAGAATGCAGGATTCCTAGAGACATGGTATCTATATGAGAGTGTAGAAATTCAGAAACTACTATAGGCATGTTATCTACCCCTTTGCATATATAATTGCCCCCCTTTTTCACTAGCCACCCCAAGAATTTATTACAAAATTATTACATCCTAGAATGAAGATAAAAAGAAAATACATCAGAAATTAAAAGTACAACCAAGGCAAGCCTGATTCAGAATTTCTGTCTGAAATATGATGTTAACCAACTCAAAGATATCATATTTCCAAGACTTTCTCCCATTTGGGGTGTGTCAAAGTTCCCTCAGGGTCTCATATGAACTCCGGGAAATGCTTACACCCAAATGTACCATCAGATTAAGACATAGTGTAGTGTGGAAGGCCAATCCTCAAGTGTCCATGTTTAGAGGGAACTCAAGGTCCCAAGGCAAGACTCAAAAGAGGGGGGCAAAACTTAGGGACTAAGAGAGAGTGAAAGTACAGAAGTAGAATTCTGAAAGAGGAAAGGGAAAAGGGGAGCAACTTTAATAAGTACATATAAGGGTATAGGGGAATGAGAAAGTAGGGAGAGGCAAAAAAAGGGCCGGCTTATGGACATACCCAACAATGGGAGATGCTGGCACACCCTTAGGCATGTTAGAACATATTGTTTAGAGATTAAGACCCACATGGATCGAACTTAATTCATGGACAACAATCTACATTGCCATGCTTTAATTCATAACTAACAAAACATGGGGGAAATAGGGAAATGAGGGATCATAACAAACAGACAGAAGAAAATCAACATGCCAATTTAAGTGCTGAGAAAAAACAAGCAAACATGGACACAGAAGAAGTAAATACACATTGCTATGGTGCTAGAAATTAAATCCGGACATACCAATTTTGGAGGAAAAAACACAGAAAAGTAGTAGGTCTTGTGAACAGGCTGCAGTGTAGACAAGAAAGAATATTATTGTGTGTGAGTATGAGTGCAGAAGGATTATGAATTGTTTGTGCTGTGTGTTAAGAGTCATGCATTTATAGAGTGTTGAAAACCAGGCATAAATAAGGTAATAAAATAGTTAAGGAACTGATTTCCAATCAATTATACAAGACTTCCCTTAATTAAGGGATTCAGATTCAAACGGGTAAAAACAATTTAAGGAAATAAATTGAATAAGCACTTTGTGCACAAAATATAATTAGAGGCAAATACATAAAAGGTTATTTAAGGACAGGGTTTTGAAATACACGGTTGTAAATAAGCTAAGAAAATCAATTAACAACCAGTAAATCAAAAAGATTAGGGATCTTGTAATTACTGACCCATGAATGAACTATGTCCCAAAGCTGAGAAGGGCTTTAACTTAGAGAAAATTAGCAAACGGTGGAAAGAAATCAATAAGACCACACTGAAAGGGAATTATGTAATAATCACAAATTTAAAAGCTACTTTAGAGGGAATTTCATCATTTATGAGGAGCATACGAACATGTTAAGCATGAAAGAAGATTGTCGTGTCATTGTAAAATCAGTAGAAAAATCCAGTGTAGAAGAGTTTAGCAAAAGTCTAAATCATATGAAAACAAGGATGTCTAAACTCAATTCAGAGACTTGAAGTTGGTCTGAAAGAGTTAGGGACTTCGAATAAAACCCTAGTTCAAACAAATCACATAACCAAACTTGGAAGAACCCTCAAGTTCTAGGGTCCCCCCTATTAATCGAGTACTAAGATGAGAAGACAAGTGATCGAAATAGGCTCAGAGGTCTCAGAGAAGAACTAAACCTCTTGCATGTTCCTTCTAATAGAAACTCATGAGAAAACAATGATAGCAAGTAACACACAGAACATAGAAGAAGGATTCAAAGAAGATAGAGTAGAAGAAACTAACGAAACATGATGGAAAACTGATAAGAACAGTAGAAAATGAATGTTATGAAGTTTTAGGAGAAAATTAAATAGAGCTCAGTAGACGGAACTTAATAAGAAACACATAAGAACACAGTAAGGGAAAAATACATTATAAAAACACACAAAAATACCATAGAAGAAGCATACAGTTGAAGAATATACAAGAACACAGCAGTAGAAGAAAATACAAGAACACAGTAGAGGTAAATATGCAAAAAGAAATCAGGAGAATCATTTAAATATTTTCAAAAAATCCTAGATCGGAAAAGAATGTGTTTTGAATATAGTTTTTGAAAAACAAGTCAGGAAAATCATTTAAAAGCTTAAGGAAAGCATAGATATACAACGAATTAGAAAAACCTCGAAAGGTTAGGGTTTCAGTAGAACCATAGTAGTGAGAAAGGCTTTGAAAGGTCGCCGATATAAGTCAGAGAAGTCAAAATCATCCTCGAGCAGCCATGGTTCGCAGGAGAAAGACAAGAGATTGTTGAGGAACTCAAATCGATTGAAGCCTGGACCAAACTTCATCATGGTCAGGCCTTGAATCTTTGAAACTAGGCATACAAGAGTAATAGGAGGCCGATGTAGGGTTCTGATGTCCTTGGAAGCCATCGATTTCGGTGTCTTTCAGGGTGGAAGTGGTGGGAGGCGACTAGGATTTGAGAGAGTTTGAGAGGATGAGAGGATTCAGAAGCGGCTGGTAGGTGAGAAATGATTTAAGGTTGGGTAGGGTTGGTAAATTTAAAGCGGAAAGGAGAAAATGTGGTCGTTGATCATTTTGATCAACGATCTAGATTAGATGGGGAGTCAGGCAGGTCATTCAAACGGGTTGTGGGCCGGGTAATTTTAGGAATTGGACTAGGCTTCAATTGGGTTTAGTTAGGGTTGAATTTAGGCTATTGTTGAAATAAAATCTGGCTAGATGTTTTTTTTTGAGTTAAAGTTATGTTATATTAATACTCAAAAAAACTTTACAATTTGAGCCCCAGTAGTAGTTTTGGCTTACTACTACCCTTTTTGACATCACCAATTAGCTATGTAGAAACTATGTGACTATCTAACTATATCACTACAATACAAACACTATTTCTAAGCACTTCTATTACATTTCTACATTTCTATTCTTCATGGGATCCAATCCAACTATTGTAGCACTCCTTTCCATTTTCTGTTATTCCTGCCTATGACATGAAACTATTTCTCTGCATATTTGATGTTCATCATATTTTCCTTTGTCAAATAGATTTTGTCTTTTCTAGCAAATCATTGCAATAGTACTAGCAAAAATACAACTGGTTATTACATTTATCCCTTTCCTGCTTTTAGCTTTCTTGCAAATCCATTCCATTTCAATTTCCCAATCTCCAATGTTCCTCTTATGTCCCAGCCAATTACATAATCTAGACCACAGTTTCTTTGTGATGGAGCAATCAAATAATAAATGTTTAAAAGATTCTAGACTATGTCCACAGAATGCACAAGCTGCAGGCACTTGAATACCAAACTTCAATAGTATGTCTACTATTGTTTGTCTTTGCTGTGCTGCAAGCCAAAGTGTGAATCTATGTCTCAGATGTAAATTTGTATGCAACATTAAAATCTTCCATTCAACTCTGCAATACTCAGGTATCAGCTTCAAATACATTTGTTTGATCTGGAACTTTCCATTTTTGCATATTGTCTGTAATATGTAGTGAATATTCCCATGAGGTTGCTGAAGATCCATGATCACACTTCTATTGTCTAGTATCTTTCTCACTACCCATTACGAGTAGCCATTGTTTCCATGTCTCTGCTCTTTATGTAAAAGCTATGCACCCATCGTATTCATAAACAATCTTTCTTCCTTTTTAAGTCCCATAAATGCTTGATGAATGTTGCTTTTTTCCACATCATTTTGTCCAATATGTAGAGACCTCCAGTTGCTATTGTACGGCATACCTTCTCCCAAGCTACTAGTGCCTTTTTCGAAGCATTTGGGCTACCAGTCCATAAAAATATTCTGCGAATTGTTTCAATAGCATTCATCACCTTCTTTGGGATAATGAACACCTGTGCCCAATAAGTCTGAATGCCAAAGATAACAGCCTTGACCAATTGACATCTACCGCCATAAGACTGAAACTTTGCTGACTAGCATGTAACTTTTGCTGTAATCTTCTCAATTAGAGACAAGTATTGATAGTCAACTAACTTCTTAGAGTATAAAGGAACTCCCAGGTATTTGAAATGGAGCTTTCCTTCAGTAAGTCCCAAGGTTCCAAAGATTTCTTCTCTAGCATCTTGATTTATCTAGCCACATATATTGCACTTTTGCTCACAATTTTTTACAAATCAGAAGCAACTGAGAATCTGTTAAAGGCATAATTTAGGATCTTTATGGATTCAAAGTCAGCCCTACAGTATATTAGTAAGTCATCAGCAAAGCATACACGTGTGTTGTTTAGCATCCTGCACTTAGGATGGAAATTAAAATTCCCATTCTAATGCAACTGCCCCCGTTCTCAAATCAAACATTCCATCACAATAATAAACATGTATGGAGATACTGGGTCTTCTTATCTTATCCATCTCTTGGCTTTGAAAGGCTTTGTTAAACCACCATTCAGTACCAAGGAATATGATACAGTGGTAACATAGGTCATTATCCACTGCACAAACTTAGAAGGAAACCCAAGATCAATAAGCATTTGCCTAAGAAAATTCCATTCAGAGTATCATAGGCCTTCCCTAAATCCACCTTAATCACACATCTAGGAGATACTCCTTTTCTGGAATATCCTTTAAATAGTTCATGGCTTAGCAGTATATTATCAACTATGCTTCTTCCTTCAATGACTGTTGACTGAGACTGCCAAATCAATCCATCAATCACATTTTTCATTCTTCTTGTAATGACTTTGGATATGATTTTATAAAGTGTAGTACAACATGCAACGAGCCTGTAGTCTTTAACTGTTGTTGGTGCTTTCACTTTAGGGACTAGAGTAATAGCTGTTGTATTTATCATTTGAGGCAATCTGTTAGTAGCAAAAAATCCTTTACAGCTGCAAAAGCATCTTCTTTCACTATCTCCCAGTTTCTGGTAAAAGATTCCACAGGGAACCCATCATCTGGTGCTTTATCTTAAGACATCTCCTTTCTTGCTTCTGTGATATCCTCCATTGTAACATCTTGTATCAATGTTCTTTGTTTTGATATAGTTAGGCAAGGTCCTTCCATTATTATAGTTGTGTTAGCATATGGCATTTCAGTAGCACAATCTCCCATCAATGATCGGAACATATTGATGAATTCTTGCTCAACTAGTTTGGGCTCAAATAGTTTCGTACATGTATCAATATAAATGGATTTATGCTATTTTGGCTGGATCTAATCTTCCAATAGGATGATAGTACTTTGTGTTAGCATCTCCATACTCAATGCAGCATGCCCTGGGTTTCCGCCTCATTACTTGTTCATCCACATTACTCCACTTCTCAATTTCATCTAATGTTGCTTTCTCTTCATTAAAAAAGAGCTATGCCTGAGGAGTCTGCTTAATTTGACTTTGTATAATAACCAGCTTCTCTCTTGCCTGCTCAAGCCTATTTTTTTCTGAAGCCATATATGCATTTATCTCCCTCAGTTGTTCCTTCATTCTCTTCTGTTTACTCCAGATATGTTACATAGGTGCTCCTTCAGAGTTCTGATTCCATACTTGCTGCATAATGCTATGAAATTGTGGGAGCTCAATGATGTTTGTATACAATCTGAATGGTTTAGGGTGCAGTAACTTCTGACTACCGCATTTTATAAAAATAGGGGAATGATCAAATACCGATGGATTCAAAAAATCAGCTTCTATATGCCCATATTGTTGAATCCACAGGTAGTTTCCTAATGCCCATTCTATCTTGCTATATATCCTAGAACCAGTACCTTGCTTATTTGTCCAAGTGTAACACCAACCTTTATCTATAAGCGGGTTAAATTGTAGATCATCATTACATCCTTAAATCCCATAACTTGAGCATCAATTACAAGGGTCCTATTCTATTCTCAGAGCTTAAAACATTATTAAAATCTCCACTGAGCAGCCAAGTATCCTGGTTTGGTATAGTTATCTGCCTAAGATCTCTCCATAGATTCTCCCTTCTATGCCCATCATTTTGAGCATATATGATGCTAAGATGTGTTCTAAATTGGTTGTTTGTATCCTCAATATAGCAATGGATGGACTGATATGTCATATGGGTAATCTGAACATGAATATGAGCTTTCAAAAGTAACCAAATTCCCCCATTCACAACATTAGAATAGTTGCAGTATACATTCCATCCCTTTGCAATCTTTCCTTGAACTTTCTTTGCTTTATGCTCCTTAACTTTGGTTTCTATACAACCCATGACATCTACTTTATTTGTATCTGGAAAGTCTTGACCTCTTTCTACTTATGGCCTTTATTTAGCCCCCTAATATTGGAAGTGACAGTTATCATAGAAAATTGGAAATTAGGGGTCTGATGGCCATGGATCTATCTGTTGTCCTCTTCTTCCATCATCCTTTATCTCAGCAAATGCCTTGCCCTTGTCAATATTTCCTTCCACCACAGTATTGTAGCAGTTTATCTCATTTCCATTTCTTGCTTGACATGGCATAGAAACAAGCTGATGTGTAATCTCTATACTTGCACTATCCTTCTCCATGCGAGCATTCTCATGATAATGCTTCTCTTGTATTATTATTTCTTCCTTAGGCATTAATTCTGCATTCACTTGGGGCTTCATTACCATCCAAGCTTGCTTACAAGTTTTTTTTTGTTCTTTTCCTCTGTCTCCTAGGTCTTTCCACTTCCTTATTATCATTCTCTTCTTCATGCTTTGTGTTATGCCAACAATCAATAGAGTCAAGCCCAAATTTTTAACACTCATTACAGTATACAGGCTTCCAGTCATTTTCAATCAGCTGTACTATAAGGCCATAAGGTGATTCTATCTCTATCTAATACGGCAGAGGATATGCAGCATCAACCTCCACAAGCACTCTAGATTATGATATTTTCTCATAGTGAGCAGTAAATTTGTCAGTTTATAGGGGCTTTCCCACAACACTAGCCATTTTACTTAGGGCTTCAGTTGATTAATACCCCACAGTAGCTCGGAAATCTAACCCAAACTGGAATTGTGCTTAAAATGTCCTTACTGAATGAGAAATAAATTTCCCATTGCTATAGCACCATAGGTTCGTCCTGGTACGTGTATGGACCTGACTGAAGTACTTGATCCCTATAAACTATGGTGTGGAATTTCAAAATACAATATCCCTTAGAACTAATCAGGATCTGAGGCATAGTAACAAAATTGCACATATTCAGAACAAATTTTTCCATAGCTTTTTCATTAGGATTTTCTCCAATTATGTAGCCAATTAAAGAAGTTTTCTAGTAATCCGCATGTGATTGCAAGTCATCTTCACTTAATTGGCCAATTTTCTTACCATCTCTATCAATTGGAGGAACAAATGATAATTTTTTACCCATTTGTGAGCGGCGATTATTTCGAACAATCTCAACTGCCATAGGAATTAGCTTCTCCGATCCACTTGGTTCTGAAAACTATAATCGTCGCACTGCTAGATTCATTGTTTCCTCCGTTTTAACCGTTTGAAGTTGAACATCACCTTCAGAGCTACTTTTTTCATGAGCGTCCTCAATCGATTGGAATTTCTTGGAAGAAAGCTTCCAAATATAAGTGGAGCTATTTCCTTTTGAACACCGCTAGCTGGAGTAATAAGCTTCTCCATCTGTGTATTGGTATCATGAACATTTTTCCAGCAACGAGCCATTAATTCCGGTCACGATTGCAAACCTTGCTATCATGCGCCAAGAGAAACAGTTAACGTGCGCACATAAACTTCTTCAAAGATGTATCCATTTTTCTTGCTAGATGTTTAACAAAAAATTTTTTCACTTATTTTGCACTTCAGTTTTATAAATATAATTGCAATCAAATCATAAAAGAGGCTAACATTTTTATTATATGCAATTTACATTTAAAAATACTGAATAAATTCTTAATAATATATAAAAATTATTTGAGCTATGATTTAGCATGAATATAAGAGTTTAACAAGTGAATCACCATAATAATAATTTTGGGATCACTTATTGGGTGTTTCTTGATAAAATAGGGCAATAAAAATAATATTAAAATCTTTAAAAAATGGAGAAAAATAATAGGACCTTAGGACATACTTATATATGTATATATATGCTACTTTGAAAAGTAGATTGCACATGAAAAGAATATGGAAAAAATTGGGTATCAACATTAGGTAATCCTAACACTTTTCGGAAATGAACTGAAACCATGAAAATTAACAACTAACAAGGAATTTTAAATAAGCAGTTAAGATACCGCTCAGCATATACATTAATCACTCTCGAAATTTACACAACTATCCCCAAGACTCGGAACACCGTGAATCATAACTACAGAATGAAATTTGTATCTCTATGCTCTAGAGTCTAAGAAAAAGGAAATACATGAAATGTTTGACGTAAGGAATAGTAGAAAGGGACTCCAAGGTCTGCAGACAAGGAAGATGCACTTTGAATTCTCCAAAGATGTCTCGACTCACTGATAATTCGATTAATATGTGGTACCTGGATCTGCACACCAAAAAACATGTGCAGGGAAGGGCATAAGTACACCATAATAACATCGATCGAGGTTAGGCCCTATCGATATATATAGTAAAATAATGACTTAAATTTACCAGTAATGAAATCACAAAAGGTAACAACTCAGTACAAAGATATAACAGAGATACAATCTCGTAGTCCCAAACATAAATGTGTAATGGGATCTCCCGGATTACCATTCTGTAGCCCCAAAGTAAATATGCAAGATAGAGGGATCTCCTGGAATATCATTCCGTAGTCCTAAATTAAATATGTAGGGGAATCTCACTGAATACCATTCTCTAGTCTCAAAAGTAAATACATAGCTCAACAGTAGAATTAACAACAACAACACGAGATTCTACAATTTAGACCAAGTACAAGTCAAGGAAGAAGCAGGGAATTCATTAAGTATGCTGCACAGAGTTCAAATAGTCAATTAAGACACGTAGACATACTACTCTAACTAAACAGGATAATTACATATGATAGTGTAGCTCAATTAAAGTAAACCATGTTATTACTTAGTGAAAATAGAGTTTTACAACAAAATAATCCGTGTACGCACTCGTCATCTCACGTAGACAGTGCACACATATCAAAACAGTACCAAATCCTAAGGGGAATTTCCCCCACCCCCACAAGGTTAGGAAAGTCACTTACCTCGAATCAAGCTCAAATCAATCCGTAACAATGCTCTTTTCACGAATATTTGACTCCAAGCGACCCAAATCTAGCCAAAATCGACTACATAACATAAATAGAACTACAAGAAATTAATCTAGCTAATGAAATCAAAGCTAAAGCAAGAAATTGGAAAATCGCCCAAAAATCCTCGTAGGGCCCACATCACAGAATTGGGTAATAATCACCAAATATTAACACACATTAACTCAGGAGTTTACTCATACCAAAATTATCCAAATTTGACTTCAAAATCCTAATCAAAACTCAAAAACTTAGTTGAAGAATTTCCACCCATCTTCCCCAAATTTCTAACCCAAATTCCTTAATCAAATGATGAAATTAAGTAACGATTAGTGGAATACAACCAAAAAAGAGTTCGGAATCATTACCCAATAGCTTCCTTTGAAAGTACTTCAAGTTATCGCCTAAATACGAGCTCTCAAATGGTGAAAAATGACATAATACCTCGATTTGACCCTTTTTCTGCTAGTGATCTCACACCTGCTAACCCTCAGTCACACCTGCAATGCTGCACCTCAAATGTTGCACCTGCGAGACTTCCATCAGAGGCAAGAAATTGATTTAAGACACCTAGGTCCACTTATTGGATAAAGTGACCACACCTATGCGTGCACACCTTTGGAAAATTGTCCGTTTCTACGGTCCTTCACATATTCGCGAGCTCTCCGTCGCATCTGCGGGCATCGCATATGTAGAATGCACCTCACACCTATGTCCCCTAGCACTCCTCCACTTTTCTGCTTCTACACTTCACTCTACGCATATGCGACCTTGCACCAGCGGTCTCCCCACCGCATGTGCAAAAACACCAAAAACCAACAACTTCAAAAATTGCATAAGCCCAATATTTCATTCGTCAAGCATCCGAAACACACCCGAGGACCTCGAGACCTCAACCCAAAAAATTAACTATTCCTAAAATACAACAAGAATTTAGTCGAGCCCTCAACTCATATTAAACAATGATAAAATCACAAATCATCCTCCAATTCATACTTAAAGAACTTGAAAGTTCAAAATTCTATCACCAATGTCAAAACCTATCAAACCATGTGTGAATGACCTCAAACATTGCACAAAAGTCATATTCACCATTTAGGACCTGCTCCAACCTCCGGAATCAGATTCCGATTGCGATATTAAACATTCCACTACAAATCCAAATCTCCAAACATTGACTTTCACTATTTCAAGCCTAAATGAGCTACGGCCTTCCAAAACATAATTTAGACATGCCCCTAAGTTCAATATCACCCAACGGAGCTAACAGAATCGTCAAAACTCCATTTTGGAGTCGTCTTCTCATAGTTCTGAATATAATCGAAATCGTAAGACTTAAGCTTTTGTCTAGGGACTAAGTGTCCAAAAAAGAATCCAAAAACAAATGTAATAGCTCGCGACAAGTAATAATAGAAGAAATAGATATAGGGGAAGCAGTTAATAGGAGATCGAGGCTGTAACTCTCAGAACGACCGGCCAGGTCATCATAGAAATTGCCCGACTTTATAGAGTTATAGTATCCCTCATCTCTGATAGAGGATCATAGTTCACGTGACAATTTTGAAAATATTTTCAAGAAGCACTATGTACATGAGTAGATTTTAGTACTGCATTTCATCCACAGGCGGACGTGCAATCAGAACGTACTATACAGATCTTGGAGGATATGTTGAGAGCATGTATTCTTGAGTTTGGAGGTGGTTGTGACACTTATCTAACTTTAGCTGAATTTTCTTACATCAGCAGTTTATAGTACGGTATTCAAATGGAACCATGTGAGGAATTTTATGGTAGAAGATGTCGTTCTCATATGGATGGCTTGAAGCTGGTAAGACTAACTTATTGGGACTTAGTACAAGAAACTATCAACAAGGTACAATTAATTAGGCAAAGATTGCTCACAGCTCAATGCAAATGAAAGTCTTATGCAGATAAGAGAAGAAGAGGTTTAATGTTCAAAATTAGGGACAAAGTGTTCCTACGAGTCTCCTCTATGAAAGGTGTGATGTGATTTGGTAGAAAAGGCAAGTTGAGCCCCATGTTTGTAGCACTACATGAGATACCAGATCCAGTGAGAGCTGTGGATTATTGTTTGGCAGTTCATCCTGAGTTGTCTTTTATTCATCCAGTTTTCATGTCTCTATGCTTAGAAAATGCATATCAGACTCTTCTCATGTGGTTGAAGAGCCAACTATACTGCTTGATGAGAGTTGTCTTACAAGGAGGAGCTGATAGCTATTCTGGATAGACAACTAAGAAAGCTGCAATCAAAATAAATTGAGTTCTTGAAAGTCCTATGGAGCAACAATACTATTAAAGAACCTATATGGGAAGTGGAAGATGTTGTGCGAGTCAAGTATTCCCATTTATTTCTGTCCACATGTACATACTTGAGTTAAATTCGAAAAATGAATTTCATAAGGTGAGAAGGATGTAATACCCCAATATATTAAATAAGGACATATTGGATATTTAGTAAATTAAAAAAAATTAAGTCCAAAGGACAAAAGAAGAAGGAACTAACTAATAAAACAAAACAGCAAAAAAAGGAGGAAAAATGATGTTGGATTGAAACAAAAGGGCCGAAGCCTATTAGATCCCTATCTTCCAATTAAAAAGTGTTAGAGGAATGGGAAACAAACATAAGCTTCAAGAGAAACAAAAAACAAAAATGAAGAGAGAATGTTGGCTTGCCTAGTATCACCATACGCGCCATCACGGCGAGTTAGGTTTAGGTCATGACAAATTACCAGAGCCTAGGTTACATAGGTCTCACGAGTAATGAGCAGGTTGGTCGTAATGAAACATTTGTACTTATCTTGCAGAGGCTGTCAAACCCTTAGGAAACTCTATATTCTTGAATTATTGTCGTGCAAATCTGTTGATTCTAGTAACTAAAGTTCTATTATTCTATTTTCTTACAGATGGTGAAGACACATCGCACATGCTAGTGGACAGGGCAGATAGCTACCGGTACCACCAATCAAGGCCGCAAGAGGCTGAGGTCGCGGTAGAGGCCGTGATAGGGGCAGAGGTGCAGCTTGCAGAATAGCTAGGGCAACACCTATTGACCCACCGATTTTCCAGTTTAGGATCAGGTACCAGTTGTGGATGCACCAGCGGGACCAGCTCAAACATCAGCAGTGCTCATCGTGATTCCAAGCGTTTAGGAGGCCTTGGCTCAGATTTTGATCATGTGCACTAATCTTGCTCAAATGATTTCTATTCCGATCGCAACAATCACTTCTTAGGCAGGAAGAGGTACTCAGACTCCTGCCCCCGTACACTAGAGTAGGTGGTGCAGGGACTCCAGGCACATGGGTACTACCAGCCCAGCCGGTGGCAGCTGCTTGAGCGTATGTTATTCCTGCTATGATTGGTAATAAGAAACAGAGGCTAGAGAAATTTGGCAGAATTCAACCTCTATCTTTCAGTGGGGCAGAGTTGGTAGATGCCCAGGGTTTCTTGGATAGACATTATAGGATCCTCCATTTTACATGTATTTTGGAGACTAGTAGGCTCTTGTTCACTAATTTTTAGTTCATTAGAGTTGCCTTCACCTGGTAGGAGGCTTATGAGAGGCGTAGGCCGGTTCTTACAGCACCACTTAGATCGTTGGAGTTCTCCTTTCTCTTATTGGAGTTGTATGTGGCATAGTCTTGCAGAGAGGAGTTGCACAGACAATTCAAGCAGTTACGTCAGGATGATATGACTGTGATGTAGTATGAGATGTGGTTTTCTATGTTAGTCCGTCATGCGGTTTGGTCAGTTCCCACTAATAGGAAGAGGATTGGGAGGTTCGTTTATGGCCTTACATTTCAATTTCGGGTGCTTATGACTACAGAGAGGGTGCCTGGTGCTACTTTTGAGGAGGTTGTTGACATTTTGAGCATGTGATTTTTACCTCACATGAACTACTCCTACAGAATTCGAAAGTTAGATTTTTGCTTTTAATTATTCATTATTTTAGGAATTATTATAGATTTTTTCAAATTATTTGCATTTTTGTGTGCACGTTTAATTTTATTTAATTCATGAAAAATACAAAAATACATTACATTTGCATCTAACATTTAATTTTACATTTTTTTAGATTAATTAATAATTTAGTTTGTTATATGAAACATGAAAAATCACAAAAAATAGTTCATTTTCTATTTTAACTCTTTAATATTGAATTTTATAATTTTTTCTTAATTTAAGACTTAATCAATTTTTGTAATTACTATAAAGAGTAATTAGCCTAATTTTATGGGATAATTTAGTTTTAAGAATTAATTTGGATTTATTTTAACTTGAAAAAAAGAAAGAAAAGATTTTGAAATTTTTAAAAAAGGGAAAAAGAAAAGGAATTGAAAGAGATGTCTGATTGGTCATTTTAATCTCTCTCAGCCCAATTAAAACCCCCTCAAGACCTGTTCGACCCAAGTCCTAATCCACGCCTTCACAGTCCATCATGTATAACTCCCAAACAACCACGTTTTATGCCTATTTGATCACAACCGTTGGATTTCTATCATCCAATGACTCGGAGCTATTGTGTCTCATACCAGAAAAGTGTCTGAAGAAAGACCAACCCCCCTTAACTAACTCTCTCACTCTCCATTCTCTCAGAAAACAAAACCCTAGCTGCCCATGAAACCCACATCGCTTCCGCCGCAAACCGCCCACTGAAAATTGCCTCACGGCGGTTCCTATGTGCAAATCAACCCAAATTTGATACCACAAACTCCTCTTCATCTCTCCATCCTATATCTCCACTCCCTTTCCCTCGAATCAGACCTAAGCTTTTTAAATCTTGGATCGAAAATTCAATCAAACATCATAAACGGTCCAAAGCCCCCTAAAATTATACCCCAAACTCCTTTCTATTCCCTCTCTATGGATCCCCAGCTAGTTCCTCTAGAACCATGGCTGAACATTTTGAATTTTGGATCAATGGTCCGATAAAAAAATCCTAATTACCCCAAACTGATCCCAGAGTTCCTTTGCTCTTCTTTTCCTTTAAAATCAAGGCTCCTAGAAGTCTTTTCCCTTGTTTAGATCCAGTGAAGCTATGCAAGGTTGGATCTCTTGAGAGAAAAGATATCTGTTGGACAAGGCAAGGGTAGAGTCCAAGGTTTTTGACGATTGTTCTTCCTCATTGGTAAGTTTCCATCGCTTCTTTTCCCTTTTCCTTCTCTTCTTTCTTTTTTCAAAGGGTTGAGTCAGTCTTGATTCATAGATTGATTTATGAGTTCTGTTAGAGATTGATTTCTAATTTCTGTTAAAATTTGTTTCTAAGTGCTGTTGAAAACTGATTGTTCTCTGAATTGTTTGAATTGGTAATTTTGTTCTAGGGAAAATTAGATTGTCTCAGAATCATTTCGTTTCCTTGCTTGAAATTTCATTTAGTTTGTTAATGTAGTTTAATTCAAGAGTCATTCTAATTTGTAGGGTAATTAGCATTTTTCATTCACGTTTAGATACATTGTTCATTTTGCCTGTTGATTCCCTGTTAACCTAGAATTTGTTATGAATTAGTTTCATGCTTAACATGATAATTAGTCTTAACTATCTTAGATAAAGTAGGGCTAAAATTAAGATTATACAATGTTTGATTACTTTTCTTATTCCCGTGTTTTTTCCAGTTAATAAAGTAATAGTTTGATCAATTAATTTTCCAGTTCAATATGGTTTTAATATCCATTAGGGCATCAGTTTCCTTTTTCAGTTGGTCTGTTGTTAAGGTTAGTATTTTTAGCATCATTTGATTCCTTTCTTATTTTTTATAAATTTGAAATAGGTTTTTCATTATTGGATATTTGTTAAATGTGAGTTCCAAGTGATATTCAATTTGCTTTCTATTTGCATTAGAGAAGTGTTAGTCTGTCTTTTGATTCTTCAAGACTTTTAAGGCTTAAATGAATAAGTATGAACTCTAGGGACCTTTTTGAATTAGAATGTTTTGGTAAAACCCAAAATATGTGATAAACTAAAGGGTAAAAAGGGATGTTTACATAGGCGGAAAATCAGATGTGTTAGGAAGAGTGTACAACTGTCCTAGCTGTTTTAAAAAATATGCTGAAAATGAAACAGTTGTACCAAGGGCTTTCAAAAAGGATTGTACTATTATTCTTTAAGATAAGGAATATGCTAAAAGATGCCCTCCCCCAGACAACTATATATAGTCTCTATTTATCTAAAAAAGACAGTTTCTCAGGCATATTTTCATTAGTAATTTTTCTGAAACTTCTATTAATCCGCTGAAAAGTTTCATACTTATTATAGCTTGAAAAACTTAAAATTTTTCCTAACTCTTCACAAATTTTGAAACATGGTTTGAAGATAGAAGTTCTGGGTCTATTAGCTTGTCTCTCTGTTCTCATGTATTCATTTTTGGGGTTTGAGGTTTATGATTTCCTAGGTTGCTCGGCTATATCTGTTGCTGCTGTGCTGCTATTCTCTTTTGGGTTCTCAGAAATTTGTTCTTCTAGTTTTTTGCTAAATCCTTAATATTTGTGGTACTACTTAGAACTCTATGTAGTTTTCTTGTACATGAGTTTAAGAAGATGTCAAACCTTTGAAAATGGTTGTGCAATGAATGAGTTGTTTTTCAGGTATTGTTTGATTTGTTTTTGCCTTTGGATAGTGTAATGGCCAGTGTGTTAACATGAGCAATGTGTTTATTTAATAACTTATTTGTATTTTGGTATGCATTGCAATTGCGTGAAAGAATGATGTTAAGGCTCAATATCAATTGTATTAATTCATATTAAAACACTCCGTCAAGAATATAGTCCATGCTTCTTTAAATAATATTTTTCTTCTCCTCCATTTGATTTTCCTTACTTAAAAACCTTTCTTTTTTTACTTTGTCATGAGCTATAACCTCTTCGTTCAGCCACTAGTTGGTTTGATCAATTGGCTTAGAAGCTTTTAGGTGGAATTTCCATGGTAACAAAAGAAGACGAAGCTGATATGAAAAAACCCATCTTCGAAAGGAGCAAGGATCTTCTACTAGCATACAATTTTGTAATAGTCGATTCAATTAACAAGACTCAAGGTTCAAATCTACTATAGACTTGCTTCTTAAGGCTTATTAAGGCTTATGATATGGCTTATAGACTTGCTTCTTAAGGCTTATGATATGGAGTATTCCTGTTTTGGTCATCATATACAGATGAGGATTCCCTTTCTGCTGTGGGGTTTTTGTGCTGTTGAATGATAATAATGGAGATAAAGCTGTATTTAGTTCCATGGTAACAATCAATCACATTCTTGCCTAATGTTATCTTTGTAGTAATATTTCTAGTTTATACTATTACAATGGCGTCACCAGCTCCCAAGAACCATCCATCCAATAAAAGGAGAAAAAGCTGGGCAAATGAGGGTGGGGGACTGTGGGATAGTTCTCAATAATCACAAAAAGCAAGACAGCTCACAAGAATCCTTTGGTGATATTATGTAACTGGTGTTTGTTATATAGTTTAACTTTATCAGAATTGTCTTTGATAAAGTAAGCTAAAAACTGAATATAGGATAAGAGTATTAGATAACATTATTTAATACGCTGGACCTTTGAACTGTTTCTTACAACTTATTATTATCCTCAAAAGACCAAATAAATGGGGGTAACAATAGATGATTGAGTGTATCAGAAACTATAAAGAATGAAAGAATTTTTCTATGGAAAAAAATAGATGGATTAGAATAAAATTAGTTGATCATTTAGCTATACTTGTTTCAAAAAGGCAATAGCATGAATTAATAACAAAGCAGAGCTCGTTACTGATGTAAAGTTTTTTATTCAATACTAAGAGTCGTGTAATAATAGGACTGTCTAAATGTTTGAATCTGAACTTACGTTTCACAGGCTAGGCTGCAGTTGATGGGCCTGAGTGTGTGTTCTTGGTAAGTTTAAGGTAAAATTCTATGAATAGTTTTTCATCAATTTAAGCCTTTTCGTACTGTAATTTCAGATATTTGAATGTTTGGTTTGGGCTTGGTTAAGTTTAAGCAAAATCAACCTGTTGAAAGTTACATTTGGGCTTATCTTTGTCTGAAAGTCACTCTTTGCCATTAGGGCCAAATTTCAGGCCCAAAAGGCTGTTGAGCTTATGTCATTTCCTCAAGCTTGATGAATGTTTATTTTATTTAAGGTTGGGTTTAAATTTGACTTTATTAAGATGTGCCTTTGATTTCTTATTGTATGCTCTCATGAACAAGTGGTTATACATTTTTGGTCTAGCCATGAATAGTTTATTTTTTTGCAAATAGTTATATCATGATTAGTCTTTAATTTTATGGTTGTCAATTTGAATATCTTAATCTGGGAAAGAAGCTCTTTGTAGTTCTCGATTTATGCATACCATGGTTAAAAAAGTGCCAAGAAGTAGATAGGCCAGCCGGTGCCAATGCATAATTGGGCCTGCTTAAAATGCACGCCCAACGTGGGCTGTTTTTGATATGCAATTATATCTTAAAACTTCAAATTTCTAGACCTTTCTCATGATTAGTTAGGTTTTGATGTATTAAGTCCTAAATAAAAGTATTCAAGGTTACCCTGAATGATTAAGTTTGCATGTAAAAGAAAATCATTTGTGGTTTTCCGTGATAAACAAGTCCCTAAGTCCATGGCCCTCGTATTAATTTCATGACTTAGAGTATTAATAACTAACCAAATGATCGTAGTTTGCTTTAAGCCCCATTTAGTTTAGTATTGCGATTGGATATACATTCGTGTAATATAGTTGAAATATTAATTCTTAAAGATTCGAGGGATGCGTTCGCACAACTTTCACCAAACTTTTTTTAATAAAATAAACAAAGCATCATCAATTGTGAACACGTTCACGTGACATAAATTTTTGATGCGCCAAAAGAAAAGGGTATTCGTACGCGTAACTCAATTCTTTTATTATGAATATTCAAGTGACTTAAAAGTGCTAAAAATATAATTGCACATAAGTCTTAAAAATGAGTAGCTATACAATTAAGCTAAGTATAAATTTCTAAGCAACCGTGCTGGAACCACGGAACCCGAGAATGCCTAACACCCTCTCCTAGGTTAATAGAATTTCTGGTTCCTAGACTTCAAAAAGGAAAGTTGAGATTTTCTCGATTGGGGATTTAAAATAAAGCGGTGGCTTGGGACACGATATTTTATTCCAAGTGGCGACTGTGATAAAGATAAATAATCCCATTTTGAGTAACGTCACTTAAATTAAAATTTCCCTTATATACTGTCACGACCAAAACCAAAGGGCCGCGACAGGCACCCGGTACCTTACTCGACCGAGTACCAATGTAACATATCTTTCTTATCATACTATAGTGGGTAAGTGCGCCTGAAAACCCATCATTATATGCAAACTTATACACGTGATACACGGGCCTACAAGGCCGACATGACCATTTGTAAACTCAAAACATAGGCCAACAAGGCCATACATGTATCTATACACCTGACATTTGTCTACAAGCCTCTAAGAGTACATAAAATTATAAAGGTTGGGACAGGGACCTGCCATACCAATCAATACATATCAAGACCATACTGATCAAATAGGCAACTCCGGAGCAAGTGGAATGCACCAACACCTTTCTCTGAAAAGATAGCCTACTTAGAGAAATGCCAACCTGTCTATCGGGACCGGCGGGCATGAAACACAGCATCTCTAAGGAAAAGAGACGTCAGTACGAATAAAGTACTGAGTATGTAACGCAGGAAAGCATAAACAAGAGCAGTACTGTAAAGAGAGATAGATGATATACAACATGTAATATCTGAGTGCCTCTGGGGGCTACTGATATAAAATGCATAATACATATATGTACATAAACTTTTAAAAAAGTTGCCTCTGTTGGCATCATAATCATATCGTACCCGGCCACATAGAGGACTCTGTAAAATGTACCTGGCCATCATAAGGCTCGGTAGAATCATACCCGGCCGCGTGGAGCTCGGTAAAACCCAACTGTTGCACAGTAGATGCCGTACCCGACCGACTATAGGACGGCTCGGTAGAGTAAAATAGATACGTATATGTAATGCATGCTCGACTCATGGAATCACCTTCTACACGTTTTGGAGTGTCTTAAAAACCTTATGGGCATCTATAACCTCAATAAGAACCTTAGTAAGATTCAAGGATCATACACATTTACTTAGAATAATTTTATAAGGAAAGAACAACACGGACAACCTTATTATCTAGGAGTGGATTAGTTATGAAGTAGCGTATGCATTTCTCTTTAGATCATGCACAAAGAAATGAAATGACTTAACATAACTTAATCATGTTGATTCCTTAATTCCTTCCAAGCGACTCTTCAAACAAGTCAACTCGATCTATCATGTTGAGCAAAGGCCAAGTCTATAACTTAAGCTAGTAGCTCGTTTTACTTAAATTTGGGCAGAATCTCCTTTGTAACAAGGGCCTCCACCAATACCATATACCAACAACAACAACCAGAGAAATCCATCAACATATAAATTTCAATAACAAGACACCACATTATAACAATAAGCCACAACTACTTCACGACGAGCGACAAGCTCCAATTGGAATCCATTTAACCCATATACTCCTAATAGACTTCTTACATTAAGTTACAAGTATAATTAACATGAAAATGAAGTCATTAATCAATGATTCCATCCTTATACCATATATGTTTAACAAAGGAAACAACCCACAACTCTAACTATCTTCGATTAGTAACTTTATTCACTAGTTCATGTCTACTCCATCCATTTAACTTAATCAACACCAGTATAACCTTAGGAACATGCAAGAACACAATATACCTACATCCTACAGTAACCTCAAGTTGAAATCCAAGTTATATGCAGCTTACAATAACCCTCAATGGCAATACAACACCATAGAAGTTACTTAAGCTAATCCAAGTATTATCTTGTAGTTTATCATCCTAACAACGTAATCAACATACAATAAAGCTTAAGCACAATTAGTAGGCTGTTATAATCATCTTATACAACATCAACAACTTCGAATTTCATCCAAATACAGCCCACAATGACCCTCAATGGCAACACAACCACAATTAGAAGTTCACTAGGACTAGGTTTGATGTTAAAATATGGTGTAATCACTTTGGAATCACTTCAAAACCTTGTGGAATCTGATAACAAGGGTTAAGAGAAGTTTGGAGACGAGTTTTAGTTGAAAAATGAGAAAAAATAGGCATCCAAAGCTTTTATAAATTGAAGTAGCTCAACCACCGCCTAAGTGGGTCCCGTTGGGAGCTGCTTGCGCGGTCTCGTGAAAAACTCAAATATCTATGTACTACGATGTCGTACGGATGAATGATTTATTGTGTTGGAAAGTAGACTCGTATATCGTCAATTTGGTATGGAGCTCATCCCTTTATTCCAAGTATATTGGGAGAAAAGTGCATCTACATTTTGTTAGAATAAGTGCTTAACGCTGGGGGGGGGGGGGTGAATAGCGTTTTATAAAAATTCGCAGGAATAAAAATTAACTCAAATGCGGAAATAAAAGAGTAAGGAAGAAGTGCACCAAATTTATACTGGTTGGCCACAAGTGTGGTTACGTCCAGTCTCCCGAGATACTATCTCGAGGTTCAACTAATCCTGTTAAGCTTCCGGGTGCTCAACAAACCGTTACAACTTGAGAACTTGAATCACACAAGCCTCAACAACCTTGCTCGAAGATACCGCACTTCAAGACTTCAACAGAAGGAATAAAAACGTTCTTTCTTACAACAACAAGGGATTAGAATTTCCCTTCAAGTGTATACAAAACACTTAATACTCACTTAAACAGAACTCTCTTGTAGAGTAGATATGAGTAAAAATGTATGCTCAAGAACACAACAATAAATTCAAGTAATTGGCTCTCAAAAGCAATTGAATGTAATAAACTGAATATAGAGAGTATTTGAAAGCTTGTATATATTTTGCTCAGATGTTGTGTATCAAATGAGAGGTTTTGGGTTGTATTTATAGCCCCAAAATCTCTTGTATCCGTTGCTAAATAATTAAGCAAATTTTCAAAATCTGCACGCGATAATCGATTATCTCAACAGATAATCGATTGACCTTTCAAAAATATAGTCGTTTGAAAGGCAACGGATACTAAGATAATCGATTAACTCATGTTGGATAATCGATTATTTTAGCGATAATCAATTATCGGATTCAGATAATCGATTATCTCATTTGAAATTCTAGTCATTGAGAAATAACGAACATAAGATAATTGATTATCTTCAGGCCGATAATCGATTAACCTATGTTGCGTAAAAACGTCCAGTTTAATGGAAATATTAGATAATCGATTATCTCCTCAAGATAATCGATTAACTTAATAAAAAACAACTTGCAAGACGTTTTTCATTGTTTATTTAAATACCAAAAATATAATATATGTCTTAAATGTTAAAGACACTTTTAAAAACCTTTTTGGTTCAATTTAAAATATTAAAATCAATTTATTCTAAGTGTATCAAAAATTATTTATGATATGCATATGTTTATGAAAATAATTTTTGAGAGAAGCCAAGACTTAAATTTAGAGTAGGATCAAGATCACAATATAAATATGACTCAACTAAGTCTTCATTTATTTTCATTGCTTCTCTTGATCTTGTCTTGAACTTCTTGTTCTTCAATTTTGGTCCGCCATTTCATTTGCATATCACATCTACAAAATAAATATACTTTAGTATAAAATGAAGATGTATTTCAATAATAACTTACGACTATTTGGCATGTATGATATTTTCCATCTAATTCGGTTTGTCATTTATCAAAACCTACAAAGATGAACACATATTAGTTTTAACAATATAATAATGTGTTCCAACAATTTTCCCCTTTTTGATAATGGCAAACCGTTACGGGGATATGCATTAAAAAATTAATACAAATTGATTATGCCAAATATTAGATAAGTTATAATTGAGGTCCCCCTCAATTTATGCCAAAAATAAATAATATCATATAAAGAAGATGCATATAAAGAAAATGCAAAGAAAATGCATATACCCTTCTCTTCCCCCTTTTGACATTAACAAAAAGACAATTTTATTAATGAAAAGGAAATATTACATAAAAAGTAGGATAGAAAATACATTTTAAAAAAAAACTAAAAATCATCGTCGAATTCATCGCTTGAGTCATTTGAAGAGTAGACTTGAGTATAAGGGTAATTGACGTGGTCAAAGTACCCGTGAAGTTCATTACTCAATCTTCGCACGTTTCTTTCCGTGCGGGAAACATTTCTATCAATCCGATTCATGGAAGTTGATAGTGAAGCTAGTTGCTCCGAAATGATTTGAAGTGAACCATCCGAGGGAGCATGAGGGCGACGACTTTGTTGAGTAGGCGGAGGAGGAGGAGCGGGATGATCTCCACTATGGAAGGATGTTTCTTGAGTTTCCCAAAGTTTGGTGCGATTTTTCCTCGGACCAACATTGGTATTGATTTCCAATGCTTCAAAGATGATCATTATAAGAAGAGCATATGGAAGAGGTTTGTCAGCACTTATTGAATCATGCATATGAGTAAGAATAAGCTTGCACCAATTGATGCGCGCCCCGGTAATAATTGCATGCATAATTTTGGCGTCCTCGCGCCCAATTGTAGTATGATTGTATTTTCTTGGCTTGAGAATTCTAGTGATGATATAGAAGATTAAGCGAAATTCCGGATGCATATTTTTAATAGAGGGTCGACGAAGCTCCGTAGTCCATTCAAAGTGTCCAATTCCAATTTGTTGGAAAAGAACTTGTTCATCAAACAAGACTCCTTCGTCCCCGGTGTAGTGGACGATGTCTTGTCCCTCTCGAGGAAGGTTTGTGAGGGTTTGAATATTTTCCTCACTCAAAGGAATAGAAACACCATTGACTTTAGTAGAAAGTTCACCATTTTCATCCTTTTTCAATTTTGAATAAAATGCACAAATCAAATGAGGATGAATGTAGGAATATGAAAGATAAACAAAATTGATAATTTGGCTTAGGAGGAGTATAGAGGAATGAGTAGAATCCGCAAGATATCTACCAGTTGTAAATCGAGGAGGAAGATTTTCTCGATTTTCAAATTTTTGAAGAAATTGTAGAAGTTTGGTTTCTTGATTAAACCATAGAAAAGAGCCATCTTGGTAGCAATACATAGATGGCGGGATGTTGGAGGAAGAGGCAACATTCTTGCCGGCACGAGCTCTTTTGGTATTTCTACTTGCCATTTGAAAGAGTAGGCAACAAATAACTTTGAGGAATTTTGAAGCTTTTGAAGAGAGTTTTATGAAGAGAATTGCTTTTTGAGTGTATGTATTGAGTGGAAGACATCCCTATTTATAGAGGTGAAGAAATAAGGGTAATAAATGTGAAAAAATTCTGATTTGATAGGGTACAAACGGCTATAAAACAGTAAAAATTTTGAAAACTGGCCGTTGGTTAATCGATTATCTTGAACGATAATCGATTATCTTGAGCTGCGGAAATGCGATAATCGATTATCGGTTAAGTTAATCGATTATTTTTAAAATTCCAGAAACGGTAGGAAAAACAGAATGGAGCGATAATCGATTATCTTCCCAAGTTAATCGATTATTTTGAAAAATAAGTAAAACATATTTTAAAAGATGATCGATTATTCTATGTGATAATCAATTATGCTAAGCTCGTCCTTAAATATTTTGATATCAAACCCCAAAAAAAATATTCTACAAGGCTTAAGGAAATTTCAACATAGTTCCCCCTGCCTTTAGGGCAATACCTGCAAAAGAAAATAAACGTCTCCGACGCTCAAGTCAGTAATTATTCAAGAAAATAATGCAACCTAAGTGTATGCACTAGATCAACGTAGAGTCAAGTATTCCGAGTTCACTACGAATACGGAAGAACGACTCTTTATCTAAAGGTTTAGTGAAAATGTCGGCTAATTGATGTTTTGTTTCAACAAACTCAATCTCGACATCACCTTTGAGAACGTGATCTCTTATAAAATGGTGCCTAATTTCTATGTGTTTCGTTCTTGAATGAAGAATAGGATTCTTCGTCAAGCTTATGGCGCTAGTATTGTCACATCTAAGAGGGACGTGATCAACACTAAGACCATAATCCAAGAGTTGTTGTTTCATCCAAAGGATTTGTGCACAACAGCTCCCCGCGGCTATATATTCAGCCTCGGTTGTGGATAACGCAACAGTAACTTGTTTCTTGCTAAACCAAGAGATTAAAGAGCTACCAAGCAAATGGAAAGTGCCACTAGTGCTCTTGCGGTCTAATCTGCAACCTGCAAAATCAGAGTCGGAAAAGCCAATTAATTGGCATGAAGAACCTTTGGGATACCATAGTCCCACATTCATCGTTCCAACAAGGTACTTCATTTTCCGTTTTACCGCAGTAAGATGTGACTCCTTCGGACAAGATTGATATCTAGCGCATAGACAAACGCTAAACATTATGTCCGGTCTACTTGCAGTAAGATAAAGTAATGATCCGATCATACCTCGGTATTTCTTGGTGTCTACCTCCTTACCTTTCTCATCTCTGTCAAGATGGTCGGATGTGCTCATTGGAGTAGCCATTGCTTTGGCGTTGCTCATTTCAAAATGATTAAGCAATTCCTTGCAATACTTAGATTGATAAATGAAAGTTCCTTCTTTCATTTGTTTTACTTGCAACCCCAAGAAGAAATTCAGCTCACCCATCATTGACATTTCAAATTCGCTAGTCATTAACTTAGAGAATTCCTTGCATAGAGAGTCGTTTGTAGCACCAAATATAATATCATCGACATAAATTTGAACTAATAAAATGTCATTATTTTTATTCTTGATAAAAAGTGTAGTATCGACTTTCCCCCTTTTGAACTCATTGTCCAAGAGAAATTTTCTTAAGCGTTGGTACCAAGCTCGAGGAGCTTGTTTAAGACCATATAATGCATTCTTAAGCTTGAAGACATTATCCGGAGATTTAAAGTCTTCAAAACCCGGGGGTTGTTCAACATACACTTCCTCTTGAATAAAACCATTGAGGAAGGCACTCTTGACATCCATTTGAAATAATTTAATATTCATTGAAGATGAAAAAGCAAGTAATAGACGAATGACTTCTAGACGAGCTACGGGTGCATAAGTTTCTTCATAATCAATTCTTTCTTCTTGATTATAACCCTTAGCAACCAACTTAGCTTTGTTTCTAGTGATTATACCATTTTCATCTAATTTATTACGAAAAACCCATTTCGTACCAATTATGGTATGATTATCGGGTCTTGGCACCAATTCCCAAACATCATTACGTTTGAATTGGTTAAGCTCCTCTTGAATTGCCAAGGTCCAATGCTCATCCCCAATTGCTTCGGAAATGTATGTAGGTTCAATTTGTGAAACAAAAGCCATATGACCTACAGTGTCTTTAAGAAGGTTTCGTGTACTTACCCCTTTCTCGATGTTGCCAATTACCTTGTCAAGAGGATGATCTTTAGACATCCTCCAAGCCTTAGGCATCATCGATTCCTCTTGTGATGATTCTTGTTCCGATGGTTGTTCCACGACCTCATTTTCCTTTGAATCCTCCGTTTGCTTCTTGTCTTGAAGACTTATTTTATTTAGAGAATCTGCAAGATGATCACAAAAATCCTTTCTCGCCAAGCGAGCATCATTTTCACAAAATACAATATGAGGGGACTCCTCGACAGTTGCAGTGCGATTATTGAATACTCTGTATGCTTTGCTACGTGATGAGTAACCAAGAAAAATTCCTTCATCCGATTTTGCATCAAACTTTCTCAAGTTATCTTTCCCGTTGTTGTGAATAAAACATTTACAACCGAAGACTCTAATATGGGAAATATTTGGTTTTCTTCCCTTATAGAGTTCATAGGGAGTTTTCATGAATATCGGCCTTAAGACAGCTATGTTTAAAACATAGCTTGCGGTACTCACGGCATCCGCCCAAAATTTCTTGGAAATCTTAGCCTCATCGAGCATGGTTCTAGCCATCTCTTCGAGACATTGATTTTTACGTTCTACCACTCCATTTTGTTGTGGGTACGTGGAGCCGAAAAGGTATGTTCAATACCGAGTTCGTCACAAAAATCCGCGAAGAGATTATGATCGAACTCTCCCCCATGATCACTTCTTATAGAAGTGACGGTTGTGTTCTTTTCATTTTGAACACGTTTAAGAAAACTTTTAAAAGCTTGAAAGGCATCACTTTTATAAGCAAGAAATAACGTCCATGTGAATCTAGAGTAGTCATCAACAATGACAAAAGCATAGAGATTTCCACCAAAACTTTCAATTCGAGATGGTCAAAAAAGATCCATGTGAAGAAGTTGTAAAGGTCTAGTGGTTGAAACAATGTTTTTAGATTTAAAAGACACTTTTGTTTGTTTCCCTTTTTGGCAAGAATCACAAAAAGAATCCTTTTCAAATTTTATATTTGGAAGACCAATTACTAAATCTTGGGAAACTAATTTGTTTAAAAGATTCGTGTTGATATGAGCTACTATATGATGCCATAACCACATGTCGTCTTCTTTACTTAAAAGGCAATTCACAAATCTTGATGAAGAGTTTTCAAGATCAACCATATATATATTATCTATTCTAATACCTCGAAGAATAATTTTAAAATCACTACGATGAAAAACTAAACATTCTTCGGAATCAAACAATACAAGATTTCCCTTGTCACATAATTGACTGATCTCAAGAGATTATGTTTAAGAACTTTAACTAACAAAATATTTTTAACAGAGGAGGATTCGTCCTTACCGACGGAGCCGATACCAATTATTTTTCCTTTGTTGTTATCTCCGAATACAACGTTTCCTCCTTCTGTAGGTTTTAGTTGAAGGAATTTTGATGCATCTCCAGTCATATGTTTGGAGCATCCACTATCAAGGTACCAAAGTACACTTGATCCCTTCAAACACACCTACAAAACAAATTAATGAGATCTTGGTACCCAAGCCATTTTGGGTCCTTTTGTGTTAGGTGCAACATGGTGCTGTGGTTGGCTTGTATTGAAATGCCTATGTCGAGTAAAGCAAGCAGGAGCTATATGTCCTACTTTATTGCAATAATGACAAATTACATTTGGATTATGCATTCTTCTAGGATGGTAGTAATTTGGAGGTCTATATTTATTCACTCTATTTTTAGAAAAATTGTTTTGATGCAATTTTCGAAAATCTTGTCTAGGTGATCTATACATATCAACATTTATTCTATCATTAGTTCTAGGATAATTAGCAACTCTAGGATTAATATTTCTAGGTTGAGAGTTGGCATTTATTTTATTCGGCCTAGGTTGAGTCTTAGGCAGTTTAGGAATGGACTCAACTTTTTCTTTTGGCTCGTTTTTAAAACCTATACCGTGCTTAGTCGACTTCAAATTAACAAGAACATCATTGAGGTTTTTATGCGAAGAGTTAAATTTATGCAAAGTGCTTCTAAGGCTATCTACTTCCTCTTTAAGAGATTTGCAAGATTTACAACCCTCGTTTGAATTCTCGGGTTTATCGGCACTTCTTTTTCCGTAAAACTTGTTTTCCTTTTTCAATTTTTAATTTTCAAGAGTTAGTTTTTCAAAATCATTTACTTTAGAAGAAATTTGTTTTTTTAAATCTTTCATAGATTTTGAAGCGCTAATAAACTCAACATACAATTCATCGAAGGCATCTTGCATTTCTTCTAAAGTGAAATAGTTTTTAGAAGAAGTACATACCTCGTTTTGATCTTCTTCATGTGCCATTAGACACAAGTTTGCGGTCTCTTCTTCTCCGTCGCTTGATTCGTCTCCGGAGTCGCCTCCCCAAGAGATGTATGCCCTTTGCTTCTTTTCGGGTTTCTTCTCCTTTTTGATATTTGGGCAATTTGGTTTGATATGCCCAAGTTCTCCACATCCGTAGCATTTTAGCGGTCCTCCTTGCCGCTTCCCTTTTCGTTCATACTCCTTTCTCATGAACTTGTGAAACTTCTTAATAACGACTCCCAACTCGTTATCTTCGTCACTTGAATCCTCATCATTTTGAGGTTGAGCTGTGCTTGCTTTTAGGGCAATTCTCCTTTTCCTTTGATCATCCAAAGGAGGGTTAAGAATAGCGGATTCATAAGTTTTAAGGTTACCTCTAAGCCCGTCGATTGTGACATTTGTAACGCCGATTGACTCTTGAATAGCGTCGGCTTTGGAGCGCCATTCCAGATTGAGACTTCGAAGAATTTTACGGACAAGTTCCCTATCCGTGAAAGTTTTCTTGAGGGCATGAAGATCATTAACGATTTTTGAAAATCGTTCGAACATGTCATCGATCTTCTCGTTTTCTTTCATGTGAAACAGTTCATATTCGTGAGTAAGAAAATCAATTTTTTCTTCTCCTACCTGGTCAGTGCATTCATAGGTGATTTCCAGTTTATCCCACATTTGCTTCGCCGTGGTGCAACATGAGATTTTTCTATAGTCATCAGGATTTACGGCACAGTACATCATGTTGATGGCTTTAGCATTATTTTCCACCTTTCTAATATCGTCGGCATCATATTCTTCTTCCGTCTTTGGAACCATATCATCTTCAACCTTTTTGGTTGGAATTAGCTCACCATTCTTTATAATTTTCCATAGTAGAAAATTGTTTGACTGGATGATATTTTCATCCTCTCCTTCCAATAAGTGTAGTTTGTGCCGTCGAATAGTGGTGGCCTTGTGGTGCATTGACCTTCACCTAAACCTGCATAAGAACTGCGAGTAGAAGCCATGGATTGTTTCTCTCAAACGGTTAAGTATTTCAGAGAGTTGGGCTCTGATACCAATTGTTAGAATAAGTGCTTAACGCTAGAGGGGGGGTGAATAGCGTTTTATAAAAATTCGCAGGAATAAAAATTAACTCAAATGCGGAAATAAAAGAGTAAGGAAGAAGTGCACCAAATTTATACTGGTTGGCCACAAGTGTGGTTACGTCCAGTCTCCCGAGATACTATCTCGAGGTTCAACTAATCCTGTTAAGCTTCCGGGTGCTCAACAAACCGTTACAACTTGAGAACTTGAATCACACAAGCCTCAACAACCTTGCTCGAAGATACCGCACTTCAAGACTTCAACAGAAGGAATAAAAACTTTCCTTCTTACAACAACAAGGGATTAGAATTCCCTTCAAGTGTATACAAAACACTTAACACTCACTTAAACAGAACTCTCTTGTAGAGTAGATATGAGTAAAGATGTATGCTCAAGAACACAACAATAAATTCAAGTAATTGGCTCTCAAAAGCAATTGAATGTAATAAACTGAATATAGAGAGTATTTGAAAACTTGTATATATTTCGCTCAGATGTTGTGTATCAAATGAGAGGTTTTGGGGTGTATTTATAGCCCCAAAATCTCTTGTATCCGTTGCTAAATAATTAAGCAAATTTTCAAAATCTGCACACGATAATCGATTATCTCAACAGATAATCGATTAACCTTTCAAAAATATAGTCGTTTGAAAGGCAACGGATACTAAGATAATTTGATTATCTCATGTTGGATAATCGATTATTTTAGCGATAATCGATTATCGGATTCAGATAATCGATTATCTCATTTGAAATTCTAGTCGTTGAGAAATAACGAACATAAGATAATCGATTATCTTCAAGCCGATAATCGATTAACCTATGTTGCGTAAAAACATCCAGTTTAATGGAAATATTAGATAATCGATTATCTCCTCAAGATAATCGGTTAACTTAATAAAAAATCACTTGCAAGACGTTTTTCATTGTTTATTTAAATACCAAAAATATAATATACGTCTTAAATGTTAAAGACACTTTTAAAAACCTTTTTGGTTCAATTTAAAATATTAAAATCAATTTATTCTAAGTGTATCAAAAATTATTTATGATATGCATATGTTTATGAAAATAATTTTTGAGAGAAGCCAAGACTTAAATTTAGAGTAGGATCAAGATCACAATATAAATATGACTCAACTAAGTCTTCATTTATTTTCATTGCTTCTCTTGATCTTGTCTTGAACTTCTTGTTCTTCATTTTTGGTCCTCCATTTCATTTTCATATCACATCTACTAAATAAATATACTTTTGTATAAAATGAAGATGTATTTCAATAATAACTTACGACTATTTGGCATGTATGATATTTTCCATCTAATTCGGTTTGTCATTTATCAAAACCTACAAAGATGAACACATATTAGTTTTAACAATATAATAATGTGTTCCAACACATTTAACCTAAATTTCAGCAAATTTATGAATGTAACTTGTGATGACCTTTGCTAACTCGTGTTTTACAACTTGCTTGCTTTAAAATTATAGAAAATTAATATCATACAACTAAAATAGCTCAATAACATCCTTATTATGTTAATAACCCTGGTCTCACCCCAAAGTACATGTTATAACATTCCAAATTTGTCGACTTTCAACGAAACTTATTTTTCTTTTATTCGTTTAGCGTCTAAACTTTCCAACCCGTTTGGTAATTGTTATTCATGACCTTAAATATTTATAACCTCTAAGATAACATGATTAACTTACTATATTTTCTCCCAATAGAATCTTGTTTCAGAGCTTACATCAATTGACTTACGACGTACTCTCACGTAAGTGTAACATCATTCCCCCCTTTGGAACATTCATCCTCGAATGTTGACTAATGCACTTATCCGTTTCACAAGTAATATCTCATATGAATACTTTATTATTTTCGTTTCCATCCAAGCAGCTATTTAGCGAACAAATCCAAAGGCTAGGGTATTCCCCCCTTTGGGCATGTTTCTCACATCATGACTTGTAGTCGAACTTCTTCCAATATCGTAGCTGTTTCTACCTCCTTTCACGTAGGTTGTACGATTATGTCCTTGTATGTGTGCCTATGCGACTCTTCTCTCCTTTTCCTCCTAGATTTTGGCCAATCTCCAGGCCTCACTTTCTGAACATATATAGTATTATGGTTGTCACTCTGGGAATCCATAAGATTACTAAAGTTCTTCGCTTAGTACTTTGTTGAACATATAACTATTGCTATACCTTTCTTCATAGCCTCAGTTATCTATGCTTATGGTTTTACTAAATCTAGGTAATTCATACTATATCCTAACTCTTACTTTGTTTTATTATTACCAACGTCTGCCACCCAGCTTCGGGATAATCTTTAGTTGCTTGTTCTATATGTATAAATCTAATCCTTTAATGCTCCATCTTTACTGTTCATCTTGAGAATGACAACCTAACCTCCTCTGATACTTTTTAACTTGTATCCATCAATCGTTGATCCATTCCTAATATTTATCTTAATCTAACACTCATAACTTGAGACCTCTTACATGATACATTGCCACTAACGTCTCATCGGGGAATATCTGAAGTAGTTTGTCCGATCCACCTAGCGATGATACCATATTTTAATAACTGTATTTCATAGCATCCTAACATGATTCATCTTATGGGGGTATTCCAATCACGTGCAATTCATAAAATCCCTTTCCTTTAAATATTTACTCAATCAAAGGCCTAAACATTATTCTCTTATCAATTATCACAATTACACCCTTATTCTACTACCAGTGCAGCATTTCATCTCTTATAGATGCACCTAGTCTCAGAGTCCTCTGAGTTCATTCCGGCTTTAGCGAGCTTTTAATAAGTTACGAAAGCTATTAGCTCTCTTGTTGTGATAGGTTTAAATCCTGTGGACTCACCTATTTTTATCACATTCTCATTTGTCTTTTTTTATCCTTACCCCTATCTACCTAAAACCTTGTTGCTCTATGATACTTTACCTTATGACCTATACCTATCAATTTATAGTAATCAAAACCTTTCTTTAACTTGCTAGCACCATAAATTTCCTTTTGTGGCTTCTCAGTTGTCCTTAAATGTAAGCGATTACTTTTCCTGGTCGTGCTAACACTTGTTGCGTAAATACTTGGCTTGTCTTATTGCCCACGAATACTTTAATTTCCTGTACCTCATATAATCTCAAATATCACCTTTGATTTTTTTTCTTATTCACTAGCCGTGATAGGTGCCACTTTCTTATGGAGTATGTACAATATTGTAGTGACACTGTTGTTACATGATCATTTACTCTTTAGCTCGCAATGCTTAGGTGGAAACCATCTCCCTTATTTCCTTAACTAGTCTGTTGTTGTAGTATTTAGGGAGACCTGTTGGGTCTTGCAAAGTTGCGAGCTTGTTATATCGTGCACCCAAAGGAAATATTCGTTGTTCTTACTCGCCTATAATAGTCATTAGTTACATAACTTTGTGGCCTTGTACTCGCAGGTTTATTTCTAGGCTACAATTTTTATTATCTCCTGATGTATCAAGTGTCCATTCACACGTATTTATCAATATTATCCTGGCCAGAAACGTTTACTGCCTCTCCTCAGTGTCGTGCTTGTATAATGTTCTGGAATCGCAACATATCTGTAAGAACTGAATAAATGCAACATCATCCCTTTCTCCTTTATACTACATTCTTCCTTTACCATTCAATAACTAGCTGAACCACTTAACTCAGACTTAATACCATATCACACCTTATTCTTCCCTCTAGGGGAGTACTAAGATTTTATACTATGACGATCTACGTATAGTTTTTTTACCTCTTCATCTTCCGCGTATTTTATAATTAACAATGAACCTTAATCGCCTTATGGTAACCTTCTGTACTAGGAATAAATAAATTTCTTACGCACGAAGGTGACACCTACTGTATCTGGCACACTTAGTCCCTTAAGATTAACTCTGTTCAAAGTGCTTGCTTTAGGTAAGCAATTTTGTAAAAGGCCTTTAAAGGGTATTAGTTTGTTCCCTATTCTATTATTATTGGAGCACAATCTTTGTAATTCTCACGATGTCGACCATTATGAAATCCTCCAGTCCCAAATTCATGTTCAGTTTTATCTTTTTAACCAGCCCATACTGATTTTTGTTACTCCGGGGTCTAACTTTTCCTTTGGACCTGTTCAATTATTGCCTCAAGGCTTGTCACCTCTTGTATTTTCCTTCACTTCACTATAAACGCTGTCATCGTGTCATATTATGATTTACTGTTATCACCCATATATCACATATTACTCATGATGTTTCATTTACTTTCTTCTTATTTTTCGACTAATACTTCTATCTATCACTTTATTCTGAAAACTTCAATCCTTTCACTTTTAGCTCCTTTTGATTCATCTCACTGGCTCTTCGGGATAACTAATATTCTCTTTGTTTCTTTCTTTCTCTGTCTTTCTCTCTCTCTCTCTCTATCTCTCTCTAGGGAGGGATTCATACTAAGGTAATTATATAATCCATTTAGGATTCCGCTGCGTATCTTCTGAAATTGCAGAATATTCTAGTATTCATATCTGATTGCACTATTCTAAAGATCACCATCTGGGTGCCTGACAAGGAGATCTATTACAACCTTTGTTGTACTCTTCGAAAATGTTAGCTAATGATAACAATCCATCCACAATTGTTTTTTAATCTAACCTCAGCTTGATCCTGATATTACATCATTCTCTTAAACAATATTTATCAGTTCCCATAGGAAATAATTAAGGTGGGTATGGTCAATTGTATTAATCTTTGTTACTGTTGAAAGTAACTCAGAATGCTTATATATTTCAATACCTGAATTGTAAATACTGATAATCTTCACTGTCTTGGTACTTCGTTCTTCTCTTTTTTTTCTCATGTTATTTCTTTCACTAATTGAAACTTATATCCACCTCCTAATTCTCTCGTGGCTCTTTACCATATGGGTGGATAGATATTCATGCCTTGGGGCTCCTTATCAAGAGGCTCACATATATTAATGTACAAATGATTTGCTAAAGACCTAACATTTACGCATCATAAGCATGATACAAAATAGAGTTCCTCTGATAAAATCTTCCATGTCCACATTCAATCTCTTACCAACTGTCTTTTTAATATAGGCATCATCGTATCATGAATAAGATAAAGTTGAAGAAATTGAGTTCTTATAACTGAGCTCTGCCACACGATCTAGAGTAAGAAGAAAGAGTAATAGTCCTAAATGCCCTATAGCCTCCTACTTATAAGTGTGGTGCACTACACACCCATAAACAAGACTCTACTAGACATGGCATGTAGACTCCCTAGGACAGAATTGCTCTGATACCACATTTTTCACGACCCAAACCAAAAGGCCGCGACGGGCACCCGGTACCTTACTCGATCGAGTACCAATGTAACATATCTTTCTTATCATACTATAGTGGGTAAGTGAGCCTGAAACCCATCATTATATGCAAATTTATACATGTGATATACGGGCCTGCAAGGCTGACATGACCATTTGTAAACTCAAAACATAGGACAACAAGGCCATAAGTGTATCCATAAACCTTACATCTGTCTACAAGCGTCTAAGAGTACATAAAATTATAAAGGTCGGGACAGGGCCCTGCCATACCAATCAATACATATCAAGAGCATACTGATCAAATAGGCAACCCCGGAGCAAGTGGAGTGCACCAATACCTTTCGGTGAGCTGATAGCCTACTTAGAGAAATGCCAACCTGTCTATCGATACCTGCGGGCATGAACCACAGCATCCCCAAGGAAAAGGGACGTTAGTATGAATAAAGTACTGAGTATGTAAGGCGTGAAAGCATAAAAAAAAAGCCGTAATGTAAAGAGAGATAGATGAGATACAACCCGTAACATCTGAGTTCCTCTAGGGGCTATTGATATGAAATACATAATACAAATATATACATATACTTTTAAAAAATTTGCCTATGTGCGCATCATCATCATATCGTACCCGGCCTCATAGAGGACTCGGTAAAATCGTACCCGGCCATCATAAGGCTCGGTAGAATTATACCCAGCCACATAGAGCTTGGTAAAACCCAAATGAATAGTGGTTGCACAGTAGGTGCCGTACCCGGCCGACAATTGCGCGGCTCGGTAGAGTAAAATAGATACATATATGTAATGCATGCTCGACTCATAGAATCACCTTCTAAACCTTTTGTAGTGTCGTAAGAACCTTATGGGCATCTTTACCCTCAATATGAACCTTACTAAGATTAAAGGATCATACACATTTGCTTAGAATAATTTTATATGGAAAGAACAACATGGACAACCTTATTTGCTAGGAGTAGATCCGTTATGAAGTAGCGTATTCATTTCTCTTTAGATCATGCCAAAAGAAATGAAGAAATGCCTTAACATACCTTAATCATGTTGAGTCCTTAATTCCTTTCAAGCGACTCTTCAAACAAGTCAACTCGATCTATCATAGCATTGGGAGATTCAAAGTCAATGTTGAGCAAAGGCCAAGTCAATAACTTAAGATAGTAGCTCATTTTACTTAAATTTGGGCAGCATCTCCTTTGTAACAAGGGCCTCCACCAATACCATATACCAACAACAACAACCAGAGAAATCCATCAACATATAAAATTCAATAACAAGACACCACATAACAACAATAAGTCGCAACTACTTCACGACGAGCGGCAAGCTCCAATTGGAATCCGTATAACCCATCTACCCCTTATATACTTCATACATTAAGTTACAAGTAGCACTAACATGACAATGAAGTCATTCATCAATGATTCCGTCCTCATTACATATATTCATAACAAAGGAGACAACCCACAACTCTAATTATCTACGATTATTAACTTTATTCACTAGTTCATGTCTTCTGCATCCATTTACCTTAATCAAAATCAATATAACCTTAGGAAAATGCAAGAACACAACATACCTACCTCCTACAGTAACCTCAAGGTCAAATCCAAGTTATATTCAGCTTACAATAACCATCAATGGCAATACAACACCATAGAAGTGACTTAAGCTAATCCAACTATTATCTTATAGTTTATCATCCTAACAACTAAACCAACAGACAAAAAAGCTTATGTAGAATTAGTAGGCTGTTATGCTCACCTTAGACTGCAGAAAAACTGGGAATTTCATCCAAAGACAGCCCACAACGACCCTTAATGACAACACAACCTCAAAGAGGTGTTGTTCTTCACTAGGACTAGGTTTGATGTTGAAATATGGTGTAATCACTTTGGAATCACTTCAAACCCTTGTGGAATATTTTTAGAAGGGTTAGTAGAAGTTTGGAGACGAGGTCGAGTTGAAAAATGAGCAAAAATAGGAAGTATCTCAACCACCGCCTAATTGGGCCCCGTTGGGAGCTGCTTGTGCTGTCTCGCAAATACTCAAATATCTCTCTACTCCGATGTCGTATGGATGAAAGGTTTAATGTGTTATAACTAGACTCGTATATATTCAATTTGGCATGTATCTCATCCCTCTATTCCAAGTGTATTTGGAGAAAAGTTCATCTACATTTGACCTAAAGTTCAGAAAATTTATGAATGTAACTTGTGATGACCTTTGCTAACTCTTGTTCCACAACTTTCTTGCCTTCAAATTATAGAAAATGAATATCATACAACTAAAATATATCATAGAATAACCTCCTTATCATGTTAAGAACCCAAGTCTCATCCTAAAGTACATGCTATAACATTAAAAATTTGTCGACTTTCAACGAAACTTAATTTATTCTGTTCGTTTAGCGTCTAAGATTTCTAACCCTTTTTGTACTTGTTATTCATGACCTTAAATATTTATAACCTCTAACATAACATGATTAACTTACTATATTTTCTACCAATAGAATCTTATTTCTGAGCTTACATCAATTGACTTACAACGTACTCTCACATACGAAAAAATGGGGTGTAACATATACCGTTAGGGTGTGTAAAAAGGAGGTGTGACAGCAATAGCGACTCTGCTGGGGATAAGAAGCCAGAACATTCGGTTCAGGGTTTAAGAATTTGAGCTTTTTAATGCATTTTTATCTGGCTTTATTGTTGATATTACTGTATTTTGTGGACTTAATGTGCTAATTGTCATTTACCGCTTTGAAATTACTTGGACTACATTTAAATGTCTTCTTATGCCTCCTATCTGAGTCTTCTAAAAATGGTGCTCACGTTCGCGTGTCTCACTTTTCTATTAGAGTTCTCCCAAATAGAATGGGGCTGGGCAAGCAATAAGTCTGGGCAGACTTTCGTGCCCCCGGTATGTTTTCCCCTCCTCAACCTCAGTTGTCCGCTCGGGTAACCCAAGAATAGACCAAAAAACCTAGGTTTTAAACTTAGTATAACGCAATCTCATGCCGGATCCCTAGTAGCAACGATAATTTGCATCACATGCATTTGAACTTGGGACTTAAAATAGGGGTTGGGTCCGTCTAGGACATGAATATAAAAAAAAAGACCATCTTGATGCATCCTACGTGCTATGTAGATATTTATTTATTTTGGCTTGCATGTTGACCTGTTAGGAAAAGAAAATAAAGAGAAAAACCAAGTGTGAGATAGGATAGAGAATTTTCCTAGTTTCTAAAAATTTCGGTATTTGAAAATATCGTGAAACTCTGCCGAACTTTTGAAAGAAAAGAGAAAAGAGGAAAATGTATTTCAAAAGAGTGAGTCAAATATCATATTTTTATGTCAAAACGTACCGAACTACGCAGGTCTGATTCTCACTGAATGTGGGATACGTTGGCAACCCACATAAGGTTCAGCCTCATTTTTTACAAATAATAAAATAAAGGGTGTTTCAGGGCTTTGGTCAAAATAATAAGCCGACGCATCTTCGGTTGTATATTAAGTCGTTTCTTACCAGAATAGCCTTAGATTACATTTCAATTATCGAAAGGCTATTTTCGAGAGAAACAAGGAAGTCAATTTAAAAGGTGTCTTTTTCAACTAAGTACTAACCCCCCCGGCCTCAAAATTTTTTTGGAATTGTGAAGGGGCGTGTTTGCCAAAACGATCATTTTTGCTAAAGTAGCAATAAAGGGGTCTTTTGTCCGTTGATTTCATTTCGAAAAACCTGTTTTGTAAAAGAGTCCAAAACAGTGAACCATAACCTTAACCCTCTGCAGTTACAAATGGATACCGTCCAAGACTTATCACCATCTATCATAGAACAGGCTCAGTTGCAGCTACGTAGGTGGAAGGATGATTTAGATTAAGATGTCCGAGATTGGGTGAAAGAACATTTGGGTTCGTTGATAAACATCATGCATATCAAACCCTGAGAGGATTTAATTAAAGTGTTGGTAACCTTTTGGGATCCTGTCCACAATATGTTCTGTTCTTTTTCGGATTTTGAGCTCACCCCCACTCTGGAAGAAATGGCTGGGTCAATTGATTTTTGCCAAGATTTAGGAAACCAACAACTCATATTTCCCAGGGCGTGTTCCCTCGGTACACAAGTTCTTCGATCTTCTGAATATTAACAAACAAAAAATTAAGGCCCACGTGAGCAAAGGGTATTGTTCTTTCTACTTCCTGTATTTCAAGTTTGGGCACTCAGCCGGGTTTGAAACACATGAAAAGGGGTTGAATAACAAACAAGACATGAGCATATGGAAAATTCATTGTTGGTTTGCTTCCATCGTGGCGTTTCTAGGGGTCATGGTCTTTCCAAATGTGAAGGGCTCATTAGACAATTGCATGGCCAGAATCGCACAGATACTTATCACCAAAAGAGCACACACTTGTCCTATTAGGGCTGGCGGACATTTACCAGGCGTTAACCTTTTGCAAATATGGGGCTCAATTATTCGAGGGTTGCAATGTTCTTCTTCAGATGCTGATGGTCGAACACCTTTGTCATCATCCTAAGTTCATGAGACATACTCTAGACGGGAACAATTTAATAAAAAATATAAGGAAAGGATGTAAGACTACAAACCGCCAAAAAGGGTTGAAACTTGGATTTCCCATTTGAGAAAACTGAGAGCAAATCAAATCGAATGGACCATAGGATGGCTGCCAGTAAAGAAGTCATATACATGATCGCTTCAAAGGGCTACTTGATGATGATGGGAGTAAGAAGTACAATTATATGCACCACAAATAGTTCTGAGACAACTAGAAAGATATCAGGTGATACCCAAAGATGCCGATCTAAGTACCCAATTCATTAAATTACACCCAGAAGCAATGCTACCCCAGGTTTTAGTTCAAAGGGACTGGAATGGTTTTCGATATCTAAAAAGTGACACCCAGGTACCAGATGCAGCTAAGGGAAAAGTTGATCCCAATTATGCTACTTGGTTTGAAAGAAGTTTTTATGTAAACAATGAGCTGGAGCCCCAGAGGCCTGCCAAAAGGCCTCATGTTCAAGCCTTTGATGACAAAATTCTGAAAAGATTAGCATGGGGGAAAAGGAAAATAAATATCAAGCCAGTATTCACGCTTTGCGTGAAGAGTTGAGAAATATCATCTTCAACAATGATCTATAGACACGAGAGGTTGGGGGTGAGAGGAAAAAGCTAGTTCAAGAAAATAAAGCTCTCAGAGCCCAGGTTCGATAGATGAGAATAGCAGCCGAGAATCCGGGCAGAAGTAGGAAAGACGAAAGGCTCATTTACAACCTTACCCAAAAGGTACATGACATTGAAGATGATCTGCAGAAAACTGAGTCTGAGCTAGCAAAAGTACAGAGAAAGTTGGTTATAAATGTAGAGGGGCGAGTAGATTTCGTTCAACAGATGAAAGAAGGATATGAAAGAGGGGTCACATGTTGGGAAAAGGAGATTAGCAACCTCCAAAGTAAAATGGCTAAACAAGCCAAGAATTTCAAAGCTGAGAGAGAACATTGGTACGCTTTGATGGCAAAGTTAGAAGGAGACCTATAACACTTGCAAGAGCAGAATCATACAGCCACCCAGGTTTTAGAGGCTAGATCCCACTAGATTAGGAATTTGTTGCAAGAAAAGGGCATTATAAGTGGTCAAAAGGATCGTCGACTATATAATGATGAAATACAATGTGTGTGAGGACATGACAATATCCATGTCCTTCGCCACTGTAATGATCTTCATTTGACAAATAATGGAGGATCTCTATCGGCTCCAAAATGTCATGGCGCATAGGCCCGCTGCAAGACCAGTTGGAGTTCCTAGGACAAGGTTGGGGGCATTGATGTACTCTTGATCGTATTTTCTTTTTCGAGTATATATTTTCATTTTTAAATTATGTTTCAAGTCTGTCTGATGTTTTAAATTCCTAGAAAAGTATGTCTTCAGTCTGTTTAATGTTTTAAAGTCCTAGAAAACGTATGTTTCGAGTGTTTTGTAATTCAGTAGAGTAGAGGTTTTACTAATGAAAATTCTAAAAACCACAAAAATTGTTTCTTTATTTTTTGCATTTACTTCTTGAACTACGTAATGGTCTGATCTGCGCGGTGTTGTGATATGTAGGCAATCCTCATCGGATCCGGTCATAATTTTGAAAAATAACTCAAATAAAAGAGGACTACAGAAGGAAAGAACCGAAAGAAAAAAAAAAAAGAGATAAAATAGAAAGCTAAAGAAAAACCAAAAGAAAAAAGTGAAAGAAGATAGAGGAAATAAAGATGTGTCGATCACTCAGGGGTAGAAGGGTATGATAAAGATGACTTTTGGACCCTGAAAAGGGTTGTAGAAAATCTAATAGAGTAAAAAAGAATAGTGCTAAATGACGAAGATGTTCCTAATGTAACCAACAATCTGTTACCGGCTTACTATAACGGGCAATTTATTGGAATGATCTATGAAAATAAGGAGTTTGACCCAACTCTAAAAGACATCATCGCCATAGTTGATGTGGAAAAGTAGCCAAAGGTTGTCGGAGAACACGAGAAGAGGGAAAAGAGGAGTAAAGCTACCCCTTAGAATACAAGAAAAGACAGTGAAAGCCAAAACTGGGGCAACGCCCTCAAGTGATGTCGTTCTCTATGTTCCCCGAGGCCATAAGAAAGAATAGATGTGAGTAATCTCTCCTAGAAGGTTTGGCTAAATAAGGGATCTCAAATGTATGTCTTCATAGGGACCTACGTGGTGCGGGGGCTAGCAATTACATCAAGGCTAAATGAGCCTGTGTTTATTAGCCGCGCACCACAAAGGCCAATGATAGATCCCACTGCCGTTCCATGGAACTACAACAGAGCGATAGTAACTTACAAAGGTAAAGAGATCTCCGGAGAAGTTAAGGAAAATAACCCGGCTGAGAAGTACCTCAATTTGGAGGAAGTGAATAATGCCACAAACAAGCATTTCCCATCCTAGAAGCCAATAAGTGCTGAAGAAGCAGAAGATTTATTCTGGAAGATGAAAATGGTGGATTACAAGATAATGGACCAACTTCAGAAATCTCCTGCTTAAGTCTCTTAGTTGTCATTGCGTATGAATTCAACAAAATATCAAAAAGTGTTGATCAAAAATCTCAATAAGGCATACGTGCCCAATGAAACCACTGTGGAACAGCAAGAGAGGACGGTGAAAAGGTTTTTTTTTTGCAGCCAATAAAATCTCTTTTAGCAAGAATGATTTTCCTCTAGAAGAGGCCACCCACAACAAAGCCCTTCATAATGATTAAATGCGAGGGGTATTATGTGAAAAGGGTCATGCTAGATGGTGGTTCTAGGGTATATATTTGCCCTCTCTCAACTTTGCAATGCATGGAAATTGGTACTAAGAGAATCAGGACCAACAACGTCTGTATACGTGCCGTTGATGACATCAAGAGAGATACAATAGGCGAGATTGACTTAATTTTTACTATATGGCCGATGTATTTCTAGGTGACCTTTCAGGTTTTGGACATGGATACTTCCTATCATTTTCTCTTGGGAAGACCTTGGATTCATGTTGTAGGGGTTGTGCCTTCTGCTCTTCACTGGATTGTGAAATTCAAACATGAAGATCAGGAGATTGTAGTTCACGGGGAAGATGAGCAGTCGATCTTTCGGAACCTGTCAGTCCCCTGTCTTGAAGCTAGAGAAGGAAGTGAACATATAGTCTATCAAGCTTTTGAGGTCGTGGCCACGGACCAATGTGGAGAAGGAAACTTGTGTCCTCAACCCTTCCTCTCAAAGGCATAAATTATGGTTGCAAAAGAAACAATCAGAAATGGATACAAACCTGAGAATGGGCTTGGGACTTTAGTGCAAGGAATTACTGAACCTATCACCCTTGTTTCTAGTGAGAAGTTCTTTGGGGTAGGTTTCTAACCCACGCTAGCTGATGGAAAAAGGGCAGATGAAAGAAAGAACGATGGTTGGGTCTTGCCTCAATCGATTTTGGCATATTTATAGAACATTTCTCAGGCCTAAATATAGTAAGGAGGAGGAAGGTGAGGCCTTCACGGCTGAGGAAATTGAAGAAATCTGTGGGGCTATGAGGCAGATGCTGTATGAAACCTACATGGTCCTACCGGGGGAAGGCTCAAGAACCGCTGAGGTGTTATACATGGGATCCCATGCCATTCTGCAAAGTTGGAAGCCTACTCCATTCCTAATCAGGTAGGAGTCCTGGTAGTCCAGTCCTGCCATTTTTTCTGCATCACAAATTACTCCAGTGTGTAACTCGGAAGTTTTCTTTAGTTTCGGGTACTTAATTTCCAATGTAAACCCTGTTATCTTCAAATTCAATCAAATGAAATCAATATTTCCTCATTCATCTCTCTTTATTCTTTCTGATTTTTGTTATTTTTGTCTTTCATATCTTCTTTTAGTTCTAATAATGCGACATTAACTAAAATGACATGCTTGTGGACTTCATGCCCAAATCCAAACACACTGTCTAATTGTGAAATAATGAATCAAGAACCGTAATATGATAAAGAAGAGGATTTTAGGGAAATAAATCGAGAATTGGAACAATTTGAGAATAAACCTAAGTCGAACTTAAATCAAACCGAGCCAGTTAATTTGGGTAATTCTGAAGAGGTCCAAGAAACCATGATAAACATTTACACGGATGAAAGAACCATGGATGTATTGACCAACTTTTGTTCAAATTTAAAGATGTGTTTGCTTAGTCCTATGATGACATGGTGGGATTAAGTGTCAGTTTGGTGGTCCACAAATTGCCATCTTACCCCGATTATCCCCCTTTCCGGCAAACATAAAGGAAGTTCAAAACTGATACCAATGACAAGATTAAAGAAGTGGGCACGAAAAAGTTGAAGGCGGGGGTGATCCGGGTAATCCAATACATTACATGGCTGGCTAATGTGGCTCCTTTACCAAAGAATGATGGGGAAACTCATGTGTGCATTGACTATCGATATTCAAACAAAGCAAGTCCTAAAGACAACCTCTCTTTGCCATACATCCACATCCTCATTGAGCGCTATGCCAAACATAAGGTACAGTCTTTCGTGGATTGTTATGACGGGTATTATCACATTTAATGGGTGAAGAAGATGCAAAAAACACAACATTTACAACACCTTGGGGCACCTATTGCAATAGGGCCATGCCGTTTGGTCTGAAAAATGCCGGGGCAACTTTCATGACACCATGACTGCCATTTTCCATGGTATAATACACCAAGAAATTAAGGTGTATGTGGACGATATAATCATCAAATCCAGAACCCAGTACAACCATGTTCGGGACCTGAGAAAGTTCTTTGAGCTTCTTTGTGTGTATGATTTGAAGCTAAATCCATCTAAATGTGCATTTGGGTTTTCGTCTGGAAAACTTTTGAGATATATAGTCAGTCGGAGGGGCATCGAGCTAGACCCAACAAAGATAAAGTCTATTCAGGATTTGCCTCCTCCAAGAACCAAGAAAGAGTTTATGAGCCTGCTGGTAAGGTTGAACTACATTAGTCGATTCATTTCTCAGTTGACTTGCACGTGTGAACCCATCTACAAGCTGCTAAAGAAAGATGCAGTAATTAAATGGACGGATGAGTTTCAAGAAACCTTCGACAAAATCTAAAAATTATCTATCAAAACTGCCAGTCTTGGTCCTGCATGAACTGGGGAGGCCTCTATTTTTGTATATGACAGTTTTGGAAAACTCTTTCAGCTGTGTCCTTAGGCAACATGACGTGACCGGGAAAAAGGAGCAAGCAGTCTACCATATGAGCAAGAAGTTTACCAGTTATGAATCTAAGTACACTTTGTTGGAAAGAACTTGCTGCGCTTTGGGTCGCTTAGAAGCTGAGGGATTACTTGATAGCCTACAACACTTACCATATAACTAGGTTGGACCCTCTAAAGTACATATTCTAGAAGTTGATACCTACAGGGAGGTTAGCAAAATGATCTTTCTCACTAAAATTGACATAGTCTATGTCATCCTTATGACAATGAAAGCCAGTGGAGACCAAAGAGGACCATTAGACAACACACGAGTGGTTTTTTCTTGAGCGCTGATATCTTGTACAAAAGAACTCCGGATCTCAACTTGTTAAGGTATGTTGACACTGAAGAGGATGGAAGAATCATGTATGAAGTGCACGTAGGAGTGTGTGGACCCCACATGAATGAGTATGTTTTGGCAAAGAAAATCCTCCGAGCAGGTTATTATTGGTTGACTATGGAAAAAGACTACTTCAGTTTTGTCCGAAAATGTCATCAATGTCAGGTGCACAGTAATTTGATTCATGCACCGACTGCATAACTACATCCCATGTCAGCGCCTTGGCCATTTGTTGCCTGAGGCATGGGCGTTATTGGGCTGATTGTGCCGAAAGCTTCAAATAGGCATAAATTCATCTTGGTCGCTATTGAATACTTCACAAAGTGGGTTGAAGAAATTACCATCAAATTTGTCACAAAGAAAGGTGTGGTAGACTTCGTGAATTTCAATCTCATCTGCTATTTTTGTATCCCTGTGACTATCATTACGGATAATGCTACAAATTTAAATAGTTATTTCATGAGGGAGATATGTCAACAATTCAAGATAACACATTAGAACTCTACTCCTTATCGTCCTAAAGCCGATAGAATCGTCGAAGCAGCAAAAAAGAACATCAAAAAGATTTTGAGATAGATGATTCAAAGTTCCAGGCAGTATAATGAAAAGTTACTGTTTGCATTGTTAGGGTATCGCACTATTTTGCACACATCGGTCGGAGCAACCCTATACTTTTTGGAATATGGCATTGAAGCCGTAATACCAGCATAAGTTGAAATCCCTTCTCTTTGGATCATTGTTGAAGCTAAAATTGAGGACAGTGAGTGGGTCAAAACCCGTCTTTAAAATCTAACCTTAATGGATGAAAAGCGAATGGCCGCAGTCTGCCACAGACAGTTGTATCAACAAAGAATAGCCCGTGCCTACAACAAAAAAGTACGACCTAGAAACATTGACGTGGGGGAACTCGTTTTAAGGTGTATTATCCCCCATCATCAAGAAGAAAAAGGAAAATTAGCTCCTTACTGGAAAGGCCCATACATTATTAGAAAATTGTTGCTAAGAGAGGCGTTACATCTTGGAGACATTGAAGGAAATAACCCTGAAATAGCTGCAAATGTAGATGCAATCAAAAGGTACTATGTCTAATCCTTCTGCATTAATAACATTATCCAATTGGGATGATGAAGGTCTTCATTCTCGCTACCCCAAATACTTCAATCCTTTGCTAACCCTTTGAGCTGGTTACCTTCCTTTCAATTCGCTATTTGGAACTTAAAGATGTTTGAAGAAAAAAGTAAAAAGAAAAAAGTAAAAAAAAAAAAAGAGAAAAAGGAAAAATAACAAAAAAACAATACAAAACAAAATGTTTTCCTGAACTACGTTCGACTTGATTCAGAAAGGATACATAGGAATCCTCTCTCTGGTGTTCAGTCACACAAAAAATAATCAAATTTCCCCCAAAAAGTAAAAGTGGGGCAGATGTTATAATTGTTCAGTGATGATACCACCTGAACGGTTCCAAAGTTGTAATTTGATCAAAATTCTTTTACCGAATCCTATTCAAGTCCTTCCGATCAATTGTTAAAAGATGTTCAAAAATGGAGAACGCAATTGTTTGGATTCGAGGATGAGATAAATAAAATTAGAGACCTTATTGGTGAAAACCTACAGGTACCGTAAGGCGATGGTGAGCAAAGAAACTAAAAAAATGAGAGAGTCTTGTTAGTGAAAACTCATAAAAAAACACCATAAAGCACCAACGAGAAGAGAAATAAGAGAGGTCGATTGGCGAAAACCCGTAAAAGGCGCGGTTGATCTAAAAGAAAAAACCCCTCAACACCATTAGTATCAAAAGAGTCCTGGCAAGGTATCTCGATTTTAAAACATGGGTCGTGATTGGTTTATGAGAAGTTGGTGATGTTCCATACATAAATACCACACAAGAGGGGGGGGGGGGGTGATTTGTGTGGTGCCTAATTTTCACACTAGAAGAACCTGGTTTTTCTAGGTGTACTACTATAACTGGTTGTGGAATTAAGAGTGCATATCATAAAGAACACATGAATTAATATGTGGAAAATACCTAGATCTATGGTGAAAAAACCACGATCTACTTCTCAGTAGGATTTTCCAAAGCATCCAGTAAACTCAATGAGCCAAAAAAGCATTTAGAAGAATCTTGCAAACCTAAGGATTAACTCTCCCAGTGTGTCATACAGCCTCAACTGCTGCGACACTTTCAAGTTGACTCTAAACTGAATACTCAATTAACCCAATACAATCTGCTTCTCTGAAAGCTAGAAAGGTACAATTTTAAATCACCTACTACAATAGAACTAGAATAAGAAAAACACAATGGAGCTGGTTCTTCAATCTCGTTCAAGTAGTTGCAGGCGTGCACACTTAATCTCACATAAATTTCTTGCAAAATAGTCTTCCTCTTTTTCTCTCAATTTAGCTCTAACTTCTTTGTATATGTGCGTGCCTGTACAAGAGAACAATATTACTTTTATAGAGTTAGTAATCAGAGTTCGACACAAACTCGAATTGCTGATCCTTCATCAAGTTCGAGTCATAAAACGATTCAAACTCCAATTCCTTATCCCGGATCTGGACATAGTTCTCTTCATATAAGGAGACCTCTTATCCTTATCTCCTATGAAATCTTTTCTATCAGTTCAGAGGGTATTTAGAAGATATGGCTGGTTGTTCCCATCCTTCACTTGCATCTCATGTGCATAGGCAGCAACACCCGTGTCTCTTAAGATGGACGTGGTCCTTCACTGTGGTCATTTGTCATTCTTCAAAACTTCAACTGAACTTGGGCCATAAAATTCCCCCTTTTTGATGATGACAAACTTTGTGCATTTACTACTCAGAGAACCTGTGCAACTTAGCTTAATTTTCATATGGTCACACACTTCTGGCTAACTTATCATTAAGGACCAAGTTAAATCTGGTTATAAATATTATTTTTATATCAGAATACAAAAACTAACTAAAGCACAATCTTCTTCCCCCTTTTGGCATCATCGAAAAGTTGCATATTATATGACATCCAGATTTTAATTATTAGTCATGGCCACTGGGGCAACTGCAAGTGAAAATACGTTTCGAATCACCAACAACCAACGAGATAAACAGTGTAACTATTAGGATCAGAAGGTGCATAAAACAAGAGAAACAAAGCACATTGTCATTGATTTGGAGATGTTTCTACAATACAAACGACAAAAAGAAAATTAACATCCAACCATGAGCAAAAGCATAATTAAAAAATCCCGAATCTGGGTCACGGAAGGGGTAGGTTAAACTGGCTTTAGCGCTTGGAGGTACGAGAGGGATGAGTTTGGAGAAGGTTGAACATATCTTGAAGCATTCCATCACTCTTCTCACTTTCCTTTTCTAGTTCAGCTCTAAGTCCATCTCGTTCAGCTTCTAATTCCACAACACGAGCCTTCAGCCTGTCAATCTCAGCATCTTTTGTTCCACACTCTTGGACCAAAGCATTGACCTTGCTATTTACATGAGTCTTTTGAGATGAACCTCGTTCAACTGGGTTGGCATTCACTGGATAGGCGCAGGCCATGAGAGTCTTTACGCCAAAGTGCTCTTTGCTAGATGCCATCTCCCACTTTCAATGGTACATGTAACTTTTCCAGAACAAGAGTCAATATGAACCCATAGGGTGTGGAATGAGCATTAGAGTTGTTGATGACTTTGTCCAGTAGTTTTACAATGAACACAGACCATTTAATATACATTCTTCTCACATGACGCTCTAGAAGAATCAGGTCCATGTAGTTGGCTGTGTGCCTTCTCTCTTTTCTGGGCATCAAACATTTGTTTACAAACTCAAAAAACACCATGTGCTCAGCCCTCATTTCATTTTTCTTAACAAATCGGGCTTCAGTCACTTCTTCAAGAGTTGCAGAATCACAAAAAATTCTGGTGATTTTGACCGCTTTAGGAAGAGAGTTCTGGCAAGGACACCTTTTCCTTATATAATCATCATATCCTGTACAGGGAATTTCCAGAATCTCACCAAATTTAGGAGCATCAAACTGTACCTTGACTCCTATCACCTGACGAGCAACAACCCAATTTACCACTATGGCATTTGCCATAAACTCCATCAACTCTTTTCTTGCCAGTTTTCCATCTAGTTTCCTTCAACCCTTGTGCATTCAAAGCATCAACCAATCCTTTCATACTAGCTCCTCCAGGTCTTTCAAAATACTCCCTTTCAAGATCTTTCTACTGCCAAAGATGACAAATCTATCTTGTTCCTTTTCAGATTCCTCCTCCTTTTCTTCTCCACTCCATTCTTCCTCTTTTTATTCAGTAATCTTCTTTTAGTTTCTTTTCCCAGCTGACCTAGTTCTTTTATCTAACGAGGACTCATCAGATATGGGTTCAGAGGAAGTCTTTTTGGTCAAAGTCTTGGAACCTTTTGGTTTAGGTGATTGTACCTTTTAAGTTGTTTATCTTTCTTGATAGACCAGGTCCATCTCCTCTTCTTCTTCCTCTTCTACCTCGCTACTCTCCACAACTTTCGCCTTACCTTTTTCTCTCTTTTTCCTCCTGCTTTCCTTCAGTGCTTTATACAATTTTTCCTCACTTTGTTTGACCCCGTTTCTAGTTGCTCTTGAGGGGACAATAGACTTAGGGGTTGATGTCTTGGTTTCATTGGTTGGCTTGGAAGCAGTTGGAGCTTTTAACGAAGAAGCCTTGCACTTCTTTAGATCATAACTGGCTCCAATTTTTGTTAGAAGATCAGCTAAGGTTTCCTCACCAGATGAACCACTTCTAACTTGTTGTTTACTTAGATGAACAAGACTTTCAACAACATCCCCAGAGTTATTTCCCCCTGACTTGTTGCCACTTCCCTCAATATTTCCACAAATCGCCAGGATCTCATCTTTCTTTTTCCTTCCTCTTCTACTAGATTCATCCCCCTTCATATCTCTTAAAGGACCCACTAAGACAAACCTACTCTCCATATTATCGATTGTATCAGAAGAACCATCGTTTGTATTTCACTTTCCTAGGGTTTTCTTGATTTTTATCTGCATTAGAAGACCCCATGTTCTTCTCCGTCACTTGCAGAATCGAAGTTGTAAGACTCAAAAATTGAGCAAGATGATTCCCTTTTAGAGACCTTCCCCTTTGACTGGCTCTCAATTTTTCGTTTACGGCTGTTCTCAGAGCCCCTGTTGCTACAGTTTTTCTCGCCAGCATCTTTTGCCGGCAGAATCTGGGTTTAGGGTTATCGCTAGGGGTGCGGAGGAAGACATATTGGTAGGTTCCAGTAATGGTGTCCCTGGATTTTCTTGAGGGGTAGTCATGGAGAAGGATTTCTGGATATTTTTGGGATTTTTGGTGATTTAGGATGATCAGAACTCGAAGATGGGTATTGATCAAATTAGGAGTGTAGTGTTTTAAAAGGCGTGATTAGTAACTGCAGCCTTTTGTAGTGGTAAATTAGGAGTTCACTCTAATTAACGCGTTGGTTTAATTTGCACTGGATCTTAGGAAAAGTTCCCGTTATTCTTTAGAGTTCTAGGAGAGGAAGACTGTTCTATAGCTTGGCGGTTATAATTTGGGAGCTTGGTTAGAATGGAACTTCTGGTCATAATTGGGATATTAAATTTTCTAATTGTGCAAAGTATAGAAACAGACCTGACCTTTTCTCATGAGCATAGACTTGATGAACCAAGTTCTTCAAATAGAACTTCTCTTGATTATTCCTCATGTATCAAAATAGAAAACAACTTTGTAAGAGATCAATGAATTAAAAGAAATATGTCACATGAGTATACTGATTAGAGTATGAGACTGAGTAAGAATCAGTCTAGATATTCACATAAAATTAGAACTTCAAACCAAACAAAATAAAAATATATTTTTTTCATTGCATTCTGAACTGGACCTGATAAGGTGATCTTAATCATCCCTAATTCTAACCTGTTCTTTCAAAGTTTTCTCTACTTAGTGCTTTAGTGAAGATGTCAGCTATTTGTCTATCAAAAGCACAAAATTCCAAGGAGATTAACCCATTCTCATAGTTATCTCTCAAGAAGTAGTATCTAACATCTATGTGCTTTGTTCTTTTATGATGAATAGGGTTCTTTGTCATAGTTATAGCACTAGTGTTATAACTAAAAATAGGAATACATCCCACTTCAATTCCACAGTCTACCAATTGTTGTTTGATCAATAGCAATTGAGCACAACAAGAAGCAACTGTAACATAATAAGCTTCAACAGTGGATAGGACTATTGATTTTTTATTTTTGGTAGCCCACGACACTAGACATAACCCTAGGAAATGTTCCATACCTGAAGTACTCTTCTTGTCCACCAAGTAACCTGCATTATCAGCATAAGCGAATCCCACTAGGTCAAACTTACTACCTTTGGGATACCAAAGACACAAATTAGTGGTGCCTTTGAGATATCTCAAAATCCTCTTGACAGCTGTCAAATGTGACTCCTTTGGACTTCCCTGGAAAAGAACACAAAGCCCTACGCTGAAGACAATATCAGGTCAGCTAGCAGTATGATACAAGAATTAACCAATCATACCCCTATACAACTTTGGATAACCTGATGAACCAGGTTCATCAATATATAATTTAGTGGCAGTTGCAATAGGTGTATCTATTTCTTTAGCATCCTCCATTTTAAACCTTTTGATTTGTTCTCTTGTGTACTTCTGTTGGTGGATCATGGTCCCATGTGGACGTTGTATAATGTGCAGGCCTAGGAAGAAGTATAACTCACCCATCATACTCATTTCAAACTCACTCCCCATTAGTTTTGTAAAGTCCTTACTCAGCTTTTCAGTAGTAGCCCCAAATATTATGTCATCAACATATATTTGAACAACAGGAAGGTCTTTACCTTTTTAGGAACAAGGTTCTGTCAATTTTACCTCTTTTGTACCCAGCTGCAGAAGGAATTTTGATAGTCGCTCATACCATGCTCTTGGGGCCTGTTTGAGCCCATATAGAGCCTTGACCATCTTGTACACATGCTCAGGACGGTCCTTTCTTTCAAATCCTGGAGGTTGTTTTACAAACACTTCTTCCTTGAGGTACCCATTTAGGAAGGCACTATTAACAGAGTGAACTCCATATATGCTGCGAAGGAAATAAGGAGTCGGATTGCTTATAATGTAGCAACTTGAGCAAACGTCCATCATAGTCAATGCCTTTCTCTTGATTGAAGCCTTGAACCACCAGCCCATCCTCGTCAAGTTTGTTACTGAAGACCCATTTGGTACTTATGATTGATTTGTCCTTGGTTCTTGGAACTAGATGCCAGACTTGACTTCTTTCAAATTGGTTGAGTTCCTCTTGCATAGCATTGATGCAATCTGCATCCTGTAAAGCCTCAACAACATTTTTAGGTTCAATAAGAGATAGGAAAGTATTAAATGCACATAGATTCTTTAGTTGTGATATGGTTTTGACTCCAGATGTTGGATCAGTTGGAATGTTCTCGATGGGAACTTTGATACTTGTGAGATTTCACGGCTAACTTGTTTCTACAGAATGTTTCATCCATTTTCTGAGAGTCAGGTTCATTAAAAGGTTCCTTTAAGGGGTTTATTTCACTTCATCCGTGATTTCTTCCCCCTGTCAGGTTGCCCGGTAAGGAAGAACCTGTTCCATCACCTGTTCCTTCTGTAGATGCTGCTTTGACTTGAGCTGATGCTTCACCCAAGTCCTTGACCAGTCCAATGGATTCATCTTCATGTTCCTGTCCTTCAGAAAGAATGTTAGTTTTATCAAACACAACATGCACACTTTCTTCCACACACAAAGTTCTTTTATTAAACACTTTATGTGCTTTGCTATGTGAAGAATATCCCAAGAATACTTGCTCATCACTTCTGGGATTAAACTTACCTAGGGAGTCTTTTCCATTATTGTGCACATAGCACTTGCAACCAAATGTTCTAAGATGGGATATGTTTGGTTTTCTCCCTTTAAGAAACTCATAGGGGGTCTTCTCAACATGAGGTCTACTCATGCATCTATTTATTATGTAATATGTAGTATTTATAGCATCTACCCAAAGGCTATGGGGTAATTTACTAGAGAAAAGCATGGTTCTTGCCGTATCCTCAAGAGTCCTATTCTTTCTTTCAACTACTATTTTGCTGAGGAGTCCTAGGGGCAGAGAAGTTGTGTTCAATACAATTTTCATCACAGTACTCAGCAAATTTTGCATTTTCAAATTCAGTTCCATGATCAGACCTAATAGATGGAAGTTGATTCCAAATTTTTTTCTAAGTTTTTCTAACAAATGCAGTAAACATATAAAATGCCTCATCTTTAGATGTCAGAAACAGTACCCAGGTAAATCTAGAGTAATCATCAACAAGCACCAGCACTTATTTTTTTCCTCGTCTGCTCATGGTTCTTATGACCCACAAAGATCCATATGAACTAGTTCCAACGTCTTGGACGTACTTACAATTTTCTTGGATTTGAAGAATGACCTTACCTGCTTCCCCTTGTACATGCCTTATAAACTTTGTCTTCCTTGAACTTGATATTAGGTAATCCTATGACCAAGTCCTTGGAGACTAATTTGTTTAGCTGATTTAGACTGGCATGGCCAAGTCTATTGTGCTCCAGGAGGTGATCATTATCTAATACATTTAAGCAAGTGAGTTCATTTTTCGGAAGAGTTCACAAATCTATGATGTAGATATTGTTAACTCTTTTTCCCTGCAAAACAACTTTGTCAGTGATAAGTATAATCACAAAACATTTGGTGGAGGTAAAGGCCACAAGGTTGCCTCTATCACATAGTTGTGACACACTTATTAAGATGTATTTTAAACCATCTATTAGGTAGACATGATCTATGGAGTGAGAATCAGTCTTGCCTACCTTTTCAACCCAAATGATCGCACCTTTCTTTCTACTACCAAAGGAGATATTACCTCCTTTTTGGTTCTCAAGTGAAAGGAACTTGTCCTTGTCCCAATTCATGTGCATCGAGCAGCCACTATCGATATGCTATATTTGGCTCCTCCCCTTTACTTGGACTTACGAAATGGAAATCAGGGGTTAGTCTTATCAAACCCAAACTATTTTGGGTCCCTTTCTATAAGAAAACGGATGTATCAAATTCATTTTAGCCCATCCAGGCAACTTATTTTTTCATTAACAAAGATTTTGTTCCTTTGACTGGCCAGTTCTTTTGCATTACACTCATATTTATAATGACTAGTCTTTTCGTTGGGTGTGCAAACTTTGTTTTCTGGAACAGCGAGGTACTTGCTTTTTGGGTCCCATTTAGGAGCTTGAGTCCCATAGCCAAGTCCTCTTTTGTTGGTGTTGTGATGCTCTTGCAACGATGAAAGAGCATCTGAGGCTTGGTTCCACTTGCAAGTTCTGTCTAGTTCATGTTTTACCTTTCCTAGATCTTCTTTTAACACTTTGATGAATTCATTTTTTTGTACAATTCACCTTTCATTTATCCCAGATTTACTTCTAGAGTGAGATGTGAGTGATCATCTATGTTCTTTCATGTTCCTAATTTTAATTTCAGATTTTCAGACTTAAGCTCTTGGACAGTATTGTCAAGTTGAAGAACATGGTTCTTCAACTCAACATTTTTATTATCACTCTCATTTGCTCTAGACTCTAAACTTGTACATTTTGCTTGATTATTTCAGATTTATCAATGAAGTCTATTAATAGTTCAACCAATTTTTCTTTAGACAAGAATTTAATCTTGTCTTTGAGATGAAGAATACTTACCTCTTGTTCATCGTCTGATTCTCTGATGGCCATTAGAGCTTGCTCCTTCTCAGTTTCATCTTTTGAGTCTTCATCTGAGGTTTCTCCCCAAGCAGCGACCATATCCTTAGTTGAACCTTTGTTTCTCCTTGGTTGAACCTGTTCCTTCTTCCTGTTTCTTCGTTCAGCTCTTTCTTTTTTCCACTCAATTTCCCATTGAGGACAATTTTCGATCATGTGGTCGGTCTTGCCTCACTTGAAGCATCCATAATTTGCCTGTTTCACTGGAGCTCTTGTTTTATTGAAGCTTGTACTTCTTAATGAACTCTTTCCTCTCATTCGATACCTTTTGAAATCCCTGTGATCATAGCCATTTCATCATCTTCCAGTTCTGCACCTTCAGCAATTCTGAGAGCTAAGCTTTTATCCCTTTTTAGAGTATCCATCTTCATGGTTTGTCTCTTCATTTCATAGGCAGTCAAATTTCCAATCTGTTCATCCAGTCTGAGAGTGGAAATGTTCTTGGATTATTGAATGGTAGTAATTTTGCTTTCCCATGTGACTGGCAGAACTCTTGTCAAAATCTTCTCAACCTTGTCTTCTTAAAGGATAGTCCTACCAAGAGATCCCAGTTAATTTGTCAAGGTGGTGAATCTAGTGTACATCTCCTGGATATATTTTCGTTCCTTCATGGTAAAATTCTCATATTGATAGTACATAAGTGTTCCTCTTGATCTTTTCACTTGAGATATCCCTTCATGAGCCACTTGTAGAGTGTCTCATGTTTCTTTAGCAGATGTGCAGCCTTGGATTCTACTGTACTCGTCTGGCCCTAGGCCATTTACAAGCCAATCCTTAGCTTTGGCATTTTTCTCCCATTTATTCAAGTCTTCAACAGTGCAGTCAGCCCTCATTTTGGTACTTTAATTCCTTCATCATTCTTCTTAGTGGTTGCTAGAGGGCCATTAGTGATTATGTCCCAAAGTTCATAATCTTCCCCTATTATATGATCTGTCATTTTGTTCTTCCGCCAAAAATAGTACTGGCCATTAAAGAGTGGAGGCCTAGCAGTGGATTTCCCTTCCCAGCTTCTAGGTGGGGCTACCCTTTGTTAGAAGTTCACTCTTTGGCTTTAGGTCCCAGTTCAGGCCCAAATGGCGTTTGAGCTTATGTTTCATTTCCTCAAGCTTGATGAATGTTTATGTTGTTTAAGGTTGGGCTGAATTTGACTTTATTAAGCTATATCTTTGATTTATTATTGTATGCTCTCATAAAAAAGTGGTTATACATTTTGAGTCTAGCCATGAATAGTTTATTGCTTGCAAACAGTTGTATCATGATTAGTCTTCAATTTTATGGTTGTCAATTTAAATATCTTAATCCGGGAAAGAAGCTCTTTGTAGTTCTTGGCTTAAGCATACCATGGTTATAAAAAGTGCAAAGAAGTAGATAGGCTACCGGGTGACAATGCACTACTGGGCCTGCTTAAAATCCAAGCACGACGTGGGCTATATTTATTTTTTTTTGCAATTATATCTTAAAACTTCTTATCTTTGGGCCATTATTGAGTCCCCATTTTTCACCTCTTAAAGCCGATTCATCAGCGGGCTGTTTCTCGCCCATTTCATTTGACACCCCCCTCCCAAAGAAAAAAATATTTTAGACCTTTCTCATGATTAGTTAGCTTTTAATGAATTAAGTCCTCAATAAGTGTATTCAATGTGACCCTGAATGATTATGTTTGCTTGTAAAAGGAAATCATTTGAGGTGTGCCATAATAAATAAATCCCTAAGCCCATGACCGTCGTATTAATTTCATGACTTAGATTTTCTATAAATAACCAAATGGCCGGAGTTTGCTTGAAGCCTGATTTAGTTTAGTATTGCGATTATATGTACGTTCGCGTAATGTAGTTGTAATTTTAATTACAAAAGACTCGAGGGATGCGTTCGCACATCTTCAACCAGACTTTTTTTAATAAAATAAACAAAGCGTCATTAACTATGGACATGTTCGCGTGACATGATTTTTGACGCACCAAAGAAAAAGATACATACACGTAACTCAATTCCTTAATTACGAATAATCAAGTGATTTAAAAGTGATAAAAAAAAATTGCATATAAGTCTTAAAACTGAATAATTAAAAAATTAAGCTAAGTATAAATTACTATGCGATCGTGCTAGACCCACGGAAGCAGGGAATGCCTAACACCTTCTCCCAGGTTAACAAAATTCCTTATCTGGAATTTTTGGTTCGTATACATAAAAAAGAAATGTCAAAATTTCCTCGATTTCTGATATAAGATAAAGAGGTAACTTGGGACACCATAATTTATTCCAAGTGACAACTCTGATAAAGATAAATGATTTCATTTCGAATAATGTCACTTAAATTGCTTTATACACTTTCTGGGTGTGCAAAAAGGAGGTGTGACAAATATTGCTTTGTTGATAGAGTCTATCCGCCGCCAAGAGTGGGTTGAGAGGGAGGCCAAGAGGCCTCGTGGATCAGGTAATTTTTGTGGTGTTCCTTCTGGAGAACAGTTCCACCACGATAGGGGTCGTCCCTATTGGCATGCTCAGACGACTCGACTAGTTTATCATAGTGTGTCAGCCAGCTTAAGTTCTCACATTGCTCGCTCAGGCCAATCTTAATTCAGTGCACTGCAAGCACAGAGTTCTTACCATACCTTGTCCGCTCAGGTTTCTAAGGGTAGTTCTTTAGGGTATCAGGAGCAACAGTTCTGCATGAGGAGAGATTGTTTCGAGTGCAGGGAGCTTGGTCATTAAAGGAGAGATTACACTTGGTTGTTGAGCGAGTTTGCACATCAGAGTTCTCAAACGATGGCACCAACACCAATAGCTACACCACTCACTCAGCTAGCTCGAGGTAGGGCCTAACTATCTAGTGGTCGCCTTAGAGGGGGAGACTGATCAGGTGGTGGTAAGGCTTTATTCTATGGTCTTCCTACTAGACCAGATGCTATTGCTTAAGATGCATTGATCACATATATTGTCTTAATTTTCCTTAGGGAGGCCTCTGTATTGTTTGATCCTGGTTGCACTTATTCATATGAATCATCGTATTTTGCTCATTATTTGAATATGATCCATGCATCTCTCATTTTATCTGTTCATATATCTATATCGGTAGGCGATACTATTGTTGTGAACCATGTATATCAGTCGTGTATGGTGACTGTTGGACGATTGGAGACTATAGTTGATCTACTGTTGCTTAGTATGGTTAATTTCGATGTGATCCTGGGTATGGCCTGGTTGTCTCTATGTCATGATGTTCTAGATTATCATGCTAAGACTGTGATACTAGCGATACCGAGGTTGCTCCGAGGTTCTCTAGACTACATTCCCAGTAGGGCGATTCTATGCTTAAAGTCCCAGCAAATGGTTTGGAAGGGTTGCCTATCTTACTTGGCCTCTATGAGGGATGTTAATGCTGAGACCCAAACTATTGATTCTATATCGATGGTGCGAGATATTTCAGATGTGTTTCCTACAGACCTGCCAGGTATATTGCCCGATAAAGATATTGATTTTGGTATTGATTTGGTGACGGGCACTCATCCAATATCTATTCCTCTATACTGTATAGCACTAGTGAGTTGAAGGAGTTGAAGGAGCAACTTCAGGAGCTCATTGAGAAGGGGAATATTAGAACTATTATGTCACCATGGGGTGTACCGGTTTTGTTTATTTAGAAAAAGGATGGCTCTATTAGGATGTCATTGATTATAGGCAGTTGAACAAAGTCATAATCAAGAAAACGTATCCTTTGCTGCATACTAATGATCTATTTGACTAGCTTTAGGGAGCGAGGGTGTTATCCAATATTGACTTGAGGCAAGGTATACTAGTTGAAGATTCAAGACTCAGACATTCTTAAGGCAGCTTTCAGGACTCGTTATGGTCATTGTCAGTTCCTTGTGATGTCTTTTGGGCTGAAAAAGCCCAGAAACATTCATGAATTTGATGTACAGTGTGTTTCAACCTTATCTTGACTCATTTGTTATTGTATTAATTGATGATATCCTGGTCTACTCTCGTATCAAGGAAGATCAATTTGAGTATTTACGGATTGTATTGCAGTGGTTGAGGGAGGAGAAGCTTTATGGCAAGTTCTCCAAGCGTGAGTTTTAGATAATTTCGATGGCGTAAAAAAAAGCTTCTTTCGGGACCGGAACATGGAGACCAAAAAGTTTTGGCATGTTATGTCCAGTGAGGGTATTTAGGTAGATAAAAAGAAGATAGATGCAGTTCAGAGTTGGCCCAGACCGTCCTCAGCTATAGAGATTCAGAGCTTTCTTGGTTTGGCTGGTTATTACTGTTGGTGCGTGCATGGTTTCTCGTCTACTGAATAGCCCTTGACCAGATTGACCCAAAATGGTACTTCTTTCAGGTAGTCGAATGAGTGTGAGGCGAGCTTTCAGAATCTTAAGACTGCCTTGACCACAACTCCAATTCTAGTTCTACCACTAGTTTCTAGTTCTTACACGTTGTATTTTGATGATTCTCGGATTAGAATTGTGTGTGTTTTGATTTAGTAGGCTAGAGTGATTGTTTTTGCTTCATTCCTGTTTAATCCCCATGAGAAGAACTACCCTGTTCATGATTTGGAGTTGGATGTCATTGTCCATGCATTGGAGATTTAGGATATTTACTGATCATTGTAGCCTCCAGCACTTGTCCAAATAGAAGGATCTTAATTTGAGGAAGAAGAGATGGTTGGAGTTGCTAAAGGACTATGATATTACTATTTTGTACCACCCAAGAAAGGCTAATATGGTGGCCGATGCCTTAAGTAGGAAGGCAGTGAATATGGGCAGTCTTGCATTCATTCCTACTGGGGAGAGATCTCTTGCAATTGATGTTCAGGTTTTGGTCAACCAGTTCGTGAGATTGGATGTTTTTTTGCCCAATCAGGTTCTAGCTTGTGTGGTTTCCGGTCTTCCTTATTTGATTACATCAGAGAGTGCCAGTAGGATGACCCTCATTTGCTTTTGCTTATGGATAAAGTTTAGCGCAGTGATACCCGAGATGTGACTATTGGTGATAATGTGGTGTTGAGGATGCATGGTTGGATATGTGTGGCCAATATAATTGGGCTACGAGAGTTGATTGTTGAGGAGGGCCGTAGTTTATGGTATTCCATTCATCCGGAGACCGCGAAGATGTACTAGGACCTAAGGTAGCGCTATTGGTAGATGAGAATGAAAAAGGATATTGTTAGGTTTGGGGATCGGTTTCTCAACTATCAGCAGGTAAAATATGAGCATTGGAGACCTGGTGGATTGCTTCAGAAGATAGAGATTCCATAGTGAAAGTGGGAGAAGATCACCGTAGATTTCGCAGTCGGGCTCCCATGGACTTCAAGGAAGTTTGATGCCATTTGGGTGATTGTTGATCGACTAACCATGTTCGCGCACTTCATTCATGTGAGTACTACTTATTTTTTGGACTAGTTTTCTAAGATTTACATCAAAGGGATTGTTCGCTTGTACCGTGTGCTAGTTTTCGTCATTTCATATAAGGGCATACACTTTATACCTCAGTATTGGAGAGCCGTACAACGAGAGTGGGGCACTCAGGTTGAGTTGAGGACATTATTTCACACTCAGACAGATAGACAGACAGTCAGAGCTCACTATTAAGATATTGGAGGATATGTTACATGCTTTTGTCATTTGTTTTAGTGGTTCATGGGACCATTTTCTGCCACTCACGGAGTTTGCTTACCATAGCAGTAATCGGTTGACTATTCAGATTGCTCTGTACGAGGCTTTATATGGGAGGCGGTGTAGATCTCCAGTGGTTTGATTTGAGCCGAGCGAGGCTAGGCTACTGGCCACTGACTTGGTTCAGGATGCTTTGGAAAAGGTTAATTTGATTCAGGAGTGGCTTCGCATGACACTCAATATAAAAGAGTTATGCCAACATGAAGGTTCGTGATGTGTCTTGCATGGTAGGGGAGAAGGTTCCACTAAAGTTTTCATCGATGAAAGGTGTTTTGAGTTTCTGGAAGAAGGGCAAGTTGAGCTGTTAGTTCATTAGGCTTTTTGAGGTACATCAGAGGATTGGGGAGGTGGATTAAAAGCTTGCTTTGCCACCTAGCTTGTCGAGCATGCATCCAGTATTTCATGTTTTTGTGCTCTAAAAGTATATCTTTGATCCATCTCATATTTTTGATATCAGCACGGTTCAGTTGGATGGTGAGATGACTTAAGATATGGAGCCGGTGGCTATTTTGGAGCGGCAGGTCCGAAAGCTGAGGTCAAAGGATATAACTTTAGTGAAAGTGCAGTGGAGAGACGGACCAGTAAAGGAGGCTACTTAGGAGACTGAGCAGGAGATGCGGAGCAGATATTCACACATATTCATTGCTCCAAGTATGTTTCTAGGCCTGTTCGAGGAGGAACGTTTGCATAAGAGGGGGAGGATGTAACTACCCGGCCAACCGTTTTGAGAGTTGTAGCCCCGTTCCCCCATTTTCAGCTTATTTTATGTTCCATGAATGTATTATGACTTATCGAGTTAGTTGATTTAGATCTGGAGTGATTTCAGAATGAATTGAGACATTTAGTCTCTTATTTGAAAGTTTAAGTTGGAAAAGTCGACCGGCTATTGACTTATGTCCAAGTGACCTCGGATTTAAATTTTTATGGTTCTGTTAGCTTTGTTGGGTTATTTTTGACTTAGGGCCCCATCTGGATTGTGTATTGGAGGTCTGTAGTAGAATTATGCTTGAAATGATGAAAGTTGAAATTTGAAAAAGTTTGACCGGGAGTGGACTTTTTGATATCGGGGTCAGATTAGATTTTCGGAAGTTGGAGTAGGTTTGTTGTGTCATTTGTGACGTGTTTGCAAAATTTGAGGTCAATCGGGCGTGATTTGATATTTTTTAACATTGTTTGTGGTGTTTAAAAATTTTAAAATTCATTAGGCTTGAATTCATGGGTAATTTATATTTTTGATGTTTGAGGTTATTTGAGAATTCAAATAAGTTTTCATGATATTTTGGGACTTATTGGTATGCTTGGTTGAGGTCTCAAGCGCCTCGGGTGAGTTTCGGGTAGTTACCAAGTCATTTTTGGTCGTTGAGTGATAGCTGATATCTGATGGTGATTCTTCTGGTTTCCTTATACGCGATAGCATGAGTTCATCCGCTATCACATAAGTTGATCCACGATCCCATAACTTATTCGGGGTAGAGGTTATTTTTTTCTATGAGGTCATAGATTTAGGGATGCGATCATGTAGATATGCTAACCTGTGCTTCGCGAACGTGTGGCTAAGGCTACGTTCGCGTAGAAGACATTTAGTAGAAGATGAGGTGAGTCAATTGCTCTACGCGATCGTATGACGAAGTATGAGATCGCGTAGGTTTGGGAGACAGTAATCCGCGATCGCGTGGGTAAAAGTGTAAGGAAACATAGTCATGCTTCGCGATCACGAGGAATGTTCTGCGATTGCGATGAAGGAAATCTGGGCAGACAATATTAATTTCGAAAACGAGGGTTTGAATCCATTTTTCATATTTTTAAGTTAGAAACTAGTGATTTGGGCGATTATTGAAGGGATTTTCATGGAGTTGATTCGGATAAGTGATTCTTACTTGGTTTTTGGCTAGATCCCATGATTATATAAATTTTGTCATCTTATTTGTGATTTGGGGTTAAAATTAGCGAAGGAGAGGAAGTATTCTCGAGTTAGCTTCTTGAGGTCTTGAATGAGATTTTGTTATCGGATTGGAATGAATTCGATATGGTTAGATTCGTAACTGAATGAGCTTTTAGGTTTTGTGACTTTTGTCGAATTTTGAGAGATGCGTCTGGGGGCTGGGTTCGGGCCGATTTTAGATTTTTGGCTATAATTTAGTAGTTTTTTGTGGAATTGATCCCATTAGTCTATATTAATTTCTTTTACTACTTATGACTGGAATGGGGACACTCGGAGTTTGACTCTCGATGTAAAGGCATTGTAATGTAGCGTTTTGCTCGGATTGAAGTAAGTAACAGTTTTAAATCTGCTCTTGAGGGTATGAAACCCTGGATTTTGTGCTATGTGATTATTTTGAAGAAGACACAGATGCTAGGTGACAGACGTGTGGGCGTGCATCGTAGAAATTATGACTTGGTCCATCCGGAGGAACCGTAAACTGGAATAACTTTCTATTAACTATATGTTTCTCTCAGTGTTATAGAAATTGGATTGACATCCATATTAGAAATCATTCTTAGGCTATATAAAGTCACTGTTAGGACCCGCTGAGGCTGAATTAACTATTATTTGTTGTCTTGCACCCATTCATAATTTTCTTGTGTATCATACCTCCATCTCTTCTTGTTGCTTGTTGATACATGTTATTATCTCTCTTTGCGTTGATTCATATGATTTTTGAGAGTCCAAGAGACAAGGGAGGTTGATGACTGAGTAAGGGCGAGGGCCTGAGGGTGAGATATTGATACCGTATCACGTGAGTTGTCCGTGTGAATCCTGATATGATACTGTAGCACATGAGGTTTCCGTGCGATCTTCATATGATATTATAGCACATGAGTTGTTCGTGCAACATGTGAGTTGTCCATAAAGATTATACCGCTTGGACTGTAGGAGCTCCTTCGGAGTCTGTACACACCAAGTGAGTGTAGGTACCTATTGAGTGTGTGTGGTGAGGGATGAGAGCCGAGTGGTTGAGTTGTTGTGATGAGTTGAGTGACTGTTGTGTGAGAGGTTGTACTTGCTTTCTTTTGTTGTTGCACTTAGTTGATAACTATCATTGTTGTGAAATTTCGGAAAGATTTTATATCTCGATTACTTGAACTTGAAACTGTATAATACTGATTTGACTTAAACTGTCGAATTTGAAAACATGCCTATTCTTTACCGAAATTACTGAAAATGAACTATAATTGTGTAGCTCATCACTATCTTTAATTTCTTATTTATTATTATTAGTTAGTGAATTGGATATACTCACGTTTCTCTTTGCACCTCCTATACAGATCCAGGTTATTCTAGACATGGTGAATGTTTATATCGTGCGTGTTGAGTATCACAAACCTACAAGGTAGCTGCCAGCGTTTGCAATCCTTGTCTCTCCTTTCTTGTTATCTTTTCTTTCTTGTATTGGCATTTGACACGGACTGTTGAAGACTCTGTTTCGAGATTGGTTGTTTCGATACTCCTGACTTAGTGGCGTCCCAATGTTGAGTTATTTTTCACACTAATATTTGGGAAAACTTCGGTTATTTTGAATGTCTTAATTAATTTCATTAAAACGTTTGAAAATATTAACTTGCCTAGTTAGTTAGTACCACGACAGGCGTCCTTACGACGAATTAGGTTTTGTGTCGTGACGTATACGTTTTACTTAACAATGATAAATTAATTAATTTATGTGCATATGAAAGATACTGTTCCTCATATTCTCTGATTTAATATAAATATTAGGTGCAAAAATTATTTTACCATGCTTTGTTCAGAGAAAGTATAACAAAAGATGATAACTAGTTAAAATACTCCCAAAAACTAAAGAAAATAGAATCAATGAGTGGATCTCTAAGTTAAGATTTCCAAGAAAATCTAATATTAGATCACCCTTTTAGAGCTACTTTTAGAAAATAAATTAATGTTAGAAAATATACTTTAGAGCTACTTTTAGAAAATAATTTAATGTTAGACAATATACCTTATATGAGATTATCTTTTTTTTTTGTGGTAATAGAACGTGTCTACCACTTCGTAAGATGAGTGCATTTTTCTTTTCATATATTTTAACAAATTGATTTACAACATTTTCTTTCAAATTTAACGTTGTTTATTTGCACACTATTTAATAAAAATTATTTTCACTGATAGCATGTTCCATAAACTCAAATAAAATATGATTCTTGAAATTTGCCAATTTAAAGTAATTCCACCTTGCTATTTGGAGTGATTTTGTTAAGTTTGAGTAGACCGTACTTGACCGTTATTTAAAATTTATTAAGTTTGAGATGTGTTATGAAATATTATAAGAACAAGAATAATATAGAGAAAAGTAGAGAGAGGAGTATTCTTATCGATACTTTTGGGATGATTTACAATGGGAGAGAACCCCTTTATTTATAGGGAGGTGGTGACTTAGCCACCAAGTAGTAAACCCTAGAATCTCTCTAAATATAGACATTCACTCTAATTAGAATTCTATTTATAACACTCCCTCTTGAATGTCTATTCAACAATGTGCCTCGTTAAAACCTTAACTAAAACAAAACCCAATGGAAAAAAAATTATAGAAAAGGAAAAAGAGTACACATGTTTTAATATGCGCCTATTGGTTGCCTCGTTAAAAACCTTACAAGGAAAACCCATTGGGACAAAACCTTGTAAGGGAAAAAGAGTGCAACGCGCATTAACTCCCCCTGAAAAGAGCATCAATTCACATCCTTGAGTATTTGCATTCCAATCTTGTGCACCATCTTCAAAACGATCTTTTGTAGAGATTTGATAAATAAATCAGCCATATTGATTTGAATAAATATTCCGCACCTTGAAATTATCATTCTTGATAGATATGAACATCTTCATATAATGTCGTGGAATGACTCTTCAATATCTCCATAGAGGTATTCTCGATGCCATCATGCTTATAGTTATAGCAAGATACATATGTACACAAGTTGCACTTAGGATGTGGTACTTCAGGACCAAGAATTGTATATGCTTCAAGCAACTTCAATCTTTCATGGATTGACATATAAGTTAAGTCATATAAGCCATATAATAGACTTTAGATGCATATCAAGTTTTCATGTCATGCTAAACAAATAAGATATCGAAAACTGATTACACATACCATTGACTTATACTTTCAAGTATTTGAACTACATGTCCAAAACTACATGTCTTTCATATGGAATCAATTCTGCTTGAATTGTATCTCTTCCATTTAGCCAATATTTTTATTTGTATTCGACAAACATAAGATCCTCATCGATATTTAGCGCTATCATAGATGTCGTCGACGAACATTTTATATCGGTTCCAGTATATTTTCATAAAGACATAACATGGAGATCTCTTTATTAATATATTCAGGTACCTGAATCTCTCATGAGATTTTATGAAGTGTTATGTCATGTGATCTTCTAGATCACTTGCCTCCCCATTATGATCACTTTGATCATTTGCTCATCTTCTTTATTAAGAAGTTATTTTGAAACCGATTTGTCTATACGCTTTAAGCGTATCAAAGACTTTGTCCTTCTAGGACTTAATATGAGCATTTGTAGTGAGAATATAGTTACTTTCTTTGGGTCAGCAAATGCGTATAGCATGCTTTGCAATATGTTGCAATTGAATTATCCTTTTATGAACTTCAGGTTCATATTATGATATTCGAGGTTTTATATGTACAAATGATAATTCATCCCATGTAACCTTTTCTCAAGTGTTTATCATGTCTCCCCCTCATGTTAGAAAAGCTAACTTGTTTCCTCAACTTTTGAGAGTCCATCTTTGTGCATTATGGTGTTAATGAAAATATACACCGCACATCAATAAGATGAAATTATTTGGTTCCTGACCCTGAACCACTTGTGAGGGGAGAATATAATATACTCTCGTATACAACGTATATCAAACTGATATATATAACTTTGTTCTCATAAGAAATAGTTTAGCAATTAAGTGGAGGCACTCAATAATTATCTTGCTAAACCAACTATGATATAAACCAACTTATCAAGATGAACTATCTTGAATAGAAAATCTGGAAATTATGCTCGAAGTTAGATTACTGAGCAATTTACCTCGCAAGCACCGGCCAGGCTGCAGGTTAATAACAATCGCGCATGTAACCATATCATAGATGCATCATATGTGGTATACATGGCAGGTGAATTGGCCCATATTCACCTTTGATATTTCCAGGATTTATGGGATTCAAGCTGAACTCATTAGTTGGTCAATCAATTAATGAGAACAAGTAATATAAGAGAATTCGTAAAGAACTTTCAAGTTCTTTAATATTTACCCATTTGAATTCTCTATTACTGCACATCATACTTAAAATGAGATGGCTAACCCGAATGCCAACTGAATAAATTATCAATATTGATAAACTTCAAATTTACACCATGACATGTGCAATTATCAATAAACTTTAAGTTTATTATGGCATGGGTTTTTATACCAATAAATATCCACTTTATTGTGGCATTCTTTTGTTTGTGTAGTACAAACTGGAGAATAAAGCGGGTAGCTTTTCATATTCAAATTATCCCGCTACAAGTTGTAGTAATAGAAGATATCAAATCTTTCTTTTATTTATAGACTCAATATAATCAATCGCTTTCGCATATACTTTGGAAACTGAATAAGTTTCTTTGAGACTTACTACCACACAATACCTTATTGGTAATCAATTGCGTTTCTCCAACATAGTAATAATTCGCTCTTCTAGAGCTCTCAATTAATTTTGTACTACCACAGATTCATCAACATCCATCTGGTGAATATCTCTTTTAAAGAGAAAGTTATACCATTATGGTCATGGTCAAAATTATATGCAAGATATGTTTCTTGCATTATCGTTGTCCTTTAATAGTCATATTTCCAAAATATTTTGGCGTACAATAGGTACGTGACCAACGATCATTCATGCCATAATAATGATATTATTTTCATATCATCTCAAACCTCCTTCTAGGGGTGAGTGTGGTATATTCAATACCAATTTCATGTTCATATTCTTCCAATAATGAATATGTATTCGTGAATCAGATGTTGTCACATTCACTGCGGGGATATGTGATTTTGTTATCCTTTTCAAATCTGTAAATGCGTCTGGCATTTGATTTGCTATTCTTTGCAAATGGATAATCTTTTGCACCTCTTTTTCACAAATAGAGGTATGTGGATCAAGATGAGATAATGATGCATTTTTCCACAAAATTTCCTGTTTGGTTTCACCAACTTCTCCCCCTAATTTTGGGAAAAGTGTCTCATCGAATTGACAGTCTGCAAATCGTGCAGTGTACAAATCCCCTGTCAATGTTTCGAGGTAGCGAATAATGGAGGGCAATTCAAAACCCAACATATATTCGTAACCTTCTTTGAAGACCCATTTTGGTGCAATATGGCGGTGCTACAGGCACATCTACTGCACATCCAAAAATTCTTAAATGGGATATATTAGGTTCATGACCCAAAACTAATTGCAACGGGGAATATTTGTGATAATTCGTAAGTCAGAGACGAACTAGCATTGCTGCATGCAAAATAGCGTGACCCCAAACCGAAGTGGGCAGCCTCATTTTCATGAGTGAATGAGGTATTCAAGATTATACTCATGTATTGTCTCAATCTGATATCCATTTTGAATGATATCTTTAAAACTCAACAAGTTCCTTTTAGACTTGGAGGAGAACATTGCATTCTCTAAAATGTTGTTCCTTTAGGCATAGTTATAGTTGCTCTTTCGGAGCCTTTAATCAATTTACTACTTCCAGAAATTGTAGTAACATCTGCCTTACACATACTTAAATGAGAGTAATATTTCTTCTCCTTGAATATCGTATGTGTGGTACATGAATTAATTAATCAAATGAGATATACGAACATGAGAATAAACAAATTCAATCCGTTTGTATCACATTTAAATAATATTTTCAAAATCTGTTGAGGTTAGTCGACTAACTTAGTTGATAGTCGACTATCTTGGGAAGCAGTCATTAGGTTAGTCGACTATCTAAATCAGATAGTCGACTATCTTGCCTTGCAGAAAAGTCCAGTTTTGATGCAAAATATTAGTTAGTCGACTAACTAAGTTGATAGTCGACTAACTTAGTAAACAGTCATCAGGTTTGTCGACTATCTAAATCAGATAGTCGACTATCTTAGTAAACAGTCATCAGGTTAGTCGACTATCTAAATCAGATAGTCGACTATCTTGCCTTGCGGAAAAATCCAGTTTTAATGCGAAATATTAGATAATCGACTAATTGTTAGGTTAGTCGATTAACTCTACTGGAAAAAAAAAATATCTTTGAAATTTAAGCATATTGAACATTCTAAAGAACTAATACTAACATTATATCATAAGCTAACTAATACGAGCTGATACTAATGACTATTAGTTTATTCACTAACTAATACAAATAAGTAAAATAAAATCAAACAATTCCATCTTCCTTCATCACAGATCCATCACCAATTAAGTGGTCTATTTTCCCCTCAGGGTGCTCAAAGAAGTCTGCCACATCCAAGTGGGTGATGTCAAAATTGTCGTCAGAGACAGAACTGGTTTCAGGGCATTTACCTTTTAGAGATACTTGATAAAGCTCAACCAAATGTCTTGGTACACGGCAAATTTTCGCCCAGTGCCCTTTTCCACCGCAACGATAATATATAGTTTATGAACTATGTGCTTTTGGATTCTCATCGCATCGTGCTTGTGGCAGAGTGACCAACTTAAGGTTGTCATATCTCTCCATTAAGCCATTCCACAAGATAGGTGGATCTTTGACTGTGATATATTCAATTTTCAAACCTTCATCAAGGTGATGGCGCAAGAAAATCAAGGCCTTAGCACAATTTCAAACCTTCATCAAGGTGATGGCGCAAGAAAATCAAGGCCTTAGCATAGTTTCAAACCTTCATCAAGGTGATGGCGCAAGAAAATCAAGGCCTTAGCACAGTTTCAAACCTTCATCAAGGTGATGGCGCAAGAAAATCAAGGCCTTAGCATAGTCTTGGGTGGATGCATTATTTCTGTCTTTAACGGCGTCTCCAAGACCCATTGCATCCAAATGGATTTCAGCATCCAACACCCATGTCATATAGTTCTTGCTCGAAATTTCATGGGCAACGAACTTTCTTTTCATAATTTCAGACATTACATCAAGAGCGTGTCCATACTTACGGGCTTTATTACAATTATCACATTCACTTCAGGGAATGGATCATAATCATCTGTATGTGCTCATGTCAAATATTACTTTCATAAAGTGAAAGATTATTTTGAGAATCTTTATTATTCTCATTATCACAATGATGACGATTATAATTCCGTCTATTGCCACGTCCACATCCATTGATACCTTCATGGTAATAATTTTGTCTTCTTTTAGACTAATCACATACTGCTACCACATTCTCTAAAGGGAATGGAGCAAATTCAATTGGACGGATTTTTTTTTAATTCTTTGCCCACAATCATACATGAATTTAATCATGGCAAGACATAGAACTTTTACCACTTCACGTGGTTATAATTCCTTACAAACTCCATTAGAGTTCTAACCAAACTTTGTTGTCTATGTTTGTATATGAAATAAAATCGTAGAATTTCAAGAATTTGAAAGGGAAAAGTAAATTACTTACCTTTAAGGTATACCAATAAATGTTGTGATATCAAATATACCTCTTGAGTTTCCATCCCGTTGCATTACTTTATGATGATACCATCTCTTCTATTTTTCCGTATAGAAATTCTCATATGGAGCAGTAGCAATCGTTATTACACTCTTTTGCTTGGAAATTCACCTTCAAAAAGAAAACAAAAGTAAACAACAAGAAAGAAAAAAAAATTGAAGAATTTCAGAAACCAAAATATCACAAATCTCATTTCACTCGAATAGAAAAACCCAAACGACGGAACATGAATTAGAGTGGGTGAATCTGATTGCAACTCGAGATTCTGAGAGCGATAATTGCTGAATATTAAATTCAACTGGTTAGAGACCCGTGCTGATAACGTGTTATGAAATATTACAAGAACAAGAACAATATAGAGAAAAGTAGAGAGAGGAGTATTCTTAGGAGCCTAACACCGGCATGGCGATCAAAGGCCGATGCGATTCAAGAGTCAATTGGAATCACGAACGTCACCATAGACGCTCTTAGAGGTAATCTTAAGACTTATGAATCCACTATTCTTAACCCTGTTGTTGACGAACAAAGAAGGCAAAAGATTGCTCTAAAGGCGAGCACAAGTCAATCACCAATTGAAGAGGATGGAGATAGCGAATTTGGACTCATCATCAAAAAGTTCCAAAAATTCATGCGAAAAGAATATGACCGCAAAGGGAAAAAGCAAGGTGAGCAAGTTAAATGTTATGAATGTGGTGAAACAGGGCATATCAAAACAAACTGCCCAAATCTTAAAAAGGAGAAGAAACCCTTCAAGAAGCAACGAGCATACATATCTTGGGGAGGAGATTCCGGAGACGAATCCAGTGAAGAAGAAAATGAAGAAGCGGCAAATCTCTGCCTCATGGCACAGGAAGAAAATCAAAGTGAGGTAAGTCAAATCTCTTCTCAAAATTTTTATACTCTTGATGACATGAGAAATGCCTTTGATGAATTGTATGCTGAATTTCTCAAAGTTACAAAAACCGTCACTAGTTTAAGAGAAAATGCTTCTCTAAAAGAACAAGATTTTCAAAAACAGTTTTCATTAAAAGAAAAAGAATTAGAAAAATTGGTTTTGGAAAATGAGAAGCTACTAGAACAAAACAAGTTTTATGGGAAAAGAAGTTCTGACAAGCCCGAGAGTTCTACAAAAAATTGTGCTTCTTGTGTAGACCTTAAGAATGATGTAGGTAGATTAAAAGGCACACTAGATAAATTCAACTCCTCTCATAAAAACTTGAATGTGGTGCTTGATAACTTGAAATCAACCAAGCATGGAATAGGCTTCATAAATGAAGAAAAGGTTGATGCAAAAACCCAACCACCTAGAGCTCAACCTAGGATTAATAACAAAAATGCCTTTCCTAAAACAAACATGCATGCTAGACAAAATATTAGGAGACCTAGACATGACCTTCCGCCTAGCAATCGTCACCATAGACATGATGCATATTTTAGGCACAACAATGATCATGCTAGAAGATCCCGAAATGTTCAACCTAGAAATGACTATGGTGTTCAAATTAGGAGAAATGAAAATAGAGTAAACAATGTGCATTATTCTAGCTACTATGAGCCTAGACGCATGCATAATCCAAATGTGACATGTCATTATTGTAGACGAATTGGTCATATTGCTCCCGCATGCTTTACTAGACATAGACATGCTACTCAAACATATCATTATAGTATGCATAACCCTCAAGGACCCAAAATGGCATGGGTACCAAAAGAGCATTGATTTGTTTTGCAGGTGTGCTTGAAGGAATCAAGTGTAGTGGATGCTCCAAACACTTGACGAGAGACGAATTCAAAATTCCTTCAATTAAAGCACAAAGAAGGAGGAAGAGACGGAAAAGTCGACTTATGTTTTTTTAAAATCGGAAGTATTTTCGAAAAATTCAAAAGGCAAAATTGTGGAAAAAGCTTCGTAAATTGGAGAATGAGCCAAAAGACCAAAATGAACGGAGGATGTTCAAAATCAGGTAATTGGCAAAGTCGAAGGGAAGGTAAGTACCCTAAACCCTCTTAAGAACATCCTAGGACAAAATTCTTAAGAGTTCATTTTTTTTTACCCGACTACACGAGTTTCAAAGTTATTATTTCATTTATAGATTACTGACTTGAGCGTCGGAGATGTTTAATTCTATTTTGCAGGCATCCCCCAAAAGGTAAGAGGAAAGTATGAATTATCTTGATACAAGAAAAAAATTCGATCATAATCGATTATTTATGCTTACAATCGATTATCAGTATCAATAATCGATTATTTGTTGATTCAATTTTTTTTCCATGAAATCTTGTTAAATGTTTACATTGCCTGATAGAATTAAGTCTCATCATTTCAGCATCCCCCTTCCAAACAATCGATTATTTGTTCTGCCAATCGATTATTTGCCAAAATTCAAACTCTCTGAGAGTGAAACAATCGATTACTATATATTGATAATCGATTATCTGTTTTAAACTTATGTTACCGTTTTGGCTCCATAATCCATTCCTGACAGGTCATAAATATGAAAAACAATCGATTACCAAGTTTGACAATCGACTATCTTTTTCAAATTTTCTTACCGTTCTGGCGTGTAATCGATGTGTCAGATCATTTTCATTAATGACAATCGATTATTCCATTCAAACAATCGATTTTGAACGGTCAGTGAATTTATTTTTACCGTTTCAGACTTCAAATCTCTTCAAATCATTTCCAATAAATGTAAGATTCATTCCTTCTCTATATATAGGCTGCACATATGCTCTTGTATACTCACTCAAGCCTCCCTAGCATCAAATTCTCTTGTTTTCTTTGAAAAATCCTAGCACATCCTTTCAAAAAAAAAAAAAAATGTCAAGCCGCAACTCAAAACGTGCTCGTTCCAAACAAGGTGCTTCTTCTTCTCGCCATCCATATCAAGATGGATCGGTTCTATTCTTTGAATCCAATGAAGAGCTCACCCGTTTCTTAACCAAATTTGAGAAACGCCTTATTCTCCCTCCTCGCTTTTCAACAAACGCTCTTGTTGCACCATTCATTCCAGCCGCAAATATGCTAAGAGAGTGCAACCTTTTCAATTTCCTACTCCTTACTCACCCCTACTACAACATTTCTTTGGTTGAAGCTTTTTACTCCAACCTTCACAAAGATGATGAGGGTGAACTTGTTACCAATGTTAACGGCATTCCCATTCTAATTTCTGAAGATAACCTCCACCTCATTGCCGGCATTCCGCATGATGGTGAAGACATCTACCAGTACATAAATGATGCCGGGGTCATGATTGATGAAGCTAATCTCTTCCGCCAAGCCGGAGTAGCCTATGATGAGTCCTCTTCCCGTCGTCCCACCATAAAGGGTATGGACCCGAATTATCGTTTCATTCTCTATTTCATCACTCGTGTTCTCAAACCCCGTAAACTCAATCACACCACCATTTCCCAAGAGGATGCCAAATTTCTTCATGCTATTGTCACCGGTGTTAAAATAAATTGGTGCAAGCTTATTCTATCTCATATGTTCAATGCCACCAGAGATGACATACCTCTCCCCTATGCCCTCTTAATAATGAAATTTCTTGAAGCTTCCGGAGTCAATATTGCTAATGGTCCTCTCAAAAAGAGCACCAAAATCTGGGAAATTTCGGAGTCTTCCTTTCATCATGATGGTGATCATGCTCCCGCTCCTCCTCAAAATCGACAAGCCCGTCGTGCTCATCCTCCTCAGGAGCCTACCCTCCGGACCATTTCTGACCAAATTACTCAACTAACCCGTGAGGTCCATGGTTACTTTGATCACGTGCATTATGCCTATGCTCAGATGGTGCCATATCAAGCGCCTACCAATGATGATGAAGGGGATGGGGGTGATGAATGATGAAATTGTTGTTGTTATGATGAGAAATTGTTGTTTTTGGTCTGTTTGTTCTTGATTGGTTAGTTATGTTTGGTTTCACCCTTGTAATGTTATCTTAATTTTCCAATAAATAAACGTGTGTTTATTTCACATTTTTTTCATATTCTTCCCTTGTGTAAATTTTTGCTAATGGCAAAAGGGGGAAGAAACGGGATATCAAGAAGTATGCTATATCACTCTCAACTTCATTCATGCTTAAAGTGAGGGGGAACATGAATTGAGGGGGAACATCAAATTGCATACTTTACTCTTGTCTCATCAAATTGCATACTTTACTCTTGTCTTGGATTATCAAAATAATTATTGCATATATCCCGCTTATGTTTGCCATTATCAAAAAGGGGGAAATTGTTGGAAACACGTTTCAAATGCAATATACTAAACGTGTGTTCTTTTGTAGGTTTTGATGAATGTCAAACAAAGCAATAAGCGATATATAGCAGTGCTCAAGGACAAGCACAAAATGGATGCATTACAAGAAGCTCAAGACAAAGTTTAGAAATGTTATAATTGAGTCAATATTAATTGTGATCTTGATTCCTCAATCTTGGCTCATAACATGGCTTCTCTACTAAAATTATTTTTCCAAAATCATGCATATCTAACTTAAGTGTCAAATGATTTTAAACTATGCATATTTATATTTGTTAAAATGTTTTTCAAACATGCCTCAAAAATCTGGGCTAAGATAATCGATTATGTACTTATGATAATCGAGTATCTCTAAGCCAAGACTGCATGACAATCGATTGTGAATTAATGATAATCGATTGTGAGTAAGTCAGTTAACATCAGGTTTTTGCAAACTGCATAACAATCGATTGTGTACTTTTGATAATCGATTGTTAACTGAGGCAAAGTTTTCAAAACTCAGAAAAATCGATTATGAACTAATGGTAATCGATTAGAATGAGAAAAATGTCTCCCAGTGTTTTTAAATAAATTAATAATCAATTGTGGCTTTTGATAATCGATTATATATGAGACAGAAAGTTTTGAAATTAATTAATAATCGATTATGGCTTTTGATAATCGATTATATATGAGACAGTAAGTTTTGAAATTAATTTATAATCGATTGTTCTATTTGATAATCGATTGTTGGAACTAACCGTTGTCATACATTTTCAAATTACCTTCAGGTAATCGATTGTTGATATGTAACAATCGATGTTTTGCGTAAAATCTGGAAAAGATTTTCTGAACGTTGTTAAAATAATCGATTGTTGATTTCCTGATAATCGATGTTTTATGCCAAAAATTGGAAAGGATTTTTTAACGTTATAAATAATCGATTATTGATTTGAAGTAATCGATTGTTGACGTAAAATCTGGGATTGAATTTTTGATCTGATAGGCACACAATCGATTGTTTAGTCTTGACAATCGATTGTCACTGAGTAATTTCAGCAATCCTTAATTGGCAATTAGACAACGGTAAGACTGAGTTTTTCACCTATAAATACAGGCTTAACTCAGTGTTTTCACAACAACAACATATACAATTTAAGTATTTTCATTGCTAAAAGCTTTCTTACATTGATCATCATTTTCATTCATCCATAAAGCTTTTTGAAGAGCCATTCTATTGAGCTAAGTTGTTGTGATCTTGAGCGTACTATTTCTACTCATATCTACTCATTGAGGAGTACTTTGTAAAGTGAGTTTGTTTTGTGTTTGTAAGAGAATTGCGATTCTCGTTTGTTGAGGAACTTGTGATTCCTCAATTGAAGTCTTTGGGATTGTTATCCCCGAGCAATTGAAGTCTTTGGGATTGTTATCCCCGAGCAATTGAAGTCTTTGGGATTGGTATCCCCGAGCAATTGAAGTCTTTGGGATTGTGATCCCCGAGCACCTAGGTGAGGCTTGTGTCCTAAGCTGTAACGGTTTGTTAAGCACCCGTAAGCTTGACAAGTTTAGTGGAAATCTCGAGAGAGTCTCTCGGGGACTGGACTAACCACGTTTGTGGCCAACCAGGATACATCATTGTGTAAGTTTATTTTACTGCACTTGTTTTAATTTCTGCAAAGTTTTAAATTCCGCACTAAAACGCTTAATATTTTTAAAACGCTATTCACCCCCCCCCCCCTCTAGCGTAAAGCGTTATTTCCAACAATTGGTATCAGAGCCATACTCTCTGAAAGACTTAACCGTTTGAGAGAATCTTTCCATGGCTTCTACTCTAGACTCTTTTGCAGGTATTGATGAAGGACAGTGCCCCACAAGACCTCCTTTGTTCAACGGGACTAATTATTCATATTGGAAAGAAAGGATGCAGATATTCGTCAGATCAAACAGCCCTTACTTGTGGAAGGTGTACACCAAAGGAAATGAGGTTCCTGTCAAACAGGTGGAAGGAATATGGGTGCCAAAAACAGAAGAGGAATTCAACGCCGAGGATAATCGAATGGTCCAAAATAATTTTAAAGCTATTAATTTATTACTCTGTGCTGTTAATGCTAATGATTACAGGAAAATCTCCTGCTGCAAAACAGCGAAAGAAATGTGGGACAAGCTTGAGGTCACTTACGAAGGGACTGACCAGGTAAGAGAAGCTAAAATTGATTTTTTAACTCATGCTTACGAATTGTTCCATATGAAGGAAGGCGAAAAGGTAGACGAGATGTTTGAGCGGTTCTCATCAATAGTGAATGATCTCCACGCACTCAAGAAGACGATCACAGACAAAGAACTAGTTCGAAAAATCCTTAGGAGCCTAACACCGGCATGGCAATCAAAGGCCGATGCGATTCAAGAGTCAATTGGAATGACGAACGTCACCATAGACGCTCTTAGAGGTAATCTTAAGACTTATGAATCCACTATTCTTAACCCTGTTGTTGACGAACAAAGAAGGCAAAAGATTGCTCTAAAGGCGAGCACAAGTCAATCACCAATTGAAGAGGATGGAGATAGCGAATTTGGACTCATCATCAAAAAGTTCCAAAAATTCATGCGAAAAGAATATGACCGCAAAGGGAAAAAGCAAGGTGAGCAAGTTAAATGTTATGAATGTGGTGAAACAGGGCATATCAAAACAAACTGCCCAAATCTTAAAAAGGAGAAGAAACCCTTCAAGAAGCAACGAGCATACATATCTTGGGGAGGAGATTCCAGAGACGAATCCAGTGAAGAAGAAAATGAAGAAGCGGCAAATCTCTGCCTCATGGCACAGGAAGAAAATCAAAGTGAGGTAAGTCAAATCTCTTCTCAAAATTTTTATACTCTTGATGACATGAGAAATGCCTTTGATGAATTGTATGCTGAATTTCTCAAAGTTACAAAAACCGTCACTAGTTTAAGAGAAAATGCTTCTCTAAAAGAACAAGATTTTCAAAAACAGTTTTCATTAAAAGAAAAAGAATTAGAAAAATTGGTTTTGGAAAATGAGAAGCTACTAGAAGAAAACAAGTTTTATGGGAAAAGAAGTTCTGACAAGCCCGAGAGTTCTACAAAAAATTGTGCTTCTTGTGTAGACCTTAAGAATGAAGTAGGTAGATTAAAAGGCACACTAGATAAATTCAACTCCTCTCATAAAAACTTGAATGTGGTGCTTGATAACTTGAAATCAACCAAGCATGGAATAGGCTTCATAAATGAAGAAGAGGTTGATGCAAAAACCCAACCACCTAGAGCTCAACCTAGGATTAATAACAAAAATGCCTTTCCTAAAACAAACATGCATGCTAGACAAAATATTAGGAGACCTAGACATGACCTTCCGCCTAGCAATCGTCACCATAGACATGATGCATATTTTAGGCACAACAATGATCATGCTAGAAGATCCCGAAATGTTCAACCTAGAAATGACTATGGTGTTCAAATTAGGAGAAATGAAAATAGAGTAAACAATGTGCATTATTCTAGCTACTATGAGCCTAGACGCATGCATAATCCAAATGTGACATGTCATTATTGTAGACGAATTGGTCATATTGCTCCCGCATGCTTTACTAGACATAGACATGCTACTCAAACATATCATTATAGTATGCATAACCCTCAAGGACCCAAAATGGCATGGGTACCAAAAGAGCATTGATTTGTTTTGCAGGTGTGCTTGAAGGAATCAAGTGTAGTGGATGCTCCAAACACTTGACGAGAGACGAATTCAAAATTCCTTCAATTAAAGCACAAAGAAGGAGGAAGAGACGGAAAAGTCGACTTATGTTTTTTTAAAATCGGAAGTATTTTCGAAAAATTCAAAAGGCAAAATTGTGGAAAAAGCTTCGTAAATTGGAGAATGAGCCAAAAGACCAAAATGAACGGAGGATGTTCAAAATCAGGTAATTGGCAAAGTCGAAGGGAAGGTAAGTACCCTAAACCCTCTTAAGAACATCCTAGGACAAAATTCTTAAGAGTTTATTTTTTTTTACCCGACTACACGAGTTTCAAAGTTATTATTTCATTTATAGATTACTGACTTGAGCGTCGGAGATGTTTAATTCTATTTTGCAGGCATCCCCCAAAAGGTAAGAGGAAAGTATGAATTATCTTGATACAAGAAAAAAATTCGATCATAATCGATTATTTATGCTTACAATCGATTATCAGTATCAATAATCGATTATTTGTTGATTCAATTTTTTTTCCATGAAATCTTGTTAAATGTTTACATTGCCTGATAGAATTAAGTCTCATCATTTCAGCATCCCCCTTCCAAACAATCGATTATTTGTTCTGCCAATCGATTATTTTCCAAAATTCAAACTCTCTGAGAGTGAAACAATCGATTACTATATATTGATAATCGATTATCTGTTTTAAACTTATGTTACCGTTTTGGCTCCATAATCGATTCCTGACAGGTCATAAATATGAAAAACAATCGATTACCAAGTTTGACAATCGACTATCTTTTTCAAATTTTCTTACCGTTCTGGCGTGTAATCGATGTGTCAGATCATTTTCATTAATGACAATCGATTATTCCATTCAAACAATCGATTGTTGAACGGTCAGTGAATTTATTTTTACCGTTTCAGACTTCAAATCTCTTCAAATCATTTCCAATAAATGTAAGATTCATTCCTTCTCTATATATAGGCTGCACATATGCTCTTGTATACTCACTCAATCCTCCCTAGCATCAAATTCTCTTGTTTTCTTTGAAAAATCCTAGCACATCCTTTCAAAAAAAAAAAAAAATGTCAAGCCGCAACTCAAAACGTGCTCGTTCCAAACAAGGTGCTTCTTCTTCTCGCCATCCATATCAAGATGGATCGGTTCTATTCTTTGAATCCAATGAAGAGCTCACCCGTTTCTTAACCAAATTTGAGAAACGCCTTATTCTCCCTCCTCGCTTTTCAACAAACGCTCTTGTTTCACCATTCATTCCAGCCGCAAATATGCTAAGAGAGTGCAACCTTTTCAATTTCCTACTCCTTACTCACCCCTACTACAACATTTCTTTGGTTGAAGCTTTTTACTCCAACCTTCACAAAGATGATGAGGGTGAACTTGTTACCAATGTTAACGGCATTCCCATTCTAATTTCTGAAGATAACCTCCACCTCATTGCCGGCATTCCGCATGATGGTGAAGACATCTACCAGTACATAAATGATGCCGGGGTCATGATTGATGAAGCTAATCTCTTCCGCCAAGCCGGAGTAGCCTATGATGAGTCCTCTTCCCGTCGTCCCACCATAAAGGGTATGGACCCGAATTATCGTTTCATTCTCTATTTCATCACTCGTGTTCTCAAACCCCGTAAACTCAATCACACCACCATTTCCCAAGAGGATGCCAAATTTCTTCATGCTATTGTCACCGGTGTTAAAATAAATTGGTGCAAGCTTATTCTATCTCATATGTTCAATGCCACCAGAGATGACATACCTCTCCCCTATGCCCTCTTAATAATGAAATTTCTTGAAGCTTCCGGAGTCAATATTGCTAATGGTCCTCTCAAAAAGAGCACCAAAATCTGGGAAATTTCGGAGTCTTCCTTTCATCATGATGGTGATCATGCTCCCGCTCCTCCTCAAAATCGACAAGCCCGTCGTGCTCATCCTCCTCAGGAGCCTACCCTCCGGACCATTTCTGACCAAATTACTCAACTAACCCGTGAGGTCCATGGTTACTTTGATCACGTGCATTATGCCTATGCTCAGATGGTGCCATATCAAGCGCCTACCAATGATGATGAAGGGGATGGGGGTGATGAATGATGAAATTGTTGTTGTTATGATGAGAAATTGTTGTTTTTGGTCTGTTTGTTCTTGATTGGTTAGTTATGTTTGGTTTCACCCTTGTAATGTTATCTTAATTTTCCAATAAATAAACGTGTGTTTATTTCACATTTTTTTCATATTCTTCCCTTGTGTAAATTTTTGCTAATGGCAAAAGGGGGAAGAAACGGGATATCAAGAAGTATGCTATATCACTCTCAACTTCATTCATGCTTAAAGTGAGGGGGAACATGAATTGAGGGGGAACATCAAATTGCATACTTTACTCTTGTCTCATCAAATTGCATACTTTACTCTTGTCTTGGATTATCAAAATAATTATTGCATATATCCCGCTTATGTTTGCCATTATCAAAAAGGGGGAAATTGTTGGAAACACGTTTCAAATGCAATATACTAAACGTGTGTTCTTTTGTAGGTTTTGATGAATGTCAAACAAAGCAATAAGCGATATATAGCAGTGCTCAAGGACAAGCACAAAATGGATGCATTACAAGAAGCTCAAGACAAAGTTTAGAAATGTTATAATTGAGTCAATATTAATTGTGATCTTGATTCCTCAATCTTGGCTCATAACATGGCTTCTCTACTAAAATTATTTTTCCAAAATCATGCATATCTAACTTAAGTGTCAAATGATTTTAAACTATGCATATTTATATTTGTTAAAATGTTTTTCAAACATGCCTCAAAAATCTGGGCTAAGATAATCGATTATGTACTTATGATAATCGAGTATCTCTAAGCCAAGACTGCATGACAATCGATTGTGAATTAATGATAATCGATTGTGAGTAAGTCAGTTAACATCAGGTTTTTGCAAACTGCATAACAATCGATTGTGTACTTTTGATAATCGATTGTTAACTGAGGCAAAGTTTTCAAAACTCAGAAAAATCGATTATGAACTAATGGTAATCGATTAGAATGAGAAAAATGTCTCCCAGTGTTTTTAAATAAATTAATAATCAATTGTGGCTTTTGATAATCGATTATATATGAGACAGAAAGTTTTGAAATTAATTAATAATCGATTATGGCTTTTGATAATCGATTATATATGAGACAGTAAGTTTTGAAATTAATTTATAATCGATTGTTCTATTTGATAATCGATTGTTGGAACTAACCGTTGTCATACATTTTCAAATTACCTTCAGGTAATCGATTGTTGATATGTAACAATCGATGTTTTGCGTAAAATCTGGAAAAGATTTTCTGAACGTTGTTAAAATAATCGATTGTTGATTTCCTGATAATCGATGTTTTATGCCAAAAATTGGAAAGGATTTTTTAACGTTATAAATAATCGATTATTGATTTGAAGTAATCGATTGTTGACGTAAAATCTGGGATTGAATTTTTGATCTGATAGGCACACAATCGATTGTTTAGTCTTGACAATCGATTGTCACTGAGTAATTTCAGCAATCCTTAATTGGCAATTAGACAACGGTAAGACTGAGTTTTTCACCTATAAATACAGGCTTAACTCAGTGTTTTCACAACAACAACATATACAATTTAAGTATTTTCATTGCTAAAAGCTTTCTTACATTGATCATCATTTTCATTCATCCATAAAGCTTTTTGAAGAGCCATTCTATTGAGCTAAGTTGTTGTGATCTTGAGCGTACTATTTCTACTCATATCTACTCATTGAGGAGTACTTTGTAAAGTGAGTTTGTTTTGTGTTTGTAAGAGAATTGCGATTCTCGTTTATTGAGGAACTTGTGATTCCTCAATTGAAGTCTTTGGGATTGTTATCCCCGAGCAATTGAAGTCTTTGGGATTGTTATCCCCGAGCAATTGAAGTCTTTGGGATTGTTATCCCCGAGCAATTGAAGTCTTTGGGATTGGTATCCCCGAGCAATTGAAGTCTTTGGGATTGTGATCCCCGAGCACACCTAGGTGAGGCTTGTGTCCTCAGCTGTAACGGTTTGTTAAGCACCCGTAAGCTTGACAAGTTTAGTGGAAATCTCGAGAGAGTCTCTCGGGGACTGGACTAACCACGTTTGTGGCCAACCAGGATACATCATTGTGTAAGTTTATTTTACTGCACTTGTTTTAATTTCTGCAAAGTTTTAAATTCCGCACTAAAACGCTTAATATTTTTAAAACGCTATTCACCCCCCCCCCTAGCGTAAAGCGTTATTTCCAACATGGTACATGAATTAATTAATCAAATGAGATATACGAACATGAGAATAAACAAATTCAATCCGTTTGTATCACATTTAAATAATATTTTCAAAATCTATTGAGGTTAGTCGACTAACTTAGTTGATAGTCGACTATCTTGGGAAGCAGTCATTAGGTTAGTCGACTATCTAAATCAGATAGTCGACTATCTTGCCTTGCAGAAAAGTCCAGTTTTGATGCGAAATATTAGTTAGTCGACTAACTAAGTTGATAGTCGACTAACTTAGTAAACAGTCATCAGGTTTGTCGACTATCTAAATCAGATAGTCGACTATCTTAGTAAACAGTCATCAGGTTAGTCGACTATCTAAATCAGATAGTCGACTATCTTGCCTTGCGGAAAAATCCAGTTTTAATGCGAAATATTAGATAATCGACTAATTGTTAGGTTAGTCGATTAACTCTACTGGAAAATAAAAATATCTTTGAAATTTAAGCATATTGAACATTCTAAAGAACTAATACTAACATTATATCATAAGCTAACTAATACGAGCTGATACTAATGACTATTAGTTTATTCACTAACTAATACAAATAGGTAAAATAAAATCAAACAATTCCATCTTCCTTCATCACAGATCCATCACCAATTAAGTGGTCTATTTTCCCCTCAGGGTGCTCAAAGAAGTCTGCCACATCCAAGTGGGTGATGTCAAAATTGTCGTCAGAGACAGAACTGGTTTCAGGGCATTTACCTTTTAGAGATACTTGATAAAGCTCAACCAAATGTCTTGGTACACGGCAAATTTTCGCCCAGTGCCCTTTTCCACCGCAACGATAATATATAGTTTATGAACTATGTGCTTTTGGATTCTCATCGCATCGTGCTTGTGGCAGAGTGACCAACTTAAGGTTGTCATATCTCTCCTTTAAGCCATTCCACAAGATAGGTGGATCTTTGACTGTGATATATTCAATTTTCAAACCTTCATCAAGGTGATGGCGCAAGAAAATCAAGGCCTTAGCACAATTTCAAACCTTCATCAAGGTGATGGCGCAAGAAAATCAAGGCCTTAGCATAGTTTCAAACCTTCATCAAGGTGATGGCGCAAGAAAATCAAGGCCTTAGCACAGTTTCAAACCTTCATCAAGGTGATGGCGCAAGAAAATCAAGGCCTTAGCATAGTCTTGGGTGGATGCATTATTTCTGTCTTTAACGGCGTCTCCAAGACCCATTGCATCCAAATGGATTTCAGCATCCAACACCCATGTTATATAGTTCTTGCTCGAAATTTCATGGGCAACGAACTTTCTTTTCATAATTTCAGACATTACATCAAGAGCGTGTCCATACTTACGGGCTTTATTACAATTATCACATTCACTTCAGGGAATGGATCATAATCATCTGTATGTGCTCATGTCAAATATTACTTTCATAAAGTGAAAGATTATTTTGAGAATCTTTATTATTCTCATTATCACAATGATGACGATTATAATTCCGTCTATTGCCACGTCCACATCCATTGATACCTTCATGGTAATAATTTTGTCTTCTTTCAGACTTATCACATACTGCTACCACATTCTCTAAAGGGAATGGAGCAAATTCAATTGGACGGATTTTTTTTTAATTCTTTGCCCACAATCATACATGAATTTAATCATGGCAAGACATAGAACTTTTACCACTTCACGTGGTTATAATTCCTTACAAACTCCATTAGAGTTCTAATCAAACTTTGTTGTCTATGTTTGTATATGAAATAAAATCGTAGAATTTCAAGAATTTGAAAGGGAAAAGTAAATTACTTACCTTTAAGGTATACCAATAAATGTTGTGATATCAAATATACCTCTTGAGTTTCCATCCCGTTGCATTACTTTATGATGATACCATCTCTTCTATTTTTCCGTATAGAAATTCTCATATGGAGCAGTAGCAATCGTTATTACACTCTTTTGCTTGGAAATTCACCTTCAAAAAGAAAACAAAAGTAAACAACGAGAAAGAAAAAAAAATTGAAGAATTTCAGAAACCAAAATATCACAAATCTCATTTCACTCGAATAGAAAAACCCAAACGACGGAACATGAATTAGAGTGGGTGAATCTGATTGCAACTCGAGATTCTGAGAGCGATAATTGCTGAATATTAAATTCAATTGGTTAGAGACCCGTGCTGATAACGTGTTATGAAATATTACAAGAACAAGAACAATATAGAGAAAAGTAGAGAGAGGAGTATTCTTATTGATACTTTTGGGATGATTTACAATGGGAGAGAACCCCTTTATTTATAGGGAGGTGGTGACTTAGCCACCAAGTAGTAAACCCTAGAATCTCTCTAAATATAGACATTCACTCTAATTAGAGTTCTATTTATAACAAGATGTTTTTTTTTCTTAAAATCACTTTTCACATAGGATTTAATCCTCTGGTAGATTAGGTGGGTTGTCCTCGCAAAACATACGGTTATTTTAATTTTCAAACTTGTGAGAGAAATTGTTGGAATTTATTTGTAATTTTTCGTTCGATTTAGCTTTAAATAACTATATCAAATTAGTCGAATTATATATTTAGTATGATTCAACCATTTATAAAGTTGTTAATTGGTACTTTTTAAGTCGAGATTTCTTTTTTTATTGGCTAATCACATGAAATTTTCACAAGTGATTGGTACAAAATAACACGAGATCAATCAATAAAACATATGAAATCTTTATAAGATAATTTTTTTATTCAAATTATAACTAAGTATGAATTTTAAAAATAAAATGGTGCTTATTAAATATCATTCTATCTTCTACCACTAGTCAAACCCTGGGTCTGTGATATTATCTCGAATGTGAATCTCATATGTAAAGCAAAATTATGCCCTAAAGTAAGAAGTCGTTTTTGACTTTTCTCCCCTAGATATACCAGATTCAAAAATAAAACAATCTTTCAAGAGCCGAAGCTAAACTTATTTGCATATATGAAATTCTGGCATTAATGTGAAAATGAAAAAGATAATGACAAAGCTTGCATTAATTCTTTGGGTAAAAAATACAAGATACAACCCTAGAAATATATCATTTTAATTAATAAGATACAAAGGGAACCAAGATTATGCATGGGCAAAGAAAACTTGTTCTTTTTCAAGGACAAAATTCCCTTCTTTACTCTTGTGATTATCGCCATATGGGGCTGCCACAAATTTCAAGCCAACAATCTGCCCACAACAACAACAAAATATATCTGCTATTGTGTGCATTTCAGAATGTATCATTTTCTCCTCATTAGGTCCAAAAGTTATATTTACCACATTTCTGAATAAGTATGCCTTTTCCTTGTGGCAAATGAAATTCTTTAACATAAGGTTACTAGTAAGGGCAAGTTGGGTTTTGCAGATTCTGCAGTTAACAGTTCTGCCTTCAAGATCTACCAAAAATAACCTCCCCATCTATTACACTAAAGTAAGAGCAGAGATTTGAGGCTTATTAATAGAATAAAAAAGAAGAGAAGAGAAAACAGAATCGAATAGGATAGAATAGAGAAGATGGTCTCCTATTTAAAGCGAAAAAAGAAATGGAATCCTTGAGTAGTAGATTTCCAGTATCAGAATTTTTTGGAAATATTATAATATTAGAGACCGTCTTTTAACACATATATAATTTGTATGATTTTATATTTGCTTTAAAGTAAATATTACGCTCATTTATCTAAGTTACGATCCAATTCTATTATAGATTGTAATGGTGCCAAATATCGTTGCCAGACAAATTAACAGTAAACAATTTTGTGAGTACCTCTTTTAATAGGTTTTCCAAATAAATAATTTTCTTTAATTTAAAAGATTTAATAAACGGTTTAAAATAATTAAAACGAAAGCTGCTGAGTGCAATCATAACCATAGAATAAAATAAAAATCACGAGTCTACCAGTGTGTGTCAAGATCTGCTGTAACAAGTGTATGAGCTACTAGTAGAATATACAAAAGATTACTACTATTCTGTCTGAAATGAAATAGAGAGAACAATAAACAAAAGAAAGACTTCGGTTGTTGTAGAACGGCTCGGAAAATAGCTCACTGTGTAGTCACATAATAGGGATCAAGTATGCACGCCGGACTGATATTCAGATGCATGTGCCTCAGATCCTGCCCAGTAAGTGCATAAGTGTAGCGTGAGTACATAAACAACATGTACCCAGTAAATATCCAGTCTAAACTCGAAGAAATAGTAATGAGTGATCGACTTTGACACTACCATGAACTAACAATAAGATGTCAAAATAATAACTAAGCATGGATTATATGTATAAAGGAGAAAACTCAATAACAGAAATAATAAACACTTTTTTTGCACTAATTAAGAATATATCTCAAGTTTATTTTCCATTTAACAATTTATGTCTCAAGTCAATGAACAATATCAATTATAAATGGGTTCCAAATATTTATATGCACAAATTATGTCGAGGTCGTACGGCTCGATCCAACATAATAATATTTAAACTGTGCACTGCCGAGGGTCGAACAGAACGAACCATAGATGAATCTTCCTGCTGCCGAGATGCTCGGCCCACTCCACAAATAGAAAATACATTAAAGAAACACAAATTCTCAATAACCGTCAAGTGTCACATGCACTACTTCATGTAAATGAAGTTTAACATTTTACAATTCTTTTATTAATTTTTAATATGACTTAGACAATTAAGTTAACAAGTACGGTGCAAATATTCAAGTGCATTATATAGGTCCTCGACTACCCGGATAATAGCATAATTAAACGATACATATGGACTCTCATCACCTCATACATAAATAGCCCCTACAAATAGGAGCACATATTAATTAATTCACATATGTGGTTAACTTCCTCTTACATGGTTAGAAAAGAGACTTACCTCGTCTCAAAGCCTATTTTCCGTCGAAGATTGGGCTCAAACTCTCGATTTGGTGGAGAAAAATCAAAAACTAATAAAATGGTATATCAATTAATCAATCCATGTACAAAATTTCATATTCCAACTATTGAACTGATTACCCAACTCTAAATGTTAAATTCCTACAATTTACCCATGGGCCCACATGCCAAGATTTCGAAATTTTTTGAAGAAACTTGTTACTCATAACCTCATGAACTCAAATATATGATTTTCACTAAATTTCATTATCAATTTCGTAGTTAAATCCTATTTTTATAAAAAAATCAAATTTTCCATCCAACCCATAAATTCCACAAATTTATATGTTGAAATCTACCTATAATCTATGTACTAAACTCATATTAGGTAGAAATATACTTACCCTCAATAGCTAGGTTGAAATATGTGATGATCCAATAGGTAATCTTATGTATTAGAACAAATTCCATATTTCGAAGTCTTTAGAACCTCATCCTATCTTTCCTTGATCTCTGTGTAGTCCGAGTATTGACCCGGATTGCTTATATGCTAAAAATTGATAAAGATAAGAATTTTTGCCATAAAACAAATTTTAGTTGACTTCGGTCAATGTTTTGAGTAAACAGACTCGGACCTGTATCTTGACGGTCCTAGTGAGTCCATACTGAAATATGGGACCTGGATGTGTGCTTGGAATCGAATTCGGAGGTCCATATCTTGAGTTATGAATTTTATTGAAAATTAAAGTCTGAAAATTTAATGATTTTTAAGAATTCGTTGATGTTTGGCCTTGTTAGTACCGGGTTCGTATTTTGGTTTCGGAGCCCGTTACAGGTCTAAATATTTATGGCTTGTCTAAGAAATTTTATGAAAAACAAAATTGGTTTAACGTGATTCAGGCGTCCGGTAGAGAAATTCAAACTTTTAATGTTTTCTTCAAAATTTCATTCGATTTGGAGTAAAATTCGTAGTTCTATGTATTATTTTGGCAAATTGATCATGCGAGCAAGTTCATATGATGTTTTAATACTTGTGTTCGTATTTAGTTTGGAACCCCAAGGGCTCAAGTGAGTTTTTGATAGGCTTCAGAATGGGCTCAAATGCGAGGTCTGACTCGCAAATGCGAGCCTCGCTTTTGCGAAGGACACTTTGTCTTTGCGAGTATGGGTTAAGACAGGGATTTGCGCATTTTCCAGATTTCTGTCGCATTTGCGATTGTTCTATGTTCGCTGTTGCGAAAAAATTGTTTGCATTTGCAAAGGCATCAAAGATGCGTGGAGTCCAATTTGCGAAGATTTTCTCGCATTTGCAAAGCTTAGGTCGCATTTGCGACATCTGCAGCTGTGTAAAAGTATCTTAGACGGGATTTTTCTCCCATTCTTCAAATTTTCAAAAAAATAAAAAAAAGAAGAGATTTTGCAAAGAATTTCTCTTCCCTAAATCATAGGCAAGTGACTCTAAACTAGTTTCTTTCAATCTTTCACTATATTTTTTAAGATTTTAACCTATAATCTAATACTTTCATGGCGGAATTGGGAATTTCTTGGTAGAAACTAGGGATTTTAAAATTGGGAAATTTAGACCTCAAATTGAGGTCGGATTCCAAAACCAATTATATATCCAGGCTCATGGGTAAATGGGTAATCGGGTTTTTGTCCGAATTTCGGGTTTGGGCAATGCGATTCCTGGTGTTGACTTTTGTTAACTTTTACAAAAATGTCATAAATTGAATCATTTGCAATGATAGGTAGTTCCTAAGACTTAAAGTGAATCGTTTGGTTTAATTTTCTAGATTCTATTAGTGTAGAGGTTTGTTTGGAGGGATAACTGTGGTTGAGGTTTGGGTTTGGCTTTTGGAGCGGGTAAGTGTCGTGGTTAATGTTGGATAGAGTGATTAGGTCTTATTGTCGTGGTTAACCTTGGATTGAGGGATTAAATCTTATTTTCCTATTTGCTATGTGTTTGAATGTTCGGTACAACATATCGGTGAAGTGACGATTACCTATGCATTGTTGTAGAGTTATAAGATGCTAGTGGGTCTTTTCTTGTAATTGTTGCTTTCTTTGATCATATTATCCATGTTTAGACTGACTACTTGTTATGTTGAGCATTCTTATCATGTTTACGTACCTTGGTATTGATTAAGTATTGACTCAAAGTTGAGGTTGGTATTATTGAACCAAATATTGAAGTAAGACTTGTTAACTTTATTTCTATCTCCATGTTGTTATTGTTTATTATTTTTGTGAGGTTTAGTGTTAGTACAGGAAGGGTGGCGTCGTGTCATATTTTGTGAGTGATAAGACACGAAGGGTGATGTCGTGCCATGTTTTGTTAGTGTTAATGCATGAACGGTGATGATGCCATGTTATGAGAGAGTTAATGAACGAAGGGTGATGCCGTGCTGTTTCTATTATTTTGATATGGTGAGTTTGAGGGAAAAATCACGAAAGGTGATGCCGTGCATTTTCCTTTACCATGTTTTCATGTTTTATTTGTCTCAGGTATATTTACTGATCAAGTTCTTATTACTGGTTTGATCCTTTATCTTGTAATCCCCCTCAGCATGTCCCCTTTCGAATATTACTTGCCTTGTTTCTTTCATTGTTGTTATTTGTATTTATATTGTTATACTACACAGGTTTATTTATGGGTGTCTTGTCCTAGCCTCGTCGCTAAGTCGCTGAGGTTAGACTCCAAACTTACCAATACATGGGATTAGTTGTACTAATACTGCACTCTGCACTTTCTATGCAGATTTTTGTACTGGTCCGAGCTGATTTTGAGGATAGTTGTTGGGTTCACTTGATCGGAGACCCAAGGTATACCTATTGACGTTCATATGTCCTGGCATCCCATTCTATATTTCTCTTTAATGTTTCTTTCATTTCAAAATTAGTTGTATTTCTTTCAGACATTTTCTTGTAGAAAAATCTCAGAAGTTCATGAATTGTGACTCCTGATTGCTGCTATGAATTTCCGCACTCTTTTTAACTTGTTATGATTTAGTTGTTGTTAATCACTAACAGATTTATGAATTGGCTTAATGAATCTCTACTGTTTTCTTACCTAGAAAGTGAAATTCTTAGGCATCATCACGGTCCCGACAGTGGAAATTTCAGGTCGTGATAAGTTGGTATCAGAGCACTAGGTTGTCTAGGTATCACAATTCACGAGCATACTTAGTAGAATATGGAAAATCGGTACGGATACGTCTGTACTTATCTTTCAAAGGCAGCCGAGTTTAGGAAGAATGTCACTTCTACTCTCCATGTCGTGCAATTTTATTCTCTCATTGCTAATTGAATTCTTTTACTCTTGATCTCTCACAGATGGCGAGAATACGTATCGCCTCAGTTGATTGGAAACCAGAGCCCCCAGTGGTAGCTCTTACAGGGGGCAAAGGCTGAGGCCTAGGCCGTGCCAGAGGTCGAGGCAGGGGCAGGGCTCAGCCCGGAGCCCGAGCAGCACCACCAATGTTGGAGCCTCAGATGGAGTTTGATGAGAAGGCTCCAGCCTAGATTGTTTTAGCAGGACCAACCAGGTCCCAAAGGGGTTCGTTGCCATCCCAGTACTACAGGATGCTTTGGTCCGTTTGGTGGGCATGATGGAGAGTGCAACCCATACTGGAACTTTTCCCATTGCACCAGCCATCTCTTGGGCTGGAGGAGGAGCAAAAACTCTTATTACTTACACCCCCGAGTAGGTGACTCCCCAGTATCAGACTCCAGCAGCTCAGCCAGTTGGAGTAGTTCAGCTAGCTATTGTGGAACTGGTCGATGATGGTCATGCTATGACTACGGAGGGTTTATTATGATTGGACAAGTTCACCAAGCTCTTTCTAGTTCACTACATTTGTGCACCTTCTGAGGACCCACGATTATCTTGAGCGCTGCCATGATGTACTGTGGAACATGGGGATAGTAGAGACTAATACGATCGATTTTGTTATGTTTCATATGACTGCGTCTGCCAAGAAATGGTGGAATGAATTTGTATTGACCAGATTAGCTAGGTCTCCTTATTTTACTTGGAACCAATTCTCTTAGAGAGGACTATCATAGGTTGTTCGGGCGTCTCTAACAGTGCCGTATGACCGTCACTCAATATGAGACCCGTTTTGTGGATTTTTCCCGTGATGCTATTCTTCTTGTTCCTACTGAGAGAGACAGGCGAGGAAGTTTATTGAGGTACTTGCTTATCCTATTAGATTTTAGATAGCTAAGGAGAAGAATGATATTTCTATTCAAATGGTTGCCAATATTGCTAGGTGAGTCGAGATGGTTTTTGCTCAAGGGAATGGTCAGGGGTCAGACAAGAGGCCCTCCACTCCAAATGATTTAGCGGGGACTCATCGATAGTTCGAGGTACTTTGGTAGAGGCCATCCTCCCATGCCATTTAATTTATCATTCCATGCATACCATAGTGTTTCAGGTGGTCGTGATCCTCATATGCATTATTCCGATCAGCTAGCCTACAGTGCACCACCAACTCCTATTTTTGCACCTCTACTGCAGAGTTTTCAAAGTGGTTACTCGGGCTAACATCGTCAGTTACAAGGTCATTTATCACAACAATCGAGGTCCTACTATACTTGTGGTTATCCAAATAATATTTGTAGATTTTTCCCTCGTGCCTCGAGCAGTTCAACATTAGGGTTATCGTGCCATGATCACAACACCGGGTGTTTCACCACTTGCTCACCTAGCTAGAGGGAGGGGTCAGGAAGCCAGAGGTGGTGGTTAGGCCATTCGAGGTGGAGGTCAAGCTCCTAGAGGTGGATTTTAGCCATCTAGGCCCATCCTATAGATGCAATATAGAGTGATGGGTCCTAGTCACGATGTTATGGTTTTTGAGCCAAGTCTGAGGCTGAATCTTCTAACGCCGTCATCACAGGTACAATTTTGGTTTGCAGTAGAGATGCTTCAATTCTATTTGATCCGGGTTCTACTTATTCATATGTGTCCTCTTATTTTTCTTCATATTTGGTTGTGCCCTGTGATTCTTTGATTTCCCCCGTGTACGTGTCCACACCGGTGGGAGATGCTATTGTAGTACACTGCGTTTATTGTTTGTGTGTGGTTACAGATTAAGAATCTTAAGACTAGTGCCGAATCTTCTTAATATGGTAGGTTTTGATATTATATTGGGTGTGGATTTGCAGTCACCTTTTCACGCTATATTGTATTGTCACACTAATATGGTGACCTTAGCCTTGCCGGGGTTTCCTCTATTAGAGTATAGAGGGGACTCCTGGTAATTCTACCAGTAGGGTATCTCTTATATGAAAGATCGTTGTATGGACGAGAAGGGGTGCTTAGATTATTTATCTTATGTCCGTGATTCTAGTGCGGAGATTCCTTCCATGGATTCTGTACCAATTGTCCGAGAGTTTCTAAAGGTAATTCTTGTAGACCTGCTGAGGATGCAACCCCACATGCATAGTGACTTCTATATTTACTTGGTTTTGGACATTCAGCCCATATATATTCCTCCATATCGCATGGCTGCCAGAGCAGAAAGAATAGAAAGAACAATTGCAAGACTTGATTGCAAAGGGCTTCATAAGACCTACTGTCTCGCCCTGGGGTACGCGCGTGTTATGTTTTATGAATAAAGGTGGGTCGATGAGTTTGTGTATAGACTATCGACAGTTCAACAAATTCACTATTAAGAACAAGTATCCACTAGAGGGGATAGATGACTTAATTCATCAGCTGCAGCATACCAAGTTGTTTTCGAAGATTGATTTGAGGTCTGGCTACCATTAGTTGAGGATTAGGGGATTTGATGTCTCTAAGATAGCTTTTCGAACTCGATATGGGAATTAAGAATTTTTAGTGATGTCATTTAGGCTGGCAAATTCCCAATCAACATTTATGGATTTGACGAACCAGGTATTCAAGCGTTACATGGATTCCTTTATTGTTGTGCTTATTGATGATATATTGATCTACTCTCGCAGTCGAGAGGAGCACGAGCAACATCTTTGGATCGTACTTCAAATTCTGAGAGACATCCAGTTATATGATATGATTTTAAAGTGCAAGTTTTGGTTGGACTCAGTCACCTTCGTGGGACACTTTGTATCAGCAGAATGCATTTGGGTGGATCTTAAGAAGATTGAGGCTGTTCATAACTGGAGTAGGCCTACTTAAGACACAAAAGTCTGTAGTTTATTGCGATTTGTCAGTTATTACCTTCGGTTTGTGGATGTTTTTCATCTATAGCAGCCCCATTGACCAGGTTGACCCAGAAGGGTACCCCGTTCGTATGGTCAGACAAGTGTGAGGTGAGCTTTCAGAATCTCAATATGGCCTTGACTACGTTACCGGTGTTAGTGTTGCCTATAAATTCAAGATTTTATACAATATTTGTGACGCTCTCGTATTAGTCTAGGTGCGGTATTGATCCACTGTGTCAAGGTTATTGCATATGCTTGACGGCAGCTGAAGGTTCACGAGAGCTGGCAACTATTGTTCATGCGCTGAAGATTTGGAGGCACTTTCTTTATGATGTGTCGTGTGAGGCATTCAGGAATCGTTGGAGCTTACAATATTTGTCAAGCATAAAACGCTTAATTTGAGGTAGAGAAGGTGGATAGAACTATTGAAAGAGTATGATATCACCATCTTGTATCGTCCAGGGAATGTCAATGTGGTAGTCGATGCTTGAGAAGAAATTCAGCGAGTATGGGCAGCCTTACATGCATTCCAGTCGATAAGGAACCACTTGCATTAAATGTTTAGACTTTGGAAAATCAGTCCATGAGGTTGGATGTTTCTGAGCCCAGCCGTGTTCTAGCTTGTACAGTCACTCAATCTTGTTTGTTTTTACGTATCAAGGATCGAGCGTATGTTGATCCCTATTTTCTTATCCTTAAGGACAGTGGGGAACAGTGGTTCCAAGCAGGTTACTGTTAGAGATTATGGAGTTTTGAGGATGTAAGGTCGTGTTTGTGTGCCTAATGTGGATGATCTTCGTGAGTTGATTCTTGAGGAGGCTCACAGTTCTCGATATTCTATTCATCTCGGCGCTACCAAGATGTATCCAGACTTACGGCCACATTGTTAGTGGAGGAGAATAAAGAAACATATAGTTGCATATGTGTCTCGGTGTCTAAATTGTCAGGATGTAAAGTGTGAGCATCATAGACCTGGTGGTTTTTGTCAGTAGTTAGAGATTCTTGAGTGGAAGTGAGAGCGTATCACTAGGATTTCATTGTTCGACCCCACAGACTCATAAGAAGTTCGATGCATTTTCGGCCATTATGGAAAGGTTGACCAAGTCAGTTCATTTCATTATTGTAGTAGTTACTTATTCTTCAGAGCGGTTGGCAGAGATTTACATCTGCGAGATCATCTATCTTAACAGTATGCCCATGTCTATCATTTTTAATTGAGGTACGCAGTTCCCCTTGCATTTCTAGAGGGAAGCACATCGTGAGTTGGGCACGCGGGTTGAGCTGAGCACATTATTTCATCCCCAGACGGATGTGCACTCCGAGCGCATTATTCAGATATTAGAGGTTATGCTTTGCGCTTTCGCTATAAACTTCAAAGATTCGTGGGATCAGATCTTGACACTTGCAAAGTTTTCCTACAATAATAGTTATCAGTCGAGCATTTAGATGTCTCTCTATGAGGCTTTATATGGTAGGCGGTGCCAATCACCAATTGGACTGTTTGAGCCAGGGGAGGCTGAGTTGTTGGGTGCTGAGTTACTACATGATGCCTTGGATAAGGTCAAGATTATTCAGTATCAACTTCATACAGCTCAGTCCTGGCGGAAGAGTTATGCCAATCATAGAGAAGGCTATAATGAGATTTGAAAAGAAGGGCAAGTTCATCCCTAGGTATATCGAGCCTTTTGAGATCCTTGGGAAAGTAGGAGAGGTGGCCTATAGACCTGCGTTTCCACCTGGTTTATCAGCAGTCCATCGAGTGTTCCATGTGTCTATGCTCCGGAAGTATCACAACAATCCATAATATGTGTTAGACTTCTGCACTGTCTAGCTGAACAAGGATTTGACCTATGAGGAGGAGCCGATGGCTATTCTAGCCCGGCAAGTTCGTTAGTTGAGATAGAAGAGTTATCCTTCAGTTTGAGTGTAGTGGAGAGGTCAGCCCGTCGAGGCAACTACCTAGGAGTTCGACTCATATATGCAAAGTAGATATCCCCACCTTTTCACCAGCCCTTGTACTTTTCTATGTCCGTTCAACTGTAAAGGGTTGTTTTAGAGGTGGTGAATGTGATGATCTGATACGTCATCTTATGTATTAGAATCAAATTTTTTTATTTTAAAGTATTTACAACCTCATTCTAGCTTTCCACGATCTGCGTGCACAGTCCGGGTATTGACCTGGAAGGCTTATAAGCTAAAATGATAAAGATATGAATTTTTGCCTTAAAAGTTAGTTTTAGTTAACTTCGATCAATGTTTTGAGTAAACGGATCCGGATCTATATTTTGATAGTTTCGATGGGTCCGTGTTAAAATATAGGAGATGAGTGTATGCCCAAAATTGAATTCGGAAGTCTCTATCTTGAGTTATGATTTTTATTGAAAATTAGAAGTCCAGAAACCTAATAATTTTTAAGAATTGATTGATGTTTGGCATTGTTGATACCGTAATCGTATTTTGGTTTTGGTTCCCGATACAGGTTTAATATAATATTTACAGAAAAGGGTCAAAACTACTCCTAGACAATTAGAGTAGATACAATAATGCCCTCCGTCCACCTATTTTTAAAAAATTACCCTCACCGTTGTCTTTTAGGCTCAAGATTTCCCTTACGTCTAACGGCCATGTTAGATAAAAAAATTTAATTAATTTCCATGTGCCATAACAAAAAAGGTCAAAACTGCCCCTACACTATCGGAGTTGGTACAATAATACCCCCATCTCAAAAAATCTCTCCCTTCCCCCATCCCCCCTCCCCTCTCTATCGTGTGGGTTCATATTCCTCTTGTTTTTCTCATACTTTTTTTGACCTTGCACTTTATTTGAATAATCACTACAAATAAAATTAAAGTTTTATTTTCAGACAACTAAATTTTTTTGTCACCAATACTTTACGTCATACAACTTTCAAAAACCCTGTTAAGCAAAAAGCGTAATTAATTTCCATGTATCATCGTCCCATTGGCTTAACCTAAGACTCACCTAATTAAAATAAACTCACCCACATTCTAAGAGCGTTTTCCTCTGTTAATTTCTCCTCTTTCTTTTGAAAATTATTCCACCAACTAGAACTCTCGTACACCTATGTTTTTCTTTAAGCAAACAAAACTCTCTCTTATAGTTAATCACCTTCCTCTTCCTCTTTTTTTGTAAATGTGCACATCGATATTCCTATTTTTTTTCATCACAAAAATATCATTCATCGTCAATTTTTCTTACTACACTTTACTGCTTCAAACAATAATCTCAATCAAGTGTTTGTTACAGTCACATTCACCAATAAGTCGTATTCTCTCATATTCTCAGGCATATAATCTCAAATATTTCTCTTAATTTAATTGTCTTTTTTTTAAAAATAAATTGGCGGTATTGATATAATCTGAAGAGCATCCTCGTACAATAGCGTAATTTATGGACATGCTTGGATGTTTAGACTATAGTGAGCGCCAATGAAGAAGAAAAAGGTCGAGGTCCGAGCAGAGACCAAATAAATCATTGATATAACAAAATTGGATGCGAAGTTGTCAGGAAATATACAACAAAAAATATTTCAAATGCTCAATTACTACTATTATTGACACTCTGTCAGTGTTCATATATTCAGGTGAAAGTTGTATAACATAAAATATTAGTTATATCAGTTCAATGAATTCTTAAAAACTACATGGTGGCAAAACAAATATAATGTAAGCAAAAAAATAAGTTATTAAACCATAAAATCATACAATGAAGCATAATTTCAAAGATTACTTGATTTCAATCAAAAAATTGATGTACTAAAAAATGTAAATCTAAAAATTAAATTAAAATCGAAAAATCTGAGATGGAGACGGAGATTCGTGGGTGTTGAAGGGTGAAAATCTAAGACTGAGTAGGCTAGTAAGTGGATATGGGGTGAAGTTTTAATTTAAGCAAATAGGAAACTAACACATAATAAATAATAAATTTTTTTTCTTAATCAAAATAGGGCTGTTAGTTTTTAGGGTATGAATGGGCCGAAAAGTTGACATTAGGGGCATGAACGGGCAAGATCTTTAACGGTGAGGGCAATTTTTATAAAATAGGTGGACAAAGGATATTTTAATACTTATGCGAATAGTTTAAGGACTGTTTTGGCCCTTTTCCGTAATATTTATGGCTTGTGTTTGAAATTTGATGAAAACCATAATTGGTATGACGTGATTCAGACGTCCAGTTGAGAAATTAGAAGTTTCAATGTTTCCTTGAAAATTTAATTCGATTTGGTGCTATATTCGTAGATTAAGGTGTTATATTAGAAATCTGATCATGCGAGCAAGTTCGTATGATGTTTTAAGACTTGTCTGTGTACTTGATTTGGAGCTTTAAGGGCTCGGGTGAGTTTTTGATAGGTTTCAGAGTGGTTTTGGACTTAGAATCATAGTTGGTGCAAGTTTTATCTTGTGTTGGACTACAGACTTCGCAAATATGAGCCTCCCTTTTGTGAAGGACACTACGCATTTGTGACCATGGGCTGGGATTGGGTTCTCGCATTTGCGAGATTTCTATTGCATTTGCGATTGTTTCATGTTCACAATTGCAAACAAATTGTTTGCATTTGCGAAGGTAGTAGAGATACGAGGAGTTCACATTTGAGAAGCTTTTCACAAATTTGCAGGGTTCACATTTGTGAAGCCCATGTCACATTTGCAATACCTATAGCTGTGTAAAAGTGATTTAGACGAGATTTTTTTCCCATTCTTCAAATTTTCGAAACCTAAAACACAAAAGGTGGTTTTCCAAAGAACTTCTCTTCCCCAAATCATAGGTAGGTGATTCTATATTAGTTTCTTTTAATTATTCACTACATTTTACTAGATTTCAATCTAGAATCTAAAGTTTTCATGGTGGAATTAGAGATTTTTGGATAAAAACTCGGGATTTCAAAATTTGGAGATTCACACTTCAAATTAAGGTCGGATTCCAAAAACAACTATATATCCGTGCTTGGGGTGAATGGGTAATCGGATTTTGATCCAAATTTTTAATTTGGACCAAGCGGGCACGGTTATTGACTTTTGTTTATTTTTTAAAAAATGGCCTAAATTGAATTCTTTGCAATTGTGGGTAGTTCCTAAGGCTTAAATTGAATAGTTTTGTTGGTAATTTGCTAGATTCTATTTGTCTGGAGGTTTGTTTGAAAGGATCAACTGTGGTTGAGCTTTCAGTTTGGCCGTTGGAGTGAGGTAAGTGTCATGGTTAACCTTAGCTTGAGGAAATAAGTCTTATTTGCCTATTTTCTATGTGTTTGAATGTTAGGTACAACATATAGGTAAAGTGATGAGTACTTATGCATTTTTGTCGAGTTATAGCCTGCGAGTGGGTCTTTTCTTGTAATTGTTGTTTTCTTTTATCATATTATCTATGAATAGACTAGCTACTCGTTATGTTGAGTGTTCTTATTATGTTTAAGGACCTTGGTATTGATTGAGTATTGACTCAAAGTTGCGGTTGGTTTTGTTAAACCAAATGCTAAAGTAAGACTTGTTATCGTCATTTCTATCTCTCTGTTATTATTGTTTATTATTTTTGTGAGGCAGAGTGTTAATGCACGAAGGGTATTGTCATGTCATGTTTTGTGAGTGATAATACACTATGGGTGATGTAATACCGTATTTTGTGAGTGTTGATGCATGAAGGGTGATTTCACGCCATGTTATGAGAGAATTAAGGCATGAAAGGTGATGTCGTGCCGTTTATATTGTTTCATATGGTGGTGTTGAGAATAAAAGCACAAAGGGTGATAACGTAAATTTTTCTTTACCGTGTCTACTTGTTTCCATCTGTCTCAGGTATATTGTTTGAGCAAGATTTTTTACTGCTGTAATCCTTTATATTGTGATCCCCCTCAGCATGTCTCCTTCCCAATATTTCTTGCTTGTTTATTTCCTTGTATATGTATGTATGTGTATATATATATAATTATATGGCAGTAGGTTTGATGGTTTTTTTACTTCAAGGGACCACACAGGGCGAGGGACTGTCCAAGAATTGAAAAGCTTTCAGCGTTGTTTGCTGAAGAAAAAGGTGAAGAAGAACCGGAGCAAGCAACAACATATACGGGACCTATGGTGGTGCTGAAAATGCGGAAGCTAGTTCGTCGAGGACGACGAATTCTTCTTGTGGGTGTGGTTTGTTACACCCCTGACAATGACCCTCGGCAGGTGTGGGTTGTGACAAGTATTTTCATGATGGAGTTGTTGCACAACCTGAAAATTGGGGAAACATCATGACGGACTATGCGGGGCATGACAAAGGCACCTTGGATGGAATCAAGGCGCATATTACTTAGACATGAAGGTTGGCAAAGCACTTGTGCAGCAAAGCCATGTCAAGCAGGGTCAAGGACATGGAAAGACAAGGCACGACAAGGCGGGACAATCAATGGCAGTGGATGGGCGCGCGGCAAAGTCATGGACGACGAGCTGTGGCGATAGCAATGAGCGGAGAAGTGTCAAAGGCCAAGGCTGGGCGCAATGCCAGCCTTAGGCGTGCAGCCACTGGCCGACGCGCACATGCAGCGCACATGGAGCGGTTTTCAAGTGTGCTATGCACATGATGCAGTTGGGCAGTTACAAACACTCCTAATACATGCTGATCATGGCCTAGAAAGTAGGAGGAGCAGTTGGCGGTTACAACCACTGATCATGGCCTATAAAGTACGAGGAGCAGTTGGCGGTTACAACCACTTCCAAAACATGCTGATCATGGCCTAGAAGTGTGCGCACTTATTTATACATGTCAACTAATTGTAGCATATAAATATGTTCCTATGTATAGCCAAAAGGGGCAAGAACTTAGCCTAAGGCAATTGTGAAAAGCCACACACACACACACACACACACACACACACACACATATATATATATATATATATATGACACATGTTTATTAGTAGGTGTCTTGTCCAATCCCTGTCACTTTCACCAAGGTTAGACTCGACACTTATCAATACATGGGGTTGGTTATAGTGATAATGCACTCTGCACTTTTTGTGCATATTTCGCTACTGGTCTGAGCTAATTCTGAGAATAGTTGATGGCTTCACTTGATCAGAGACCCAAGGTAGACTTGTAGGCGCCCACAGGCCCTGGCGACCCCTTCTATATATTCTTTTTACTGTTTCTTTTGTTTCGAAAACCTTTGTATTTCTTTCATACATTCAGTTGTAGAAAAATCTCAGAAGTTCGTGAATTATGACTCCAAATTCTAGGCAGATTATATATTGAGGTTGTTATGAATTTCCACACTCTTTTGTTATGGTTTAATTGTTGTTAATCACTGAATGGTTTAAGAATTGTCTTAATGAACCTCTAATGTTGGCTTGCCTAACAAGAGAAATTTTAGGCATTATCATAGTCTCGGAGGTGGGAATTCCAGGTCGTGACAAAGTGCTTCTTTTTGAAGCTCTAATATCGTCCAATTGAGTAAATAATGAGAGAAATAGGTCTAAGTCATGTATTTAAAACAAGGTTCTTCCCAGCCGAAACAACCTTCTTTGCGAACGCAGAACAAGCCTCGCGTTCACGAAGGCCTAAGCTTCATGGGCATCACAGAAGCGACAACTCTTACGCGAACGTAAAGAGCAATGTGGACTGGCTCTCCCTGGCCCCCTTTCCCCTATGTATACACTAGTAAGGCTTGGTGAAAGCGTAGTCCTAGGCTCACAAGGATATGTGAACACGTGAGCTTGACCGCAAACGCGAAGGGAAATTTCTCGCTGCCCCCAAATCCTTTTTCGCAAACGCGATGGCCTCCCGCATTCGTGAAGAAGTAAACTAGAACTAGAAAATCTGGTTTCTCAAACTTAGCTCTGGGCGGTCCGAAAAATACACGAGCCCCTCGATACCCTCTTCCACCTATACCAACAAGTCTATTAGCATAATATACACCTACTCAAACTCTCGAAACGTCTAAAACAACAACAAACAAGAATCACACCCCCAAAACAAAATTGAATCAAAGTATGAACTTTAAGTTGCCAAATTGCTCTGAATGCGCCGTATCATACTTAGACTACTCGAAATGATACCAAATTTTACATGCAAGTATTAAATCACCATATGGAACTATTACCGATATTGTAATCCCATTTGGACCTCGATATCATCAAAGCCTAGTCAAAATCAAATATAAGGAACTTAGAAGCCTTCAAAGAGATACCTTTCACTATTAGGCACTGAAACGCTCCTGAGTCATCCAAAACCTGATGCGAACATATGACCAACTCAAAAATCATCATATGAACCTATTGGAATCATAAAATCCCATTCCTAAGATTGTTTGCTCAAAATATTGACTGAAGTCAAACTTAGCCTTTTTAACCAACCTTAAGGAACCAAGTGTTATGATTTCAACCCGATCCCTCCGAAATTCTGAACTAACCATCCTTGAATGTCATAAACAGAAAAGTATGTATCGAAAGTCTTATTTATGGGAATGAGGTTATATAAATCAAAATGACAGATTGATTCATTACGTTCTCCACCTCTTAAACAAATTTTCAACCTCGAACGGGTTTAGAATCATACCCGGAGTGCTAAATAAGTGTGGATATCTGCTCCACATGTCCTCCTCGGAGTCCCAAGTTGTATTCTCGACTGGTTAGCCTCTCCACTAAACCTTTACCATGAATATCCTCTTGGACCTCAACTAGCAAAATTGCCTATCAACAATGGCAACTAGCTCCTCAATAAAGCCCAGGCTCTCATATAGTTGAATCGTGATAAAGTCCAACATATGTGACAAGTCGACATGATATTTACGAAGCGTAGACACATGGAAAATCGGCTAAACTCCCGATAGAATAGAGGTAAGGTGATCTCATAAGCTACCTCCCCAACTCATCTCAACACCTCAAATGGGTCTATGAAACTTGGGCTCAACTTTCCATTTTTCCCAAACCTCGTGATCCCTTTCATCAATGATACTTTAAAGAGAACCATCTCACCCACGATAAATGATAAATCACAGGCCTTATGATCCGCGTAACTCTCTTATCTGGATTGGATTGTGCAAAGTCAATCCCGAATCAATTTTACCTTTTCCAAGCCATCCTTCACTAAAACAGTATCATATAACTTAGCCTTGCAAGGATCAAACCACACGATGGAAAAAAGACGTTGCCGACCATTTAAAGTCTTAGAACGATCCATCTCGATGCTGGAATGATAACTATTATTCTAATAAACTCGGCCAAGGTCAAGAATCGATTACACTTTCCTCCTCAGTCAATCACACATGCTATGAGCATGTCTTCAATGATATGAACTTTCCGCTCTGACTTATCGTCAGTATGTAGGTGAAATGTTGTGCTGAGCTCTACATGGTTCCCTAACTCATTCTGTTTTCTCTCCAGAAATGCGAACTAAATAGAGGGCCTCTATCTAGTATGATGGAAACAGGCACACCATGCAGCTAAACTATCTCCTGAATATAAATTTGGGCCAACCTCTCTAATGTATACGTAGTCAAAAGCGGAATGAACTGTGCCGACTTTGTCAACCTGTCGACGATGACCCAAACTGCATTGAACTTCGCAAGGTCCGCGGTAACCAAGTACAAAGTCCATAGTAATGTGCTCCCATTTCTACTCCGGTATAGTCATCTTCTAGTGTAGGCAACTGGCCTCTAGTTCTCATACTTAACCTGTTGGAAATTTAGGCATCTAGCTACATACTCAACTATGTATTTATTCATCTGCCGCCACCAATAATGCTGCCTCATGTTGCAATACATCTTCATATCACATGGATTAAAGGAATACCGAGAATTGTGTCTCTCCTCTAGAATCTTCCCCCTCAACTACCCATACTCTCTACCTTTCGACTCAAGGCATCCGCAACCATATTCACCTGGCCCCGATGGTGAAGAATGGTGGTGTCATAGTCCTTCAATAACTCAAGCCATTTGCGATGCCTCAATTTGAGATCCTTTTGCTTGAACAAATATTGCAAGCTGTGATGAGAGTGTAAAGCTTACAGGACACCCAATAAAGATAATGCCTCAATATCTTAAGAGCATGAATAATCGCATTCAACTCCAAATTGTGCATTGGGTAATTCTTCTTGTAGATCTTCAGGTGACATGAGGCATGAGCAATAACTCACCCCCTCATGCAACAATACACAACCCAAACTGACGTGTGAAGCATCACAACACACAGCATACATCCCCGAACCAAATGGCAGCAGTAGAACTGGTGTTGTAGTCAAAGTTGTCTTGAGCTTCTGAAAGGTCACCTCATAATCATCGGACCTATAAAATGGAGAACCTTTATGGGTTAGTCTAGTCAAAAGTGTTGCAATATATGAGAAACGCTCCACAAACTGGAGAGAATAACCTACTAACCCCAAGAAGCTCCTGATCTCAGTTGCCATAGTAGGAAGAGGCCAACTCTGAACTGCCTTAATCTTCTTGGGATCCTCCTTAATACCCTCGCCTGATACGACATGCCCCAAAAATACTACAGAATCTAGCCAAAACTCACACTTGGAGAACATAGCATATAGCTTCTATTCCCCCTATATAAGAAGCACCACTCATAAATGATGCTCGTGCACCTCCATGTTGTGCGAGTAGGTCAAAATGTCATCAATGAAGATAATGACAAACGAATCAGTATAAGGCCTTAACACCATGTTCGTCAAACCCATAAATGGCATTAGTGCATTAGTCAAGCTAAATGACATCATTAGAAACTCATAATGGACATATCTAATACAAAAAGCAATATTCGGAACATCCAAGTCCCAAATCTTCAACTAATGGTACCCCGATCTAAAGTTGATCATAGAGAACACCTTAGCACCCTGCAAGTGGTCAAACAAATCACCAATACGTGGAAACGAGTACTTGTTCTTAATGGTAACTTTGTTCAACTAGCGGTAAACAATGCACATCTTTATAGTCCCATATTTCATCATAAAAAATAACAGTGGTGCACCCCAATGTGATACATTTGGTTTGGCGAACCCCTTTGCTAGCAACTCCTCAAGTTGATCCTTTAATTCTTTCGGAGCCATACATTACGGTGGATAGATATAGGTTGGGTATCTAGAGCCATGTCAATACAAAAATCGATATCATGATCTGGTGGCATGCATGGAAGGTCAGAAGGAGACACATCGGAAAACTCCTAGACTACTAGTACTGAATTAATCACCGGAGTCTCTGTGGTGGTAACCCGGGCATAAATTAGATAAGACAAATAACCCTTCTCGACCATATATCGAGCCTTCAGAAAAGAGATAACCTGACTGGATGCACTAACAAACGAACCCTTCCACTCCACTATAAACAACTCTTGCATTGTTAAGGTAACAACCTTGGCATGGCAATTAAGGATGACGTGATTTAGAGAAAGCCTGTCCATGACAAGGATGACCTCAAAGTAGGTCATATCAAGCAACGAAAGATCCGATCTAGCATCATATCCACAAAATGTGACCATACAAGATCGATAGACCTGATCCACAATAACAGAATTCCCCCACAAGAGTGGATACATAAATAGAAGTACCCAAGGACTAATGAGGAATATCCAGGAAATGAGCAAGCAAAGATGACACATATAAATAGGTAGACCCTGGATCAAATAATACCAAAGCATCCGTACTACAGATAGATATAATATCTGTGATCACGACATCTAAGGCCACTGCATTTGGTATGGCCAGAAAAGCATAGAACCTAGGTGGTGCGCCAGCTAGCCGGCCTCTGCCTGACCGAACAATATATGGCTGACCTCCCCCTACCTAGCCTCCAACTCAAGGACGGCCCCTACCCGCCTGCACTCCACCTCTGGGCGGCCGAACAACTAGTGCTGTAAACATGGGCTTCTAGCCCTACTGCACTGCCTTGCCATGAATCCCCAGTCAGAACTTCTACACATGACTGAAATCTCCACACTCCGAACAACCTCTCAGTGCGGTGATATGCTGCACTGAAGTCTTACCCTGATGGCCTGAATACCCACTAGAAAAACCCTGAATAGTTAGTGGGCAGTATGAACTCTCTAGCATAGCACTGAACTAGGCGCTAGAGGAACTTTGATGGCCCGGTGCCCACTAAAAGAACTTCAAATAATGGGTAGGCGTTAAGAACTCTCCGACATAGTGCTGAAATAGGGTCGCATAAGGTGATGGTACTTGATATGCGGGCCTGCTCGGATAACCCTCCTAAATAGACCTCGGCCCCCAGCAAGGGCACCTCTAAACACCCCAAAATAATGGACCCACTTGTCGCATTGAATATGCTCTCTAACCCTCTGATGGTAACCCTAATCCTTCTAGCAATCTCTACTACCAGCTGATAAGAAGTCCCTATCTCAACCTCCCCGACCATATTAGCCTGAATACTTGAGTGCAACCCCACAACAAACCTCCACACTTGCTCCGTCTTAGTAGGAATTATCATAAGTGCACGGCAAGAAAACTCAATGAATCTCACCTTATAATCGATCATTGACATCTAATCCTGCTGAAGCTACTCGAACTGGAACCAAAACTCTTTCCTTTTAGAGGGTCGAATATACCTATCTATGAATAGGCCTGTAAACTGGTCACATGTAATGGGAGGAGATCCTATTGGCTTGCCGAGAATATAATACTGCCACCACCTACGGGCCCTACCCTCAAACTGGAAAGTGGTTAAATCTACCCCATGGGACTCCAATATCCATATGTTGTGCACTATGTCCTTGCACCGGTCAATAATGTCCTGGGGATCCTCATATCACTCACCTGTGAAGATATGAGGGAGTAGCCTAGTCCATATATCCAATAGCTTTTGTATCTTATCTATCGTAGTTGGTCTAGGCTTAGGTGCTGCTAATGCAACTGATTGGGCACTGCCCAGAGGTGGTGTACCCGGGATTTTATATACGATAGTTGCATGTCCTGGAGCCTGAGAAGTAGGAGTTTGGGCTCCCCCTCTTGCCTGAGATATGGCTGGTCTACTAGAAATATACTAGCCTGGTCATAATATCCATGAACCGCAACATATGAACCATAACCTTGTTAAAGCCCGGTGCTGACGTAAAATCGACTGAGGTTGGCTCTGTTGTGTGCACATCACCCTGCTTCGCAATAACGGGATCCTCCACTAGATCTGTTAGTGGTGAAATTGGGGAAACTCTGGGATATCCTCGTCCCCTACATTGATTTGGTGCCCTTTGTTGGCCTCTTCCTCGGCCTCTAGAAATAGGGGGAGTAGCCCTCCCGGGCTTGGAACGTCTATCATGCGCGTTCTCACCATATGTGAGAGAATAAGAGAAGAAACTTAGTACAACATCAACTGCATGATAGGAGATGAATATAGAGTAGTTTCCAAACACCCTATAACATCTCGAGGATAAGTACGAATGTCTTTGCACTGATCCGAAAGACTCCATTAGGCCTGCCCATAACTTGTGAGATCTACGTGAATCTAGTGCTCTAAAACCATATCGTGGCCCAATTCTGCAATAGACCGTGATGCCATCCAACATCGTTGCCATGCAAGCCAATAGTGAACAATCTTATTATTTCCCTTTTTAATAGGTTTTCCAAGTAATATCTTTCCTTAATTTAAAAGATTTGATAAATAACACATTTTAGATAATAAAATCAAAAGCACCTGAGAGCAATCATAATCATAGAAATAAAGCCAAAACCACAAGTCTACTAGTGTGTGCCAAGATATGATATCACAAGTGTATAGGCTACTACCATAATATACAAAACATTACTACTCTACAGTCTGAAATTTAATAGACTGAAAAATAAACAAAAGAAAGACATTGGCTGCTGGAGAATGGCTCGAAAGACAGCTCACCATGTTGTACCATAATAGGGATCAAGTATGCGCACGGGACTGATATCCTGATATACTTGCCTCAGATCCTGCATAGTAAGTGCAGAAGTGTAGCGTGAGTACATAAACAACATGCACCCCGTAAGTATCTAGTCTAACCTCAAAGAAGTAGTAACGAGGAATCGACTTTGAAACTTACTATGGGCTAACAATAAGATGTCAATAATAACTAAGCATGTACTACATAATATAGTAAAAACTCATTAACAAGAGTAATAAAAACATTTACCGCTAAGAATAATCTCAAGTTTATTTTCCATCATTTAAGAATTGATGTCTCAAGTCAATGAATAATATCAATTACAAATGGGTTCAAAAGATTTATCATGCGCAAATTTGTCGAGGTGATACGTCCCGATCAAACATAATAATATTTAAATTGATACTGCCTAGGGTCAAACAACATGAACCATAGATGCATTTATCTTCTACTGAGACGCTCGACCCGCTCCACAAATAAAAAATACTTTAAAGAAATACTAATTCTCAATAACAGTCAACTGTCTCATTCACAACTTCAAGTAAGTGAAGATTAACCTTTTACCATTCTTTTATCAATTTTTAATATGGGTTAGACAATTAATTTGACAAGTATGGTGCAACCATTTTAAATATAGCATGATATGGTTCCTAGACTATCTGGATAATAGCATAATTAGTAGTTACGTATGGACTCTCGTCACCTCGTAAGTACGTAGCCCCCACAAATAGGAGCACATATTAATTAATTCACCTATAGTGTTAATGTCCTCTTTTAATATTTGAAAAGTGACTTATCTTGTCTCAAAGCATACTCTTCGGTACAAGATTGGGCTCAAACCTTTAATTCGGTGCCGAACAATTCAAAACTAATTAAATGGTGTATAAATTAATCAATACATATTCAAAAGTCATATTCCAACTATTGAAGTGATTACCCAACCCTAAATGTAAGATTCCTAAAATTCACTCAGGGACCCACATGCCTAGATTCCGATCTTTTTGAAGAAAATTGTTATCCATAACCTCATGAATTCAAATATATGATTTTCACTAATTTTCATAACTAATTTCGTGGTAAAATCCCATATTTATCAAACTTAGGTTTTTCATCTAACCAATAAATTCTAGAAATTTACATATTAAAATTTACTCATAATCTATGTGTTAAACTCACATTAGGTAGAAATTACTTACCCTCAATAGCTAGATTTAAATTCCCCTTTTTGGGGCTCCAAATCGCCCAAATGAGTGAAAATATAGAGAAAAAGGTCTAAGTCTTGTAATTAAAACAAAATTCTCCCTAGCTGAAACGACATTCTTCGCGAACGCGAAAGAAGCCTCGTGTTAGCGAAGGCCTAAGGTGCATGGGCATCGTGGACGCGACAGATCTTACTCGATGAGCAAAGTTTAGTGGCCCTCCCCGATCCCATTTCCATACATGAACACGTAAGCCTTGGCTCACATGGATGTGCTAACGTGTGAGCCTTACTGTGAACGCGAAGAGTAATTTCTCACTGACCCCAAAATCTTCTTCGTGAACGGAATGGCCCTCCCGTGTACGGTCCGAAACACACCCGAGTCCTTCGGAAGCCTGTCCAACTATACCAACAAGTCTATTAACATAATATGGACTTGCTTGAACTCTCTAAATACGTTAAACCAACATTAAAACCATGAATCATACCCCAAAAACGAACTGAATGAAAATACGAACTTCAAATTTCCAAATCATAGCGAACGCGATGAATCATACATAGACTACTCGGAATGACACCAATTTTTGTGTGCACGTCTTAAATTACCATATAGAAATATTCTCTATCTCAGAATCTCATTTGGACCTTGATATCATCAAAACCTACTCCAAACCAAATTTAAGGAATTTCGAAGCCTTTAAAGAACCAACTTTCACTATTAGGCGCCGAAACACTCCCGGGTCATCGAAAACCCGATCCGAGCATGCGCCAAACTCCAAAATAATCATATAAACCTATTTGAACCGTCAAATTCCGATCTTGAGGTCATTTTCTCAAAATGTTGACTGAAGTCAAACGTAGCCTTTTTAGCCAACCTTAAGGAACCAAGTGTTTCGATTTCAACCCGAACTGCTCCAAATCCCAAACTAACCGTCCTTGCAAAAGATAAAATAGAAAAAGCATGTACCAGAAGTCTTATTTAGAAGAACAGAATTCCAGAACCAAAACGGCTGATCGAATCATTACAATCTACCCATGCACAAACGTTAGCGACAGGCTGCAAAACTATGTTGCAGGCAGATAAAATTAATAAAACTGAAAACAAGGATGTGTTTTCAACAATGTACATTTCTTTTACGTTCATTAAGTTAACAGATGTGCTAAGACTATGTTAGTATTAGCAGTTTTTATGTTGTAACTAGAAAACTTCAACTCTAAAGCTGAAGTTTTTCTGTTGGAGAATGCAACTTCTCCGATAATTTCTTCCTCATCTACAACTTAAATGTAAATCTGTACACCCCGTCTGGAAAAAATATGGCCAGCGAAAGTATACGAATTTCTAATACAGGTGATACATTAGATACGGAAAGACAAAAGACAGTGGAAATAAGCGGAAGAAAGTTATCAGCAATCTAAAAAAGCATTTTAACGAGTGACAAACAGTAGTATGTAGAAGCATGCGCAGGAATCAATTCCTCTCGTTGCCTGTGCATATTTTTTGGTACAGTTTTTAGTGAATATACAATCACGAAATTTGTAACACGTATGAAAAGACTACATGAATGATCCATTACCTAAAACCTCTAGTATCTTTCCTGCTACCACGACAATACATCTGCAGTACAAAACAAATTTTCATAAACAAATTAGTAACAGCTTTAGTTTCACTATACAAAATAAGAAAATAAGTATAGTTGAAGTTTTTGTGATATAACTAGGAAACTTCAGCTTTAGTTGTAACTGGAAAACTTCGTTTTTAAAGATAAAGTTTTTGTCTTTGTAATGGGAGAACTCCACTCTAGAGAGCTGAAGTCTTTGTCTTTATAACTGAGAGCTGAAGTTTTTGTTTGTTTATAATTCATTCATGTTTGTATGAAACTGTAGTTATTAGACCATCAGTCTCCTTCTATTCATGTGAAACTGTAGTTATCATATTTTAATAACATACACATAATTTATTGTTCGTGTTGTTTATAGTAGTAATTAAAAAGGATGTAACAACGTCTCCATCAAAACACATGTGTCTTGATATTTATATAAAGAATAAAATTATTGCTGAATCGTAAATGATCAGAACCATTAGTTGCAATGAATGTTGGAAGAGGATTGCTATTAACCTCGTCCATTAGTTGCAATGAATGTTGAAACCTCCTCGTCCACGTCCATGGCCTCGACCTCGTCCACGACCACGACCTCTTCCATATTGACCTCGTCCATTTCCGATATTTTCTTCCTTATCTTTTATTTGCATCTTGAATAATTGCTCCACTATATCTTGTTTTTTCTTATGCTTTTCTTCATATGCTTGTAAGGATCCCATTAATTGATCAATTGACATCTCCTCCAAATTTTTAGTTTCTTCAATTGTTGTGACAATATGCTCGAATTTTGAAGTTAATGACCGGAGTATCTTCTCAATAATTCTAACATCTTCCAATTTTTCACAATTTATTTTCATTTGATTTGAAACCACCAAAACTCTTGAAAAATAGTCGGAATTGGACTCCCCTTCTTTGATATGTAAAGACTCAAATTCTCCTCTTAAAGTTTGGAGACGTACCTTCTTTACTTGCTCGGCACCTTTGCAAGACGTTTGGAGTTTCTCCCACGCTTCCTTAGCAGTGGTTGAACTTGAGAACTTCTCGAACCCATCATCATCCAATGCTTGGTAGATGAGGTAGCGAGCTTTCTTGTCTCTCTTTCTTGAATCCGTCACACCATCCTTTTGAGTTTGGGATAATGTAGATTCATCTCGGGGCTCATTGTAGCCTTTCTCTACAATATCCCAAACATCATGTGCACCTAGGAGAGCCTTCATCTTGATACTCCAATTATCATAGTTGCTCTTGTTGAGCATAGGAACTTGGAAGGATGCAACACCATTTTCCATGATTTTAAAAATTTTTGGTTTGAATCTTGTGGCTTTGATACCACTTTGTTGGAAAAGGATTGCTATTAATATTTGGAGGGAGGCTTTTAGGCTAAGGGAATTTTGGAAGAGTAGAAAGATTTTGGAGAAGAGAAACTTTTATTACTCAAACTTGTTTTTGATTTTTTTGGATTGATACAAAATGAGCAATCCTACACCTATTTATACTTGGCCACTTCCTCAATCAATGGCCAAAATTTATCCAACACAACTTTAATCTAATGGATACAAATTACCTTCTACACAATTCTACAAAAATATCCACTCTCTAGATCACTCCATACTTATCTATATCATTCTACTATTCTAAAGATATTTCTAGAGCACATTTCTAGAACATGGGCCAAATGGGCTCACATTCTAGAAAATAGGCTAATGGGCACTTTATTTTTCATAATTTCTTATGCCCAAATAATTATTACAAAATCAAGTTTATTTTAATTTTATTTTCAACACCCCCCTTTAAACTTGATTTGTTAGTCCAAGCAATCTTCTTAACTTGATGAAGTCCTCCTGCTTGAGTGGCTTGGTGAAGATATCCGCAACTTGGTCTTTGGACTTCACGTACTTTACTTGTACATCTTTTTTTGTGATGCACTCTCTTATGTAGTGATAGCGTGTGTCAATATGCTTGCTTCGATCATGGAACACCGGATTTTTCGCTAACGCCAACGTCGACTTATTATCCACGCAAATTGTAGTTGGATCTTCTTGTGTCCATCCGAGCTCCTTTAGCAAACTTCGCATCCAAATTGCATGACATACACAGGAGGTAGCGGCAACGTACTCAGCTTCACATGTGGATAGAGTGACAATTGGTTGTTTCTTGGACATCCAAGTGAAAGCGGTGTCTCCCATGAAGAACACGAAGCCCGTGGTACTTTTTCTATCATCAATGTCTCCGGCCCAATCGCTATCGCTATAACCAACAAGCTTATAATCATTAGAAGTTGAATAGAACAAGCCAAAGTTTATTGTACCTTTGAGGTAGCGGAGAATTCTTCTTGCAGCCTTCAAGTGTGTAGTAGTTGGATTCTCCATGTAGCGACTTATGAGGCCGGTGGCGTAGAGAATGTCGGGTCTCGTGCAAGTCAAATATCGTAAGCTCCCAACTAAGCTCTTGAACAACGTCGTGTCCACTTTCTCAGCTTCATCATGCTTCGACAACTTTATCCCTCACTCCACCGGTGTGTTGACTGGGTTGCAATCATCCATCTTGAACTTCTTTAGGATCTCCTTCGCATAGCCCTCCTGTGAGATAAAAATTCGATCCTCAAGTTGTTTGACTTCAATGCCAAGATAGTACGCCATAAGCCCAATGTCAGTCATCTCGAACTCTTTAGCCATTGCTTGCTTGAACTCATCGATCATCCGTTGGTTATTTCCTGCAAAGATTAAATCATCCACGTACAAGCAAACGATCAAGATATCTCCATATTTCATCTTGGCATAGAGCGCATGCTCATGTGGGCATTTGGCGAAGTCATTTTCTTGCAAGTACTTGTCGATCCTACTGTTCCACGCCCTTGGTGCTTGCTTTAGTCCATATAGCGCCTTCTTCAATCTTAAGACTTTGTCTTGCTGCGTCTTCACCTCATAGCCCATAGGTTGTCGGATGTAAACTTCTTCCTCAAGGACTCCATTCAAGAACGCCGACTTTACATCCATTTGGTGTATCTTCCATTTATTTTGAGCTGCCAGAGAAATGATTAGTCTTACAGTTTCTAAACGGGCTACAGGGGCAAATACCTCGTCATAGTCGATGCCGGCTCTTTGACTGTATCCTTTTGCAACAAGCCTCGCCTTGTATCTTTCGATTTCTCCCTTACAATTTTTCTTTGCCTTGTACACCCACTTGACGTTGATCGCCTTTTTCCCTTTTGGAAGTGAAGTCAGCTCCCAGGTGTCATTCTTTTCGATGGACTGGATCTCCTCATCCATTGCATCTCGCCATTTCTTACTTTGTACGGCTTCTTCAAAGGTAACTGGTTCACAATCAGCAAATAGACAAAGAAGAGTTAGGTCCTCTAACCTTTCAGTGTCTTCATAAATGTCATCCAAACTCCTTGCGCGTTCCTCGCTCCTTTCATTCAGAAACGATGGTGGCGAGTCATCTTGAACTGCTGTAGGTGGAGTAGTTAGCTCTCGCTGGGCATCCTCTGCTGTAGATCTTTGTTCTTCTTCTTCGGTTGGAATAATGGAATTAAATTCCTCGTGAGAACAAAAATTCCATTCTCCTTCTTCATCAAACTCCACGTCCCGACTTATCACAAGCTTGTTAGTATCTGGATTATATAATTTGTAGCCTTTGGAGTTGGAATCATACCCGATAAAGATGAACGCCTTACTTTTGTCATCGAGCTTGCTCCGTGTCTTCAGGTACATGTGCGTATGCTTTGCTTCCAAAGACTCTTAGATGGGAGATTCCTGGCTTCCTTCCACTCCAAGCTTCTTGTGGTGTCTTTCCCCACACGCTCCTTGTTGGTGATCGGTTGAGTAGATAGACTGCGCACGCTACTGCTTCGGCCCAGAATTCCATTGGTAGCTTCTTGCTCTTTAGCATACTCCGCGCCATGTCTAGAATTGTCCGGTTCTTCCTTTCCGCCACTCCATTTTGTTGGGGGGACCTTGGTACCGTTAGTGGACACCTTATTCCATGCTCCTCGCAAAAATTCTGGAACTCTCTAGAAGTGAACTCGCCTCCACGATCGGATCTCATGGCCTTTATGTGTAGTCCACTTTCTTTCTCCACTGCCGCTTTGAATTTCTCGAATACTTCAAATGCCTCCGATTTTTGCTTCAAGAAATACACCCATGTCTTTCTAGAAAAATCATCAATAAATAGAAGGAAATAGTTGCTTTTACCGAGGGAGCTTGGCTTGATAGGACCACATATGTCGGTACGTATGAGCTCCAATGGCTTTTGGGCTCTCGAGCTTGACTCCTTTGGAAAACTCTTCCGAAATCGCTTTCCGAGTAGGCATCCTTCGCACAATTGATCGGGGTGGCTAATGGATGGTAGTCATCGCACCATGTCCTTTTTGGATAGTAGCTCCAAGCCTCCTAAATTCAAGTGCCCAAATCGATGATGTCAAAGCCAAGATACATCTTTGTAGCAAGCTTTAAGATACTTTGCAACATCATTTTGAATGTTCAACAAGAACATTCTATTTTTGGACATAGGCACCTTAGTGATTAAATTATTTTTATTATCTCTTATGGAAAGACTATGATCTTTCATGTGAATGTCATAGCCCTTCTCTAAGAGTTGCCCCAAACTCAATATATTATTTTTCATGTTGGGCACATAGTAGACATTTGAGATAAATTGGTGATTTCCATTCTTCAAGCGGATTAGGATGTTACCTTTGCCTTTCACTGGTATTTTGGATTCATCACCAAAAGAAACATTACCACCCACCGATTCGTCGAGCTCCACGAACATGCTCCTCTTTCCACACATATGGTTGCTCGCCCCGGTGTCAAGGTACCAAGTGTTGTCTTGTCTCCCTTCTTCTCCTTTGTATGTTAGAAGTAGGATCACGTCTTTTTGGCCCTTATCCTCCACAAGGTTGGCGGTCTCTTCGACTTTGGTTTGAGACCCTCTACACTGTGAAGCATAGTGTCCATATTTTTGACAAGAATAACATTTGATTTGAGATTTATCGTACCTTGCACCTTGGTTGCCTCTCCCACGACTTGGGTATTCTCTTCTTTCTTCATTGTAGTTTAAACCTCCTCGTCCACGTCCATGGCGTCGACCTCGTCCACGACCACGACCTCTTCCATATGGACCTCGTCAATTTCCGATATTTTCTTCCTTATCTTTTATTTGAATCTTGAATAATTGCTCCACTATATCTTGTTTTTTCTTATGCTTTTCTTCATATGCTTGTAAGGAACCCATTAATTGATCAATTGACATCTCCTCCAAATTTTTAGTTTCTTCAATTGTTATGACAATATGCTCGAATTTTGAAGTTAATGACCGGAGTATCTTCTCAATAATTCTAACATCTTCCAATTTTTCACCATTTCTATTCATTTGATTTGAATCCACCAAAACTCTTGAAAAATAGTCGGAAATGGACTCCCCTTCTTTCATATGTAAAGACTCAAATTCTCCACTTAAAGTTTGGAGACGTACCTTCTTTACTTGCTCGGTACCTTTGCAAGACGTTTGGAGTTTCTCCCACGCTTCCTTAGCAGTGGTTGCACTTGAGATCTTCTCGAACCCATCCTCATCCAATGCTTGGTAGATGAGGTAGAGAGCTTTCTTGTCTCTCTTTCTTGAATCCGTCACACCATCCTTTTGAGTTTGGGATAAGTAGATTCATCTCGGGGCTCATTGTAGCCTTTCTCTACAATATCCCAAACATCATGTGCACCTAGGAGAGCATTCATCTTGATACTCCAATTGTCATAGTTGCTCTTGTTATTGATAGGAACTTGGAAGGATGCAACACCATTTGCCATGATTTTAGAAATTTTTGGTTAGAATCTTGTGGCTCTGATACCACTTTGTTGGAAGAGGATTCCTATTAATATTTGGAGGGAGGCTTTAAGGCTAAGGGAATTTTGGAAGAGTAGAAAAATTTTGGAGAAGAGAAACTTTTACAACTCAAACTTGTTTTTGATTTTTTTGGCTTGATAAAAAATGAGTAATCCTACACCTATTTATACTTGGCCACTTCCTCAATCAATGGCCAAGATTTATCCAACACAACTTTAATCTAATGGATACAAATCACCTTCTACACAATTCTACAAAAGTGTCCACTCTCTAGATCACTCCATTATTATCTATATCATTCTACTATTCTAAAGATATTTTTAGAGCACATTTTTAGAACATGGGCCAAATGGGCTCACATTCTAGAAAATAGACTAATTGGGCTCTTTATTTTTCATAATTCCTTAAGCCCAAATAATTATTACAAAATCAAATTTATTTTAATTTTATTTTCAACAATGAATACATCTGAAAATGAAGCTAATTGTATAAAACATACAGCTCTACTTTCTTTTTTTTTGCCCTTTTCCATTCCCAGATGAAGGTATAAGTTGATGAGTTTTGCTGCAATGTTGTGTGTATATATATATATTTGCCACAAATAACAAAGTCAAATAACACGTGATAGGAAGTGACGAAGAAAGACAATTGGTTGTTTTGGATATATAGGTTGGCATAAAATTTTATAGGACTCACCGGAGAAATAAGAATAAATATATAGGGAACCTTATTTTTGGAAAAAGAAAAGATAAAATTTTGAGGAGGAGAAGAAGAATAAGAAAAGGGGCTGAAGTTATTTAAAAAATGAGTATAAATTAAAGTTTTAAAAATAATGAGTATAAATTAAATGGAGGCCACCAATTAAAAAATTCCGTGTAATTTTTACCTGAATTGCATCGGTATCTCTTACATTTTATGGAGAAATGGATAAAGTGTTGCTATACTTTTTTTTTTTAGAAAAAAGATTATTTCTGTAAAATAAAGTTTTTTCCATATATATAACTAATTTTTTCAAGACATTAAGTTAGTAAATATAATATTCGACTAAATTAGTTTGTTCATTATGTAATTAATTAGTATAATGTTTTACTTGATTATAGTAAATATGATGCTTATATAATAACCCTTACATAGAAATTGTGACTATTGAAAAATCAGTTACATGCTGGTAAAATTAATAAAATATAAAAACATGTGTTTGCAATGATGCGTATTTGTCTTACGTGCATTTAACTAACTAATTTTACGATACATGCGTGTACTTATAATAATAAATATACAAATTTTAAAATTTACATACTGCATGTTATTAGATAATTTGTTTGAATTATGAAATATAATTTAAGATTTTGTTTAAATAACAAATATCATTCCCATTTAATTAGCTTAACAAATGAATGAGTTTTATTTATATGCTTAGTTGTTAATTTGTCTGGACTTATGTCGAAACTTATGAAAATTATTAATATTTACAATTTTCTAAAGATTTATCAAATAACATAAATTAAAAATTAAATCTCTTGGTCTCTTAAAACTTTTCCGAAGGAAAAAAATTGGCACTATACCTTCTAAGAATTTGACAGTGACAAGGTAAAGTTCAAAGAATAAACAATATTGAACTAGTATTTATACAAGAAAAAACTTAGTATAAAATTGTAGTGAGCCGTTTTTCTTTGTTAAACTGAATGCAAAAAAGAAATAAATGACAACTCAATTAAAATTTAGTTGCTTTCTACAGTTTTACCCAATTACTTAAAATTTATTTTTTACCGATTTAAATATGTATTTTTTCGTAATTAATTTTGCTATATTTTATGATTTTTGTTAGTGTCGATATTCTTCTTACAAAAATAAAATTTATTTAATTTAAGTATTTTGTCAATTTAACAAAAAAAATTCTTATATGTTAAATTTCTTAAATTGAATTGGATTAACTTACTAATTAATTAATTCAACGACTTAATTATTTGTTCTCAATATTAAAATAAATAATTTAGTTTTTATAATAAAATTTTGAATATTTGCTCATTCTAAATATTTGAGAATGATTATAATTTTTTAATAAGAATTCGATTTACAAATAGTAAGAAAATCATATGTTTTGAATCTTTGTGTTTTCAGAATTCGTTGCCTACTTGACTCCTACAGCATTTTACTAACTCACGTTTTGCATAATAAAAAATTATATTGAAATAGTTCAATACAACTAATGTTAATGGGCTTTAAATACGGAAAATTTTAATAATAAAATTTTAGTTAATTTAAAATCCTAAAATTAAAAAAATAATTAAATAACTATTTTATCTAATATAAAATTTATTTTTATAGAGCAAAAATGATAAATGATATTTCGCTAATAACTTTTATGCTTATAATATAGTACAAACAGGTAGATAGGTAGATAATTTTAATGCCCAAATGAGATCTATAATTGCTCAAACTACCCCAAATAGTTAGGAAATTTTTGACGACTCTAATTAAATATGTCAAAATATTAACATAACAATTTAATAAACGAAAAAAAAAGAAGAAATCCAAATTCAAAAGAACAATTTGTTAAAAAGAACTTATTTGTATGTTTTTTTGCTCTTGATTACCAACTTAGCCGATAAGAATAACAAACTGATCCGTCAGTTTGAGTTTTAGAGCGCCAGTCAGCAGTTTGAGGCTATGAACAGCTTCATTTCAGGTATGATGAGTGACAACCCCGCCAGTCGTCTTTAGAATTAACCCGACCACCTATTAACTGCTTTCCCCAAGTTTGTTTCTGTTTATTTGATTTGTCGGGACATTCGATTTTTTGTTCAGAGAGTTTTTGGGGCACTTAGTCCTTAATTGAGAGCTTAAGTGTTGGAAAGATGTCCCTAGTCAGAACAATATAAAGACGGCCTCAGAATGAAAATTAAATGGTTTCCTTAGCTTCGTTAGGTGATTTCAGGGTTGGGAGCATGTTCGGAATGTGTTTTGGAGGTCCGTAGCTAATTAGGCTTGAAATGCAGAAGTTTGAATATTTGAAGTTTTCGGTTGATATGTGAGATTTTGCACTGAGGGTCGGAATGGAATTCCAGAAGTTGAAGTAGTTCCGTCATGTCATTTGGAATGTGTGTACAAAATTTCATGTCATTCGGACGTGTTTTGGTTAGGTTTTTTATCGAAAGCGTGTTTTGAGAGAATTTGAAGTCCTTAGGCTTGAATCATTGATTAATTTGAGTTTTCGGCATTGTTTTAGGTGGTTTGAGGATTTGTGCAAGTTTCAATGATGTTATGGGATATGTCCATAGGTTTGGTTGAGGTCCCGGGGGCCTCGGGTGTGTTTTAGATACTCAACAGAGCATTTTGGAGTTTCGAATAGTTGCAGAAAATGCTTCAGCAGTTGCAGGTCCAAATTCTCTTCACGTTTGGTACTTCCCTCTCGTGTTCGTGTAGCTTTGACCTTCTCCTTCTTCGCGTTTGCGTCCTCCTCCACACGTTCGCGTAGAGTAATTCTGGAGGAGGACCAGTCTCTTCATCACATTCACGTTTAGTCCTTCGCGTTCGCGAAGCTTCACGTCTCCCTTCATCGCTTTCGCGTTCCGCGTGTCACGTTCGTATAGATTCGTGGTTCCTGGCCTTCGCATTCGCGTTCGCGAAGGGAATTTTGGCATCATTCATTTTGTTCTTCGCGAATGCGAGACTTCGTCCGCGTTCGCGATGCTTTAAATACCTGGACAGTATTAAATCATTCAAAATCGAAGGTAAGCCATTTTTATCAAAAACACAAGAATGGGAGCTCGGATATAGGAGAAATTATGAGGGATTTTTGAGAGAAACTACTAGGTAACGATTCTCTACTCTCTCTTATGCTTAAAACCCACTAATCTAATCATGGATCCCTCCAAAGTTTCGGATTTTTGAATGAAAAATGGGTAAAACTTCATTGACCAAACTATTAAGTTTTAGGTGGGTGTTTTATCTCCGATTTGGAAGATTCTTATATGGTTAGACTCGTGAGAGTACGAGGATTTTGAAAATGTAAAAATTATCCGATTCCGAAACGTTGACCTAAGGGGCGTATGGTAATTTTAGCTAATTTCGCGCCTTTGCTTTGAATTAAATAGTAAGATCAGTTGCTTGAGATGTTATTTACGATATGTAATTGAATTTAATAGATTTGGGCCATTTATAGTTGGGTACTCGCGGTATAAGTGTGATTTCGAGTTGATTTTAGAGCAGATTCGAGGTAGTAGCTTGTCTAAGATTTTGTGCGGGGGGGGGGGGGGGACTTTCCTCTTAAAATAGGATGTTTGGTGATTGAATGACCTGTACGTGAGGTGACGAGCGCGTACTTGAGCTAATTGTTGAAAAACCCGATTTTACTTAAATATTTAGATTGAGTTTCTTTCTTACATGCTTTATTCTATTTGCAATTTTAGCCTGTGTTAGATTAGAAAATCATGCTTAATTGATCTAAATTGCCTAGTTGGTTAGGTTGCTTTGTTTGTACTATGTGAAGAATGTTAGGCTGTAACTACATGTTGCCCTGTATTCTTGAACTTCATTGCTGAATATCTTCTTGTGGTGACTGCGTATTTACTTTGGGAATACGTGTTAGATTCCAGGTAGATCCCCCAGCATATTTACTTTGGGACTACGGGTTAGATTTCCGGTAGATCACCCTACACATTTACTTTGGGACTACAGGTTAGATTCCCGATAGATCCCCTGCACATTTACTTTGGGATTGCCGGTTCGATTCCCAAGAGATCCCCGATGCACATTGACAGTTGGACTAGGAGACGCTATCCCGGGAGATCCTTCAGATATATGCATATGATGGACTCTGGGACAGTTACCCGGGAGATCCTTGGACAGTTGATGAAATGGAATATAGGATGGTATCCTGGGAGATCCTCGTTGTTGGTACTCATATTTAGCTAATTCTCCATGTCACCTTATCTATTGGGTATTATTTGTTGCCTTGTATAACTTGTCTAATTTCATAGCTGTACTCATTACTTTTGCTACTTCATATTGGTGCAAGATTTTTATTACTATGTTTTTTCTCAGTAGGGCCCTAACCTTCCTCGTCACTATCCGACCGAGGTTAGGCTTCACACAAACTGAGTACCGCTGTGTTGTATTCATGCCCCTTCTGTGCATGTTTTTCATGTGCAGATCTAGGTACCTCCACCCAGGCGCATTATCCTTGAGACAAGGAGAGCTACGGAGACTTCGAGGTACATCTGCCGCGTCCAAAGACTGAAGAGTCTCTATCTTTACTCTATCTTGTAGTGTTTAGCCTTCTATCAAACTTTTGTGGTAGACATTGTAGACATTAGAGCACTTACAGTATTCTTCTAGCTTGTGTTCCCATGAGTTACCGAGTTTTGGGATGATATTGTAGACTTTCACACTTTTGATTTGTATGTGCCCGCTGACATTTTATATTCCACGCTTCATTTTGGTGCATTTGGGTTTTGAGTCATAAATTTTCGCAGATTATTTGTTTTGAGTTAAAGTTTCTGCATTGTTAGGCTTACCTAGTTGTAGAACTAGGTGCCGTCACGACATTTTCACGGAGGGTGAACTAGGATCGTGACAAGTTGGAATCATAGATCTAGGTTCATAGGAGTCACGGAACACAGCCCGGTTTATTAGAGTCACGCTGATCGGTACGAAGACGTCTGTACTTATCTACGAGAGGCTATGTAACTATTAGGAAAATTTCACTTCATTTGATTTCCTTGTCGTGCTAGGTTTTTGATATCACAATTAAAATTCTGTCTTTCTATTCTCTTAAAGATGGTGATGACTTGTGCTACACGAGTTGATTAGACACCCGCGCCGCCTACGGCAGCCGTTAAAGGCCGTGACTGGGGTATAGGCTGAGGACGCGCATGTGGTGCAGCCAGAGCACCTGTGCGATCTGCTGCCGAGGTACCTCCAGCAGGTCCAACCAGAGTCCAAGCACCTGACACGTCAACTGCTACCACTGCTCTAGCTCTCCAGGAGACTGTGGTACAGTTCATGAGAATGTACACTACCTTGACTCAGGAAGGGTTGTTCCCCTTGCTGCAGCCACATCTCAGGCCGGGGGAGGATCACAGACTCCAGCCGCCTGCACTCCTGAGCAGTGAACGCATGTTGAGCATGTCCCAGAGGTTATCCCTGCGCCGCCTGCAGTACTAGATCAGCCCCGGGACAGAGCAGCAGCTTCCGACGATGAGCAGTTAAGTCTTGAGAGGTTCCAAAAGTACAAGCCTCCTGTATTCAACGATCTAAGTGTTACCGTATTCTCCGTACCATGGGTATATCAAGATCCAACATGCTTTCCTTCACCACTTTCCAGCTTCGAAGGGCCGCCTATGAGTAGTGGCGTACCTATGAGTTAGATAGTCCAGATGAGGCTGCTTCGCTAACTTGGGCTCAGTTCTCAGAGTTGTTCATGTGAGAGTATCTCCATTAGAGCCTCAGAGATGCATGACGCGCAGAGTTCGAGCATTTGCGCAAGGTTTCTATGACTCCTTCAGAGTATGTGGTCCGTTATATCATCTAGGCTAGGCATGCACCGACCTTGGTTGCTACTGTTCGCGAGAAGGTCGGCCGGTTTATTGAGGGAGTTATTCCTAGCTTCAGATCAAGCATGGCCCGTAAGTTAGAGATGGATGTTTCTTATCAGCAGGTGGTGAGCATTGCTAGGAGGATCGAGGGTATACATGCTAAGGAGGGAGATGAGAGGGAGTCCAAGAGGTCTCGAGATTCAGTCCACTATTCTGCTACCCGTACAGGTCATCATGGTAGGGGCTATATGGGTCGCCTTGTTCATTCAGCTCTTCCAGCAGCTAGTAGTGCTTCAGCTCTAACTCATCCAAGGCCTCATGAGCCTTATTATGCACCTCTAGTTTCTAGTGCGCCTCCTGCGCAGGATGCATTCAGAGGTTAGTTCAGTAGATCAGGCCCTAGCCAGTCACAACCTCCAGGTCCCCCCAAAACATGTTTAGAGTGTGGTGACACATGAAACATAGTTAGGGATTGGCCTATACTTGGGAGGGGTGTATCTTCACAGACTTACCAACCACAACGTGCCCCGCAGAGTTCCCAAGCTATGGTTACAGCTGCAGTTGCTGCCCTACCTGCTCAGCCAACTGGAGGTAGAGGCCAGAGAGTTAGAGGTCACCCTCTAGGGGGAGGCTAGACAGGATATTATGCCCTTCCCGCTTGTTTTGAGTGTGGTGACACATGCCACATAGTTAGGGATTTCCCCAAACTTGGGAGGGGCGTATCTTTACAGACTTCCCAACAACAACGTGCCTCACAGAGTTCCCAAGCTATGGTTACAGCCCCAGTTGACGCCCCAGATGCCACCCCACCTGCTCACCCAGCTAGAGGTGGAGGACGGGGAGGTAGCGGTCGCCCTCGAGGGGAGGCCAGGCCAGATATAATGTCCTTCTAACTCGTTCCAAGGCTATTTCCTTCGATTCTATTATCACAGGTATTATATTGGTTTGCTGCAAAGATGCATCGGTTCTACTTGATCTAGGATCTACATACTCTTATGTGTCCTCTTAATTTGCTCCGCATTTGGGTGTACCTAGGGATTCTTTGAGTTCCTCTATTTATATTTCTACTCCCGTGGGGGATTCACTTGTTGTGGACCATGTTTATCGTCCATGTTTTGTTATTATTCCTGATTTTGAGACCAGAGCAGACTTATCGCTACTCAGCATGGTGGATTTCGATATTATTTTTGGGATGGACTTGTTGTCGCCCCATTATTCTATACTTGATTGTAACGCCAAAACCGTGATGCTGGCTATGCCAGGTGCACTGCGTGTTGAGTGGATTGGTACTTTAGATCTCACTACCAGAAGAGTTATCTCTTTTCCTAAAGCTCAGCGTATGATCGAGAAGGGGTGTGCCACGTATTTAGCTTATGTGAGAGATGTTAGTGTTGATACCCCTTCTGTTGATTTAGTCCTAGTGGTGGCGGGATTATCCCGATGTATTTCCAGCTGATCGCTCGGGCATGCCACCTAATAAAAATATTGATTATGGCATTCATTTGTTGTTGGGCACTCAACCCATTTCTATCACTCCATATCGCATGGCTCCTCTTGAGATGAAGGATTAGATACAAGAATTTCTTGATAAGGGTTTTATTCGACCCAATTATTCACCTTGGGGTTCTCCTGTCTTATTTGTGAAGAAAAAGGATGGTTCTATGCGTATGTGCATCGATTATCATCAGTTGAACAAGGTTACAGTGAAGAACCATTATCCTTTGCCTCGTATTGACGATCTATTTTACCAGCTTCAGGGCTCACGAGTGTTCTCTAAGATTGACTTGCGCTTAGGTTGCCATCAGTTGAAGATTCGGGAGCCAGATATCCGGAAGACCTCCTTCAAGACTTGGTATGGCCATTACAAGTTCCTTGTGATGTCATTTGGGCTAACCAATGCCCTAGCTCTTTTTATGCATTAGATGCACAGTGTGTTCAGGCCGTATATCGATTCTTTTGTCATTGTCTTACCTGATGAAATTTGGGTGTATTCCCGGAGCCGGGAAGATCATGAGCATCATCTGAGGACAATGCTCCAGACTGTGAGAGTGAAGAAGTTATATGCGAAATTCTCAAAATGTGAGTTTTGGTTGGATTAAGTGGCATTCTTAGGCCACGTGGTATCGTGTAAGTGGGTGGATCCGAAGAAGGTAAAGGCTGTGCAGAGTTGGTCTATGCCGTCCTCACTACATAGATTTGTAGTTTCCTTTGGCTTGGCGTGCTACTACCGTCGTTCTGTGGAGGGGTTTTTGTCAATTGCCGCCCCTATGACTAGATTGACCTAGAAGGGTGCTCCATTTCAGTGGACAGAGGAGTGTGAGGCAAGCTTTCAGAAGCTTAAGACATCTTTGACTACAACCCCAATGTTGGTGTTTCCTATAGGTTCAGGGTCTTATGCCGTCTATTGTGATGCCTCGAAAGTTGGCCTTAGAGCAGTAGGGTAATTACCTACGCGTCCAGATAATTGAACATACACGAGACGAATTATCCTGTCAATGATCTTGAGCTAGCTGCCATTGTTCACGTCCTGATGATTTGGCGCCATTATCTATACGGTGTGCCTTATAAGATTTATACTAATCATATGAGTTAGCAGCATTTGTTCAAGCAGAAGGATCAAAATTCATGCCCAAGGACGTGGTTAGAGTTGCTAAAGAATTATGACATCACTATTTTATATCATCTCGGAAAGGCCAATGTAGTGGCTGATTCCTTGAGACGACGGGCAGAGAGTTTGGGGACTTTGGCATATCTACCAGTACCGGAGAGGCCTATGGTGATGGATGTTCAGGCCTTTGCTAGCCTGTTTATGAGATTGGATCTTTCAGAGCCTAGTCAGGTTCTAACTTGTGTGGTTTCTCGGTCTTCATTATTTGATCGTATCAGGGAGCGGCAGTATGATGACCCTCATTTTCTTGCCCTTAAGGATAGAGTACAACGTGGTGATGCCAGAGATGTGACCATTGGCGATGATGGAGTGTTGAGGATGTAGGGTCGGGTTTGGTACCTAATGTTGATGGGCTACAAGAGCTGATTCTAGAGAAGGCCCACAGTTCGCAATATTCCATCCATCCAGGTGCCTCAAAGATTTATCGGGACTTGAGGCACCACTACTGGTGGAGGAGGATGAAGAATGATATCATTGGATATGTAGCAAGATGCCTCAACTACCAGCATGTGAAGTATGAGCACCAGAGACCGGGTGGGTTACTTCAGCACATAGAGATTCCGGAGTAGAAGTGGGATCGGATCACCATGGATTTTGTAGTTGAACTCCCATGGACCTTGAAGAAGTTTGATGCTATCTAGGTTATTATGGATCGGATGACCAAGTGCGCTCATTTCATTCCTGTGTGTACCACTCATTCTTCGGAATGGTTGGCAGAGATTTATATTCGAGAGATTGTCTATCTGTATGTCATTCCAATTTCTATTATTTCACACAGAGGTAATCAGTTTACATCATGGTTCTAGATGGTCGTTCAGTAGGTGTTGGGTACTCGAGTAGAGTTCACCCCTCGATGGATGGAAAATCCAAGCGCACTATTGTGAATCTTTAGGATATGCTTCATGCGTGCGTGATTGAGTTTAGAGGGTGTTGGCGTCAGTTCTTACCATTGGAGGAATTTGGTTACAACAACAACTGCCAGTCCAGAATTCAGATGGCACCGTATGAGGCCTTCTATGGTAGGTGATGTAGATCTCCGGTGGGTTGGTTCGAGCTTGGTAAGGCCAGACTATTAGGCTCATATTTTGTTCAGGTTGCTTTGGAGAAGGTCAAGGTAATTCAGGATAGACTCAGAACAGCCCAATCCAGACAGAAGAGCTATGCGGACCGAAAGGTTTGTGATGTTTCATTTATGGTTGGAGAGCGGGTTCTGCTGCGAGTTTCACCTATGAAGGGTTTCATGAGATTTGGGAAGAAAGGGAAGTTGAGTCTGAGGTTCATTAGCCCTTTTGAGGTATTGAAGCGTGTTGGGGAGGTTTCTTATGTGCTTGCCTTACCTCCCAGCCTGGTAGGGGTTCATCCGATATTTCATGATTCGATTCTCTGGAGGTATCATAGTGACCCATCGCACATATTGGATTTCAGTTCAGTCCAGTTGGACGATGATCTATCTTATGTGGTGGAACCGGTTGCTATATTGAACAGGCAGATCCGAAAGTTGAGGTCAAAGAACATTGGTTTAGTAAAGGTTCAGTAGTGGGATCAGCCGGCCAAAGAGGTGACCTGGGAGACCTAGTAGGATATGCGCGACAGTTACCCTCACCTTTTCACTACTTAAGGTATGTCTTCATGCTCGTTCGAGGACGAATGAATGTTTAAGTGTAGGAGGATGTGAGGAGACGACCGGTCATATTAAGAATTAACGACCCGATCCCCTACTAACTACATTCCCCAAGTTTGTTTCTATTTATTTGATTTGACGAGACGTTCGGTTTTGAGTTCGGAGAGTTTTTGGGATACTTAGTCCCTAATTGAGAGCTTATGTGTTGGAAAGCTGTCCCTAGTCAGAAAAATGTGAAAACAACCTCAAAATGGAAATCCGATTGTTCCGTTAGCTTCATTAGGGGACTTTGGGGTTGGGAGCGTGTTCCGAATGTCTTTTATAGGTCCGTAGCTAATTTACGCTTGAAATGCCAAAATTTGAATTTTTAAGTTTCCGGTTGATAGGTGAGATTTTGATCCGAGGGTTGGAATGGAATTTCGGAAGTTGCATTAGTTCCTTCATGTCATTTTGTACGTGTGTTCAAAATTTCCGGTCATTTGGCCGTGTTTTGGTTAGGTTTTTGATAGAAAAAGTGTTTTGAGAGAATTTAAAGTTCTTTGGCTGAATCATTGATTAATTTGAGTTTCCGGCGTTGTTTTTGGTTGTTTGAGTATTGGTCAAAGTTTCAATGATGCTATGGGATATTTCCGTAGGTTTGGTTGAGGTCCCGGGATCCTCATGTGTGTTTCGGATGCTTAACGGAGCATATTAGAGTTTGGAAAAGTTGTAGAAAATGCTTCAGAAGTTGCAAGTCCATATTATTCGCGTTCGGTAGCTTTGACCTTCCCCTTCTTTGCGTTTGCGTCCTCCTCCACGTTTTTGCATAGAGTAATTCGAGAAGAGGACCAGTTTCTTCACCGCGTTCGCATTTATTCTTTCACGTTCGCGAAGCTTCACGTCTCCCTTCATCACGTTCGCATTACACCTATCGCGTTCACATAGCTTCGTGGTTCCAGGACTTCACGTTCAGGTTCCGTTCCTCGTGTTCGCAAAGGGCATTTTGGAAGCATTCATTTTTCTTCTTCGGGAACGTGAGACTTCCTTTGCGTTCGTGATGCTTTAAATACATGGACAGTATTAAATCATTCAAAATGAGGGTTAGCCATTTTTATCAAAAGTACAAGTTTTGGAGCTCGAATTTGGGAGAAAATTCGAGGGATTTTTGAGAGAAACTACTGGGTAATGATTCTCTACTCTCTTGTGCTTAAAAACACTAATCTAGTCATGAATCCCCCTTAATTTTTGGATTGTTTAATAAAAAATGGTTAAACTTCATATACCAAACTATTGAGTTTTGGGTGGGTGTTGGACCTCCGATTTTGAAGATTTTTATATGGTTAGCCTTGTGAGAGTACGAGGGTTCTGAAAATATGAAATTTATCCAATCCCGAGATGTTGACCTGAGGGGAATTTTTGTTATATTACCTAATTTCACGACTTAGCTTTGAATTAAATAGTAAATTCAGTTGCTTGAGATGTTATTGATGATATGTAATTGAGTTGAATAGATTTGGGTTATTTGGAGTCAGATACTCGTGGCAAAAGTGTGATTTCTAATTGATTTTTGAGCCGATTCGAGGTAAGTGGCTTGTCTAACCTTGTGTGGGGGGCTTCCCCTTAGGATATGATGTTTGCTGATAGAGTGCCCTGTACGTAAGGTGACAAGCACGTACTTGAGCTAATTGTTGAAAAATCCAATTTTACTTAAATCTTTTGATTGAGTTTCTTTGTTTTCTTCTTTATTCTATTTGCAAATTTTAGCCCGTGGATCTAAATTGCCTATTTGCTTAAGTTGCTTTGTTTGTACTACGTGAAGCATGTTAGGCTAGAACTATATGTTTGTACTGAATATGTTATTTGTTGTGATTGTGTGTTCACATTGGAACTACAGGTTAGATTCCCAGTAGATCCCCCTGCATATTTACTTTGGGACTACTGGTTAGATTCCCGGTAGATCCCCCTACATATTTAATTTGGGACTATGTGTTAGATTTTCGGTAGATCCCCTTGCACTTGCAGATTTAATTTTGGACTATGGGTTCGATTCCCGATAGATACCCCCTAGCACGTTGATAGTTGGACTACGGGACAGTATCCCAGGAGATCCTTCAGATATATACATATGATGGACTACGGGACGGTATCCCGGGAGTTCCTCAAACAGTTGATGAAATGGACTACAGGTCGATATCCTAGGATATCCTCGTTGTTGGTACTGATTCTGAGCCGTTTACTCTATGTCACCTTATCTGCTGTGTGTTGTTTGTTTCCTTGTATTACATGTCTTAGTTTATAGTTGTACTCATTATTTCTGTTATTTCATATTATTGCAAGATTTTTATTACTATGTTTATTCTCAGTAGGGCCCTGACCTTCCTCGTCACTACCTGACCCAGGTTAGGCTTGGCACTTATTGAGTGTTGTTCTGATCTAATTATGCCCCTTCTATGCATGTTTTTCATGTGCAGATCCAGGTACCTCCACCTAGGTGCATTATCCTTGAGAAAAGGAGAGCGACAGAAACTTCGAGGAACATCTGACGCGTCCGCAGACCGAAGAGTCTCCTTCTTTAATCTATCTTGTAGTGTTTAGCCTTCAATCATACTTTTGTTGTTGACATTCTGGAGATTAGAGCACTTACTGCATTCTTCTAGTTTGTGTTCTCATATGTTTGCGGGATTTGGGGTGATATTGTAGACTTTCGCATTTTTGAGCTATATGTGCCGAGTTGCATTTTACATTCCGCATATCATTTTGATGCATTTAGGTTTTGAGTCATAAATTTTCGCAGATTATTTGTCTTAAGTTAAAATTTCTGCATTGCTAGGCTTACCTAGTTGTACGGACTAGGTGATGTCACGACATGCTCACGGAGGGCGAACTGGAGTCGTGACATGAGGACATGTACACATGGTTACAATTGAATTTTGGGGAGTTTGGAGTTGATTTCGAAAGATAATTCTTATCTCAGAAGATTTAAGCTGAAAGAATTAATTAAGATTTGATTTTTGGGTAAAAGAACTCAGAATCGGGATTTGAAGGTTCCAGCAGGTTCGCATGATGATTTCAAACTTAGGCGTATGTCCGGATCGGATTTGGAAAACCCGAGAATATTTTTGTACCTATTGTGAAAGTTAACATTTTTTGAAGAATTTCATAAGTTTGGGTTGATGTATTTCTGTGATATCAATGTCCGCTTGGGATTTCGAGTATAGGAATAGCTCCGTGTGCTGATTCTAGTATTGGGAGCGGGATTAGAAGTGGATTCAGATGTAGGTAATTTCAGAGTCATTTGGTCAAATATAGAAATTTGAAGTTTTTCGAGAAGTTTGACCGAAAGTCGACCATTTAATGTCGGGGTTGGATTCTGATTACGAAAGTTAGGATAGGTTCTTAATGTATGTGACTTGTGTGCAAAATTTGAGGTCAATCAAACATGATTTGATATGTTTTGGTATTGAATGTAGAGTTTTGAAATTCTAAAGTTCATTAAGCTTGGATAAGAGGTCGATTCATGATTTTAGTGTTGTTTAATATGATTTGAGGCCTCGAGCAAATCCATACTGTTGGACTTGTTGGTGTGATTGGACGAGTCCTGGAGGCCCCGGGTGTATTCCGGATGGTCGAGGGGTTGAAAATGGAATTTGGAGAAGGTCTGAAGCAGCTACCTTCCGGTGTAACCGCACCTGCAAGTCTTTGGCCGCAGGTGTAAAGCCGCATAAGTGTCCTTTGCGTTGCATGAGCGGAACTAGATTGGTTAGGATGGGACCTCAGATGCGGTCATCTTTCCATATAAGCGGGACCACACATGTGGATGGAGGGGCGCAGAAGCAGAGTCGGGGGTTTTCTAATAGATCGCAGAAGAGGTGTGGAGGATGCACCTGCGATATCGCAGAAGCGGTAATGTGACTGTAGGTGCAGAAATGCTAGAGGTAGTGAGTTCTTTTAAATCGGGGGTTAGGTTTATTTCAACCCCTTTTCTTCCATTGGAGCAAATTTTTAAGGAACTTTGAGATGCCATTTTTACCACCAAATATGAGGTAAGTGGAGCTTGCTAGTTTTGAGTTAAAACTTGGATTACGTACGGATTTGAGCATGAAAATTTTGTAGAAATTGTGAGTTTTTGGTAGGAGAACTAGAAATTGTATTTTTCGATTTTGACCATAATTTTGGGTATGAAATTGAGAGTAAATTATATAATTGAGTTCGTGGGGCAATGGGTAAACTTAAACTTCGACATTTTTTGAAATCCAAGCATGTGGGCCCGAGGGCATTTTTGTCAGCTTTTTGATCGGAGTTAGGGATGTCAAAATTGTATTAAAATTTTGAAATCCAGGCATATGGATCCAAAGGGTCATCACCTATTTTCTTATCAAATTCTATGCTTTCGAAGCCTTGAAAATCGTATTTGAAGTCGCCTCAATTTACGTACGCAGTTCGGGTGGGTACTCGAAAAGTTTAAATATGAAATTCTGTGAAAAATACTAAGTTTTTTATTTTAAAATAAATATATTTGACTTCGGTCAATATTTTGGATAAATGGATCCAGACCCGTGAAATGGATGGCCCGCATAATAATATGGGACTTGGGCATATGCCCGAAATCAGATTTTGAGGTCCCAAGCCCGATAAATAAATTTTTCTGTAAAACTTAATTACTGAAAACGATAAAGAAAAATTGTCAGGAAATATGACTAGAGAGTGATGGTATCGGGCCCATATTTTGCTTTCCGGGCCTGGTACATGTCTTATATATTGTTTAAGTCCTTTTTGTAAAATTTTGTTAAACTCGGACGTCGTTTGACGTGATTCGGACTTGAATTCCAATTTTGAAACTTGATGAAGTTTGAGAGAGACTCTAGATTTTGAGGTTTGATTGATTGTTTTAGAGGTTATTTTGGCGATTTGATCGCACATATAAGTTCGTATAATGTTGATGTGTTGGTGTGTGTGTTTGTTAGGAGCCCCGAGGGCTCAGATATGTTTCAGATATGATTCGAGAAGGTTTAAACTTGTGAAAAGTTGCAGAAGTTCTGTTGTTAGTGAATAAACATGTTGTACATCACGATCATGTTGGGTAAATGGGGACATGTATGGGAATTGTTCATCGCGAACGGGAAGCCACAGTCACGAATGCGGAGCACTGGGGGATTGCTCATCGCGAAAGCGACCGGTGTGACGTGAACGCATAGAGTTAAATGGAGGTGGGTTGGGATTGTGGTCGTTCTTCTACGTGAATGCATGGGTCTGTTTGCGAACGCGAAGGTCAGGGGGGTCAAACCTTCGCGAATGCATGGAAGGACTCGAGATCGCGTAAGTCCACTTACTGGAAGCCTTAGCAATTGGGACAGTATTCTCGCAAACGTGATGAACAGTGTCGCCCAGCACTTAAAATAGTAGCAAAATTGGAAATTGTTCAAATTTTCATAACTTCTTCATCTTAACTCCAAATTGGGTGATTTTTGAAAGAGGATTTCACCACAAACTCATAGGTATGTAATCTCAAACTCGTTTTCTTAAGTTTCCATTAAGACCCATTTGATTTCTAGGCCTAAATCATGTGAATAAGGGTAGAAAATATGGAATTTGGGTAGAGTTAGGGCTTTTTGATTAATTGTGATTTAGACCTTGCTCTGTGGTCGAATTCCAGAAATAAATATATATTGAGGCTTGTAGATGAATGGGTTATCGGATTTTGGTTCGAACCTCGTGTTTTGACCAAGCAGGCCTGGGGTCGACTTATGGGATTTTGGGAAGAGTAATTGGGAAGTTATAATTGAACGTTGGAGTTGAAATTTTTAGTTCATATTGATGATATTGAGTCAATTAGGTATGAATTCGATTGGGTTATAGGCGAATTCGAGAAGCGAAGTGGTGTTTGAGGCTTGAGTCGGCCGTGGAAGTTTGAGGTAAGTGTTTGGTCTAACCTTAGCTTAAGTGATTAGGAGTTGAGTCATATTTGCTACTTGCTTTTTATTGAGTATGATGCATAGGCATGTTGACGAGTATTACGTTCTAGTCAAGCTTGACCGCGAGTCTTAAATTGAAAGTTGTTGTGTTCTTTAATGACATTTGGGATGCCTTAACTAATGATCTACTATATTGAGCAAAGATTTGTTTTATCCCCATAGATCTTATTTATGATTGAGAATTTTTATTAATTGAGCTGAGTAAAAGCTAAGTTAAGGTTGGTTATTGCTGATTCTCCCTTTCCAGGATGATTGTTTCGATATTGTTATTGAGCAAAGATTTGTTTTATCCCCGTAGATCTTATTTATGATTGAGAATTTTCACTAATTGAGCTGAGTACAAGCTAAGTTAAGGTTGGTTATAGCTGATTCTCTCTTGTCGGGATGACTGTTTCGATATTGTTGTTCCCTTGCCGGGAAATTATTATATTACTTTTGTTCCCTTGCCGAGAAATTATTATATTGCTTTTGTTCCCTTGCTGGGAAGTTATTATGGTGCTTTGTATCTTTCCTGGGACTTCTTGTGATTTTGTGACATGGAAATGGGAACGGGTAGTACGCCTACCACAAGATATGATGAAATGGGAGCGGGTGTTACTCCTACCACAAAATATGATGAAATAGAAGCAGGTGGTACACCTACAACAAGATATGGTGAAATGGGAGCGAATGGTACGCCTACTACAAGTTATGATAAAATGGGAGCGGGTGCTACACCTACCACAAGATTAATAAAATGGGAGTGTGTGGTACGCCTACCACAAGATATGATGAAATAGGAGAATGTGGTACGCCTACCACAAGATATGATGAAATGGGAGCGGGTGTTATGCCTACCACGAGATATGGTGAAATGGGAGCGGTAGTACGCCTACCATTTAATATGATGAAATGGGAGCGGATGGTACCCCTACCACAAGATTGATGAAATGAGAGTGGGTGGTACGCCTAGCACAAGATTAATAAAATGGGAGCGGGTGGTACGCCTACCACAAGATATTGTAAAAAGGGAGCGGGTGGTATGCCTACCACAAGATATGATAAAATGGGAGAGGGTGTTACGCCTACCACAAGATATGGTGAAATAAGAGCGGTGGTACGCCTACCACAAGATATGATGAAATGGGAGTGGGTGGTACGCCTACCACAAGATTAATAAAATAGAATTGGGTGGTACGCCTACCATAAGATATGATGAAATAGGATCAGGTGGTACGCCTACCACAAGATATGATGAAATGGGAGTGGGTGTTACGCCTACCACAAGATATGGTTAAATTGGAGCGGTGGTACGGCTAACACAAGATACGATGAAATAGGAACAGGTGGTACGCCTACCACAAGACTGAAGAAATGGGAGCGGGTGGTACTCCTACCACAAGATTATTAATATATGAGCGGGTGGCAAGCCTACCAGAATATATGAGAAATAGGATCGGGTTGCATGCCTGCAACAAGATGCAATTGAAATTGAAAGTTGCCTTTATTACTCTTTATCTGTTTTAGAAGTTAAATTATAGTTTCCTTATTGTTCTGGATATTTTGTTTTATTTGCTACCCACGCCCAGCATGTTCCCCTTCCCCAGCTTTAATTGCTTATTACCTGATTACTTTTCCGCCATATATTATATAACTGCATAGGTTTATTTGGAGTCTGGTCCTAGCGTCGTCACTACCTCGCCGGGGTTATTCCAAACACTTACCTGCCACACTCTGCACATATGTGCAGATACCAGTGTAGTGTTTGGGCAGCAACATTAGTTCGGGAGCCAACCTTGAGTCCAACGAGACTCCGAGGTAGCCTTGCAGGCGTCCGCAGGCCCGACGTCTCCTCTATCTTATGTTTCATTCTGTTATCTCATGTATTCAAGACGAACATTTTTTACTCCTTTTAAATGGTTGAATTTAGTACTCTTAGTAGTCCATGGATGTTGTGACACTAGTTCTCGGGTAAAGGCGCATGTTGAATCCCGTATTGTTGTTTATCTTATTTAATTTTAGACTTTCGCTAATTTTATTTTTCCGCTGTTCTTTATATGCTTATCTATTGCTAAGTAAATTAGTTAAAAGTGAATTAATACGAAAGAGGTTAATGGTTTCAAAGCTAATTGCTTGCCTAGCTTTCACGAGTAGGTGCCATCATGACCCCCAAGCGTGGGAAATACAGGTGCCGACAAGTTGGTATCAGAGATCTAGGTTCGTAGGTCTCACAACTCACGGACAAGCTTAGTAGAGTTTGAGAGATCAGTACAGAGACATCTGTATTTATCCCTCAAAGGTTACACAGTTAGGAAAATTTCACATTGGTTCTTTCCCATCGTGCAGATCTATTTCTCAATGCTAATTGGATTTCTACACTGTTCTTTCGCAGATGGCGAGAACACGTACTTCCTTATGTACCGCTCAGAAGCTGAAGCCCCCAACAGCAGCTTCTACTAGGGGTAGAGGCCGAGGTAGAGGCAGAGCTGATCCCCGAGGAGCTGCACCAGTGATGGAGCCTAAGGTATATTTTGAGGAGGATTTTCCAGGCTCAGTAGTTTCGGTGGACAAATCTCAGGTCCCAGAGGGGTTTATTACAACCTCAACCCTTCAGGATGCTCTTGTCCATCTAGTGGGCCATATGGAGAGTGTCACTAGGGCAAGTTTGCTTCACGTAGCATCAACCACTTCTGAGGCTGGAGGAGGGGCTCAGACTCCTACTACTCGAAATCCGGAGCAGGTAGCTCCCCAAATTCAGACTCGAGTGGTTCAGCTAGTTAGAGCAGTTCAACTGAGTGTAATGTTTCAGACCGACAATGGAGCAACGATGTCTTCCGATGCTTTGTGGAGGCTGAAGAGGTTCACTACTACTTTCAACAGTGATTCTTTTTAGGATCCCCAAGATTTCCTATACAGCTACCATGAGGTTCTTAAGAACATGGGCATTGTTGAAACCAATGGGATCGATTTTGCTATATTCTGCTTGACTGGATTTGCCAAGACTTGCTGGAGGGATTATTGCTTAGCCAGGCCACCCGGGTCACCATCATTGAATTGGGAGCAGTTTATAGTGATGTTTCTGATGAAGTTTCACCCCGTGAGTCAGAGAGAGGCCTATCAGAGGCGGTTTGAGCACCTCAGGGTTCCATTACGGTTACGAAGTATGAGACCAGGTTCATCGACTTAGCATGCCATTCTCTTGTCATACTTCCTACACACACACAGAGAGAGAGAGAGAGAGAGAGAGAGAGAGAGAGTTTGAAGAGATTTATTGATGGACTCATCTAGCTGATTCATCTCCAGATGGCTAGAGAGGCCGGCAGTGAGATCACTTTGTAGGGGGCGGCCAATGTGGCCCGTAGAGTTGAGATGGTTATATCACAAGGAGGTGGTCATGGGTCCGACAAGAGGCCCCTTCATTCAGGCATATTCAGTTGTTCCTCGCTTAAAGGTAGAGATTCCCATGGTAGAGGCCATCCTCCTATGCCCTTTCAGTCAGCTCTTCAGGTTACTCACGGTGCTCCATGTAGCTGTGGTCCTCAGATGCAGTATCCTGATCAATATTTCTTCAGTGTACCACCAGTATCTATCTGTGCACCACCGCTTCAGAGATTCTCGGGCCGTCAAGGAAGGACTTGTTTTACTTGTGGTGACACGAGGCACATTGCTAGGTATTTCCCTCGAGCTTTGAGTAGTTCTTCGCATCAGGGTTCTCATGCTATAGTACATGCACCATATGTTCACTACCCCCCCCCCCAGCCAGCTAGAGGTGGGGGTAGAGGTGCTAGAGGTGGAGGTAGAGTCCTAGAGGTGGAGCTCAATCCACTAGAGGTGGAGCTCAATCCATTAGAGGTGGAGGCTAGCCATCAGCAGGCCGTCCTAGAGAGGTGGTTCAGGGTGGTAGGGCTCAGCCCCGATGTTATGACCTTCCAGCGAGGTCCGAGGCTGAGGCTTTAGATGCAGTCATTACAAGTTCTATTCTGGTTTGTGATAGAGATACTTCAGTTCTATTTGATCGAGGGTCTACCTATTCGTACGTGTAATCTTATTTTGCACCGTACCTGGTCATGCCTAGTGATTCATTGAGTGTTCCTTTTTATGTGTCTACACCGGTGGGTGATTTTTTTTATGGTTGATCGAGTCCATCGTTAATGTATTGGTGATTAGGGGTATCGAGACTCATATAAATTTGTTGCCTTTAGACATGGTTGACTTTGATGTTATATTGGGGATAGAATGGTTATAACCTTACCATGATATTTTGGATTGCCATGCTGAGACTGTGACCTTAGCTTTACTTGCTATGCCTCGTTTAGAGTGGAGAGAGACTAATGGTCATTCTACCCGTAGCATTATCTCTAATGTAAAGGCTCTGCGTACGGTCGAGAAGGGTTGTTTAGCCTATTTGGCATATGTTCGTGATTCTAGTGCTAAGGTCCCTTGTATGAATTATGTGCCTATTCTTCGTGAGTTCCCTAATATTTTTCCTTCGATCCTGTCGGGTATGCCGCCCGACAAATATATCGACTTTTTCATTGATATGGCTCCGGGTACCCTACCCATATCTATCCCGCCATACCTATGGTCCCTCCTGAGTTGAAAGAGTTAAAGGAGAAATTGCAGGACTTTCTTGAGAAGGGGTTCATTAGACCTAGTGTATCGTCTTAGGGTGCATTGGTGTTGATCGTTAAGAATAAGGATGGTTCGATGAGAATGTGCATTGAATACCGACACTTAAACAAAGTAATAATAGAGAATAAGTATTCACTGTTGAGGATTGATGATTTGTTCGATCAACTTCAGGGTGCCAAGGTATCTTCAAAGATTAACTTGAGATCTGGCTAACATCATTTGAGGATTAGGGTATCCGATGTCCCTAAGATAGCATTCCGTACTCGGTATAGGCATTGTGAGTTCTTGGTTATGTCATTCAGGTTGATAAATACCCTAGTAGATTTTATGGATTTGAGGAATTGAGTGTTCACGCCTTATTTACACTCTTTCGTGATAGTCTTTATTGATGATATTTTGATATATTTCCCCAGCCAGGAGGAGCACGAGCAGCATCTCAGGGTGGTTCTTCGTACATTAAGGGATAGTCCGCTATATGCTAAATTTTAGAAGTGTGAGTTTTGGTTGAGATTAGTTGCATTCCTGGGTCATGTTGTATCAATAGAGGGTATTCAGGTTGATCCGAAGAAGATTGAGGCAGTCGAGAACTGGCCTACACCAGCATAAGCTACAGAGATTCAGAGTTTCTTGGGATTGGCAGTCTTCTATTGCCGGTTCATGGAGGGGTTCTCATCTATCGTAACCTTGATGACCAGGTTGACCTAGAAGGGTGCCCAATTGAGATGGTCTTATGAGTGTGAGGTGAGCTTCCAGAGGCTCAAGATAGCTCTGACTTTGAGTGTGAGGTGGTCGTATTGGTTTTTCCCGCAGGTTCAGGGCCCTATATAGTTTATTGTGATGCTTCCTATTTAGGCTTAGTGGAGTGTTGATGCAGGATGGCAAGGTCATTGCCTATGCTTCGAGGTAGTTAAAGATTCACGAGAAGAACTATCTAGTCCATGATTTAGAGTTGACAGCCATCATTCACACACTGAAGATTTGGAGGCATTATCGGTATGGTGTGGCATGTGAGGTGTTCACAGATCATAAGAGTCTTCAATACTTGTTCAAGCAAAAGGAGTTGAAGTTGAGACATGGTATGTTGTTGGAGTAGTTAAAGGATTATGATATCACCAAGTTACATCATCTAGGGAAGGCCAATGTTATGGTCGATGCGTTGAGTAGGAAGTCAGCTAGTATGGGCAGCCTTGCTTATGTTCCGGTCGGCGAGAGGCCGCTTGCTTTGGATGTTCAGACTTTTGCCAAACGGTTAGTGAGGCTGGATATTTCCAAGCCTAGTGGAGTACTAGCTTGTACAGTCGCCCGTTCTTCATTGTTGGAGCATATTCGTTATCGACAGTTTGATGATCCCCATTAGTGTATCCTTAGAGACACAGTGCAGCGCGGGGGTGCCAAGCAGGTTACCTTAGGTGATGATGGAATTTTTAGAATGCAGGGTCGTGCTTGTATGCCCAATGAGGATGGTCTTGGAGAATTGATTTTAGAGGAGGCCTATAGTTCCTGGTACTCCATTCATCCGGGTGCCATGAAAATGTATCAGGATTTGCGGTAGCATTACTGGTGGCGTACAATGAAGAAGGATATCGTTACATATGGGGCTCAGTGTTTGAATTTTCACTAGGTTAAGTATGAGCATCAGAGGACTAGTGGATTATTTCAAAGAATTGAGCTTCCCGAGTGGAAATGGGAGCGAATCACTATGAACTTTGTTGTTAGACTCCCGCAGACTTGGAGGAAGTTTGACGCAGTCTGGGTCATTGTTGATAGGCTGACCAAGTCAGCGCATTTGAATCTTGTGGCAGTCACTTATTCATCTGAGAAGTTAGCTAAGATCTATATTCGAGAGATTGTTCTCCTTCATGGTGTGCCCGTATCTACCATTTCAGACCGGGGTACGCAGTTTACCTCGCATTTTTGGAGAGTAGTACAATAAAAGTTGGGCACCCAGGTTGAGTTGAGTATAACATTTCATCCATAGATGGACGGTCAATTAGAGCGGACTATTAAGATTTGGGAGGATATGCTCTGAGCTTGTGTTATTGACTTTGGACATTTGTGGAATTAGTTTTTCCTTTAACAGAGATTGCATTCAACAACAACAACCAGTCGAGCATCCAAATGGCTCTTTGTGAGGCTTTATATGGTACGCAATGTCAGTCTCCGGTTGGATGGTTTGAGTCGTGGGAGGCTAGGTCGTTGGGAACAGATCTATTTAGGAGGCCTTTGACAAGGTCAGGATCATTCAGAATAGGCTTCGCACAACTCAGACCAGGGAAAAGAGTTATGCAGACCGCATGGTTCGAGATGTAGCTTCTATGGTTGTCGAGCAGTATTGCTCTGAGTATCGCCTATGAAGGGCGTGATGAGATTTGGGAAGAATGGCAAGCTAAGCCCTAGGTTCATTGGTCCATTTAAGATTCTAGATCGAGTGGGATAGGTGGCTTATAGAATTGCATTGCCATTGAGCCTATCAGCCGTGCATCCAGTATTTCATATGTCCATGCTTCGAAAATATCATGGCGATCCATTCCACATGATAGATTTCAGCACTGCCTAGTTGGACAAGGACTTGTCTTATGAGGAGAAGCTGGTAGCTATTCTAGACCGGCAGGTTCGTCAGTTAAAATCGAATAATTTATCTTCTGTTCGTGTTCATTAGAGAGGTCAGCCTCTTGAGGCGTCGACTTGGGAGCTCGAGTACGATATGCGGAGCTGTTATCCTCATCTTTTTCCCGACATAGGTACTTCCTTCTTCTGTCCGTTCAAGGATCAACGGTTGTTTTAGAGATGGAGTATGTAACGACCCAAAGGGTCATCACCTATTTTCTTATCAAATTCTATTCATTCGAGGCCTTGAAAACCTCATTTAGAGCCGACTCGATTTGCATACGTAGTTCGGACACGTAGCCGGAAAGATTAAATATGAAATTCTATAAAAAATGCTACGTTTTGATTTTAAAATGAATAAATTTTACTTCGGTCAACATGTTCAATAAACTGACCCAGACTCGTTATCTGACGATACCAGAGGGCCCGTACAAAAAATATGGGACTTGGGCGTATGCCCGGAATCAAATTTTGAGGCCCCAAGCCCGAGAAATGAATTTTTTTGTAAAATTGTTTTCTAAAAAAGTTTTGACATGATTCGGACTTGAATTTAAAATTTTAAAACATGATTTTGAGGTTTGATTCACTGTTTTAGAGGCTATTTTGGCGATCTGATCGCGCAGATAAGTTTGTATGATTACCAAAACTTGAAACTTGAAAAGTATTCCCTTATTCTAAGGTGGGCACCTGTTTACCAAAACTTCAAACATGAAAAGTATTCCATTGTTCTCCAAGTGGGCTCCTGATTACCAAGACTTGAAACTTGAAAAGTATTCCCTTGTTCTCCAGGTAGGCGCCTGATTACCAAAACTTGAAACTTGAAAAGTATTCCTTTGTTCCCCAGGTGGGTGCCTGATTACACAAACTTGAAACTTGAAACTTGAAAATTATTCCCTTGTTCTCCAGCTGGTACGCCTGATTACCAAAACTTGAAACTTGAAAATTATTCTGTTGGTCTTCAGGTGGGCGCCTGATTAATTAAATTTGAAACTTGAAAAGTATTCCCTTGTTCTCCAGGTGGGCGCTTGTGAGCACGTAATTTTTGCCTCGTTAAAATTACTCATACAGAATTCTCAGACTTAGGATTTATCCTTTTTATTATTTACTTTTTAGGATTGAATTGCGCATATTAGTGTGTGTTTCATTGGTGCATGCATGACAAGTCATAAAAAATACAAAAAATTACATATGCATTTAGGATTTAATTTTGTAATTGCGAACTATAAAAAATCACAAAAAATAAGTAGTTTATTTTGGCATTTTATTGTTAATTTTAATTTTTGGCATTTTATTGCTAATTTTCATGTTTGTTTAGTTTAGGTGGTTATTAGTCTACTTTATCTGAATTTAGTCTAATAAGATTTTGTTAAGTAAAATTAGGAAGATTTTTAAAAAATGAAAATGAAAAAGAAGTAGGAATTGAAAGTGATGTAAAACAAGGCTAGCCACAATTGGGCCAAGCCTGGGTGGCCCAAAACCCCATTGCCCGTACAAAATACCCGAATCCAGCCCAAAAATCGTCTCTGACCCAAACTGATATGAGAGACGCCCCAAAACAACGTCATTTTGGGGCCATGAATCTCATCCATACATCAAAGATGATCCAACGGTCCTAAAACTCCCTTCCAAAAACCAATATATATGTCAAAACGCGTTTGTTATATTGAGAGACAAAAGTCTTCATCCTCGTACAAACCCTCACCGATATAACACCGCCTATCAACCACCACAGATCCACTGTCTGCCGTCGGCCAGAAATCATCTCCGCTGGCGTCAAAGCTCATATCCCAACCAAAAATACACCCTTCACTCCTCATACCCTCCTATTTTCGATGCAAAAAAAAAACAAACCTCCAATATAAGCCAACCGCTTTGCATATTCGAATCATTGGGCATCGCCTCCGCCATCCACGGTAGCGCCGTCGCTGGAACCCTCCCAAAAATAAAACCACATACTCCTCACCCCGTCCCCAAAATGAATTTATGGTTGTATTCCTCCAAACCCCTACCCATCGCTACGAATATTTAATTGAAGCTCTGACCAATGACCCAACCTCCTTGGAACCCTTCAAAAATGGTACCAGGTGACCCCCTCACCCACCCCCCCACAAATCCATGACGAACAACCTTCGAATACAACCAGACTTGGCCAAAAATCAAATCAAAATAGCCTTAAACCCATACCCCATCCCAAGCCAACTAACCCTAACTTGATACCCTCTCCCCCTCTCAAATATTGATACAAGGTCTTAGAAGGCAAACAGACCCTTCTAGAAATGGTCGAACACCCTGAGAAGTGAATGGTTCAAGTTTAGGGTTGCGATGTTTAAAGCTAAGTTCTCTTTGTTCTTTCTCCTGATTGTTTTTATGTTCTCTTTGTTCTTTTTTCATATTGTTTCTAAGTTCTTTTTGTTCTTTCTTTTGATTATTTTTAAGTTCTCTTGTTCTTCTTTGTGATTGCTTTTAATTTTCTTTGTTCTTCCTTCTGATTGCTTTTAATCTTATTTGCTTTTCTTCCTGATTTCCTTTGATTTCGTTTGTGTGAGTATATGAATCTTCTATTTGCTAATCCGTGAAAATATTCTGATTAGTGGCTTCCATCTAGAATCATATGCTTGTTTTGTTTTAAGTATTGATTGCATGTTTCTGAATGATCCTCTTATCATTTGAAGTCACAGTTGTGTCTTTTTACTCATTTGAAGTATCGTGCTAAGCTCAGAATTGTTCATCTCTGTTTTAACTTTCCATTTTGTTTAAAAATTGATAACATTGTTTTATGTATTTTGTGTTGTTTAGCTTTATATGTGCTTCTGAGTAATTTAGACCCATATTTTACTTGTCTAAATCCGCTTGTATATATGTTTGTTTTCATTGACTTGTTACCTATCCATGTTGACCCTGTTACTTTGCTTTTAAATAGTATAATATAGTCTCTAGTTGAATACTTGGCTAGGTCTAGATTTCTTTATAACTCGACCTCAATTAATAATGAAACCCAGGTCTATGGTTTTAAGTAGTTAACTAGGGTCAGTTCTAATAAAATAAATAAGCACCAGGGTATAAAAAATCAAGGCTAGTAATTAAGAAAGGAAGACATGGGTAATGGGGGTATTTGAGAATACGAATCTTGTAACAAACCCCTGGAACATTGTAGTGGAGGTTCGAAATGCAATTTCTGTTAATTCTTTCTCAAAACTTGAGGCACAAGTTAAAAAAAAGAGGGAGCAATTATGCAAATCTAAAAAATGGGTAAGGGACTAATAAGAAAACAAGAAAGATTTAGTTTCCCTAAGGCCTTGACTATAAAAAGTATATCTCATTGTTTGAGAGAAGGAGACACAGTTTAGAGAAAGGTTGAGAACATCCACCTGAAAACTAATTCCCTGAAAATCTCAAGTTATCCTGGCAAAATCTTCAATAATAATCAAAATTCCGTCCATTATAAGTTGAAGATGAATTGAGGCATATGCATTTGAGGTGTTAGAATTTTCAGAAGCAAGTTTAGGCATTGCTCCTAGGCTGGTTTACTTTGTTTGAGTTTGGGATAAAAACCTGTGCTGTTATTTGCTTTTCTAAACTTCCTGCATTCCTGATATCATTCATGGGCTTGACTAGCTGATTTGGCTGTTGTTTGTTGCTTTCTTCTCATTTACCTTACTCATAAGATTCCTTTTTGCTGTAATTCCAGGTACCTACTCTCACTTAGGAAAATCTGGAAATGCACAGCTGTATATGCATAGTCATGTTTGATAATGAAGACATTCATTTTTCTTATGTTAGTGTTATAGTACAAATATTATTACTTTAGTAGTATTTATGATATTCTTCTTATTCTAGTGCTGTAATATATGCACATTCGGACTATGCTGGACTGCTACTTTCCCTTTCACTTTCAAGATACTTTAATTTTAGTAGGTTTAAATATAGTAGTCAAATAACTTGCCTAATTGTCATTTTGATTCGACAATAGGGAATCATTATATGAATGTTCACTCTGATTGATGAGTACATTAGATTTTCAGATGCTAAACTCGAAACCTGAGTTGTAACTTATTAATTAACTAGCTTGAAAATCACTGATGGGATCTTTTTTTGTCAATTTTTTGAATATATTAAATAATCACTTATAAATAACTTCAACAGCTGTAGTGAAGTTATTTGAGTAATGCGTTTCTTGCCTTATGGATAATCTGTAGCATCAAACTTCTGGGCTCAATCGAGGGCCCAGATCATTGTAAGTCACGAAGTATATATAAAACAAGTCTACTTCTAGGCTGACTACATTCGTTAATAAAACCCCAATTGCAGAAATATGTTATACAAACACTGAAAATGTGCATATTGATTACTTCATTTAAATAAGCCATTAATTTACGAAATAGTAGGATTTCTCTTTTATTTTAAAGACCTGTATGATAGAACATTATAGTCTCTTTAGGTTGTCTATTCTTAAAAATTAAATTGACTGAGCCACGTTAACAAAATCATACACCACGTTGGCTCTTTAACTGTAATAAATGCTAGAAGTCTGGAAGATACCGTTTAGTGAATTTTACGGTTTCCACGAAGTTAAAAACGCGTAGTTGCTATGGGCGCCTTATTTTAATAATGTATCTTCCTAAATTTGGGTACACATTTATGTGACCCAAATCCAAGTCTCAACGATGTTAAAATGCATCGAGAACGCGGGTACATTTATGTTACGTGGTTCGAGACATATTTCAATAACGTTGCAAATATTCCTAAAAATGACATAAAATGGTTAATAATTTTAATATTGCACTGTAGGATGGACATGTATAAAAATCAGGAAAATAGCCATTTATAATAGTTTAAGTGACCGTGCTAGAACCACGGGATCCGAGGGTGCTATACACCTCCCTCGGGTCAACATTATTCCTCACTCAAGAATTTCTGGTTCGCAGACTCCAATTGGACAGTCGAAAAAATTTTCTCGATTTGGGATTCTATATAAATCGGTGGATTGGGACACCAAAGGCCAAACCTATCCCAAGTGGCGAATCCTAATAAATAAATAATCCCAGTTCGAATGAATTTACTTTAATTGGAAAAACTCCATTATATGTGTCATCCTTCCGGGTAGACGTGTAAAATGAGGTGTGACAGCTTTGGAGACTCTGCTGGGAAAACGAACCCAAAATCTCTGGTTCAGGGTTCAAGAATTCGGCTTTGATTAACTATTATAAATTCTTCTTCTGATTTCATTACATGTTCCATGCTAAAATGCTAAATGCTTTACCACTTTGATATTATTGGAACTGTGCATATAAACTGCTACGAAACTCTCCTCTCCTCACCTCCGGAGATGTGCTTACTGGTCGAGACTCCTTACTCTATTAGTGTTATACCTGAAATTAAGGAAGAGGTCGGGCATCTTACTAAGCCGGATGGCCTTTTGGTTCCCGATACGTAGCCCCCTCCTCGACTCGAGTAGTCCACTCGGGTGCACAGTCTAGGCCCTATACCAAGGTTTTTTTTAACGTAGAATAACTCAATCTCATGCCGGACCCCTAGAAGGAACGCTTATTTTCATCATGCATTTGACTTAGGGGACTCAACACAGGGGTTGGGTCTATCTAGGACAGGTGACCCGTAATGAAAATACCATCCTGATGCATATTATGTGCTACTTGCACATTCATCTGCTTTGGATTCGCATGTTGACCGGCTTGTGAATAAAACGAAAATTTGAGAGTTACTGAGGTAAATAATTTGTAAAACCAATGCTCAAATAGCGTCGAAATGCTACCGGAATTTCAAAAAAAAAGAAAGTAATAATACAAAACAAAAAGAAAAAGAAGTTGGGAAATTTTTTCAATAATATTTTGGGTCTTCTGTTCTGCTAGGTCCAGCCCTTCTTTTGCAAAAATGGCAAAACGAGAAAAACAAATGTCTGATATTATTTGTTTCGAAATAAATCAGGTGATGCCATTACTACTGGAAATAGCCGAATGTTATTGCAAGGGACGCTGGAAGGCTGATATTGCACAAATTTCCACCCTTGAGTCTTATTTTTTCCGGCAAGCGAGCACAACCTGAAAAACATTCCTTTGGAAGCGTTGCAGGGCCGTATTCGCAAAGCCGGGCCCTGATTTTAAAAAAAATTAATTTCATAAAATACTGGTTTTAATATTTCGTGGATACTAATTCACCTTAATAAATGTGCAGAATGAACACGATAATGTTCATGAACAAAATTCCCTTGGAGTTGCGACTGTGGTGGAATGATCTGCAGGAAACATGGCAAAAAAGGGTTAATACACATCTCGGAGGCCTCACTGGTTTGTTGAAAGTTAATCCAAGGGGAGACATCATAAAAGCATTAATCTCATTTTGGGACCGGGCTCACAATGTCTTCCATTTCTCAGATTTTGAACTCACCCCAACATTGGAGGATATAACTGGATATACTGGGAGCCCCACAATTCATTTGAGACACCAATACTTGATTGCACCAAAGCCCTTGTCGTGCACAAATTCAGGGACTCCTTGAAAATCAGTAGGAAGGTTCACAATCCGGACTTATCAGCTGGCTTTTGCACCCCGCAATTTATATATCAGAGGTACAGACATATCAGGGGATTCAATAACCTTGAAAATCATATTTGTAGCAAAGGAAATCAGCTCAAACGGGAGGAGCATCGATGTTTTGCATTCATGGTATTTTTCTTGGGTATTCTGGTGTTTCCGCAAAAGAATGGGAATAATAACATACAGATAGCAGGGGTCATTAGCACATTAATGACCCATGCAAAAAGTACCCTCGCTCGAATGATCTAATCCGAAATCTTCCGTGCTCTCACCGCCTGTTAGGCGGAAGGAGACTTCTTCGAAGGATTTAACTTGCTTCTGAAAAAATGGATTATCGAGAATATATGCCACCAACCTCGGTTCCTAAATTATGAGTAACCAACAAAGAGTTGCGTAGAAGGATTCTGCAACAGGGTTGATGGGTTTTGAGTACTTGAGGGTGTCACAGATAGAGTGGACATTTGGGTGGCTCCTTGTGGATGAAGTTGTATATATGCCAGCCACCAGGCCTCACTTCCTTCTAATGAGTCTCCGAAGTATCCAGCCATATGCGCCATACAGAGTACTAAACAATGGGGTAGATGCTAAATGATCCCCAGGGATGAGGATATTAGTTGTCATGCGGTTGAAATCAGCCCAAATTGTCAATTCCCTGAAGCCGTCGTACGTCAAATCTAGAGCGAATGTCAATACTTGACAATAGATACTCGAGTGCGCGACATATCTAAAGGCGAGGTTGCACCGGTGTATGTTGCTTGGTATAAAAGAGAAATAGAGCCTGGAAGGCCGGCTAAGAGACCACATCTCGAAGAATTTGCTGAGACGTCAAAAAAGCAATGGGATTGGTTAGCCAAGGAAAATGAATATAAGGACACTATGGAGAGATTGGAAAAGCAAATCAAAGAGCTGCAATTTGAAAATAGTTTGCAAGCCGCAGCCAATTATGGAGAAGAGAAGATATTAACCAAAGCAAACGAATCTTTACTATCTCAAATTCATAAAATGAAAGCGGCCATAGAAAATTCCCCAGAAGCACAAAAGATGAAAAAATCATAGAAAATTTGCGGCAGAAAGTAACCAAGTATGGGTTTAACTTGAACAAGGTGGAATAAGAGTTATCTAGGGTTCAGAAGCAATTGGTTAAAAGTGCGTAGGAACGACCCCGCATCTTTGAGAAATTAAAGGAAGGGAATAATGATGATATTGATTGTTTAAAGCAGAGTGTCATCATGACTGAAAACAGAATGACAAAGCAAGTCGAGGACTTCAAAGCCAAAAGAGAACATTGATATGCAGTAATACATGATTAGAAATGGATTTGCAGCAATTCCAGAAGCTGAATCAGTTAGTAAAGCGAAGTTTAGAGGCAACGATCGAGTAGATTGGGAGTTTGCTGCAAGAAAAAGGCATTATTAGGGAAAGTATACGAGCAATCGCAGATTACATACACAAAATGTAACCATTGCGAGGATATGACAAAGTCCATGTTCTTTGCCACAACCACGACATTTGTTAGTCAAGAGATGGATGACCTCCACCACCTTCAAGGAAGTATAGCACCCAATCCTGCGGCAAGGCCGAATGATGCCACGCAAGTTCCAATAGCATTTGAAGTTTTAAAGTATTCATAATTTCTGAAAATTGTGTTTTTCTTAAAAGAGTTTGTCAGTCTGTATTCGAGTCGGTAAGTTTTATTATGTCCAAGTTTGGTAGTTGCCTTTAATTTTGTTAGCTTTTGTAACCAAAGTTTTGTCTTTATAAAAATTGAAAATCCCAAAATTATCCTGTTATCTCCTCACATTTTTCCATGAACTACGCTCGGTCTTATTCATGCGGTGGCATGATACGTAGGCACTCTTCATAGGATTCGACCGTATTCTTAAAAAGGAAAGCTAAAAGGAAAACAAGAAGTAGAAACAAAAAGGAGGTTTGGAATGGATGTCGGGATGACACATGCGACCATTGCAAACATATAGACAGCCGCTAAGTGCGTAGGTGCATCATACCCAATATGTGATTTCCTATTTGTTATCTATCCCAACCTAACCGTTAGTAATTCCAGTTTCCATTCCAGGTTTTTAGCGAATAGTGATTGGTTTTTAGTAAGCTGGCATCACACAGATTCTTTACTAGATCGAAAGGAAGCACAGAAATGTCATCCGAAATGACTCTACCACCAGTTCCTATCCTAGTGGATGACCCGATTCCGGGGATCCCAGCTTGAGAATCTGCAGCAGCTGAAGAAAATAGGATCCTTCGACTTAGAGTTATGGAGATGTGGGACTTTTTGATAAATGGAAAAGAACCTCCAAGTGCCATCCCCAGATTTCCTGAGCTCTTCCCAAGGTCGGGGGGTACCTCCACTATGCTCATCAGCCACCCAAATATACTCTTGGGGCAGCCTACCATATCAGCCAACTTTGTCGGAGCACCCTCTGAAGCCTGTCCTTCGATGTTCACATCTGGCCCAGTTCCTAATATTTTTACGTGTGCAGCCACCACACACCCTGCGGTGTCGAGACCCATGTTTGATCCTACAACTTTCACATTTCAAACTCCCAACTACCAAACCGAGCCTCCCCCGTACCCCACATACACTTATCCTCAACCATCATACGAACTCACACTGGTGCAAGATAAAACTCCTACAACACCCGAACAATTTGAGACAACAAGAAGGATGAAAAGCCTTGACCAGAGTTTGAAAAACATACAAGGTTTGAGTGAGCAGAAGAGTGTGTCTTACTTGGACTTATGCATGTTCCCGCATGTACATTTTCCCTTGGGATTCAAAACACAAAAGAATGAAAAGTACGAAGGTCATGGCGACCCCATTTCTCGTTTAAAAAAATATTGCAACAAGTTGCATGGGGCATGTGGAAAAGAAGAACTATTGATGGCATACTTCGAGGAAAGCTTGGTACGCATCGCTTCTGAATAATACATGTGCCGGGATATCATTCGATGGCATATCTGGGATGATCCTGCCCGGGATTTTGTAAGACAGTTCCAGTATAACATTTACATTACCCCCGACAAGAACTCTTTGGCCAACTTGAAAAAGAAACCTTCAGAAAGTTTTAGAGAATATGTAATCAAGTTGCGCGAACAAGCGTCAAGAGTAAAACCGCCCGTGGATGAGACAAATATGGTCACCGTCTTTCTCCAGGAACAGGAGGCGGATTATTTCGAAAATATGATGTCAGCAATGGGAAAATGTTTCGCTGAAGCAATCAAAATAGGCGAGATGGTAAAAAAATGGCTTGAAAAAAGGAAGAATTCTGAGCCAGTAAGACATAAGGGCGACCTCCCAGGCCATATAAAACTGAACATGAGGAGTTTCAAGAAACAAAAAGAAAGAAGAAGCATCAATGGTAGCCTCTGGCATGAGAAGGCACCATTCCCCCAGGCCTATGTTTTCAGAAAGGACCTCTTAACATTACTATCCCCATCAAGACATGCATTATGTTCCATAACCTTATGCAGTTATGAATGACCATCCATTTGCTCGACCACAACAAGTGGGCAACAGAAACCAGGCCCCGAGAAATCAGCCTCCCCAAGACCACTATAATCCCCGCCCTCTACAAAATAATTTCCATCCCAGGGAGCCACCCAGGAGACTATACACCAATAGGGGAGTCCTATTCCAGCTTATTTCCAAAACTAGTCTAGATGGGTCTCTTGCAGCCCGTGCCCCCGAACAGGCACCCTTAGTTACCTTCCTATAAACGGGGCGTATGATTTACTTATCATTCAGGGGCCGAAGGGCCTGACGCTGAAAACTGTTAGACTCTGAAGCGAGTAGTGGAGGATCTAATAGAACAAAAGAAAATAGTGTTGAGAGATGAAGAGGTCCTGAATGTAACCAATAACCCATTACTGCCTCATAACCATGGTCCAGTCATCAGAATGATTTGTGAGGACAAAGAATTTGACCTACCTAAAAGACATTATAGCCATTGCTGATGCAGACAGAAAACCATAGGTTATTCCCGAGAAGGTTGAAGAAAATGAAACGACTAAAGCCAGGCACTCGGAAGTATTGAAGAAGGTTGAAATAAAAATTGAGCCGGAACCCACCAAGGAAACCATACTTTACATCCCACGGGGGCGTCAATAAAAACAGCCCAATCTGAGTCCCCCAAGAAGGGTTGAACAAGACAATGTATATACCCAAGGGAGCTTATGTGGTACAGGGACTGATTAAACCACCAAGGCTGAATGAGCCCGTAGTGATCGGTTACGCGCCTAAGAAGCCAATGACACGACCTTCTGAAGTCCCATGGAATTACAAACAAACCATAGTAACACACAAGGGCAAACAAATCGCTGGGGAAACTCAATAGGGCTATCCTACAAAGAAATATTCAGACATGGAGGAAGTGAACACTGCCACCAAAAGGTGAATTCCACCCAAAAAGCATGTATATGCTGAAGAGGCAGAGGCCTTCTTTAAAAATGAAAATACGAGAATATGAGGTGTTGGACCAGCTCCGGAAGTCTCCTGAGCAAGTCTCATTATTATCATTGCTGATGAACTCTCCAAAGCACCAAACAGTGTTGACCAAAACCTTGAATGGAGCTTATGTGCCGGTTCAAACATCCGTTGAAAAACTGGAGAAAATAGCGGAATGATTCTTTGCCATTAATCAGGTTACATTCATAATAATTGATTAACCTCCAGTGGGAGCTGCCCACAATAAAGTCTTGCATCTCACTGTCAAATGCGAAGGCTACTATGTCAAAAGAGTAATGATAGATGGAGGCTCCAGGGTATATATATGCCCACTGTCGGCATTGCAAAGAATAGATATCGGAACAGAGAGGATCCGTCCAAACAATGTGTGTGTCTGAGCCTTTGATGGAATCAAGAGAGACACCATAAGGGAAATTGACTTAGTATTGACCATTGGTCCAGTTGATTTTGAAGTGACATTTCAAGTATTTGACATGGACATGTCTTACTACTATCTCCTAGAAAGACCGTGGATTCACGCGGCAGGAGCGGTGCCTTCTACCCTGCACCAAATGCTGAAATTCGAACATGAGAACCAGGAGATTGTGATCCATGGAGAAGATGAACAGTCAATTTACCATGATCCCCGTGTCCCCTGCCTCGAAGCTAAAGAGGGAATCGAGCATATAGTCTACCAGGCTTTTGAAATTGTGGTAGCCGATCAATACAAAGAAGTCAAACCATTCTCCCAGCCTTTCCTCTATAATGCCACAATCATGGTGGCAAAAGAGATTACACGCCAAGATTTTATGCCAGGCAAGGGACTTTGAAGGTCTCTACAAGGCATGTAGAGAAGTTTTTTGGTCTAGGCTTCCATCCAACGCCGGAGGATATCACCTGGGCCAACCGTAGGAAACATCATGGATGGGATTTTCCACAACCCCTACCCCACTTATACAAAGCATTCGTGAAACCAAAATACAGCGAGGAAGAAGAAGACGAGACCTTCACAGTGGAACAAATTGAAGAGATATGGGGGGCCATGAGGAAATTATTGAATGAAGCCAACATGGTCCAGCTGGGAGAAGGCTCAATCACTACTGAGGTGCTCTATTTGGTACCGGATGCAAAGTTGCAAAACTAGAAGACCACCCCTTTCCCAGTTAGGCGGGAGGCCCAGTAGTCTCGCCTTGCTACCTTTTCTTGGATCACAAGTTATTTCAGGGTGTAACTCGGGTGTTTTTCTTTAGTATTTTGTCCTTTAAATTCCTGATGTAAACCCATGGTATCTTACAGTTTCAAAGAAATGAAATCAATATTTCATCATTTGCACTTCTCTATTTTTTCTAATTTTGTTTTTCTTATATTTTAATCTTTTCTTTCAGTCACAATAATGCGACTTTAAATAATATGAGATGCTCGTGGACTTCATGCCCTGACCCGTACATCATACCTATTTGTGAAATAATGGACCAAGAACCAGAGTATGATGAAGAAAAGGCTTTTAGGGAAATCAACCAAGTGTTGGAAAATTTTGAAAATAAACCTAAACCGAACTTAAATGATACCGAACCAGTTATTTTGGGTGGTCATGGAAAAACTAAGGAAAGTAAAATAAGTATCAATGTGAATAAGGAAATGTGGGATTCACTGGATCAACTTCTTCTGGAACTCAAAGATGTATTTCCCTGGTCTTTCGATGATATGCCTGGGCTGAGTATTGATCTGGTGGTTCATATGTTGCCCACATACCCCGAATGTCTTCCAGTCCAACAAAAACAAAGAAAGTTCAAACTCGATGTCAGCGCTAAGATCAAAGAAGAGATCTCAAACAGTTAGCGGGGGTAATCCGAGTGGTTCGATACACCACATGGCTGGCCAATGTGGTCCCGGTACCGAAGAAAGACGAAAAAACCCGCGTATGTGTATACTACACAGATTTAAACAAGGCGAGGCCCAAAGACAACTTCTGTTTGCGTAACATCCACATCTTTGTTGACAACTGCGCCAAACATGAGATACAGTCCTTTGTAGATTTCTACGCAGGATACCACCAAGTGTTGATAGATGAGAAAGATTCTTAGAAAACAACTTTCACCACATCTTGGGGGACTTACTATTACAGAGTTATGCCTTTCGGTTTAAAGAACTCTGGGGCAACATATACAAGGGCTATGACAATCATTTCCCATGACATGAAGCATCAGGAAATAGAAGTTTTTGTGGACAATGTGATTATCAAGTCCAAGACTCAGGGTGATCATGTAAGAGACTTAAGAAAGTTCTTCAAATGGCTTCGTAAGTACGATTTGAAATTGAATCAAACCAAGTGTGAATTTGGGGTCCCTTCAGGTAAACTTCTGGGATTCATTGTTAGTCGAAGAGGCATCGAGTTTTACCTGACAAAGATAAAAACAATTCGAGAGCTACCTCATCCATAAACTAAGAAGGATGTAATGAGCCTGCGGGGAAGACTGAATTACATCAGCCGATTCATCACCCAGTTGACTTCCACATGCGAGCCCATATTCAAGCTATTGAAAAAGGACGCAACAATTAAATGGACTGGAGAGTGTCAAGAGGCTTTCGACAGAATCAAACACTACTTGTCCACCAGTATTTGTCCCACCAGAACTGGGAAGGCCACTGTTTCTCTATCTAACTATCCTTGAGAGCTCTTTCGGTTGTATTCTCGGGCAGCATGACGCCACGGGAAAGAAGGAGCAAGCCATCCATTATTTGAGCAAGAAGTTTACCAGTTACGAGGCCAAATACATGTTGCTAGAAAGAACCTATGTACCTTGACGTGGGTGGCCCCGAAGCTGAGGCATTACCTGCAAGCCCACACCACATACCTCATATTCATGCTGGATCCGTTGAGGTATATATTCAAAAAACCGATGCCCATAGGGTCATTGGAAAATTGGCTAATCTTGCTCACCAAGTTCGACATAAGTTACGTCACTCGTACCGCAATGAAGGCTCAAGCATTAGCAGATCAACTGGCCGACAAACCAGTTGACGACGAATATCAGCCTTTGAATACCTATTTCCCTGATGAAGAAGTGAATTCGGTTGAAGTAACATCTGAAGTCATCTCCTCTTGGAAAATGTTCATCAACGAAGCAGTAAATGCAAAAGGCGTAGGGATTGGGCCAATTTTAATCTCACCCACGGGTCAGCATTACCCGGCTACAGCAAGGCTCCAATTTTTTGCACCAATAATACAACTGAATACGAGGCTTGCATCATGGGTATGAACATGGCCATTAACCAATATGTTGAGGAATTGTTAATCATGGGCGATTTAGATTTGATCATCCGACGGGCTCAAGGAGTGTAGGAAACAAGATACATTAAACTCATCCCCTAAAGACAGCATATGGAGGATCTAAGCAAACGGTTCAGGTCGGTATAATCCAAGTACATTCCTCGTTTTCACAATGACCTAGCAGACGCACTCGCAACTCTGGCTTCCATGTTGCCTTACCCTGGAAACGCTTACATTGATCCTTGGGAAATCCAAATCAAAGAAAGGCATGGGTATTGGAATTTGACCGAAGCGGAGTCCAACGCCCAGCCCTGGTAATATGACATCAAGAGAATCCCGAAAACACAAGAGTATCCTGAGCAAGCCACCGGGGAGCAAACGAAAACCATCTGACGACACGCAAGTAGTTTCTTCTTGAGTGGTGATACCTTGTACAAAAAGACCCCAGATCTCAACTTGCTGAGATGTATTGACATCGAGGAAGCCGAAAATATTATGCATGAGGTATACTTAGGAGTGTGTGAACCTCATATGAACAGGCACGTACTGGCAAAGAAGATACTCTGAGCCGGGTATTTTTGGATGACCATGGAGAAAGATTGCTTCAGTTTCGTTCGAAAATGTCATCATTGTCAGGTGCACGGTGATTTATTCATGCACCGCCAACCGAGTTGCATCCTATGTCAGCACCCCCTTGGCCATTCACTGCCTAGGGCATGGATGTCATTGGGCCAATTGAGCCAAAATTCTCAAATGGACATAGATTCATATTGGTTGCTATTGACTACTTCACAAAATGGGTTGAGGCTATCACACTTAAATTTGTCACCAAGAAAGCTGTGGTAGATTTTGTGTACTCCAACATCATATGTCGTTTCAATATCCCCGCAACCATCATTACAAACAACACAGCCAATCTGAATGGTTGTCCGATGGGAGAAATATGTGAACTATTTAAGATAACACATAGAAACTCCACCGCTTACCGGACCAAAGCTAATGGTCCCGTCAAAGCAGCTAACAAGAACATCAAGAAGATTTTGAGAAAAATGATTCAAAGTTCAAGGCAATGGCATGAAAAGTTGCCTTTTGCATTGATGGGATATAGCACCACAGTGCGCACATCGGTAGGGGCAACTTCGTATCTACTATTCTACGGGACTGAAGCGGTCATACCCGCAGAGTTAGAAATTCCTTCACTCCGAGTATTTGTCGAAGCTAGCGAGTGGGTTAAAACTCATTTAGAGCAGCTGTCATTAATTTATAAAAAACGAATGGCTGCTGTTTGTCACGGGCACTTATATCAACAAAGAATGGCCCGCACTTACAACAAGAAAGTGCGCCCTACGAATTTCAAGGTCGGACAGCTGGTATTGAGGCGTATACTTCCTCACCATCAGGAATACAAAGGAAAGTTCGCTCCGAACTGGAAAGGTCTGTACATTATCAAAAAGATATTACCCAAAGGATCATTGTACATAGGCGACGTTGAAGTAGATGAGCGCATGATAGCAGTGAATGTAGATGCAATAAAAAGGTATTACGTTTAAGTCATTTGGTGCAATAATGTCGGCTGTTTGAAATGACGAAGGCTTTCTTTCCCTCTACCCTAAAAACTACCAATCCTTTCCAAAGCCTTTAAACCGATGACGTTTCTTTTTTCACCCACTTTGGAACCCGGAATTACTATTCGAAAAAAAAGAAAAATGATGAAAAAAAGAAGAAAAAATGAAAATAAAAATAATAATAAAAAACAAATTAGTTTAGGTAAAATTTCCTAAACTAGTTCTGACTTGATTCCGAAAGGATACGGGTGTAGCCTCTCCTTGAGGTTCTTTCATATCAAATTAAAACCCCAGTTCCCCAAGAAATAAAACTGGGGCAGAAATGTATTAGTTTGGATATAAACCCACCCGAATGGTTCCAAAGTTTTAAATTTCCATCCAATTTCCTTTACTCAAGAGCCTGGTCCAAGTCCTTCTGATCAATTGGCCAAAACACGGACGTGACAAACACCATTGTTGGGATTTGGCACAACTCAATTTGAGAGAAATAAAATAAGAGAGTCTTATTACTGAAAACCTTTTGGCACCATAAGGAACGGTGAGCAGAGAAAAAAATAAAATGAGAGAGTCCGTTTAGTGAAAACTCGCAAAGAGAGCTATCTGACGATGGGAGAAGAGAAATATAAGAAGCCGACTGGCAAAAAACCCACAAATGGCGTCGTCGGCCGAAAAGAGGAAATATTGCCACTCAAGCCTGAACAAGCTTCCATGGTTTTGAAAGATTGAAATCAAAAGGCAGAAATAGACTTGGGCAGGGTATTTAGTCCAAGAAGTATGTCGTCTCAATTAAAGTCAGCACGCACTCCCAGATAAGTCCTCCCCTTTTCTCTAAAAAGAGATATACCTCTCTACATCCATGTGTTTGTTTTGTTGCTTCTACCACTCCTTTTTCCATTTAACTTTGATGTCCTGACCATTCCGCAAGAGAAGTTAGCAGGGCTGGTCTTACGGGTTTTCTCCTGGCAAGAACTAACAGGAATATCCGGTATCAGCAAACGCATTTAGCAATCCATGGCTGATCATGATAGTGGATGCTTCAAAAAGTAGGAAGGTAGAAATAAAATAAATTCAAAGTCAAGAGCCCACGAAGGTGAATCAAGATCGGAAAGGATAAGCCTAAGCGGGTTAATGGTTCCTACAAAAGATCCCAAAAGGCAAGCCCCAAAGTGGAAATCGTGACAAAAATCATAACCAAGGGCTTGTAAAACAAAAGCCAATCGTAAAGATTAGAATCCCCAACCAACCTACGAAGCGAAGCTCGAAAATCAAGGGTTTCCTCCAACAGAAATGAGGCTGAAATCAAGCAAAACAAGGCCACAAAACAATCACTCTAACAAATTGCTTGTTTTTGAATAAAAATTTGACACAGTTGTAATCTAAAAACAAACGGAACACGTGACAAGTACAACCAAAGGAATGGCACAAGAGCTAAGAATGGTATTACTTCAATAAAAAAAGGGGAAGTTTTCTTTACAGTTTCATAAACAAATGTGAAAGCATGGGACTCCAACCCCTGACTCCGTCTCTAGATTTAGGGCCACATCCCTGGCTTTCCCCTGTGCAACATTGCGGACCTCCTCGGCACTACCCAAGGATCGAACTCCACTTTCCTTAGTATAGACAAAGAAATATCTTTCTTTTGCTCCCCGGCATAATTCGGAGGTTTCTCTTTATATCCCTAACATTATTTGAAGACCCCATTTTCCACCTTTATTCCCCAGCATAGTCTGAGATATAAAGCTTTTCTGCCCTTAGCATAACCTAAGGGTTTTTCCTTCCTTTCTCTATCCCCAACATTGCTAGAAGGATTTCTGTAGCCTCTCGCTCCCCACCTTCCCCAGCATAACCTAAGGACCCTTCTCCACTTCCTTCAAATCCCTTGGCATAACCCAGGAATTTTCCATGCAATACTGGAATAACCCGCGGATTCCCCTTGCATAACCCAGGAGTTTCCTATTCAATCTCGGATAAACTCGTGGACTCCCTATCATAACCTAGGAGTTTTTTCTCAATCCCTGGATGAACCGTGGATCTCCCTAGCATAACCTAGGAGTTTTTCTTTCAATCCTAGCATAACCCGTGGATTCGCCTGGCATAACCCAGGAATTTTCCATTCAATCCCGGCATAACGCGTAGAACTCCCTAGCATAAACAAGGAGCTTTTCTTTCAATCCCGGCATAACATGTGGATTCTCCTAGCATAACCAAGGAATTTTCCATTCAAACCCGGCATAACCCGTTGATCTCCAAAGCGTAACCAAGGAGCTTTTCTTTCAACCCAGGGATAACCCGTGGATTCCCCTTGCATAACCTAGGAATTTTCCATTCAATCCCGGCATAACCTATGGATCTCCTTAGCGTAACCTAAGAGTTTTTCTTTCAGTACCGGCATAACCAGTCGATTCCCCTAGAATCACCTAGGAGATTCCTATTCAATCTCGGCATAACTCGTGGATCTCTCTAGCATAACCTAGGAATTTTTCTTTCAATCCTGGTACAACCTGTGGATCTCCCTGGCATAACCTAGGAGTTTATCTTTAAATCCCGGCATAACCCGTGGATTCCCTTCGCAAAACCTAGGAGTTCTCTATTCAATCCGGTATAATCCATGGATCTCCCTCGCATAACCTAGGAGTTTTTCTTTCAATGCCGGCATAACCCTTGGATTATCCTGGCATAACCCAGGAATCTTCCATTCAATTCCTGCATAACTAGCGGATCTACCTAGCATAACCTACGAGTTTTTCTTTCAATCCCGGCATAACCCACGGATTCTCCTGGCATAACCCAGGAATTTTCCATTCAATCCCGGCATAACTTGTGGATCTCTTTAGCGTAACCTAGGAGCTTTTCTCTAAATCCCGGCATAACCCGCAGATTCCCCTGGCATAACCCAGTAATTTTCCATTAAACCCCGGCATAACCCGTGGATCTCCTTAGCGTAACCTAAGAATTTTTATTTCAATCCCGGCATAACTCGTGGATTCCCCTGGCATAACCCAGGAATTTTCCATTCAATCCCCGCATAACCTGCGGATCTCTAGCAAAATGTAGGAGCTTTTCTTTCAATTCTAGCATAACCCGTGGATTCCCCTAGAATAACCCAGGAATTTTCCAATCAATTCCGGCATAACCCGTGGATCTCCTTAGCGTAACCTAGGAGTTTTTCTTTCAATCGCGGCATAACCGCCGGATTGCCTGGCATAACCTAGGAATTTTCAATTCTATCCCAACATAACCAGCGGATCTACCTGCCATTACCTAGGAAATTTTTTTCAGTTCATCTCAGCATAATCCGTTGCTTTTCCTTTCATCCCTAGCAGGGACCCTTCATTCCCGTCCCGGCACAACCTGGGGATCCTCCTCTTATCCCTCGCAAGGACCCTTTTTCCTTCTACTCATAACCTGGCAGTCATTCAAAAGGATGCACAATCCTGACTTTTATTGTTCTCAATAAAGAAATAGCTTAGATTTTTGTTGCAAATAACTCACAAAAATTTTCCAGTGAAAACAAGGGCATAAAATTTCGTTCGTTTGTTTGTTTTGTGTCCGAGCAAGTTTTGCTTCAAGGCACAAGATTCGAGATTACTGACAATGGAGTTTCAATCTAGAATAAGGAAACGAAGAAAAGAACAAAAAAGAAGTGAATTCAAAATGATGAAGCAGTAAAAGATGCGGACTACTCAAAGTTTAATTAAAGTCACAAGTCTTATATGCCTTTCTCCAATCCAATGCTGAAACAAAACCAGCACCTACAACATGCGGACAACAAGATTCAGATCGAGGTTTACAGCTAAATTAGCCAAGACTCGAGATCAAGCTTTAAGAGTTGTATATATATATATATAGGAATTTGGTAACCCATAGTTGATAGACTTAACTAGTTTAGCTGTCAATTTTCAATTGGTGTAGTAAGGAGTCGGTAAGCAGTAGCAGCAGCAACAGCAATGAAATCACATCCCGTGGTAGTCCCAGCTACCAAACACTCTAGAACTACACTGACCTGATTCCTTTATCACCAAGGATATGTAGGCAACATTTGAAGCAAGATTCGGTCAGACAACTTTTCAAATGCTTTTCCTGGTGTTTTCGAGTAGGCGAAAATCCAGCATAGCGCTCATTTATATTTGACCGAAAACCCTTTGTGTTTCCGGGAGAAAAAGGGACAGCTGTGAGCACGTGATTTTTGCCTCGTTAAAATTACTCTACAGAATTCTCAGACTTAGGATTTCGCCTTTTTATTATTTATTTTTAGGATTTAATTACGCATGTTAGTGTGTGTTTTCATCGCTGCATGTATGACAAGTCATAAAAAATACAAAACATTACATAAGCATTTAGGATTTCATTTTTTAATTAATGTTTTGTTTTGAAAAATATAAAAAATCACAAAAAATAAGTAGTTTATTTTGGAATTTTATTGTTAATTTTAATTTTATTTTTCCTTTTACTGACTTTTACACTTGCGTTTCTAACTTTTGTTGCTTATTCTGAATGAGGGGTATGAAAGAAAATGATTAAAGCTCAACAGAATTAGCAAAGGACAAAGTGTTTAGATAGCCGAATTAAATGCCTTCCTTATTTCAATCTCTAAGACATGCTAAGTACAAACAAACACGCCAAATAGAGACAATGATTTGAACAAACAAAATCATACATAGTATCTCTTAACTGCATATGAATTGATGGCAACTTTTACACACTTGCCTTCCACATCTGTTAGATACAATGCCCTGTTGGAAAACACTCTTGATACGATGAATGGCCCTTGCCAATTTGGGGAGAACTTTCCATTTTCCTATGCCTTATGAGGGAGGATGCGTTTCAATACCAACTGAACCACTTCAAACCTTCTTGGAAGCACTTTCTTGTTATATGCTCTCTCCATCCTCTATTTATATGACTGGCTATGACACACTGCTGCCAACATTTTCTCATCAATCAAACTCAATTGTTCCAGACGAATTTTTACCCATTCCTCATCTTCAATTTCCGCCTCGCCGATAATCCGAAGGTATAGAATTTCAATTTTAGCTGGGATTACTGCTTCTGTGCCATATACTAACAAATATATAGTTTCCCCAACTAAGGTATGGACAGTAGTGCGATAGCCTAATAGTGCTAAAGGTAACTTCTCATGTCATTGCTTGGACCCTCCCACCATTTTTCGAAGTATCTTCTTTATATTCTTATTAGCTGCCTCAACTGCTCCATTCACCTGGGGCGGTATAGGGTAGAGTTGCGATGTGTGATCTTAAACTGGTGACATACTTCTTTCATCAAATGACTATTAAGATTTGCTCCATTATTAATAATGAGTGTCTTTGGGATTCCAAACCGGCAAATGATATTTGAATGCACAAAGTCGACCATAGCTTTCTCGGTCTCTACTTTGAAAGTTTTAGATTCGACCCACTTGTTGAAATAATCAATAGCAACTAGGATGAACCTTTGTCCGTTGGAAGCTGCTGGCTCGATGGGCCCAATGACATCTATGCCCATAGCAACGAAGGGCCATGGTGCAGAAATTGTATGCAATTCAGATGGCGGTAAGTGAATCAAGTGTCCATGCACCTAACATTGATGACATTTGCACATGAAGCTAATACAATGTCGCTCCATAGTGAGCCAAAAACACCCTGCCTGGAGAATTTTCTTTGCCAAAACATATCCGCACATGTGCAGTCTGCAGACTCCAGAATGTACCTCATTCATGATGGTTGTGGCCTGCTCAACATCTATGCACCTTACCAACCCAAGATCCGGCATTCTTTTGTATAGCACCCTTCTACTGAGGAAAACCCACTTGATAAACGACAGATTGTTCTCTTCTGGCCACTTGTGGCATGTACTGGTTACACACCCATCCTGATGTATTCTATGATGTCGTGAAATCAAGGCTCACTATCAAGCTCTTCCTCCACCATATTATAGTAAGCATGTTGGTAATGGAATTGGATATACAATGGATCAACATAAGCTTTATCTGGATGATGTAACATTGACGCTAAGGTGGCCAAAGCATCAACAACCTCATTGTGAATTCTTGGGATTTTCCTGAACTCTACTGATCGGAATCATTGACAAAGGTCGTGCAAGCATTGTCGGTACGGTATGGGCTTCAAATCTCATGTTTCCCACTCCCCTTGAATCTGGTGTACCAGAAGTTCCGAGTCTCCGAAGACCAAGACTTCCTGGACACCCATGTCTGCAGCCAACCTAAAACCCAAAATACATACCTCATACTCTGCCATGTTGGTTGTGCGATAAAAGCGGAGCTAAGCTTTAACGAGGTAATGGTGCCCCATTTTAGAAATGATTGTATCCCGATGCCCTTCATGTTGGCGGCCCCATCAAAAAATAATTTCCATCCCGGCTTCTCTCCCTATTGCATTTCATCAATATGCATTACCTCCTCGTCCGGCAAGTATGTCTTTAATGGTTCATATTCTTTGTCTACCGGATTCTCAGCCGATTCCTACGCTTTCATTGCAGTCGTAGTTACTTAGACAATGTCAAACTCAGTGAGCAAGATTTGCCATTTTGCAAGCCTCCCTGTGGTCATAAGCTTCTGGAAGATGTATTTCAATGGGTCCAAGCGTGAGATGATGACAAGTAATGTTTCAACTTCTGGGCTACCCAAGTCATTGCACAACACATCATTTCAATATGAGTATACTTAACCTTATAAGCTGTAAACTTCTTGCTAAGGGAGTATATAACATGTTCTTTCCTCCCGGTTACATCGTTCTAACCAAGTACATATCCGAATGAGTTGATCAAGACTGTTAGGCATAGGATCAAGGGCCTTCCTGGTTCTGGTGGTACCAATACCGGTGGATTCGACAAGTATTATTTTATTTATTGAAAGCCTCCTGGGAATCTCCCAATCATTTAGCCGCAACATCCTTTTCAATAGCTTAAAGATGGGCTCTCAGGTTGTCGTGAGTTGAGAAATGAATCGACTGATGTAGTTCAATCTCCCTAACAGACTTATCACCTCTATTTTATTCCTCGGAGGCGGTAATTGTTGTATGTCTTTGATCTTTGATGGATCTAGTTCAATGCCCCAGTAACAGACTACGAGCCTCTGGAAGAATTTCCTCAGATCTATGACATGGTCGGATTACTTCATGGATTTCAGAATTATATCATCCACATAGACGTCAATCTCCTTATGTATGATACCGTGGAAGATGATTGTCATCTCCCTTAAATAGGTTGCCCTAGAATTCTTCAGGATGAAAGGCATGGCCTTATGGAAATATGTTCCCCATGGAGTGATGAATGTTGTCTTCTGAGCATCCTCTTCATTCATAAAAATCTGGTGGTAGCTTGCGTAACAATCTACGAAGGACCCAATCTCATGCTTTGTAAAATTATCAATTAATATGTGGATATTTGGCAGTGGGAAGTTTTCTTTTGGACTTTCTTCGTTAAGGTCACGATGGTCAACACACACTCTGGTTTTACCATCCTGCTTCGGCACAAGCACGACACTGGCTAACTATGTGGGATATCGCGTGACTCGGATGACCATAGCCTCAAACGTCTTGGTAACTTCCTCTTTGATTATCACGCTGACATTAGTTTTAAACTTCCTCAACTTTTGTTTAACATGAGGGCAGGCTGAGTCGGTGGGCAATTTGAGAACCACCAAGTCAGTGCTCAATCCTGGCATATCACAGTAAGGCCATGCAAAAACATCTTTGTATTCAAGCAGCACTTTGATTATTTCTTCCCTAAGCTGTGGATTGAGATGAACACTTATTTTGATTTCTCTAATGTTATCTGGGTCACTTAATCGATTGCTAATGTATCGCTCAGATTTGGCTTGGGCTTTTTCTAAAAATTGCTCACCTCATTACTAATTTTATCCACCGACCTTTCTTCATCATATTCCGACTCATCCTCATATTCTATCTCTTGGATTATTACTTCTGAATTAAACTGATTTTTATGACTAGGACGAAGAGTCCTTATGCATGTCAGATCATTGTAGCCAGCATAAAAATAATTGTACAAGAAGGAAAAGAAAAGTAAAGAAAAATGAAAGCTATTCATGAACGAAAAAGGAAATTGCATTTCAGTGAATTGGAAAGATAACATGGTTTACTCATCCAAACGGATGGAACATAACATCTGAATTACAACCCTGGCAATAATCTAGATTAAACTGAAAGAAAAATAAAAACCAGCTACCACGACTTCCGAGTGGAAAGAGGAGTAGCTTCCCAGTTGTTGACTTTTGCACGGGGCCCCACAAACTACACATCTGTCTTGCTTGATCCCTCTCCGGCCTCTACCATGTTCACATCTTCAGTTAACCTTTCGAACCTTTCTAGTAATTCATTGTCAGGATCAACCGCAGTACTGGCACTTGTTATTGTCAGGCACTTCTTGGCACCAGGTTTCACAAATGATTTGAAGAAACGAGGCACAGGCTTGGGGAGGGCCCATGCCTTCTTTCTCATCTTTTTGGCTCTCTTGATGTCTGCACTTGTAGGCTTGAACACCAAACCAAAATTTTCTAGGTTCGTGGGAAGAGACACCGACTGCGTGATACCCTGAAGTGAGGCCCCCAAAACCTTTCCAGGAACGAACCAATTCTTTAGCATTTCAACTACCACCATAACTGATGCGGTAGCCAATCTTGGTGTTGGAACACGCTCGTCTTCTGGGACCTTCTCCACTGGTACCGAGTCATGAACGTGATACACCCAGGGCCCTTTATCGTCAACTGCTTCAATGAAGGGTACGATAGCATCATTGTGAGCATATATATGGTCTTCAACGTGCACCACTATTTCTTGTCGATCCCATTCAAATTTTACCATTTGATGCAAAGTAGAGAGAACTACTCTAGCAGCACGGATCCAAGGTCGTCCCTACAGGAGGTTGTAAGAGACAGCCACATCGAGCACCTGGAACTCCATTGTAAAATCAACAAGTCTGATTGTCAATTCGAGCACTATGTCACTAACCCAATCTTTCCCCATCCATCAAACCCTCATACACAGATGATGTTCTTGTGAATTTTTTCATTTACCACCTTAAACTTTTTTAGCATGGAGAGAGGGAAAATATTTACGCTTGAACCATTATTGTCCAAAACTTGAGTCACCATATATCTTCACATTTTATCGTGAGGTAGAGTGCCCTATTATGCTCGGTGCCTTCTATTGGTAGTTCATCATCGAAAAATGTGACTCTGTTCACCTCAAAAATCTTATTGGATATCTTCTCCAAATGGTTAATTGTGATTAGATCAGGAACGTGGGCCTCGTTCATTTGTTCAAGAATATGGGCCTCGTTTAGGATCTTCATTAAAGCCCAACGGTTCTCGTCTAAATGAGTGAACAATGATAACAACGAGATTTGAGCGGGCGTCTTTTTCAGTTGTTCCACAATAGAATAATCCTGCATTTTCATTTTGTTTAAGAACTCTTCTACCTCTTCTTCCCTCACAGTTTTCTTTACCAGCGTTGACCTATCCATGGTTGCTTTTGATTTTCTCAATTTCTCGGGGGCAAAGCACCTCCCCCGATCGCGTCAATCCATGAGTCTCACAAACTTGTTCTCTAACCTCTTTCCCTTTTTAAGTCACTGTTACTCGATCATAATTCAAAGGTACTACCCTGCTGCTGATCATTTGTAGCAGAACCATGGGTTTGATAATGACAGGCTGTGAATGAGCGCCTATTATGACAACCACAGGTTTAATAGACATCCTTGGAACAACCACTTTTGCATTCTCTTATATCACCACCCTATCTTTCGGGGATTCCTTTTCAACTGTAACAACAGGCTCACTACTTGTTGCGCTTAACTTGAGCATCGACATCTCGCATGTCAAATTCTCACCCATCTTCTGTTCACTGGCTCGGATCATCATGACAGTTTGCGAAGGTTTTTTGGGCTCTCCCTCTTTGTGCACTATCTCGGTCATATTTATCTCTTCATTAATGTTGGGCGCTTCTAAATCTTGCACCTCAATCCGATGGGAATCAATGATTTCTTGAATAGCACACTTCAAATTCCAACATTTCTCCATGTCATTCCACGGGACGTTGGAACAATACTCACGACTGACAGAATAATCTAGATTTCTTGGGGGAGGGTTTGGCCATTTTGCTTCGATCGGCCTCAACATGTCTAGCTGCCTCAATCTGTGGAATAAACTGGTATATGATTCTCCCAACGAAGTGAATGTTTTCTTCTTCTACAGCCTCTCAGTTTTTACAGCTTGGTTGGCCCAGAAAGCTGGTCTCGGGGGTTGTTGGCAGGCTCTCGGAGGGTAGTTATTTTGTGGAGCACGGTGATTATTTTGTGGAGCTGCTGCAGACCATTGTGTGTGGGTGGGAGGTTGGGTATATGTTTTTTTATGATGGATTGAGAAACGGGGGTCAGGAGGTGGGTAGTAATGTTGTGGTGGGCCATGTGGAGTGTGTGGATATATTTGGTGGTGAGAACGGGGTTGGATATAATGGGATGGAAACCGGGGCCTGAACCAAGTCCCTGAGTCAATAGTTGCTACCTCCTCCTTCTTCTTCTTTCTAATTGCTCCTCTAGTCCCGCTTTGGATAGCCTGGGGGTTCTTTGATTCCAATGTAACTCATGATCATGGTGGATTTGAGTCCTTCCTCGACCATACTTCCAATTTTCACTACTTCATTGAAGGATTTACCTACCACCGACACCAGATTACTAAAATATGTAGGCTCCAAAGCTTGCAAGAAATAATTTACCATTTCACTTTCCTTCATTGGGCGATCGACGCTAGCTGCATGTTCCCTCCAACAGAAGCCATATTCTCTGAATTTCTCATTGTGCTTCTTTTTCCGATTTCGCCAAAGACAAACGGTCCGGGATAATTTCAAGATTATATTGAAAATGACAGACGAATGCTTGTTCTATATCATCCCAAGTGTACCACTAAGCATGATCCTATCGGGTGTACCATTCCAACGCCAACCTACTTAAACTTTGATTGAAGTATGCCCTTAACAGTTCATCCTTTCCTCCTGCTTCTCTTATTTTGCTACAAAACCTCTTAGATGTGTGATTGGATTGTCGTGTCCTTCATACAAATCAAACTTGGGCATCTTAAAGCCCGAAGGTAATTGCATATCTGGGAACAAGCAAAGGTCTTTGAATGCCACACTCACCTGGCCACCTAACCCTCACATATCTCTGAAAGATTGTTCTAAGCTTCTGACTTTCATGAGCACCTCCTCTTGCTCGATGTTTGGCTGGTTTTTCAGTCTCCGCCGGGATTTCAAAAATGGGGGCATAGGTCTAAGGTTCATAGGCTTTGTAAGTGGGTTCTGGTGGGTAATACTTATGGTCATGAGCTTGAAGCAAAGGCTACCTGGATGATCTATGGAGTATGGCAGGAGGAGGCGCCACTAAAATGGGAGCAACTGGTGGAGGGGGGTGAGGAACAACTTCGGGTGGTGGAGCTAGGGGTGCTTGAGAAGTCGTACCTTGGTATTGTAAGTAGACGGGGAAACTTGGGGTGGATCAGTGGTGGGATGGTCATGTGACTGAGCTAGCGGTGGGATGAAGGTCGGATTAGCAGGATAAGTTGGTGGTGGCTGCCCTCTTACCCATTCCAGACACATCCCATATGATGTTTCAGTTTGTACATTTCTTGTTTCATTGCATTAACGTCCGACTCCTCTACCCTTTTTGAGGGATGAATGATACTGGCATCGATTTCTTGATTGGCCTAATCAGCTTACTTTTGGATCGAGTGTTGTAGGAGTAGATTTCCAGAATGCCGCAAAAACTTACCACATGTCTGGATTGGGAAAGACAACACCAAAACTTGTTAGTGGTTAGGTTTCAACAAATAGGTAGCCACATGTTCGGGGATGAATGCTCCTAAGTAGTTATCCATTTCTATTATGCACATGAAGTGATCGGTTGCATCATCCCAACTTTTATCTTATGCCACCATTCTTTCTCTCTTTTTTTCCCCTCTCTTACTCATTTGTTTCACCTACACCTTTCGTTTCGTTATTCTCTCCTTTATTTTACCACTGTTTCTCTCATTTTTCTTCCCCTTTCTCTTCCTTCTCTTTATTTGGTTATGGTCGAATCCTACAGATATTGCCTACGTATCATGACTCTGCATGAATCGGAACGAGCGTAGTTCTGGAGAAAAAATGCAGAAAATATTTAGAATACTTCTTCAATTTTCATAAAGTAAAGCGCTCGATTACATCTTACTAAAAGATATTAACAGACTCCAACTCAAGTGAAACCAACAGACTCTGATTTAAAATGCAAATAATTAACTCGACAACCTACTATGAACTATAAATAAAAGAAAATATAGACTCTCAAATGGACCAATAGATTTAAAAATTATTAATACATTAAAGCCTCTAATGCTCCTGGGGCCTGCGGGACATTATTCTGTCTCGCCACAAGCTTGCGTGCTAAACCCCCTTGGAGGTGGTGGAGGTCTTCTAATACATGACTAACAAAGCTCATGGTAGTGGCGAAGAACATAGATCTTGTCATATCTTCACAGCGGCTACACTTTACGGTGATGTAATCAGCGATCATCCGTACCCTCTCTCTTATAGCACCTTTTTCTTGTAATAATCGCCTAATTTGGTGGGCCCTTGCCTCCAAGTTTGTTCAGCTACATGATTCAGTTCTTGGAATTGATGCAATCTCTTTTTAATCGAGCTATTGTGGAGTAAAAATGCACTATCTCAGCCTTGAAGTCCCTAGCTTGCTTGGCCATTATGTTTTCAACCATGGTGACCTTCCCTTTCAACCTAACAACCTTGTTGTCGTGCCTTTCCTTTAATTATTCAATCATGCGGGCTCGTTCCTCCGCATTTTTGACCAACTGTTTTCAAGACCTGGACAGCTCACCCTTTGCTTTATTCAAGTGAAGACCATATTCTCCTACTTTTCGCCTCAAATTGTCTATGAGCTTTTCATCCTGCACACTCCTGGCGGGATTCTCTGCGGTTGTTTTCATTTTCTGAATTTGGGCTTGTAGAGCTTCACCTTATGTGGCTAGTCTTTTCTTTTCTCCCTAGTCTGCTGCAGCTTGCAAACCATTTTTGAATGGAAGGTTTTGACTTGCTTTTCCAATTGCCCTATCGTGGCCCTGTATTCATTTTCCTTGGATAACCAATTCCATTGTTCTTGTGAAACCTTAGCAAATTCCTGGAAATGTGGCCTCTTCGCCGGCCATTCGAACTCTATTTATTTCTTATACAAAGCAAGGTACCCTTGTACAACCTCTCATTTAGACAAGTCACGTACTCGAGTGTCCACCGTCAAGTACTGACAGTCGCTCCAAATTTGACGAACTATTGCTTAGAGAAACTGACCATTATGACTAATCTCGGCCGCATAGCCACTAATTTCCTCATCCTTGGGAATCATTTGCCACCTCCCTAATTATCTCAGAACTCTGTATGGAGCATAGGGTTGGATACTCTGGAGACCATCAGAAGGAAATGAGATCTGGTAGCTCGCATATATATGATTTCATCAACGGGAAGCCACCTGAACGTCCAATCTATTTGGCTTACACTTATGACATGGAGATGTGATACCCATTCTGTAGCAGCCTCTGGTAATCAAAGCCCATCAACCTTGTTATAAAATTCCTTTATGCAGATATTGGTTGATGACCCATATCTCATGAATTGAGGTCGATGGCACAAGTTTTCAATCATCCATATTTGTAACAACAAGTTGTATCCTTCTAAAAGATCTCCTCCGCCTTTACAGGCGGTGAGAGCACGGAAGATTTTTTATAATGTCATGGGTGCGAGGGTGCTCTTGGCTAGAGTGATTGAAGTGCTGACAATGCGTGCTATCTGTACATCAATATTTCCATTTTTATGTGGAAACACTAAATGGCCTAAGAAGAATATCATAAATGTGAAACAACAATGTTCATCCCATTTAAGTCGATTTTCCTTGCTACAAATATTATTTGTCGGGTCATTAAATTCCCATATGTGCCCATACCTATGATATATAAACTGTTTAGTACAAAAGCCGGATGACAAGTCTGGATTGTTAACTTTCCTACTAATCTTTATTGAATCCAAGAATATTTGTACAGTGATGGCCCTTGGCCCAATCAGATACTGATGCCTGAGAGGAATTCTGGGAACCCCAACATATCCAATTATTTCTTCCATGGTCGGAGTGAGTTCAAAGTCCGGCGTAATGAAATACATTGTGGGCAGGTCCCAGAATGTAACAGGCTTCTATAATGTCCCCTCTAGGATTAATTTTCAACAATCCGGTAAGTCCTCCCAAGTGCGTGTTGACCCTGTATTGCCCCGATTCACCTATATCATTCCACCATATGTGTACCTCCAAAGGGATATTTTTCATGACTAAGATTCAAAAATTTTGATTTGTACTCATTCTGCACATTTATTAGGGTGAATAAGCAAAAATCATGATTTATTGGACTGAAAATAAAATTTAATTTTTTTTTCAAAATTTTCATATTAAAAAATAAAATCTCGGCCTTGCAAATACGGCCTTTCAACACTTCTGGGGAAGATCTTAAAGTTGTGCCTACTACTGGCCAAAATTTGGAAAATAATCCAAGGCGGTTGTTCTTCCATAAACAACCTTCCGGCGCCTTTTTGGGGACACTCGGCTAATTTTGAGAAAAACTGCTTTATTTATTAATCACAAAAAAACCTGGTTCTTTTTAGCCTTTTTTTGTAAAAATGATGTTGGGCCCGATGGGGCTTGCCTACATATCCCACACCCTGTGAGAATCAAACATTGAACGAGAATTAACCAAATTACTCAAATTAACAAAGCCTAGATTAAGCTAATCATCAGAAATGTCAAAATAGCAAAACAAGCAGATAACAGTATTAAAGCCTGAAACAAAAGACCAAAAATCAAATGGAGCAGGTACGAACACTAAATTATTCAAAAGGGAAAACTAGGTCGGAAACCTTGACATATTCACAGAAACGGAAAGAAAAATAAGATGGAGGGAGTGGGAAGATGAAACGGTCACAAAATGGCAAGAAAAATGAAGAACAATCATTGAATTACATTTGAACCCAACACTGGACTTTTGAATTAACATAACCAGTGTTAATTGCTTGTTCTTTGCAAAGAAAAAACGACCAACGGTGCTTGTGACTCGAAAGACTTGAATACTCGGACGCCTGTGGTCATGCAAGTCATTAAATCAACGGCGGAACAACATGGCATTTGAGGTTTCGAACTTTGATTTGAGATTCGAAGGGATTGACAGCGATTCGAGGGATGTTTGTGTTAATATTTGGAGAGAGGAAGGTGAGATGGTTTAGGGGTGTATTGTTGGGGACGAAAGGAAGCGGCACCGCCGTGCATGGAAGTGGAGTCAAATCTTTCGGCTAAGATTCGAGACGTTGGGGAATGATTCGAAGAAAACTAGGCACATATTTGAATAGAGGAGGTTGAGGCGATTAAGTCGTATTATTTTGAGGGTCACCTGAGAGTCGCCGTCGGTGGAGGCGATTTTCGGCCGGCGGTTTATGGTGGAGGGTGGTGGCGTTAGGATTTCTGAGTGTGAGATAAGAGGCGGGACCGGGGGGTAGGAGGCGTTAGGATATATATATGCCATTTGATCCCTACTTCACAACCGTCAAATTTAAGAAACATAGACGGTTCTGATTACTTTGCCGAAAACGACATTGTTTTATTAGAGCGGGAGACTGGACTAGGTTGGACGGGTATTTGGATGGGTCTCTTGTGGTTTATTCGGCTGAAATTTAATTTGAAATGGCTCAATTGGATCTTTTTTTTCTTTAAATTGAATTTTTAGATTTTCTCTTCTTTTTTTTCATTTTTCTTTTTATATTCCAAAATTATTAAATATCTAAATTAGGTTAAATCTCAAACAACCTATAAAATGCAAACTAATCTTATATGATCATTTTTAAAACAAAATTAAAAGAAAAATTACCTAAAATTTCAAAACTTAAAACAAAAGGAGAAAATTGAACCTATTTATGATTTTCGTTTATAAAATGACCAATTGCTAACAAATGCTAGGAAAATGTCGCATCTACTTCTAGATGCACATGCGACATATTTTTGTATTTTTTGATAAATGTGTGTTAATTTAAAATGCACACAATTAGCAGAAATATTAGGAAAATTCACAAAATTTCAAACAAATAAAAGAAATCAAACTTTTTGAATTTATAGGAGCAATTCATGTAGGGAAAAAATTGCATGCTCACACCATGTATAAGAAGCAAAGGTCGAGAAGTCGATTAAAGGGGTGAGTTTTGTGGTAGGATGACTACGCACCTTAAGGAGAGTTGGAAATGATTTGGGAATTTTAGTGATTGGTGATTGGCGTCTACGGATTTAATTTGAAGTATGGGCTACTATATGGCAGGAGATTTGATATAACGGAAAGGAGTTGCTTGAAATGAATAAGGATCCAACATCACTTTGAATTGGAAGGATGTTGCCACATATTTAATTGATGTCCACGGTGGTGAATGGACTTGTGCAACTAGAGAGGGAGCTCGGCTTCATGATGGGTTATTGATGTCGTACTGATTGTACCTTGTGCAGAAGGTGGCTTATCTCTAATTAGCAGATCGGCGAAGCTTCTGCGAAGAATTCTATTGGTTATAGAGCAAAGAGATCGATCGTGTGAAAGTGGTTGATGATTCAGAGTATAAAAGGGGGTTCTACAGAAAGATTCTAAGAATTTTGGCGGTTGATTGCCCAAGATTATGTCATAAAGAGATAAAGAATCCCGGTGAGTTCCAGAGTCATGTAATAGTGGCTTCAAGCTAAATGGGAGAGTCTCACCACCTACGATTAGGTTTCATGGTTAACTACACGCGAGGTTCTTTGTTATTAGTATATTGATGGGTTATTTCATATACAGGAAGAGAACGTAAGTGGTAATTAGAATAAAGGAATTGTTAAAGGTTTGCTATGGTTGGCCTTTTTGACTCATGTTCAGACTTGGGGAAGGATTCAGGATTTATGCCTTGTGTAAGTGCGATTTTCAAGGGAAATGATTTTGTTGGGTGCTTCGTCGAGAGGGCATTCATGTGCTAGAAGATTCATGGAGTTTATTATATTTGGGGCCAAGTCAGAGTGGGTGGCTCTAACCAACGGTCCTAGTGGATTCAAAGGGGTAAAGTGTGGTGCCTATTGATTTCGAGCCTATAGATACAGTTAAAAATCAAGCTTTGTAGTAGCGTATAAGAAGAGGCCCAGAATGTTCTATGATGTTTTAACTTGAATTGTAGCACTATGGAGGTATGAAATGGTTCGTGGGATTTGAGATAGCATGATCTCATGATTCAAGGTCACTCGGGATGAGTGTGGATGGAGCATATTATGTGTTGAATGGAGTTGTTATTATTTTTAAGGAAATGAAGGATAAATTTGAAGAAGATAGATTGGTTATCCATAGTTGAGTTGGCATATTAGTGGTAGTGATCAGTTCCTTCAGTGTGATCAAGTTATGCAAGTGATTTGTGACCGTATGTGCGAGGCTTCTTGGCCGCCGTAATTACTGTTATGGCATGTTATGTGTAGGCGGATCCTGAATGGGTTGTGGTGGCTTAGACCACTACTTAGAGATTTGCATATTCTACTGTATGAGAATTTACATGTGTGTTTCTGTGGTTCTCTTGAAGTGAGTTAAGTTAAGAGTTTTTATATGATAAAGTGTTAATCTATTAATGGTTACGGAGTTATGATGGAAATCATGTTCTATAATATATTGGCATGTTGGGTGCAGTGAGTGATATGGAATTTCAAGTGAGGATCAAGGTCGCAGTTCAGCGTTGACAAGGATGCCCGAGTTTGGATGAGCAGAAAAGGAGTTTCGATGTTTAAAGTAAGTTGGTATTGTTTTGAGCGTCATCTGAGATTGATGCTCTGTGGAAAAAGCTTTGCATCCTGGTTAAGGATTCTTTATCACTTTTTAGTGTTAGTGTGGCTGGTGGTTTGGATGTACAGACCTATTATCTATTACGAAAGGTTGTGGGAGCGTGCCCCACGGGAAGGTTATAAGTGGCATGTAGCCACTTTATTGATTGAAGAGTTAAACTAAGTATGAAGATTGTAGCGATGTCATTAAATTGAGAATTGATGCCTGGAGGGCACTCGGTCTATTGGGTTGTGGACTGTGGATGATTACTCCAACTATGACGTTTAGTCTTGTTTGTTATGAGAAAAATGGGGTGATTATGGACCTTTGAAAGGTTGTTAGCCTAGTTCAGTGCGATTAGAATCAGCTTGAGGTATGTGGATGGATTTAAATGTGAATATGGGCTCTATATCATTCTAGATTTATTCCTTTCAGCAATGCGCTCCTTATGGAAGAGTAGTCGGGGTGTTATTTCATTGTCAACTATTTCATGTAATGATATATTGCATCGTGTGAGTTGTGAGACGTCTTGATGAATTTCTTATGTGTTGCGGTTCTGCGTAGAGATGATGTTATATGAGCAGAATGGCTCTCGAGATTCAGATCGTATATCGCACCTCACCTGTACTTGAGTTTGTAGCTATAGTGTTATATGTCACCCAGGGATGGTATTATGCGCTTAGCGTGCTTGTGACCGACATTTGGTATTTTTTTTATGAGAAATCTAGCTCGGTATGCATCTCATTATGTGAATTTTACAGGTAGATCGGGTGACACGTCGCCACAGATATGTAGTTTGAACAGGTTGTGTGCCGCAACAGTGTGATATTGAGTAAAGTTCCCTATATCATTTTTATGTGTTTTATTTCCTATTTTTCTTAGGAAAACTGGTATTAGTTGTGTGAGTTGAGTAGTCCCTTCCAAAGTTTGTTTTTATTTTGTATCGCATTCGAATTGGTAGCCAATTGGCACATTATTGCATCATATGAGACTTTTGATCATGTCCGTGATAGCTTATTTCTTGAGCAATTCGTACTGGGTGAGACAATATCATTGGATTTAGGATCAGTGCAATCTGATTATATGAAGTATATTAAGGAGCTAAGACCATTATTGGGTTCAAGATGAGGTGATGGTTTTTGTCAGAAGCATAGAGCCAATGATTTGTTTATTCGGTAGTTGGTTATAAATTTCTACACATCTCTTTCGTCGTGGTGGTATGTAAGAGTTAGAGCAAGACCTATGAATGTCATGAGGTGCAATGGGCGCATCAGATTCGTAGAATTTTGAATAATTTGATTACTGAATGTTATTGTGGCCCTGTGAGTAAAGTGGTGCAAGGTGTGAATTCAGCTAAGGTATGCACTCATGTTATGGTGCTGCATGTAGTGATTGTCACGGTGTCCATATAATGGGAGAAGGCCTGATGGAGAATTTTAGATGATGGAATTGGGTTCTAAGCTTATTTGTTTGAATAAAAGAGAATATCTTCATATTTGCTCGAGCTAATGTGCTCAACTGAGTTGTGGTAGCATGAGTAGGTAAACAAGGTGTTTAACTGTGATTTCAGAAAACTCCGGCACAGTTCTTAGCACGTTTAAGGATGAACGTATGTTTAAGTGGGAGAGAATATAATGAACCGACCAGCCAATTTGAGCTCTAGTGCGCCATTCAGCAGTTTGAGGCCATGAGCATCTTAATTTATGGCATTATGACTTGTACGCATGGTCGGAATTAAATTTTAGGGAGTTCGGAGTTGATTTGGAAAAAGAATTCTCATTTGGTAAGCTTTAAGTTGAAGGAAACACTAAGATTTGATTTTTGAGTAAAAGACCTCGGAATTGGGATTCGAAGGTTACAGTAAGTTCGTATGATGATTTTCGGACTTGGGCATATGCCCGGATCAGGTTTTGGAAGACCCGGGAATGTATCGACACCTAATATGGAACTTAGAATTTTTGGAAGAATTTAGTAAGTTTGGGTTCAAGTGTATTTTTGTGTTATCAATGTTTGTTTAGGATTTTGAGTCTCTGAATAGCTCCGTATGGTGATTCTTGTATTGGGAGCACGATCAGAAGTGGATTCAAAGGTTCGTAGGTCACTTCAAAATCATTCGGCCAAAGATAGAAATTTGAAGGTTTTTGAGAAATTTGATCGAAATGGACCTTTTGATATCGGGGTCAGATTCTGATTCCAAAAGTTGGAATAGGTTCGTAATGTCAAATGTGACTTATGTGCAAAATTTGAGGTCAATCAGACGTGATTTGATATGTTTTGGCATCGAATGTAGAAGTTTGAAATTCTAAAGTTCATTAAGCTTGGATTAGAGGTCAATTGATGATTTTAGCATTATTTGATATGAATTGAGGCCTTGAGCAAGTCCGTAACGTATTTTGGGACTGATTGGTATGATTATACGAGGTCCCGGGGGCCACAGGTGGTTTCCGGATGGCCAATAGATTGAAAATGGAATTTGGAGAAGGTTTGAAGCAACTTCCTTCTACTGTGATCGTACCTGCGAGTCTTGGGCCGTATGTGCGGAGCCACAAAAGCGTCCCTTGTATCGCAGGAAAGAAACTGGATCGGTTAGGATGGGACCATTGTAGATCTACCAAGGGAGATTGTAGAATCAGAATCGGAACTGAAAGAGGAGGTCTGGAGGTTGAAACATCAGCTGGCGGAAACGTATTGGGCTTAGATTAAACGGCACCATCCACCTTCGTTCCCTACTAACTATGCAGAAAACCCTACTTCAATACCACCACTAACCCAACCTTAGATTCCAAGTACCATTGATCTTTCCCCACAACACGCACCAGGCTTCACCCCTTACAACAAATACCCTGGAGCTTTCTCCCAAACTTTTCATGCTCCACCGGCCAAAACAACCTCATACCCTGCTCCAAAATCTGCTCCTATTTTTGTAGCTCCTCCACCAGCTAGACGAAGATGGAAATAGGGTAAGAAGAGTGAAATAGGTATGATGCCAAATAAATTGTGACTCTCGAAGCCATTCTAGAACCGTTAATTGTTGCTAGGGACATTGCATGCAATGTGATATTTCTATCTGATAAATATCCTAACTCTAACATGTTGGCTTTGTTTTCTCCCCTTTGTTAAATTCATTGTTTTCAGTGCAGAGGGTGGTTAGTTTTTGGCATTTTGGAGAATCATCTATACAACACAAGGTCAAAGAGCAGGGTAGACATGGCTAGCATAGAAGCAGACACTAGGGTTGAAGACCTACCAAGGGAGATTGTAGAATCAAAATCGGAACTGAAAGAAGAGTTCCGAAGGTTGAAACATCAAATAGCAAAAATGTATTAGGCCTGGATTAAAGGGCACCATCAACCCTCATTCCCTACTAACTATGCAGAAAACCCTGCTTCTATTCCACCACTGTCTCAACCCTAGATACCAAGTACCATTGATCTTTCCCCACAACACGCACTAGGCTTCACCCTTTACCACAATTACCCTGGCACTTTCTCCAATCTTTCCATGCTCTACCAGCCAACACAGCCACATTCCCAGCTCCAGATACCCAATAATATGCCTTGTAACCCACTTTCAAAGTCCCATATCCTTATTCCTACACTCCTCACTTTGAGCCTCATGTTGAAACTGAAAAACCACCCAAAAATGTGAAGCAGGAGAAGATATTTAGGAAGGTAAAGAGTTTAGAGAAATCATTGAGAAATGTGCAAGGGATAGGAAGCCAGGTAGGTGTGGCTTATAAAGATTTGTGGTTATTCCCTGATGTTCAATTACCTGCCGTGTTCAATGATCATGCCCAACTCTAGTCCTAAAAAGGATTAGCGATCAGTGCAAATATAATCCGGTCTAAACATTCGGAGTTGAATCCCACAGAGAACTAAGGCTTAGCCATATCTGTTTAATATCACTAATCAGACAAGATTGCACAATTTTCTACATTATAAAGATTGAGATTTATATTTCTAACTAATTAACTAGCAAATACTATAAAGCTATAAAATTATCAACTAACAGGACAAAGTGAATAAACAATTGAAAACTAAAAGTGAATAAACAGCTAAAAATTAACTATGCTTCATTTGTAAATAATTGGAATAAGGTCTAAGGTAATGGTATCTCCCGTTGTTGATTTACTTGGTTGTATATTTCTTATAGATGTGACTTAGTTGCCTCTATCGATAATAAACTCTCAAATACCATAAATCTCTCTCAAGTAATTATGATAATTTACTACACGCGCTCTCTCAAGCTACGCTAGCTAGATTCACATTAGAGTTCACTTAGATTTCACCCCAGGTATCATTATCTCTAATACAACCTCTAAACCCTCTGTTATGACTCTCGTATATACTCCGGTAGTGATGTTGTTCAAACAACTACCTAAATATGCACTCTCTCTCAAGCAGATACATATTAAATAGGAACAGCTAATTAAGGATCCCTTCAATTAACCACAATCAAAACGTAGTTGAACAAATAGAGACTAACAACTACTCAAAACTATATTAATATAACAACAAACTCATCCCAAACATGTTTCACCAAAACCTTAGATTAAAATATGTAGCTACTAATATCAATGATTATACATAGGAAGAGGAAGGAAAAACTTGTAGAACAATTCCCTGCCTTGCTCCTCTTGTGTCTCTTTCCTCTTAGGGTGTTGTATAGTCCTAATGTAGTGTCTCTTCAATCCTTGGGCGAGCTAGACTTTATAATGGTTAAGTGAATTTTCCTCCAGGTTTCCAATTTTGCCCTTACCAGCCCTTTCCTAGAACTGGGACTAGCGCGAACGCGCTAATGTTTGCGCTAGAGCTCGCGCTAATCTCCTGGCATTCTGCCTCCCGCTTCTGGACTAGTGATCGCGCTAGTTCAAGCCATTTTTTCTTCCATTATTTGTCTTGTCTTTTTGCTCACTCAGCTCCGAGGGGTCTTTCTTGCTCCAATTCAACTCCAATCACAACATTAAAGCGTCATATAGGCTAACCATCCTGCAATGTGTAAAATTCACTCTTAAAGCCTATTTTTCATCATTTAACTATATTATGACATTGAAACATAATCAAGCGAGAACACAAACAATCACCAAATCACCTAGACTTAGCCTATTATCAACACCCCACACTTAATTCATTACTCGTCCTTGAGCAATCAAACTATACTCTCTAGAGGTTCCACTCAACAATTTCCTTTAACGCCTTACACCCAGAACAATTCACAAATGCTACACCAAGTAGTGAACAATCTCAGCCTCAAAAGTCGATACTCACACCAAGAGTATTAAAAATAGACTAAGCACAAAAGCGTGACATCTTCACCTCAAGATTTGACTCACAAGTGCCACGCATTATGCACAACTCACCTTCTTACTCTAACATAGAGGTCACTAACATTACCTTTCCTTCACGAATCAAGTTCCCTCACACAACACAAGAGAGTAGTTCCACACAATAAAATTTAATAACACTTAGGAACTCAAGATAGAAAGAATTCACTCACTCTCAAAAATAACATTCATATTCCACAAAAGATTCACCATAAACTTGCCCGTAGTGTACTACTCCACTAATCGAGCTCATTCAATCTTGGATCAATTAGGACTTTATTTGGTTGTAATGTAGGCTACGGGACAGGTAGGATACATTTAGATATAAGAGTGACTAAACCTCCCTTAGCACTTCAGAACATACATTTTAACATTTAAACCCCATACTTATATCTAACCAAAATTTCACCTTTATATCAATGTAAATAACCCCATTCTTCTTTAAGAACACTTATGTCAAGAACTACCATTTATCAAGAAAGTTTTTTCCACAACAATCCATCTATTTTTTTTTCAATTCAAGTGGCTCTTCCTTTTTCAAAACAGTTCACTTTTCTCCTTATTCAATTAGTTCCACTCAAAAGCCAAACCAACCACCCCACACTTTAACTTTTACAAAGTTTATAACAATTCAAGTGCTCATGAGAGGTGGAAAGGTTCAAATAGATGGTTAATTCAAACAAATGGGTAAGGCTTGTAATGTGGTTGCCAAAGAAAAAGGATTATACGATCAAAGAAATTAACTACGATACATAACATTTAGGTGGGTAAAATATACATATCTGGATCAACAAGAAAACGCCTACATCACTTCCAAGAATGAAAAAAACTACTATTTCTCTTTGCAAACATACGGGGCAAGTTCTAGGCATCAAATTCAATGCAAAGAATATAACAAATCCTTACACACACATGGCACATAACTCACTCAAGATTGGATTCATAGACGCTCTAGTCAAAGCAGTTAAGCAAAGTTAAGATAATACAATTTAAGATACTTCTACAAGAGTCAAAAACTGAGCCAAAGCGTCACAACCAAAGTACTCACTATTCTCAAGGCATAACCAAGTCAATAGATTACTTCAAATTAAAACACAACACAATGGCTCCTACTCCCAAAAGAAACTAACTACACCCTGATCAAAAAAATCCTTGGAAAAGAACCGTGGTTTAAAGAAAAATCAAGGGGTAATTGCTACGCTAATTAACAAAAAGTAAGTCTTTTTTTAATACTTAAATCCCTCAAGAGAATTGTCTAAATCCATTGGTGGAAAAAGTCCAATCTTTGTTTTAAAAAAAAACTATTCCATTAAACTAACACAACCAAAATAGCATAGAAAGTCACCCAAAAAATCTCCTCACCCCACACTTAAAATTATTCATTGTCCCCAATGCACAACATAACTAACAAAAGGGTAAAAAAGAATCCCTGGTAGGCCAAAGGCCGAAGCATTGGAGCTCATGGGAAACTCAGACTTCTCCCAAGCTTGGTCCTTCAGGTGGGTACCTCACACTTAGTTCTAACCATTTGGTTTGTTGTTGCATCCTTCTAATACCTTTGCTTTCCATGTTCCTAGAAAATGAAAATTTGACACTACGAAAAACAATACAATTACAAAAAAAACTAAAATAAAAGAAAGCAATAAAGCTGGATTGCCTCCCAACAAGCGCTTGATTTAACGTCACAGCACGACGTGAATCACTTTTTACCTCCACCTCAAGCTTATGAAATGAACCCCAAGTTTTGATTCAAGCTAATGATTATGGTCATGGGGCGGTTGAACTAATCTAGCTGGCCCAAGGAAATAATGTAATATTCTGCACTCCTTGGCCTTTGTATGAGGTATGTATTCCTGTCTTTCTGGTAAGAAGAATTTCAGAATATATGGACCTTGTTTCTCATTTCTTGACTCTTTAATTGTTCAGATGACTCTGTTTCCATTTCATCATCTAATCATAATGTCGAAAAATTCTTCGAGTGTGGACAATGCGCTCAAACACATGAACTTCAGGATTTTCAACATCCTCAACATCAATGATACTAGAGTCAACAAAATTTATAGCCTCAAAGTCCTTGGGTGGCTCTAGTCTTACTTCTTCAATGTTGACATCCTCAAATTGTGGTTGGCTAGGTTGTTGATGTTCTACTCTAACCTCCCCAATTAACACCTCAAATTCATGCTCTTCTTGATTACTATCCTCAATTTTGGCTTGTTGAGTATTAAAAGCTGCAACCACTTGACTCAATTGAGCCTCCAACGTGAGATTAATTGCCTCTTGCCTTTCTATATATAATTGTTTTTCATTATTTTATTTCAGAAGGAACTTTACCATATCATTGATCTCCTTAAGGTCTGCATTTCTAGGTTCCTTTTTCCTATTAACTTCACAAGAAAAGGTAGAACCATCATGGTAACGGGTTGGGGGAAGATAAGAAATATAAGAACAACCATAAAAGTGACAATTTTTACCACCACACACATCACACACATTCCAGAAAAAAGATTAGGTTGGTGCATATAACTCGCTCTCAGGAACGTTTTTAAAATTTTTCTACAGGTGGTTTACTTCACAATATGAATGGAGATCAATAGTAGAATCATCTATGCCTAAATTTCCATTATTCCAAGATGTCATGTTTCTCAAATCAACGGTTATAAAAAAATACAAAAAAATGAAACAAAATAAAAGTTCAAACTTAAACCCTACTAATATATACAGCTACAACTACATCGTTAGTTACCCGGCAAGGATGCTAAAATTTGATCACGCCCAACTCTAGTCCTAAAATGGATAAGCGGTCGCTGTAAATATAATCCGGTTGAAAAGATCATAGTCGAATCCCACAGAGAACTAAGGCCTAGCCATATCTTTTTAATATCACTAAGAAGACAAGATTGAACAATTTTATAAATTATAAAGATTCAGATTAAATAATTAACTAGCAAATACTAGAAAGCGGTAAGATTATCAACTAATGGGACAAGGTGAACAATTGAAAATTGAAAGTGAATAAACCGCTGAAAATTAACTATGCATTTGTAAATAATTGGAATAAGGTCTAAGGTAATGGTTTTCCCCGTTGTTGATTTACTTGGTTGTATGTTTCTTATAGTATGACTTAGTTGCGTCTATCAATCATGAACTCTCAAACCACTATAAATCTTTCAAGAAATTATGATAATTTATTAGACACACTCTCTCAAGCTATGCTAGCTAGATTCAGATTACAGTTCACTTAGATTGCACCCGAGGTATCGTTATCTCTAATCCAACCTTTAAACCCTCGGCTATGACTCTCGTCTATACTCTGGGAGTGATGTTGTTCAAACAACTTCCTAAATATGAACTCTCATCAAGCAGATACATAATAAATAGGAACAACTAATTAAGGATCCTTTCAATTAACCACAATCAAAAAGTAGTTGAACAAATAGATATTAACAACTACTCAAAACTATATTAATATAATAAAAAATTCATCCCCGGCGGGTTTCACCAAAACCTTAGATTAAAAGATATAGCTACTCATAACAATGATGAAAAATAGGAATAGGAAGGAACAACTTGTAGAAGAATTCCCCGCCTTTCTCCTCTTATATCTCTTGCCTCCACGGTATTGTATAATCCTAAAGTAGTGTCTCCGCAATCCTTGGGCAAGGTAGACTTTATATAGGTTAAGTGAATTTTCCTCTAGGTTTCCAATTTTTCCCCTAACAAACCTTTTCAAGAGCTGGGACTAGCGCGAACGCGCTAATGTTCGCACTAGACTTCGCGCTATTCTCCTGAAATTCTGCCTCCCACTTCTGGACTAGTGCGATCGCACTAGTTCAGGCCATTTTTCTTCCATTCTTTGTCTTGTCTTTGCACGCACTCAGCTCCGAGGGTCTTTCTTGCTCCAATGCAACTCCAATCAAAATTTTAAAGCATCATATAGGCTCATCATCCTGCAATGTGTAAAATTTACAATTAGAGCTTATTTTTCATCATTTAACCATATTATGACACTGCAACATAATCAGGCGGGAGCATAAATAATCGCCAAAACACCTAGACTTAGCCTATTATCAAATAAGATGCCCAAGTTTGACTTATATGATGGACATAAGGATTCTGTAGCTCATATGAGAGGTTATTGCGGTAAAATTAGAGGCATTGGGGGAAAAGACGAATTATTGATGGCATGCTTCAACCAGAGTCTCAGTGGGGCAGCTCTTGAATGGTACACCTGCTAGGACGTCAACAGGTGGTGCACATGGGATGATTTGGCTTAGGCCTATACTTGGCATTTTCAGCACAACATAGACATTATGCCGGATTGCATGTCCCTGACGAAGGTAGAAAATAAGTACCGTGAAAGCTTTAGAGAATATGGGTTCCGATTGAGGGAGAAAGCTGCACAAATCAATCCATCGATGGAAGAGGATGAAATAGTTGAATACTTTCCTCAAACCCTGGAGTCTACTTACTTCGGACATTTGATCTCAGCCATTGGTAAGCCTTTTAATGATGTCGTAAAGATGGTATAAATGGTGGAAGAGGGACCAAAGTCAAGCAAGATGATGAGCTATTCTGCCTTAAAAGACACGACACAAGCAATTCAGAATGACACAAGAAGCTTGCTAGGTCAGAAGAAATATGATGAAGTTGCCATGGTTTTCTCAAGATCACGACATGGCCCAACGGGTCCTCCATACCAATATACTCAGCCTCGACCCCGAATCCAACTCCAAGCCTATCCTTGAGCTCCATATAATCAACCCTAATATTATCCTCCAAACAACGTCCAGTCACTTGTCCAACCAGTATGTCACTCCTTATGGCAAGCACCAGCACCGCATAATACTCTTTCGCCTTCACAACATTAACGAGCACCCAACAACCCTAGAAAATGGGGGAATAGCAGGGAATAAAGGAAAAAAAAATAGTTTCTAGCCAATCGAAGAATCCTACACAAGCATGTTAAAATAGTCTGCTTAATTGAGCCACTCCTCGGCTATACTTCGGATCCATATGCAAAAGATTTTGATCCTACTGTACGGTGCATGTACCACTTTGATGTCCAAGGGTATAACATCGAAGATTGTTGTGATTTTAAAAGGGAGATAGAAAGAATGATTCAAGAAGGAATAATTGTGGTCCATGTGGTCCAGAACAGTGACAACCGCAGATGTGGTCATCTTTCCGTACCTGTGGATTGAGGGGTGCAAAAGTGGAGTGAGTGGTTTGGTGTAGATCGCAGAAGCAGTGTGGAGGACGCACATGCAGTACCGCAGAAGCTTTCAAGTGACCACATGTGTGAAAATGCTAGAGGCAATGAGTTCTTTTAAATTGGGGGTTGGGTTCATTTCAATCCCATTTCTTCCAATAGAGCCGATTTTGGAGAAACTTTGAGGTGCCATTTTCACCACCAAACATGAGGTAAGTGGACTCTACTAGTTTTGAGTTAGTACATGGATTATGTAGGGACTTGAGCATGAAAATTTAGTACAAATTGTGGGTTTTTTTTAGGAGACCTTGAAATTGTATTTTTGGATTTTGGCAGCGATTTTGGGTATGAAATTGAGAGTAAATTATATATTTGAGTTCGTGAGGCTATAGGGAAACGTAGTCTTCAAATAATTTTAAAACCCGGACACGTGGGCTCAAGGGTTTTTTTGTCAAATTTTCGATAGAGGTTAAGGATTGTTGTACATTTTATTATAATGAGCACTTGAGCATATATTAATGGATTTGCATAATTATTATCTAGTTTTGAAGCATTTATTATTGATTCGAGCTTCAGATGGGCGTGGAATGCCGGTTATTGATATTCAATGCGAGGTGAGTCTCCTTTCTAACCATGTAAGAGGGAATTGTCCCTATGGGTGAGTTAATTAGTTATGTGCGCCTATTTGTGGGGGCGACGTATGCACGAGGTGACGAGATTCCATGCTGAGCGACTATTATGTTGTCCGGGTAGTTTAGGGTATAAAAACACGCCTACTTGTAATACTTACAACCTTTTTGACAAACTTAAAATTTCTTAAAATATATCGAACGTGTAAATGAATTTTTAAAAGGCTAGATATCATTTCTTGATTTTTAAAAGAGAAACTTGCCTTTTCCTGAATATTTTCTCCTTGATGAATTATTGATTTGGTTGTTTTAATATATTTATCTATTGTGGATCGAACAAAATGCCTGGGTATATTAAATAGACAAATCTATGATCCAGTCATTCCACCCACTGGCATTGCGCTATTTAAAAATTGTTGGATCGGATCGTACGACATCGGCATGATTTATACATACTTGTATTCCTTGCCATGAGATTTATAGATGTTGATAATTGTTCTCCATATCCTGACATAAATGCTTAAATGATGATTCCTATTAGTAAAAGAACTATTTATTTGCCTTATGGTATTGAGTTAAAGTCATTTTATGAATATTCTGGATTCATTACATTATTGGTATATTATTATTGGATCAGTAGCAACTATTGAAGTCGGCCTCTCGTCTTTACTTCTTCGAGATTAGACGGGATACTTGTTGACTATACGTTGTTTTCACACTCATACTACACTTGATGTTTATTTTTGTTGCACAGGCACATGCATCTCTGGTGGCCAAGTGGGCGTAGCGGTATGGTTAATACGAAAACTTAGGTAAGTTGCACTTCTCGAGACAACCCGCAGCCAGCAGAGTCTCTTTTAGATTATTGTATTTACTTTCTGTCCAATTTGTATTTCAGATGGTTGTTGTATTATGCTGCTTCCAAGAGATAGCTCATGCACTTGTCACATCCGATTCTGTGATGATTAGAGAATTGTTAAATATTACATTGGTTAAAGATGTTAACTTATTTCGGTGAATTTTATTATTTGTTATTTAATGTATAAAGGAAATGATTTCAATAAGTTTAAAATGGGAATTTAATTAATTTTCTTGGTGTTTGCTTGCCATACAGTATATTCGATACCATCACGACCCTTGATGGATTTTGGGCTGTGACAATAAGTAACAGAAATAGACTAAAAATGTGTTAAACTTACATATAATTTGGACTTGGCCAATGATAAAACTTTATTATATTTAAATATTAAAGTTCAAGCATAATTTATATTATTTATAAAAATAAAAAGAGTAAAGACTTGAAAATTAAATATGCCTGACGGGATTTGAACAAAGATTGAGTTTTATTATGTTTACCTATCTAAGTTAGATACTAAGTATAATTAAATTAACTTTTATCAAAATAAAAAGGCCAAGACTTGGAAAAAAAATTGAGATATATACCTGCCTAATCCTTTATTTAATATTATTTGCATTAATATATTATTCTTTATTTATTCCATAAATGGCAATTTCTTTTACAATTCTAGCACATTTTGAAAATAAGTTGACCTTTAGATTAAGGAGTTAGTTTTATTCTAATAATATTGATATCATTTCTCTCTCATCATTATAGTAAAACTTTCTTTTTTTCACTCTTCTGTAACGGCACAACCCCCCCCCCCCCCCCCCCGCGCTCCCCCCCCCTCGCGCTCCCACTTCCACTTAAGAATAGGAATCTGCTGCAACAGTCCACCTGGCCTCTGGTGCTCATACTTAATCTGTTGACAATTCACACTGATCCACATACTCAACTATGTATTTCTTTATTTGTAGTACCTGAATGAATGGAATATTGAAATTTGTGTGCCTCCTCTAGAATCCCTCTCTCTCGGGTTATAACATTAGGGACACATTGACGACCCTCACCAATAGAAACCTCCTTGGCACTACCGTGTAGCACCGTCTCTCTGAGAACTGCCAAATATGGATCATCGAACTGTCGGGCCTAATTCTGCCTCAGTAGTGAAGATTGAGAAACAACACACGCAAGAACTCGGCTGGGCTATGAGATGTCCAACCATAAAAGTCTGTTAGCCAAGGACTAAATGTCCGAAGGTAATGGCCTCTCCTCTGCTGAAATGAATGCAAAGCTACCTATACTCTCTACTTTCCTACTAAAGGCATCCGCGACCAGATTTGCCTTGCCCAGATGATAAGGAATGGTGATGTCATAATCCTTTAGTAACTCAAGCCATCTACGCTACCTCAAATTAAGGTCCCTTTATTTGAATAAATGTTGCAATTTGCGATGATCAATGTAAACCTCATAGGACACTCCATACAAATAATGCCTTCTTATATTAAAAGCATGAACAATCACTGCTAACTCCAAGTCATGTACCGGGTAGTTCTCCTAAGGAATCTTTAGCAGACGTGAAGCATATGTAATAACTCGCCCATCCTGAATAAACACACATTCTAAGACGACGCGTGAAGCATCATAATATACCATATATATACCCAAAGTGGAAGGCAACACAAGAACTGGTGGTGTAGTCAAAGCCGTCTTGAGCTTCTGAAAACTCGTCTCACATTCATTAGACAAATGGAAAGGAGCACCCTTCTGAGTCAATCTAGTCAGGGGTGATGCAATTTGTGAAAATCCCTGCATGAATCGAAGGTAATATTACCTGCTAACCCCAAGAAACTTGTAATCTCGGTCACTGAAGTAGGACGTGGCCAACTTTGAACTACCTCAATCTTCTTGGGAACCACCTCAATACCCCCTCCTGATACAATATGCCTCAGGAATGCCACTGACTCTAGCCAAAACTCACACTTCAATAACTTAGCTTATAGATTCTAATCTCGCAAGGTCTGAAGCACTACAATGAAATTTTGCCCGTGCTCTCCCAAGCTACATAGGTATATCAAGATGTCGTCAATGAAGACGATAACAAAGGAACAGATATAAGGTCTGAACAACCTGTTTGTCACGACCCCAACCCTGATCGTGATGGTGCCCGACACACTGCCAGGAACCCGACCAATCTTATAACCTCAATCATTTTTATACAGTTCATGAATTAATTAACACAGATCAATTACTAATTGATTATATCAAAATTATGAAATAGAGTTAAAACATGCAGAAAATCCCAAATACCAATACCACTACACGGCCCAAAGAATCTGATGTCACAAGTCTGAGCCTCTAATATATGAGTATCAACCTACTACAAATCATTCTAAAGAAACGCGGAAATGAATCAATAAGATAGAAGGGAAATTAGGATTGCGGTTATCATGCAGCTACCTTGATACTCCCGGATAAGTTTCTCGACAGAGAAGTCCTCACTCAGCCTTAGATGTATCTGAATCTGCCCACAAAGTGCAGGGAGTAATTTGAGTACTCCGACCCAGTGAGTAATAAACATAAACAAAGGCTGAGAATAAGAAATCCTGAATAGGCACAAAGTAACTCTATAAATGCAACAATGTAAACCAAGCAGTATAAAGTCCATAAGCCAATGGAAACAATTAAGGAAACACTGCAACAGGTAAGTAAGTAAATAAGAGTCAAATATGAAATGCAACACATAGTCTGGTACTCTCTAGTACCCGCTGTAGCGTGCAGCCCATTCCATTTATTTATTGTCGACGGCGCTCACTAGGGGTATGCATACTCCAAGAGGGGCCCTTTACGGCCCAAGCACAATATAAGCCATCTCGTGGCATCAACTAGGCCCTCGGCCTCATATCAATATCAACATAATACCGATGCGCTGCGTAACCCGATACCATACTCAATCAGAAATCACATAAGCCCCTCGGGCACAATAATATAGAAATATTCAGCCCATACTTCATTACAAATATTAATTATGTTTCAAGTTTGAGAAAAAGGTTATTGAGTTTGCAAAAGAAAATTAAATTGTAGGGCTGAGTACAATAATATGTAAAGATGGTAAGAAACCAGTAATAACAATTCCTGAAGGATTCAATCAATTGGCACGAAGCCTAAATATGACAATCAGTTCAAATCATAATGATAAAAGGTGATATTCAATCAAATACACAGCAAATTCATCTATCGGGATGGACCAAGTCACAATCCCCAACGAGGCTCAACCCCATGCTCGCTATCTAACGTGAAAGTCACCTCAATATAACAATACGATGTGCATTTCCGCGGTTTCAAACCCTCAGGACAGCATTTACATCTATTACTGACCTCAAGCCGGCCAAAATCCGAGCTCGCTATGCCCTTTCCTCTCAAATCAACCTCCTCGCGCGTCGAATCTAATCAAAACCACAACGAATAAGTCACAATATGCCAATGGAACAATACCCAATCGAAAACAAACGAAAGACCCGAGTCTACTTCTCAGATTCCAGAAACGTTTACAACAACGCATTCCTTATCTCGCCACGAGTCTATACATATCAAGAACTCTCAAATCAGAGCTCAAATGCCCTTCAAAACCCTATTTTGAATATAAACTTTCAAGCCCTAGTTCTTCCCCTTTTTGCTAAGTTTTCATGAATTTCTAGGTTGATTCTACGATTAAATCATGTTTTTAGTTCATAGAACTCACATCCAATCAATCTCTGATGAAACCCTCTTCAATCCCCATCCAAAAGCTCTCAAAATTGCCCAAAGCCAAGTGGAAGATGAGGGAAATAGGCTAAGTTCGAATTTTATTAACCGGACACAACCCTCAGATGTCGCATTTGCGACACTAGGTTCGCAAATGCAAACATCGCAAATGCGACAACACCTTCGGAAATGTGAACATGAGCCTCCCCTGCCAAGGTCACAAATGCGACACCTAGCTCGCAAATGCGAGCCCTGCTAAGGTCACATGTGCGATCAAATTGTCGCAAATGCTAACCCTGCCTTAGACCAGGCTCCTTCGCAAATGCGAGATCGCAAATGCGAATCATTTCTCGCATTTGCGAGGCTTTAACTGCTGCTGCATTTCCAAGTCTGAAACTTCCCATTTAGCCATCCGATACTCACCCGAGGCCCTCGGGACCTCAACCAAAAGTTCCAACCCATCCTAACACGTCATTCAAACTTGATCCAGTCATCAAAACACCACAAACAACACCAAAACCATCAAATTACATCGGATTCACGCCTAAGTTCTTAAAAAACGTCTGAAACACGCATTCGATCAAAAACCCAACCAAATCACCTCTAAATGACCTAAAATTTTACACACACATGCCAAATCACCTAACAAAGCAAAAACAACTCTTTCAATTCCATTCCGACCCTCGGATCAAAATCTCACCTACCAACCGATATTTGCCAAAATACTAACTTCACAAATTCAAGCCTAATTCTACATCGGACCTCCAAAATCTTTTCGATCAAACTTCTAAGTCATAAATCATCCCCTGAAGCTAACCGAATCATCGGAATTCACATCCGAGCCTTCTAACTCATAGGTCAACATCTGGTTGGCTTTTCCAAACTAAGATTTCCTTAAAGAGACGAAGTATCTAATTTCCTTCAAAAATCCATCCAAACCAACTCGATCACACACGACGCTGATAATGGAGCATATATAAGTAGAAAATGGGGAATACGGAGTGGTAACTCACGTAATAACGGGTCGGGTCATCACATCCTCCTCAACTAAAACAATCGCTCTTCCTCGAGCTAGTCAAGAAACATACCTAAAGCCTCAAACATGTGGGGATATCCGCATATCCCACTTGGTCACCCAAGTAGCCTCCTCCACGGGCTGACCTCTCCACTGCACCTTCACCGAAGAAACAACCTTTGACCTCAACCTCCTAACCTGACTATCCAAAATGGCTGTTGGCTCTATATCATAAGTCAAACACCCTCCAACTGAACAGTACTGAAATCCAGAACATGGGACAAGTACCTAATAAACTTCCAGAGCATAGAAACATGGAAAACTGGATGCACGCTCGACAAGCAGGGTGATAGGGCAAGCTCATAAGCCACATCCCCAATACTCCTAAGTACCTCAAAAGGACCAATGAATCGCGGACTCAACTTTCCTTTCTTTCTGAATCTCATAACACCCTTTGTGGGTGAAACCTCAGCAAAACCTTCTTATCAATCATATTGGATACATCTCAGACCCTCATATCCGCATAACTCTTCTGCATCGACTGCGCTGTACGGAGTCTCTCCTAAATCATCTTAAACAATTCCAATACATCCTGAACCAAATCTATCCCCAAATATCTAGCCTCACTGGGCTCGAACCAACAAACTGGAGATTTACACTGTCTCCCATACAAGGCCTCATACTATGCCATCTGAATGTTGGACTGATAGTTATTGGTATAGGCAAACTCTGCAAGCGGTAGAAACTAATCCCATGACCCTCCAAAATCAATAATGCAGGTGCATAGCATATCCTCTAATATCTGAATGGTGCGCTCAGACTGTCAATCCGTCTGAGGGTGAAAGTCTTTGCTCAACTGTACGTGAGTACCCAACCCTCACTGAACTATCTGCCAAAACGTAGAGGTAAACTGAGTGCCCTGATATGATATGATGGAAACTGGAACACCATGCAACCGATTAATCTCCCGAATATTAGTCTTTACCAGCCGCTCTGAAGAATAAGTAGTACAAACCGGAATGAAGTGCGGGGACTTGGTCAACCTGTCTAGAATCACCCAAATAGCATCAAACGTTTTTGAAGTTCGCGGCAGTCCTGTGACAAAATCAATAGTGATCTTCTCTCACTTCCACAGGAGAATAACCATCTACTGATGCAAGCCACCCGGTCTCTAATGCTCATATTTCACCTGCTGACAATTAAGACATCGGGCTACATACTCCACAATATCTCTCTTCATCCTCCGCCACCAATAGTTCTGTCTAAGATCATGATACATCTTTCTGACACCTGGATGAATGGAATATCGTGAGCTATGGGCCTCCTCCAATATCAACTCCTGAAGCCCATCGACATTGGGCAAGCAAATCCGGCCCTACATCGTCAACACACCATCATCTCCAATTGTCACATCCCTGGCATCATCATGCAGAACCCTGTCCTTAAAGACAAGCATATGCGGATTCTCAAATTGACACTCTCTTATGAAGTCATACAAGGAAGACCAAGAAACCACACAAGCCAACACCTGATTAGGATCTCAAAATATCTAGTCTTACAAATCGATTGGCCAAGTCCTGAACATCAATTTCAAATGGCCTCTCCTCGACTGAAATGTACGCCAAGCTACTCATACTCACCCCATTTCGGATCAAAGCATCGGCCACTACATTGGCCTTCCCTGGGTGATAAAGAATGGGGACATCATAGTCCTTAAGTAACTCTAGCCACTTCCGCTGCCTCAAATTACGATCCTTTTGCTTGAACAAGTGCTGAAGACTGCAATAATCAGTGAATACCTCACAAATACGCCATACAAGTAATGCCTCAAAATCTTCAATGTATGAACTATAACAGCTAGCACCAAATTATGAACGAGGTAGTTATACTCAGGTGGCTTCAACTGACGAGAAGCATAAGTGATAACTCTACCCTCCTACAACAATACACAACCAATCTCAACTCGTGAAGCATCGCAATATATCGTATAAGAACTTGAAGCTGACGGCAAAATCAATACTGGAGTTGTGTTCAAAGCTGTCTTAAGCTTCTGGAAGCTCTCCTCACACTCGTCCGACCATACAAATAAATCACCCTTATGAGTCAACTTGGTCAAGGGTGATGCAATATAGGAAAAACCCTGAACAAACCGTGATAATAGCCATCCAAACTTAGGAAACTATGAATCTTCGTGGCTGAGGACGGTCTAGGCCAACTCTGCACTACCTCTATCTTCATTGGGTCAACCTGAATACCCTCGCTTGAAATCACTTGCCCCAGGAAAGCCACTGAAATGAGCCAAAACTCACACTTGGAGAACTTTGCATAAAGCCTCTCATCCCCCTATATTTTCAATATAACCTGCAACTGTTGCGCGTGCTTCTCCCGACTACGCGAGTATACCATGATATCATTAATGAACATAATGACAAATGAATCCAGATAAGGCTGAAATACACTATTCATTAGATGCATCAACGTCGCTGAGGCATTGGTCAGCCAGAAAGACATGACAAGAAACTCATAGTGACCATATCTAGTCCTGAAAGCAGTCTTATGAATATCTGAATCCTTTATCTTCAACTGATGATAACCCAAACGGAGATCAATCTTGGAGAACACCCTTGCTCCTTGAAGCTGGTCAAATAAGTCATCCATGTGAGGCAGGGGATACTTGTTCTTCATTGTTACTTTGTTCAATTTCCTATAATCGATGCATATTCTAATTGTGCCATCCTTATTCTTTACAAATAGAATTGACGCACCCCAAGGTGACACACTCGGCTGAATAAACCCATTATCTAGGAGTTCCTGAAGCTACTCCTTCAATTCTTTCACCTCCGTTGGTGCCATACGGTATGGCGGAATAGAGATGGGTTGTGTGCCTGACACTAGGTCAATACCAAAATTAATATCCCTGTCCGGTGGCATGCCCGGCAAGTCTGCAAGAAATACATCGGGAAAGTCACTCACAACAGGAATAGAAACGATGCTAGGAGTCTCAGCTCCAACATCCCGCAAAAAGCTAGATATGAAAGACAACCCATCCCAACCATACGCTGGCTTACAAGAAAGAAATCACTATGCTAGAAACATAATACATACTACGCCACTCGATCTACGGTACACCAGGAATAAAGTGACTGTCTTAACATGACAGTCTGGAATAGCACGGCACGGAGATAACAAATCCATGCCCAAGATAACATCGAAGTCCACCATTCTCAATAGCAATAAATCATCTCGTGTCTCCAGACCCCCTATAATCATAACACATGACCGGTACACACAGTCCACAATAACAATATCTCCCATCGGGGTAGACACATGAAAATGTAAAGATAGAGACTCCCGGGGCATACCCAAATAACGAGCAAAATATGAACACACATATGAATAGATGGAACCGGGATTAAATAATATTGAGGCATCTCTATGGCATATTGAAACAACACATGTAATGACAGTGTTTTAAGCAATGGCATATGTCCTGCCCGGCATTGCATAGCACTGAGCCTGGCCACCGCCTGATCGGTCTCCACCTCTGGGGTGACCCTAGGCTGCCTAATATCCACCCTTAGCTAAATGGGCGGGTGATGAAGTAACTGGAGCAGAAGTCGAGGGCTGACCCTTCTACTGATGCTGTCTACCACGAAGTCGAGGGCACTGCCTCCTCAAATGACCAAACTCTTCGCACTCATAGAAGCTGCCCGATGCTGGAGATGGGGACTGAAGGGAACCCCTCACACCAGAGTGACTCGCAGATGCACTCTCCACAGAAGACCCCTTGGCTGATGAGGCCTGATATGAACTCTTAGCTGGGAGGGTGCTAACTGAAGACTGGCCCTACTAGGACCCATGATGACCACGGCGTGATGATCCCCCATGATACACTGGACAGGCCGACTGAGCAGGCCTAAGAGAACGACCTCTACCATGCTGGAACTGGCCCTTCGAAGGAGCACCACAATAAATGCCCGATTCACGAGGCCTCTTGGCCTCCCTCTCCTCTCGCTCTCTTCGGCAAACTAGCTCAATCTAATGAGCAATATCCACCACCTCCTCAAACATAGCACGCAATACTCTCTCTCTGGTCATGAAAATATGGAGATAGTAGTTAAGGCCATCCATAAATCTCTTCATCCTCTCACGATCTGACGGAACTATCCAAATAGCATGACGAGCCAATTGTGAAAACCTCATCTCGTACTGAGTCACCGTCATATCCCCCTACGTCAACCACTCAAACTGCTTATGCATGTCCTCACTATGGGATTGAGGTAAATACTTCTCTAGAATAAGAGCAAAGAACTGCTGCTAAGAAAGGCGTGCTACACCGACAGGCCTACGCCTCTCAAAGTCCTCCCACCAAGTAAGAGCAGCCCCGGTAAACTGAAAGGTTGTAAATTCCACACCACTCAACTCTAGGATCCCCGCTATGCGGAGTATACGCTGACACCTGTCAATAGAACCCTAGCCATCCTCACCTTCAGCACCACTAAATGTCAGTGGCTGGAGCCTACCAAATTTCTTGAGACAATGCTACTCATAGTCTAGCATAGCCAGAACAACGAATCCCTGAACTGGATCAACCTGTTGAGGTAGAAGTGCCTCTGGTGTCTGTAGTCACTGGACGACCTGCTCATGCAAGTATTAGGGGTCTTATTGGCTCTCGCGACCTGTGAAGTAGTTCTTGCTGCAGTGGTGACTGAAACTGCCTGAGCCAGGCTGGTGCAGTGGACATCATGCAGCCACCTTGATACTCCCGGACAAGTTGCTCGACAGTGAAGTCCTCACTCAGCCTCAGATGTACCTCGATCTGCACACAAGGTGCAAGGAGTACTATGAGTACTTAGATTCAGTGAGTAATAAACATAATTGAAGGCTGAGAATAAGAAATCTGGAATAGGCACAAAGTAATTCTATAAATGCAGAAATGTAAACCAAGCAGTATAAAGTTTGTAAGCCAATGGAAACAATTAAGGAAATACTGCAATAGGTAAGTAAGTAAACAACAGTCAAATATGAAGTGCAACAGATAGTCCAGTACTCTCCAGTACCCGCTGTGACGTGTAGCTCGCTCTATTTATATATCATCGACGGCGCTCACTAGGGATTTGCAGAGTCCAGGAGAGGCCCCTTACGGCCCAAGCGCAATATAAGCCATCTCGTGGCATCAACTAGGCCCTCGACCTCATATCAATATCACCTAATACCTCTGCAGCATGCAGCCCCATCCCATACTCAGTCCAAAATAACATAAGCCCCTCTGGCACAATTATATAGAAATATTCAGCCCAGACTTCATTAAAAATATTATCTAAGTTTAAAGTTTGAGAAAAAGGTTGCTGAGTTTGCAAAATAGAATTAAATACTGGGACTGAGTTCAATAATATCTAAAGATGGTAAGAAACAAGTAATAGCAATCTCTGAAGGATTCAATCAATTGGCATGAAACCCAAATATGACAATCTGTTCAAATCATAATGATAACAGGTGATATTCAGTCAAACACGCAGTAAATTCATCTATCGGGATGAACCAAGTCACAATCCCCAACGGGGCTCTACCCCATACTCGCTATCTGGCGTGCAAGTCACCTCAATATAGCACTATGATTTGAAATTTAAGGGTTTCAAACCCTCAAGACAGTATTTACATCTATTTCTCACGTCAAGCCGTCCAAAATCTTAGCTCGTTATGCCTTTGCCTGTTAAATCAACCTCCTCGCGCGTCGAATATCATCAAAACCACAACGAATACGTCACAATATGCCAATGGAACAATATCTAATCGAAAACAATCGAAAAATAGCAAAAATTTCGAAATTAGCAAAACCTAAGCCTCGAGCCCACCTTTCGAATTCAAAGAAATTTTACACCAACGGATTCCTTATCTCGCCACAAGTTTATACATATCAAGAACTCTCAAATCCGAGCTCAAATGCCCCTTCAAAACCCAATTTGAATTATAAACTTTTATGCCATAGTTCTTCCCCTTTATGCTAAGTTTTCATGAATTTCTAGGTTGATTCTACAATTAAATCATGTTTTTAGTTCATAGAACTCACCTCCAATTAATCCCAGTAGAAACCCTCTTCAATCCCGGTGCAAAAGCTCTCAAAAATCGCCCAAAGGCAAGTTGAAAATGGGCTAATTTCGAATTTTAATAACTGGACACAGCCCTCAGATGTCGCATCTGTGACACCTGGTTCGCAAATGTGACAAAACCTTCGAAAATGCGAACGTGAGCCTCCCCTGCCAAGGTCGCAAATGCAACACCTGACTCGCAAATGCAAGCCCTTCTAAGGTCGCAAATGCAAACCCTGCCTCAGACCAGGCTCCTTCACAAATGCAAATTATCACTCGCAAATACGAGATCGCAAACGCAAACCATTTCTCGCATTTGTGAGGCTTGCAACTGCTGTTGCATTTCCAAGTCTGAAACTTCCCGCTTAGCCATGCGAAACTCACCCGAGGGCCCGGGACCTCAACCAAAAGTGCCAACCCATCCTAAAACATCATTCAAACTTGCTCTAATCATCAAAACACCAGAAATAACACCAAAACAATCAAATTACATCTGATTCACGCCTAAGTTCTTCAAAAACATCCGAAACACGCATTCGATCAAAAACCTAACCAAATCACCTCCGAATGACCTGAAATTTACATACACATCCCCAAATCACCTAACAAAGCTACATAAACTCTCGAAATTCTATTTCGACCCTCAGATCAAAATCTCACCTACTAACCGAAATTCGCCAAAATAGTAACTTTGCCAGTTCAAGCCTAATTCTAGTCTGGACCTCCAAAATCACTTCTGATCACACTCCTAAGTCATAATCATCCACCGAAGCTAACTGAATCATCACAATTCATATCAGAACCCTCTTACTCATAGGTAAAACATCTGGTTGACTTTTCCAAACTAAGCTTTCCTTAAAGAGACTAAGTGTCTCATTTCCATCAAAAATCCATCTAAACCAACTCGATCACACACGACACTGATAATGTAGCACAAAGAAGCAGAAAATATGGTAAGTAGGGCGGTAACTCATTTGACAACGGGTCGGTCATCACACTGTTCATAAGGTCCATAATGCTAATGGGGAATTAGTCAAGCCAAAGTATATCACCATAAACTCAAAATGAGCATATCTAGTACAGAAAACAGTCTTCGGAACATCTGAGTCCAAAATCTTCAAATGGTGGTACCCTAATCTCAAGTCTTAGAGAACACCCAGCACCCTGTAATTGGTCAAACAAATCATCAATGGGCTGAAACGGGTACTTGTTCTTGGTGGTAGCCTTGTTCAAATGGTGGTAACCAATGCACATCTGCATGGTCCCATCCTTCTTCTTTACAAACAACACTAGTGCACCCCAAGGTGACACACTAGGTCTAACAAACGCATTTGCTAACAACTTCTCTAGTTGCTCCTTCAAATTTTTCAACTCTTTTGGAGCCATACGGTATGGTGGAATAGATATGGGCTGGGTACCTGGATCCAAATCAATACAGAAATCAATATCGCGATCCGGTGGCATGTTAGGAAGGTCAGAAGGAAACACATCAGTGAACTCCCAGACTACTAGAACTGAATCAATTTTTGGAGACTCCGTAATGATGTCCCAAACATAAGCTAGATAAGCCAAACAGCCCTTTTCGACTATATGTCGAGCCTTTAGAAAAGAGATAACCCGAATAGATATATTATATGTCGAGCCTTTTGAAAAGAGATGACCCTGTTGTACTGCTTTGACCCAAAACCTGGGGCAGTATCTCCTCATATGGCCAAGGTCTCTACACTCAAAACAACACCACGGTGCGACGACCTGCAGCCCTGATGGCTGACCCTGATGGCCTGTGGACCTACATGAAGAAGCATGAATAGCCGGTGGATAGTATGATCTCTCCCGCATAACACTAAAACATGAACCAGAAATAATCCTTGGGACCCGAGTACCCACTAGAGAAACCCTGAATAGATGGAGGGCGGTAAGAACTCTCTAGTATGGCATTGAAATAGTGTCGCGATGGAGCACCTCGAGGAGGTGGTGGTGATAAACATAAAGGCATGTTAGGCTGACCCCTCCCAAACTGACCTCTGCCCCTAGTTGTGGCACCTCTTAACTCTCCGAAAAATCTATCTCTCTTGTCCTACTACATCTGTTCCCTAACTCTCAGACGGTAGCCCGGAATCCTCCAAGCATTCTCCACCATTAGCTGATAAGGAGTCCCCATCTCCACCGCTCGGGCCATGTATGCCCTAATTCTAGAATGTACCCCTGCAACGAACCTCCGCACCCTCTATGCATCAAAAGAAAGTATCATCAGTGTATGACGGGATAACTCAAAAATCATCACCCCATAGTCGGTCACTCACATCTTACCCTGCTCAAGATGCTCAAATTGATACTATAATTCTTCCCACTTAGGGGATGGGATATAACCGTCTAGGAATAACTGTGTAAACTGACCTCAAGTGATGGGACGAAAACCTGCTAGCTTGCCAAGAACATAAGATTTCCACCAGCTACGGGCCTTACCCTCCAGATAGAAAGTAGTGAAGTCAAACCTATGAGACTCCAATATCCTCATGTTGTATAGTCTGTCCCTGCACCTATTAATAAAATGTTAGGCATCCTGATGACGCTCACCCCCGAAGATAGGAGGGTGTAGCCTAGTCCATCTATCCAATAACTTCTGCAAATCATCCATCCTCCTTAACTAGTCTAGGCTCGGGTACCACTCAACAAATAGCTGAGCCCCATTTGTGGGTATTGCACCCAGAGTCTGATATGCTACAACTGCATGACAAGGAGCCTGAGCAGTAGGGGTCTATGCTCCCCCTCCCACCTAGGAAGTAGCTGGATCCGCTTGAAATAAACCAGCCTGATTCATTGTGTCCATGAACCGCAACATACGGCCTATGACCTCTTGGAAACCCGGTGCTTTCATGGAACCCGTCGGGGTAGGCTCAACTGCGGGCACCTCGCTCTGCTCCTCAATGATAGGATCTCTCGCAGGATCTACCAGTGGTGCTACTGGGACAGCGCTAGGATTCCCTCGTCCTCTACCTTGGGCTGGTTCCCTCCCTTGGCCTCTACCTCAGCCTCTAGCAACGGGAGGAGCGGCTTCTCTCTGGTTTGGAACATCTTCGTGTGTGTCCTTACCATTTGGGAGAGAATAGAAGAGGAAAATTTAGTATACCAACCACTGCACTATAGGAAATGAATAAAGAGTAGTTTCCTAATACCCTATAGCCTCTCAAAAATAAATATAGTTTGTACCGATCTGCAAGACTCCATTAGATTAGTCCGTGACTTCTGAGACCTAAATTAACCTAGTACTCTAATACCATGATGTCACAACCCAATTTCCTTATAGGTTATAATGGTGCCAAATACCGTTGTCAGGTAAGCCAACCCATAGATATTAGTGAGTTCTCATTTTACTTTACCAAAACAACTCAAACATTTCTTAACGCGAATTTAAAACAAGTGATAAGTAGCAACTTAAAATAATAGATATACAACCCAAAACAATAGCCTACCAATTTGTGTGCCAAGACCTGGTGTCACAAGTATATGGGCATCCAGTAGAATATACAAAAAAATAAATCTACCCCACTGTTAGAAATAGAATAGAGAGTCAACAACAAAGAGAGACTCCATCAAGATGTTGAATGGCATAGGAAAGGAGCAGCTCACTGTGGAATCTCGGCCTACTATCAATAATGCGCACCAGATGGTTAGCTAGATGTACCTGCCTCAGATCATGTACAATTAAGTACAAAAGTGTAGTATGAGTATATAAACAACATGTATCCAGCAACTATCCAGTCTAACCTCAAAAAAGTGGTGGCGAGGGGTCGACTTGACACTTACTAAGGTCAATATCAATAATAATTAGAGATTACACTAGCATAGATAATATGGACATAATGGCAAGCTTAGAATTTAAAGAGAATAGTATATTAGTTTCATACATATCTTATAATAATTGCACTCCAGGGCGTTTAACAAAGTAGGTCATGGATAAGATTTCACATAAATATCATGCGCACATTATGCCGAGGTTGTACGATCCAGTCCAACATAAAGGAAATTGTGCGCTGCAAGAGGATCGATGGCGCGAAACATAGATGCATCTATTTCTACCGAGGCGATAGGCCCGATCCACAAATATAATTATTTTCAAGAAGGCACATTCATAGTCAAATAAATTCATGCAAGTCCTCAAGTAAGTGCATACGTTCATATATAGTTATTTTCAAATCCTAACATGTCCTAAGTGATCTCATTAGCATGAAGGAATATAAATATTTGTAAGTATGGCATAATACAGGTCCTAAACTACCCGGATAACTAGCATAATAGTAGCTACATATGAACTCTCGTTACCACGTACATATGTAGTCCCCACAAAGAATCACATACATTTATTAGATGCACCTAGGGGTTTATTTCCCTCTTACGAGGTTAGAAAGCAGACTCACCTCGCTCCAAAGCTTACATCCAATATCAAGAACACGCTCAAACCCTCAATTTGGAGCCGAACTATCCAAAGAGATAAGATTTAGTCAATACAAGCTTGAAAGTTTGTATTCTAACTATTAAAGTAATTCCCCAACATTATACACAAGTTTCCTAAGATCCGTCCCCGAGACCACGAGCCCAGATTCCGAAATTGTTTTAGGAAAGTTATTATCCATAACTTAAGGATCAAGAATATATGATTTCTACTTTATTCCATAATAAATTTCGTGGTTAAATCTTGTTGTTATCTAAACCTAAAGTTTTACTTTCATCCCATAAGTGTTCACTAATCTTTATGTGTTAATCTAGCCAAAACTCAAGTATTAAAATCACATTACGTAGAAATAACTTAGCTCAGAATGCTAGGTTGAAATCTCATCTTTGGAAGCTCCCAAATCCCTCAAACAATAAAGGAAATGTGTCTAAAATGACACATTCCCATATTAAATGAAGGCACTGCCTTCAACGATTTCCGCACCTGTGGTAAGGTGACCGCATCTATGGTCTCGCTTCTGTGAGAGAACGTTTGCATCTGCAGAGCTGGGCTGGGTTGGCTGGGACAACTTCTACTGTATAGGGGCCGCTCCTGCGAGTCTGCTTTTGCATAAAGGGAGGCGCATTTGCTGATCCTGGGCTCCTTCCCCTTGGCCGCACATGTGAGGGCTCGATCACTTCTGCAATCTCGCACATGCGGCTAACCAAACGCAGGTGCAGTTATGATAGGTACTTGGAGCTTTAGCTCCTTCCAAAATTTTCCAAATTCACTCGAGTCTCGTCCAATTGACGCTCGAGGCCTTTGAGGCCCCGCCCGAACATACCAACAAGTTTGAAGTCATAAAATGTAGTCGAACCCTTGGAACGCCCGAAACAACGCTAAATCTAAGAATGATTCCCCTCCCCCCCCCCCCCCAAGCCAATTGAATCAAACTAATAAACTTCAAGTTGTTCAATCTACTTCCAATGCAACGAAACATACTTACACTACTCAGATTGACACCAAATTTTGTGTTTAGATCATAAATGGAAATACGAAACTATTTCCGAACTCGAAACTCCGTTCGGACCTCGATGACACAAAAACTCGCTCCAAACCAAGTATTTGAGAACTTCAAAATCTTCAAGGAATCAACTTTCACTATTAGGTGCCAAAACGCTCCCGTTCATCCAAAACCCGATACGGACATATGCCCAAGTCCGACATCATTATACGAACCTGTTGAAATCTTCAATTCTCGATTCCGATGTGCTTTACCCAAAATGTTGACCGAAGTCAAACTTGGCCTTTTAGGCCAAACATAAGGATTCAAGCATTCCGATTTCAACTCAAACTTTTCCAAATCCCGAACAAACCATTCCCGTTAGCTATAAATCAGTAAAAGCAAGTATGAAAAATCTTTTCTAGGGAAACTATATTTAAAAAGGCAAAATGATCGATCGGATCGTTACAGTTGATCGGTCAAAAAAAGTAATCAAAGTTGGACGAAAACTGGAAGAAAATATTTTATATTTATTTTTTAAAAATATCGATCGACCAAAGTTGATTCGTTTGTTGTAGATTTGAAGTAGCATATAGATACCGACATTTATTTTATAGATACACATCATCGATATACATTTTGATTCGCTATTAGTAGATTTTAAGTACCGTAAAATAGGAAAAGTTAGAAAACGTAACTATATTTCTAACTTAATATCTATTGTTCTTTTCTTAAAGACAACGAAGGGTAAACATTAATATTATTGCAATTACGCATTAACAAACAGATATGGCATGTTGGAAAACGATGAGACATACAGATAATAAGATTGATAAAATTTCGAAAGTTGCAATAATACATACATATATATATATATATATATAAATATATATATATATATATATATATATATATATATATATATATATATATATATATATATATATATATATATATATATATATATATATATATATATATGTTACGTATATTCAATTAGTAAATAATTTATGCTATGCTGGTGAAATCTGCGAATAAGTATCGACTAAATTTAACAAGTAAAAATTAGAAAAAATCAAGGATTTAGGTGAAAATCTAAAGTTTTGACAAAAATAAGATTCAATCATAAAATTTATTATAAAATTTAGTCGAAATCATATAGTTGTGTTTCTAAGGTTATGAGTAACAACTTCCTTTAAAAATTTTCGAAATCGGAGCATGTGGGTCTGGGGGAAAAATTTAGGAATCTTACAATTTAGGTCGGGTAATCACTTAAATGGTGGAATTATGAACTTTTTAGCATAGATTAATTAGTTTCTGTAATGTTTGACCAGTTTCGGGTCGTTTGTGTTAGATAATACGCTTAACGCTAGAGGGGGGGTGAATAGCGTTATAATAAAAATTAGCGTAAACTTTGCGGAATTAAAAAATTGCAGGAAGTAAATAAGTGCGATAAATAATAAAGTACGCACCGATGTATTCTGGTTCACCACAACACGTGGCTAGTCCAGTCCCCGAGAGACTCTCTCGATATTTTCCACTAACTTGTCAAGCTTACGGGTGCTCAACAAACCTTTACAACTTAAGGACACAAGCCTTAACACCTTTGCTCGGAGATACAACACTCCAAGACTTCACTGTTAAGCTTACGGGTGCCTAACCAACCTTTACAACTTAAGGACACAAGCCTTAACACCTTTGCTCGGAGATACAACACTCCAAGACTTCAACCAAGGAAACACAAGTTCCTTACAACAAGAGAATTATAACTCTCTTACAAGTGTACAAAACACTAAACACTCAAACAAAGCACTCCTTAATGAGTAGATATGAGTAAAGGAAGTAAGCTCAAGATCACAACAACTATGGACAAGACATTGGCTCTCAAAAGCTTTATGAAATGAATATAAAATGATAAACAATAGTATGCAAGCTTATAGCAATAGAATGATCAGTTGTTGTGTGTTATTATTTTTAAAACACTGAAATAAAGCTGTATTTATAGTTGAAAAACTTGGCATTACCGTTGTCTAATTGTCAATTAAGAGTTGCTGATTTTACTGAGTGACAATCAATTGTCAAGAAGCCACAATTGATTGTTTGCCAATCGTTCCAGAAATCAATCCCAGATTTTACGCTTAACAATCGATTATCCAAGATCAACAATCGATTATTGGCAACGTTCAAAAAATCATTTCCAGATTTTACATAAAACAATCGATTATACAGAATCAATAATCGATTATTCAGCAACGTTCAAAAAATCTTTTCCAGATTTTAATTTCAACAATCGATTGTATAAAATCAACAATCGATTACTCAGCAACGTTCAAAAAATCTTTTCCAGATTTTAATTTCAACAATCGATTGTACAAAATCAACAATCGATTACCTGACGGTATTTGAAAATATTACGACAACGGTCAGCTTCACAATCGATTGTGCAATGTTAACAATCGATTATTTATCTGACTTTGAAAAATATTTTAGACACTGCCTCTTGACAATCGATTGTTATATACTCACAATCGATTATTTAATAATTTTGAAAAAGTCCGGAAGACACTGCCTCAACACAATCGATTGTCATATGTTCACAATCGATTATTTTGTGACTTTTAAAAATCTGATGGACACTGTCTCTTCACAATCGATTGTCATTAGCTTCACAATCGATTATTTTGATATTTGAAAAACTTTGATGTACACTGCCTCATCACAATCGATTGTCATAAGGTTCACAATCGATTGTCATGTAGGTTTGAAAAACCTGATGCTCACTGCCTTAACACAATCGATTATCATTAGTTCACAATCGATTGTGATGCAGTCTTGGCTTAACATAATCGATTATCATAAGTACATAATCGATTATCTTAGTCCAGATTTTAGAGGCATGTTTAAAAATCATTTTGACTGAAGTAAATATGCATGATTTAAAATCATTTAGCATTCAATTAAATATGCATGATTTTTGTAAAAATAATTTTACGAGAGAAGCCATGTCATGAGTCAAGTTGTCGGATCAAGATCACAATTAAGAACGACTCATTTAAACTATAAAACTTTGTCTTGTGCTTGAATCTCGTTATCCACCAATTGTGCGCTTGTACTTGAACTTCGTCATATATCAATTTGCGCTTGTTTGTCATTCATCAAAACCTACACATAAGAACACACGTTTTAGTATAAAGCCTTGAGAACGTGTTTCCAACAATTTCCCCCTTTTTGATAATGGCAAACTTTAAGCGGGATATGCAACTTAAACAATTTATAATGATGATTCAAGACAAGTAAAGATATGCAATAAGTATGCGATTAGTCCCCCCTCATTATATGAATTCCCCCTCAATTTAAGCTTATAAATATTGAGAGTGCATACTCGTTATCTTCCCCCTTTTGCCATTAGCATAAATAATATATGAAGATGCCAAAGATGTAAATAAAACTTGTTTATTTATTGGAAAGAAAAAACAATTACATAAGGAGGGGACAATAAAACATATCACAAAAAAAATCATTCATCATCATTTCCCGCCTCATCATCCGGCACTGCTTCGAAGGGAACAAGACCCGCATATGGATAATGAACATGGTCAAAATATCCATGGATCTCATGAGTCAATTGACCAACAGAGGTGGTCAAGGAAGCAATTTGGTCGGAAATGGATTGGAGAGTGGGCTCTTGAGGCGGACGAGATTGACGGGTTGGAGGAGGAGCAGGCGCTGCATGATCACCGTCATGATGAAAGGAGGATTCTAAAATTTCCCACTTTTTGGTACTCTTTTTGTAAGGACTGTTGGAAGTGATGAATCTGGAGGCTTAAAGAAAATTCATGATGAGGAGAGCATAAGGAAGAGGCCTATCATCTCCGATAGCGTCACGCATGTGAATCTTGACGAACCGACACCAATTGATGTTAGCTCCGGTTATTATGGCATGCATGAGCGTGGTGTCCTCATGGAAAATGGTAGTATGGTTATGCTTACGAGGCTTGAGGACTCGGGTGATGAAATAGAAAATCAACCGATAATTGAGATCCATTCCCGTAATTGTAGGACGACGGGAAGAAAGATTTGGATCATAAGAAGTAAGTCCGGTTTGATGTAGGAGGGCTGTTTCATCAAAAAGGGCTCCGGCCTCTCCGATGTACCGAGAAATGTCTTCACCATTATGAGGAAGACGGGCAATGGTATGAAAGTTTTCATCGGAAAGAAGAATTTGAACACCATTTATATTTGTCACAAGCTCACCATCATCATCCTCATGAAGGTTGGAGTAAAATGCTTGAATCAATGTAGTATTGATGTAAGGATGGGTAAGAAGTAAGAAGTCAAGAAGTTGATAATTTTTGAGCATATTTGCAGCAGGGCCATAAGATTCAAGATACTTGTTGGTTGAAAAGCGAGGAGGAAGAATGTCGCGCTTTTCAAATTTTGTTAAAAATCGAGTAAGCTCGATGTCAGAATTAAAATATAGAACGGAACCATCTTGGTAGGGATAGTTTGGAGCAGCAGAGGAGGATGCACCATGCCTAGCAGAACGGGAACGTTTGGAGTGACGGCCTGACAATTTCACTGAGTATTGCTGGAATATGCAAGAGACTTGAAAGAATTTTGATAGTTTGAGAGCTAAAGTTGATGCTTGAGTGAATAAAAATGAACATATATGGAGCCTATTTATAGAGGGGAGAAAGGCATTTCATTAATGGAAGAATCTGCAGAAATTTGAAAGCTGAAACAGTCAGAAACGGTAAAAATAAATTTCACTGACCGTTAGACAATCGGTTGTTGGAATGAAATAATCGATTGTCATTAAGATTTGACTGAATCTCGGAACTGACACAAATCGATTGCAGGAATCTTCAGAAGCCAAACGGTAACAAATTTTGGAAATACGGACAGAAAATAATCGATTGTCAAATATGGTAATCGATTGTTATGTTACAGTGAGTACACAAAATTTTCTGACTAGGAAAATAATCGATTATATTTTGAAACAATCGATTGTTTTAGGAAAGAAGTACTCAATGGCTGAGACGGTAATCGATTATACAGTTAAAAAATCGATTATTAAACAACATTGCATAATAAGAATAAACCATAAATAATTGATTAGTGATACTTGCTAATCGATTTTCTGCACGGTAAAATAATCGATTATTCGCTGTAACAATCGATTGTTTTATGCCGTTTCTTTATAATTCCCCCTACTTTTAGGGCGATACCTGCAAAATAGAATTAGACGTCTCCGACGCTCAAGTCAGTAATTTGTAAAGAAATAGTAATTTAAACTAGTGTGGTCAAGTGAGATCGTGATCTCTTAAGAAGTGTGTCCTAGGGTGTTCTTATGAGTGTTTCGGGTACTTACCCTTTCTCCGACGTCGCCAATTACCTGTTCGAGAGGGTGATCCTTGATTGTCCTCCACTCGTTAGGCGTTTTCGTTTCATTTTCCAATTGTGGCGCTTCCTCCGGTCGTTGTTTCAAAATTTCGTCTTGATTTTCCTTAGGCGTTTCCTCTTGTATTTTGTCTTTCAAGCTATCTAAAATACCTGCAAGGTCAAAACCGAAATCCTTTCTCGCCAAGCGAGCATTATTTTCGGCAAATACAACATGAGGGGATTCCTCCACAGTTTCGGTTCTTTTATTAAAAACCCTATATCCTTTGCTACGTGAAGAATAACCAATGAAAATTCCCTCATCGGACTTGGCATCAAATTTTCCCAATTGATATTTGCCATTGTTATGAATAAAACATTTACAACCGAATACTCTAAAATGGGAGATATTTGGTTTCCTTCCCTTATAGAGTTCATAGAGAGTTTTCATGAGTATAGGCCTTATGACTACTCTATTTAAGACGTAGCATGCGGTACTCACGGCATCCGCCCAAAAATGTTTGGGAATCTTGGCCTCTTCGAGCATGGTTCTAGCCATCTCTTCGAGACACCTATTTTTCCTTTCCACCACCCAATTTTGTTGTGGTGTACGTGGAGCGGAAAAGGTATGCTCGATACCGAGTTCCTCACAAAAGTCCGCAAAGAGATTGTGATCAAACTCTCCCCCATGATCACTTCTAATTGAAGTGACGGTTGTTTCCTTCTTGTTTTGAACACGCTTAAGAAAATATTTAAAATTCTTAAAAGCATCACTTTTATTGGCAAGAAATAAAGTCCAAGTAAATCTAGAATAATCATCAACAATCACAAAAGCATAACGATTTCTTCCTAGACTTTCAATGCGAGATGGTCCAAATAAATCCATGTGCAGCAATTGCAATGGTCTAGAAGTTGAAACAATATTTTTGGATTTGAAAGATGCTTTTGTTTGCTTCCCTTTTTGACATGAATCACAAATAGAGTCATCTTCAAATTTTAAATTGGGAAGGCCAATAACTAAGTTTTGAGAAATCAATTTGTTCAAAAGATGCATGTTGATATGTGCTACTCTACGATGCCATAACCAAGTATCATCCTCTTTACTCATAAGACAATCAACATATTCGGGTGAGGAATTAGCAAGATCAACCATATAAATATTATCCACTCTAAAACCACGAAGGATAATTTTAAAATCACTACGTCTAAACACTAAGCATTCATCCGAATCAAATAGGGCAAGATTTCCCTTGTCACATAATTGACTTATGCTCAAGAGATTATGCTTTAAACCTTTCCCAAGTAATATATGCTTAATAGAGGAATTTTCATTCTTACCGACCGATCCGATGCCAATAATCTTTCCTTTATTGTTATCCCCAAAAATTACACTTCCTCCTTCTTTGTGTTCTAGTTGAAGGAATTTGGATTCGTCTCCCGTCATATGTTTGGAGCATCCACTATCAAGGTACCATAGTACACTTGATCCCTTCAAACATACCTACAAAACAAGTTAATGCGTTTTAGGTACCCATGCCATTTTGGGTCCTTGAGGGTTAGGCATATAATAATGATGCGATTGAGTGATATGTCTATGTCGTGTAAAGCATGCAGGAGAAATATGACCAATGCGTCTACAATAATGACAAGTCACGTTGGGGTTATGCATCCTTCTAGGTTCATAGTAACTTGATGGACGAAAATGAATTACTCTATTTTAATTATGACTATTGCGCATTTCATGTGAACCATTTCTCCTACTATTAGTTCTAAAATGAGCAGCATTTCTAGAGTAATGGTCATGTCTAGATGTTCTAAAAGGTTCAAAACTCCTTCTAGTGTTTGTCCTAGAATATGCATCATTTCTAGGGTAGTCATTTCTAGGTGGTAAGTCATTTCTAGGTCTACTAAAATCTTCAACATTTGGTCTAGCATGCATATTTGTTCTAGGATTGCTATTTCTACGATCAGCATTTGTTTTATTAATCCTAGGTTGAGCCTTAGGTGGTTGGGGTTTGGCGTCAACCTTTTCTTTAGGCTCATTCGTAAAGCCTATGCCATGCTTGGTTGATTTCAAATTAACAAGGACCTTATTCAAATTTTTGTGGGAAGAATTAAACTTATCTAAGGTACCTTTAAGTCTATCTACCTCATTTTCGAGATGCATGCAAGAAGAACAATTTTTAATAGAACTTTCGGGCTTGTCGGCGCTTCTTTTTCCAAAAAACTTGTTTTCCTCTTTCAGCTTCTCATTTTCTAAAACCAGTTTTTCTAAATCCTTTTCTTTCAAGGAAAGCTGTTTTTGAAAATCTTTTTCTTTTAGAGATGCATTTTCTTTTATGCTCTTGACAGTTTTTGAAGCCTTAATAAATTCGGTAAATAGCTCATCAAAAGCAGTTCGCATTTCTTCAAGAGTAAAGAACTTTTTAGAAGAGATTTGACATACCTCATCTTGCTTGTCTTCTTGCGCCATAAGACAAAGGTTTGCGGCTTCGTCTTCTTCTTCTTCGCTTGACTCATTTCCGGAGTCTCCTCCCCAAGAAATGTATGCACGTTGCTTCTTAAAAGGTTTCTTTTCTTTTTTGATGTTTGGGCAATTTGATTTGATATGCCCGGTTTCACCGCATTCATAGCACTTTATTTGCTCGCCTTGCTTTTTGCCCTTTCGTTCATACTCCTTTCGCATGAACTTTTGAAATCTTTTGATAACGAGTCCAAACTCGTTGTCTCCGTCCTCATCAACTTGAGGTTGGCTTGTGCTTGCCTTAAGCGCTATTCTTTGCCTCCTTTGATCATCAACAAGAGGGTTAAGTATAGTAGACTCATAAATCTTAAGGTTACCTCTTAATGCGTCGATGGTGACATTTGAGACGCCAATGGATTCTTGGATTGCGTCGGTCTTTGATCGCCATGCCGGAGTGAGACTTCTAAGAATTTTTCGAACAAGTTCTCTATCCGTGAATGTCTTCTTGAGAGCATGTAGATCATTTACGATTATTGAAAATCGTTCAAACATTTCATCCACCTTTTCACCTTCCTTCATGTGAAATAATTCATAAGCATGGGTTAGGAAATCAATTTTGGCTTCCCTTACCTGGTCCGTACCTTCGTACGTAATTTCCAGCTTGTCCCACATTTCCTTAGCCGTTGTGCAACATGATATTTTCCTGTAATCGTCAGCATTTACAGCACAATATAGTAAATTAATTGCATTAGCATTATTTTGCACCTTTCGGATATCATCCGCGTCATATTCTTCTTCGGACTTGGGAACCCATTCGTTTTCAACCTTTTTGGTTGGAATTTGATTTCCCTTTGTTATCACCTTCCAAAGAAGAAAAATTGTTTGCTTGAACGAAGATTTTCATCCTCTCCTTCCAGTACGTATAGTTTGTACCATTGAACAGAGGTGGTCGTGTGGAGCATTGTCCTTCATCAATTCCTGGAAAAGAGTCACGAGTAGAAGCCATGGATGGTTCTCTCAAACTGTTAAGTCTTCAGAGAGTTGGGCTCTGATACCAATTGTTAGATAATATGCTTAACGCTAGAGGGGGGGTGAATAGCGTTATAATAAAAATTAGCGTAAACTTTGCGGAATTAAAAAATTGCAGGAAGTAAATAAGTGCGATAAATAATAAAGTATTCACCGATGTATTCTGGTTCACCACAACACGTGGCTAGTTCAGTCCCCGAGAGACTCTCTCGAGATTTTTCACTAACTTGTCAAGCTTACGGGTGCTCAACAAACCTTTACAACTTAAGGACACAAGCCTTATCACCTTTTCTCGGAGATACAACACTCCAAGACTTCACTGTTAAGCTTACGGGTGCCTAACCAACCTTTACAACTTAAGGACACAAGCCTTAACACCTTTGCTTGGAGATACAACACTCCAAGGCTTCAACCAAGAAAACACAAGTCCCTTACAACAAGAGAATCACAATTCTCTTACAAGTGTACAAAACACTAAACACTCAAACAAAGCATTCCTTAATGAGTAGATATGAGTAAAGGAAGTAAGCTCAAGATCACAACAACTATGGACAAGACTTTGGCTCTCAAAAGCTTTATGAAATGAATATAAAATGATAAACAATAGTATGCAAGCTTATAGCAATAGAATGATCAGTTGTTCTGTGTTATTATTTTTAAAACACTGAAATGAAGCTGTATTTATAGTTGAAAAACTTGGCATTACCGTTGTCTAATTGTCAATTAAGAGTTGCTTATTTTACTGAGTGACAATCGATTGTCAAGAAGCCACAATCGATTGTTTTCCAATCGTTCCAGAAATCAATCCCAGATTTTACGCTTAACAATCGATTATCCAAGATCAACAATCAATTATTGGCAGCGTTGAAAAAATCATTTCCAGATTTTACGTAAAACAATCGGTTATACAGAATCAATTTATCGATTATTCAGCAACGTTCAAAAAATGTTTTCCAGATTTTAATTTCAACAATCGATTATATAAAATCAACAATCGATTACTCAGCAACGTTCAAAAAATCTTTTCTAGATTTTAATTTCAACAATCGATTGTACAAAATCAACAATCGATTACCTGACGGTATTTGAAAATATTACGACAACGGTCAGCATCACAATCGATTGTGCAATGTTAACAATCGATTATTTATCAGACTTTGAAAAACATTTTAGACTGCCTCTTGACAATCGATTGTTATATACTCACAATCGATTATTTAATAATTTTGAAAAAGTCCGGAAGACACTGTCTCAACACAATCGATTGTCATATGTTCACAATCGATTATTTTGTGACTTTTAAAAATCTGATGGACACTATCTCTTCTCAATCGATTGTCATTAGCTTCACAATCGATTATTCTGAGTTTTGAAAAACTTTGATGTACACTGCCTCATCACAATCGATTGTCATAAGGTTCACAATCGATTGTTATGCAGGTTTGAAAAACCTGATGCTCACTGCCTTAACACAATCGATTATCATTAGTTCACAATCGATTGTCATGCAGTCTTGGCTTAACATATTCGATTATCATAAGTACAGGATAGATTATCTTAGTCCAGATTTTAGAGGCATGTTTAAAAATCATTTTGACTGAAGTAAATATGCATGATTTAAAATCATTTAGCATTAAATTAAATATGCATGATTTTGTAAAAATAATTTTACGAGAGAAGCCATGTCATGAGTTAAGTTGTCGGATCAAGATCACAGTTAAGAACGACTCATTTAAACTATAAAACTTTGTCTTGTGCTTGAATCTCGTTATCCACCAATTGTGCGCTTGTACTTGAACTTCGTCATATATCAATTTGCGCTTGTTTGTCATTCATCAAAACCTACACATAAGAACACACGTTTTAGTATAAAGCCATGAGAACATGTTTCCAACAGTTTGGTGTCAAATTTAGATGTTTAAGTGCATTCTTGAATTAGGAAGTAGGCTTTAAGACGAGGTAAGTCTCTTTTCTAACCTTGTAGAGTGAATTAACCACATAGGTGTATTAAATAAATATTGTACCTATCTATAGGGGCTACGTACGTATGTGGTGATGAGAGTCTGTAAGTAGCGACTATGATGTTATTGTCTGGGTAGTTTAGGACTTATATCATACTATATGTGAAATGCATGCATCCTTACTTTCTATCATAATCATGTAAGTCACGCTAAAAGTTGATAAAATAATTATAGAAGATTATACCCACTTACTGGAGGATCTGTATGAAATACTTGACTGTAAATGAGAAATTTGTGGTTTCTTGAAAATAAATTATTATTTGTGGATTGGGCCAAGCGCCTCGATTGTAAATAGATGCATCTATGGTTCGTGCTGTTCAACCCTCCGGCAGTGCACAAGTTAATATCATGTTGGACCAGGTCGTAGGATCTCGGCATACTTGCGCATGTTAATTATTTGGAACCCCCCGTGATTTATATTGGTTAAATGCCTTGAAATATAAGTTGCTAAATGATATGACTGAAATTTAAATTATATTTATGAAAGAAGAACTTGTCATTTTCTGTTATCGAACTGTGAATGTTATTCATAATATTCATGCTTAGCATAACACTTTAATTATATCATCGTTAGCTCTAATAAGTGTCAAATTGACCTCTTCTTGCTACTTTTTCGAGGTTAGACTCGATACTTACTGGGTACATATTATTTATGTATTCATACTACGCTTCTGTATATACTTGAATAGGATCTGAGGCAGGTGCATCTAGTTACCCTCCTGGCGCGCGTAGTTGATCCCCACTTCGAGACTTTACGGTGAGCTGCCTTCCGAGCCGATCTACAGCAGTTGGATTCTTCCCAATGTTTTACTTTTCTATCTATTTTCTCTGAAACAGTTGGTTAGTAGTATTCTTTTGTATATTCTATTAGATTCCCTACACACTTGGGACACTGGATTTTTACACACACACTAGTAGACTATAATTTGTGGGTTAGCTTACATGATTCTGATTACTATTTTTTTCTTCCACTTGTTTTATGTTTCACTGCAAATATCTAAATCTTCTTTTACGAATAAGGAAAATACTATTCCTTAATAATTTATTTAAATGAAAAATCACTAGTCAATTATTGTTAACCTGCCTAATAATGACGCTGGGCGTTATCACACCCTAAAAAGAAAAATGGGTCATCTCCAAGAAAAATTAATATTAGACCATCATTTAAGAGCTACTATTAAGAAATCAAATAACGTAAGAAAATATACCCCACAAATTATCCAATCACCTTGCTCTACCCCTCTCCCAAATCCTAGTTGTGATGAATTTTTTTAAAGGAAGTGATTAAAGTATCTAAAAGAATAGCATTTACTTATGAATTGCTTCTTAACTATATTTATTTTTATCTTATATTTCGTCTTATGCACTTTATAATCACAAAACGAAAAAAATATATATTTCTTCTTCGAAACATACTTTAAAGTCAAAGCTACATTCCAGCAAAACCAAATTAAGTGATGTTGCCTATAATATATGGAGGAATTCAAAGAATGTAGCTTTCAATCTTAAAAAGAAAGAAATCATTTTTATACTATAAGGTTTTAAGAAAACATAAAATATAATTTGCATAAATAATTTGTTTTAGATAATAAACCAGTAAATAAAATATTTTTGTAAATTACCTTAATTAAACGTAAATAACTTTTAGGATTTTTAATTTGCTCCTGAATAGCGATTATTGTTTTCGTACTCGGGGAATTTATATTTTTTATAAATAGAGGAGATTTATCATTTGATGGATTCACTTCATCTTTATCTTGAGGGAATTCTTCGGACATAGCTTCTACCGATATCTCGAATTTCTGCTTATCTTTTATTTATTTTTTTGGTAATTAAGGCTTTTCATTAATCACCAATGAAGTAACATTACAAAATCATAGTCTAGCTTTAACTCAGCTGACTATCTGTAATATAACATTTAAACTGTATCTAATATCATAACTACCTACCAATACTATATTCAAAGGAGTTGTAGTTATTTTCTAATTCGTGGGGTACCTCTAACATTATAAGTGTATAATATGTCTCTCAAAATGGCTGCATTACAGCGAAATGTCTTATTGAATATTCTTGAGTTCCTTTCCAGCCAGATAGTATATGCAAACTCAGCAACTATCATTTTGAAGATGGTTGCTCGACATGTTCGACCCTTGGCTTTGCTTACAATCCACTGCATTTTCTGGTTCCAGTCATTGAGGTGAGGATAAGTCTCCTTCAGCCAGTGCATTGTTCTCTCCCATAATTCAACAGTGACTGGGCAGAACAGTAGCAAATAGTCTCTGGTTTCTAGGTGATTTTGGCATAAGGTACATTGTTGATCAACACTCATTCCCCAGCTGTGATATCTGTCTTTTGTTGGAAGTCTATCTTGTAAGAACAACCATAGATTGAAGGTTGCCGTTGCCCTTGCATAGTTTTGTATGTTTAAATTCTTCCATGGGACTCTCGGCAGGTCTTGCATCTGTGAATGGTATAACTGTCTAACTGAGCATCCCTGCTCCTTCCAGTGTTGGACCCTCTGCAAAACTACTCGTGATTGGATGATCTTTTTGACCATCCAACTTGCCTGAGCAGGAATTGGAATGGTTTCAATAGGTCTGTTTTTTATGTAGTACACAGTGATCCACCTAATCCACAGTTTGTCCTTTTTATGAGCTAGATCTCAGCATGTCTTTGCAATGGCAACTTTATTCCAGAGCTTGAGATTAGTGAGATTCATCCCTCCTGCTGATTTGGGGTACACATTCTGTCCTAGGAGATATATGCTTTCCTAGTGATAGAGTTCATCCCAGACCAAATGAAGCTCCTAAAAATGCCTTCTATCATCTTCAGGACTTTAACAGGGAATATAAACAGTTGTGCCCAGTAAGCTTGGACACTAAAAATAACAGATTGGACGAGTTGGATTCTCCTAGAATAAGACAGTGTTTTGGCAGTCCATGAAGTGATCTTGGCATTGATCCTTTCCACTAGAGGTTGCCATTGGAGCAATGTGATTTTTTTGGTGGACAAGGGGACTCCTAGGTACTTGAATGGTAATTGACCTTGCTCATAGCCAAGGTGGTCGAGAATCTGTTTCTGAATATCTGGTGCAACCCCCCAAAGTAAACATAGCTCTTGTTCAGATTATCCTGTAAGCCAGATGCTTCAGAGAATAGAGAGAAACATCTGGATAGGGCTATGAAAGAAGTAGTGTCACCTTTGGCAAATAGCAGCAAATCATTAGCAAAGCACATGTGAGTAATGCCCAGTTTTTTACATCTGGGATGGAACTGATATGCTTGATTTCCCTTTAGTGAGTTGCATGATCTGCTTAAGTACTCCATGACCAGAGCAAATAGGAAGGGGGAAATAGGGTCCCCTTGCCTAAGTCCCCTAGCAGCAGCAAAAGGTTCAGTTGCCCCTACATTGACTAGCACAGAGAAGCTCATTGTTGAGATGCATTTCATTATCCATTTGGTGAAAGTGCTGGGGAAGCCAATTTGTTCCATAACCTGCTGTAGGAATGTCCATTCTACTGAGTCATATGCTTTCCGGAGATCGATTTTAATCATGCATCTGGGAGACACATGTTGTCTGGTGTAACTTTTGACTAGTTCATGTGCCAGAATGATGTTGTCTTAGATCTTTCTGCCTGGGATGAAGCCTGCCTGGGCTTCACTGATAATGCATGCCATCACCTTCTGCAACATGTTAGCCAGAATTTTTGAGATCATTTTATAGAGGACAGAACATCAAGCAATTGGCCTATTCTCTTTAACTGTAGATGGTTTGGACACTTTAGGAATGAGGGTAATAGTGGCACAGTTGATGGGTTTGAACATCTTGGTTGAGGTGAAGAACTGCTTTATGGCAGTGGTAACCTGCCTACCAATGATTGCCCAGCTCTTTTTGAAGAACACAACATTGTAGCCATCTATCCCTGGTGCTTTGTCATCTCCAATAGCCTTGAGACTCTCCACAATTTCCTTATCAGTTACATCAGCACATAGATCCCTTCTTTGTTGTTGTGTCAGTTTTGGACCATTTGTCATGTACATTTGATTTATAGCTGGCAGGGTGGATGCAAAGGTTCCCATCAGTGCCTTGTAGAATCCAATGATCTCCTTTTTTATATCTTCAGCTGTTGTAATGTTGGTACCCATTGCAGTGGTAAGTTCGGTAATCTGGTTGTGTTGAGTTCTCTCCTTCATGACTGCAGAGAAGTATTTAGTGATGGAGTCCCCAAGTTGTATCCATTTTGCTCTGGCCTTCTGTTGCAGAACACTTTCCTCAATCATTGACCATTTTTCCAGTTTCAGCACCAGCTCCTTCTCCTTCTGTTATAGGACATCAGAGTATGCCTGTGTCATCTGGGCTTGCATTGTCCCCAGTTCCTATCTGCTAAGGTCTATTCTCTGTGAGATAGTCTTGAATCCCTTAATATTTAGGTCTTTTAGAGGACTCTTCAAAGCTTTGAGTTTAGAACATATTGCTTTCATAGTATCTGAATTTCCAGCATGCCAAACTCTTGCCACAATCTGCAGGAAATCTTCAATGATCAGCCCATACATTAAAGAACTTGAAAGTCTTTTTCCCATTCCAGGAAGATGATGTCAGTGTCATTATCATGGGATTATGATCTGATATTAGAGGAAGGTCATAATCAGTTACCACTTGGTTCCATTTGATCATCCGTTCATAGATGAGCCCAGTATGCTTATTTGTCCAGGTGTAATATTCACCCCTCCAAGGCAATTCTGACAAACCAGCTTGTTGAATACATTTGCTGAACTCTTGGGTTTCAGGGAGCCGGACCGGTTTGCAAGACTGCCTATATTTGTCACATAAGATAGCATTGAAATCACCAGCAACTACACATGGATCTTGCATCCATGATCATAGTGTTTGGAGGCTGCTCCATAGGGATCTTCTTTGCTCCACCCCATTGAAGCCATACACCACAGTGAGGAAGCATGTGAAATCCCATGTCCTGCTGATAACCCTACTATGAATCAATTGGCTTTCCTCCAGAACACTAGTGACTTCAAACACTTTTGGGTTCCATAGAATCCACACTCTGCCCTTTTCACCAGAGACATAGTTTGTTAAGATGCCCCATCCAGGTGCTAGTAGATTAGTAATTCTACTAGCATGTATTTGTTTTACCTTAGTTTCTACTAATCCAACTAGGCTAATGTTGTTTTTCCTAATATACTCCCTAACTTCTTTATGCTTGTATATTTTATTTACACCCCTTATATTCCAAAATAACCACTTCATTGTTGAGAAGTTGATCCTTTACTCCGTAACTTCTTTATGCTCCACAAGAGGGTCTTCTTTACTACCAGAAACTACCTCAAATCTATTACTCACAGTGATGGGGGACAGAGGTGGGAAATTAGTGATGTTATGAGCTGGGCTCTGAGGTTATTTCCCTTTATCACTTCCTTTGTAAACCCTCTGGCTCTGGACTGTCGTGGCTTTAGTAGGAACTCTCTTTGATTCATTATGATGTACTGGTAGCTGCTTCTGTAGTGGCACATTTTGCACAGGGCCCTTAGTTCTCCATTCCTAGACTGCCTTTGGCTTCCACACTTGTGTATGTTGCTTTGGCTGCACTGCACAGTTATGTCCTATTGTTTGGCATTTCACACAATAGGAGGGCTTCCACTCATAAACCACATCCTGAAGGAACTTTTTCCCATTCGGATCCATAACCCAGATCTCTGTTGGCAGTTCTTTTGTGACAGTCACCTCTATGAGCATTCTGGCGTAGGAAATCCGTGTCTGCATTGTTGTACATTCATCTGCAAATATTGGTTTTCCTAATACGCTAGAGATTCTGCATAGAGATCTCATACCCCAGCAAGACATTGGAAGTTTCGGAAACTTTACCCACAATGGGATATTAGTCGGGAACTCATATGAAAAATCAAATTCAGGTGTCCATTGTTTGAGTATCATAGGCCTATTGGCTATTGAGTAAGGTCCTGCACACAGTATCTTTTTGGCATCAGCAATTGTTTTGAATTTCACTATGTAATATCCTTCTTCATGATAGAACAAGTCTGGCTTAGGGACATGCGACCAGTGATGATTGATGAATCTCCTCATTGCATTGAAGCCAAGTCCGTCTCCTAGGATGTATGCCACTAAGGCACACTTCCACTTTGCTTCTTCCTCTTCCACCTCCGATTTATCCAGTTGTACTATAGGTTGCCCGTCAATCATCACTGGGGGTATGTAGTCAAGAGCCATTCATTGGGTCGCAAATCGATTCTTCCGGAATAGTGTTTTCCAGCTCTTCTTAGGCTCCACTAAGGTGTTTCTAATAGTCTCTAGGTGTTCCTCTATTAACGTTGCTGGTTGCATGTTCGTCTCTGCCGAAGGATCTGGTACCACTGGAATTGGAGGAGTTGTAGTCACTTTGACCCCTGCTACCTTCGGAGGTTCAATAGTCATGTCATCCATACCTTCTAGTGGATCTTGTTGTACTGTCACTACATTTGTAGCTTGCTCATCAGCTTCCATGGCGCCTAGGTTTTGTACAGAGGGGTTCTGCACATCCTTGGTACTGTTTTTCTCCAAAATCAGTTGGTTCAGCTTGTCAAAGGTGTCAATCAGAATTTTCCGCGGTCGTCCTCTGTCGCGGCTGCAGCCTTTCACCATATCTAGGAGCTCAACATACGTTATGCTAACATGCACCGAGAGGAAATCTAGCTCGTCAAAATTTTCCACTTTTTCTTCTTATCACTTCCTTTGGAGCGCTCTTTGCTGGGAAGAATGGCTAGTGATTCTCTTCAAGACAACCTTCTTGCCGTTAATCCAGTGTCGGAGAGTTCTGTTCAGGTCACCAAAAAGGCGGATATGGTTGAGGATGAGGAAGTTCCTTCAATGATAGAGATCTTGCCTCGCCCGAGGAAAGAGGTGATCGACTTTAGCTCAGGCGGTTGAGCGGAGCCGGAACATGTTCGTTCTGTCGTAAAGAAGTGTGGGATTAGAGAATTGAAGAAAGGTGTGGAATCCCCAATTATGTCGATATGCGGCCGGTGGAGGGGGACGACATAATTCAATTCAATCGTCACGGGTACTGCGTGTTCTACGCCTACCCTTTCATTGTAGGGTACACCCTCCCTCTTCCCATGTTGGTGGTAGATTTTTCCATTTCTACGAGTTTTATCCCGCACAGCTTTCAATTTATTTGTACAAGTTGTTTCTTATGTTACTCAAATATGCGATGCTCGCTGCTCGTGAGGTCACCTCGAATCACATGCTCAGCATTTTTTCTCCTCAATTGAATCATGGTTCGATGATTCATATACGCCCCCGGGGGTCGAGGGATCTGGTGTTCAAGATGGACGACCAAACCAATCGTCATTTTTATGCGAACTATTTTTATGTGTTGACCGAAAACATTGTGGCGGATCTAATGGGGTTCCGCGAGAGATGGAACTTCGCACGTAAGTTCGCTTCTTTAGTTAGTGAAATGTTCAACCGTTTTCTACGAGTGCTAAAATGTCTCGTCTTTGCAGCTGAGAGAATACCTCTGCCATCTGTCAAAGGGATTCATGAGTGGGTGGAGGCCATTCTTCCCCATACAATAGGAATTTGCAGATGGTCAACCTTCCATGAGAGATTCGGACGCAAGCCCCTTACATGTGAGACGACACCTTCATCTACTATTCTCTCTTATTTTTTCTTTTTGTTTAATCTCTAACGCATTGTGCGTCTTTGCCAGAGAGTATACGGAGAACAAGACCCCATCAGTTAGCTTTTCGCCAACTAGCTACATCTGCTCGCCCTAGCCCGCTCAGTTAGTTTTTCGCCAACTAGCTACATATGCTCGCCCTATCTTAGTATCCACTGCACGACCATTATCGAGGGCTACTTCAGTTGAATATACGGCCTTAATTACTCCAACAAGGGCCACTTCTCAGGACAAGGTCCCCACCAATGCCATTCTCCAAACCGACCAGTCACCATCTACTAGAGAGGAAGAGGTTCCATCAAAGAGATGGCGAGTAGAATTTGAAATGGCACCCTCGAAAATGATTCATCTAGACAACTCTCCGACAACGGGATTAGGAGACGGTGTTATGGTTACTCCCCCTATAGGGGCAGAGAAATGCATTGGAGTTGTCGGTGTTGGTGATCGTCATTTGGAAACTCTTGCTGCCATTTTGGCTCAATCAAAAGTCCCTGTCGTTGTTGATGATCAACATCTTGTCGTGGTAGAGAACCAAACTTTTGCAACCGCTGTTGTGACCTCAAACATGCCCTCATCTTCTGTGGGGGGGGGGGGGGGTCGTGCCGCCTCTTCCACGAAAGAGAGGGGAAAAGTAATGGTGATCGATGACTTCGAGTTAGAGTCAAACCTCGACCCCGATGATATTAGAATGTTTGAGGAGGATTTTACTCGTACAGTGGTTAGTGCCGGAGGCTCGGACCGTATCCTTTAGATCCCTTCTGGCGTTAATCTCTTGGCACAGAGAGAAGAGTTGGTGTTGTAGTTCAGCCTGTTATACTCAGAGGTTGAGAGCGAGTCCCTTCGGGAGGTTCCTGATATTGAGTTGAGGGATGAGGTGGTCATGGGCTTAAGGGTATGCTACATTTTGTTTTCTCTTTATGCTTTCGCCCTTTCTAAAAATATCTATTTAACTCTGACTTTGCATTTTCTAGACGTACATGGCAGAAGTGGAAATCATTTGCAGGCCTAACACCCGGGCAAGGATCATCCTAAAGATGTTGGAAAAATACCATCGTGTCGTGGTAGGTGCCGCGAGATGCATGAGAAGCTGAGAACGGGCCCCTACAATCGGGTTATTGGTGAGGAGTTAGAGAAAAGAGGCTAGTAGTTGATGCAGACCATCTGCAGCAAGAGCAAACTCGATGAGCAACTTCACATTGAGGATGAGGAGCTCGAGTTGGGTTAAGGGGATTCCCGTAGAGTGCTAGCACTTGCAAGGTAGGTCGAGGTCGATACAAACGAAGATGGACCAGAACTTGGAGGTCGAGGCGATGAGCGTGGAATGGATGAAAAAAATTGGCCGCAATAGAGAGCAAAGTCACTAGAGTGGAAAACATTGAGAGGGCTTGGTCTGAGGCTTTGGCGAGGGCGACTGCCCTGGATGTACTTTAGTTTGAATAGGAATTAGAGAAAGCGACAGCTACCCTCAGGGAGGAGAGGCTTGAGAAGCGTATAGGCATGATTGATCAGGAGGCATCAATTCTGGGAGATAGGGTCGCAGCCCTAGAGGCAGAAAAGGAGCGGTTTTGGGCTCAGGTCGAGTCACCTTCCACAATCGTTCCTCGCCAGATGCATGAGCTCTGGGTTTACGATGAAGCTCAGCGGGACATTTTTAATAATTTGTGGGAGGCGGACACTGTGGCTGATACTGCTTATGAAAAAGCATGACCAAAGGCTCGAATGGCTTGCATCAACTGTGGATATGATGCGGCAACGCCCTAAGCTGACGATGATGCCGAGGACATGGAGGTTCTTTTGGGGATGGAAATGATAGTGGTGATGGTGACGGCGGTGATGACGTCGGATGAAAGATGTGCCCCTCTACATTCTTTTATATATATATTCTTTTCATTTGTTGATTGTCATTTGTTTTTTTTTTTTTATCTCTTTTTCTCTTTTTATGGGTTGGCCTAAGCCGTATGTAAGCGACGGTATCCCGCATTTTGACTTTGCATAAAATAAGAGTACTTTTCTCCGCTGTTAGCCTTGTACTTCGCTTTCTATTTTGCATGTTCGCAGGTTTTAGTGTAAGACAGAAGCTCATTTGATGAGTCCCGATTTTCTCTTCTTTCAATGGTTGTCTACCTTCATGGTTTTTATTTCGATTTTATCAAAATGTTGACCCGTTGTCATCCGATCAAGGTCGAACTATCCTTTTTACTTGGCGAATGCTCTTAGCCTTTAAAGGGCGTTATTTAGAACTTATCAAAATGGCTGCTCATTGTTGTTCAATTGAGGTCGAACTCTTCTGTTTATTTGGCGAAGGCCCTTAGCCTAAAAAGGTGTTACATCAAACTTATCGAAATAGCAACCTGTTATCTTTTTATTGAGGTCGAGCTCTTCTTTTTATTTGGCAAGGGCTCTTAGCCTTAAAGGGTGTTATTTCAAACGTATCAAAATAACATCCCATCGTCATTCGATCGAGGTCAAACTCTTATTTTTATTTTGTGAGAGCTCTTAGCCTTAAAGGGTATTATTTTGAACTTATCAAAATAGCAGCCCGTCATCGTTCGATCGAGGTTGAACTCTTCCTTTCATTTGGCAAAGGCCTTTAGCCTTAAAGTATGTTATTCGAACTTATAGAAGTAGCAACCCGTCGTCGTTCGATAGAGGTCGAACTCTTCTTTTCATGTGGCGAAGGCCCTTAGACTTAAAGGGTGTTAATTTGAACTTATCGAAATAGCATCCCATCGATGTTCGATCGAGGTCGAACTCTTCTTTTATTTAGCGAAGGCTCTTAGCCTTTAAGGGTGTTATTTTGAACTTATCGAAATATCAGTCCATCGTCATTCAATCGATGTCGACCTTTTCTTTTTGTTTGGTGAAGGCCCTTAGCCTTAAAGTTTGTTATTTCGAACTCATCAAAATATCAACCCATCATCGTTCGATCGAGGCCGAACTCTTCTTTCATTTGATGATGGCCCTTAGCCTTAAAGGGTGTTATTTCAAACTTATCGAAAAATAGCCCATCGTTGTTCGATCGAGGTCGAACTCTTCTTTTTATTTGGCGAAGGACTCTTAGTCTTAAAGGGTGTTATTTCAAACATATTGAAACAGCAGTCCATCGCCGTATGATCGAGGTTGATCTCTTCTTTCAATTGGTGAAGGCCCTTAGCCTTAAAGGGTATTATTTAAAACTTATCAAAATAGCAGCCCATCGTCGATCGAGGTAAAACTCTTCTTTTTATTTGGTGAGGGCTCTTAGCCTTAAACGGTGTTATTTTGAGCTTATCGAAATAGTAGCTCATCGCCGTTCGATCGAGGTCGAACTCTTCTTTTCATTTGGCGAAGGCCTTTAGCCTTAATTCAAACTTATCGAAATAGCAGCCCATCATCGTTTGATCGAGGTCAAACACTTCTTTTCATTTGGCAAAGGCCTTTTAGCCTTAAAGGGTGTTATTTTGAACTTATCGAAATAGCATCCCGTGGTCGCTCGATCGAGGCCGAACTCTTCTTTTTATTTTACAAAGGCCCTTAGTCTTTAAGGGTCTTATTTCAAACTCATCGAAATAGCAGCTCATCATCTTTCGATCGAGGTTGAACTCTTATTTGTATTTGGCAAAATCTCTCAGCATTAAAGGGTGTTATTTCAAACTTATTGAAATATTTCGATCGAGGTCAAACTCTTCTTTTCATTTGGCGAAGGACCTTATCCTTACATGGTTTTATTTCGAACTTATTGAAATAGCATCCTGTCGTCGTTCTAGCTTCTGGAGAGCTAGGCATCTTTCGTGGAAGTCCCAGTCTATTTTGTATTTCTTGTGCCAGATGAATCAAAGATGGTGAATGCGAGGTGTTAATGCTTTGTTTCCAGGTACGTGCAGTGTATGTCTTATCATTTTCTGATTTGGCTTATGTCGTCTGCCTCAAAACAATTGCCGATATGGAGTATTTCAGTTGTGTTAATACTATTCTTGCCCTTCAATCGAGATTTTCTTGTGTGCGTTCGTCTGTGCAACGCTTATGTGCATGTATCGACATAGTGGGAGGTGAGGATGGGATATTCTTTGCTCTCGTTCTATGGTCTGGCGGGAGAACTCATGTTGATGACATCGTTTTTTTGGTTAGTATGTCGATAGCTGATAAGGCAAAGATTCCCGAGCCCAACTATCTTATTTGTCTCCTCTTCCTTCCCTAAGTTGCTCTCATGTTTTCCGCAGGTTGGCTTTTTCCTCCATGCTCCTTTTGAGAAGTGATTGTATTTTTTGTTTCGATTTGGGAGAAACTAGGAAAATCTTCACAAAGAAATCCTCACAGACGGCGCCAAATTATTTGACTCAAAAGATGCAAAAATCTCTTTGAATAAATCAATCAAAAGATGAAGAGGTAAATCTTAGCCAAGTGTAATCACTCCCGGACCAAAACATTAAATGACAACAAAAATATATGAGATGAAAGATGCATGGTAGATCTTCTTAATATTGAATATAGTCTTTCTCATCGATTGACGAGAAAAAATAGGTTTACATGTATTCCTTGGGACATTTTCCCTGTTTTCGTAGATACAAAGAGAGAGAGCTTTTTTCGTTCCCTTCTCCAACCCCCCTTCTTGATGACTTTTCTTGACTATGTATAGTTGAAGTCGCTTCACCCGTTGCTTGACTCGATGATTTTTCATTACTGATGTAACCACGTCGTGATTTTAGGCGTTGCCTTTCCCGATTAGTCGGTGTCTCGGAAGAGAAATACAGTGGGTCCTGTCAAATTTTACTACCTGGTTATCGAAGCGAGGTGCCAGGCAATTTGGTCATGATGGTCAAATATATACATATATATCTATATATATATATATATATATATATATATATATATATATATATATATATATATAACCATGTAGGTTATATATATATATGTATATATATATAACCATGTAGGTTTAAAGTACTACAAAAATAGAAATTTAGAAAATTTAAGTATTTCACCTTATAATTTAGTTGATTCTTTCTGTAAATATAACAAACATTAAGCATTAAACTTTTTTTGGATAACTAACATAATTTAATTAATCACCAAGAATAAATTATGAAGTCTTAGCAAAGCTCACGCAGCTTGCTATCGAAAGAAATGACAAAAAGGAATACACAAAACTCAAAACGAAAGACTGCATGAAATACACGATCTCAGATGGTACTCGAACATTATAAATATAAGCAACCTCCTTCATAATATGCTACCATGGTCAGCTCCTTCGCTAAAAAATTTCGAGGTTCCTTTCAATCCATACATGGTGCACAACTTATGCTTCTGCCTTTGTGACTACTGTTGCACTTATTTGGAGAAATAGGAACCATATTAGATTTGAAGGGAAAGTTTTAGAGGAGAACCAGTTCTGTCGCGAGGTTGCGTTGCTCATTCATATTCGCGGCAGAAACTGTAAACTTTGGCAAACTGGACTGCAAAAACATAACCATTACCCTTAGCTTTAGGTTGCAAATTCATGTATTTGTATAGTATTGAACCGGAAAGTAGTGGTTAGTCCATACTACTACTATAAACTCTTCATTATAAACCTTTTTGATATCAATGAAAGCTAACTGTTAAATTTAAAAAAAAAATTTAAACACCTATACCTCTTGTCATGACCAAAAAATTCCTCGGAATGAGTCGTTATGGCACATAGTCTATATTAGGTAAGCATAGTATAAACTAAAATAACAGTGATGCTTACAAACTTTAAATTAACCAACTCTGAATAAATCAAATTTTCCAAATCTAGTGCTACAAGTCACAAGGATATCTAAGAGTATTTACACAAAATAATACATCACCGCCCCGAAACAAAGGAGCAAATGGAAATAAATATAAATAAAGGTAACTCCGAGACCTGCGAACGTTGTGGTAATGACCCGACTAGTCGTTTTGAGCTCTAGTGTATCATTCAGCAGTCTGAGGCCATGAGCATCTTCATTTCAAGTGTTATGACTTGTACGCATGGTAGGAATTGAATTTCAAGAAGTCCAGAGTTGATTTAAAAGAGAATTCACGTATCGAAATCCTTAAGTTGAAAGAAATAACTAAGATTAGATTTCAGAGTAAACGACCTCGGAATCAGGATCTGGATATTCATGCGGATTCATATGATGATTTTGGACTTAGGCGTGTGCCCAAATCGGATTTTGGATTTCCCAGCAACGTTTTGGCGCCTATTGTGGAAGTTAGCATTTTGGAAGAAATCTCATAAGTTTGGGTTGAAGTGAATTTTCGTGTTATCGATGTCCGCTTTGGGATTCCAAGTCTGCGAGTAGCTCTGTATGGTGATTATGGAGTTAGGTGCGCGATCAGAAGTGAATTTGGAGGTCCATGGGTCGTTTTGGAGTCATTTGACCAAAGATAGAAATTTGAAGTTTTTTGAGAAGTTTGACTGAAAGTGGACTTTTTGATGTCATGATTGAAATTTGATTCTAGAAGTACGAGTAGGTCTGTAATGTCGAATATGACTTGTGTGGAAAAGTTTAAGTGAATCGGATGTGATTTGATAGGTTTCGGCATCGAATGTAGAAGTTCAAAATATCAAAGTTCATAAAACTTGAATTGGGGTGTATTCATGGTTTTAGAGTTGTTTTATATGATTTGCAGCCTCGAGCAAGTACGTAAATGTGTTTTAGGACTGGTTGGTAGGTTTGGTCGAGGTCCCGGGAGCCTCGGGCGCATTACGGATGCTTAGCGGATCGATTTTAGCCTTGTGAAGATTATTGGTTTTCTGGTATAAGTGCAGCAGGTTTTTACTGTATGTGATCGTGTGAGAAGGTCTGCGATCGCATAGAGCAAAACTAAGGAAGCTGGAAATTGGCCTGTGCGATCGCAAGAAGTTTAATGCGATGGTGAAGGAGGAAGGATGGGTCTTATACGATCGCAGGGCTGGTGACGCGATTGCACAGTGTGCGTTTAGAGGTTGTGATGTGTTTGGCATGTGCGAACGTAGGGGCTTGCATGCGAACACATAGAATGAATTAGGGAGGCAGCAGAGTTGGCCTATGCGATCGCGGGGCTTTGTTTGCGATCGCATGGAAGGGTCGCCTGGGTAGTGTTCTTTTAAAATCAGGTTTTTCGCTAATTTTTACTTCATTTCTTCAATGGGAGCTGATATTGGAGCAACTTTGGTGTGTCATTTTCTTCACCAAGCATGAGGTAAGTGATGTTTACTAGTTTTGATTTAAATACAAGGTTTACATATGGATTCAAACATTGAAATTTTTAGAAATCTTGGGGTTTGAGGGAAAACCTAGAAAACTAGTATTCTTGGATTTTTACCACGATATTTGCTATGGAATTTAGAGAAAATTATATATTTTAGTTCGCGAAGCTAAGTGTAAACTTTATCTTTGATAATTTTCGGATTTCGAGCACGTGGGCTCGAAAAGAATTTTTGTCGACTTTTCGATCGGGGTTAGGAATTGTTATAAATTGGATTGATATGAGTAGTTTATCAGTTTGTGTCTTCAGAAGAGCGTGGAATGCCGGTTATGGATCTTCAGAGAGAGGTGAATTTCCTTTCTAACCTTATAAGAGAGAATTTTCCCCATATGTGAGTTAATTGGTTATGTGCTCCTATTTGTGGGGGCTATGTACGGATCAGGTGATGAGAGTCCGTGCATAGCTACTATTATGCTATTGTACAGGTATTTTAGGACCAAAAAGCATGCTATTCTTGAATTATTTGTAAACTTGCTAACATCCTGATCTGCTGAAACCACCTCGAATTAGTAAATGAATTTCTAAACAGATTAAACTTTGTTTTCTTAAATGGTTAAAAGAGGATGTGGCTTTCCTTGGATAATTGCTCCAAGTTGACTTCTTCATTGACTGTTTGTGTGTGTTTATTTTTGGAAAGTATCGAACGCCTCTGTAGATTAAATAGATAAATCTATGGATAGTGTCGTTCGTCCCACGACAGTGCACAATTTATTTTCTACTGGATCGGGTCATACGCCTCGGCATGATTTGCGAATGCTTGTATTGCTTCCTTGAACTAATTAAAGTTATTATTGCCTCCTCATGGCTTGAGAATATTTGGATAAATAATCAAAAGAAATTTTGGAAATTCCCTATACAAGAAATTATTATTTGCTTGTTTCCTTCTATTGGATTAAAAATTATATTTGTAAAAGTCCACGATTTAATGTATTATTGACATCACATTACTGGACACTTAGTAAGTGTCGAAGTCGACCCACCATCTCTACTTCTTTGAGAATAGACGAAATACTTATGAGTACACTTTGTTTTTATACTCATACTACACTTCTGTGAATTTTTGTTGCACATGCTCATATGTTATTGGTGGCCTACTGCGCGTAGCAGCACGGATAATTCTGAGACTAAGTGAGTTGCATTATTCGAGGAGGCCCACAGCTAGTATAGTCCTTTTCCAGCATATTGTATTTACTTTGTGTCCACTGTATTCCGGATGGATGTTGTATTTTAATTCCTTCTTAGTAAATACTCATGCACTTGTGACACCAGGTTTTGGAATGGTTTTGAAATATTTTGTACTAATTGCTTATCCATTAATTTGAATTGAAGCGGTTATCTTTCTTTTTCTTTATAAAAATTGAAGAAACATATTAGTTTTTAGTGATTGTTAAAATGAGAACATCAACAAGTAATTTGGTTGGCTTGCCTGATAACGGTGTATGGCACCACCACAGACCTTATTGGATTTTGGGACGTGACAACATGGTATTAGAGCACTAGGTTCCTAGGATTTCACAAGTCATGAGCAAGTCTAATAGAGTCTCGTGTATCGGTACACAAACGTCTGTACTTATCCTAAGGAGGCTACAGGGTTGTTAGGAGTACTTCCCTTCTTGATTCCTCATCGTGCGATTTGATTTTAGGCCCGTGTTTCCTTCCTACTCAATCTTACGCAACGTGAACCTCTTGTTAGAAATCGAGATTTGAATAATTTTAATGGTACTACGAACATGGTGCGGGGTGTTTCTCCCTACGGGGTTGTTTAAGCCTTTATCGTCGCCTTGTGGAAGAGTATTCTGTTATTTCAACTCAGTAGTGGTACTTTCGAGAGCTTTGAGGCTAGGCACAAGATTCCATGATGCTTATGAACAATTTTTCTGCAGTATTCATATGATGGTAAGATATTTGCCTACGTATCAGGGAAGCGAATGGCTTGAAGGGAGGATTACTCAGTGCACGGTCTAGAGATTTGGTAATTAGTCCCAGCAAGAGAAAAGCAATTGTGAATGTCTTGAGTTTGGGAAAATGGAGTAGCGAGGCTTGGTATTGCTAGCGTGGAGGAGTTTTCTCCTATGATGGGGTTTCTTTGTCCTTATTGAATGTACTACGTTTGCCGGTGTTATAATCTTTTACAATTCGCCTTGGGAGTAGGAAATTGTGAGATGTTGTTGAAGAAGCGACTATCAAGATGACCACGTACCTTAAGGAGAGTTTGGAGGGATTTGAGAATATTAATAATTGGTGATTGGGGTCTACGAATTTAACCTGAAGCATGGTCTAATATCTGCCAGGAGATTTGATATAATGGGAAGGAGTTGCATGAATGAAGAAGCATACAGTATAACTTGGAATTGGGAGAATGTTGTCGCATATTTAATTAATGTCGATGAGGGATAAAGGGACTTGTGCAGCTGGAGAGTGAGCTCGGAATCAGGATAGTTATTGATGTTGTAGTGATTGAACCCCATGTAACAATGCTGGAAGATGTCGGGGAGTGATTTCTATAGGTAGGTTATTCCTGTGAGCAGGTAAGCAGTCGCGTGGTTGGCGAAGCTTCAATGAAGAGTTCTATTGGTAATACAATAAATAGACCGTTGTGCAATTGTGTTTGATGTTTCAAAATATAAAAATGGGGTTTCTATTATAAGATATCGAGAATGTTGGCGGTTGATTATGCAAGGTTATGTAAATATGAGATTAAGAATCCTGGTGAACTCTAGAGTTGTGTAATAGTGGCTTCAAGCTAAGTGGGAGAGCTAGTGGCCTATGATTGAGTTGCATGGTTAACTACTTGCGAAGTCTCTGGTTATTAGCATGTTGGTGGGTTATTTCACCCACGGAAAAGAGCTTAGGTGGTAATTTGAGCAAAGGGATTGTTAAAGGTGTGTTATGGTTGGCCTTGTTGGCTCTTGTTCAGATTTGGAAAGGATTAAAGATTGTGCTTTGTGTAGATACGGGTTCCAAGGGAAGTGATTTGGCTCGACTCTTTGCTCCATGTTGACCACTTGATTGGCTGTTTGTGTGTGTTTATTTTTGGAACATGGCGAACCCCTTTGTAGATTATATAGATGCATCTATTGTTAGAGTCATTCGACCCTCGGTAGTGCACAATTTATTTTCTGTTGGATCGGGTCGTACGCATCGGCATGATTTGCACATGCTTTTATTGCTGCCTTGAACTTATAAAAGTTATTATTGCCTACTCATGGCTTGAGAATATTTGGATAAATAATGAAAAGAAATTTTAGAAATTTCATATAAAAGAAATAATTATTTAATTGTTTCCTTCTATTAGATTAAAAATCATTTTTGTAAAAGTCCACAATTCAATGTATTATGGACATCACATTATTAGACCCTTAGTAAGTGTCGAAGTCGACCTCTTGTCTCTACTTCTTCGAGATTAGACGGGATACTTACTGAGTACACGTTGTTTTTGTACTCATACTACACTTCTATGCATTTTTGTTGCACAGGCTCATGTATTATTAGTGGCCTACTGGGCATAGCAGCACGAATGATTTTGGGACTAGGTGCGTTGAATTATTCGTGGCGGCCCGCAGTTAGTATAGTCCCTTTCCAACATATTGTATTTACTTTCTGTCCACTGTATCCGGACGAATATTGTATTTTAATTCCTTTTCAATAAATACTCATGCACTTGTGACACCGGGTTTTGGGAGTGATTTTGAAATATTTTGTATTAATTTCTTGTCATTTAATTTTAATTGAAGCAGTTATCTTTCTTTTTATTTATAAAAATTGAAGGAAAATCTTAGTTTATGAAGATTGTTAAAATGAGAACTTCAATAAGTAATTTTGTTGGTTTGCCTTACAGCGGTGTCCGGCGCGACAACGACCCTTAGTGGATTTTGTATCGTGACAACATGGTATCAGAGCACTGGGTTCCTAGGATCTCACGAGTCATGAGAAAGTCTAGTAGAGTCTCACAGATCACTACGGAGGCATCTATTCTTATCCTCGGGAGGCTAAAGGGCTATTAGGAGTACTTCCCTTCTTGATTACTTATCATGAGACTTCCCTTCTTGATTACTTATCATGCGATTTGATTCCTTGAGGCTTAGGCCCTTGTTTCCTTCCTACTCAATCTTATGAGACACGAACTACTTGTTATAAATAGATAATACAATAATTGTAATGGTACTACGAACATGGTGCAGGGTGTTTCTCCCTACAGGTTTTGTTTAAGCCATTATTGTTGCCTTGTGGAAGGGTATTCTATTGTTTCATCTCAATAGTGATACTTCCGAGAGCTCTGAGGCTAGGAACAAGAAACCATGATGCTTATAAACGATAGTTCCGCAGTATTGATATGATCATAAGATGTCTGCCTACATGTCAAGGCAGTGAGTGACTTGAAGAGATGTTTACTTAGTGCATAGTCTAGAGATTCGGTAAATAGTCTTGATAAGAGAAACACAATTGTCCTATGAATGTTCAGATTTGCGCTGATGGAGTAGCGAGGCTTGGTGTTGCAATCGTGGTGGAGTTTTCTCCTATGATGACGTGCCATTGTCCCTATTGAATGTACTAAGTTCTCTGGTGTTATAATCTTCTACAATTTGCCTTGGGTGTAGGAAATGGTGAGTTGTTCTTGAAGAAGCGACTATCATAGATTGCAGGTTCAGGATTGAATCGGCATTTCTAATGTCGACAACTCGAGAAAGATGATCTCCAGAAATGTTCAAATCAGTAGCATTTGTGGGTCCAAGTGCTATGAAGAAGGATTTTATTTGAGGCAACAACTGAACAGTAAAGAAATAGGAAGGACATGTGAGAAGCGTCAGGCAGTGTTCAGAGATTTTAAAATGCCAGGTATATGAAGCGAAGGTCGAGTAGTTGATTAAGGAAGCGGGTTTTCCCAAAGTGGGAGAGTGGCGGAGTTGCATATGGGCTTTGTAGTAGGATGGCCACGTACCTTAAGGAGGGTTCGGAGGGATTTGAGAATATTAGTAATTGGTTATTGGGTCCTATGTATTTAACTTGAAGTATGGGCTATTATGTTGCAGGATATTTGATATAACGGGAAGGAGCTACTTGAATGAAGAAGGATACTATATAACTTGGAATTGGGAGAATGTTGCAGCACATAAATTAATGTCCACAATGGGTGAAGGGACTTGTGCAGCAGGAGAGTGAGCTTGTACTTAGGATAGGTTATTGATGTCGTAGTGATTGTAACCTATGTAGCAATGCTGGAAGATGTCGGGGAGTGATTTCTACAGGTAGGTTATTCCTGTGAGCAGGTTAGCAGTCGTGTGGATGGCGAAGCTTCAGTGAAGAGTTCTATTTGTAATACAGCAAAGAGATCGGTTGTGAAAATGTGTTTGTTGTATAAGAATATAAAAAGTGGGTGTCTAAAGTAAGATATCGAGAATGTTGGTGGTTGATTGCGCAATGTTATGTCAATAAGAGATTAAGAATCCTGGTGAACTCTAGAGTTGTTTAATAGTGGCTTCGAGCTAAGTGATAGAGCCCCACTGGCTATGATTGGGTTGCATGGTTTACTACTTGCGAAGTCTCTGGTTATTAGCATGTTGGTGGGTTATTTCAGCCATGGGAAAAGAGCTTAGGTAGTAATTTGAGCAAAGGGACTGTTAAAAGGGTGCTATGGTTGGCCTTGTTGGCTCTTGTTCAGATTTGGAAAGGATTCAGGATTGTGCTTTCTATTGATACAGGTTCCAAAGGAAGTGAATTGGCACGGTTCTTTTCCAAAAGGGTGTTAATGTGATGGAAGACTCATGGAGTTGATTATATTTAGAACGGGTGGCTCTGAACAACGGCCCTGGTGATTTCAAAAGATAAGGTGTAATGCCTAATGATTTCAAGCCTATAGGTACGGTTAAGAATCAAGCTTGATAGCAGCCTATGAGAAGAGGCACAGAATGTTCTATGATGTTTTGACTTGCGATGTAGCAATTGGGATGTACAAAATAATTCATGGATTTGATACAGCATGGTCTCGTGATTCAAGGTCACTCGGGATGAGTACAGATGGAGGATGTTATGTGCCGAATGGAGTTATTATTATTTCTAAGGTAATTAAGGATAAATTGGAAGAAGATAGAATGGTTACCCCTGGTTGAATTGGCATATTGGTGGCAGTAATAGGTTCCTTCAGAGAATTATGCAAGTGAATTATGGCGGTACGTGTCAGGCTTGTCGATCGTCGTAATTGATGTTATTTAGAAGTATTTTACTGTTATGGCTTGTTATGTGGAGGTGGATTCCGGAAGGGCTATGGTGGATTAGACCACTACTTAGAGATTTACATATTCTACGGCAATGAGAATTCGTCTGTGTGCTGCTATGATTCTCCTAAAGTGAGTTAAGTGAAAGGATTTTATATGATGAAGTGTTAGTCCATTAGTGGTTCCGGAGTTATGATAAAGATCGTGTTCTATCGTATTTTGGCATGTTGGGTGCAGTGAGTGGTATGGAATTTGAAGTGAAGATCAAGGAAACGGTTCTCTGTCGACAAGAATGTCATGAGCTTGGATAAGAAAGAAAGTAGATTCGAGGTTTAAAGTAAGTTGGTAATGTCTTCAGCATCACCTGAGATCGGTGTTTTATGAAAAAAGCTTTGCATCTTGGTTTATGATTCTTGATCACTTTTCAGCGTTAGTGTAGCTGGTGGCTTTGAGGTACGGCCCGGTTATTTGTTGTGGTAGGTTGTGGGAGTGTGTCACACAGGAAGATTTAATAACTGTGGCAGGTAGTCACTTGATTGATTAAAGACTTAAACCAAGTATGAAGGTTGTGTTACGATCGTTGATTTGAGAATATATGCCATTAGGGTACTCAGTCTATTGAGTTGTGGATAGCGGATGATTTCTCCGGCTATGATAGACGTTCTTATGTGTTCTGAGCGGAAGAAGAGTTATTATGGACCTTTGAAAAGTAATTAGCCTAGTTCAGTTCGATCAGAATCGGCTTGAGGTTGGTGGATGGATTCAAATGTGAATATATGCCCTATAACAAGCCAAACGTGTCCATTTCAGTAATGCGCTCCTCATGAAGGGGTAGTCAGGGCGTTATTTCGATGTCAGATATCTTATGCAGTAATACATTGTGTCGTGTGAGTTGTGAGATGGATTGAAAAATTGCTTATGTGTTGAGGATCCGCGTAGAAATGATATTATATGAGCAAAATGGCTCTTGAGATTCAAATCATTATCGCACCTCAGTTGTGCTTGAGTTTTGTAGCTTATGGAACTATATGTTCTCCCAGAGACGATATTATGCACGTTGTGTGCTTGTGACTGATATTCGGCATTTTGTTATAATGAGCAATCTAGCTCGGTATGCATCTCCTTAGGTGAGTACTATGTTATATGGATTGGGATTGCGCGCCGCAACAGTGTGATGTTGAGTATGGTTTTTTGTATGCTATTTTTGTATGCCTTGCTTCCTATTTTCTAAGGATAAGTTCGTATTAGTGCGTGAGTTGAGTAGTTCCTTCAAGGGATCATTTTTCCTTTGTATCGCATTTGATATGCAGCCTATTTGCAAATTGCGGCGTCATATGAGGCTTTTGTTCATGTCCGGGGTGGATTATTGCCAGAGAAGTTTGTATTGGATGAGACGAGATCATTGAATTTGATATCAGTGCAATCCGAGTATATGAAGTATGTTAAGGAGCTAAGACCATTATTTGGTTAAAAATGAGGTGATAGTTCTAGCCAGGAGTATAGACCCAATGAACTGTAGTTTGAGTAATGGTTATGAATTGTCTTTACGGTATTTTCAAAGATAGAGCAAGACGTAAGTGTGTCATGTGGTGCAATGGGAGCATCAAGTTAATGGAACTTCGACTATTGTGTTTAGAGGATGTTATTGCGGTCATGTGAGTAAAGCGGTGAAAGTTGTGAATTCAACAAAGGTATGCAATCATGTTCTGGTGCATCGTCTGGTGATTTATACAGTGTTCGTATGTTGGAAACAGGTACGGCGGAGAATTCCGGATGTTGGAATTAGGCTCTAAGGCTTATCTATTTGAATAAAAGGAAATATCTTCAAAATTGATTGAGCTAATGCGCTCAACTGAGTTTTGGTAGCACGGGAAGGTGCATGAGGTGTTAAATTATGATTTCAGACTACTTCGCTGTAGTTCTCGGCAGTTCAAGATGAACGTATGTTTAATTGGAGAGGATGTAACGACCCGACCGGCCAATTTGAGCTCTAGCATGTCGTTTAGCTGTCTGAGACCATGAGCATCGTTATTTCAGGTATTATGACTTGTACGCGAGGCTGAAATTGAATTTCTGAAAGTTCAGAATTGATTTGGAAAGAGAATTCTCTTTTCGGAAGCTTTAAGTTAAAAAAAATTAACTAAGATTGGATTTAAGAGTAAACGACCGCGGAATCGAGATCTGAAAGTTCCAGCATGTTTGTATGAAGATTTCAGACTTGGGCGTATGCCCGGATCAGGTTTTGGATAGCTCGGGAATGTTTTGTGCCTATTGTGGAAGTTAGCATTTTGGAAGAAATCTCATAAGTTTGGGTTGAAGTGCATTTTAGCCTTATCAATGTCTGTTTGGGATTCCGAGTCTAAGAGTAGCTCTGTATGGTGATTCTTGAGTTGGGAGCGCGATCGAAAGTGAATTGGAGGTCCGTAGGTTGTTTCGGAGTCATTTGGCTAAAGATAGAAAGTTGAAGATTTTTTAAAAGTTTGACAGAAGTAAACTTTTTGTTATCGGGGTCAAAATCTAATTCCAGAAGTTGGAGTACGTCCGCAATGTTGAATATGACTTATGTACAAAATTTGAAGTCAATCGGACGTGATTTGATAGGTTTCGGCATCGAATGTAGAAGTTCGAAATTTCAAAGTTCATAAAGCTTGAATTAGGGTCTAGTTCATGGTTTTAGCATTGTTTGATATGACTTGCAGCCTCGATCAAGTCCGTAATGTGTTTTTGAACTAGTTGGTAGGTTTGGTTGAGGTCGAGGGGGCTTCCGGCGCATTTCGGAAACCCAACGGATCGATTTTTGCCTTGTGAAGGTTACTGGTTTTCTGGTATGAGTGCAGTAGTTTTTCACTCTATGCGATCCCATGAGAAGGTCAGCGATCGCATAAAGCAAAAGTGAGGAAGCTGGAAATTGGCCTATGCGATCGTAAGAAGTGCAATGCGATGGTGAAGGAGGAAGGCTGGGTCTTATACGATCGCAGGGCTGGTGACGCGATTGCACAGTGTGCATTTAGAGCTTGTGATGCATTTGGTCTGTGCGAACGTGGGAGCTTGCATGCGAACGCAGAGAAGGAATTATGGAGGAAGCAGAGTTGGCCTATGCGATCGCGGGGCTTTTTTTGCGATCGCATAAAAGGGTCGCCTGGGCAGTGTTCTTTTAAAATCAGGTTTTCGCTCAATTTCACTTCATTTCTTCCATGGGAGCTGATTTTGGAGCAACTTTGGAGTGTCATTTTCATCACCAAGCATGAGGTAAGTGGTTTCTACTAGTTTTGATATATATACAAGGTTTATATATGGATTCAAAGATTGACATTTGTAGAAAACTTGGGGTTTGAGGGACCACCTAGAGAAGTAGTATTCTTGGATTTTGACCACGACATTTGGTATGGAATTTATAGAAAATTATATATTTTTGTTCGCGAAGCTATGTGTAAACTTTAACTTTGAAAATTTTCGGATTCCGAGCGCGTGGGCTCGAGGGCCATTTTGTCAACTTTCTTATCTTTGTTAGGAATTGTTATAAATTGGATTAATATGAGTAGTTTATTTTATATTAATGGATTTGCATAACTTTTATCTAGTTTTGGAGCGTTGTCCATCAATTTGAGTCTTCAGAGTGGCGTGGAATGCCGGTTATAGATCTTCGGAGCAAGGTGAATCTCATTTCTAACCTTGTAATAGGGAATTGTCTCCATAGGTGAGTTAATTGGTTATGTGCTCCTATTTGTCAGGGCTATGTACGCATTAGGTGACGAGAGTCCATGCGTAGCTACTATTATGCTATTGTCTGGGTGGTTTAGGACCCAAATGCTTGTTATACTTTGATTATTTGTAAAACTTACCGATTTCTTGAGCTGCTTAAATCACCTCGAATTAATAAATAAATTTCTAAACAGATTAAACTTCATTTTCTTAAATGGTTAAAAGAGGATATGGCTTTCCTTGGTTAATTGCTCTGTGTTGACTTCTTGATTGAGTGTCTCTGTTTGTTTATTTTTGGAACGGGCCAAATACCTCGCTAGATTAAATAGATGATCTGTGGTTCACGATGTTCGACCTTCGGTGGTGCATAGTTTTTTTCTGTTGGATCGGGTCGTACGCCTCGGCATGACTTGCGCATGCTTGTATTGGTGGCTTGAACTTATTAACGTTATTATTGTCTCCTCATGGCTTGAGAATATTTGATAAACAATGAAAAGGAATTTTGAAAATTTTCTATAAAAAAAATAATTGTTTACTTTTTTCCTTTTATTGGATTAAAACTCATGTTTATAAAAGTCCACGATTTAATGTATTATTGACATCACATTATTGGACCCTTAGTAAGTGTCGAAATCGTCCTCTCATCTCTACTTCTTCCAGATTAGACGGGATACTTACTGAGTACACCTAGTTTTTGTACTCATACTATACTTCTGCGCATTTTTGTTGCACAGGCTCATATGTTATTAGTGGCCTACTAGGTATAGCAGCAAAGATGAGTCTGGGACAAGGTGAGTTGCATTATTCGGGGTGGCTCGCAGCTAGTATAGTCCCTTTCCAGCATATTGTATTTACTTTCTGTCCACTGTATTTCAGACGGATGCTGTATTTTAATTCCTTCTTAGTAAATGTTCATGCACTATGACACCAGTTTCTGGGATGATTTTGAAATCTTTTGTATTAATTACTTATCATTTAATTTGAAATGAAGCATATATCTTTCTTTCTATTTATAAAAATTGAAGGAAAATATTTGTTTTTCAAGATTATTAAAATAAGAACTTCAACAAGTAATTTGGTTGGCTTTCCTGACAGCGGTGTCCGGCGCCACCACGTCCCTCAGTGGATTTTGGGTCGTGACAGCTGTAGCAGGTTTACCTTGAGTATCCACTGCGATGACCCACAAAGCTGCTATTAAACCACCTGATAGGAACACAAAAAAAAAATACAGAAGTGTAGCATGAGCACACCACGGCAGCAAGTATCAAGACTAACACCGATGGGGTAGTAATAAGGAACAGTCCAGACACCTACTGATCAAATAAATTGAACAGGATTTGACAATAAACTAGCAATCTAAAATGGATATAGTAACATCAGCAGTAGGGAAGGAAAACTACAATCAGTAGAAACAACAAAAAGAAACACCGGTAGAAACGAAGATAACCAGACAAATTAATACCAAATAACTGGAACACAAGCAAGTAGAGAAAAGTGTATTCAAACAAGGAAGGCAATGTCAGCTCAATAAATCATATTATTTCTTACGTACAAATTTTCAACCATCTCAAACTCGATGTCTCACATCATAACCTCAATTACAAAACTTTTAGCACACACAACACCTCGTGCCCACATATTTCTATCTCACTTTACACATCAACGTTCTCATGTTACTCGGTTCATAGGGTCTATAACCAATACAACTAAGATGTTCTAGGAGTCTGATTTACATAACATAAGTGGAATACAACTTCTAAACCAATTAGGAACTCAGCAAGAAAAGATAAAGTTATTGTTAAAAAAAATCATTTAAATAAAGAAAAGACCGTTTTCACTTAAAGTACAACATTGAATGAAATATTACCTTTAATGAGAAATTTAATAAACAATCATAGTAGGATCGGGTAAAATCTATATTTTTAGGATCCTCGTGCTCTCATGAGTTCATGCATACCAAAATTATCCACTCTACGGTCAAATTTCTGATCAAAAGTTGAATTCCGGGTCTAAGAACTTTCTTCCAACGTTTCCATAATTTTCATTGTCAATCCAGATTTAAATGATGAAATTAAATATAGATTGATGGAATATAACTCGAGAGGGTTAAAGAAATGTCACCCAATAATCTCCTCTTCAATTTCCTCTCAAAATCACCCTCTCTCGAGCTCCAAATCGAATTTCCAACTTTTGAAACTAACCTTCAAATTTTCATATTTTTGCCCAACTGTTTCTACATCTACGATCCTCGGACCGCATCTAACGGTCCTCTTTTGTAGAACAAATATCGCATCTGCGACTTTCCACTGAAGGACCAGCTTCCGCATCTGCGACTCCCAATCGCAATGCGGTACCGCTTTTGCAGTATTACCACCGCTTCTGTGGTTCCTGAAGAACTCCCCAAATTCCGCTTCTGCAGCCACTGAGTCACTTCTGCATCACTGCACCTGCAAAATAAAACCACAGGTACGGTTATGATAGAACCAGGAGCTGAAGCTGCAACTCTAACTCCAAAGTCCTTCCGTCAACCATCCGAAACACACCCGAGGCCCCCAGGATCTAAACCAAATATGCCAAACGATCCTAAAACATCATTCAAACATGTTCCAATCTTTGAAATGCTCCAAACAACATCCATAAAAAAAACACATCTGAATGACCTGAAATTTTGCGCACGCTTCCCAAATGACACAACAGAATTACTGTGACTCTCAAAATTTCATTCCGACCATCGGAAAAAAATCTCACTATCGAACTGGAAACTTCAAAAATTCAACTTTCAGCATTTCAAACCTAAATTAGTTGTGGACCTCCAAACAAAATTCGGCCACGCCCCTAAGCCTGAAATCACCCGACAGAGCTAACGGAACTATTAGATTTCCATTTCAAGCCGTCTTCACATTGTTTCTATTACGATCAACTTTCCAACACTTCAGCTCTCAATTAGGGACTAAGTGTCCCAAAACTCTCTGAAATTCAAAATCGAACGTCCAGGTAAATCAAAATAGCATAAATGAACTTGGGGAAAGTAGTTAATACGGGATCGGGGCGTTAGTTCTTTATACAACTGGCCGAATCGTTGCAAAACTACAATCAGTAGAAAAAACAAAGAGAAACACGTGTGGAAACGAAGATAATCAGATCAATTTACACCAAATAGCTGGAACACAATCAAATAAAGAAAAATGTATACAAACAAAGAAGGATATGTCAGCTCAATAAATTATATCATTTCTGATGCACAAATTTTCAGCCATCTCAAACTCGATGTCTCATATCATAACCTCAATTACAAAACTTTTAGCACACCCGACACCTCGTGCCCATATATTTCTATCTCACATTTCACATCAATGTTCTCATGTTACTCGATTCGTAGGGTCTATAACCAATACAACTAAGCTGTTCAAGGAGTCTGATTTACATAAATAAGTGGAATACAACTTCTAAACCAATTAGGAACTCAACAAGAAAAGATAAAGTCATTGTTAGAAATCATTTAAATAAAGAAAGTACCGTTTTCACTTAAAGTACAACATCGAATGAAATATTACCTTTAACGAGAAATTAAATAATTTATCTTATTAGAAATTATATTTTAAGTAAAATACAACCTCGGACTATTTAAGAAATTTAATTGAGTAACTAAATGAAACGAAGATGAAACAACTATTGAAATTTTAGGTATTGAAAAATATGTATATAAATACGAAAACGTATTGAAAACATGATAGGGTTCCTTCACGAAGGATCGCAGCAGTAACGAAATCTCAATAGTTAAAACACTTCAATTGGTAACAACAAATAATCATAGCTAACATAAAGTGCATGGCACCAAATTCCAATTACTAACAAGGATAAGAAAAACAAACACAGAAATTCACTTTCGTTTCATATCTTGTTGTAGGCGTACAACTCGATCTCATTTCTCATATCTCATTGCAGGCATGCAACCCGATCCTATTTCATATATCTCATTGAATTCGTGAAACCAAATCACATTTCATATATCTCATTGCAGGCGTGCAGCCCGATCCTATTTCATATATGTCATTGCAGGCATGCAACCCGATCCCATTTCATATATCTCGTTGCAGGCGTTCAACCCGGTCCCATTTCATATGTTTTGTTGTAGGGGGAAAGGCTATCTCATTTCATATATCTCGCTGTAGGCATGCAACCCGTTCCTATTTCATATATCTCGTTGCAGGCATGAAACCCGATCTTGTTTCATATATCTTGTTGCAGGCGTGCAACTCGATCATATTTCATATATCTTGTTGCAGTCGTGCAAGCCGCTCCCATTTACCAATCATCATCAATCATAAAAGAATCCCGATTAGGGGAAAAGAGTATAACAACAACATCCCGGCAAGGAAAACAATATCATGAACAACAAAATCCCCGTACGGGATACAATATCAAACACAATAATATCCCGGCAAGGGAATAATAGTATAACAACAATATCCTGACAAGGGAAACAATATCATAAGCAATAGCTCCCGGAAAGGGAATCAACAAGTACATAACAAGGGTCACAGAAACACCAAGAAGAACGATAACCTCAACAAAACAACAAGACATAATAAGAACGTGATAACTACACCGATATCCATAACAATTGGACATGTAGAAGTATCAAAGGCAATCACTTCAATTAAGACAATTAAGGGTCAATGTAACATGTGAGAATTAAAGGAAAGCTAACAATGTCATATGGAGCATATCGAGGCAAGTTAAGAAACTAGGAAACCCAATCATAACTGGATACTTTCCAGATTAGGACCTAAGAAACCTAGAGGCCAATTTCTCACAAATAAGTCCGAGCACACACTCGTCGCCTCGCATGTATGGACTACAATTAGTATAGAAGACTCAATTCCTAAAGGGAAGTCCCCCACACAAGGTTAGGCAAGATATTTACCTCAAGGACTATAAACTGATACTCTAAAATGCACTTCTCAGGTAAAAGACCTCTGTACAGCTCAAATCTAACCAAAATAACTTCAAAGAACAAATAAAATACATAAGAAACTATTTCGGATCATAAAGTCTCAATCTTTAACAAAATCCAAAAATTTGTCCAAAAGTCGACCCCCGAGTCCGCGCGTCGAAACCTGACAAGTTTTACCAAAACCTATTACCCATTCTAGTATAACTTCAACAAAAAAAAATTCATTAAATTCTGATACCAATTGGCCCTTTAAATCATGATTTTTCTTTTTAGGAATTTTCTTCAAAAACCAATATTTTTCTCAACTTAAATCAAAAATTAAATGAAAACAAAATGAAGACAATTTTATCGAATATAATTAATTCTAAGCTAAGAACACTTATCCAATTATTTTTCTTGAAAAACCCACAAAGGATCGCCCAAAACCAAGCTTTAGAACTCCAAAAATAGTGAAAATGGCACACCCTCGGAATAGAGTACTATTTATTCTGCCCAGGTCATAAAGCATTGCGAACGCGGGGGAAGTATCGTGTTCGTGAAGAAGAAATGAAATCTTCCCAGGTTACTCATCGCGAACGCGACAGTGTGTCCGTGAACGCAAATAAGGGTATCAGATACCAGAAATAGCAGTTCAAAAACAACGGAAAAAGGCCTGTAGCCCATCCGGAACACGCCCGAGACCCTCAAGACCTCAACCAAATATGCCAATATATCCCATAATATTATTCAAACTTGTTCCAACCTTCGGAAATTTCAATAAACATCAAAATATCAATTTAACATCGGATTCAAGCTTAAGAACTCCAAAAATTCTCAATTTGTGCTTTCAATCAAAAAGTCTATAAAAACCCCGTTCGAATGGCCTAAACTTTTGCACACACGTCACATTCAATTCCATAAAGCTACTCTAACTTCTAGAATTTCTTTCCGACCCTCGGATTAATATCTCACAATCGAACCGGAAACATCAAGAATTCAACTTTCAGCATTTCAAGCATAAAATAGTTACCGACCTCCAAAATATAATCCGAATGTGCGCCTAAGTTTAAAATCACCATAGGAAGCTGTTAGAATTATCAAAAATTCATTCCGGAACCGTTTACTCAAAAGTCCAATTCCGGTCAAATTTTTGCCGTTTAAACTTTCAAAATTAGTTTTCTTCTTCCAATTTGACTATGAATCATTCGTTAACTGAATTCAACCATGCATGAAAGTCAATGGACATATTATAAAGCTGCTCGAGATCTCAAACTGCCAAACTGGATATAATTTCTCAAAAAGACCAGTCAGATCATTACACCTCTTGAGACTTTCCAAGTTATTGGTTATACTCTGCCAGTCTATAGGTCCTAAGTATTGTATCTGCAACCGTTGAGACAATTTATTCCAAACGTTCTTTGTATATTCACATTGCATAAACAGATGTTCACTCGATTCCGCTTGTAGCCTGCAAAGAACATATTGAGTATCAAAATTAATTCCTCATTTGCAAATCTATCAGAGGTCAAAAGCCTTCCATGCATCATTAGCCACATTATAAACCTTGCTTTTAATCTTGTTGCATTGCAAAATGTTTAGGTCTTCCATTAAAATTGATTGTTGTCACCAAGGTGAAATAAATATATTTGTCCAAATAGATCTTTTGCGTCTGCCCATAGAGGTGATTCTCCTGTACTTTCTTGGCCTCAATAACTTTCATAACCATCCAAAAAGCTTGTTGTGGGATCGATAAGTTAGTGAATTGTTGTCCTTTAATGTAGTATGTGCGGATCCAACAAATCCAAAGCTTGTCCTATTTGTATGGAAGATCCCATCAAGTTTTTGCTATTGCTTCTCTATTCGGAAGCTGAAAGTTATTAAGATTAAGACCACCTCCATCTTTGAGCAATGTGTTTTTTTGTGATTACATTGACACCTGACCATATATAGGATATGTAAACGGCTTCAATTTGCTTAATCACCTTGGTAGGTATCACAAATAGTTGAGCCCAAAATGATTGTATGCCAAATATTACACTCTGAACTAATTGCACTCTACTAGCCTATTACAAGGTATTTATAGCCTAACGGGTGATCCTAGTATTCATTTATCTATAAGAGGCTATCGTTCGAGTGCACTCAGCTTATTTTTTGGCAGTGTCACTCCAAGGTACTTAAAAGACAAGTCACCAGCAGAGAATCTGCAGTGTTGCAATATATGTTGTATGTGGTTTTAAGGGAGCCCACCAATGTAAATTCACTCTTATTTAGGTTAGCCTACAGTTTGGAAACTTTTACTAAATTGCATATAGAGATTTCATATCCATTTGGCAAAAAGCAGCAAATTGTATGCAAAGTTAAGGTGTGTTATCCCTAGCATATCACATCTAGGATGGTTTTTGAACTCTTTAGCTATCTTGAGATTAGTAAGTGTCGATAATGTGAGACAAAATTTACTACTCACTATTCACGCGTTACTATTCACAGTACTGTTCATGTGAAGAAGTTTTTTGGACAAAAGTGGTGGGACCCACTTTTGACAATTGAAGAAGTATTAGGCATGTGCCTAATAAATGTTTCTTTGGTTTGGTAGCCAATCTTGTTGACTTGGTTTGGTTAGGTAGCCAACTTTGTTGAATTAGTTTGGTTTGGTAGCCAACCTTGTTGAATTTCTTTGGGTTGGTAGCTAACTTTGTTGAATTGTGAAAAGTGTGTAAATTGTCAAATATTGTAGGCTTTAGAGAGTGAAGTTTTGGCTATAAAAGGAGAGCTTCAACTCTCATTTCCTGACAACACCAACAAAGAACACCTAGAGTGAGAGAGAGATTAAATACTCTTGTAATATCCTCATATTTTACCATATAGTGATATCATCGGTTGTTCCCGTGGTTTTTTCCCGAAAGAGTTTTTCCACGTTAAATCCTTGTGTTCTCATTTTTACTTTTCTCCTCATATTTCCTTTCTTAATTGTCGATATAATTTTAACAAGTGGTATCAGAGCGTAGCTTTATTGGCTCAAAGTTATATCGACATGTCTTCATTGAAATATGATTTACCACTCTTGGATCGAGACACAAGATTTACTTTATGGCAAGTGAAGATGCGAGCTATATTAGCTCAGTTGGATCCTGATGATGCGCTGTTAGGTCGTGATAAAATGCCCGCTTCTTGGTCAGATGAGGAGAAGGAACGAAAAGATCTTATGGCTCTCTCTCATATTCATCTTCATTTATCTTATAGTATTTTGCAGGAAGTTTTGAAAGAAACAACTGCAGCCTCCTTATGGTTGAAATTAGAGCAAATCTGTATGACCAAAGATCTCACAAGTAAGATGCACCTTAAACAAAAATTGTTTTCCCACAAGCTACAAGAAGGTGGATCATTGATGGATCATCTATCCGTTTTTAAAGAGATCATTAAAGATTTAGAAGCTATGGAGGTCAAATATGATGAAGAAGATTTGGGTTTGATTCTTTTATGTTCTTTGCCTATTTCTTATTCAAATTTTAGAGATACCATATTATATAGTCGTGATACTTTAACTCTTCAAGAAGTTTATGATGCTTTGCATGCCAAAGAAAAGATGAAAAATATGGTGTCTACTGGAGGATCAAGTTCTCTAGCAGAAAGTCTAACTGTTCATGGTAGACCAACAGACAGGAAGTCAAATGCTGACTTTAAAGGCAAGAACTCAAATAATTCTAGAGGTAGATCAAAGTCTAGGAGTCGAAAATATTGCAGATATTGCAAAAGGGATGGCCATGAAATTTTTGAATGTTATAAGCTGAAAAACAAGGAGATGAAAGCTTCCACCAGCAACTCTAAACCAAGTCAAGATGATGAAGGAAAAGCAGCCTATGCTGTTGAAGAAAATTCCAACCGAGAAGTTCTTGTAGCTTTTGCTGGATGTGCCAAAACCAATGACGAATGGATTCTTGACTCAGCGTGTACTTTTCACATGAGTCCAAACAGAAGTCGGTTTATCAACTATCAACCTATCGATGGTGGTTCTGTATTAATGGGCGATGATGCACCATATAAAATTGCAGGGATTGGTTCAATCCGAATCAAGATGTTCGATGGTGTCATCAGAACTTTGGTTTATGTTCGACATGTTCCAGGTTTAAAAAGAAATCTCATCTCCCTGAGTACTCTTGATCTCAAAGGGTACAAGTATTCTGGTGAAGGTGGAGTTTTAAAGGTTTCCAAAGGTGCTTTGGTAGTAATGAAAGCAGACCTTAAATCTGCAAACCTGTATCATCTACAGGGTACTACAATTACAGGTGATGTTAATGTTACTTCAAGTAAATCATCTGTTTCTGTTACTACTAACCTTTGGCATATGCGTCTTGGGCATATGAGTGAACTTGGTTTGTCAGTTTTAAGCAAAAGAGGACTCCTTGATGGCCGATGCACAGGAAAGCTGGATTTCTGTGAACACTGCATTTTTGGAAAGCACAAGAGAGTAAAATTCAACACCTCAGTACATACAACTCAAGGCATTCTTGATTATGTACACTCTGATATTTGGGGACCATCTCAAGAGGCATCACTTGGCTCTGCTCGTTACATGCTCACTATAATTGATGAGTACTCAAGAAGAGTCTGGCCATATTTCTTAAAGCATAAATCAGAAGCATTCGCTGCATTCAAAGAATGGAAAGTCGTGGTGGAAAGGCAGACTGAAAGGAAGGTTAAAAAGCTTCGCACTGATAATGGGATGGAGTTTTGTTCAAATGAGTTCAATTCCTACTGCAAGTCTGAAGGCATTGTTAGGCACCACACTGTTCCTCATACTCCTCAACAGAACGGTGTGGCTGAACTTATGAATAGAACTATTATTTCAAAAGCCCGTTGCATGTTATCTAACGCGGGGTTGTCTAAGCGTTTTTGGGTTGAAGCAGCTTCTACTGCCTGTTATCTTATCAATATGTCACCTTCTATTCCACTTGATAAGAAGACTCCAATTGAGGTATGGTCTAGTTCCCCAGCAGTTTATTCAAATTTAAAAATTTTTGGTTGTACTGCATATGCTCATGTTGATAACGGGAAATTAGAGCCTAGAGCTATTAAATGTATTTTTCTTGGTTACATGTCTGGAGTTAAAGGTTATAAATTGTGCTGTCCTGAAACTAAAAAGGTTGTTATTAGTAGAAATGTGCTTTTCAACGAGTCAGAATATTCTTCTACTAATATTCCTGTTGAGTGTCAAAAGAAGACAAGTGTGCAGGTGGAGCAATCTGCTAACTCAGGACAGACTCCAGAAAAAGAAAATTCTATGAGCCAAGATACTTCTGTTGAAGAAGAGTCTCCCGCTACTGCTCAACAACCACAACGTTCTATAGCAACTGATAGACCTAGGAGGGTCATTCAACCTCCTAAAAGATTAATTGAAGAAATTAATGTGGTTGCTTATGCTTTAAATGTTGCTGAACAAATTGAAGGTAGCTCAGAACCTTCAACTTATTCTGAAGCAATTACTTCAGATGATTGCAACAATTGGATAACTGCAATGCATGATGAGATGGAATCTCTTGATAAAAATGGTACTTGGGAGTTGGTAAAAATACCTGAAGACAAAAAGCCCGTCCGCTGCAAATGGATTTTCAAAAGAAAAGAAGGCATTACTCCTAATGAGGAAGCAAGATACAAAGAAAGGCTTGTTGCTAAAGGCTACAGTCAGATTCCAGGTATTGACTTCACTGATGTTTTCTCTCCAGTTGTGAAACATAGCTCTATTCGCACTATACTTAGTATTGTTGCTATGCATGATTATGAGCTTGAGCAATTAGATGTAAAAACTGCATTTTTACATGGAGAAATGGAAGAAGACATTTATATGGAACAGCCTGAAGGCTTCACTGTTCCTGGAAAAGAGAATCTGGTATGTAGATTAAAGAAATCGCTTTATGGTTTGAAGCAGTCTCCCAGGCAATGGTATAAGAGGTTTGACTCTTTTATGCTCTCTCAAAATATTAAAAGATCAAATTATGATAGTTGTGTTTATTTTAAGTCAGGCAATGGTTCACCTATATATTTGTTGCTTTATGTTGATTATATGTTGATTGCTGCAAAGGATAAAGCAGAAATAGGTAAACTCAAAGCACAACTAAGCAATGAATTTGAGATGAAAGACCTGGGTCCAGCCAAAAAGATTCTTGGTATGGAAATTATTCGGAAAAGACAGTTTGGAAAATTGTACCTTAGTCAACAAGGGTATATTGAGAAAGTCCTTCAAAGATTTAATATGCACAATGCCAAGCCTGTGAAAACTCCGTTAGCTGCTCATTTCAAACTTTCTTTAGCCTCATGTCCACAGTCAGAGGAAGAGATTAAAGACATGGCTAAAGTACCGTATGCTAGTGCCGTTGGTTCATTGATGTATGCCATGGTATGTTCTCGTCCTGATTTATCTCATGCTTTGAGTGTTGTTAGCAGGTATATGGCTAATCCTGGAAAAGAACACTGGAAAGCAGTGCAGTGGATTTTCAGGTATTTGTGTGGTACTTCAAATGTTTGCTTAGATCTCGGAAGTTCCAAAAATGGACTTATTGGTTATGTGGACTCTGATTATGGTGGAGACTTGGATAAAAGAAGATCTCTGACAGGTTATGTCTTTACCATTGGTGGCTGTGCTGTAAGTTGGAAGGCAAGTTTGCAAGCCTCTGTTGCCTTATCCACTACTGAAGCAGAATATATGGCAATTTCTGAAGCTCTTAAAGAAGCTATTTGGCTGAGAAATTTATATGGTGAGCTTTGTGGAGACAAGTCATGCACAAAAATATTTTGTGATAGTCAGAGTGCAATTCATCTCACGAAGGATCAAATGTTTCATGAGAGAACGAAGCATATTGATGTACGTTATCATTTTATTCGAGAAGTTATTGCTCGAGGTGATGTTCAAGTTAAAAAGATCAGCACTTATGACAATCCGGAGGACATGCTGACGAAGCCGGTTCCAGCAACTAAGTTTGAGCTGTGCTCAAATTTGGTTGGTATGACAATCTAGTTTCAAAAGATTGTTTACAACCGATGATCTAATGATGAGGAGTTTATTGAAGTGAAAACTTCGTTTTTGTTACAAGAGTAAATTATGTCTCAAGGTGGAGATTCTCGATAATGTGAGACAAAATTTACTACTCACTATTCACGCGTTACTATTCACAGTACTGTTCATGTGAAGAAGTTTTTTGGACAAAAGTGGTGGGACCCACTTTTGACAATTGAAGAAGTATTAGGCATGTGCCTAATAAATGTTTCTTTGGTTTGGTAGCCAATCTTGTTGACTTGGTTTGGTTAGGCAGCCAACTTTGTTGAATTAGTTTGGTTTGGTAGCCAACCTTGTTGAATTTCTTTGGGTTGGTAGCCAACTTTGTTGAATTGTGAAAATTGTCAAATATTGTAGGCTTTAGAGAGTGAAGTTTTGGCTATAGAAGGAGAGCTTCAACTCTCATTTCCTGACAACACCAACAAAGAACACCTAGAGTGAGAGAGAGATTAAATACTCTTGTAATATCCTCATATTTTACCATATAGTGATATCATCGGTTGTTCCCGTGGTTTTTTCCCGAAAGGGTTTTTCCACGTTAAATCCTTGTGTTCTCATTTTTACTTTTCTCCTCATATTTCCTTTCTTTATTGTCGATATAATTTTAACAGTAAGACTTCTTCTCAAATATTACTTTACCACTGTAATGTTAGTGTTATTTATTATTAGCTTACTTTATTTTATTAAAATTATTAGTATAGTTTAAATATATTTTTTAAACAAAAAATACAAGTTTGAATAAAGGGTATTCTTGTCTTTGTGTATTTTAATACAAGTATTACTAATACATATATAAGTTATTCGGCCTTCTACCATGTATAAATCATACATAGATTCCCTTATAACTTATACATATATTAGTTATGCGGAAAAGAAAAATGAACCAAATATTATATTAGCAATGCAATATTTTATGTGGAAAAGAGTAAATAATAACAAAATATTGTATAACTTATGCTAATTTTTATGTGGAGACTATTGTTTCTCTTTCTTTTAACCAAACAATATATAAAGTTATACTAATTTTAATACATGGATAACTCCTCTCTAACCGGCTACCAAATGACCGCTAAGTGAATGAGAAATAGTCCCAATGATTTGTAGAAGGTAACAATCTCCTCCTTATGGCTTCAGATCAGTTAATCTACTCCCTACAAGGGAAGTAACAACATGAATCTGCTTTTTATGGCTCCTTTATTTTAATCATAGCTTTATACCTTGTAGTAGATACTCTTACTTTTGTCAAATCTCATTATTTTGCACTTCAGATCTGGGCCTTCTCTTCCACAAGTAGTTCATCAGTGCAGTTGGTATTTGATGTTCCTTTGGACCATAACAAGATCATTCCTGGCTTTCTCAATCTTCTATCTAATGAATTTGGACTCCTTAATATTTTACTTCTTATGCAATGGTCTAAGACTTTTTAGCTTTATCCAAATATTTTGCATGTTCCTGCTATGTAGTCTTTATCTATGCTTGTCGAACAATGAGAAAACCATCATGCTCAGCCCATACATTAAAGTATTTGAATAAAATTTTCCTACCTCTTGGTTTAATGCTAAGCTCGGGCTCATAGGGGCATGATCAAAGATATACGGTATATCATAGAAAGTAGTTATCTCCTTTGTTCAGTTGTGTTAAAATTATAGACTACTAATAATAATCATTCTTGATATCACATAATTCATTTAACTAAGCAATGGACAACTTGTGCCTCTGCTCTAAGTGAGTTAAAAGTATAATAATCAGGGTGCCATATTTACTAAATTCTCCCATTAGTTGCACTGTTATAATTAGTAATTATTTTTCAGCTAGGAGAAATGAGCCAACTCACTCTCTTTACATTATGCTCCTTAACTCTAGTTTCAATATTACCTTCATACTTGACTTTTTGGTCTTTAGATAGTTCTTTAGCGCCTTTTGCATGTACTGCTTATTGATACCCCTGACATTCCAAAATAACCAAGTCATTGTGTATTATGAGTGTCCCCTTCTCTATTATAAGATGTTACGATCCGAAAAACACTAGTCGCGATGACACCAAACTCAACCACTAGGTAAGTCAACTAACAAGAACAACACAATACGACTGAGATAATAAGTAAATGGAGAATAGCTAACTGAACTTTTACAAGTTTACCATGACCTGGTAGTACGATCACAAACTTCTAAGATATTGAAATTTTAAAACTGATACAAATAAATACACGTTCTGTTTGAAGATTACTTAACCGAATTAGCAATAATCTAAAATACGAAGGACAAGCGGAAGTTATTCCAAACGCACGAACATTTTCTGAATCAGCACCCCGACGTCACCAACAACTCTGCTCCAAAATGTACGCGGGACGTACAAAAGTGCAGTATCAGTACAACCGATCCCATGCACTGGTAAGTATTTTGTTTAACCTCGTCGCAGTAGTGACGATGCCATTAGTTAAAAATATGCTTAGTAAAATAACTTGTACATTATATTAACATTAAAGCAATTCAAAGTATAAGGGATAAAAATATTATCATTCACAACCTAACGAGACAGACAACGAATACTAAAAAGAACCACATTAGAATAATTAGGATCTTTTCATGGTATGAGATATATATCTAAAATGTCATAATGTCAAATCACATGGCATAGTACTACTCTCTGTGCTTTTATCTCATCCTCGCCATGCATAAATAAATTTATATAACAATTCAATTAGCATGGCAATACCTATCATGTGTTCAACTCATACTTCCCGAGTAATCGTATGAAAAAGCTAACGATATCATAGGAACATAATAATAAGAATTACTACGTAGGAAATACGCAAGTAACAATAGAGGACAAGGATACACATGTGGGTCACAATGAAAGACTAAGCGGAAGGCACGTGAGTAACAACAATAATTAGAAAACAGTAAGTGTCCACTTTAATTATCTAGCATATTGGAGACCTAAGCGTAAATATAACAATTAAGAAGAAAACACATGTTCTTTACAAGTTAGCAAGTAAAGGCATGAATGGCTAGTATGGTGGAAGGCTTATACTAAAGTGTAACAGAATAGATGCAACCTGAGTATAATTATAAAAGCAGGAATAGACATGGTAATTTCAAGTTAAGTAAAAGACATGGACACTGCAACAACAATTGAGATAAAGTCAAGAACAGGACAATAACAACAAGTCGCACCAAATATGTAAATACAACTACAATTCAAGGTAAGGGCGCAACTGTATGCACGGAAAACAAATATCACATTATAATACATGTCCCTCGTCCTCACCTACACAAAAACACCCTTCGTTCCATGTCCTTATCATAACATACAAATATAACAATATAAATAAATGACATGGCATCACCCATCGTGTTTTACACTCTTCCTCCCATGATAATAAATATAAAATGGCACGACATCACCCTTCGTGCTTTACACTCTTTCTCACATGAAAATGAATATAAGATAGCACAGCATCACCCTTCATTTTTTACACTCTTTCTCACATGATAATGAATATAAAACGGCACGGCATCACCCTTCGTATTTTATAGTCTTTCTCATAAAGCATATGAATATCAAAGAAAATGGCAAGGCATGAAGCAATAGATAACATCAAGGAGAGTGCTTAAACGAATATACCGCACACATTCCAAATCACAACCTTCTAATTCAATAATGGTTCAACAACCTTAAAGAACCGTATCATTCAAATACTTCCACAAATCTCATAAATGATCCGCAACACTAATATAGAATCTAGCATTTCAAGAATATCGGTTGTAAAGTTATGTAGTAATGAATTTCAGATAGAGATGACCAAATTAGACATCTTAATATATTCTTACAATTTTTATCAAGTTTGATCAAGTTATAACAAACTAAGTCTTAATATCTATCATTTAATGCTAGGTCCTTAGTATCTAAAAGTTAAGGCACTATGCAAAATATCACAAAATTCTACAAATGCAAATATAACATACCTCCTCCCTCTCCCCGAGCATGTTTAACCTTGGCACATACATATATACTATTCACCTCATATATTTATTACCCTCACATGTGGCAAACAATGACAAATAGGAGGAAAATTTCTTCAACAAAACTAAGCAAAACACATACCTCAATCCGGCTAATCAAACACTCAATATAGCCTTTTCCTCTACGAATTTTCCTCCGTTCGACTCGATCTGGCAAATGACGATTTGAATACACCACAAAATACCAGAGAAAATAATTTCAATTAACAATTTGAACCCCGCAATTGCAAAAAATACATCGCAATTGCGAACTTGAAGGATGCATGCTGAGATCGCAGTTTCTATTTTATACGAATAAAAAAAGAATACCATCTCTCCTATTAAATCCTCTCCAGTGCACTATTCATCGAAATAGTGAATCAGTCACTATTGTCACCGGAATTCAGTGGTGGATTGTTGCAATTTTGGAGGCACACAATCCCCTTCTTCTTGCGAACAATCCTAAATTGATTTTTTCATCATATCTGTAACCATTTCTTCTACATCTTAGATCTTATTTTTGATCTATAGTAACCTCATCAAATTCCATATTTCCAGCTCAATTCCTATCCGATTTCATGGAAGGAATGTTTTCTATTTGAGTTTTGAGTATTGAATCTAATGGAAGCGTCGCCCTCTCCCCAGCCTTTTGCTGTGGGAGAGGCTTCTAAAACCATCTCAGAAAATCAAACTGGACATGGATCCAAACAGTCATATGCATCGGTTATTGCTGGACAGCAAACTGCCGAGACAAAATCAAAGCTAGAGCTCTGTCCAGTTTCGTTCGAGCAAGGATTGCCGATAGTTGAGTACACAGTGGATGAAGTAAATTCATTCACAAGGGAGGAAGGTCTTCAACAAGCTGTGATAATCAAATTTTCATACGGAAAGCAGCTGAGGCAGATTCTGCCGAATCAACTCGGTGTCAAAGGAAGTTGCAACATCGGACAGCTAGAATATCGTCACATTCTTGTAAGATTTGATTTATTTGAAGATTATGCTCAGGTGGTGTCAAGAAAAACTGGCTATGTAAATGCTAAAGGAGACGAGTTCTTCCTTAGGACATTTCCATGGACAATGGTATTTAATCCGCGAGAAGAAACGTCAAAAGCTGTGGTATGGATCTCCTTTCCCGATCTGCCTGCAAATCTATTTGCCAAAAAATCGTTACTGTCCATCGCATCAGCAGTAGGAAAGCCTATTGCAGTAGATAAAGCTACTAAAGATCGAACGCGACCAAGTACGGCAAGATTTAAAGTATTGATCAATATCCTGGACAAACATCCATCGCAAGTAAAGATCAAGATAGTAGACTCAAAATCTGGAAAAGTAGCAGATTTCGACCAGAAGATCGTCTTTGATAATGTTCCTGCATACTGCACGAATTGTAATCATCAAGGACATAATGTTAAATCGTGCAGATGAATTTCAGAAAATGGAGCAGCAATTCATACTAGTGATTCAAATGGTAGGGGCAGATTGTCTAAATTAGAAGGTGATGCCAGCGACTACTTGAATGCTAATCTTGCAGGTCGTTGAACTGATAGGATGCTACCTAATGTGATTCATGATATAGGACAATCAAAGATTTTGGGCTCTGGTGTCCAAACTGTTAAAGTTAGTTCAACTCCAAATGGTAACGGGATGCAGATTACCAAAAGGCAAAATACATTACCATTACACACTCCTTTGAATGGTGAAAGTGAAAACCAATCTGGTAAAGGAATGTCAATTGTGAAACCTTCTGCTGCCTATTCTGTTGCAGAAGGTGACACTGAAAATAATTCTATCCAGATTTTGGTAGATTTTTGTAGGCAAGATAAAACCATCGAGCAGCAATTATTGTTAAAGACTGATAACAAGCACAAGAGTACATTGTCTGACAAAGAAAATGGTAATAACATAGAAGGTTCTGTGGCTTTGAATGTTACTGCTGATCCGACTGGTACTTCATCGAAAATTAATTCTGTCCAGAATTTGGTAGATGTTTGTAGGCAAGATAAAACCATCGAGCACCAGTTAGTGTTAAAGGTTGGTAACAAACACAAGAGTACATTGTTTGACAAAGTAAATGGTACTAACATTGAAGATTCTGTGGCTTTGAATGTTACTACTGATCCAACTGGTGCTTCATCTGAATCAGTGGAGAATTTAACATCTCCAAGTTACTGTGACGTTTCACAAATTACTGGACTACAACAAGGTAGTGAATTGTCTAATCCAGTAGCTCAGCCTGCTATCAATATTGCCAATGTAATTGAGTCCAATGTTCTAAGAACTGGAATAGTAGGTGCGACTGTAAAACATAATGCAGAGGTGAAGGAAGTTTGTGCTCGATCTGATTCTGCAGGGGCAATGCCGATTATAGCAGACCAAAAAATTCCTAATGCACAGCCTGGGCAGTTGGTTGCTCTTGAAGGTCAACTTATCAGATGCAACAGGCAGATGTTAGGAGCCCAAAAAACTGATTCAGACCCTGCACAATTCCTTCCAAGTCCAAAGGGGGAGCCTGCTCAGTGTGAAACTGACAAAGCAAAAAGAAGTCAAGTGAAGCTGATCGACCAGCAGCAGATAGTGCAGAACTCTAACGTCAATAACATCTCACTGTTTGGATAAGCAAAAGGAGATAATATTGATTTGGTCAAGCACACCAAAATAGATGTTGTTGCTGAGGACAACATCAGTTCCAACAGTTCGATAAATAACGAACCACTTGATGCACACTCTATTTCCTTACAACAGGAAAATCCTTTGGAATATCCTGCTGATCGAGCTAAAGCTGGGAATACTAATTTTGATGTTGTGAGACAATCAACAAGTCTTACAGAAGATGAGGGTGATCAGAATTCAGATCATCAACATATCTCTCGTCAATTTGAAATTACTCAACAAGGCAGCCAGGTCACTGCTGCAGCAGCTACAATTTCTAATGAAGATTTAATTCAAAGTGCTTTGCATTTACAGATTGAGGATGTGTCTCAACAAACACTTGAAGTTGTTCAATATACAACAAATACCTGCCCATCGATATCCAACAGAAATCCAACTTCACAATTCAAAAACAAAATGCATATCTCTGAAAAGTGCCCAGCTACACATACTATCTCATATGCCGCACTTGCAAATTTCTGTAAAGAAGATAAAAAAGAAGCTGGAGGGGTCATTCAAAAGGTCCAAAGCTATACTCCCATTTCTATATCCAGTATATATGCCGAGGGAGGTATCAACGACAGTGGGGAATCCTTATGTCTTAATGGAAAGAATAAAAAACAAGTTCTAGATAACATGAGAGATATGGTAATTAAATCGAAACTATGGGACCAATGTTATTCTGATGAAGACGAGAGCTGGGATGAAGGCTCTGCTGGTTGGTCATCTGATCAGGAAGGCCAACAAGTTGATTGCAACAGCACAGGAGAGGACAGTGAGGCTACGATCAAGCCAAAAGTTCAAAGGAATTCTGCAAACACGAATGGGAATGTAAAAATGTCATATACAGCAAGCAATTTGAACCATAACGCGCCAGTTTTCATTCCAAAAAATGATACAACATCAGGCACTTCGAAGGTAACAACAACAGAGATCGACCAAATAGAAACAACATAAAAAGCAATCCAATTCTAAGGAGAATCATTAATTGTTGGAAACAAAACAGCATTTCCAACTTGTGGACAAAATAAGAAGATAGTCTTACACAACAGGCAGCCACAAATGAACTGTACTTCTACGGATAACAAATTAGTAGCATCTTCACAAGTAGCACAGTACAAACAACTACCTCCGACAATGCTAATATCCCCAGACCAAATCCAGAATGATATGGAAGGAAAACACATATATGAAGAAAGAGAGGAAGAGGATATCTTTACGCAATGCCAGAGAAATGCTGCAAGAATGGGGGATTTTTCACCAACGCACAGTAAAACAAGTAAAAAGAGTCATCAAAGGGATAGAAGTTGGGACGACATGAAGGCTGAAGACGCAAACAAAAGGAAGCTCCCAATGCGAATTGCAAAACAAAAGCAGATTACTCAAAATACCTTTATAAAGCCCAGTAAAACAAAGAACAAAGCATGAATTGTGAAGATCTTTTCGAATTCATCACAAAGTTGGAGAAAGGACAGCACATTACTCGCTTCCTCATTTTTCATTTTATCATCTTAATATCCTCATATGTAATATCACCATAGAGTTGTGTTATGAACTCTGTGGTGATCATGCTATACTTCGGACATTCAAGTTATTATGTTGTAATTTTAATTTTATATTATCAATAAAAATCTAACTCTAGGCTTTGCCTAGTGTTTGTTTAAAAAAAAGAGATCGCAGTTGCGGCAAAAAGTTTGCAAATGCAAAGACCAACCTTTGAAAATGTGGTTGGTTTATCGAAAATGCAAAAACTGCCTAGTCACCCAGATTCGCAAATGTGAGGTTTCTTTATAAATGCGAAAATACTAGAACCGAGTACTAGAAACAATGCAAGAACATTCCGAAACCAATCCGAAACTTACCGAGCCCTCGGGGCTCCAAATCATATATGAACACAAGTCAAAAACACAACACTAACACGCTCACGCGCTCAATCATCAAAATAACTTCTGAAAGCACGAATCGGATGCCAAATGCATGAAAATCAAATTATACTTCAAGAACTTCTAGAATCACAACCGAGCATCTGAACCCTATCAAATCAACTCTAAATTATGCCAAATTTTGCAGACAGGTTTCTTATGACAAGACGAACCTAATCAAAGCTTTGAATCATGTGTAACAACCTCGAAATAATGAATCACACCTCAAACCGAAATCAATGAACTTTGAAACTTTAACTTCCTCAACCGATGCCAAAACATATCAAATCACCTCCGATCGACCTCAAATTTCGCACACAAGTCACATTTGATATTATGGACCTATTCCAACTATCAAAATAGGAATCCAACCCCAATATCAAAAAGTTCACTCCCGGTCAAACTTCCCAAAAATCAAACTTTCGCCAATTCAATATGAATTCCACTACGGACCTCCAAATTACAATTCAGATGCGCTCCTAAATCCGAAATCACCCAACGAAGCTTACGGAATTGATAAAACTCTATTCCGAGGTCAATTTCAAAAAAGTAAAAAATGGTCAATTCTTCCAACTTAGTACTCAACTCTCGAAGTTCATTCCCTCAAATTAATTCCGATAAATTAAAAATCAATACTGACGATTTACACAAATTATAGTACATTATGCGAAAATAATCGAGCTCTCAAAACACCGAGCGAAATGTTAACACCCAAAACGATCAGTTAAATCGTTACATGAGGTAAAGAGGAGCTCTCACTGGTGCCCATTACTACAATTTTAAGACCACTTCTGCTAGCAGTAGGTGATAACATAGGAAAGTTTTCTAGCTTTATCTTTGTGCTAGCCACCTCTTTGCCTTTATCCACTGATGTTGCTCTTTTATTCCTTGCTCCAATTGCATCTTGGGTCTACCTATGCTCATGAGTCACCAAGATTGGTTTACTTTGTTGGCAACTCCACCCATCAAGGTCCTTTGGTTCTTCATTTATATGTGACTTTTGTTTCTTCTCTTCTTCTCTTTGGTTGCCCATTCTGCTGCATTCTAGGCCCTAGTTGGTTAGGCATATGTGGCCAGTAGTCTAGCATTTGTCACAGTAATTTGGTTTCACTCATACACTAATTCTTGTTGGAATTTTCTGCCTCTAGGATCCATAACACTAACTTCTGTAGGCAAGGTTTTTGTTAAACGTTAATATTACTATAATGTAAGGTATTCTTTGACAGACAAATTTGTTCTATTTAGCTACTGATGTATAAATAAAAAAGATAATTATGCCACGTCAGTAAAGGTTTACTTGCATTGCGTATACACTAAATGAAGCAACAACTAAAAATTAAAGAGGAGATACATATCACTTAGTAATGATTAATTAATTAATGTGCGTATGAAAGATACTGTGTCTCGAGTTTATCTATTTGATGTAAATATTGGGGCAGAATTTTTTTACCATACTATTTTAAGAGAAAGTATAGCAAATATGATAACTAATTAAAGAACTCCGAAAAACTAAAGAAATAGAATCAACAAATGGATTTCTAAATATTTGATTTCAAATAAATTCTAATATTAGATCACCCTTCTAAAGCTATTTTTAGAAAATCAAACAATGTTAGAAAATATACCCTACTATTGGTAATAGAACGTATCTACCACTTCCTAAGATGTCGTGTGTGCATTTCTTTTCATATATTTTAATAATTGTTTTACAATATTTTCTTTCAAATTTATCATTACTATTTAGATTGTGATTTTTTACTAAGAAGATTTGAGTTGACTGTACTTGATTAATTATATGAAATTTATTTAGTTTGAGATATTTTTCTCTTAAATTAGCTCTTTCACACAAAAAATAATTCTCTGGTAGGATTGTGTGGATTTTCTAGCTCGTAAACAAAAAGGTTATTTTAATATTCAAACTTGTGAGAAAAATTATTGGAATTTGTTTGTTATTTATCTAATTTACTTTTGAAAAACTATTAATCAAGTTATTCATATTTAGCATGATGACATCTATTCATCAAGTTATTAATTCGTACTATTTTAAAAGAGATCCATTTGGTGGCTAATTACATGAAATTTTTCACAAATGATTGGTACATAATAAAACAGGAGATCGATAAATAAAATATATTAGATCTTTTTAAGATGATAATTTGTTCAAAATTTTATTAATCATAAAAATTATTTCTTTTGTTCAATTGTAAACCCTATGATCAAATATGAATTTTAAAAATGAAATGGTTTAAAGTATCAAATTTCTTACTATTTGTTGAGAAAAATGTACAATGTAGCAGTTAATTAGGCTTTTAGAAGTTAGTTAGTGGGTCATATGTACACCTGTCAACAGCCAATACATTATTAGGTATTTAGGTGTTGTACATATATGTATACATGTACAGTACATAAGGGGGTGATTCGATATTTCCAATATACAACTGATACATTCTCTTCTTCGTTCCTCTGCTTCTTTTCTATGTTGCTTTCTTAATGGTTGTGCCTTTTTTAACATGGTATCAGAGCTCGGCTTAATTCCGATGAGTTCAACAACAGCAGACAAGTAAGGAGAAGATATAATTGAGCTAGTCGAATCTAGGATCATTTTCTGTTCTCTCATCTAGTTCAAGTTGCAGGTGAAGAAACAATCTTCTCTTCCAGTTAGGGTTTGTGATTTCTGAATAATTCACCAATTTCTTTTTAATTTAATAATAATTTCAGTAAGTAAGTCTCTTCAATCTCCAAGTATAAAAATTTAATATGGCGATTAACGAAAATGAGTCGGCTTCAACTACTGTTAGATAATCTACATCTGATAATCAAAATATTGACTTAGTTCATCACAATCATCCTTTGTATATTCATCATTCTTATACTCAATGTGATGTTCTCATTTCGATTCAACTTCGAAGATTTGGAAACTACTCTCTTTGGAGATCTATGAAAATTGTATTGCATGGCAAAAATAAGTTAGGTTTTATGCTAGGAACCTATAGAAAAGAGCTTTATGATCCAAGTCTTCATGAACTTTGGGATCGATGTAATGTAATTGTTTTAGCTTGGGTAATGAACATTGTAGCTCCTACTACTAAGCATTGTGGTCTATGCATCTAATGCCTACAAGGTCTGGGAAGACCTTCGTGAAAGATTTAATAAGGTAAATGCTGCTAGATCGTTTTATCTTCACACAGAAATTGATTGACTCAAAACCTGCCAACAATGTCAGACTATTTCTCAAAACTTAGAGAGTTATAGGATGAGTATGAAGCTTTAGCTAATCCTCCTTCATGTGGATGCCCTGAATCCAAGAAACATGCAGAACATTACCAACTACAGAAACTCTATCAGTTTTTGACAGGTATAAATGATTCATTTGGCAATGCTAAAGAACAAATTCTTATGATGCAGCCACTTTCTAATGTCAACTAGGCTTATGCTATGGTAGTTAATGTTGAGAGTCAAAGGAAAAATAGTGCAGCTCTAAGTGTTGGCATTGGTGATTCTACAACACTGATAAGTAAAACTAATGTAGGAAATGGAAATAGCAACTTCAAATCTAGAAACAATCTTGGGAGATCTACACTACAATATGACTATTGTCACTTGAAAGGTCATACCAAGGACACCTGCTATAAACTTCATGGATACCCTACTGACTTCAAGGCCAAGAGAAGAGGTTATTCAGGCCCTCAGGTGAACAATGCATTTATTGTCAGAGGATTTCAATCCTGACCTTTCTCAGCCTATTCCACAACCATCTTCACAACTTACTCCTAAATTTTCTCCTACTCCGGTGTTTACTCAAGAACAATATGATCATATATTGCATATGCTAAACAAAGGAAAGCAGGTAGAATCATCATCTAATGCAGCAACTATGAATAGCAAAGGCATTATAAGAGCCTTCATGTCTCATATAGTTAATAGTAACTTGATAGTAGATACAGGGACTTCTAACCATATGGTGCACAATTTCAAACTACTAAGTGAAATCAAAGATCTGACTAATATAGATCATAACAAGGTTCATCTTCATACTGGTAAGCAGATTATTATTAGTCCCTCAAGAGTGCCCATAATCTTCAAAACTAAATCATTACAGAATGTATTGTACATTCCAGACTTCAAATACAACTTGCTTTCAGTCTCAAAGCTTACAAAGGAGTTAAGATGTCGTGTTGCTTTCTTTCCTAATTTCTGTCTTTTTCAGGATCTCTTGAGTGGGAAGGTAATGGGGATTGGTAAGGAAGAATGTAGATTTTAATCCTAAAGCCAGATACTCCTATAGGACCAATATAGCAGCTGAATGCAAAGCATAGTAACAAGCTAGCATGTTCTGCAAATAATATCTCTAGTTTTAATAAGGCAGTTCCATTTCAGTCTACTAAGAATTGTAGTGTGTCTCTATGGCACAAAAGATTGGGACATGCTCCTTTGAGAGTTCTACAGAAATTAGTAGTTTGCCTTACATTCCTATGCAAGATCATCATTGTACAGTTTGTCTTATTGCTAAACAATCTAGACCGACATTTCCTCACAGCACCTCTACTTCTACTCTTCCTTTTGAACTTGTGCATGCTGATGTATGGGGTCCATACAGGATCCCAACTCATAATGGTACGAGGTTCTTTATGACATTGGTGACTTTTCTAAGTATACCTGGATTTTCTTGATGAACACAAAGGGAGAATATGTTGCTGTGTTGAAAATGTTCTTAGCACTAGTTCAAACTCAATTTGAGAGCAAGGTTAAATGTCTCCGGTCAGACAATGGTACTGAGTTCTTCAATGAACAGGTAAACTAGTCTTCTGCTGCTGTATGAAATCATTCACTAGATTTCTTGTGTGTACACACCCTAGCAGAATGGTAACGTAGAGAGGAAGCACAGGTCCATTCTTAACATGGCAAGGGCCTTGAGATTTCAACCCTTTATTCCACTTCTCATTTGGGGTGAGTGTGTTTCCATAGCAGTTTGTCTCTTGAATAGATTTCCTACTGTCTTATTGAAAGAAGTCTCTCCTTTTGAGAAACTTTATGGTAAGGTCCCCTCTCTCCAGCACTTGAAAGTCTTTGGAAGTCTTTGTTATGCCGCTTCTACTAGTAAATATTATAAGTTTAGTCCTATATCTATTCCTTTGTACAAAAGGGTTACATTATCTATGGTCTTCACTCCTAATATTTCTTTGTGAGCAGGGATACTGTTTTCCAGGAGGATATCTTCCCTTTTAAACATGACATCTCTAGCCCTTCCCCTTTATTTCCTGTCTTGGATCTGATAGAACCTGATTGTTCATCTCCTCAGTTCATCCCTTCTCCTAGCCCTCCTCCATCTGACTCTTTTTTTCCTTCAGGTCCATCAGTTGACTCTCCTCGGTCATCCTCTTCCACTCCTTCATCCATTCCTTCTCCCACTTCTCCTCCTCATCCTATTAGAAAGTCATCTAAGACCTCTGTTCCTCCTATATGGTTAGATGACTATGTTGTCCCCTCTAAAGGCCCTATTTGCAATTATTCAATTTCTCAGTGTGTCTGTTATGACAAGCTGTCTCCTGCCTATCAAGCTTGTATTGCTTCATATTCTGATGTGTCTGAACATACCTCCTATGTTGAGGCCAGCACTGATCCTCAATGGATAGAAGCTATGCAGGCTAAAATTGCAGCTCTTAAGGAAAATCACACCTGGTCCATTGTTGATTTGCCTCCTGGCAAGTCTCCTATTGGCTATAAGTGGATGCCAAAGTCAAGTATAAGTCTAATGGGGAGGTGGAGAGGTATAAGGGCTCGACTGATTGCTAAGGGTTATAGTCAGCTTGAAGGGTTGGATCACAAGGAGACTTTTTCTCCTGTGGAAAAAATAGTGACAGTTAGGTCTGTGGTGGCTTCGGTTGTAGCATCTGGATGGTTCATTTTTCAAATGGATGTGCACAATGCTTTCCTCCAAGGAGACCATCTTGAAGAAGTCTATATGTAGATCTCAAATGGCTTTGCCAGCCAGGGGGAGTGTCATCAATTGAAAGTATGCCAATTACATAAGTCCTTGTATGGACTTAAGCAGGCTCCCAGACAGTGGAACCTGAAGCTGACCTCAGCTCTCAAGGATTGGGATTTGTCCAATCTCATTATGATTACTTACTCTTCATACAAAGAGTAGATGGTGATCTAATAGTATTCCTAGTGTATGTTGATGATCTGTTGGTTACTGGGAACAATGTGAAACTTATTCATCATGTGAGAACAGACCTGCATGCTATATTTAAAATGAAGGACTTGGGAGAATTAAAGTTCTTTCTGAGAATTGAGTTCTCTATGTCTAAGGAATGCATTCTGATGAATCAAAGGAAATATGCTATTGAGCTTGTGTCTGAGATGGGATTGACTGGCAGTAAGCCTATTGATACACCTCTTGAGTTTAATCATAAACTCAGCTCAGTAGCATTAGATGAATTTATGAATAAAGGGGAAGCCTCTATAGATGTAAAACTTGAGGACCTAGAAAGCTATCAAAGACTTGTGGCAGATTGCTATACCTAATAATGACAAGGCCAGAGAATGCCTTTGTTGTTCAAGTATTGTGTCAACATATGCATGCCCCTAAGTAGTCACATTGGGAGGCAGCTATACGAGTAGTCAAGTACATCAAGGGAATTGTAGGTTTGGGCATGTTTATGCCAGCAAAAGGTAATAAGAAACTAGTTGCCTATTGTGATTCAGACTGGGGTTTATATGTGGAACAAGGAAATTTATCACTAAGTAGTCACATTGGGAGGCAGTTATACGAGTAGTCAAGTACATCAAGGGAATTGTAGGTTTGGGCATGTTTATGCCAGCAAAAGGTAATAAGAAACTAGTTGCCTATTGTGATTCAGACTGGGTTTATATGTGGAACAAGGAAATTTATCACTAGTTATATAGTTAAGTTTGGTGAAGCTGTAATTTCCTAGAAGTCTAAGAAACAAAGCACAGTTTCCACGAGCTCAGTAGAATCAAAATTCAGGAGTGTGGCAGCTACTGTTGCAGAAGTCAGTTGGCTAGCTGGTTTATTTGGAGAGCTTAGAATTGCAGTAATCAATCCTGTGCAGCTATTTTGTGATAGTAAGGCTGCTATACAGATTGCAGCACATCCCATATTCCATGAAAGAACAAAATACTTTGATATTGATTGTCACTTTGTAAGGGAAAAAATTCAGAGTGATCAAATCCAAACACAACACATATGGACTAAAGAACAACCTGATGATCTACTTACCAAGAGTCTATGCAAACCAGAACATGAGTATTTGATTAACAAGCTGGGAATGAAGAACATCTTCCATCCCTCAACTTGAGGGGGAGTGTTGAGAAGAATGTTCTGTGTAGCAGTTAGTAGACTGTTAGAAGTTAGTTAGTGGATCATATGTATAACTGTCAACAACTAATACATTATTAGGTCACTACAACATTTTAGGGCTATATCCGCCCCTGAAAAGTATGCCTAAGATGTCAAGAAGTGTAGCATTAGATCAAAGGCAACACTTTACGACTTTAGACTACGCTTTTAGGGGAATGGTCTAAAGTATCGTAACCTTTGACTTATGGCCACGCTTTTTACGTGTTGTCGTAGGATCCACGCTTCAAAAGTATGGCCGATGCACCAAAAAAACTACACTTTATATTTCCTCTATAGCCACATTTTTATGATGTAAAGCTACAATTTTGAAGTGTGATCCTTTTTGCTTTATAGACCACATTTTCGAGTGTGGCTTCTAAAGCAACAGTGATCATGCATAGCGTCAAATTCCCAGTCTCTATGGTCATATTTTCTAAGTGTGGCAATTGTTTTGCAATGAAATAATTTTTAAAATATTTATATTTGCCACAATTGTATGGTTAAGAAATTATTTTTGCCTACATTAAACTCTGTATTCACATTTACTTCAAATATATACATTATGATCTCAAGCGTCAAATTAAATTATAAGTACAGAATAAAAATAATTCAAATGCATATACTTAAAATAAATTTCAAGAAAAAAATATAATTTACATAGTACTATACCGATCTTAATAAAGCACTATTATTTCAAGAAGTTCACTAGCAATGAACTATTCAAAACCGAACGTATTTATAACAATAAATGCCACAATCATTCAATAAATCTGCAACATTCGCGTCAACAGGTCTAATTCATTTGTGGCCACCATTTCCAATTGCAGTACCCGTATTTTCCTATACATTCAAAATAAAGTTAAAAATTAGAAAAAAAAACATATATGTTGTATGCATTTGCTATAGAAACATGTCTTATTAACAATTAATGAGGTTTATTTCACTACAAAGCATAACTAAGTCAAACACATAAAAAGAGGTGCAAGTCAAGAAAACACAAACACATAAATTAATAACCCGCTTACATCCCAATATCTCAGAAAACTTTGCCTAGATTGATAACCCCAATAGACATTTAAGAATAGTGCTTTTTCGCACAAAACAAACGTTGTTCATTTTCCTACCTTCTTAGGACCAGTAGGTATAAGAAAAAAACTACTTAGAGGGAAATTAATAGCACCTCCCTTCCTAGGACCAGTGGGTATAAGGGAAAAAAAACTACTATATGCTAGCATTTTGGCTCCACGTTAACACAGGAAAAAAGTAAAATACATTTAAAGTGTAGGTTCAAAGACAAAATTTATCTCCTTATATAATTGCAACAATCACTTAATTTAATAACAAGAGCAATTAAACTTGCTAGAAAATAGACAGATAACAAGGGAAAACATCTAATGGTGGTAGATATCAAACAGAAGCTCGCTAATCAAAATTGAATCCTTTCCATAACCAAATACCTTAACTAGATCATGTTTCGCTGAAAAGAGCTAATAGTTTTGTGTAGTAATAAAGAACAGCTTGTCTTTTTCTTTAAACAAGTGGAAAATGAACTTATTTTGCAGCCATTATTATTGCCGCTAGAATTCCTTTTGTACTAGCGTTATCATATAACAGAACCATCAAAAGTAAATAATTTGGGAAAACATGATTTTGTAAGTTAAGATTAAGGTAGGTTTTTGGAAATGTGAAATATAAATACCTTTTCAAGATTCGGAGCATGAGTTGAGCCAGAAGAATGTGGTAGAATTTGGCCTCTTATAGCTCGCGCACTACTTGCATCAACCGTGAAGGAATATTAGATCCAGCACACCCTTGTATATCATGAAAATTCAGTTCATGGTTATTTTGCACCACTTGACTAAGAAAAGATCGCATTTCTTCTCTTAACATTTTCTTCATTTCTTCTTTTAGAGAAGCCATTTCATTGGCATGCTTTTGTTTAAACTTGGTGATTTCTTCATCTTTTTCCAGAAAGCTTGTCGCACCGACAGACTATAGTATCTTACCCGACCAGGCTGCTACTTTCCAAACACAGCCCTAAGTGCATCATCTCCTGTTTTTCCGGAACCTTGACGATTCTGAAGTTCAGACTGTGAAAAAATATTACTGTACATCACTTACAAGTCAAGATAGATTGAATACTAAAATAACTTAAACTAACTTTTAATTTTCCTACAAAAGACATGAAATATTTTCGGGGATTGTTGTAAATGAATGTTGCACTGGAAGCTGTTAAAAGCAACACTTATAAAGAGGAATGTAATTTAGTTTTAATTTGGCAAATTATTTCTTGGTCATGGTAAATCAAGTTTCTTTCCCAACTATGAATTCTTTTGAGAAACTTCAACTTGTCTTATATTTTAGTGAAGATCCAGGAGCTCTTAATAATAGTGTCTTTTTTGAGCTTTCGTTTCAAGTGTCTAAAGAACACATACTTGCTAAGTAGATTATTTTTTCCATGCACTAACATGAAAAAATAATACAAGATGAAGCTATATCCTAATAAAACTATAATTTCACTAATTTGTCATATTAGTACAAGATATAAGCACCCGACACATATACAAAATTACATTTATATTAAAAAGCTGAAACTTTAACAGACACACATTCAATTAACGACAGGGTCTATATAATAACAAGATCTTAACTTGCATCATGACTTACTATTCAATTGGAGTATCTGTATGAACTTCTTTTCCTTTCTTTGTACGAGTTGCAATAAATATTTCGGACGTTGATAATTTATCGTCGTTCTCTTTGATTGCACGCTACAAATAAAATCAAAAGAAAGTAAAAAATATATATTAGAGTATTCTGACAAAGAAAATGGAAGTCAAAGTTTTCATAAATGTCGAGTAAACGCTACCAATGCTACGCGTATTCTTCCAAAATTAATAGTTTGGACCTTCATAAAGTCCTTCGGCTTGTGCAATATCTCTAAATTGATCATTCAATAACCCATTAATATCATCATATGAGTTAGTTTCATCACTCATGTCACCATCAACATTCATAGGGATTTCACATTCTCCGTGATTAATCCATTTTGTATAATCTTGAACAAATCCATAGCATATTAGATGATCATATATTACATTCCTTTGAGTCCAACAAATATTGCAACACTTAAGTAAGTAAATTCTAAAAAAGATTGTATCTCATTAATATACTCTTTACTATACCTTGGTAAATCCATCCAAACTCCCCAAACTCTTCACCCGGCGACTCAAGGCATCCGCTACCACATTGGCCTTGCTTGGGTGATACAGAATAGTGATATCATAATCTTTCAGCAACTCTAACCACCTCCTCTGGCACAAATTTAGATCATTTTTCTTAAGCAAGTGTTGTAAACTCCGATTGTCAGTATAAATCTCACAAGGCACACCGTACAAATAATGACGCCAGATCTTTAAGGCATGAACAATAGCAGCTAACTCAAAGTGGTGGACAAGGTCGTTCTTCTCATGTATCTTCAACTGTGCGGACGCATAGCTGTCACACCTCCTTTTTACACACACCTACCTCGAAAGGATAAAGGTATAAGGGAGTTTTTCATTTAAAGTAACATTATTCGATATGAGATTATTTATTTATTTCAGAGTCGCCACTTGGGATAGGTTTGGCTTTTGCTGTCCCAAGTCACCGGTTTATCCTGAATCCCAAATTGAGAAAAATTTCGACTTTCCGAATGAAGTCTGCGAACCAGAAATTATTGAGTAAGGAATTCTGTTAACCCAAGGGAATGTGTTAGGCACCCTCGAATTCCGTGGTTCTAGCACGGTCGCTTGAGCTATTATAATTGGCTAAAAATCTAATTTTTAATACATGTTAACCTATATTGCAATTTTGAAATTATTTACCGCTTTTAATTAATAATTTTTAGGAAATTGAACATTGTTTAAAACACGTTTTTGGATCTCGTCACATTAAATGCACCCGGATGCGAACACATTTTATTCAATATTTTGGGACTTGGATTTGGGTCACATGAAATGCACACCCGAGTTTAAGAAGGTAAATTTATTAAAGTGCGCGCCTGAAGTAACTAGCGTGTTGATATTTTTGTGGGAAGTGGAAATTCGCTAAATGGCTTATCCCATTTCTGAATAATTTTTGTAGAAATGATTAAGAGGGCCACACAATTTTGATTTTATCTGGTGCGGCGTACCCTATTTTATTTTAAAGGGCAAACTAAAGGAATTATTATTTTCTAATAAGATTGTCTCTAAAGGCCTAATTTATTAGCATTGTTACTAATCTACCGTTGATTGTATTCAAGGAATTTGGGCCTCAAATTCAAGTCCACACTAAAAACAGATATTAATATCGAATCATCAAATACATGATCATTTAACTATTTTATATACATTACAAATAAATCCTAAAAGTCATGAGTAAGTTTTCAAATTCATATGTAATGTAAGATGATAAGAATATCTTACCTAGTCATGACACTTCTGTTAAGCCAAACCCAACTTCAAATATAGACCGTCCTGAGCGTTGACTTTTGTTCTTGGAGAATAAATCAACAAGATATTCTTCTTGTAGGGAGATAGGATATTACTCAACTGAATACATACTTATTAGTCCAAAACGCACATGTTAAATTGACTTCTTTGAGAATCAACATCACAAAAATTCAGGAATGAATAAGAACAATGAAATCAAAAGAAAAATAGGAAGTGAGCAAACAGTAGTATCAAATTCCTATTTAGCAATATTCATATTTCAGGAAGTGATCAAATAGTAGTGTCAAATTCCTTTTTTTCAATATTCTTGTACACGTCTTCAAAAAAAAGCTCAAAAAAGAGAACCAACTTGAGTTAATAATCATTATCGCTAAAACTTAATAAGAAAACTTTTATAAATTGCAAATTATATACTATTATGCAATATACACTTCCTGTATCAATGGTTCGTTATACACACAAGTTTTCATTACAATGGAGAAATATTATTAACAAGAACGGGAAAGAACATAATGGAGGAGGTTACGGCAATGCAAGAAAAACTGGAATCATCCCTACATCACTTTTCAATACAAGAAGGATGAGAGTCCAAACTTACAACATGGACATCAAGACTGTGCAGCCCTCATTGGTGTTTATGTTCAGATACAGAGGTCATCACGGTACAATAAAAAAAATAGGCAATTACATGTACATGACGGGTAACCAAAAGTTCTGGAACAGAATAATTTTTTGGAATTACCAAAACTTTAAGATGGGAATTTGGCAAGGTACTATAGTTTGAAGACAACTGATAAAAGTAGTGAATGATATTAGCAAGGAAATTCAAAATACATCCAACTGCTTCAACATAATGAGAAGTCGATTCATACAATGGTTTGTCAACTCAAAGGGAATCCAATCAGCTAGGCAAATAACAGGCCATAACACTGAATTTCGTGTGCGATGCTAACTATTTTTATTCTATTTTTGGACAACAGAAGCTCTATCACCAACCTAATTATGTACATTCAAAAAGATGGAATCTCAACAAAAATAACAAAATCAATGAACCAACTCATATACATGACAATCACTACATAAATACATTCGATGTATACTACTTGGTTAGATCAAATTGTACGACTAAGTTTGAGTATCACTAACTCAAATTTGGCTATAGGAAATATGCATTACTCTTACCCAATGGGATCAAAGACTACATATAATTTGTAATTTGTTTTGGTTTTTAAAATATATAAGTAACTACCCTAGGCACTTTACATAGTGGAATTTAAAAAAAAAATAGAGAGTCTTTTTCATGAGATGGATTTTATCTAAATTAATTTTGTAGAGGTTTGTTCCAGTTTTTTCTTTCTTGAAATTAGCAAATTAAAGAAAACAGAAATTGGTATAATATAACTATTTCTAAAAGCTTGAGAACTTACAATTCTAAAAGCAATAGAAGAGCGGCAACCAAGAATGTAGCAAACGTAGAAAAAGAAGCAGCAGTTGTATTAGAGGAACGGTTGCGTGGAAACGGATTTGCTACTTATTCCTCTAGGGTTTTTCAAGTACTATTTTTGCTATGTACTCCTATAGGGTATTTTAAGTACTATTCGATCTTAGACTTATGAGAATTGGCGGAATATGAAATGTAATTTTGGTGGGAAATTTTTTTATAAGGAATTTTTAGGCTACACCAATAAGGGGTGGCATTCAGTATGACAATATAGCAACCGTCCAAAAACGTTACAATATAATTTAAAAGTGCGGTCAAAAATTTTATATTTAGGCAACACTTAAAAAATGTTGTATTTACAATTAAACGGAATGCTTTGTATGTGTTATCCTAAAACTCGTGGCCAAAGACTCTACTCAAAGGTCACGCCTAAAAAGTGTTCCCACATATACTTTTGGCAATACATTTTGAGTGTTGCCTAAATTAGTGTGGTTGTAGCCCTAAAATGTTGTAGTGGGTGTTTAGGTGTTATATATATATATATATATATATATATATATATATATACAATATTGTCATGACCCCAGTTCGCCTCTGTGAACATGTCATGACGGCACCTAGTCCCTATGACTAGGTAAGCCTAACAATGCGGAAGATAAACCATAAAATTGAGGAAAAATAATTAGAACTTATTAAGTAAAATAACCATGTGTTTAAGGTGCCGCTTGGCACATACAATGACAACTCTCGAAGCGAAAAAAAATTTTCAAAACCCGAAATCTCACAAATCACAAGCTAAGGGATACATAAGATGCTCTGACTCAAGAATATCTATACAAAGGAAAAATACTGGAAGAGCTATACTTATTACAGAAAGCTGGAAAGGGACTCCTCGGTCTGGGGACGTAGCAGATATACCTGGAAGTCTCTACCGAAATGCCTCCTTCCAAGGCTGACGGAAGTAAGCGGAAGTACCTGTATCTGCAGAACAAAAATGTGTAGAAGAGTAGCATGAGCGCACAACGGCGGTGCCCAGTAAGTATCAAGACTAACCTTGGTGGAGTAGTGACGAGGAATAGTCAAGACACCTACCGGTCAAATGAACAGTATAATAATATAAATAATGGAAACGATGTATATACATCTAAAGACTGCATGAATGACCAAAAATGCTACAACTCACAGTAAGGGAAGAGGGACAGCAAGTAACAACACGAATGTAATAATGATGATGCCAAACGACGGCAGAATCATAATCCAAATCCTAAGGTCACAATACAACAAGGGAAAAACAAGTCAATAACTCATATCCTACAACAATGATCACTTAGGGTCTTATTTAACTCTCTTTCCACAATTTTTCAAAAAAACTCGGAAAACCACAATTCATGAAAATTCAACATCTGAAATCTAACACTTGGCATTTTGTGCCCCATCAATATCACGGTCATACTAATAACTAACTGGCTAACTAGGGCGACTCTTATACATATAATGGGTAGACGAAGGAGCATCTCCACCCTTAGAAAATTGGAAAGAATTCACCTCTAATGAGGTGTCCAACTACGTGTATGATTGTGCAAGTACTTTTTAACAAGAATTCTATCATCTAGTAACAAAGAAAGAGAACGAATCGCACGTACGATGTTTTCCTCACAACTTCCAAGCGGTAAAGCTCATACAGGTAAGCAACCCACAGTCACAATATAAAACAAATAGGAATGCCTTCACAGGCCGTGACAACCCTTTTACAATCAACCCCTAATATAGCCTACATTATTTCGCCATGTGTGCAATTAATAACATAATAAGTACCGCCTTATTTTGCCACACGTGCATCATAGTATTTCCTACCTTATTTCGTAACATGTGCAACCCACACATAAACATATGAACATATCCCGCCTTATTACGCTGCATGTGCAATATAATAGTGGCACGACAAAGACCTCGTCCCTCAACAAAAATCGCACGGCAGAAACCTCGTGCATCACAATATCAAAAACTGCACAAAAGAAACCTCGTGCACCACAATATCAAGAGTAGCACGGTAGAAACCTCGTGCATCACAATATCAACAACTGCACGGCAGAAACCTCGTGCATCATAATATCAATAGTACCACGGTAGAAATCTCGTGCATCACAATATCAACAATCACATGGCAGAAACCTCATGCATCACAATATCAACAGTAGCATGGCAAAAATCTCGTGCATCACAATATCAACAACCACACAGCAGAAACCTCGTGAACCATATTATCAACAGTAGCAATTACAATGTATACAGGAACAAGCAAGAAAATCAACTCAGGTATTTCTGTTCAACAAAAGACGGTACAACTAACTGACAAGGAATATACGTAACAGAGAAATACTAAGTGCACCAAGGAAAACTCAACAAGGAATAAATGATAAGAAACAACGATTCCATAATACTCATTTCAACAATGAGGAAGTTACATGAATCAAATAATTACAATTAAGGAAATATCAACTTAACATAAGATATCTAACTTCTTTCTAATTAAGACCAATTAATTACACAGGAGACAGAAATAATGCTTTCCAAATAAAGACAGGCAGTTAGGAATGATAATGTGAATATAGAAGGGTAAACGTCTACAGCTAATCAAGTAAAAATCGACTAGGCAACAAGAACAAACCAAAAACGGAAAATAATTTCCAAGTAAGATATGTAGAGGTGAAACTAATAATAGGGAACTCAATCGTATCAAGAACAACTTCATATTCGGTGATTACAAGGATCTAATCGCCTAAGAAGGACAAATTATTCACAAATAAATCCGAGCACGCACTCGTCACCTCGCGTACAAGGAATACAGCAACAAAGAAGACTTAATCCTTAGGAGAAGTCCCCCACACAAGATTAGGCAAGATACTTACCTCGAACCGACTAAAATCAACTAGCAACCCCGTTCTTGCCACGAGTACTCGACTTCAAATGGCCCAAATATATTCAATTCAATCACACATTGTACATAACATCTCGAGCAACTGATTCTACTATATAATTCAAAGCTAAGATTCGAATTTAGGTATAATGACCAAAATGCCCCTCAGGCCAACGTGGTCAAAACCCTAGGTCCGAACCAAAATCCGATTACCCATTCCCCCACGAACATAAATATATGATTTATTTTGAAATTGGACCTCAAATTGAGGTCCAAATTCCCAATTTTAGAAAAAACGTAGGTTCTACCCAAACCTGCCAATTTCACCCATGAAAATTATTGATTTTAAGTTTAAAATGATGTTAATGATAGCAAGAATTGAGTAAGAATCAACTTACCAATGATTTGGAAAAAGTCTTGTTCTTGAAAAATCGTCTAAGGAGTTGCGTTTTGAAAGTGGGGTGAAAAATGGTGCAAAATTCAACTAAGTATGGAAAATGCAAGTTGCAGATGTGGGGATTGCAAACTGGGGTTCGCAGACCAATCATGGGAATTGCGAAAAATAGTTCGCATTTGCAAACTCAGGCCCAACAGAAGCACTTCGCATTTGTTAAATATGCTTCGCATTTGCGAGCCAAGCAGGCCTAGGCTGGTTTCGCATTTGCGATCCAGCCTTCGTATTTGCGAGTTCGCATTTACGAACTAGGCTTCGCAAATGCGAAGTCTGCGGGCCTATTCATACCAGATTTTCTAAAATTCAAAAATGCAATCTGACACCTTTCCAAAACTCACCCGAGCCCTCGAGGCTCCAAACCAAATATGCACACAACCTCAAAAACATCCTACGGATTTACTCGCGCGATCAAATCGCCAAAATAACACCATATATGTCGAATTAAGACTTAAAATTCATAATTTCTTCCAAGTTTTCATAAAATATTAAATTTTCATTTTAAGCCCGAAACACGTCAAGCGGCGTCCGTTTCAACCAAACTTTATAGAAAGTGCTTAAATCATATATAAGACTTGCACCGAGTGCCGGAACCAAAATACGGGCCCGATACCAGTCTTCTAATCAAATTTAATTTCTAATTTTCTTAATTATTTCAAGAAAATAATTTCACACAAAAATTCATTTTTCGGATTTAGGACCTCAGAATTTGATTCCGGGCATACGCCCAAATCCCATATTTTCCTACGGACCCTCTGGGACAGTCAAATCATGCGTCTAGGTCCGTATACCCAAAATATTGACGGAAGTTAAATTTATTCAACTTAATATAAAAATTTAGCATTTTTTCCAGCGAATTCATTTTTAAGCTTTTTGGATACGCACCCAGACTACGCACAAAAATCAAGGCAGCCCGAGATGAGGTTTTCAATGTCTCGAAAGTACAGAATGGGTAAAAAAATAAGTGATGACCCCTTTGTGTCGTCACATCCTCCACTACTAAAATAACTGTATGTCCTCGAATAGACAAAAGAAAGAAGTACCTGAGTAGAAAAAAAGATGAGGATAACGGCTCCGCATATGAAACTCAGACTCCCAGGTCGATGCCTTAGGAGGCTGATCTCTCCACTAGAAACAAACAGAAGAAAAACTCATGGACCTCAACTGACGAACATGCCAGTCTAGAATAGCTACCGGCTCCTCCTCAAAAGATAAGTCTTTGTCCAACTAGGCAGTACTGAAATCTAGCACATAGGTTGGGTCACCGTGATACCTCTAGAGCATGGAAACATGAAAAACTGGAAGCACGGCTGATAAGCTGGGTGACAATGCAAGTCCATAAGCCACCTCTCCCACTTGATCAAGAATCTCAACGGACCAATGAACCTAGGGATAAGTTTGCCCTTTTTTCCAAATCTTATCACAGCTTTCGTAGTTAACACTTAGAGATATACCCGTTCACCATCCATAAATGCCACATCTCGAACTTTGCGGCCTGTATAACTCTTTTGCTTAGACTAAGCTGAACGAAGCCTTTCCTGAATGAACTTGACCTTGTCCAAGGCCTCCTGAACCAAATTTGTACCCAAAAACTGAGCCTCTACCAGATCAAACAATCCAAATAACCAAATTCCAGCTCATACCAATGGGCACGCACCCCACAAACTAGAAGTCAAGAAGCAAGCAACGAAGAAGGATGAATATGGAAAGGGAAAAAACACATAAGGTAACTATTAAACAAGTCAAGCTAGCACAAATTTTCCAAAACACTAATCTACAAACATATAACAAGAAGGAATGAAACATATAAAAGATTCACAAGGATCTTATACTAATATAACCCTCACCGCGGTACACAGCTATGTCTCAACATATCAAATCACCTGAAATCACAAGGGTTCCGCCCTCAACACTGAATCACAAGTAGGGTACACATCAACCCATCTAGATACTCTCACCAGATCAATTCTGTCTACCACTCAACACACAGACTGGCTCCCACACCGGTGGAGCATAGAAATCATAGCTCGTAACCAAGGATACTCCAAAATCATATCAAACCAATCGGAACAGTAACATGAATTTACAACTAGTCTCATAACTATCGGCAACAACTTAAAATAGATGATAGACATGGCTATCACTCATAGAGCCTCCCAACAGATTAATCACGCAACCAGAGTACTGTCATACCTCTTTTTTACACGGCTATCCCGAAGGATGACACGTATAACAGAATTTTTCCAATTAAAGTGACATTATTCAAAATGAGATTATTTATTTATTTTAGAATCTCCACTTGGGATAAGTTTGGTTTGTGGTGTCCCAAGTCAGTGGTTTATTTAGAATCCTAAATCGAGGAAATTTTCTACTACCCAAATGGAGTGTGCGAATCAGAAATTCTATGTAAGGAACTCTGTTGACCCGAGGGAAAGTGTTAGGCACCCACTGATCCCGTGTTTCTAGCAAGGTCGCTTAAACTATTATAATTGGACAAACTTCTAATTTTACACATGTCATCCTATAGTGTAATTTTAAATTATTTCTTTACTGCTTTTAACATTTGTAAGAATATTGCAATGCTATTAAATTACATCTCGAACCACGTCACATAAATGCACCCACAGTTTTTAACATATTTTAACATCGTTGAGATATAGATTTGGTCACATAAATGGGCACCCTAATTTAGGAAGATAAATTGTCAAAATAACGCACCTAAAGTAACTACGCGTTTTTAACTTTGTGGGAAAACCGTGAAATTTGCTAAACGGCATCTCCCGAAATTCTAAGCATTTTTACTATAATTAGAGGGTCACACAGCATATGCTTTTGTTTAGCGTGGCACACTCGTTTTATTTGTAGAAAGGCAACCTAAAGAAACTATGATTTTCTATTATACATTGTCTCTAAAATAAAAGAGAAGTCCCAATTAATTCACATGTTAATGATCTACCAAAAAATCCGTACAGCATGTATATCTTCAGCATGTTTTTATGGCTGATTTCTGCAATTGAGTTTATTATTAAAAGTATTCAGCCCAGGGGTATATGTTTTCATGTGCTTCTCAACTACAATGGTTTGGGCCTTCAGTTTGAGCTCAGAAATTTAAAACACCAATTTGATCCTAAAGCAAGGGTAGCACTCCACAAATCACCATGTCACTACTATATAAAACCACTTATATTTTGGTCATTTTAATGTGTCAAAGACGTCTGACAAGGTAACCTCCAAATAGTGATCTTTTCCTTGTGAATCAATATGCTAAAACTCAAGTTTAAATCCGACATATATAAATTGATAGACCTAGCAATATGAATCAGAATACGTGTACACATGGTGACTCTCTATTATTGAACTAGACATGAGGATCAAGCAGATTATTGACTACCATATTTCATCCTACTGAAATTTAAAATGATTTGAAATTGAACAGTTCAAATGATTCGCAATAGTCCAGCACAGTCCAAGTGTTTATATATCACAGCACGAATCCATTGAAACGAATGTTCTAAGTATCACTATACTAATAATGTTTACAACTATAACATTAACATAAAATGAAAATGCCTTCATTATCAAATGTGACCATGCATACATGTAGCTGTGCATTTCCAGATCTCCTGTATGAGAATAAATACCTGGGATTGGTAACAAAACGAAGAGAAAGTTAGCAGCAGTTCAGGACTCCAGCGATTAAACACTCATCAGCAGTATCACTCTCGACAACACCCAGGAAACAATTACCAAATAATCAGGAGAAGAACTTTAAGCAATTAACACCCAAAATGAACTAAACAACTTGTTTGAGATCCAAATTCACCCTAACCTAGATCTATTCGACCTTGCCCAACTCCAATATCCTAACTCCAAATATTCCATACCATTTTTCTCTGAATAGCTCTAATTAATGACTATGAGTTAAAATGGCTGAGGAATTATGCAAAACAGAACAGTAGGATATAAAAAATGTAGGATTTTTGAAACTCAACATTTCAGGGAGTTTTAGAGGTTCAGATTTTATGGGAATTATTTTTTTGGAAATTTTTTGGATCTTAAACTTGTGGAAATTTTCCAGGGACTCCAAAACTTGTCAATGAAAGCATAAACTTGCCTATTTATAACCCAACCTTAGGGCAACCCTTTTCTTTGTGTTTTATTCACTAGTCCCTTTCCTATTTCTCAGGATTGCTCAATTAGTCCCTCATTTCTGGCTTATGCCTCAAGTTTATTAGAAAAATTACCAGAAATTAGCTTTTGAACCTCCAACTAGAAGGTTCCGGGGATCTAATGCAAGATTCATATACCCAAATACCCCTATTACCCATGTCTTTTCTTTTCAATTACTTAGCCTGAATATTTCCACCCTAGTTCCTATAAATTAGGTTAGAAGTTGACCATAGTTAACTACTCAGGGCCATAAACCATAAACAAAACCATAGTCTCATTATCAACTGGGGTTAAATCCTTAATAAGCTAAGCTGGCTAACTATTCAATTTAACCAAGACTAAACTACACCACTAGAATAAAAACAAACAAAATTATCCAAGTTGATCAGCAACCATGAGGAATCACTAACAAGTTAATGGAACACATATAAACAGGCAGATTTAAACTAGAACCAAGAATGGGAGACTGAATTAATTAGAGGCAAAACAAAACTAACCAACACAAAATTCAAAAGCAACCACAGGGTTTATCATAAACAAATATTGATCAACTGAAACAAAGAGAAAAGGTCAAACCAGGGAAAAGGATGAACAATTTGAACTATCCTAGAATACCGAATGTGCGAAAATGGATTTTTCTTTGAAGAAAAAAAAATAAATTAAAACTGACTCAGAAACTTAGCCTAAGGTGAAGAATGTCTAACCTTTGAACCACAAAGGAGCGTCTTGCCTTGCCCATGCAAGGTCTCAACCATACCAAGACTTCAATGAGTCTCTCAACTGGAAGACTCTGGGACTCAGGTGGACACTAGTTTCGAAATTGTGGAGGTTGGAGGGACATTTGCTAAGGATTTTTAGGAAGAGGGTGGTTAGGGCATCATATATGAATGATTCTGATTGAATTTTACGGCGGATTGAACATGAGCCAAACTCCGATTTGAAATTCGAAGGAAACGGATGGGACTTGAGAGGGAATAAGGTTGGATGTGTCTTGGGGGGATGTAGACGGTGTTATGGTGTAAAATTGGGAGTGGTTTGAGTGGCCTCCGCCGGACACGGCGGAGACGGCAACCACAAAATCTTTTATTCAAAGGGTTTTGCTCATAGTTGAAGGTTGTTTTCTAGGGTATGGTAAGAGGAAGGAACGGTGGTTCAGAGGTGTTGATTTGGAAGGGTTTGGAGGTGGCGCCGCCGTGGACGGTGGCAGCGGTAACCACTGATTTGAATATTTGAGGAGATGGTTGAGGCTTTTGGGAATGGGTGTTGTAGATTTGGAGAGAGGAGAGGCAGGTGGTTTGGGGGTGTATTTTTGGGAGGTATTGGATCTTCGCCGCCGGTGATGATTTCCGGTCGGCGGTTGTGAGGCGGCGTATAAGTGGAGACGATAGGTACGAGGAAGGGCTGTTTGGTCTCTAGAGTTTGGCATAATTTCGGACACATTTATTCCAAAATTGAGATCAAGCGTGGGCCGTTAGATGATAGGAGATGAATGGTGGAGATTACTGGACCCAAAACGACGTCGTTTTGGGGTGTCTCTAATAACAAAACGGGTTAGGGACGAGTTTGGGCCAGTTTTAGGGCGTTTCGGACGGGTAGGAGGTGTTGGAGCAATCCAGCTTTGGCCAATTTGAGGCCAGCCTGATTCATCTCTTTTTTAGTTCTTTTCTTTTCATTTTTTATTTCAAATTTTCATAATTTATTTTTGTTATCTTATTTCAAAATTAAACTAAGCACTTCATAAATTCTAAAAACTAAACTAAACTATCAAATCATATAAACTAATTGAAAATAAAAATTGGTAAATTTGAAACTACAAATTAAACAATGCCAAAATAAACTATTATTATTATTTTTTTTTGTAAGACTCATAATAACTAATTAATTCCAGAACATGTAAAATTAAACCTTAAATGTAATGCATTTTTGGAATGTTCATGTGAATTAAAATGGGAGGATGAGAACGCACACAATTAACAGAAGGTGTCACACAAATCATCAAAATTAATAAAGAAAGAAATTATTCTGTTTGAAATTATTGGAGTAGTTTATGCTGGACAAAAATTAAGTGCTCAAAGCTGCCCCTCCGTGTGTAGGCAACCTAGGAGTTTTCATGCAAAGATAAGTGAGCAAATACGAGCGATTTTTGCCCGTTCGAATACTCCGTGTGAAGCATTTTTCAAATTTTTGACCGAACCTTTTTTTAAAGGTTGCCTACATATCTTGGCTGTAAAGGAATCATGTCAGTGTAGTTCTGGATTGTTTGGTAGCTGGGATTACCATGAGCTGTGATTTCACTGCTTATGTTGCTGCTACTGCCTGCAAACCCCTTATTACACCAAAAGAAAATCAAAATCTAAGCTAACTAGGCCTATCAACTACGGGTTACAAGATTCCTATATATACATCTCTTGAGCTTGATCTAGAGTCTTAGCAGATTTCGCTGTAGACATCGATCTGAATCTTGACGCTCGCACGTTGTAGGTGCTGGTTTTTATTTCAGCATTGCACTGGAGCAGGACATACGATACTTGTGACTTCAATCAAACTTTGAGTTGTCCGCATCCTTTCCTTCATTGAACATTCTGAGTTCGCATCTTTGCTCTTTTCTTCTTTTATTTGATTGAGACTTTACGCTCTTAGTCACCTCGAATTCTGTGCCCTGAGGTAAAACCTGTTCGGACCAAAATAAACAAACGAATGAAATTTATGCCCCATTTTTCATTGAGAAAATTTCGGGAGTTATTTCAACACAAATCTGAGCTATTTCTTTATTGAAAACGAAAAAAGTCAGGATTGTGTATCCTTTGAAAAGTTTGCCAGGTTATGCTGGGAAGGAGAAAGGGTCCCTGCTAGGGATAAAAGGAGGATCCACAGGTTATGCCAGTATGGGAATGACCCTGCTGAGGATGAAAAGGAAAATCCACGGGTTATGCCGGGGTTTGAAAAGGAGAAGGCTACTGGGTTATGCCAGGGGATCCGTGGGTTATTGCGGGATTTTAAAGAGAAATTGCTGGGTTATGCCGGGGGAATCCGCGGGTTATGCCAGGATGGAAGAAAAACTCCTAGGTTATGCTAGGAAGATCCGCGGGTTATGTCGGTATATGAAGGATAAAATTCATAGGTTATGCTAGGGGAATCCGCAGGTTATGCCGGAATTGAAAGAAAGACTCCTAGGTTATGCTAAGGAAATCCACGAGTTATGCCGGGATTTGAAAAGAAATTCCTGGCTTTTGCCAGGGGAATCCACGGGTTTTGCGAGATTGAAAGAAAACTCCTAGGTTATTCTAGGGAAATCCACGGGTTATTCCAGGATTTAATGAAAAATTCCTGGGTTATACCAAAGGAATCCGCGGGTTATGCCGGGACTTGAAAGGAACTTCATGGGTTATGCCAGGGGAATCCGCAGGTTATGCCGTGATTGAAAGAAAAACTCCTAGGTTATGCTAGGGAGATCCGCGGGTTATTTCAGGATTTTAAAGAGAAAATTCCTAGGTTATGCTAGGGAAATCCGCGGGTTATGCCGGGATTTGAAAGAAAAATTCCTGCGCTTTGCTAGGGGAATCCGCTAATTATGCCGGGATTGAAAGAAAAACTCCTAGGTTATGCTAGGGAGATCCGCGGTTTATGCCGGGATTAAAAGAAAAATTCCCGGGTTATGCTGGGATTGAAAGAAAAACACCTAGGTTATGCTAGGGAGATCCGCGGGTTATGCCGGGATTGAAAGAAAAATTTTTGGGTTATGCTAGGGAATCCGCGGGTTATGCCGGGATTTGAAAGAAAAATTCCTGGGTTATGCCAAGGAAATCCGCGGGTTATGCCGTGACTTGAAAGGAAATTCCTGGGTTATGCTAGGGGAATCTGCGGGTTATGCCGGGATTGAAAGAAAAACTCCTAGGTTATGCTAGGGAGATCCGCGGGTTATGCCGAGATTTGAAAGAGAAAATTCCTAGGTTATGCTAGGGAAATTCGCGGGTTATGCCGGGATTTGAAATAAAATTCCAGAGTTATGCCAGGGGAATACGCGGGTTATGTCAGGATTGAAAGAAAAACTCCAAGGTTATGCTAAGGAGATCTGCGGGTCATGCCGGAATTGAAAGAACAATTTCTAGGTTATGCTAGGGAGATCCGCGGTTTATACCGGGATTGAAAGAAAAATTCTATGGTTATGCCAGGAGAATCCACGGGTTACGCCGGGATTTGAAAGAAAAATTCCTGGGTTATGCCAGGGGAATCTGCTGGTTATGCCGGGATTGAAATAAAAATTTCTAGGTTATGCCAGGGGAATCTGTAGTTTATGCCGGGATTGAAAGAAAAACTCCAAGATTATGCTAGAGAGATCTGCGGGTTATGCCGGGATTGAAAGAAAAATTCCTGGGTTATGCCAGGGGAATCCGCGGCTTATGCCGGGATTTGAAAGAAAAATTCTTGGATTATGCCAGGGGAATCCGCGGGTTATGCCAGGATTGAAAGAAAAATTCTTGGGTTATGCTAGGGGAATCCGCGGGTTATGCCGGGTTTGAAAGAAAAAATTTCTAGGTTATGCTAGGAAAATCCACGGGCTTTGCCGGGATTTGAAGAAAAATCCTAGGTTATGCTAGGGAGATCCGCTGGTTATGCCGGGATTGAAAAGAAAAAATTCGTAGGTTATGCTCGGGAAATCCAGGGGTTATGCCGAGATTGAAAAGGGAAGACTTCTGTTGATGAGGAAAGGAGAAAGGTCCTCAGGTTATGCTGGGAATTGTGAGGAGTGAGAGGCTACAAAAATCCTTCTTGCAATGCTGGGGATAGAGAAAGAAAGGAAAAACTCTTAGGTTATTCTAAGGACAAAGGGGATTTAATCCTCATATTATGCTGGGGAATAAAGGAAGAAGAGGGGCCCTCAGGTAATGCTGGTGACGTAAAGAAGAAAATGTTCCTCAAGTTATGTTGGGGACATAGAGAAAAGCCACTTGGTTATGCCGGGGAGCGAAAGAAACAAATTTCTCAGTCTATGCTGGGGAAAGTGGAGTGTGATCCTTGGGCTATGCCGAGGAGGTCCACAAGTCGTGCTGGGAAAGACTACAGACGTGGCCCTAATTCTGGGGAAGGAGTCAGGGATCAGAGTCCCATGCTATTATAATACTGCAGAAAAAAGATGTAAAGAGAGCTTCCCTTTTTGTTGATCATTGGTGCAACACTATTCTTAGCCTTTGCGCCTTTCCTTTGATTGCATTTTCCATTTGTCCCTATTATTTTTTGGGTTATACCTGTTTAAATTTTTAATCAAAACAAAATTTGTTAGTTCGAACAGTGATTGGTTTGTTGCCTTGTTTTGCTTGATTCCGGCCTTATTTCTGTAGGGAGAAACGCTTGACATCCGGACTTCGCCTCGTAAGTTGGTCGGGGGGTCCACGTCTTTCAGATTGGTTTTTTTTTTACGGGTCCTTAGTTATGATTTTTGTCCCGACTTCCACTTCGGGGCCTTCCTTTTGAGAACTTCGTGGGAAACAATTAGCCGGTTCGGGCTTAACATTTCCATTCTTCATTTTGCTTTGTGGGCTCCTGGCTTTGAATTTCTTTTCTTTCTATTTTCTTTCTTTTGAAGCGTCAACCATCATAGTCAGTCGAGATTGACAAAATGCACTTGTTAATAGCGGATATTTCTTTTGGTTCTTGCCAGGAGAAAACCCTTGAGACCGTTCTTACCACCTTCTCTTGCGGAATAATCAGCAGTTCAAAGTTAAGCCGAAAGGGAATGGGGAAGCAGCAAGAGTAAACATGTGAAATTAGAGAGAAATGTCCTTTTTGAAGAAAAGAGAAGGACTTATCTGGGGAGGCGAGCCGACTTTAAATGGAAATGGCATGCTCCTTGGACTAGATGCCCGGCCCGGATCCACTTCTTCTTCTTCTTCTTCTTCTTCTTCTTCTTGTGACCTATATTTCAATCTTTCAAACTATGGAAGCTTGCTTGGGCTTGGATGGTGATACTTTCTCTTTTCAGCCGACGACGCCCTTTGCAGGTTTTCACCAATCGGCCTCTCTCATTTCTCTTCTCTCGTCGCCCGATAGTGCTCTTTTTCCAGTTTTCACTAAACGGACTCTCTCATTTTTATTTTCTCTACTCACTGTCGCCATATGGTGCCCGAAGGTTCTCATTGATAAGACTCTCTCATTTTATTTCTCTCAATTTAAATTGTGCCGAATTCCAACGATGGTGTTTGTCGTGTCCCTGTTTTGGCCAGTTGATCGGAAGGACTTGGATCAGGATCTTGAGTAAAGGAAATTGGATGGAAACTTACAACTTTGGAACCGTTCTGGCAGGTTTATGGCCGAATCATTACACTTCTGCCTCAGTTTCATTTTTTGGGGAGTTGGGGTTTTATTTCTGTAGGAAATCATTCTATCCATGATATGTGTGCTTTGGTTGTATTAGCATGATTTCCAGGTATAGGTTTTGATGAAGGACAAACAATGAAATCAACTGTCAAACAATGTTATTGTATGACAAGCAATGAAGATGCATTAGCAAACAATCGAGATGGTTAACGAATCAATGATGATGAATCAAAAAATCAAGATTGGATGCCAAGAAGCATATTAATGAAGGGATTGCTTAGACAAGCCAAGACGAGCTCAAAAGTTCAAGACCGAAGACCCAAGGCGTAGGTCGTTAGGTAGAACCAATGTAAGAGCAACATTTAAGTTATATCGTCTTTTGGCTCAACATAGGTCATTATTAATATGCATAAAATCATTTTATTAAATCATATATATCATAAACATTTTTAATATACTTCAAACAAAATGATTTTTAACGTTTTCATTTTAACCAAAATGGTTTTTGAAGTAAGTTTTCATTTCTGGACAGAATGGGGGCATAATCGATTATGCCATATACATAATCGATTATCTGAAATTTCCAGCAAAGCTGGAAATTCCAGAGAGCCTCAGTAATCGATTATGCAATAGGCAATAATCGATTATTCTGGGAAAATTCCAGCTTTCCTGAAAAAACCCGAGAAGTAAAATAATCGATTATCACCTTATGCATAATCGATTATCTTGTATCCGTTGCCTTCCAACGTTCAGTTTTATGAACGTTGAGAAGATAATCGATTATGTAAAGGAGATAATCGATTATCTTGGCATAAAATCAGCATTATTGATTGCCTATTAAGCAACGGACATACAACCTCTACCACCTATAAATAGAGGTCTTTGGGACTCATTTCACATGAACAACATCTCTCATTATTCTTGAACATATTGATAACATTTATACATCATATTTAGAGCTTTTGTTGAGCCATTTGAGAGACAACTTTGTGTTGTTCATAGAGCTTATATTGTATCTCTTTATCTTCTCTTCTTAGAGAGTTCTTGTTGTAAAAGAGAAAGGTTCTTGAGAAGACCATATCTTCTCATTGTATGTTGGGTTGCTAAGTACCTTCAATCTTAGTGTGTGAAGTCTTGTGGTGCGGTATCCACGAGCAAGGTGAAGTCTTGAGGTGAGGTATCCTCGAGCAAGTTGAAGTCTTGTAGAGCGTACATCTACGAGCAAGTGTAACGGTTTGTTAGGCACCCGTATGCTTAACGGAGTTAGTGTAAACTGGAGAGAGTCTCTCGGGTGACTGGACTAACCACACGTTGTGGTGAACCAGTATAAATTCGGTGTGTCCTCTCCTTACTCTTTTAATTACTGCACTTACTTTACTCCTGCAATTTTAATTCCGCAAAATTTATCGACATTCTCGTGCCTCACTATTCACCCCCCCCCCCAATGACGGGCATAAACCCTAACAATTTTGATATGACTGAACCTCAAGGAGAGGCTGCCTACGTATCCTTTCAGAATCAAGTCAGACGTAGTTCAGGAACTGTTTCCTAAACTAATTTGTTTGTTATTTCTTTTGTTTTCAATCATTCATTTTTCTTCCTTTTTTTATCATTCATTTTTTCTCTTTTTTTTGTTTCGAATAGAAATTCTGGGTTCCAAAGAGGGTAAACAAAGAAACGTAATCGGCTCGAGGGGTTTGCAAAGGATCGGTAGTGTTTAGTATAGCAGGAAAGAAAGCCTTCGTCCTTTCGACCAGCTAGAATCAGTGCAATCGGGAGTTCAAATCTAATACCTTTTTACTTCATCTACGTTCACTGCTGTCTCGGGCTCGTCTCCTTCAATGTCACCTAGGTACAATGCTCCTTCGGGAAGTATCTTTCTGATAATGTATGGACCTTTCCAGTTTGGAGCAAACTTTCCTTTAGCTTCCTGATGGTAAGGGAAAATACGCCTCAATACCAGCTGTCCGACTTCGAAATTCCTGGGACGCACTTTCTTGTTGTAAGTGCGGTCCATTCTTTGTTGGTACAACTTCCCGTGACAAGCCGCAACCATTCGTTTTTTTCAATTAATGACAACTCCTCCAATCGAGTCTTAACCCATTCGCTATCCTCAATTTCTGCTTTGACAATTGCCCGGAGAGAAGGGATTTCTACCTGTACGGGTATGACAGCTTCAGTCCCATAGACCATCAAATACGGAGTTGCCCCTACCTATATGCGCACTGTGGTTCGATATCCCAGCAATGCAAAAGGCAGATTTTCATGCCACTGTCTTGAATTTTGAATCATTTTTTCTCAAAATCTTCTTGATGTTCTTGTTTGCTACTTTGACGGCACCATTGGCTTTGGGTCGATAAGGAGTGGAGTTTGTATGTGTTATCTTGAATTGTTCACATATCTCTCCCATCAGATGACTGTTTTGATTGTCCACGTTGTTTGTAATGATGGTTGCAGGAATACCGAAGCAGCAAATGATGTTGGAATGCACAAAGTATACCACGGCTTTCTTGGTGACGGACTTAAGTGTGATGGCTTCAACCCATTTTGTGAAGTAGTCAATAGCAACCAATATGAATCTATGTCCATTTGCGGCTTTTGGCTCAATCGGCCCGATGACATCCATGCCCCAGGTAGTGAATAGCCAAGGTGCAGACATAGGTTGCAATTTGGTTGGCGGTGCATGAATCAGATTACCGTGCATCTGACATTGATGACATTTCCGTACGAAACTGAAACAACCTTTCTCCATGGTCATCCAGTAATACCCTGCCCGAAGTATTTTCTTTGCCAGTACATACCCGTTCATATGAGGTCCACAAACTCCTACGTGTATCTCATGCATAATTCTCTCGGCTTCCTTGGTGTCAACACATCTCAGCAAATTGAGATCTAGGGTCCTCTTGTATAAGGTATCACCACTCAAGAAAAAACTACTCACATGCCGTTGGATGGTTTTCTTTTTCTCCCCGGTAGCTTGCTCGGGATACCCTTCTGTTTTCAGAAATTTCTTGATATCATAATACCGGGTCTAGGTGCTGGACTCTGCCTCGGTCACATTACAATACCCATGCCTTTCCTTGATTTGGATTTCTAAAGGATCGACTAGGCGTTTCCAGGGTACGCCAACATGGAAGCCAAAGTTGCGAGTGCGTCAGCTAACTCATTGTGACAACGAAGAATGTACCTAAATTGTACCAACTTGAACCGTTTGCTGAGATCCTCCACATGATATTGATAGGGGATGAGTTAAAAGTCTCTTGTTTCCCACTCTCCTTGGGCCTGCCGGATGATCAGATCTGAATCCTCCATGATTAACAATTTCTCAACATCTTGGTCAATGGCCATATTCATGACCATGATACAAGCCTCTTATTCAGATGTACTGTTGGTGATGAAAAAACGGAGCCTTGTTGTAGCCGGGTAATGTTGACCAGTGGGTTAGATTAAAATTGCCCCAATTCCTACGCCTTTCGCATTTACTGCTCCATCGAAAAACATTTTACAAGCAGAAATGTCTTCAGATGTTATCTCCACTGAATTCACTTCTTCATCAAGAAAATAGGTATTCAAAGGTTGATACTCATCGTCAACTGGATTCTCGGCCAGATGATCTGCTAATGCTTGAGCCTTCATTGCGGTACGAGTGATATAGACTATATCGAACTCGGTGAGCAGGATTTGCCATTTTGCCAACCGTCCTGTGGGCATTGGTCTTTGGAATATATATCTCAACAGGTCCAGCCTGGTTATGAGGTAGGTGTGTAGGCTTGCAAGTAATGCCTCGGCTTTTGAGCCACCCATGTCAAGGCACAATAGGTTCTTTCCAGCAACATATATTTGGCCTGGTAACTAGTAAACATTTTGCTCAAGTAATAAATTGCTTTCTCCTTTTATCCCGTGGCATCATGCTGCCCGAGAATGCAACCAAAAGAGCTCTCCAAGACTGTTAAATAAAGAAACAATAGCCTTCCCAGTTCCGGCGAGACCAAGACTGGTGGGTTGGACACGTAGCTTTTAAATTTGTCAAAAGCCTCTTGACACTTTTTGGTCCATTTAATTGATGCATCCTTTTTCAATATCTTGAATATGGGCTCACATGTAGAAGTCAAATGTGCGATGAATCGGCTGATGTAGTTCAGGCTTCCCAACAGGCGCATTACATCCTTCTTGGTTTTTGGAGGAGGTATCTCTCGAATGGATTTTATCTTGGTTGGATCCATCTCAATACTTCTTCGGCTGACAATGAATCCTAGAAGTTTGCCCGACGGGACCCCGAATGCACACTTGGCTGGATTCAATTTCAAATCATACTTGTGAAGCCTTTCAAGGAACTTTCTTAAGTCCCGTACATGATCACCCTGAGTCTTGGACTTGATAATCACATCGTCCACATATACTTCTATCTCCTGATGCATTATGTCATGGAAAATGGTGGTCATAGCCCATATATGTTGCCCCGCGTTCTTTAAACCAAAAGTCATAACCCTATAACAATAAGTCCCCCACGGTGTGGTAAAGGCAGTTTTCTTGGCGTCTTCCTCATCCATCAACACTTGGTGGTATCCTGTGTAACAATCTACAAAGGACTGTATCTCGTGTTTGGCACAGTTGTCAACAAGGATGTGGATGTTAGGTATAGGGAAGTTGTCTTTGGGACTCGCCTTGTTCAAATCTCTATAGTCTACACATACTCAGGTTTTCCCATCTTTCTTCGGTATCGGGACCACATTGGCCAACCATGTGGTCTATCAAACCACTCAAATTACCCCCGCCTCTAACTGTTTTGTGATCTCCTCTTTGATCTTATCGTTGATATCAGGTTTGAACTTTCTTTGTTTTTGTTGGACTGGAGGGCATTCGAGGAAGGTGGGAAACTTATGAACCATCAAATAAACACTCAGCCCAGGCATATCATCGTACGACCAAGCAAACACATCTTTGAATTCCAACAAAAGATGGACCAGTGAGTCCCCGATTTCTTTATTCACATTTAGTTTCCCTGGTTTCACCGGGACCACCCAAATTAAGTGGTTCCGTATCATTTAAGTTCGTCTTAGGTTTATTTTTAGAATGTTCCAACTCTCGGTTGATTTCTCTAAAAGCCTCTCCTTCATCATACTCTGGTTCTTGGTTCATTATTTCACAAATAGTCAGCATGTTCGGGTCAAGGCATGAAGTCCGTGAGCATGTTACATTATTCAAAGCCGCATTATTTGATCTGAAAGAAAAAATGAAATAGAAGAAAAACAAAATCATAAAAAATAGAGGAGTGCGGACGATGAAATATTGATTTCATTTATTTGAAATTGTAAGATAATAGGGTTTACATTTGGAATTTAAAGGAAAAAATACTAAAGGAAAAAAACACCCGAGCTACACCCTGAAATAACTCGTGATGCAAGAAATGTTGGCAAGGCGGGACTACCGAGCCTCCCGCCTGACAGGTAAAGGCGTAGCCTTCCAGTTTTGCAACTTGGCATCCAGTCCGATGTAGAGCACCTCAGCAGTGCTTGATCCTTCTCCAAGCTGGACCATGTTGGCCTCATACAATAATTTCCTCATGGCCCCACAAATCTCTTCAATTTCCTCCACTGTGAAGGTCTCGTCTTCTTCTTCCTCACTGTACTTTGGCTTCTAAATGTTTCGTACAAGTGGGGTAGGGGTTTTGGTAAAGACTTACCATGACGTTTCCTACATATGAGCCAAGTTATATCCCCTGGTGTTGGGTGGAAACCTAGCCCAATAAACTTCTCTACGGTAGGAAAAGCGATTGGCTCAGTTATGCCTTGTAGCGAACTTCCATGTCCCTTGCCTGGTTTAAACCATTGGCATATCATCTCTCTTGCCACCATGATTGAGGCATTGGAGAGGAAAGGTTGAGGAAATGGTTTGCCTTTTTCTTGTTGATCAGCTACCATGATTTCAAAAGCCTGGTAAACTATATACTAACTTCCTTCTTTAGCATCGAGGCAGGGGACGGAGGGATCACGGTAAATTGACTTTTCATCTTCTCCATGGACCACAATTTTCTCGTTATCATGTTCAAATTTCACCATTTGGTGCAAAGTAGAAGGCACAACTCCTGTTGCGTGAATCCATGGTCTTCCTAGGAGATTTTGTAGGATGTGTCCATATCTAATACTTGAAATGTAACCTCAAAATCGACCGGACCAATGGTCAATACCAAATCAATTTCTTCTATGGTATCTCTTTTGATTCCATCAAAAGCTCGGACACACACATTGTTGGGACGGATCCTCTCTGTTTCGATTTTCATTCTCTGCAATGTTGACAATCGACATATGTCCACCGCGGAACCTCCATCTAGCATTACTCTTTTAACGTAATAACCTTCGCATGTGACGGTGAGATGCAAGGCTTTGTTGTGGGCAGCTCCCTCTAGAGGAAAATCATTCTTGCTAATGTAACCTGATTAATAGCAAAGAATCTTTCTGCCATTTTCTCCAGTTGTTCCACGGAGTTTGAACCGGTACGTATGCTTCATTTAAAGTTTTGGCTAACACTTTCTGGTGCTCTGGAGAATTCATCAGCAATGATAATAAAGAGACTTTCTCGGGAGACTTCCGATCTGGTCCATTACCTCTTAATCCGGCATTTTCATCTTTCGAAAGAAGGCATCCGCCTCTTCAGCATTTACGGGATTTTTGGGTGGGAATCGCTTTTTGGTGGCATTGTTCACTTCTTCCAGGTCCGAATATTTATTTGCAGAGGGCCCTTTTGAGTTTATCCAGTGATCTTTTTGCCTTTGTGTGTTACAATTGTTTCTTGGTAGTTCCACGAGACTGCAGAAGGGTCTGTCATTGGCTTCTGAGGCGCGCGACCGATTACCACGAGCTCATTCAGCCTTGGCAGTTTAATCGTTCCCCGCACCACATAAACTCCCTTGGGTACGTATATCATCCTATTCAACTCAAATTTTCTTGGAGGCCTAAGAGTTGGATGTCTTTCTTGACGGCCTCGTGGGATGTAAAGGATGGTTTCCTTGGCGGGTGCGGTCTCGGTTTTAATTTCAACCTTCTTCTCTGCTTCCGGGTGCTTGGCTTCACTCATGTCCTTTTCTTCAGACTTCTTGAGGGTAACCTTTGGTTTTCTGTCTGCATCAGCAATGGCTATTATGGCTTTCAAAGCGGGGTCAAATTCTTTGTCCTCACAAATAATCCCGATGACTGGCCCATTGTTGTGAGCCGGTAACAGGTTATTAGTTTCGTTTGGGACGTCTTCATCTCTCAACAATATTTTCCTTTGTTCTATTAGATCCTCCACAGCTCGCTTTAGAGTCCAACAGTTTTCAGTGTCGTGTCCTTCGGCTCCTGAATGATAAGCACAGTTTACACCCTGTTGATAAGAAGGTGACTCAGAGTTCTTCTGTTCGGGGGCACGGGCTGCAAGAGGCCCATCTGGACCAGTTTTGGGAATAAGCTGGAATAAGGCTCCCATATCGGTGTAAAGTTTTATCTTCTGGGCGGCTCCCTAGGAAAAATTTTTTTTGGGGAGGGCGGGGATTACTGTGGTTTTGGGGAGGCTGATTTCTCGGGGCCTGGTTTCTGTTGACCTGTTGTTGTGGTCGAGCGAATGACTGGGCATTCATAACTGCATAAGGGGGAACATAATGCATGTCTTTATGGGGATAGTAGTGTTTAGAGGTCCTTTCTGAGAACGTGGGCCTGGGGGAATGGTGTCTTCTCATACCGGAGGCTGCCATTGAAGCTTCTTCTTTCTTTTTGTTTCTTGCGACTCCTCCTGCCCCTGGATATCCTGGGAGGTTGCCCTTATGGCTGACTGGCTCAGAATTCTTCCTATTTTCAAGCCATTCTCTACCATCTCACCGATCTTGATTGCTTCCGCGAAAGGTTTACCCATTGCTGACATCATATTTTGAAAATAATCCGCTTCATGTGCCTGGAGAAAAATAGTGACCAGCAGTGTCTCATCCATGGGAGGCTTTACTCTTGACGCTTGTTCGTGCCACTTGACAGCATATTCTCTAAAACTTTCTGACGGTTTCTTTTTCAAGTTGGCCAAAGAATTTCTGTCTGGGGCAATATCAATATTATACTGGAATTGCCTTACGAAATCTCGGGCAAGATCATCCCAAATATACCATCGTGCGATATCTTGGTCCATGTACCATTCAGAAGCGATGCTTACCAAACTCTCCCCAAAGTATGCCATCAACATTTCTTCTTAAATGAGCAATGGGGTTGCCATGACAATCATAATTTTCAAACTTCAACGTTTTAAATCCCAGGGGAAGATTTACATGTGGGAACATGCACAGATTTGTGTAGGAAATGCTCTTTTGCCCACTCAAGCCATGCATGTTCTTCAAGCTCTGCTCAAGGCTTTTCATCCTTCTTGCTATCTCATCTTGTTCAGGCATTTTAGGAGTTTTATCCTGCACTGTGTGAGCTCGTGTTCTGTTTGAGGATAAGTGTATGTGGGGTATAGCGGAGGCTCCATTTGGTAGTTGGTGAGTTTGAAATGTGAAATTCGTGGGATAAAACATGGGTCTCAGCGTTGCAGGCTGTGTGGTGGCTGCACGGGGGGGAGTCGTAAAAATACTAGGAACTGAGCCAGAGGTGAACACTTGAGGACGGGCTTTCGAAGATGCTCCGAAAAAGTTGGCTGGCATGGTAGGCTGCCCCAGGAGGATGTTTGGGTGGCTAATGGGAACAGTGGAGGTACCCCCCGACCTTGGGAAAAGCTTAGAAAAGACAGGGATGGCACTCAGAGGCTCTTTGTTTTTTCCCAAGCGTCCCGCATCTCCATGACTCTGAGTCGAATGATTCTATTTTCTTCAGTTGCTGCAGATTATGAGGTTGGGATCCATGCAATCGAGCTATCCTCTGAGATCGGAAGCGCTGAAAAAGTCATTTCCGATGACATTCTGTGCTTCCTAGTGATTTGGTGAAATATCGATGTGATGCCAGTTTACCACAAACCAACCACTGTTTTCTAAAAGCATGTGACTGGGATTTAGGCATCAAACAAATGGTTAGGTCGAGACAGATAACAAATAGGGAATCACACGTTGGGTGTGATGCACCTATATAGTTTTTTTTATTTTTAATACACTAGGCAAGCGCCTAGTGCTAGATTTTTATTGAAAACTGAAAGGAAATTACAAACACTTAGGAAAAGTACAAATAAGGGGGACAATAGCACCGGTATTGTTAAACACAAACCGGGCTAACCTTACCGTGCTAATCCTATTGAGGCTTGGCAACCTTACTTATAAACAAGAATGCATAAAATAAGAACTTGACGCGACTAAATAATTTATGATCATCACAGAGTTTATAACATACTCTGTGATGAGATTACAAATCAGGATACTAACAAAGTGGTAGAATAATATGTAGTACATAGTTGATTGTTGTCCCTTATTTCCCAATCTTGTATACTCTTGAAGATGTATTTCTATTTCATTCTCCTCTACCTTGTTTAATAAGTATTGAAGAATCATCTTTTATTTTTTGAACAATTGGACTTTGATGACGAAATTGTAGTAGCTACTCTCATTGGAATTTGCCTAACATTTGGTTTCTTGTTGGACCATGTTGCATTTTTCATCAAGATAGCACCTGACTTACTCGTTCCAATGTGGCCATTCGCAATGTTTGGTGGTGTATCTAGGAAGTGGATGCATGTGGAAACAGTGGACTTACTTAGCGGGCGTCTATATGTTTAAAATGGTCGCATGTGTCATACTGGCATTTATTCCAAACTTCCTTTTGATTTCTACTCTTTGTTTCCTTGCTTTCATTTTCCTTTTTTAAGAATACGGTCGAATCCTATGAAGATTTTCTACGTATCATGCCTCGCATGAATCAGACCAATCATAGTTCATGACAAGTGTGATGAAAATAACAGGATATTTTGGAATTTTAATTCTTATAAGACAAAACTTTGGTTACAAAAACTAGCAAAGTTAAAGGCAACTAACGGGCTTGGACAAAATAAAACTTACAGACTCAAAGAGCAATAATGTGTAAAAGAAAATACATACTCACAGACTCTTTTAACAAAAATACAATTTTTCAGAAATCACGAATACATTAAGACTTCAACTGCTTTTGGAGCTCGCAGGGCATCATTCGGCCTTATCGCAGGCTTGCGTGCTAAACTCCCTTGGAGATGGTGGAGGTCTTCCATCACTTGCCGAACAAAAGTCATGGCGGTGGAAAAGAACATGGATCTCGTTATATCCTCACATGGTTTCACTTTGTGGTGATGTAATCTGCAATTACCAGTGTCTTTTCCCTAATAACACCTTTTTCTTGCAACAAACGCCCAATTTTCTCGGCCCTTACCTCTAGAGTTCGCTCTGCTACCTGATTCAACTCCTAGAATTGCTGCAAATCCATCTCCAACCTTGCTATCACTGCATAACAATGTTCTATTTCGGATTTGAAGTCCCCGACTTGCTTGGCCATTCTGTTCTCATCCATGATGACCCTCCGCTTTAAACCAACAATCTCATCACTATACCCTTCTTTTAATTGCTCAAGGATGCAGGCTCGTTCCTCCACACTTTTATCCAATTGCTTCCGAACCCTAGATAGCTCACCTTCCGCCTTATTAAAGTCCAACCCATACTCGGTTACTTTCTGCCGCAAATTTTCTATGAGTTTTTTATCTTTTGTGCTTCTGGAAGGTTTTCTGTGGCTGCTTTCATTTTCCGGATTTGGGCTCGTAATGTTTCGTTTTCTTTGATTAATATCTTCTTTTCTCCCTCATAGGCTACGGCTTGCAAACCACTTTCAAATTGCAGCTCTTTGATTTGCTTTTCCAGTCTTCCTACAGTGGCCAGGTATTCATTCTCCTTGGCTAGCCAATCTCATTGCTCTTGTGTCGTTTTATGAAATTTTGGAGATGCGGTCTTTTAGCCGGCCTTCAAGGATCTATTTCTTTTCTATACCAAGAAATGTATCCTGGTGCAACCTCGCCTTTAGATATGTCGCGAACTTGGGTACCTGCTGTCAAGTATAGGCATTCGCTCCAAATTTGACGTACGACGGCTTCAGGGAATTGACCATTGGGGCTTATCTCAAGTGCATGGCGCGTAATATCCTCGTCCTTGGGGATCACTTGGCATCTACCTAATTGTTTACTCTGTATGGCGCATAAGGCTGGATACTTCGGATACCCATCAGAAGGAAATGAGGTCCGGTGGCTGGCATATATACTAATTCGTCCACAAGAAGCCACCCTAATGTCCATTCTATCTGATTGGCAGTGATGACCCGGTGATGCGACACCTATTCTGTGACACCCTCAGGTAATCTAAACCCATCAACCCTGCTGCATAATTCTTCTATGCAGCTCTTTGTTGGTGACCCATAATTCATGACCCGAGGCTGGTGGCATAGATGCTCGATCATCCATATCTGCAACAATAGGTTACATCCTTTGAAAAAGTCTCCTCCCGCTTTACTGGCGATGAGAGCATGGAAGATTTCGAATAAGATCGTCGGAGCGAGGGTGCTTTTAGCCTGAGTCATTAAAGTATTGACGACCCCTGCTACTCGTATGTCAATATTCCCGTCCTTTCGCGGAAACACCAGAAGAACCAAGAAAAATACCACGAACGCAAAACACTGATGCTCCTCCCATTTGAGCTGATTTCCTTTGCTACGAATATGGTTTTCGGGGTTATTGAATCCCCCTATATGCCCGTACCTCTGATATATAAACCACGGGTGCAGAAGCCATCTGACAGGTTCGGATTGTGAACCTTCCTACTGATTTTCAAGGAGTCCAGGAACTTGTGCACGGCAAGGGCTCTTGGCGCAATCAGGTATTGGAGTCTCAAAGGAATTGTAGGGGTCCAAATATATCCAGTTATTTCCTCCAATGTCAATGTGAGTTCAAAGTCCGAGAAATGGAAGACATTATGAGCCGGGTCCCAAAATGTGATCAGTGCTTGGGTTAATTTTTAACAAGCCAGTAAGTCTTCCCAGATGCATTTGCTTTGCCCTGCTTCCCCCAGGTCATTCCACCACAGTCGCAACTCCAAGGAAATTTTGTTCATGAACATTATCATGCTCATCTTGCACATTTATTAAGGTGAATTAGTATCTCAAAATTGGATTATTTGACTCCTCAAAAATATTAAATCTAGTATTTTATGAAATTTATTTCTTAAAATCAGGGTCTAGCTTTGCGAATACGGCCTTGCAGCACTTCCAAAGGAAGGTTTTACGGTTGTGCTTACTTGCCGGTCAAAATATAACTCATAGGTGACCATTTATGCGGAATCAGCCTTCCGGCATCCCTTGCGGCAACATTCGATTGTTTCTAGAAGTAACGGCATTACCCGATTTATTTAAGAAGATAATTAAAACTGGCCAATTATTTTCCTTGTTTTGGTTATTTTTGCAAAAAGAGAGGTTGGACCCGATGGGGGTTGCCTACGTATCTCGTTCCCGGCGAGAATCAAACCGGCGTAGTTCAGTCAAAGAGAATTTATTAAAACCAAAATATTATTGAACCCCCCCCCCCCATTTTCTTTTCCTTCCTTTTTGTGTTGTTTTGTTTTGAAAAATCCGGCAATATTTCAGTATTATTTGAGCATCGGTTTTACAAGTGATTAATCTCAGTAACTCTAGCACCTTCAAATTTCCTCTTTATTCACAAACCGGTCAACATGAGAATCTAAAGCAAATAAATATGCAAGTAGCATGTAACATGCATAAGGATGGTCTTTTATTTCAGGTCACCTGGCCTAGATGGACCCAAACCCTGTGTTGAGTCCCCTAATTCAAATGCATGATGAAAATAAGCGTTCCTACTAAGGATCCAGCATGAGGTCAAGTTATTCTAACTTAAAAACATTGGTATAGGGTCTAGAATGTGCACCCGAGCGGACAACTCGAGTCGAGGAATGGTCAAACGTAACGGAAACCAAAAGGCCATCCGGCTTAGTAACTTGCTCGGCCTCTTTCTTATTTTCGGATATGACACTAACAAAATAGGGAGTCTCAAACTGTAGCACATCCCTAGAGGCGAGAAGTGAAGGGTTTCGTAGCAGCTTATATGTACAGTTCAGATAATATCAAAGCGGTAAAAGCATCATCTTGCGCGTTAGGATATGTAGGCAAATCAGAAGAAGCCAAATATAACTGTTATTCTAAGCTTGAATTCTTGAACCCTGAACAAGAGATTCTGGGACTTATCCCCAGCAGAGTCGCTAGAGCTGTCACACCTTCTTTTTATACGGCTATCCCGAAGGATGACACGTACAACAGAGTTTTTTCAATTAAAGTGACATTATTCGAAATGGGATTATTTATTTATTTTTAGAGTCGCCACTTGGGATAGGCTTGATTTTTGGTGTCCCAAGTCACCGGTTTATATAGAATACCAAATCGAGGAAATTTTCGACTACCCAAATGGAGTCTGCAAACCAGAAATTCTAAATAAGGAATTCTGTTGACCCGAGGGAAGGTGTTAGGCACCCACAGATCCCGTGGTTCTAGCACGGTCGCTTAAACTACTATAATTGGCTAAACTTCTAATTTTACACATATTCATCCTATAGTGTAATTTTAAATTATTTCTTTACTTTCAACATTTTTAAGAATATTGCAACGCCATTAAAATACATCTCGAACCACGTCACATAAATGCAGCTGCGGTTTTTGACATATTTTAACATCGTTAAGATTTAGATTTGGGTCACATAAATGCGCACCCGAATTTAGGAAGATAAATTTTTAAAATAACGAGCCTAAAGCAACTACGCTTTTTTAACTTCGTGGAAAACCCGTGAAATTTGCTAAACGGCATCTCCCGGAATTCTAAGCATTTTTATTATAACTAGAGGGCAACACAGTATATGATTTTGTTTAGAGTGGAACACTCATTTTATTTTTAGAAAGGCAACCTAAAGAAACTATGATATTCTATTATGCGTTGTCTCTAATATAAAAGAGAAGTCCTAATTAATTCACATGTTAATGATCTACCAAAAAAATCATTCAACATGCATATCTTCAGCATGTTTTTATGGATGATTTCTGCAAGTGGGTTTATTATTAAAAGTAGACAGCCCAGGGGTATATGTTTTCATGTGCTTCTCAACTACAATGGTTTGGGCCTTCAGTTTGAGCCTAGAAATTTAAAACTACAATTTGATCCTGAAGTAAGGGTAGCACTCCACAAATCACCATGTCACTATTGTTTAAAATCACTTATATTTTGGTCATTTTAAGCAATTAAACACTCATCATCAGTATCACTCTCGACAACACCCAAGAAACAATCATCAAATAATCAGGTGAAGAATTTTCAGCAATTAACACCCAAAATGAACTAAACAACTTGTTTGAGATCCAAATTCATCTTAAACTAGATCTATTCGACCTTGCCCAACTCCAATATCGTAACTCCAAAGTATTTCAGACCATTTTTCTCTGAATGGCTCTAATTAATGACTGTGGGTTAAAATGGCTGAGGAATTATGCAAAATAGAACAGTAGGATATAAAAAATTTAGGATTTTTGAGACTTCAACATTTCCGGGAGTGTAGATGTTCAAATTTTATGAGAATTATTTTTTTCGAAATTTTATAGATCTGAAACTTGTGGAAATTTTCCAGGGACTCCAACTTGTAAATTAAGGCATAAACTTGCCTATTTAAAACCCAACCTTAGGGCAACCCTTTTCTTTGTGTTTTATTCACTAGTCCCTTTCCAATTTCTCACGATTGCTCAATTAGTCCCTCATTTTTTGGCTTGTGCCTCAAGTTTATTAGAAAAACTACCACAAATCAGCTTTTGAACCTCCAACTAGAAGGTTCCGGGGATCTAATGCAAGATTCATATACCCAAATACCCCTATTACCCATGTCTTTTCTTTTCAATTACTTAGCCTGAATTTTCCACCCTTGTTCCTATAAATTAGGTCAGAAGTTGACCATAGTTAACTACTCAGAGCCATAAACCATAAACAAAACCATAGTCTCATTATCAACTGGGATTAAATCCTTAATAAGCTGAGCTGGCTAACTATTCAATATAACCAAGACTAAACTACACTACTAGAGAATCAAAACAAACAAATTATCAAAGTTGATCAGCAACCATGAGGAATCATTAACAAGTCAATGGAACACACAGGCAAATTTAACTTGTACCAAGAACGCGAGACTGAATTAATCAGAGGTAAAACAAATATAACCAACACAGAATTCAAAAGCAACCACAGGGTTTATCATAAACAAATATTGATCAACTAAAACGAAGAGAAAAGGTCAAACCAGGGAAAGGATGAACAATTTGAACTATCCTAGAATACAAAATGTGAAAACATGGATTTTGTTTTGAAGAAAACAAAAAAAATTAAATTAGAACCAACATAGAAAATGAGCGTCTTTCCTTGCCCATGCAAGGTCTCAACCGTACCAATACTTAAACGAGTCTCTCAATTGGAAGACTCTGGGACTCAGGTCGACATTAGTTCCGAAATTGTGGTGGTTGGAGGGAGATTTGATATGGATTTTTAGGAAGAGGGAGGTTAGGGCATCCTATATGTACGACTGTGATTGAATTTTAGGGCGGATTTAACCTGGGCCAACCTACGATTCGAAATTCAGAGGAAACAGATGGGATTTGAGAGGGAATAAGGTTGGATGTGTGTTGGGGGATGAAGACGGTGTTATGGTGTTAAATTGGAGCGGTTTTGAGTGGCCACCGCCAAACACGACGGAGACGACATTCACAAAATCTTTTATTCGAAGGGTTTAGCTCATAGTTGAAGGCTGTTTTCTAGGGCATTGGGAAGAGGAGGGAACGATGATTCAGGGGTGTTGATTTGGAAGGGTGTGGAGGTGGAGCCTCCATTGGCGGTGGCGGCGGTGACCACTGATTTGAATATTTGAGGAGATGGGTGAGGCTTTTGGGAATTGGGGTGGTAGATTTGGAAAGAGGGGGCAGGTGGTTTGATGTGTATTTTTGGGAGGTATTGGAGCTTCGCCGCCGCCGGCGACAATTTCCGACCGACGCCTGTGAGGCGATGTATAAGTGGAGACAATAGGTACGAGGAAGGGACGTTTGGTCTCTAGGGTTTGGCATAATTTTGGAAACTTTTATTCTAAAACTGAGATCAAGACTGAGCTGTTAGATGATAGGAGATGAATGGTTGAGATTACTTGCCCCAACACGACGTCTTTTTGGGGCGTCTCTAATGATAGACCGTGTCAAGGACGGGTTTGGGCCGGGTTTAGGGCATTTCGGACGGGTAGGGAGTGTTTGGACCATCCAGCTTTGGCCCAATTTGAGGCCATCCTGATTCATCTCTTTTTCAATTTTTTTCTTTTCATTTTTATTTCAAATTTTCCTAATTTATTTTGATTCTCTTATTTCAAAATTAAACTAAGCACTTCATTAATTCTAAAAACGAAATTAAACTAACAAATCATATAAACTAATTGAAAAATAAAAATTGGTAACTTTGAAACTACAAATTAAACAATGCCAAAATAAACTATTATTATTATATTTTTTTATTTTTGTATTTTTTGTAAGACTCGTAATAACTAATAAATTCCAGAACATGTAAAAGTAGACCTTAAATGCAATGCACGTTTTGTATGTTCATGTGAATTAAAATGCGTGGATGAGAACACACACAATTAAAGAAGGTGTCACACAAATCAACAAAATTAAAAAAGAAAGAAATTATTCTGTTTGAAATTATTGGAGTAATTTATGCAGGACAAAAATCACGTGCTCACAAGTACAATCATTAAATGCACCCACGATGGAACAATAGATAAGGGAACTCACCCAATAAGCAGAACTGTGATGAACTACAGTAGTGCCCTCTATAACAAAATGAATTCTACCTGAATGACATTAGCTGGCGCGCCGGCCTCAAACCTAATATATGAAACACATCAACGAGCCGGGCCTCCCCCTCTTGGGCGCTCTCTACCTGCGTGAATACCTCACTGTGACACATCGGCCGAAGTCTGGGACAATACTCACCATGTGGCTAGTATCTCCACACTCGAAGCATCCTCTCTGCTGATGAGGCGATGAGAACTGTGCGGTACGGGTACTCTGAGACCCATGAACACCGGAGTAACCATGCAAAGCCTGAAGCACGAACTGAACTGGCTGACCCGGAAAACCTTTACCATGATGCACCCTGCCTCCAAAATAAGGACCAGCATATCTCCTCGGTCTACGAGGCCTCCTCACCTCTTCAAATTCTCTCTTCTGCTCTCGTCTGCTTTCTCTCTCATGACCCTACCTGCTCTCCCTCTCTCTAGCATGCACACCCTCTATTCTCCTAACAATGTTCACCACCTGCTGATATGGGATATCCATCTCCATCTCGCAAGCCATACTGGACCTGATGCTGGGAATAATCCCCCCAATGAACCGGTGAACCTTCTCGCGAACAGTAGAAACCAAGGCCGGGGCATGTCTATCCAAACTGGTGTAACAGACAGCATACTCCGAGACGGTCATAGCACCCTGTCGCAAATGCTCAAACTCTATGCTCCATGCATCCCTGAGGCTCTGAGGAACAAACTCTCTAAGGAACATATCTGAAAACGGGGTCCAAGTCAGTGAAGCTACTTCGTCTGGGCTGTCTAAATCATAGGTGCGCCACCAATCATAGGCGGCTCCTCGAAGCTAGAAAGTAGTGAAAGAAACCCCGATCGATCTCGAGATACCCATAGTACGGAGAATGCGGTAACACTCATCAAGAAACCCTAAAGCATCGTCTGATGCTAATCCACTGAATACCGGAGGTTCGTACTTCTTGACACTCTCTAGTCTCATCTGCTCCTTCTCGGAAGCCGTTTCCATGCCATCGGGCTGAACTAGTGCCGCAGGAGGCGTAGGAATAATCTTTAGGACCTGCTCAAAATGCCCTCGCTTCTTAGGAGTGCGGGAGGCGGGAGTCTGTTCTCCTCCCCCGGCCTAGGATGTGGCTGCAGCAAGGGGAAGTAATCCTGCCTTAGCCAAAGTGGTGTACATGCTCATGAACTATGCCAAAGTCTTCGGAAGGGATGGAGTAGTAGTAGCAGTAGGTGTGTCGGGTGCCTGGATTCCGGCTGGATCTGCTAATGGTACCTCGGCGGCCGCTCGCACAGGTGCTCTCGCTGCAGCACGTGCGCATCCTCAAACTCTACCCTGGCCCCGACCTCCAACGGCTGCAGTAGGGGTCACAGGTGCCTGATCGCCTCGGGTAGTACGTGTCCTCACCATCTGTGAGATAGTAGAAGATAGAGGTTTAGGATTGTGGATGTCGAAAATCTCGTACAATAGGGAGATCAAATGAAGTAGAGTTTTCCTAAGGGTTACATAGCCTCTCGCAGATAAGTACAGATGTCTCCGTACCGATCCACGACACTCTAATAAATCGGCTTATGATCTTTGACTCTTATGAATCTAGAGTTCTGATACCAACTTATCACGATCCCAGTTCGCCCTCCGTGAATATGTCGTGACCCTAAAATGTTGTAGTGGGTGTTTAGGTGTTATATATATATGTATACATATACAATATTGTCATGACCCAAGTTCTCCCTCTGTGAACATGTCGTGACGGCACCTAGTCCTCGCCACTAGGTAAGCCTAACAAATGCGGAAGATAAACCATAAAATTGCGGAAAAATAATTAGAAGTGATTTAGTAAAATAACCATGTGTTTAAGGTGTCGCTTGGAACATACAATAACAACTATCGAAGCTAACAAAAGAGGCTCTGACTCAAGAATATCTATACAAAGGAAAAATACTGGAAGAGCTATACTTAGTAAAGAAAGCTGAAAAGGGACTCCTCGGTCTGCGAACGTGGCATATACCTCGAAGTCTCTACCGATACGCCTCCTTCCAAGGCTGATGGAACTGAGTGGAAGTACATGTATCTACACAACAAAAATGTGCAAAAGAGTAGTATGAGCACACCATGGTAGTGCCCAGTAAGTATCAAGACTAACCTCGGTGGAGTAGTGACGAGGAACAGTCAAGACACTTATCGGCCAAATGAACAGTATAATCATATGAATAATAGAAACGATGTATATACATGTAAATATTGCATGAATGACCAAAAATGCTACAATTCACAGTAAGGGAAAAGGGAAAACAAGTAACAACATGAATGTAACAATGATGATACAAAATGAGGGAAGAATCATAATCTAAATCCTATGGTCATAACTCAACAAAGGGAAAACAAGTCAATAACTCATATCCTACAACGATGATCACTTAGGGTCTTATTCAACTCTCTTTCCACAATTTTTCAAAAATCTCGGACAACCACAACTCACGAAAACCCAGGAAATGAAATCTAACACTTGGCATTCTGTGCCCCATCACGGTCATACTGACAACTAACTAGCTAACTAGGGCCACTCTCACATATATAATGGGTAGACGAAGGCGCATCTCCACCCTTAGAAAAATCGAAAAGAATCCACCTTTAATGGGATGTCCAACTACGTGTATGCTTTTGCAAGTGGTTTTTAACAAGAATTTTATCATCTAGTAAACAAAGAAAAGAGAACGGGCCGCACGTACGATGTTTTCCTCACAACTTCCAAGCGGTAAATCTCATACAGGTAAGCAACCTACAGTCAAAATTTTAAACAAACAGGAATACGCTAACAAGCTGTCACGACCCTTTACAATCAACCCTTGACATAGCCCACCTTATTTCGCCACGTGTGCAATTAATAACATAATAAGTACCACCTTATTTTTTCACACGTGCATCATAGTATTTTCCACCTTATTTCGCCACATGTGCTACCCATATATAAGCATATGAACATATCTCACCTTATTACGCCGCATGTGCAATATATCAGTAGCAACAGTGGCACGACAAAGACCTCGTGCAAACCCTCAACAAAAATCGCACGGTAGAAACCTCGTGCATCAAAATATCAACAACCTTACGGCAGAAACCTCGTGCATCACAATAGCAATAACTGCACGGTAGAAACCTCGTGCATCACAATATCAATAGTAGCATGGCAGAAAGCTCGTGCACCACAATATCAACAACCGCACGTCAGAAACCTCGTAAACCACAATATCAACAGTAGCACGGAGAAACTTCGTGCATCACAATATCAATAACCGCACGGCAGAAACCTCGTGCACCATAATATCAACAATAGCAATTATAATATATACAGGAACAAGCAAGAGAATCAACTCAGGTATTTCCGTTCACCAAAAGGCGGTACAACTAACTGTCAAGGAATAACTATAACAGAGAAATACTAAGCGCAACAATGATAACTCAACAAGGAATAAATGATAAGAAACAACGATTCCATTATACTCAGTTCAACAACAAAGACGTTACATGAATCAAATAATTACAATTAAGGAAATATCAACTCAACATAGGATATCTAACTTATTTCCAATTAATTACACGAGAGATAGAAATAATACTTTCCAAATAAAGACAAGCAGTTAGGAATGATAATGTGACCATTGAAGGGTTAACGTCTACAGTTAATCAAGTAAAAGTCGATTGGGCAACAAGAACAAACCAAAAGGGAAATAACTTCCAAGTAAGACATGTAGAGGTAAAACTAATCACAGGGAACTCAATTGTATCAAGAACAACTTCATACTCGGTGATTACAAGGATCTAAGAGCCTAAGAGGGATAAATTATTCGCAAATAAATCTGAGCACGCACTCATCACCTCGCGTACAAGGAATACAAGCAACAAAGAATACTCAAATCCTGAGGGGAAGTCCCCCATATAAGGTTAGGCAAGATACTTACCTCGAACCGGCTAAAATCAACTAATAACCCCGTTCTTGCCATGAGTAATCGAGTCCAAATAACCCAAATCTATTCAATTCAATGACACATTGTACGTAACATCTCAAGCAACTGATTCTACTATTTAATTCAAAGCTAAGACGCGAATTTACCTCAGGTCATCGTGGTCAAAACCCGAGGTTCGAACCAAAACCCAGTTACCCATTCCCCCACGAATCCAAATATATGATTTCTTTTGAAATCGAACCTCAAATTGATGTCCAAATCCTCAATATTAGAAAAACCTAGGTTCTACCCAAAACCTCCAACTTTACCCATGAAAATCATTGATTTCAAATTAAAAACATGTTAAATGATGTTAATGATTGAAAGAATTAAGTAAAAAACAACTTACAAATGATTTGGAAGAAGCCTTGTTCTTGAAAAATCATCTAAGGAGTTGTGTTTTGCAAGTTGGGTGAGAAATGATCCAAAATTTGACTAAGTATGAAAAATGCAGGTTGCAGATATGGGAATTGCGAATTGGGGTTCATAATTTCTTCCAAGTTTTCATAAAACATCAAATTTCCATTTTAAGCCGAAATACGCCAAACGGTGTCCGTTTTCAACCAAACTTTACATAAAGTGCTTAAATCATATAAAAGACTTGTATCGGACGCTGGAACCAAAGTACGGGCCCGATACCATAGTCTTCTAATCAAATTTCATTACAATTTCCTTAATTATTTCCAGAAAATAATTTCGCGCAAAAATTTATTTCTCGGGCTTGGGACCTCAAAATTCGATTTCGTGCATATGCCCAAGTCCCATATTTTCCTACGGACCCTCCGAGACCGTCTAATCACGGGCCCGGGTCCGTTTACCCAAAATATTGACCGAAGTCAAATTTATTCTACTTAATATCAAAATTTAGTATTTTTCCCATAAAATTTATATTTAAGCTTTTCGGCTACGCGTACGAACTACGCACGCAAATCGAGGCAATCTTACATGAGGTTTTCAAGGCCTCGGAAGTAAAGAATGAGTAAGAAAATAAATTTAGACGTCTTTGGATCAACACAAATATATAAGGGGGTGATTCGATATTTCAATATACAGCTAATCCATTTTCTTCTTTATTCCTCTGCTTCCTTTCTCTGTTGCTTTCTTAATGGTTGTGCCTCTCTTAACACTACCAAAACTTTTTATTTTGTCGAGCCTTTATCCGTGATCTTTACTCAGAATATGAATTTTGTTAAATGAATTAATCGAATTATGAAACAAATAAGTGATAACTGTTATGAAATAGAAGATTCTTACACTTCTATTTAAGGTGAATGTCTTTAATGTATTTAATTAGAGAGATTTTAGAGTTCTATTAGTGGTAGCTAAATCTTCCTCTCCCCTATAAATAGAGGTGCCCCCTACCATTGTAAATCATCCCTTGAGACCTCTCTCAACTCAATAAGAAGAACTCTCTCTACTCTTCTCTCTATTGCTATTGTTCTTGTTCTGTTGTTCTTGTCTTTTGCTTTAGTTTATAACACGTTATCAGCACGAGTCTCTAACCAATTGAAATTTTCGATTGTCTTAACTTTTGTTTGTGTAGGGTTTTGCTTCAAAGAAAGAAGGAAAAGAAAGAAAAAAAAAAGGGAAACGAAAAACAAAGAGAGAAACAGAAAACTTTCTCTGGAAAGCAAAAGGAAAAAGAAAAGAAAGAAAAACGTGAAAAGAAAAAGGAAAGAAAGAAAGGAAAGGAAGAAAGGAAGAAAATATATTTGGTATACCTTAAAGGTAAGTAATTTACTTTTCCTTTTCAAATTCTTGGAATTCTATAAATTTTATATACAAAGTTTGATTATAACTCTAATGGAGTTTGTGAGAAATTATAACCACACGAAGTGGTAAAATCTCTATGTCCTTCCATAATTAAATTCATGTATGATTGTGGACGTGACAAAGAATTCCGTCAAATTAAATTTGCTCCATTCCCTTTAGAGAATGTGGTAGCAGCTTGTGTAAAGCACATGATTTTTATCCATTCCCTGAAGTAAATGTGATAATTGTAATAGAGCCCGTAAGTATGAACACGCTCTTGATGTAATTGTGTCATATGAAAAGAAAGTTCGTTGCCCTCGAAATTTCGGGCAAGAACTATATGACATGGGTGTTGGATGATGAAATCCACTTTGATGCTATGTGTCTCGAAGACGCCATTAAAAACAGAAATAGTGCATCCACCCAAAACTATGCTAAGGCCTTGATTTTCTTGCGCCATCACCTTAATAAAGGTTTGAACCTATGCTAAGGCCTTGATTTTCTTGCGCCATTACCTTAATGAAGGTTTGAAACTGTATGAAGGCCTTGATTTTCTTGCGCCATCACCTTGATGAAAGTTTGAAGATTGAATATCTCAACATCAAGGATTCACCCATCTTGTGGAAAGGCTTAAAGAAGAGAGATGACAACATGAAGTTGGTCACTCTGCCACAAGCACGATACGATAAGAATCCAAAAGCAAATAGTTTATAAACTATATATTATCGTTGCGGTGAAAACGGGCACTGGTCTAAGTCTTGCCGTATACCAAGACATTTGGTTGACCTTTATTAAGCATCTCGAAAGAGTAAACGCCCCATAACGAATTTTGTCTCTGACGACAACTTGAATGTGGCAGACTTCTTTGAGCAACCCGATGGAAAGATAGACCACCTAATCGGTGACGGAACCGTGATGAAAGAAGATGGAGCTGTTTGATTCTACTTGTATTAGTCAATGAATAAATTAATAGTCATTAGCATTAGCTCGTATTAGTTAGTTCATGATGTGATGTTTGTAGTAGTTCATTAGAATGTTTTCAATATGCTCAAATATCAATAAAACCTTTATTTTCCAGTAGAGGTAATCGACTAGCCTGAAAAACTAGTCGGTTATCTCACGTTTCGCATAAAACTGCAAAACAATCGATTGTCAATGATCAACAATCGATTGTCTTTAAAAATAGTGGCCTGGAATTCAAAGATGATCAACAATCGATTGTCGTCGACTAACAATCGATTGTCTTGAAACAGTGTGTTCTGGAATTTTTCAAAAATAGCCAACAATCGATTGTCTTTGTCTAACAATAGATTGTCTTGAAACAGTGAGGTCTGGAATTTTTCAAAAATCACCCACAATCGATTGTCTATATCTAACAATCGATTGTCGGTAGGCAGTGTAATCTGGAACTTTTCAAAAATCATCCACAATCGATTGTCTATGTTTAACAATCGATTGTCTTAAACAGTGTGATCTGAGTTTTTCAAAAATAACAAATAATCGATTGTGTGTGTTTAACAATCGATTGTCTATGTTCCAACAATCGATTGTGTGTATTTAATAATCGATTGTCTTATGAAAAACGCTGAAATTTTCAAACTGCAAAGGAATTGATTATGGATAACATATCTGATTTTGTTAGCCAACTGTTAGTAGCAGATTTTGAAGATATTATGTGACACAAAAGAATTGAACTTGTTTATTCCTATGTTCGTGTATTTCTTTTGTATGTTAAACTATGGGATAGCAAATATGGATATCTCACAAAGCGAACTTGGACCAACGTCCAATTGTAAAAGTATTTGCCTAGTTGATTCATGTACTACACATACAATACTCAAAGAAAAGAAGAGTAATTGTGTAAGGCAAACATTACTACAATCTATGGAAGTAGTAAATTGATTGAAGGCTCCGGAAGAGCAATTGTAACTCTGCCCAAAGGCATGACGTTAATAATAGAGAATGCAATGTTCTCCTCCAAGTCTAAGAAGGACTTGTTGAGTTTTAATGATATCAATCAAAGTGTTCTCCTCCAAGTCTAAAAGGAACTTGTTGAGTTTTAAAGATATCATTCAAAATGGATATCATATTGAGACAATAGATGAGAATAATCTTGAATTCTTCATGAAAACGAGGCTGCCCATTTCGGTTTGGGTTCACGCCATTTTGAATGCAACAATGCTAGTTTGTCGGCTGCCCGCTTCGACTTGGGTTCACGCCATTTTGCATGCAACAATACTAGTTTGTCGGCTGCCCACTTCGGTTTGGGGTCATGCCATTTTGCATGAAGCAATGCTAGTTCGTCGGCTGCCCACTTCGGTTTGGGGTCACGCCATGTTGCATGCAGCAATGCTAGTTCGTCTCTGACTGACGAATTGACACAAATATTCCCCATTGCAATTGGTTTTGGGTCATGAACCCAATATATCCCATTTAAGAAGCTTTGGATGCGCAGTATATGTGCCTGTAGCACCGCCATCCCACACCAAAATGGGTTTGCAAAGGAGGTTAGGAATATATGTTGAGTTTGACGCGTCCTCCATTATTCGCTACCTCGAAACATTGACAGGAGATTTGTTCACTGCACTATTTGCAGACTGTCAATTGGATGAGACACTTTTCCCAAAATTAGGGGGAGAAGTTGGTGAAACCAAACGGAAAATTTTGTGGAAAAATGCATCATTATCTCATCTTGATCCACATACCTCTATTTGAAAGAAAGAGGTACAAAAGAGTATCCATTTGCAAAGAATAGCAAATCAAATGCCTGACGCATTTACGGACTTGAAGAGGATAACGAAATCCCACATTCATGCGGAAAATGTTCCGATCCGTATTGAAGTCCCTATTGGACGAATATCTAGTGTCATATCCAATGAGTCAAATGCACGCCAGAAGCGTGGCAGACCATTAGGTTCCAAAGATCGAAATCCTAGAAAGAGGAAAAAGAACGATCTAAATGACACTATGAAAGAATCACATGAGGACGCTCATGATTTGATTAATTCCGAGATTCACGAAGAATCTATTGAGCCTGAGACTCTTGAAAATACGGAATGCAAGAATGTGAGGATCTCGAACCTCAGTCTGTGGTAGTACAAAATTAATTGAGAACTCTCGAAGAGCCAATTATTACTATGTTGGAGAAACACAATTGAGTATTGTGCTGTAGTAAGTCTCAAAGAAACTTATTCAGTTTCCAAAGTACACGCGAAAGCGATTGATTATATCGAGACTATAAATAAAGGAAGGCTTTGATTCTCCTATTACTACAACTTGTAGCGGGGTAATTTGTATATGAAAAGCTACCCGCTTTGTTCTCCAGTTTGTACTACACAAACGAAAGAATGCCACAATAAAGTGGATATCTATTGGTATAAAACCCATGTCATAATAAACCCGAAGTTTATTGATAAGTGCACATGTCATGGTGTAAATTTGAAGTTTACCAATATTGATAATTTATTCAGTTGACATTCGTGTTAGCCATCTCATTTGAAGTATGATGTGCAAATTCACATAGGTGAATATCAAAGAACTAGAAGTTCTTGTTCTCAGTAATGAACTGACCAACTAAAGAGTTCGGGTTGAAGCCCCTTGATTCTGGAAATATCAAAGGTGAATATGGGCCCATTCACCTGCCATGTATACCACATATGATGCATCTATGATATGGTTACATGCGCCATTGTTATTAACCCGCAGCCTGGCAGTGCTTGCGAGGTAAATCGCTCAGTAATCTAACTTCGAGCATAGTTTCCAGATTCTCTACTCAAGACAGTTCATCTTGATAAGTTGGTTTATATTAAAGTTGGTTTAGCAAGATAATTATTGAGTGCTTCCACTTAATAGCTAAACTGTTTCTTATGAGAACCAAGTTATATATATATCAGTTTGATATAAGTTGTATACGAGAGTATATTCTCCCCTCACAAATGGTTCAGGGTCAGGAACCAAATAATTTCATCTTATTATTAAGGTGCTATGTATATTGACATAATGCACAAAGATGATTTTCCAAAGTTGAGGAAACATGTTAGTTTTACTAACATGAGGGGGAGACATGATAAACACTTGAGAAAGTGTTACATGGGATGAATTTTCATTTGTATATGTATATCCCCGAATATCATGATATGAACCTGTAGTTCATAAAAAAAGGGAAATGCAATTGCAACATATTGCAAAGCATGCTATACGCATTTGCTGACTCAAAGAAAGTAACTAAATGGAAGAGGTACAATTCAAGAAGAATTGATTCCATATGAAAGACATGTAGCTTTGAACCTATAGTTCATATGCTTGAAGGTATAAAGTCAAAGGTATGTATAATCAGTTTTCGATATCTTATTTGTTTAGTATCACTAATGAAAGCTTGATATGCAGCTAAAGTCTATTATGCGACTTATATGACTTAACTTGAAAGATTTAAGTTGCTTGAAGCATATGCAATTCTTGGTCCTGAAGTACCGCATCCTAAGTACAATTTGTGTACATATGTATCTTGCCATAACTATAAGCATGATGGATTTGAGAATGCATCTATAGAGATATTGAAGAGCTATTCCACGACATTATATGAAGATGTTCATATCAATCAAGAATGATGATTTGAAGATGATGCACAAGATTGGGATGCAAATGCTCAAGGATTTAAATTGATGTACTCATTAGGGGGAGTCAATGCGCGTTGCACTCTTTTTCCCTTACAAGGTTTTGTCCCACTGGGTTTTCCTTGCAAGGTTTTTAACGAGGCAACCAATAGGCGCATATTCAAACATGTGTACTCTTTTTCCTTACTTTAATTTTTCCCATTGGGTTTTGGTTTTTAAGGTTTTATGAGGCACATCATTGAATAGACATTCAAGGGGGAGTGTTATGAAATAGAAGATTCTTACACTTCTATTTAAGGTGAATGTCTTTAATGTATTTAATTAGAGAGATTTTAGAGTTCTATTAGTGGTAGCTAAATCTTCCTCTCCTCTATAAATAGAGGTGCCCCCTACCATTGTAAATCATCCCTTGAGACCTCTCTCAACTCAATAAGAAGAACTCTCTCTACTCTTCTCTCTATTGCTATTGTTCTTGTTCTGTTGTTCTTGTCTTTTGCTTTAGTTTATAACAATAACAATAATATTGTATCACTTATTGCTCTCTTTTGTTTTGAGTTTTTTTTTTTTTTTTACAAAAAAGTTTAATTATTTTCAATTTCTAAAACTGTTTTGAGGTTTGAAGCAGTTTTTTTAGGGACATTTTTGTGGGGTTCATTTCTCATACCTTTTACAACCTCAACTTACCCGCTTCTCTCTCTCCCTCACGTGTCTAATTCTTCTTCACGTCCTTCGAAAAGGCGTGATGCCCACGCGAGATCAGTTTTATTAATTATGGATTGCTCCAAACTGAATTTGTTTTTATCTATGTGCTTTCACTCTCAAACAAACTTTTAAAGTCAAAGTTATGCCAGAGGAAAAAAGCATTTAAGTTATGTTGCCAATGACGGATGGAGGAATGCATAAATGCAGTTTTAAATTTTTTCTCTAAGAATTATATGTATAATAGAAGTTTTTCTTTCCACCAATAAAATAAGGTTTTAAGAATATATATATCTATAAAAATATGCTTCCAATGATTAATATCGTTTGAAAAACTAATTAATTACTTCAAGGTTTTAACTTAGTAATTAAAATATCCCACTAGATTAGTTTGTTCATCACGTAATTAATTCATATGCTTTTTATTTGAGTATAGTAAATATGATGCTTCTATAATCACTCGTGCATAGAAATAGCGATTGTTGAAAATTTTTGTGATAAGTGTAGATAAATATAAAACTAATAAAATATAAAGAATGTATTTGCAATAATGCATATTTTTTAATTTTATTTAATTAATAAGTTATTAAAATTATGATAATGAAGATTTGCGAAGAGGCTTGATTAAATTTCTTTATTATCTCTTCAAATAATATTTATCAACTTACTTTTGCAAATATACACAAATTATATAATTTTAATTTTACCACTAGATTTGAAGTGCAATAAGAACAGAAGAATTTAGAAATTCTAATTAATTTTAGATTCATATTTTGTGTTCTTCACGCAAATATGAGGACCACTATATTTATGTATACATTAGCATTATTACTATTATGCATTAGCAAATAATATAATAGGCTGAAAAATACGGTACATGCAGATAAGATTAATTATATTTAGAACAATGACGTATTTGAAATAATATATATAATTTTATGTGCATCTAATTAATAACTTTTAACATTATGCTAGTGAAATTTGCAAATAGGTTTTGAATAAATTCTTTTAGTATTTTAAAAATTTATAATACTAACTTACTAAAATTCCTGAGATATATATAATTCATATAAATTCTGATTAGTTATTATAATTACTAACTTACTATTATTTCATCAATTTATTTAGTTCATATAGATTTTGATTAGTTATCACAATTACTAACTTACTTAAATTTCTTCAAGTTATATAATTCATATAGATCTTGATTGGTTATTACAATTACTAACTTACTAATATTTCCTCAATTTATAGAATGTTGATATAGATTTTGATTCTTTATTACTACATTTTATGGAGTGTACCATAAAATAGAATTTTTTTAAAATATAATTATTTCAGCTTAATATTTAGTTAATTCTTTTTGTAAATTATACCATTCGTTAAACATTAATAATTACGCGACTTACGTATTAACAAACATCTACATTGTTTTGTATCCGTATTGAACAAAACAAAAAAAATTACTATTATCAAATATACCGCTTTAAAATTAACATAACATTTCTACGAACTAATGATATCAAATTAGAGAGTAGATACTAAGTCAATAATTTAAAATTTAAGATCAACTATTATAATTAATTAATTTTTCTCCATTCCACACATTTAGTTGCAACAACGGAAGTTCAACAGACGCGCCTTTTACGATTGTGTTGACACTGACATACATCTGTCACTGTTGTGACTTCCATGCAAAATCCTCTCATAACCCAAACCCCCCAAACCTCTCACCCCCCCCCACACACACACACTCCCTCTTCACTTTTTAGCTCATTTTCACACTCACGATAGTCCTTCAATTTTCCTTTTTGCCCCTCTTTTTTCCCTATTTGACCTTCCCAACCCTCAAAACAGATTTCCCCAATTTTCTTAATTACCCATTTTACCCTCTGAATTCCCATCTCCAGATTACCAGAATTAAAACGCATTCCTTTATAAGGCAATACACCACTTCTCTCTCACTCACTCTGTTTCTCTCCTTTTAGTTGCTCCCCTGCAATTCCGAATCGAAACGCCTCGCTTTTTCCTCTCTCACTGCAATTCACCCACACACAGTCACTTTTCTCTTTCTGCATTTGAATTGTGTGAGGCGTACGTACGTCAATGGCGGTTCCTCCGACTGTACCTGCTACGCCGGCATCGTTGTACGTTGGTGACCTTCACCATGACGTAAGCGATGGACAGTTGTTTGATGCTTTCTCTGAGTTCAAAAGCCTTGCTTCTGTTCGCATCTGCCGTGACTCATCCACTGGCCGTTCCCTCTGTTACGGCTACGTTAACTTTATTTCTCCTCAAGACGGTATGTATCTCTATATCTCCCTATTTTTATCTCTTTTTCCATGTATATACATTGATTGCTAGGGTCTCTGTATGTACGTGTCTTGTTTTTGTCGATAGAAACATTACTTCGTGTGATCGGGTTCAAAATTCAACTGAATTTTGCTTTTGCATGGCGAATTTGGATCAGAATTTCCTGTTGAATTGATTTCATGATTGATCAATCGATAATTGAATAGACTCTAATGTACAAGTTTTGAGATTTTGTGTTTACGGTAAGGATAAGCCACGAGTTTAAGTGTCTTAGTCTATTAACGTTGTGGTGCTGGTTTTGGCTGTTAATAAATGGATCAATAAATTAATCAGGTAGTCTGAGAGTGAGAGAAGAAAATAGAGAGGCCGAATGCCATTTTTGCTCTTTAAGATTAAAAAAATTAAATTGAATTATTTACTGTTTACTCATGCATGATGTTGTTTTTGGTGTACTATATGCTTGTTCTGTCTTGTGATAGAAAAGATGTATGATATCAAATGCTGAGGAATTGACTGTCTGATTTGAGTGATTTTTCTGCTGCAAATCATCTGATTTGATCTGTCACTGACATTAGCTGTTAGGAATATATGTTTTTTTGTGCTCTATGAAAGAAGAGGTATATAAGTGTATATCTTGTGATTTTGTCGGCTATAACTGGAAGGATTTTTTTTCCGGTATGAGTCATTTAGGTAGTTCTTCTTACAAGTTGGATCCTTTAAGGTTGACATTAATTACATGATGTTTTTTAGGTCCTTGGTGATTCATTGGTGGATGGTTATTCTAGATCTCGGTCATGTTGTAATACTCGTTAATTGCTTTTGTCGTCTAATTGCTTTGTCATTTTGGAAAGTTGAGAAACTGTACAGAAACAAACTTCAATAACTCTAGTTTAGTTGCTTTTATCGGCTAACATGTATCATTCATGAAATATTGTGGATAAGCGGATATTATCTTACCTGTGATTTTGGCGTACAAGGAATGAGCGAACCATTTTTGATCATATGCCATCCCCGTCTAATGGAAAAATAAAATTTAATTGGGAAATAGAACTATTTTCCCCACATGAAATGTGTGATATTCCAAGAAGATATCGAAACTAATGTAATGCTTAATGTGTTAGTAAGTTTCACTGACGGCTGACAATCATTGTTGTTTTTTCCTGTCCTGTGATATCTGCTTAGAAAGTTCATTCTGGTTGGCATTTATTACACTTCTATTATTGGATCAATGAAATTTGAGGGACAAGGATAGTGCTCTTTAATTATCTTTGTTATGTATGAACTGTTGTCGTATATGGTTGACTTTGGAAATACTGTGTGGTTTGATTTTTAACTTGGAAAGCTTCTTTTGTTTCTGAAAAATATGTGCAGCTATACGCGCTATTGAGGTGAAAAATAACTCCACTCTCAATGGGAAAGTTATAAGGGTTTGCTGGTCTCGTCGTGACCCTGATGCGAGAAGAAGTGGGAAAGGAAACGTGTTCGTCAAGGTATGAGCATCCTTTGATTGAGTGAATAGTGTTCAATTGATTTAAAATCTTAAAAGCTTTTCCATTTTTGATCTGCATATCGAAATTCTTATTTTTACAGAATTTAAGTGATACAATTAACAATGCGAAGCTTCAAGAAATGTTTCAAAAGTTTGGAAATACCTTATCTTGTAAAGTTGTCTTTTCTGAGGAAGGGAATAGTAAAGGATATGGCTTTGTCCAGTTTGAGTCTGAAGAATCTGCGAATGCCGCTATTGAGAAGCTTAATGGGACCATGGTTGGAGACAAGCAGATGTATGTGCATTTCCGTATTTGTTGCAATCATCTAGCTTTCCATTTAGCAATCATGATGTAACTTAGATGAATTGATTGTTTCGTTGTTTATGCGCTTCTTATCTTAGTCTATTTATTTATGAATATCTTATGACAATGATGGCATAGGTATGTTGGTAAGTTTGTCAGAAAAAGTGACCGGATTTTGCCCAGTCCTGATGCTAAATACACAAATTTGTACTTCAAGAACTTGGACCTAGAGATCTCGGAAGAGCATCTTAGAGAAAAATTCTCTGGGTTTGGGAAGATTATTAGCTTGGTCATTGCAAAAGATGAGAGTGGAGCTTCAAAAGGTTTTGGATTTGTGAACTTTGACGAACCCGATGATGCTAGGAGAGCAATGGAAGCTATGAATGGATCTCCAATTGGTAAGTCAGGGTTTTGTGATGCTGTTGTATTCTTAATGTGATTGCAGACGTTCCATTTATTATTTTGTCTGAGATATTTATGCATAAGTAGGCTCCAAGACCTTGTATGTAGCCCGAGCACAAAAGAAAGCAGAGCGCGAACAACTTTTGAAGCGTCTGTTTGAGGAGAGAAGGAAGGAGCAAATCATGAAATACCAGGTCCTCATTCTCATTTCTTTATCACAAAGAAATTATTGTATTTATGATCTATTTATGTAAATACTTGGATTATCATGTCAGGGTTCAAATGTGTATGTCAAGAATGTAGACGATGATGTCTCTGATAATGAGCTGCGTGAGCTGTTTAGCCAATGCGGGACAATTACTTCTGCAAAAGTTATGCAAGACGAGAAAGGTGTGAGTAAGGGCTTTGGATTTGTATGCTTCTCCACAGCAGAGGAGGCCTATAAAGCTGTGAATACTTTTCATGGTGAGTCATACATTTTAAATATGCTCCAGATCATAATGAATAACTAGGTGGTGAAAGTTATTTCACACGAGGTAATTATAGTAACACATGCTACACTCTTTTATTTCTTCCCCGTGATCTTTTTGAGCACCACAAAACCAGGATATAGGATTTATTTGGAGCATCTCCATGATTTTAATCAGTTCACTGTAGGAAAAGTGACAGACATGAAACATCTAAAAAGCAATTAAAATGAAGAACAAGTGCTGCCAAATAATGACGCGCTCTATTTGGCTGATATGTAACAGACCAAGGTCATAACACTAAATTTAAGGCACAAACATGTGCTACTGCTGAAGCAAACATATCTTTGATGAAGCTTGTTAAACATCTTAGACTCTTAGAATTAGATTATAATTCTTATTTCACTGTCTCACTTCATTCAGGTGGAAAGTTCTGAATTGAGCTTCATGTCATTTTGTATTTATGCTTTTGTTTTCACCTAAATGCTTTGGCTAGTGCTCTGCAATCATATAGCTAATTTTATCACTAGTCACTAACAGGCTTTAGATGAATTTGGCTGAAACTTCTTTCCGACATATTTCTTTATTCAGTCGTATTTTTGACTAGAAAAGCAAATTAAGGAGACAAGCCATCTTTAGTTTCTCAAAAAGCCTAAATTTTGTTCCAACCATTCTACAAGTAATAAGACAAATAAATAGAGGAATTAGGCCAAGCTTGCGTATATTATTGGTCAAGTATATGTTATGTGCGTATTCCTTGTAAAAAAATGTTTATGTGCCTATATCACCCCCATGCTTGTATCAGCACAGTCTTCGCCCAATAAAGGTGCTTCAATTTTGGAAATTCTATGTCGTCTCTTGTTTCCTCTCTCATATTGTTCACCTACTCTTCAGTGTACTAACAGTTTCCGTTCTTGAATTGAGTAATTTACTTGCCATAAGAGGTGTCTTGATCTCTTAGCATCACAGTTCGGCATTAACTGACTACTGTATGAGCTTTTGATGTTTATAAGATGTTTCACAGGATTTATGTTGCGTCGAAAGCCGTTATATGTGGCTATTGCTCAAAGAAAGGAGGAAAGACAGGCCCAACTACAGCTTCTATATGCACAACGACTTGCAGGGCTAACAGGACCTCCAGCTATGTTTCCTGGTGGATATCCTCCTTTTTACTACCCAGCCCCTGGTGTTGTTCCTCAAATGCCTACACGACCTGAGCTGATGTATCAGGCTCTCGGTGTGACGCCAGGTTGGAGGACTAATGGGTTCACAAACACCACTAGACCTGCCTTTCAACCTTCTCCAGTTCCCTTGGTTAGTCCCTGTAAACACTCATAGCAGTCACCTGGTATCTCTACTTTCTCCACTTCTTGGAGTTTGTTATGGTCGATTAAGTACTAATTGAATGCACAAAAAGATTATCCCTTTAGCACCAGTTGGGAACACGTTAAACTGGGTTAATATATTATAACTTAAAGTTATGATGAAGGAGGTCACAGCTTGCATCTTATTTTTCAGATTCCTAATTATTCCCGACAATATAGGCAGAATAGGGGAAGGATGAATGGATATATGCCAGCTTCAAATGTGACCAGTGTGCAGCAATCAAGTCAATCAGTGGTGTTATCAAATGGCAATCCTCAGGTGGTTAACCTCCTTTTCTATTTTACATAAAGTGAAATCTTTATTGTCCAAAAGTAAAGGAATAAGTTGTACAGAAGTGCTTCTTGAAGTTCAATTTGGAACGCTTACGGTAAAAACTGTTTAACTTAAAAAGTTTGACATTTGGGGCTTCCATGAAATATGAGCTTGCATTTAGATTGAAAGGAATTAGTATGCTTAAATTCATAGTCAGGTAAAGGATAGAATAATTTCGCAGAAGCATATAGATTAGTATCTATTCCATTCTCAATTTTGTGTAGCTACTCGTGATTTTTGGCGTTGATAGTATAGTTTTTCAAGAAATCTTGCTTAACATCCTTTATATTGCCACCAGAAGTTTGTTTCATATTTTTGAAACATCTAGGCCTTCGGTGTGCTGGCACTAAATTTCCTGAAATTGTTGTGGTTAGGTTATTTCGAATTTGTAGTATTGCATGTTATTTCTAATTTTTAGTATTGCACTATCATATATCATTGTATCCACGTCTGCCTTATATTTACCTCAGCATTTTGGTACGACTGATGTCTCACAAAGTAGCTATAACATCTATACTTACATTCCAGTTACTCAGGAATTTTCATCTTTAAATGGGAACCTGGTCACTTTTCTTATTTCTCCCCCTAGACTGATTCTCTTCAGAGTTAACATATGTTAGAACTTAAATAGTTAATAAGAACCACTTAACACATTGTATAGTCCTCAGACACTGGTCTCAACTATCGAGTAACTATGCTGTCCTCAAGTTTTAGGCATGGCGTGTGCTTGGGCCATTTTGTTTGAGATAGTTGAGCTGGGAGTTTTCAATTTAATCCTTCTTTCTCCCGTTGGAGTACTAAAGAGTGCATCTGCATAGGATACCCGCGTCTTAAATATCTTCTATTCTCGATTAGAATTCTTTTGTCGAGCAAATCGATATATTTCTCTTTACAATCACTTAAAAAACCTAGTACCATATTTAAAAAGATAAGAGCTGGTTTAGCCATATATAATTTCGGACAAGAAGTTCGTTTTGAATATTAAAAGATAGCTTATTTGTTCATTTTACTTAGTTGTGTACGTTAATAAGCTACAAATTCCTACTGTTGGTGAATGCCTTAACCTAGCATAATAATTATTCGAAAATCGCTAATTATTCTGTTTGATTGGTGCTAAATACTCCCAAAATTTTGCAAGCATGCAGCGTGCTGGGCAGTTCAAATATGTGCCCAATGGCCGGACTTGTGACATGAACAAAGGATCTGTTGCATCAAATGCTGGTTCTGCTGCAGTTGGATCTGTTGGATCAGTTGCTGAGGGATCTCAAATGCTGAGTACCTTGCTTGCTTCTGCTGCTCCTGAGCAGCAGAAACAGATACTTGGAGAGCACCTTTATCCTCTTGTCAATCAGCATAAGGTGAATTTCTTTCTTGCTTTCCTTTTCCCTCAATAATAGCTATGCGCTGGATTTCTCATGCCAAATAATTTCAAGACCGCTGCTGGTTTATTGGTTCTTTTATCCAAAACCAAAAGACTCAACAAACACTTTAGACAGGACTTAATTAATCCACCCTTAACAGATTGATTGCTTAGTTTGGTGGTCTGTCCAGTAGCTCTTTGAAGCTGTCTAGATTGTTCTCACTTACCTTTGGTTATTTACAATCAGTCTCACCTCAGTTAGTAGTGATTGGTCTTCGATGTTTCCTGACACCCGGAGAATTAGCAAAGCCATCTTAATAATGAAAATTACTTGGTTTCTGCAGCCCGACCTTGCTGCAAAGATAACGGGAATGCTGTTGGAGATGGACAATGCGGAACTACTGTTATTGTTGGAGTCGCCGGAGTCTCTGGCAACCAAGGTGGACGAAGCTGTTGAGGTGCTCAAGCTGTCTAAGGCTAAAGTTTCTAGCCAAGATTCACTTCATCCAAGTTTTCTTTCTGCGGAAGTTGCTGTCAACTGAGAAAAGGCTGCTGTGATAATTTTGTCTTTAGAAAAGTTTGAGGTTTTCTGAAGGGGGTGGTATGGTTAGGTAATAGAGTAAGCAAGGGTTGTCATACATTCTGGCAACCCCACACTCCGCTGCATGGAGTTTACATTTCGGCTTTTTGTCTGAAAATAGACTTATCTCTATTTACCTTCTTTAGAGAGATTTACTTCAGATTTTACATGACTTTATATTAAATTTTGGTTTTAATGCAGACTTTTGAAAATCTTTTATGATGGTGTGTTTCTTTTTTATATTTGTCTTAGTTAAATATCCTTCTATATATGAAGTGTGCATGCAGCGATAGCCTGTTTGGCCAAGGGAAGTCAAAAGCACTTTTATTCTCCAAAACAAAAGGCACATTTCTTTTGTGTGGAGACTAGAGGTGTTTGGCCAAAAACAAGAAGTGGTTTGAGAACCAGCAGAAACAGTTGTTCTGTTGTTGAGGAAGCTACAAATTTTTGCTTCTTCAAAGAAGGAGAAGCAGAAGTTAATTTTTCCAAGACAAAAATGTGCATTTACCAATTATCTCCCTTTAATTTAACCCATATATCTCCAATGAAAATTTGTATTTACCAAACTCTCTCCTGTTAATTTAACCCCATTATCTCTCAAGTATAATTAAATAGTACAACCCTCTTCTCCTCCTCTTTTTTTTCCTTGTTTAATTATATTTACATTGATTAAAAACCTAATTATTATATACTTATAGTTTATGTTTTAGATTCTTATCTATCTATATCTATATTATTATAAAAGCACGAATATTTAACGTTAAATGTTGAACGACAAAATATTCATAACATATTGAATGATTTTTATACCATTAATTATTTATATTAGGTTTTTCTACAAGTAAATAAGAAAAGGACACAGAGTTGTGATAGAATACGTTTTGTTTTATTCTCGCTTTAAATTTTGTCTAAAATTTTCGTGGTTAGTTTTTCTGAACCTCAACATTTCTCTTTATTTTAAATATTATCTTATTTAGATAATTAGTAGTAAATCTTTTGGGAAATCAAATCTTGTACGATTTATCAATTCTCTATCTATACCGACTTATCAATATCTGTTATAAAATAATAAAAGAAGAAAAGCAATATTGCAGAGAAAGAGATAAAGATTTCTTATTGAATATTGGGGTTGTTTACAATGGGGTAAGACCCCTCTATTTATAGGAGGAAAAATGACTTAGCCTCAAAGTAAAACGCTCTACAAGATAGACATTCACTCTAATTAGAATTCTATTCTTAACACTCTCCCTTGAATGTCTACTCAATAAGTAATGTGCCTCGTTAAAACCTTAACTAAAACAAAACCCAATGGGAAAAAAAATTCTAGAAAAGGAAAAAGAGTACACATATCTAACAATACGCATTTTGGTTGCCTCGTTAAAAACCTTGCAAGGAAAACCCAGTGGGACAAAACCTTGTAAGGGAAAAAGAGTGCAACGCGCCTTAACTCCCCCTGAAAAGAGCATCAATTCACATCCTTGAGCCTTCGCATTCCAATCTTGTGCACCATCTTCAAGAGATCGTTGGTAGAGATTTGATAAATAAATCAACCATATTGACTTGAACGAATATTTGCACCTTGAAATCATCACTCGTGATAGATATATAACGTCTTCACAAATGTCGTGGAATGGCTCTTCAATATTTTCATAGAGGTATCCTCGCTATCACATTATCATGCTTATAGTAATAGCAAGATATAGTTGTGCATAAATTGCATTAAGGAAATGGTAACTCAAGATCAAGAATTGTATATGCTTCAAGCAACTTAAATACTTCATGGATTGTCATATAAGTTAAGTCATATAAGCCATATTATAGACTGTAGATGAATATCAAGTTTCCATGTCATGCTAAACAAATAAGATATGAAAAACTGATTGCACATACCATTGACTTTATACTTTTAAGTATTTGAACTACATGTCCAAAACTGCATGTCTTTCATATGGAATCAATTCTACTTGAATTGTATCTCTTTCATTTGGCCAATACTTTTGTATCTGTAGGCGACAGACTTAAGATCCTCATTATATTAGTGCTATCATAGATGTCGTCGACAAACATGTTATATCAGTTCCAATAAATTTTCATAAAGACATAACATAGAGATCTCTTTATTCATATTTTCAGGTACCTGAATCTCTTATGAGATTTTATGAAGTGTTATGTCATGTGATCTTCTAGATCACTTGCCTCTTTATTATGATCACTTTGATCATTTGCTCATCTTCTTTATCAAGAAGTTCTATTTGAAACTGATTTGTCTATACGCTTTAAGCGTACCATAGATTTTGTCCTTCTAGGACTTAATATGAGCATTTGCAATGAGAATATAATTACTTTCTTTGGGTCAATAAATGTGTATGCCATGCATTGCAATATGTTGCAAATGAATTATCTTTTTATGAACTTAAAGTTCATATTGTCGTAATCAAGGATCTAGATATACAAATAATAATTCATTCCACGTAACTTTTTCTCAACTGTTTATCAGGTCTCCCCCTCATGTTAGAAAACTAACTTATTTTCTCAACTTTGAGAACCCATCTTTGTGTTTTGTGGTGTTAATCAAAATATACACTGCACATCAATAATATTGAGATGGAATTATTTGGTTCCTGACCCTGAACCACTTGTGAGGGGAGAATATAATATACTCTCGTATACAACGTATATCAAACTGATATATATAACTTTGTTCTCATAAGAAACAGTTTAGCTATTAAGTGGAGGCACTCAATAATTATCTTGCTAAACCCGTTGTACCCGTTGTGATGTAAACTAACTTATCAAGATAAACTATCTTGAATAGAAAATCTGAAAATTGTGCTCTAAATTGATTTATTGAGCAAGTTACCTCGTAAAACACCATGTTGCGGGTTAATAATAATCGCACATGTAACCATCTCATAGATGCATCATATGTGGTATACATGGCAGGTGAATGGGCGCATATTCACCTTTGATATTTCCAGCTTTCATGGGATTCAAGTCCAATTTTAGTTGGTCTATTAATTAATGAGAACAAGTAATACAAGAGAATTCGTAAAGAACTTTCTAGTTCTTTAATATTTACTCATATAGATTCTCGTTTATTTTTGCACATCACACTTTAAATTGATATGGCTAAAATGATTATGCCAACTGAATAAATTATCAATATTGATAAGTTCATGTTTACACCATGACATGTGCATTTCTCAATAAACTCCATGTTTATTATGATATGGATTTTTGTATCAATACACATCCACTTTATTGTGGCATTCTTATGTTTGTGTAGTACAAATTGGAGAATAATGCGGGTAGATTTTTACATACATATTATTCCGCTACAAGTTGTAGTAATAGAAGATATCAAATCTTTCCTTTATTTATTGTCTCAATATAATCAACCGCTTTCGCGTATACTTTGAAAACTGAATAAGTTTCTTTGAGACTTACTACAACACAATACCTTATTGGTAATCAATTGTGTTTCTCCAACATAGTAATAATTGGCTCTTCTAGAGCTCTCAATTAATTTGGTACTACCACAAATTCATCAGCATCCATGTGGTGAATATCTCTTTTAAAGAGAAAGTTATACAATTATGGTCATGGTCAAAATTATATGCAAGATATGTTTCTTGTATTATCGTTGTCCTTTAATAATCATATTTCCAAAATATTTTGGCGTACAATAGGTACGTGACCAGTGAGCATTTATGCCATAATAATGACATTATTTTCTTATATCATCTCAACCCTCCTTCTAGAGGTGAGTGTGGTATATTCAATACCAATAGCATGTTCATCTTCTTCCAATAATGAATATGTATTCATAAATCAGATGTTGTCACATTCACATCATGAATGAACCATAATAACCTATATGTGCTATATAAAATATCATGTCAAATCGATAACAGATATTGCTTTCACATAGTGAAGGATTATTTTGAGAATCCTTATTATCTTCATTATCACAATGATGACGATTATATTTTCGTCTATTGTCACGTCCACATCCATTGATACAATCACGGTAATAATTTTATCTTCTTTCAGACTTATCACATATTGCTATCACATTCTCTAAAGGGAATGAGAATGGTGCAAATTCAATGGGACGGATTTTTAATTCTTTGCAAATGGATAATATTTTGCACCTCTTTTTCACAGATAGAGGTATGTGGATCAAGATGAGATAATGATGGATTTTTCCACAAAATTTTCCGTTTGGTTTCACCAACTTCTCCCCCTAATTTTGGGAAAAGTGTCTCATCGAATTGACAGTCTGCAAATCGTGCAGTGAACAAATCCCCTGTCAATGTTTCGAGGTAGCGAATAATGGAGGGCGATTCAAACCCAACATATATTCCTAACCTTCTTTGCGGACCCATTTTGGTGCGGTATGGCGGTGCTACAGGCACATATACTGCGCATCCAAAAATTCTTAAATGGGATATATTAGGTTCATGACCCAAAACTAATTGCAACGGGAAATATTTGTGATAATTCGCCGGTCTGAGACGAACTAGCATTGCTGCATGCAAAATGGCGTGACCCCAAACCGAAGTGGGCAGCCTCGTTTTCATGAGTAATGGTCTTGCAATCAACTGCAGACGTTTAATTAAAGATTCTGCAAGATCATTTTGAGTGTGAACATGAGCTACATGATGTCCCACTTTTATCCCAATTGATAAGCAATAATCATTAAATGCTTGGGATGATAACTCAGCAGCATTATCTAGTCTAATAGACTTAATTGGATTATCAGGAAATTGTGCTCGTAATCGAATTATTTGTGCCATTAATTTTGCAAATGCAAGGTTGCGTGATGACAATAGGCACACATGAGACCATCTAGAGATGCGTCTATTAAGACCATAAAATATCTAAAGGACTCACTAGGTGGGTGAATAGGTCCACAAATATCCCCTTGTATACGTTCCAATAACGTAGGTGACTTAGTTCCAACCTTTATTGGTGATGGTCTAATAATTAACTTGCCTTGATAACAAGAAGTGCAAGAAAATTCATTATTTAAAAGAATCTTTAAATTCTTTAATGGATGCCCATATGAGTTTTCTATAATCCATCTCATCATAATTGATCCAGGATGTCCCAATCGATCATGCCAAAGTACAAAAGTATTGGAATCAGTAACCTTTTGGTTTACTGTGGAATGTGCCTCAATTGCACTAATTTTTGTCCAATACAGGCCACAAGATAAAGATGGGAACTTCTCAATAATCCTCTTTTGGCCAGAGACATTCTTTGTAATGATGAGGTATTCAAGATTATTCTCATCTATTGTCTCAATATGATATCCATTTTGACGGATATCTTTAAAACTCAACAAGTTCCTCTTGGACTTGGAAGAGAACATTGCATTCTCTATAATAAATATTATTCTCTCCTTTAAGCCATTCCACAAGATAAGTGGATCTTTGACTGTGAGATATTCAATTTTCAAACCTTCATCAAGGTGATGGCGCAAGAAAATCAAGGCCTTAGCACAGTCTTGGGTGGATGCATTATTTCTGGCTTTAATGGCGTCTCCAAGACCCATTGCATCCAAATGGATTTCAGCATCCAACACCCATGTCATGTAGTAGCATAAAAATGTACACGTATATAGTTAACCCAGTATTCACTGTACAAATAACAAACTCTACTTGGCAATCCAGCACAAAAATAACTAAATACTATGTGTATTAATATATATGTATGAACAAACTGCCGTTACAGTAGTGACACTTGTAATATATGATTTCATAAAACAGACTATACAAGTGGTGCTTTTTAATATGTAGATCAGCATTGTGTTTAATTGTTACACCATTGTACTACAAATGTTACCTCATATGTTGACTCAAAAAAACTTACACATAATTTTATTAGCAGTTAGTGTAATGTAACCATTATCATGCGGAATCTCTTAAATAATGCATATGAAACATAATATTCACACCATAAAATATATAATAAGTGACTACAAACCAACTATATCAAACAAATCAGTTGCAACGTAGTAACAGTGTATATTCATGTCATACTTGTGGCAATTTCAATGCTGTAAATTAACACTAAACAAATATTATTAAAATGTGCCAAAAGTGTCAGAGTTACCTATGTAATATAAACTTTCAGTATCAAAGTAAATAATTTTATGGATATTTTGTAGAAATCTATCAAAAGAATGAGGAGAAAAATACCTTAATTTTCTCAAAGAGATTCTTGAGATAGTAGAGCTTCGTGTTGATAACGTGTTATAAAATAATAAAAGAAGAAAAGCAATATTGCAGAGAAAGAGATAAAGATTTCTTATTGAATATTGGGGTTGTTTACAATGGGGTAAGACCCCTCTATTTATAGGAGGAAAATGACTTAGCCTCAAAGTAAAACGCTATACAAGATAGACATTCACTCTAATTAGAATTCTATTATTAACAATATCCATATTATTACAAAAGTGCAAATATTATTTTTTTTATACCCTTTAAAAGCTAAATTATTTCTTTTGAAAGATAAGTAACATCTAAACTCTCTTCCTAATTAATGTACATGATTTTGAAATTAACTAAATTTTACTTTAATATATAAGTCCATATTGGATAGACTTCGCAATAGATCAGAAAGTGATTGCAGTTTTTCTTTCGGCTAAGGAGTCCTATGACACCAAGCTTCGATTCTGAAAATAATCAATGTTTCTGTGTTGTTTATGCTTATAATAGGAGTCTATTATATTTTTGAAGATATCAAAATGCATGTTTTAAGCTCATAGACTCATAATAGGAGTCTTTTTACGTGCTTCTACATGTAAAATACTTATTATAGTAAATTTATTTTTCTTTAACATGTTGAATGCCTATATTCTGCAAATTAAAATCTATATTTTTTTGTATGGTTAAATAGATGAACTTCCTTGAGAGTAAAATCTAAAGAGAATATTTGATTTGCTTTTCGGATACTTTGTCTTTTAGGAATCTTGAACATCAATGAAGAGGGATCATAAAGGCACGATATCATCATCATGAACGAGTTAAATCTTCGAAGAATGACTAATTTTTGGAGATATTCTTCTACTTTAAATCTTTTCACTCAAGCAGAAAACTTGCCTTTTATTTTATTAATACTAGGCTTGATGTGCATTATCACTTTTGTTTATAATTTTCTTTTTGGATCTTCAATTTTACCTTTACTTTACCTATTTGATGCGTGAAATTGAAATTTTTCCATACAAACGGAGAAATTTTTTCGCCATTGTTAGATAATAGACTCCTTATTTATGTAACGTGCCAATTGAATTAGTATCAAGGAAAATAAACAAAGGGTTTTTGATACATATTCTTTCAAGGAAAATTCTCTATCATTACCTTTAATGTGAGATCTCACTGGGTGACATCTCCAGCTTCTCTTATAATCTCCTTTAGTTTTCTCTAATATTATGATAAATTTATTATTGACTGGGTCAATAATTAGGGACAAACACTATTTCTTGAAGATGTTTGGACTTATCAAAGTGTTCGGATATTAGAATTATTCGGATAATCATGACACGTCTCATATTTGTTTTAGACGGTCTTCACCCAACCCATAGATACTAAAATAATCATAGAGATATAAAGTCCACAAAAATACAAATTTATTTGAAGGTTAATTAAGTGACTATCATGTTTGACTTGACCGTGAGTCATATGCATGAGTACCAAAGATCTTTGAGATATTAGAGGAGAGCTTTGGGTCACGATAAGTATGTATTTGGAAGCAAACCAATTTGCGATTAATTCTGTCTAGGATCATGCATTCAAACATTTTCGTAACTATAACCACATTTCACATCTAAATTCTGATGAAAAAATAAAATGACCCTTTCCCGTAAATCCCGAGATTTTCGCCCCTTTTGTAAAGAGAAAAATTGAGAAATAAAAATAATATAAGAATTTAACGTGGAAACCCAAAACCGGGAAAAAACCACAACCGTTGTCAAAAGACAACAACCGACCACTATGTGAAAAATTTTTACGGTCACATAAACCTCAGTGCATTCTCCTAACATACAGTGTTAGAAATGCGTTCGGTTTGGTATATTTGAAAACATAACTTAAGCCCCCTTTATATAGGCAAGCCTGCAAGCTACTCTTCAATATTTTTTCAATGTGGGATAATGACCCTTCTCATTTTAAGCAAAATCCCAACAAACTCCACCTTGATTAAAAATGATCATAGCAGTAGCTATCCGCCATACTCCACATTGCTGAACACCTGTCATACTCCACCATAAAGAGTATCGCTACTTAGAATAAACCATTCTAACAATTTCCACTTCGGCTCATGTCGAAAAACACCTTGCTGATTATTATGGTGCAACCTCCACTATTGGCTCTCCTTGGAAGTCCAACAGCTATCGACATAACTATTTCATCACACACCTTGCATTCCTGCCAAACCAATGCCCGTGTGTAATTCCGCTATTAATCTCACATCCTTCACCATGGAAAATAGCGGCATACCATAAGGATGCACATGTCTTTGGGTCATATAAGGTCATATGGGTTCCTATCAATACCATATTAACAACATCACTTGACTTGGAGCTTGTAGCCGAACCTGCTCCACTTGCTGGACAATCCTTCTTCATGTGTCCAGGCTCTCCACACTTCCAGCAAACAACATTCCGCTTCATGGGGTTCCTCTTTTCCTTTCCTTTGCCGTAGCACATATACACACTTTCAGAATAAGTATCCCTCCCATATCCTTTAAGTCTTCTTTCTTCAGAGATGAGCGTGCTGATAACTTCTGAAAGATCCACCTGCTCCTTCCCATGGAGCAATATTGGCTTCATGTGCGCAAAAGACGAAGTAAGAGACCAGACGAGCCGTAAGGCTTGATCCTCCTCATCTATCTTCACCCCAATAGCTTCAAGCTCAGAGACAATCCCATTGAGAATACTCAAATGATCCGAGATTTTAGTACCCTCAACCATACGCAATGTATGAAATTATTCCTTCAGGTACACCCGATTTGAGACTCCCTTTGTTTGATACAGCTTTTCCAACTTTTCCCACAGCTCCTTGGCTGTAGCAATTCCATGCACATTTGCAAGGACATTCTTTGCCAATGATAACCGTATCGCACTTACAGCTCTCAAATCCAAATCATCCCATTCTTCATCTCTCTTGCTTGATGAATCATCGCTAGAACCTGCTTCTGGTTTTCCCTTCAGGGCCTTGTGTAGACCTGATTGAACCAATATATCCCTGACTTGAACTTTCCACAAGCCAAAATTGATTCTTCCATCAAATTTCTCAATATCAAACTTGATGCTTCCCATTGTAACCGTATCGCTGACCAATATCCGCGGATGAAAAACACTTGCTTAGAACCTCGTCTGTAACTCGTGAACAGCACACCAGGTAAGTTCCCAGGAGAGAGAGGTGGGTCCGGCGTGACCACTTAATTACCAAGTCTTTCCTAGCCAGAGCTTACCTAGACATGTACCTCAACACTACCAAATTTGATTCTAATCGCCAGAATTCACCACAAGCCTCGATACTCCAATTTCACCAACTTCCCCTCCTACAAGCTTCTTGAACCAGAAAATCTTTTCTGATGTGGAAGATCAGCCAAAGCTGCGACCACAGAGCATACTAAGATTCCCCCTTCAAGCTAGGCGACCTCGCTCTGATACCACTTGTTAGGAAAAAAATGACCCTTTCCCGTAAACCCCGAGATTTCCGCCCCTTTTGTAAAGAGAAAATTTGAGAAATAAAAACAACACAAGAATTTAACGTGGAAACCCAAAACCGGGAAAAAACCACAACTGTTGTCAAAAGACAACAACAGACCACTATGTGAAAAATTCTTACAATCACATAAACCTCAGTACATTCTCCTAACAAACAGTGTTAGAAATGCATTCGGTTTTATACATTTGAAAACATAACTTAAGCTCCCTTATATAGGCAAGCTTCCAAGCTACTTTTCAACATTTTTTCAATGTGGGATAATGATCCTTCTTATTTTAAGCAAAATCCCAACAAATTCTTTTAAGTTTCAATTCTGTCATGCATGAACATTGAACAAAAAGAAGGTAACATTAGTCAAACAAAAAAAACTTGATCCGCTAATGACCACCAATACATGACTATTTCTTGATTCATAAGACCTCTTCTTTCTTTTTTTCCAAATAGGTTCGGAACTTTATTATTAATGGGGAAAAAGCAAAAAAACACATTTTGTAGTATGACATTCCATAATTAAAAAATTATTTAGAAATATAGAGTGAAAGCAACTAATATCTACTTAATTTAAGTTTTTTCCATTTTTGTAGGTCTGAACAATATTCGATTCTTTCAAATTTAATAGGTCTACTTGCAAGTAAATTTATCATTGTTATAGACAATTTAAATCAAATTGATATGGAATATTATACGTGCAACGTATTTTTGTGGTATATGTGAACATAATTTTGATTCCGCTGAGAGACTTTCATTGCAAAACATAGAGGCTAAGTTGAATTTAAGGAAAATTTGAACCAAGCCAAAAAAGAATTTTTTTTCTGTTGTGACAATTATATTTTGTTCATCGTAAGATAAGAATTATATAGGCGAAGTAATTGAAGTACTCGCTCATGTTTTTTTAAATAAAGCCCCACCTTCTGGTTTATTTCTTTCTGATTTCAAAGTTCAATCTGTGTGAATTCATCACATGATTTACAAAGACAATTTCAACAACAACAACAACTACCTAGTATAGTCCTACAAAGTGGGGTCTGGGGAGGGTAATATGTAGACAGGCCTTACCCCTGCCCCGAAAGGGCAGAGAGGCTGTTTCCAATCGACCCTCGGCTCAGTGAAGGAAAGGAACAACAATTAACAAAAACAAAAACAAAAACAAAAACAAAAGAGCATTAGTAACTTCAACAGAAATAGCGTAAATAATTATCTAAACATAAGAACCATAAATAAAATAGCATGCAATAATTTCAGACAACAACAACAACAAATAACTACCATAAGGGAGACACAATCCAATACACAAATCATCTATAGATAGCCCTGCCAAGCCTCACCCAGCCCCGGGTGAGGAGTACGAAAAACCCTAGGGGCTCCTATCCTACAACCCTGATACTAGACCTCCAGACTTTCCTATCAAGGGCCATGTCCTCAGAAACCCGCATACTAGCCATGTCATGCCTAATCACCTCTCCCCAATACCTCTTAGGCCTCCCTCTGCCTCGCTAAACGCCGACTATCGCCAGCCGCTCACAGCTCCTCACCGGGGCATCAGGACTTCTCCTCCGCATATGCCCGAACCACCTCAGCCTCGCTTCTCGCATCTTCTCATCCACCGGGGCCACCCCCACCTTCTCTCGAATAACTTCATTCTTAATCTTATCTAACCTGGTGAGCCCGCACATCCACCTAAGCATCCTCATCTCCGCAACCTTCATTCTCTGAACATGAGAGTTCTTCAGTGGCCAACAATCCGCCCCATACAACATGGTAGGTCTAACCGCAGCTCTATAAAATTTTCCCTTGAGTTTTTGGGGAACTTTCTTGTCACACAGGACTCCTGATGCAAGCCTCCACTTTGACCACCCCGCTCATATACGATTAGTGACGTCCCCATCAATCTCTCCGTCTCCCTGAATCACCGACCCAAGATATCTGACACTGTCCCTCTTGGCGACGGCCTGAGATCCAATCATCACGTCTCTGCCTACTTCGCTCGGCTCGGCGCTAAACTTGCACTCTAGGTATTCTGTCTTAGATCTGCTTATTTTGAAACTCTTAGACTCGAGAGTCTGTCTCCATACATCTAACATCTCATTAACACCGATCCTCGTCTCGTCTATCAAGACTATGTCATCAGCAAATAGCATACACCAAGGCACATTCCCTTGAATATGTCGGGTTAGAGCATCCATCACCAAGACAAACAAGAGAGGGCTAAGCGACGATCCTTGATGGAGCCCCATAACCACTGGAAAATGGTCTGAGTCTCCACCCACAATCCTAACCCTAGTCTTATCTCCATCGTACATGTCCTTGATTACTCTGATCTAGGCTTCTGGCACGCTCTTCGCCTCCAAGCACCTCCATAGAACCTCCCTTGAGACCTTGTCATACGCCTTCTCCAAGTCGATAAGCACCGTGTGCAGGTCCTTCTTCTTATCCCTGAACTGCTCCACCAGCCTCCTAACAAGGTGGATAGCTTCTGTAGTGGAGCGAACCGGCATGAAACAGAACTGGTTCACAGATATAGACGTCATCTCCCTCACCCTCGCCTCGATCACCCGCTACCAGACCTTCATGGTGTGACTTATTAATTTGATACCCCTATAGTTGTTGCAACACTGGATGTCACCTTTGTTCTTATACAAGGGCACCACTGTACTCCACCTCCACTCCTTCGGTATCCTTTTGGTCTTGAAGATCGCATTGAACAACCTGGAGAGCCACTCCACTCCTGACCTACCCATGAATTTCTAGAACTCCACCAGCATCCCGTCAGGCCCGGTCGCTCGACCCCTACTCATCCTACGCAAAGCCCCCATGACCTCCTCCGCCCTAATGTGCCTGCAGTACCCAAGGTCTCTATGCTGCTCTGAATGCCCCAGCTCCCCTAGCTCTATGTCACGATCTCCCTCCTCGTTAAGCAAGTCTCGAAAGTACGCCTGCCACATCTGCTTGACTTGAGACTCCCCCATCAGAACTCTACCATCCTCGTCCTTGATGCACCTAACATGCGCCTTCCTTTCCCTTTCTTTAGCTAACCGGAATAACTTCATGTCCCCGCCTTTCTCCCCTAATTCCTCGTACATACGACCAAACGCCGCGTTTTTGGCTTCCGTAACCGCCATCTTTGCTTCTTTCCTCGCCGCCTTGTAGGTCTCCCTGTTCGCTCTCCGTTCTTCCTCGCTTGTGCTCCCTGCCATCTTAGCAAACGCCGCTTTCTTCACCTCCACTTTTCCTTGGACTACATCGTTCCACCACCAGTCACCCTAATGTCTGCCTGAATAGTCCTTGACTACCCCGAGCACATCCCGTGCTACCTCCCTAACCAAGTTCGCCGTTTTTGACCACATAGCATCCGCTTCCTCAGAACTTCTCCAAGCTCCGCCCTCACAGCTAACCCCATCTCCAACTCCTGTGCTTTCTCCTTAGTCAAAACACCCCATCTAATCCGCGGTTGTCCCCAAGCACCCCTCCTCTTCCTCTTCACCCAGAGACCAACATCCATCACTAGGAGTCTATGGAGAGTCGAAAGGGACTCTCCCGGAATAACCTTGCAGTCCTTGCACATACCCCTATCGCTCCTTCTGAGGAGGAGGTAATCAATCTGAGTCCTCGCCGCCGAACTATTAAAGGTGATCAAATGCTCCTCCCTCTTCTGATATGTCGATTTCGCAATCAAAAGATCGGAAGCCCTGGCGAAATCAAGCAGTGACGTGCCTCCTCCGTTCCTATCCCCAAAGCCGAATCCACCGTGCACCTCACCATAACCACCAGCATCAGCCCCAATATGACCATTAAAGTCCCCTCCAATAACTAACTTCTCAGATTGGGGAATACTACTCACCAGATCATCCAAGTCCTCCCAAAAGTGCCTCTTAACCTCCTCGTCTAAGCCCGTTGGTGGCGCGTAAGCGCTGATGACGTTGAGGACGCAACCCATAATAACCAACTTAATAGACATTAACCTATCGTTCACTCGCTTAACCTCGACCACGAACCCCCTTAGATCCCTATCAACCAAGATGCCCACTCCATTCTTACCTCTCATGACCCCAGAATACCACAGCTTAAACCCGTTTGCATTCCTCGCCTTCGACCCTTTCCACCTAGTCTCCTGGACACATGCTATGTTAACCCTCCTCTTCTGAAGAACCTTCGCCAACTCAATGGACTTACCCGTCAGAGTGCCTACGTTCCACGATCCTATCCTCAATCTATGAGCGTCCACTACCCTCTTCCCACCCTTGCCTCCGCCCCTACCCGCAGAACCGCTCCCATGCCCCTTGCTCGCCCCCAACCCCGCCCCCCGAGGACATGACCTTTCTCTACCATCCCCCGCCGCGGCCACTATCCCCAACCGATTACGGGAAACAGTGATGCACCCACGTACTACAGCGGAATATGCAAAAGGATGCAAGCTAGGAATTGACAAAGTAAACCACACACAGGGTGCTTATATTGAAAACGTAAAAGGGTGTACAGAGTAAAAAAAGGGGGGTCGGGAGGTACCAACTTCCGATGGAAAAACCTGAAAGTATGCTTTGATTCGCCCGATATCAACTACCGCTAGCTCTTGCACACTTCGTCCGTGTTGTTTTGCTCTTCGCGTTCAAATGCCGTAAGCTCTCCTTGTTCGCCGCAGCTTGTACCTGAATATCACGCACACAACAAACCAAAAAAAAAAATAATCGAGGGGGCTGCCTAGCTCGGGAAAGGGGAGGGGTTGCCTTACTGGGGGTCGGCGGAGAAGGGGAGTCGCTAGAAATAGGGTTGGCAGGGGTAGGGGGTGAGGGCTGGGTAGTGAAGATAGAGAAGAGAGAGAGAGGAGAGAGACAGAAGAGAGAACTTACTTAGGGCGTCGCCGGAGAAGGGTCGCCGGAGGGGGGGAGGGGTCGTCGGAGGGAGGGGTCGCAGGAGGGGGGAGGGGGAGATGGGGGGCTGGGGGCTGGGGCTAGGGGCTGGGAAGGGGAGAGGGCTTGGTGAATATGAACATTGGGAGTGTTCTGTCCAGAAGAGAGGAGGAGAGAGAAAATACTGCAAATTACAAAGACAATTTCATGTTGGATAAAATCGCAACTTATCACAAACATATCTAACTTTGTAATTATTCAAATTGTAAGACCAGTTACATGAATATTGCGCAATTTTATAAGCCTACAATCCATAGATGGCTTTAAGATATTTTTCTCATGTTTCCTTTTACTACTTCAGATAGTAGGTTGGAACTTTTCCATACAAGATTTCATGAGGAGACTTATTATGAAGTAATCTGGTGGGTATTCTGTTAAGTAGGTAGGTAGTAGTCAACAAACAATCCCCCCAGAAAGATACAGGCATGCCAGATTGAAAAAGCAAATCCTTACAGGTTTCAAGGAGAGTTCTATGCTTCCTCTCAACAACACCATTTTGTTGAGGGGTATGAGAGCAGGAGGTTTGGTGTATGATCCCCTGGCTGCTAAAAAAGGAAATACCCTCAGTGCTAGATCCCAATTCTAAGGCATTGTCACTTCTAACAGTCTGAACCACAACATTAAATTGGGTTTTACCAGAGAAAGAAATGACTTAAGCATAGAAAAAGCATTGCTTTTGGATCCCATTAAATGTGTCCATGTTGCCCTTGAAAAATCATCAACAATTATAAGGAAATATTTACAACCAGAAGAGGTTGGAGTATGATAAGGTCCCCAAGTGTCCACATGAATCAGTTGAAAGGGTCTAGAAGTCTTAATGGAACTATCAGGAAATGGAAGCCTAGTCTGTCTGGCCATAGGACAGACTGAACATGGAAAATGTTGTTTGGAAGCAAATGGAAAAGACAGACCAGAAACACATTTCATATTTGCAAAAGGTGTATGAGCAAGTCTTAAGTGCCAAATGTAATTCATGTCAGATGTAAGATCATTATTACAGATGGAACTATTTACGTGTGAAGGCAATGGAACAGCCTTGTTATCAGACAAAATGTCATCATTAAAAGAAACAGATACAGAAGGCAATGTAACAACCTTGCTATCATTACAAGAAGCAGATACAGGACAAACAGAAGTGGAGGAACAACTAACAGAGGAAGAAGGGGAAGGAGGAACCCAAGCCAGTTTATATAAGCCAACAGCTTCTCTACCAAGATCCAAAGGCCTCCTTAGAGAAGGGTCCTGTATCATGTATAGTAAGCAGGAATGTTCAGTGAACATAACTATACAATGCAACTGCTTCACTAACTTGTGGACAGAAATCAAGTTGTGTTTAAAAGAAGGAACTAGCAGTACATTGTGAAGAGTGATGGAATGAGTCAATGCAAAAGAGCCTGTGCATGTCACTTTCACTTTATAGCCATTAGGAAGAGTGACAAGATATGTCAGAGTTAAAGGTGTGATGTTAAAAAGTAACTGTTTATCATGTGTCATGTGATTAGAGGCACCTGAATCTATAATCCAGGTGACAGAGTTGATATTAGTAAGTAAACAAAGTTTGGAATCAGAAATAGGGTTCTCAGTTAACATAGTACCAGCAAAGTTTGCAGCATATATGGGAGGAGGAGTCTGAGCAGTGGAGTCCCCTAACTTAGTCAGGTGTAATAAATTCATCAAGTGGTCACAATCTTGTCTGCTCAACCCTTGTATCACAGAACTCTGGCCATCTATTTTTGCAACAGGTTGATGGCTTTCAGGAGGATTCCCTTGAGGAACAGACAAAATTCCTTCAGAATGAGGAAAATCTAGACCAGTACTAAGATGAGCACAGCAGGTCTCCTCCCCTTGTTAAAATTTGTATTTTGTTGATACCCATGGATCTTAAAACACTTATCAATTAAGTGTCCAGATTTTTTACAGTATCTACAGAATAAAGATCCTCTTGCCTGGTCAAAATTGACCCTCTGTCTGAAAGGAGAAGGAGGAATAGGCACTGTGGCCTTGTTAAATCTAACAGGCTGCCTATTAGTATGGACATTGAAAGAGACAGAGTCTGGATTAAAGTGAGAAGAAGACTAAACTTGTCTTTGCTTCTCATCATTGAGGACCATATTATTGACATTGTCAAGAGAAGGAGGAGGCTGCATCATCAAAAGATTACTCCTGACTCCCATATATGCTTCATTCAGACCCATTAAAAACTGAAAGACCTTATTGTCATCACTTTCCTGTACTATACCATCTTTTGCAGCACAAACACATCTTTGACCATGATTAACACACATTGAATCAAGTTCATCCCAGAGACCTTTTAGCTTATTAAAATACGAAGCTATATCTAAGGACCCATGAGAGGTGTGGGACAACTCTCTTTTCGATTCAAAGATTTTGGTCCTGTTTGCAGTGCCATATCTGGCCTGGAGTTGGGACCATATGTTCTGTGCAGTGTCACAGTACTGCACAGATTCAGCAATGGGAGGGGAGAGGGAAGCAGTTAACCAAGAAATCACCATGTTGTTCCACCTATCCCACAACCTTTGTTGAGCCACATTAATGGCAGGTCGGGAACATGTGCCATCAACAAAACCAATTTTGTTTTTGGCTGATAAAGCAACAATCATTTTACGTCTCCAGCCCCCATAACCACTACCCGAGAAGGGAGTGGGAACAAGAGAGACCCCAGGGACATCAGAGGAATATACAAAAAGGGGGCTAGAAGAGTCTACAGAGGAGGAGGTACCAGTATTTGTATTAGAAGCCATAATCAATGAACCGGCTTAAAAAATTTCAACAAACAGAGTACAGCCAAACCAGATATTCACACATAAAACCAAATACTCACATACAGAGTCAGATAATCACACACAAAACATAGAATACTCAAGATAAGGACAGAGTTACCCTCCTTCTTCGCGACCGGAGAAGATCGGCCTTCAAACAATAGAGAAAACCCTAGGTGTAACCGTAAAAATCCTTACTGGAAGTGTGGTCAGTGATGTCGGAAAAGCACCCAAAACATCCACTAAGTGAGAATCGAGCCACCAGAAAGTAGTAAAACTCTAGGTTAAACCACCAGAAACCCTAGAAGCCGATAGATCACCGAAACATCACCCAAAAATCATCGGAAAACCTCCTAGAACTTTCGAGTGGAGAAGATATACTCAAATATCACGAAGAAAACCTCAGAAAAGCATCCGATTTAGGTCGGAATCATCATCGACCATAAGGTCATAGAAAAACCCCCAAAAATCTCGAAACAGACTTCATCCAAAACAACGAGATACAGATAAACACAGTCGGATCGTCGTCTAGGCTCTGATACCTTTGATATACCGAAAATATACAATGAGTATAGAAAAAATGTACAAGGCTATACAAGGCTCTATCATGTGTTTTCTCTTATCTCAACACCCCCCTCAAGTTGAAGGGGGACACCACCTGCAACTTGAGCAACAATGGATGAAGTATGGTGCCGGGCAAAGGCTTGGTAAGAAGGTCAGCGAGCTGGCGAGTGGTAGGGACATGGAACAGTTGAATTAGGCCACTCTGGAGCAGATCGCGCACAAAATGACAATCCACTTCAATGTGTTTAGTCCGTTCATGAAAAACAGGGTTCGTGGCAATGTGAATGGCTGCCTGGCTGTCACAATACACAGAAAAGGGAAGAGAAACAGGAACACCAAGATCAAGAAACAAACGAGACAACCAAGACAGTTCAGCAACAACCTTACTTAAGGCCCTGTATTCAGCCTCAGCAGAAGACAGAGAGACCACAAGTTGTTTTTAGATTTCCAACTAATCAAAGAACTACCCAGAAGAATACAGAACCCAGTAACAGACCTCCTTGTATCAGGGCAAGCAGCCCAGTCACTATCAGAATAACCAATAACATTGAAATCATTGCAATCAGAATTAAAGAGACCCAGAGAAGAAGACCCCTTTAGATATCTCAAGACATGAAGAGCAGCAGTCATGTGGGGAAGTCTGGGGCATTTAAGGAATTGACTCAGATGTTGCACAGCAAAACAGATGTCAGGCCTAGTATGGGTCAGAAATATGAGCTTACCAACAAGACTCTTATACTGATCAAGAGAAGGTAAAAGGTCACCAGAATCAACATGTAATTTTGCATTGATGTCCAAAGGACAGACAACAGAAGAAACATTGACACAGTCAGACTGTTGCAGCAAATCACAAATATATTTGTGCTGATTAAGGATCGTTCCACCAGGAACAGATGACATCTGAATGCCTCAAAAGTAATGTAAGGACCCAAGGTCCTTAATTTTAAACTGAGCATCCAGAAAGAGTTTCAGAGCAGCAATTTCATCACAGTCATCTCCAGTAATAATAATATCATCCACATAAACAGCAAAAATCACAAGAGACCCTGGTGTACCTTTGATGAATAGGGAATAATCAGTCAAAGAATGCCTATAGCCTCTAGAGTATAGGGCAGTAGACAACTTGGCATAGCATTATCTGGAAGCTTGTCTGAGCCCATATATGGATTTGTTTAACTTGCAAACAAGGGGAGCAGGAGAGGCAGAGGGGGCCGAAACAGAGGCAGGAGCAGAAACAGTTAAACCAGGAGGAAGTTTCATATACACCTCCTCATCCAAATCACCATGCAAGAAAGCATTATTAACATCAAGTTGAAATAAATTCCAATGGTTTTTCACAGCCAGAGCAATAAGACACTTAACAGTGCACATTTAAACCACAGGGGAAAAGGTGTCAGTGAAGTCAATACCTTCAACCTGAGTATCACCTCTAATAACAAGTCTGGCTTTATATCTTTCAACACAGCCATCAGCCTTGTACTTTATTTTATAAACCCATTTGCAACTAATGGGTTTCTTACCAGGAGGAAGAGGGACAACATCCCAAGTATGGTTAGTGTCCAAAGCATCAAACTCCTTTCTTATAGCAGCTTGCCATGCTGGAACAGATGCAGCCTCAGAGTAATATAGAGGCTCAGATTCCAAAGAGGAGGAATATGAACCAGAGAAGGCAGGTAGTTGATAGACATAATCCTTAAGATAGGAAGGAGGATTATGCTGTCTTTGAGACTTTCTGGGAGCAGGAACAGAAGGAGAAGAAGGCAAAACAGGAGGTGAGAGGTCAGGATTGAAAGGAGAAGGGAAGGCAGAATCAGTAGAGACAGAGACAGGATAAGGCACTTGCACAGTTGAGGGAGAAGAGGGAGGAGAGAGGAGTATGGGAGAATCAGAATTATCATCATGTTCTCCAGAAGGAACAAAGGGAAAAGATGAAGCAGAAGGAAGAGCAGAAGAAGACACAGATTTAAAAGGAAAACATGATTCATGAAATATGACATCCCTGGAGACCAGATACTTCTTTGAAGCAAGATCATATAACCTATAACCCTTTTTTCCAAAAGGATATCCCATGAAAACACAAGGAATGGCTCTTGGCTTTAACTTGTCCCTTTAAGGGATTGGGACAGTGGCATAGGCAAGGCAACCAAATGTCCTCAAGTGAGTATAGGTTGGAACTTTCCCATACAAGAATTCATGAGGAGACTTATTATGAAGTAATCTGGTGGGTATTCTGCTAAGTAGGTAGGTAGCAGTCAACAAACGATCCCTCAGAAAGATACAGGCATGCCAGATTGAAAAAGCAAAGCCCTACAGGTTTCAAGGAGAGTTCTACGCTTCCTCTCAACAACACCATTTTACTGAGGGGTATGAGAGCAGGAAGTTTGGTGTATGATCCCCTGGCTGCTAAAAAAGGAAATACCCTCAGTGCTAGATCCCAATTTTAAGGCATTGTCATTTCTAACAGTCTGAACCACAAACATTAAATTGGGTTTTAACCAGAGAAAGAAATGACTTAAGCATTGAAAACGCATTGCTTTTGGATCCCGTTAAATGTGTCCATGTCGCCCTTGAAAAATCATCAACAATTGTAAGGAAATATTTACAACCATAAGAGGTTGGAGTATGATAAGGTCCCCAAGTGTCCACATGAATCAGTTGAAAGGGTCTAGAAGTCTTAATGGAACTATCAGGAAATGGAAGCCTAGTCTGTCTGGCCATAGGACAGACTGAACATGGAAAAGGTTGTTTGCAAGCAAATGGAAAAGACAGACCAGAAATACATTTCATATTTGCAAAAGGAGTATGATCAAGTCTTAAGTGCCAAATGTAATTCATGTCAGATGTAAGATCATTATTACAGATGGAACTATTTACGTGTGAAGGCAATGGAACAGCCTTGTTATCAGACAAAATGTCATCATTACAAGAAACAGACACAGAAGGCAATGTAACAACCTTGCTATCATTACAAGAAGCAGATACAGGACAAACAGAAGTAGAGGAACAACTAACAGAGGAAGAAGGGGAAGGAGGAACCCAAGCCAGTTTATATAAGCCAGCACCTTCTCTACCAAGATCAAAAGGCCTCCTCAGAGAAGGGTCCTGTATCATGTGTAGTAAGCAGGAATGTTCAGTGAACATAACTATACAATGCAACTGCTTCACTAACTTGTGGACAGAAATCAAGTTGTGTTTAAAAGAAGGAACTAGTAGTACATTGTGAAGAGTGATGGAATGAGTCAATGCAAAAGAGCCTGCGCATGTCACTTTCACTTTATAGCCATTAGGAAGAGTGACAAGATATGTCAGAGTTAAAGGTGTGATGTTAAAAAGTAACTGTTTATCATGTGTCATGTGATTAGAGGCACCTGAATCTATAATCCAGGTGACAGAGTTGATATTAGTAAGTAAACAAAGTTTGGAATCAGAAATAGGGTTCTCAGTTAACATTGTACCAGCAAAGTTTGCAGCATATATGGGAGGAGGAGTCTGAGCAGTGGAGTCCCCTAACTTGGTCTGGTGTAATAAATTCATCAACTGGTCATAATCTTGTCTGCTCAACCCTGGTATCACAGAACTCTGGCCATCTATTTATGCAACAGGTTGATGGCTTTCAGGAGGATTCCTTTGAGGAACAGACAAAATTCCTTCAGAATGAGGAAAATCCAGACCAGTACTAAGATGAGCAGCAGCAGGTCTCCTCCCCTTGTTAAAATTTGTATTTTGAGGATACCCATAGATCTTGAAACACTTATCAATTAAGTGTCCAGATTTTTTACAGTATCTACAGAATAAAGGTCCTCTTGCCTGGTTAAAATTGACTCTCTGTCTGAAAGGAGAAGGAGGAATAGGCACTGTGGCCTTGTTAAATCCAACAGGCTGCCTATTAGTATGGACATTGAAAGAGACAGAGTCTGGATTAAAGTGAGAAGAAGACTGAACTTGTCTTTGCTTCTCATCATTGAGGATCATATTATAGACATTGTCAAGAGAAGGAGGAGGCTGCATCATCAAAAGATTACTCTTGACCCCCATATATGCTTCATTCAGACCCATAAAAAACTGAAAGACCTTAGTGTCATCACTTTCCTGTACTATACCATCTTTTGCAGCACAAACACATCCTTGACCATGATTAACACACATTGAATCAAGTTCATCCCACAGACCTTTTAGCTTATTAAAATACGAAGCTATATCTAAGGACCCTTGAGAGGTGTGGGACAACTCTCTTTTCAATTCAAAGATTTTGGTCCTGTTTGCAGTGCCATATCTGGCCTGGAGTTGGGACCATATGTTCTGTGCAGTGTCAGAGTACTGCACAGATTCAGCAACCGGAGGGGAGAGGGAAGTAGTTACCCAAGAAATCACCATGTTGTTGCACCTATCCCACAACCTTTGCACCTATCCCACAACCTTTGTTGAGCCACATTAATGGCAGGTCGGGAACATGTGCCATCAACAAAACCAATTTTGTTTTTGGCTGATAAAGCAACAATCATTTTACGTCTCCAGCCCCCATAACCACTACCCGAGAAGGGAGTGGGAACAAGAGAGACCCCAGGGACATCAGGGGAATATACAAAAAGGGGGCTAGAAGAGTCTACAGAGGAGGAGGTACCAGTATTTGTATTAGAAGCCATAATCAATGAACCGGCTTAAAAAATTTCAACAAATAGAGTACAGCCAAACCAGATATTCACACATAAAACCAAATACTCACATACGGAGTAAGATAATCACACACAAAACATAGAATACTCAAGATAAGGACAGAGTTACCCTCCTTCTTCGTGACCGGAGAAAGATCGGCCTTCAAACAGAGAAAACCCTAGGTACAAAACCCTAGGTGTAACCGTCAAAATCCTTACTGGAAGTGTGGCCAGTGATGTCGGAAAATCACCCAAAACATCCACTGAGTGAAATCGAGCCACCAGAAAGCAGTAAAACTCTAGGTTAAACCACCAGAAACCCTAGAAGCCAATAGGTCACCGAAAAATCACCCAAAAATCATCGGAAAACCTCCCAGAACGTTCGAGTGGAGAAGATATACTCAAATATCACGAAGAAAACCTCAGAAAAGCATCCGATTTAGGTCGGAATCATCATCGACCATAAGGTCTCAGAAACACCCCCAAAAATCTCGAAACAGACTTCATCCAAGACAACGAGATACAGATAAACACAGTCGGATCGTCGTCTAGGCTCTGATACCATGTGAACATTGATATTATTCCGAGAAATCATGAAAAATATAGAGAGAGAAACTAGAGAGAAGGAGGAGCGTTTGCAACTCTCTAGAATAGAGAGAGAGTTTATTACAGAGAAAATAAAATGAAATGAAGTCCGATGGGTGAGAAAATATCTCACCTACACTATATACAGCTTACAAACTAACGGGTCGGGTCGGGTGATCCGGCCCAAAGTTAAATAATAGCCTGGGCTCAGATATACAATCATCATAGCCCATTACAAGATATACCATGGATATACCAAAAATATACAATGAGTATACACAAAATGTATAAGGCTATACAAGGCTCTATCATGTGTTTTCTCTTATCTCAACAGCTATACGTGCGAGGCACGTGAAATAGAGACTAGTATTATTATAAAAGCATAAATACTAAAAAGCTAAATGTTGAACAACGAAAATATCCCTATTATATTGATCGACAGTTACACCTTTCATAAACTAAAATATCTTTTAAAGAATAAATTACATGCTGGATAAACTTGAAATATTAGAAAACAATTTGAACTATCTGTGCATTGAGTTCCCCTAAAAAGTAGAATCATGTATTTAAGTGTACTTGGTTTTTGTTACAAATTTAAGTTAGTCAATGACTCTTCCGTCTCATTATAATAAGATAATCTGGGCTCACAAAAATTATTACTTTGAATTATAAAAGATAAATCGGTTCAAAGGAAAATAAAAGTAAGACAAGAAGACAACTTTGGCTATTGGCTATCGAACTAGAGTTTCATAATCCAAACAAATAATGCTTTTGGATTTTGGTTCTTATTGCTAATTCTTTGTTCTATGATGCCCTAATATCAAGGCTAGTTCAAATTCGTTTCTTTGAAAAAACAATCACGAAAGATGCAGAGCTAATTAAATTTATAAAGACGAACTGTCTCACATGGAAGATGGATAACCAAGAAAACCTAGGCAGAAAAAAAAAATATGCAAAAATTGATTGGAACTTGCAGTCTCACTTATTTTATTTTTATATTAATACCGTTTGGAATACTACTCTAATACATAATTTAAGGTAGATTGCTATTTATTTGCATAATTTGAACGTTTCAATAATCAGTATTGTGTTTTTTGTTATAATTACTATTAAAATTTTTCCTAAAAATATGTCAATTAATCTCTCTATTTAAACAATACTACTTGAGAAATGAATCTTTAATATATATATATATATATATATATATATATATATATATATATATATATATATATATATATATATATATTTGACATTCAAAAGTACTTTTGGAAAAATTTGCATACCCAATCTATTTATCAAATAGTTAAAAAAAAAAGAAATTTTCAAATGAGTCGGCCAAATTTAAAATGTCCTTTTAAAAAGCTATCTTGGGAGTGAAATATATTACACTAGTAAGTATTCAAACAACCAACAAAAGTTGTGGTGGAGTGGTAAGTATTTATTTATCCTTAACCAAAGATCTCGAGTTCAAGCCCCTGAGTATGAAGTCCCTTTTGTTAGGGAACACTTTACCCCCTCAACGTGGAACTATTCGGTGCGAAATTCGGATTTAGTCGGGCCCCATATATATATATATATATATATATATACTGTCTACGTTTAGATTGTTAAATCTGTTGCCTCCGTATTATCATATTTTCATAGGGAATGCATGCATGGTAGAAGCACTGGATAATTACTGATGACTGATCGCATTGAATCAAGTCGCCCCGATTTGGTTACAAATCTTTTTTCAATTGTTGATTCAATTATATTTAATGAGGAATTAGTTATCATTTATATTAGTCTAAATTAAGTTCTTTTTGTATTAACTTATTAGGATTTTCCTTCTTGCCCTTAACTAGGTTATACTTTTACCAAACATGGGTGAGTATAGATTTCAAAAAGTACAAGGTACTATTAGTTTAGTGTTATGAAATCTCCTATTTAAGGTGAATGTATATAATTAGAGAGATTCTAGAGTTCTATTCTTGGTAGATAAATCATCTCACTCCCTATAAATAAAGGGGTCTTCTACCATTGTAAACCACTCCTAACATTCTCTAAGTATCAATAAGAAGAACTCTCTCTACTCTTCTCTCTATTGCTCTTGTTCTTGCATTATTGTTCTTGTCTTTTATATTATTTCATAACACGTTATCAGCACGAGTCTCTAACCAATTGAAATTTTTCGATTGTCTTAACTTTTGTTTGTCTAAGGTTTTGCTTCAAAGAAAGAATGAAGAAAGAAGGAAAAGAAAAAAGAAAAAAAAAAGGGGAAACGGAAAAGAAGAAAGAAACGAAAAAACAAAAGAAAACAAAGGAACGAAAAGAGAAAAGAACGAAGAAGCAAAAAGGAAAAGAAAACGTTGAAGAGGAATTGAAAACAAAGGAGAAGAAAGAAACGGAAAACAGAAATAGAATCTTCTTGAGAAAATTAAGGTAAGTATTTTACTTTTCTCTTTCAAATTCTTGGAATTCTATAATTTGATTTTATATACAAACATAGACAACAAAGTTTGATTATAACTCTAATGGAGTGTGTAAGAAATTATAACCACATGAAGTGGTTAAATCTCTATGTCCTGCCATGATTAAATTCATGTATGATTGTGGGCAAAGAATTGAAAATCCGTCCCATTGAATTTGCTCCATTCCCTTTAGAGAATGTGGTAGCAGTATGTGATAAGTCTGAAAGAAGACTAATTACCGTAAAGGTATCAATGGATGTGGACATGGCAATAGACGAAGTTATAATCGTCATTATTGTGGTAATGAGAACAATAAGGATTCTCAAAATAATCTTTCACTTTATGAAAGTAATATTTGACATGAGATTGTGTAAAGCACATGATTATGATCCATTCCCTGAAGTGAATGTGATAATTGTAATAGAGCCCGTAAGTATGAACACGCTCTTGATGTAAATTTGTTTTATGTCTGACATTATGAAAAGAAAGTTCGTTGCCCTTGAAATTTCGAGCAAGAACTATATGACATGGGTGTTGGATGCTGAAATCCACTTAGATGCTATGGGTCTCGGAGACACCATTAAAGATAGAGAAAAAGCATCCACCCAAGACTGTGCGAAGGCCTTGATTTACTTGCGCCATCACCTTGATGAGGTTTGAAAATTGAATATATCACAGTCAAAGATCCACCTATCTTGTGAGATGGCTTAAAGAAGAGATATGACAACCTGAAGTTGGTCACTCTGCCACAAGCACGATACAATAAGAACCCAAAAGCAAATAGTTTATAAACTATATATTATCGTTGCGGTGAAAACGGGCACTGGTCAAAGGCTTGCCGTATACCATGACTTTTTGGTTGACCTTTATCAAGCATCTCGAAAGAGTAAACGCCCTGAAACGAATTTTGTCTCTGACGACAACTTTGACATCACCCACTTGGATGTGGCAGACTTCTTTGAGCAACCCGAGGGGAAGATAGACCACCTAATCGGTGATGGATCCGTGATGAAAGAAGATGGAGCTATTTGATTTTATTTTACTTGTTTGTATTAGTGAATGAATAAACTAATAGCCATTAGTATTAGCTCGTATTAGTTAGTTCATGATATAATGTTAGTATTAGTTCTTTAGAATGTATCAATATGCTCAAATATCAATAATATTTTTACTTTCCAATAGAGGTAATCGACTAACCTGAAAAACTAGTCGGTTATCTCATATTTCGCATAAAAACTGCAAAACAATCGATTGTCAATGATCAACAATCGATTGTCTTAAAACAGTGTGATCTGGAATTTTACAAAAATAGTCAACAATCGATTGTCTATGATCAACAATCGATTGTCTTTAAAACTGTGTGTTCTGGAATTTTTCAAAAATCATCCACAATCGATTGTCTATGTCTAACAATCGATTGTCATTAGACAGTGTAATCTGGAATTTTTCAAAATAGCCAACAATCGATTGTCTATACTTAACAATCGATTGTCTTAAAACAGTGTGCTCTGGAATTTTTCAAAATAGCCAACAATCGATTGTCTATACTTAACAATCGATTGTCTTAAAACAGTGTGCTCTGAAGTTTTTCAAAATAGCAAATAATCGATTGTGTGTGTTTAACAATCGATTGTCAATGTTCAACAATCGATTGTTTGTGTTTATCAATCGATTGTTTGAAGAAAATGCTTAAACTGAAATTTTCAAACTGCAAAGTAATCAATTATGGATAACATATCTGATTTTGTTAGTCAACTGTTAGCAGCAGATTTTGAAAATATTATGTGACACAAACGAATTGAAGTTGTTTATTCTCATGTTCGTATATTTTCTTTTATATGTCAAACCATGGGAAGTAAATTGATTGAAGGCTCCGGAAGAGCAACTGTAACTCTGCCCAAAGGCACGACGTTTATCTTAGAGAATGCAATATTCTCCTCCAAGTCTAAGAAGAACTTGTTGAGTTTTAAAGATATCATTCAAAATGGATATCATATTGAGACAATAGATGAGAATAATCTTGAATTCTTCATGAAAACGAGGCTGCCCATTTCGGTTTGGGTTCACGCCATTTTGCATGCAGCAATGCTAGTTCGTCGGCTGCCCACTTTGGTTTGGGTTCACGCCATTTTGCATGCAGCAATACTAGTTCGTCGGCTGCCCACATCGGTTTGGGGTCACGCCATTTTGCATACAGCAATGTTAGTTCGTCTCTGACTGACGAATTGACACAAATATTCCCCGTTGCAATTGGTTTTGGGTCATGGACCCAATATATCCCATTTAAGAATCTTTGGATGCGCAGTATATGTGCCTGTAGCACCGCCATCCCGCACCAAAATGGGTCTGCAAAGAATGTTAGGAATATATGTTGAGGTTGAATCGCCCTCCATTATTCGCTACCTCAAAACATTGATAGGAGATTTGTTCACTGCACGATTTGCAGACTGTCAATTTGATGAGACACTTTTCCCAAAATTAGGGGGAGAAGTTGGTGAAACCAAACGGGAAATTTTGTGGAAAAATGCATCATTATCTCATCTTGATCCACATACCTCTATTTGTGAAAGAGGCACAAAAGATTATCCATTTGCAAAGAATAGCAAATCAAATGCCTGACGCATTTATAGATTTGAAAAGGATAACAAAATCACATATCCTCGAAGTGAATGTGACAACATCTGATACATATTCATTATTGGAAGAATATGAACATGAAATTGGTAATAAATATACCACACTGACCCCTAGAAGGAGGTTTGAGATGATATATGGCATGAATGATCGTTGGTCACGTACCTATTGTACGCCAAAGTATTTTGGAAATATGATTATTAAAGGACAACGATAATGCAAGAAACATATCTTGCATATAAGTTTGACATGACCATAATAGTATAACTTTCTCTTTAAGAAAGATATTCACCACATGGATGTTGATGAATCTGTGGTAGTACAAAATTAATTGAGAGCTCTAGAAGAGCCAATTATTACTATGTTGGAGAAACACAATTGAGTATTGTGCTGTAGTAAGTCTCAAAGAAACTTATTCAGTTTCCAAAGTACACGCGAAAGCGATTGATTATATTGAGACTATAAATAAAGGAAGGCTTTGATATCTCCTATTACTACAACTTGTAACGGGGTAATTTGCATATGAAAAGCTACCCGCTTTGTTCTCGAGTTTGTACTACACAAACAAAAGAATGCCACAATAAAGTGGATATCTATTGGTATAAAAACCATGTCATAATAAACCTGAAGTTTATTGATAAGTGCACATGTCATGGTGTAAATTTGAAGTTTACCAATATTGATAATTTGTTCAGTTAGCATTCGTATTAGCCATCTCATTTTAAGTATGATGTGCAAATTCACATAGGTGAATATTAAAGAACTAGAAAGTTCTTTACGAATTCTCTTGTATCACTTGTTCTCATTAATGAACTGACCAACTAAAGAGTTCGGGTTGAAGCCCATAAATTCTGGAAATATCAAAGGTGAATATGGGCCCATTCACCTGCCATGTATACCACATATGACGCATCTATGATATGGTTACATGCGCAATTGTTATTAACCCGCAGCCTGGCCGGTGCTTGCGAGGTAAATTGCTCGGTAATCTAACTTCGAGCATAATTTCCAGATTTTCTACTCAAGATAGTTCATCTTGATAAGTTGGTTTATATCAAAGTTGGTTTAGCAAGATAATTATTGAGTGCTTCCACTTAATAGCTAAACTGTTTCTTATGAGAACAAAGTTATATATATCAATTTGATATACGTTGTATACGAGAGTATATTCTCCACTCACAAGTGGTTCAAGGTCAGGAACCAAATAATTTCATCTTATTATTATTGATGTGCCATGTGTATTGACATGATAATGCACAAAGATGATTTCCCAAAGTTGAGGAAACAAGTTAGCTTTTCTAACATGAGGGGGAGACATGATAAACACTTGATAAAAGGTTACATGGGATGAATTATCATTTGTATATGTATATCCCCGAATATCATGATATGAACCTGAAGTTCATAAAAGGGATAATTCAATTGCAACATATTGCAAAGCATGCTATGCGCATTTGCTGACCCAAAGAAAGTAACTAAATGGAAGAGATTCAATTCAAGAAGAATTGATTCCATATGAAAGACATGTAGTTTTGAACCTATAGTTCAAATGCTTGAAAGTATAAAGTCAAAGGTATGTATAATCAGTTTTCGATATCTTATTTGTCTAGCATGACATGGAAAACTTGATATGCATCTAGAGTCTATTATATGGCTTATATGACTTAACTTGAAAGATTTAAGTTACTTGAAGCATATGCAATTCTTGGTCCTGAAGTGCCACATCCTTAGTACAATTTGTGTACATATGTATCTTGCTATAACTATAAGCATGATGGCATTGAGAATGCATCTATGGAGATATTGAAAAGTTATTCCACGACATTATATGAAGATGTTCATATCTATCAAGAATGATGATTTCAAGGTGCGGAATATTTATTCAAGTCAATATGGTTGATTTGTCAAACGTCTACCAAAGATCGTTTTGAAGATGATGCACAAGATTGGAATGCAAATGCTCAAGGATATAAATTGATGTACTCATTAGGGGGAGTTAATGCGCGTTGCACTCTTTTTCCCTTACAAGGTTTTGTCCCACCGGGTTTTCCTTGCAAGGTTTTTAACGAGGCAACCAATAGGCGCATATTCAAACATGTGTACTCTTTTTCCTTACTTTAATTTTTCCCATTGGGTCTTGTTTTAAGGTTTTAACGAGGCACATCATTGAATAGACATTCAAGGGGGAGTGTTATGAAATCTCCTATTTAAGGTGAATGTCTATAATTAGAGAGATTCTAGAGTTCTATTCTTGGTAGATAAATCATCCTACTCCCTATAAATAAAGGGGTCTTCTACCATTGTAAACCACTCCTAACATTCTCTAAGTATCAATAAGAAGAACTCTCTCTACTCTTCTCTCTATTGCTCTTGTTCTTGCATTATTGTTCTTGTCTTTTATATTATTTCATAACATTTAGATAATTAATAATAAATGCCATTAGTGGGAAATGCACTGTCAACTTGAAGCTGGAAAAAAGAAAATGTTTACCTTTTAAAATCTTTCTTAAAATATCTGGTAAAGATGTTCATTACGTAGAATACAACATTGTAAAAATCAAAAGTCACTGATGCTAAATCGGGCATACTAACACTTCGCCTGAATGTTTTTTTTTTAAAAATGTACATAGGTTATATATTGAATCTCCTTTATTTCTTTATATATTAATTTTTTTTATATTTGACATTCCTTAATAAGTTCAATATATATATATATATATATATATATATATATATATATATATATATATATATATATGTCAAGTTCAATGGTTAAAACTTAAAAAGTGAAATCTCAAGCCAAACCATTTGCACTTTATCTTACTCTTCCTAATAATATGAGAAAAAAAAAGTTAAAAACATTAGCTTTAGGTTAGTAGCTGAGTATTAATATTTAATGGATTGCCAATCTGCTGTAACATATAAAACAAAGTTAAATACCAAACATAATATTCTACTAAATTCCATGATAAAGCGAAAAGTCGCTTCCTTTGAGATTCTAACAAACTTCATCTTCATCCTTCTTCAACGTCCCCCAATTTATGATTTTGCTTAACTGACGTTAATTAGGGGGCCTTTCTGGAAATCAAAAGGTAATGGTATTTTAAGTCGTTGTTACTATTTTCAAGAGCGGCCCTTTCATGAAGCAAGTAAAGCAACTGCTTCATGTTCCATATTTATGATGGTCCTATTTTTTTGTTACATTTAATACGCTATATATAAGTTTAAAAATATTTGTAAAAAAGTTTTATTTCTTAAAGAAGGATATGAAACTCTTCTGCCAAGAAAATTATATTTGAAATAAATATCGAACCCGAATTTTGTAACAATGAATGATATATAGAAAGTAACAATTTGATGAGAATGTTGATACAAAGAGTTTTTTTAGGGTCGATTACTTTTATATATAGCAGACAACGTTATTTTTCCTTCAAAATAAATTTGCACGATTCAAAGAATATGAAAATATTTTTAATTTTCTATTTAACGGTGAAATTTAAGATCACAAGATAATGAAAATTTGAAATAATATTTGAAGTTCCTTAAAGCATAATAATAATTCGATATTAGTGGTTTAGATTTATTTTGTGAATTAAAAGTATCAAGAAAAATAATACAGTTAGAAGATGGAGTAGCAGTTTAATTGATACACTCAATCAAATATATTTTTTTCGTAATTTCCAAATGTATATATTGCTTATGGAATAATGTTAATACCTCTTATTACCATTGCTTCAGCAGAAAGAAGTCAAAATCAAAATTGATAAAATCTTACCTAACATCAACAATGTCTCAAGAAAAATTAAATAGATTAACTATATTGTTAGCTAAAAATAAATTAGGAGTTATTGATTATAAGAAAATAATTAATTACTTTGTATCTATGAATATTTAATAATAAACTTAAAATAAATAAATAAATTTTAAAATTTAAGGCCCCTCATTAAATTTGGGTTTAGATCACAAAATTCGTTGGGCCGCCCTGCTACTTCTCTTATCATAGCTTCTCTGCTACTATATATCTTTGTCATAACTATTGTGATTATATTTTTATTGAGCCAAGGATCTATCGGAAACATCAACTCTACCTTTATAAGGTAGAGACAAGGTCTATAGACACAAGACTCTTTCTTGAATTCCGCCTATCAAATTATACTGGATATATATATATATATATAAAGATGGTAAATGTTTTTTTTTAATTGGAAGCATTAGACGGCCAGGGTAAAAAGAAACGAATAAGAGTTCTTTAATGTTCGTATTCAATAAAAAGATTAGAATTATAGTACCTGATAATAGATATGGTTAAAAAAAGGAATAACTTCATGTTATTTAGTTTGCTTCAGTTATAGTATTAATTTCTGTTGTTATTGATTGGTATTACTTTTTTTTTCTTTCTTCTTCCTCTTTTTCTCTTCTATTCTTTTTCTTTCCCTTTCTTCATATTTTTCTTCTTTTTTTCCTCACCTTTCTGAGTCGAGGGTCTACTAGAAGCAACTGAAAATATTATAAATCGAGTAGGAGAAGAAAAAAACCTCAATAGGGTTTCATGCATTAATTGAAAGAGAATTGGGGTTTGTTTGTGTTTGTTATATAACAAAATAACCCGATGGATTTTTCGAGAAACACATGCCCATATTTATATGATGAATTCACTAAGGTTAAGCTAATAAAAGATGAAAAATACAAAATGGGCTAAGAATAAAGTGTGCTAAAGTTACATAGTGGCCCAAATACGAAAAATGCTAATTAAATAAACTCTACAATTATTAGTGTTTATGTCTTAGTTAAGATGCCAAATAATCCATCAGCTCAACCCTCCCGCCTCCCTCTAGGGTGGAGGAGAAAACCACCTTCAACTTGCCCAGAAGATCATGATAAAGAGCACCAGGAAGGGCTTTGGTGAGGACAATTGCCAATTGTTGAGTAGTAGGAACATGATAGAGTTGGATCAGACCATGAGAAAGCTTTGTCCGGATGAAGTGACAATCAACTTCAATATACTTGGTCCACTCATGAAAAACTAAATCCTTAGCTATACGTAAAGCTGTTCGATCATCACAAAAAAAAGGAGAGAGACAGAGATACCAAAATTTGTGAGCGGCCTAGAAAACTAAGCTAGTTCAGCAACCACCTTGCTAAGAGCCTTATATTCAGCCTCAACAGAGGGCAAGGTCACAACATGCTGCTTTATGGACTTTCAGGTGATGAGACTGTCCCCAGAAATTACACATAAACCAGTAACAGATCCACGGGTATCAAGATAGGCAGCCCTGTCACTGTCTGAGAAGGCATGAATAGAAAAATCAGGAGAATATGAATAATAGAGGCCCAGATCCATAGTTTCCTTAAGATATCTAAGGACACGGAGAAGAGGAACCCTATGAGATTTCAAGAATTGACTCAAATGTTGGACATGAGAAGAAAATAAAGCACCATAATCAGCATACAACTTACCATTGAGCTCCAAAGGGAAAAGCACAAGAGATACATTAGCACAATAAAACTACTGGAGAAAATCAGAAACCAATTTCTTCTGATTAAGAAGAACCCCACGAGGAACAACAGACACCTCAATCCCCAAGAAATAGTGTAAAGAACTCAAGTCATACACTGATCATCCGAAAACTGTTTGAGGGAAGAAACTCATCAGTTTCATCCATTGTAATATCATCAACATAGACTATGAAGAGCACCAAATTCCCAAAATACTGGGACAAGTCCATCTGTCCCTGTGGAACCAAGAAATGAAAAGGTTGAAGGTGGAGAAGGGAATGTAGCAGAAGAGGAAGGTGTAGCAAAAGGATACATATCTCATGAAAGACAACATATCTAGAAAAAAAATATTTGTTAGAGGTTAAATTGTATAACTTAAAACCTTTTATGGCAGAAGGATATCCCAGGAAAACATAAGGTATTGCTCTAAGTTGAAGTTTGTCTCTCTGGGGAATAGGGACAGTAGCATAAGCAAGACATCCAAAGGTCTTCAAATGTGAGTAATTAGGAAGCTTACCATACCATACCTCATAAGGGAATTTCTTATGACTAATCCTAGATGAAATTCTATTGAGTAAGTAGGAAGTAGTTAAAAGGCAATCCCACTAAAAGGTGACTAGCAACTTTGACTGAAAATAAAAGACTTATAAGCCTTAATGAGTGCTTTATGTTTTCTTTCAACAACATCATTTCGTTAAGGGGTATGCCGACAAGTAGTTTGATGGTTCTATGTTGACTGAAGAAAGAAGAGCCATCATGGTTGGATCCTAGTTCCAAGACATTGTCACTCCTAATAGTTTGGACAATAATATTAAATTGCGTTTGTACCATTGCCAACAAAGCTTTGATCATGGAAAAAGCATTGCTTTTAGAACCCAATAGATTATTCCAAGTTGCCCTAGGAAAATCATCTACAATGTTAAGAAAATATCTTGAACCAAAGGAGGTGCGTGTATGATAGGGTCCCTAAGTATTAATGTGAATTAACTTAAAGGGTCTGATTGTACTAATAGAGTAGTCAGGAAAGAAAGCCTAGTTTGTCTATCTATGGGACAAACAGAACAAGGAAATGGTTGTCCGGAAGCAAGAGAAGAAGACAACATAGAAATATGATTCATATTTGTAAAGGGAATATGTGCCAATCTTTCTATGACAAATGAAATTCATATCATTCATAGCAGCGTTATTACAAATGGAACAATCTTAAAGCTAAAAAAACAGATTTACATGAATTAGACAAAGAACATACAAGAACAGTGTTGCATGAGTTAGAAGTAGAGGAAATTGTAGAATGTGAAGATGGCTCCCAAGTAAACTTGTACAGACCAACCTCCTCTCTACCAGGATCTAGAGGCATCTTCAGAGAAAAGACATGTAACATGTGCAGCAAACAGGAAGTTGCAGTAAACAAAACTATACAATGCAACTGCTTTATTAACTTGTGAACAGAAATTAAGTTGTTTTGAAAGGAAGGGACAAACAACACATTATGAAAAATGATAAAAGGAGTTAAAGCAAAATATCCGGTGGAAGTTACTTTCACATTGCACCCATTAGGAAGTGTTACAAGGTAAGGTATAGCTAAATGTATAATGTTGGAAAGTAAGTTTTTATCAGAGGCCATGTGGTCAGAAGCATCTGAATCTGTTGTCCAGATGATAGAGTTAATTTCTGTAAGCATACAAATTTTGACATCAGAAATAGGACTCTCAGTTAGTAGGGTACCAACAAAATTAGCAAGCATATGAGATTAGCAAGCTGAACATAGGAAGAATCTCCCACGTGAGTCTGTTGCATTAGGGTCATTAGTTGATCATATTGTTGTTTGATCAATCCTGGAATCACAGAGACTTGACCTTCAATACTTGGAACAAAATTAAGACCCATAGTGAAATTCCCAACAAGATCAGCTGCACTATTCTGAGAAGGAAAAGGCTGAACCCTAGTAGTGCCATGTGCTGCAGCTTTCTTTCCTTTGTTGAACTTAGGACTCTGTAGTTAACCATAACTTATAGCACTTATCAACCAAGTGCCCCACTTCTTGCAGTATTTACAGAACAAAGGTGCCCTATTTTGGTCAAAATTAGCCTTTTGTGTATACTGCCTGGGAGGAGAAGGATTGGAGGTTGTATTTTGGTTGACCCTAAAGTTCTGATTGACCCCAAAGGCAATCCCGGATTTATTTGTTTTACAAACATTAAAAGACATAGGATCATAATTGAACTGTGAGGCAGATTGGACTTTCTTTGTTTTTTATCATTAAGAAGGATATTATAGGCATTGTCAAGGCTAGGAGGGTTGCATCATAAGCAAGTTACTCCTAATCCCATATATATATTTCATTCAACTCCATGAGAAATTGAAATAATGTATTGTCCTTATCCTCCTGTAGAATTTCCGGCTTTGCCCGTGGTTAGTACACATCACACCCAATTCATCTCATAACCTTTTCAATTTATTAAATATGAGGCTATATCTAGTGTACCTTGGGATGTGTAGGTTCTCTCTTAAGTTCAAAGATTTTGGTCATATTTGCAGTACCATATCTAGTCTACAGTTGTAGCCATATGCTCTGTGTAGTCTCATAATATTGCACACTTTCAGCTATCTTAGGAGATAGAGAGGATGTTAAGCGTGAGGTTACCATGTTGTAATACCTTTCCCGCAGTTTTTGTTCAACCTAAGTGATAGATGGTCGGGGACATATATCATCAACCAAGTCTATCTTATTCTTAGTTGACAATGCAACTATCATCTTCCTTTTTCAACCCTTAAATCCACTACCTGAAAAAGGGATAGGAATAAGAAGATACCAGGAATATCAGAAGAGTGTACAAATAGGGGACTCGTGGGATCAGAGGAGAAGCTATTAGTGCTACCGATGACTATTGCACAAAAATGAGTGAAGAAGGAAGGTCGACAATGGTAAAGAAAGAGCTAATGACATCAAAGTCTCAGCAAAACTATACATCATAGTAAATTCTCAGTAGAACTAGATATGCAGGAGCCCTAATTAGAAAAAAGAACAAATTTACCCAGCTTTTTCGCTATTGGAGAAGAACAACGTTCAAATCAAGCGTAACCCTAACACTGAGATGTATTAACCCAAAGTATGGAGACTCACCGAATATAAGCTGAAAACGTTGGAAATCAACTCAAAACGTGAACTAGTACACCAATCGGCAAAACAGCTTCTTTGTCTGAAAAATCTCGTAGATTCACCAACCATCGGAGAGCAGGAACTCGACGGAAAGAAATTGAGATAAGATCGAACAAAACAGCGAGATGAGATGCACCAGAATCTCCACTCTGATACCATTAAAATATTATAAATCGAGTAGGAGAAGAGAAAAACCTCATTGGGGTTTCATGCTTTCATTGAAGAGAGAATTGGGGTCTGTTTGGTGTTTGTTACATATCAAAATGACCCAATAGGTCTTGCTAGAAATACATGCCCATATTTATATGATGGGCTCACTAAGACTAAGCTAATGAAAGCTGGCAAAATACAAAATGGCTGAGAATAAAATTGGCTAAAGTTACAGAGAGGCCCAAATAGAAAAAGGCCAAAACTAAATAAACTTTACAACTATTAGTGTTTATGTATTGGTTTGGATACTAAATAATCCATTAGCGTAATAATAACCTCTCTATTTTTACTAGGTAGAGATATATATATTATTTTCCCTAGATCTTATTTGTAAAAATATAATGGATTTGTTATTGTTGTTGTTATACATAATAAATTAACCGAAAGGATACTATGATAAAATCTTTTAGAATAAATGCTAATATTCATTTTAAGGCAAACAAACGTAAAGTTTGTTGCAGCAAAGAGACGTAAATATTAACGTCCTAGCTAAGATCTAGTTTTTTCTTAACATTCAATTGAATCTTAGCTTCTCTACGGTTCATATTCTTTTTAATTCCTCAATTATAGGCGAGCTTAACATTTCAAGCATTGAATGGGTTATGGGCGCCTAATTATACTTTTGCCATTCATACATAATCTCCAATTTCTTTGCTAAATCCTTTAGATAAGAGTACTTAAAATATGATACGCATCATCATTAATCTAAAAGTTCATATATAATTACATATCAGGTGACGTGGTCTTTCCTGTCATCAGCTTTATTAACAACCCCATGATAGAAAATTTTTATACTGGCTGTCATTTCGCTTTTTCTTTGTTTGGATTTGGAACAAACTTTTTAATTTTTCTTGTAATCAACAGAAAAAGTTCTAAAATTTTCTATATTAATGTATTAAACTACTCCTTCGCTTCTTCAATGAACGATGGGTTCAGACTTCAAAATGTAATGACCACTTATTTTGAGTGTAATTTCAGCATTGATTAATTTATTTTGACATAAAAGTCACATGTTTAATTTAATATTATTTTAAAATATTAAAAGAAAACTAAAAATTAAAGGACCCTTGTAAACTAAGAACAATTGGTACGAGTATTTCAAAAACAATTATGGTTAAATTATTTAGAAATTTATAAATGTTATCGTCAAAAAAAATTTTACTACCCAAGTAATGTAGCAGTACTTTCTAAAATCAGACAGAAGGAATATTTTGTACTTCTCCTTGAATGTCGTCTTTTGTACATGTATTCAACTACCAAAGAAAAGTAAATATTCTTCAATTCATAATTAAATATTTTGAGTTCGATCTTTGAGTACTTTTGGTTTTAAAAAAAAGGACTCTCATTCTATTCTTTCTAGGAGGCAACCTATTTATTTTTTAATTTTTTTTACTCATTCTATCTTAACTTCTATACTAATAAGTGTTTTAAAAGGTGTTTTCAGTGAAGCCATGGAGCGAAGCATATCAAAAACGCCTTGAGGTGATAGTGTGGGGCGAAAGTCTCAAGAGCGTAAGTGAGGCGTACACCCGGGCATTTGGGGCGCGCTTTTTAGTGATACTTAAGTGCTAAAGATTTTTTCAAACTAAAATAAAATTTGTTGAATAAGTCCTTTATATATGTATACGGTGAAATCGGGGGGGGGGGGGGGGGCACCAATTTCTCATTAGCTAAGGCTCAGGAGATCGCCTTGAAGGATCGATACCTTGAGTCGGCTGATTCCCTCAAAACTTGTCGATGGGCCTAGGGATAATGTTTGCTGAGACCCTAACAAGCATAGAAGGCCTCTGGAGAATGCCTCTGGATTCGATTAATTCTACATGGGCGGCCTAAACATTGGCCTATGTAAGAGCCCTGAAGCTAGTTGGTTATCCCATCCCGCTTCCTTTATCTTGTACTAAGTTTGGACCCTCCATCTTATAAAAGGGAAGTCGTTAACACTCGGTAAAACACGATCCGACTATTCTACATAGAAGCAATAATCTCTCTCTCTCTCTCTTTCTTCTTTCTAACTCATGTGCTCGAGGTTATTCTTTCTATGTATTGCTTTCATACTTATTCTTCATTTATTGCCTGGTATTGGCCATATAGAGCCTCTTTTAATCATATCTCAATTGTTATCCCCACCTCGATTATCCCCGATAGCTCAAGTTCGAGCCGGACATCGACCTCGAGGCCTTTTGTCGATCAGTTCGACGCCCGGGCAGCAAGCCCCTCGGTTTGATTACAACCCCGTTTTAGCTCGCATTTCTCCGTTAAACTTCGCACGCCTAGCATCAACTGCTCTAACAACTAGCATAAAAATAGATCACGTATTTTTAAAGTCTCATTTACAAATTTAATTGTTACTACCATTTTTACGGTAAACAGCTTGGTGCCCACTGTGGGGCTAAAAATAATAGTGATTATTCTCTTGTTGGTTTCATCATACAAATGCAAGTTATCTTTCACACTTTTTCTTGTCTAAGATCTTTTGATTTCAGGTCAAAATGTCTGGCTTGGTAAACAGAGTTAAGAACGACAACCTCGAAAACTATAGGGAAAACGACGTGGTTGTTCAAGCTGTTTGAGCACCACTACTGAATCCCAATAACGCGCCCGGACCACTTTAAGCAGATACGGATTCATAAGACACACGACAAGTCAACGAAGCCTTATACACTGACAGGAGCATACAGTGTGACGACCAATAGGAAGCAAAGACCTCGGCCCGGGAAGAATGGGAAGTTAGTCTTCATGTTATTTTTGAAATGTTGCAGGCACAATAGTTGGCCAGCGCTCAGTTACAAAGCCATCCAAAGACTCCCAGCACAATGGCGCTGGAAACAGACCCCCTAGCCAAACAGGTACCTGAGAGATCGAGCAATAATAGATTAGTAGTTGATCTTGCCATCGTAGAAATTCTAGAGGAACTCACCAAAAAGATTGAGTCGGTTGAGAAAATGATTGCAGCCAATGACAAAAAGGTTAAGACTTAAAACTCTAGGGTCATCCAGATCCCGGGTGTGCCCCCGGTCCTCAAGGGCATGGATTTGAAGAAGTTCATACAAAGGCCATTCCCCGAGGAAGTGGCCTCGAAACCCATTCCAAAGAAGTTTAGGATTCCGGAACTCCCTAAGTACAATGAGACCACTCACCCTAATGAACACGTTACTATATAAACTTATACGGTAAAAGGTACCGATATAAAGAATAACGAGATCGAGTCCGCATTGCTGAAAAAATTCGGCGAAACACTCTCGAAGGGGGCTACGATGTGCTATCACTACTTGGCTCCTAATTCCATAGATTCATTCGCCATGCTAGCAGACTCCTTCACATGCCAGCGCCATCAAAGTGGCAATGAGGAAGTCGACATTTTCAAAATCAAGAAAAGGGAGAACGAGATGTTACGTGAATTCGTGTCTCGCTTTCAGATGGAACAGATGGAGCTACCACCAGTCTCCGATGACTGGGGAGTGCAGGCCTTCACCCAAGGTCTGAAGAACAAAGCTCGATGGCTTCAAAACCGTTGAAGAAGAACCTGATCGAGTATCCAGCTATGACCTGGTCAGATATTCACAACCGATAATAGTCAAAGATCTGGGCCGAGGATGACTAGTTGGGAGCCCCTTCGGGCTCCGTATGCCCAAGCAAGCTCCCCGTAAAGGAACTGTCATGCCCCAACCATGAGAGGCACGACCGATGCTCAATCGAGTGAACCTCACTGAGCAAGCCTTATCAAACACTTTCTACCCAACCCAATAAGATTGAGGAATCTGGCTTTCGTTAAATTAGACAATAGGAGGGGCTAAACAATTAGCATTAATAGTTCATTCTATATCACAACCTTAAATCGTAATTAAGGTTAGGTTCCAAAATTGTCATACAGTTACAATTTAGAGAAAACATGAGTTTAGAATTACAACAAAGTTCATGATCCATCGAACGACCATATGTAACCCACACCAACATCTACGGAGCCTCCATGGATATAAAAGACAAGTTATGACAATGCTGGTAACAAGGCCCCGACTATACCTCAAAAGTGGAAGTCTAAAACAAAGATGTACAACGTAACCCCTTGAAGGAGAAAGGGGCTCACCAAAACTTTGAAAAGAGAACACTCCGCTACACGCGATCGGCACTGTCTGCTACGAAGCCATCTACATTCATTTAAACATATAGTGCACCCGAAAAAAAGGACGTTAGTGCCATAGAATAGTACTAGTATGTATAGCTACACACTATCTAGTTAGAAAGAACTTTCATGAAAGAATAATAAATCACAAGTATAACGCAAAACTTTAAACAATCAGCACATTATCAAATAAAATAATCATACAACTTTTACATTATTTTCCCATAGATTTTAGTTTGGGGCATTTCACATTATTCATCATTGTTCACAATACCACCGCTATCTTGAGTGGAGTCCGATCTCAACCTGATCGTATAGGTTGCCTCATTTGAGACATATACTTCAATCACAATCTCATTTTCCTTTTTTCAGAATTCATTCACAATACCACTGCTATCTTGTTTGGAGTCCGATCTCGGCCTGATCGGCTAGGCCACCTTACCAAGGCGTTGTTCCCTTCTTATTAATCATCTCATTTGAATCTTTATTTTCACAAATATCATATCAACTCATTGGCACTTAAGGCCACAATTATCACATCATTTTCACTTTCAATGTCAGATTTGTTATTTTAGGATAATATATGCACAAAAGAGCAAATAGAATTGTAAGCATAGACGAGACTTCACATAAATGGCACAATATATGCAGCTTCAATCTCAATTTAAAGCTAAAGCATCTCAATACATGATTCATATTCCTTGCACCAAATCAAGTTATCAAGAATAGCACATTGATCATATTGAGACACATCCTTCACGCATATAAGGTCGCAACCCCAAATTCATGTAAAACAACAATTAATACAATAGTTCAACTTTATTCTTACCATATTCACACAAACACCGATGAAGCTCAATTTCTAAAAGAAATAAAGCTTTCCTTAATCCTAAAATGTTCCAGAATATTTTGGACTTCAATCTATTTAGGCAATGTAGCACAATTGAACCCATAATTAGGAAAAGATCATAATCTTAGCCTACTTGAGCATTTTATCAAGCATTGAGTGTTCGTTAATGTCTTATGATATTTTATGCAAGATTACACAAGCCATTTACCCATGCCCGTCTATTTATAATTTCTACATATCTTTTAAGAACATATGCATGCAATGTAGTCACCCTTATACCCATGAATTACCTCACTAATGATCCCTTATAGCTATGTGTAAAATTAAGAGCTAAGGTGATGAAGTCTTACCTCTTGGGATGAAGATTTAGGTGCTTCACTTGATTATCTTCAATGTTTTAATAAAGAATTGTTGATCAATATTGATGAAAGGCACCTCCCCTATCTAAGACCCTCTTTCTCACTCTAAAAGCACTGGGAATAGGCTTAAAATGAACTATTGCACATGATATAACAACAAGGGGGTCGGGTTTAAATTTTTGAAATCTAGAGCCCTGACTCGGACCTGCGATCGCATAAAGTTGACATGCACCCCGCAGATTGGATAGCAAAAATGCTCCCAAAACCTGAACAATATACCTGGGTATGCAACAAGATTGATGTCCACATACCTATTCTGCGCTCGCATAATGCACCGCAGAACTGCTCCTCGCAAAAATCCCAAGGAGATTATGCGATGACTGTGTTGTCCGCATATCGACTATGCGATCGCTTAATTGGCCGCATGGTTGACTTCAAAATTAACCATCACACTTCCTGACTCTGCGGTGATTATGTGGCCCACATAGCTGTTATGTGATCGCATTTTGGATCACAGAATCGCACTTTTCTAAAAAAATATTATTCCTTGAATTTTTGTGCATAGATCAATCCAAAGGGTCTGAACTTCTAACACATATTTCTAACTTGGCACTACGAGCTTTCGAGTTTTGAGTAGAAGTTTTCATAGGGCTTTACATCCTCCCCCACTTAAGATCATTCATCCTCAAATGAGGATTAATGTTTACTCATGGGAAATCTTTATGCAACCTCAACTTTTCACTACACGAAACATAATAGTAGACCCAAATTTGGTTAACTCCTTAAATTGGCAAAAATTTTCCCAGAGTTTCCCTCGTATCTAGGCCTATCCACCTATCATAGTGCCACAGAAACATACCCTAACAGCATATACACATCTCACAGACATAACATGACTCGTACAATACTAACTGTGGCCGCATAGGCAATCATATACCCTAAACAAAACAGAACGGTTTTGCATAGATCAAATCAATGATACATCATTCTTAGGAACCAAATGAATAAAAGCCATTACATGGCTATACAAACAAATCTATGTACTTCCTCCTCATTTCTTCCTCGGCTTCCCAAGTAGCTTCCTAACCTGCTGGTTTCGCTATAACACCTTTACGGAGGCAATTTCCTTATTTCTTAATTTTTGGACCTGCCTATTAAGAATGGCAACTGGAACTTCTTCATAAGACAGTTCTTCATTAATCTCGATAACTTTAACTGGCATGATAGTGGACAAATCTCCCATCACTTTTTTCAACATAGACACACAAAAGACCGGGTGTACCAATGACATTCAAGTGACAATTCAAGCTTGTATGCCACCTGACCAATTCACTGGATGATCTTGTACGGTCCGACATACCTTGGGCTCAATTTTCCTTTCTTCCCAAACTGCATTATACCCTTTATGGGAAAACCTTCAAGAATACCCAATCATTTTTCTTGAATTCCAAATCCCTGCAACGAACATCCGAATAAGACTTTTGGCGACTAAGCAGTTTTCAACCTTTTCTTAATAATTTTGACTTTCTCCATGTCCTAGTGCACAAGGTCCGGCTCTATCAATTTAGCTTCTCCAGCCACTATAATATAATACCTATAATGGTTCCATATGGATACTAGCATGGAAGCTATTGCTATAAGCAAATTCTCTATGAGCGGCAAATGATCATCCCAGCTACATTTGAAATGAAGAGCACAAGCACACAACATATCCTCAAGCGTCTGAATAGTCTTCTCTACTTGCCATTAGTCTGGGGGTGAAAATCTATGCTAAGATTTACATGGGTGCCCAAACCTTGCTAGAATTTATTTCAAAATTTTGTCGTAAACTGATATTCTCAATCTGAAATGATTGAGACTGGATACCATGTAACCTGACTATTTCCTTGATATACAACTGAGTGTATTGTTATGTTGTGTCAGTAGATTTTACTGGCAAGAGGTGTGCTGATTTCGTGAGTCAATCCTCGCCCAATTGACTCGAACTTGTGTGGAGGGCGTGGTAACCCCACTATAAAATCCATGTTGATCATTTCTCATTTCTATATTGGGATTTCTATGCTTTGATCCAATTCACCGAGCATTTGATGTTCGACCTTCACTTGTTGATAGTTCGAGCACCTTGCCACAAAGTCCGCCACATCCCTTTTAATTTTGTTCCACCAATAAACTTCCTTAAGATCATGAAACATTTTTGTAGAACCTGGGTGCACTGAATACTTGGAAGTGTGAGCTTCTACCACGATCCTTTCCACAAGACCAACAACATTCGGAACACATAGGCGGCCTTGGACTGTAGGGTACCATCATCCATACCAAAGGAGAAAGCTGTGATCTAATGTTGATGAATCCCCTCCTTAAGTTGTGCTAATAATGGAACATTTAATTGATTCTATTTCACCTCTTCCACCAGCGACGATTCAGCCTTATTATGCACAATTAGCCCTCCTTCACTAAAGTCCACCAGGCGAACTCCCAAACTAGCCAACTGATGAATCTCTTAAGCCAATGGTCTCTGATTCGCTTTCAAATGAGCCAAACTTCCCATGGACTTTCGACTAAGAGCGCCTGCCACAACATTAGCCTTCTTGGGTGATAGAGAACATGAATATCATAGTCCTTGAGTAACTCTAGCCATCTTCTCTGTCTCAGATTCAACTCCTTCTGCTTAAAAATATATTGAAGGATCTTGTAGTACGTGAATACATCCACATGGACCCTATATAGATAGTATCGCCAATTTTTTAGCGCAAACACCAATGCTGAAAGTTATAAGTCATGGGTCGGATAGTTATTTTCGTGATTCTTGAGTTTCCTAGAAGCATAAGCTATAACCCTGTCGTGTTGCATTAATGCACACCCAATCCCGATTTTTGAAGCATTGTAATACACTACAAACCCCTATGTACCCCTCGGCAAGATTAATACCGATGTTGAAGTCAACCTCGATTTCAATTCTTTGAAGCTCCTCACATAAGCATTGTACCACTGGAACTTAACTACTTTCTGGGTTAATTTAGTCAACAGAGAGGTAAGAGTAGAAAATCCCTTCATAAATCTTCTGTAGTACCCAACCAAACCCAAAAAGCTACGAATCTCTGTTGGAAGTAGGTCTAGGCCAATTCTTCACTTCTGCAACCTTTTGAGGATCAAACCAGAATTCCTTCCCTGGAGACGACATGAACCAAGAACGCGATAGATTCAAGCCAAAATTCACATTTCAAAAATTTCGAATATAATTGGTGCTGCTGAAGGGTCTGCAAGACTCCCTTAAGATAGTTAGAATGATCCTATCTACTCTGGGAATACACAAGAATACCGCCAATGAACACGATTACAAAAGAGTCTAGAAAAGGGTTGAAGACTCGATTCATAAGATCCAAGTTGTCGGGCATTTGTTAGACCAAAAGACATCACCAAAAATTCAAAGTGCCCATACCGAGTTCTGAAAACTATTTTTGGAATATCATGATCCCTTATCTTCAATTGGTGATACCCAGACCGCAAGACAATCTTTGAAAAATACAGCACCTTGCAATTGGTCAAACAAGTCATCTATTTTGGGTAAAGGGTATTTAATTTCTACCGTGACCTTGTTAAGCTGTCGGTAGTCAATACACATCCGCAAGGATCCATATTTCTTCCTAACAAACAAGACCGGTGCGCCCCATAGTGACACACTTGGCCGAATGAAACCCTTTCCTAACAAATCCTTCAATTGTTACTTTAGTTCCATCAATTCTGAAGGTGCCATTTTATAAGGTGGGATTGATATAGGTTGAATGCTTGGTATCACATCGATCCCAAAATCAATCTCCCTGTTTGGTAGGATCCTAGGAAGCTCATATGGAAAGACATCTGGAAATTCATCTGCGATGGGCACAGACTCAAGTCTAAGTGCCTTGATAGAAGAAAAGATCAAGGACAGGACACTCAAGTGCTCATCAACTAAGCCAGGTTCAATCGAAACATGGTGCCAACGGGTGCACTCCATTTATCATAATATAACTTCAGCGTCGATGTGCCATACATCGTGTTCGCCATCAGTAAAATCAGAGATACCAAATAGCCCAAATCTATACAGTCAGATCCTTCACAAAGAAATTACAACTTAGTATGCCAGTTTCACAACACGTACGGCTATAGGACCGAGGATTGTCATCAGCTGCGAGAAGAGGTAGCTTGACTGCTAAAAAAATGACATCTACGGGAATTCCTCACCAATCGAGGCAAAATTCAATTCCGAAAAAGGGAGGCAACCAAAAAGAACGAGGCAAATGAACCACAACATGTCATCTACATGATCATAGGGGATGTCGATGCCCCACAGGAACCCATAATGAGGAGAACGAAAATATCCATAACGAGAGAGAAGCGAGCGGATATATTCTTGCGGACGCCCTCACATTCAGCGAAGAAAACATCGAGACCTTGTCTCAACCTCACAATAACGTGATGGTAATCTCCTCTATCGTAAATTCTTTTCAAATAAAATATATACTCGTGGATCCAGGTAACTCGGCTAATATTGTCAGGTCGAGGGTGATAGAGCAGCTCGGATTGCTCGACCAAATGATGCCCACCACTCGAGCCCTCAACGGATTCAACATGGCAATCGAAACAACGAAAGGAGAAAGCGTCCTTCTGGTCACTGTGGCCAGCACCACCTAACATTCCAAATTCCATGTCATTAATGGAGATATGAGGTATAAGGCCTTATTCGGGCGGCCGTGGATACAGTGCATAAGAGCAGTACCGTCCACCCTTCAGCAGATAATGAAATTCCCAACAAAGGACGGAATTAAAACCATCTACGGGGAATAACATGCGGCCAGGGAAATGTTCGCAATACACGATGTGGTACCAATGGTTGTACCTTTACCCCCTAGTAAAACAAAGAGCGAATCGGACCTCACCCTCGATCGAACTTGGCAAAACAAAGTATAAAAACATATCACATATTCACCTCGGGCAATTGAAACAAATCAGCCCTCACGATTGTAGTGAATCAATCCCAAGGCGTCGCTAGCATATCTCACTTCGAAGTACGACCATCTCCCCTTTTCTTGTTTCGAGTTTTGGACTATTCCTTATGCAGGAACTCGATTAGAGCGGTCAGAACACTAACCCTGCCCCTAGACCTTAAGGTTCTTAAACGCACCCATTGCACTCCTTTCCTTCGACCAAGTTTTTATCCCTAAAGAAGGGTTTTTACCGACAAAGTTTTTAACGAGGCAACATATGTGAGCTACCTGAGGGAAACTCAGCAAGTGCACAAAATTTCTTCTGTAGCCAACTTTGAACGATGAAGGGCATTCCCCCCAGAAGGGCACTCGTTCGAGAAAGCCAAATGGGGTTCCTACAGGAAAAATATGTACCGGCCAAATGGTCAATGTGAGTCGTGCCCATATAACTAGGCCCCCATTGGCGAATACGTGTACTATTGTACCAAACAATCAAAGAATACCTTTTGTCAAAAATACCTTCACAAGATGAGGTAACAATTCAACCGCCAAACATGTCCCGAACACTCGGAGACTGACTTCCCCAACTCAACACACAGACGACCTTTGGGTCGGAATGTCAAAATCATAAAACCTTTTAGGCAAGGCAACGCAGATATAGCCAAGCATCACCAACATCGAAGATACCTTGAGTACTCGAATACTCAGTGTCAACGATTTAACATCCGCACGACCTCAAGGTCGAAACCCCTTGCTATTATTTTTAGTTCGGAATTCCGAGCTCACGAGTAACGGTTTTTGAGCCTAAACAAACTCGATAACTCAGGGACTATCATCAATCACCATATATTGGAAAACCCGAGACCATAAAACCCCAAGCGGGCAGACTCGGTCTAGCTAGATAAATTGCACAAAGCAACAAAAACTATAAACCTTAATAGGCATGAAAAACTGTAAGACCTCAACATGCATGACAAACTGTAAGACTTCAACATGCATGACAAACTATAAGACCTCAACCGGCATGAAAAATTTGTAAGACCTTACTACAGGCGTAAAACTCAATCTCGAAATTTAGGCTATATGTTGCATTTGTAAGACTCAAGAAAAGGCATATCCTCAATGTATACGCCTAAATTATCACTCGAGATCAAAAATGGCTCCGGTGAAACACATATGATTACGGCCAAAATGGCTGCACCAGCCAAATTAATGCGGCTCGGGGACGCCCGACCATCGGTAACAAAATCACAGGCCATTTCTTCGAATCTACTTTGAAAAGAACCAATTAAAACAAGCTTCCCTCAATAGGAAAACAAGCTTCGATCATGTCAGCTCCAAAACACCAGGCTTCGAGCTACTCAGCCTACGAGCTAAAACCTTCCGAGGTGCTTGAAAATTGACCTTAACGAGAGGAAAATAAAGCCTACATATGCCTAATGTCAAAAGCATAAGTTCCATAGTCGCCATCCAAACGAGCCTCAGGGCCACACACTAAAAGGTCATAACGACCCAAAAGTGTAAGAGCCCCTATCACCAGCTAAAAAATTTTGAAAACTGAGGATTAAAATGAGCTTGAGTCGTAACCCGATTCGAATACTGGATCAAAAATAATTAACTATACATGCCTAAGGCACAACGTAAAAGCCATCATCGCCAGCTTTAAACGACTCAAGGCCACATACTCAGAAGATCACATCGACCCGAGGTGTAAGCGCCATCACCATCCGCCCATACAGTTATGAATAACTTGAGGGTCGATTGAGCTCGGTTTCAGCTCGACTCGAAGATTGAACCCAAAATAGTTAAAATACAAATGCCCAAGGACAAGGCAAAAGATCCATCATCATCGATCCATACATGCACTAAAGCTTGAAGGTCAAGTAGGCCCGAGTCAAAACCTGATTCGGAGACTAAGCCCAAAGCAGCTGGAAAAAAACATGAGAGCGCTAATGCCAGCTTGCATTAAAAGTCGTATTAGCTAAACCATGAAAGAGCCTCCGAGCATGCCCAGTGAGCACCGGAATCGTATTGCAAATCTAAGGATCCTTGTCAAAACTCCGAAATCAGTCCGGTCAAAATCAAAGAAGAAAAGGATACAAAAAGGGGAAACTTCAGGTTCTCTCTTATTTACATACACAAAGGGTGCATTCTCCATCTATGAACGTGCTCTACGAATAAAACATACAAAACGACGAGGTCTAGGCTCCGCTTCAGAGAGCCCCGACCTACCGGCCTCGTCTTCACCATCTGCAACTTTGGCAAGAACTGACCGAGCATCATGCTTATCCACCCTCGCTCGAGCCAGTTCTTTTAGGAGAACAAAAACCCTAGCGCCAACCTCTTCAGGTACCTCTCTTCAGGATCTGCAACTGACATATTCCTCGATCACCTTTTCACTGTCAAAGGCTCTTTTTAACTCGGTCTGGGCGTCAGTTGCATCCTTCAAATGAATCGCTATCTCCTGATCAGTCATAGTCCAACTCAATGTTGCTTCAGTCCGAGCATCAATGATTTTAGCTTTGACCTTTGAGAGTTCGGACTCAGGCTCCACAATCATATCTGCTTAAACTAAAGCATTATCGCGAGCTAAGCAGAGTCAGATCTCGAAGGTAAGAGCTCTAACCAAAACACCTTTCTCCTATAAAATTTGAACCTGCGCTCGAGCTATTAGCTTAACGCGATCATTCCTGATTCAGTCAGCTTCACCCTCAAGGTGTTCCAGAGCCTCCGTCCTTCTCTGCAACTGGGATAAGCAGAAGGTTTACCCTGAAGACTAAAAAATGAAGTGTATACTCACCCAGGACGTGATTCAAATTTCAGTATGCCTTATGTCATTGGTATGCCAGCTCAGTTCCCCTCTCCTTGCAAAGGAGCCTTAGATATCCACAATCATATGGAGCTCTCTGTAACCTGATGTCATGACGGAGTAGCTCGGGCCCAATCCTGCCTAAGGCATGCAAACGAAAGGTTCAAAAAAAGGGAAGCTGGGGTTCAAAAGACCTACAGCAAATCTCACTGCAAAATGAAGTAGGCAATCCTCCCCAAAGGCCAGGGAACATCTGCTAGTCCAGTCTCCTCACTCCTGGAAAGATCAACCTCGATCGAGGCACGATCACTTTGAGGGGCCATCTTTCCAGAACAAGAAACTTCGGGTGCAGAAGGCTCGAGCGATATCACCTCCTCAAAGGTCGGGCCCCACTTCACCTGGTCATGGTCGCCATTGCCCTGTAAATATGCGCCCCATTTGTTACTATCACCTTTTAGCTCAAAAGTTTGAAATACCTTCCTCTGAAGGAACACGACATCACCTTTAAAGCCCCTCCCCCGATACCTTCAATAACAAGACTGATAGATGAAAGGGAAAAAGAATGCTTCTCTAAATGAGCAAAGGGCAAGGAAGAAGCAATAAATGCATGTACCATGAAGTTTTGCCTCCCATCCACCACAAGATATGGCTCGCCACCGACGCTTGTCGAAAATCGAGTAGGTCGATAGCTGCCGGACTCAATCAATGCGCGTGAAATTGCCGAGGGAAAGAAAGTAACGTTGTTACAACAACCAACCTTCACTATAAGTAGAATAAAGAAATCAATAACACCATCTTCAGCCCCGAGATAGTATATGATCTTGAGGACGTCTATCAGAAATGAAGCACGCTTCAGAAAGCCTTCAACATCATTGTAGGGCTCGAGGCGGTACCCGATCTCGTAGTTTTTTTTCTAAAAAGAAAACAATCAATTCAAGCTCCGCCCATGAAGGCTCAGGATATCGCCTAGGTGTAAGCAACCCCTTAATGGAAGATTACCTACAACGCCTTAAAAGACTATCCATTGCAAATTCAAAGCAAATCACCAGGTATACAAGGATGAACCTCACATGGGCACCGCTCTCAAAAACTTCGGAGTTCAACGTACTACTCCATGCGACACGAGAGGCTCGATGGCCCGAATCTATCGAACCAACTCAGGCTTGATTTAGGGTATGACAAGGGGCTCAGAAAGGAACCATTTCAACCAACCGAAGATCGGGAAGAATGCTCACACCCGAGTTAGAATCAGCAATCATCAACTAATTGAAACATTCAAAGTCCTCAAAGTATGCAAGAATATATAAATAACAAGGCAAGTATTGAAGACAGAAATCAAATAGGTATATTTATATTTAAATATTCGTGTACAACGGCCCTCGAGGGGTCCTTACATATGATTAAAAAGTCCACAAAAGGTCTCTACACAGAAACAAAGAAGCAAATGGATACGTATGGTGAAATCCTAGATCCTAGTCCACGTTCGGAGGTCCATGTTGGCAGCAGCGTCTGCCTCGACAATAGTATTTCCAAATATCATCTCCCTGGGGTGTATGATCTAAAAGACAATATCTTCCAAAGCCTCATCCCCTCGGGAGCCTCACATCGACCCTCCAGAATGGCATCTATAAAAGAGAATATATAGAAGGAGAAAGCGATGGAGAAGGGAAAAATGACGAAGGAGAAACTGAGAGGGATTGAGAAGTGGCTGGGCGAAAAAAAAACTGTTTAGCGAGAGCATTGCCAATATCACTGTAAAACCACCTCTTGGGACATTGCCTCCGCATACAAGGCAACAGTCAGTAGATAACATTGTTGTGCCCCAAAGAATCCAAAGAGGATTTAACACGCGAAGCTGGGGGAGGAAAGTGAGCAGCGATGTATAATCTGAGCCCTTCTTGAGCAGCGGTGTATTATCTGAATATTTCCTCGAGATGAAAGAAATAGGTCTTATGTTTCATTGCCCTCGGAAAATGTAACGTCAGGCGCATTCAATATGTTCGTGGGAGTTGAATCAACGGAAACATTATAACCCCGAAGAACAAGGAAACGCAACACATCAAACGGCCCTGAAAATATGAGATGATAAAATGTTTCGGCACTCATGAAAGGTTGCGTCATCAACACAATGTCATTATGGGAGCCCATAGAGTGTGATATCAAATTAATTTCTTATCACTTCTCTCCAAGAAATGTGCAGACTATCTGTATATGGTAAAATCGGGGGGACCAATTTCTCACTAGCGAAGAGCTTTAGGAGATCACCTCGAAGGCTCGATACTACGAGTCAACTGCTTCCCTCAAAACCTGTCGATACCCGGCTTGGGGATAATGTTGGTCGAGACCCCGAAGAGCATAGGAGGCCTCCAGAGAATGCCTACGGATTCGATTAAGTCTACCTGGGTAGCCTAAACATTGGCTTACGTATGAGCCCTGAAGCTAGTTGGCTATCACATCCCGCTTCCTTTATCACTTAACGAATCTTGTACTAAGTTTGGACTCCCTCCCCCTATAAAAAGGGAGTCGTTAACACTCTGTAAAGCACGATCCAACTATTCTACATAGAAGCAATAATATCTCTCTCTCTCTGCCTTTTCTCTCTAACTCATCTGCTCGAGGTTATTCTTTTTATTTATTGCTTTCATACTTGTTCTTCATTTATTGCCTGGTATTGGCCATAAAGAGCCTTTTTTGATCATATCTCAAATATTATCCCCTCCCCGATTATCCCTAATAGATCGAGTTCGAGCCGGACATCGACCTCGAGGCCTTTCGATGAGCAGTTCGAGGCCCGGGCTGCAAGCCCTTCGGTTTGACTACTGCCCATTTTAGCTCGCATTTCTCTGTTAGACTTCGCACGCCTAGTATCAACTACTCTAACAACTAGTATAAAAATAGATCACGTATTTTTAGAGTCTCATTTACAAATTTAATTGCCATTACCATTTTTATGATAAACAATATAATACCTAAATTCCCAAAATTCAGCTTGGTAATTAGTCAAAATTTTAAAAAGGAATTGAAATGTATTGAGTTTAAAAGTTAAAAACTTTTTTTATTGATTGAAGCCCCAATTGACGGTGCTTCACAATTCTTTATCGTTTTCTGCTAGTATGCTAATATCTCCTAAAATCAACGAATATTCAATACTTCTTTTACAGATACAAAGGCAACTTCATTTTCCTTCGTAGTAGCAAGTTTAAAGTCTAAATTGCAGGTTCGTCATCCTTTTAGTTCCTCCATTTAGAAAACTTTATTCTTTGCGACTCAAGTTACTTGAGCTTCTAAGTAGTGTATAATAGATTATTTTGACTAGTTTTTTTTGTAGGGATGAAGTGCATCTCTCTCTCTCCCTCCCCCTCTCTCTCTCTCTCTCACTCTCACTCTCTCTCTCTCTCTCTCTCTCTATATATATATATATATATATATATATATATATATATATGTACACACACACATTCCCACAAATGTATAGTTTTCTTTGTTTTTTATGTATTTTTACCTGTTTATAAGTATTTAATGTAATTATATTATTTTATAAATATTAATAATTAAATACCTATTCGGCATAAGTGCTTCAGGGCTTACGCCTCGCTGAGGCATATATAAAACATCTCGTCTTACCCATGCCTTTTAAAATATTAATACTGATAGCGCCCACAATTAGGCGTCAGGATCTTGAATTTATTTTGAATATTCTCTATTGTCTATATCACTAATTAAGCCTAAAAGTTCTATGGCTTTAATCAATTCAAATCAACCATATGATTTCCACGTTTAAGAATATTCGGGTTTATACACGTGTTCACATAATACATTAGTCATATTAAGTATCATTGTTCCTGTAGCAACAATTATTTTTAATCTATTCCTAACTCGAATGATATACCCCATCGTTTAAAATAATTTTTATTTAAAATTTATCGTTTTACCATAGAGATAGTTTACAAATACATAATATTTATGAATTATTTATTATAACAAAATTAAAAATCTTTTATTTTTTCTTAAAATTTCATGTATTATTAATATTATTCGGAACCCTATGAGTTAATGTCTCACTAAAATGCTAGTTCTTACTGCTCTCTTTAATAGGATCGTCTCATATTTTTCTTAACTTAATTAATCAGTTCCGTGGGAGAATGAATATGAAGATGTATTGCGGCCTTCTTATGCTCATCAACTCGATCAACATTCTTCTGCAATTGATGTACGGATTAACTTCACTCTTCAGACCAGCAAATTAACCTAACATTTTATTGAGATAAATTTTGAACTGCCAAACGGAGGACGTATTTTTCTACTTGTTTTAGAAACTTGAAATGACATGCAAGTAATGACTATAAGACAACATTATAAGTGAGCTTCTTGTCTTCCGTTACGGAAGAAGTATTGTATTGTTAGTATTATAGTTGTTGATGTGGCTATTATTATTATTGTTAACATATTTTTTTGGTGTAACCATTTTTTCTAAATGCATTGATCTGACAAATTTGAATTTACGTTGCGTTTTGTGGTCAGAGTGACTTTCAAATTATGATAATTCCTTCATTCACAATCCCAAATTAATCCCCCATGTGTCAGAGGATTGTTATGAAATAATAACGGTAAAGTAAATAAATTGAAGACAAGTATAGAAAGAAACTGATATATTATTCGATTTTTAAATAGATGTACATAATAAACTAAAACTTCATCTATTTATTGAAAAAGGGAAGCTATTATATAATCTGCTAGTGCAAGTTGCTGTGTAAGCTGCTACTTCAAGCTGCTCTGTAAGCTGCTACTGCAAGCTGCTCTGTAATCTGCTACTGTAAGCTGTTGTGTAAGCTGCTTGTCAGCTATTTGTAAGCTGCTACTATAACAGACATAGATAATCTTCTAATGGGATAATATTTATCCATAACGGAGTACTAAATGAACATCCATAATATAGTATATATTTATAACACTCCCCATTGAATGTTCATTAAAAAGATAATGTGCATTACTGTAGTAACTTACTAGAAATAACCAGTGGAAAAAATTCCTAGTGAAGGAAAAAGAGTACACATATTTATTAATACGCATTGCTTGGTGCCTCATTAAAATCTTATAAGAAAAACCCCGTGGGAAAAACCTTAGTTAGGAAAAAAGAGTGCATCGCATATTTTACTCTCCCTAATGAAAACTTTATTTCAAATATTTGAGATTCTGCATTCCAATCTTGTATATTATCTTCTCAAAAGTTGAATTTGGCATAGATCAAGTGAATAAATCTGATATATTGTCACTTGAACAGATTTGTTGCACATCAATGTCACCATTTTTCTGAAGGTCATGTGTGTAGAATAATTTTGGTGAAATGTGCTTCGTTCTATCTCCTTTTATAAATCCTCCCTTCAATTGGGCTATGCATGCAGCATTGTCTTCGTATAAAATTATGGTCTTTTCACACATTCCAAACCACATTTTTTTGAATAAAATAAATTATTAATCTCAAACATACGCATTCCCTACTTGCTTCATGAATAGCTATTATCTCAGCATGATTTGAAGAAGTAGCAACAATAGAATGTTTTGTGGAGCGCCATCATATGGCAGTGCCTCTACATGTGTACATGTATCCTGTTTGAGATCTAACTTTATGAGATATAACCAATAAGATCTACACTATCTTTTGTTAGCATAAAACAAACTCATATCAAGAGTTCCCTTTAAATATCGCAATATATGCTTAATCCTGTTCCAATGTCTCCATGTAGGAGAACAACTATACCTTGCTAGTAAATTAACAAAAACTGCTATGTCAATCCTTGTAGCATTAGCAAGATACATTAGCGCATAAATTCCACTAAGATAGGATACTTCGGGACCAAGGAGTTCCTCATCCTCTTCTGGAGGTCGGGACAAATCCTTATTCACTTCAAGTAATCGAATAACCATTTGTGTTCTCAATAGGTCTGCTTTTTCTATGTAAAAGCATTTTATGACTCTTTTTGTATAGGCAGATTGATGGATAAAGATCTTGTCCGCTAAATATTCAATTTGCAGACCAAGACAAAGTTTTGTCTTTCCAAGATCTTTCACCTCAAATTCTTCTTAAGATATTCAATTGCCTTTTAGAGCTCTTTTGGAGTTCCAATAAGATTTATGTCATCGGCATAAATAGCAAGTATAACAAATCTGAAGCCATTTTCTTTATAAAAATACATGGACAAATAATATCATTTATGTAATTCTCTTTCAGCAAATATTCACTTAGGCGATTATACCATATGCGCCCAGATTGCTTTAAACCGTACAAAGATCTTTGTAATATGATTGAGTACATTTCCTAAAATTTTGAATATGATTCAGGCATTTTAAATCCTTCAGGAATTTTCATGTAAATGTCTTTATCAAGTGACCCATATAGATAAGTTGTAACTACATTTATTAGATGTATTTCAAGCCTTTCATGTAAGGCTAAACTGATGAGATATTGAAATATTATGGCATCTGTAGCGGGTGACTATATTTCTTCATAATCAACTCTAGGTTATCGTGAGAATCCTTGTATGGCAAGGCAAGACTGGTATCTTTCAAATTTATTTTTATCATTCTTTTTCCGCATAAAAACTCATTTATGACCAACTAGCTTTATACCAAAGGGTGTTTGGACTTCTGGTCCAAATACATCTCTTTTAGCAAGTGACTTCAATTCTAATTAAATTGCCTCTTGCCATTTTGGCCAATCATATTTTTGTCGACATTCTTTGATAGATCGGGGTTCAAGATCCTCATTATCTTGCATAATATTTAGTGCAAAATAATATGCAAAAATGTTACCCACCACTATTTCATATCAATTTAAGTTAATCCCATCATCAGTAGGGCTTATTAAAAGATTCTAACTCTCTTGATTCTCGGGTTCATTGATTTCTTTAGAAATCTCAGAACTAATCAAATTTTGGGTCTCTTCAGGAGATCCCTTCATAGTATCATGTTGATCATCTGTTGATTTTCTTTTTTTAAGATTTCAATCTTTAGAACCCAAAGGCCTACTACGTTTCAGGCGTGCTTTGGGTTGACTAGCTCTAATGCTAGTAGATGGTCCTACTAGGACATTAACTCAGATAGGTACATTCTCTGCAGGGATATGTGACTTTGTTATCCTATTCAAATCGGTAAATGTATATTGCATTTGATTTGTTATATGTTGTAAATGGATGATCTTCTAGACCTCCTGATTATATATAGGGGTACGTGGATGAAAACGAGATAATGATGAAACTTTTCACACAAATTCTCTTTTGATTTCCTTTTTCTCTCCCCCTAATTGTGGAAAATTTGTTTCATCAAATCGGCAATCTGTAAATCGAGCAGTAAACAAATCTCCCGTCAATGGTTCAAGGTAGCGTTATAGAGGGTGATTAAAACTTTATATATATATATATATATATATATATGTATATATATATATATATATATATGTTGGAAACACGTTTCAAATGCAATATACTAAACGTGTGTTCTTTTGTAGGTTTTGATGAATGTCAAACAAAGCAAAAAGCGATATATAGCAGTACTCAAGGACAAGCACAAAATGGATGCATTACAAGAAGCTCAAGACAAAGTTTAGAAATGTTATAATTGAGTCAATATTAATTGTGATCTTGATTCCTCAACTTGGCTCATAACATGGCTTCTCTACTAAAATTATTTTTCCAAAATCATGCATATTTAAATTAAGTGTCAAATGATTTTAAACTATGCATATTTACATTTGTTAAAATGTTTTCCAAGCATGCCTCAAAAATCTGGGCTAAGATAATCGATTATGTACTTATGATAATCGAGTATCTCTAAGCCAAGACTGCATGACAATCGATTGTGAATTAATGATAATCGATTGTGAGTAAGTCAGTTAACATCAGGTTTTTGCAAACTGCATAACAATCGATTGTGTACTTATGATAATCGATTGTTAACTGAGGCAAAGTTTTCAAAACTCATAAAAATCGATTATGAACTAATGGTAATCGATTAGAATGAGAAAAATGTCTCCCAATGATTTTAAATAAAATGATAATCGATTGTGGCTTTTGATAATCGATTATATATGAGACAGAGAGTTTTGAAATTAATTAATAATCGATTATTCCATTTGATAATCGATTGTTGAAGCTGACCGTTGTCATATATTTTCAATTACCTTCAGGTAATCGATTGTTGATATTTAACAATCGATGTTTTGCTTAAAATCTGGAAAAGATTTTCTGAACGTTGTTAAAATAATCGATTGTTGATTTCCGGACAATCGATGTTTTATGCCAAAAATTGGAAAGGATTTCTTAACGTTATAAATAATCGATTATTGATTTGAAGTAATCGATTGTTGACGTAAAATCAGGGATTGAATTTTTAATCTGATAGGCAAACAATCGATTGTTTAGTCTTGACAATCGATTGTCACTGAGTAATTTCAGCAATCCTTAATTGGCAATTAGACAACGGTAAGACTGAGTTTTTCACCTATAAATACAGCTTCAACTCAGTGTTTTCACAACAACAACATATACACTTTGAGTATTTTCATTGCTAAAAGCTTTCTTACATTGATCATCATTTTTCATTCATCCATAAAGCTTTTTGAAGAGCCATTCTATTGAGCTAAGTTGTCGTGATCTTGAGCGTACTATTTCTACTCATATCTACTCATTAAGGAGTGCTTTGTAAAGTGAGTGTGTTTTGTGTTTGTAAGAGAATTGCGATTCTCGTTTGTTGAGGAACTTGTGATTCCTCGGTTGAAGTCTTTGGGATTGTTATCCCCGAGCAGTTGAAGTCTTTGGGATTGTTATCCCCGAGCGGTTGAAGTCTTTGGGATTGTTATCCCCGAGCAGTTGAAGTCTTTGGGATTGTTATCCCCGAGCGGTTGAAGTCTTTGGGATTGTTATCCCCGAGCAATTGAAGTCTTTGGGATCGTGATCCCCGAGCACCTAGGTGAGGCTTGTGTCCTCAGCTGTAACGGTTTGTTAAGCACCCGTAAGCTTGACAAGTTTAGTGGAAATCTCGAGAGAGTCTCTCGGGGACTGGACTAACCACGTTTGTGGCCAACCAGGATACATCATTGTGTAAGTTTATTCTACTGCACTTGTTTTATTTCTGCAAAGTTTTTAAATTCCGCACTAAAACGCTTAATAATTTTAAAACGCTATTCACCCCCCCTCTAGCGTAAAGCGTATTGTCCAACAATTGGTATCAGAGCCATACTCTCTGAAAAACTTAACCGTTTGAGAGAACCATCCATGGCTTCTACTCTAAATTTCTTTGCAGGAATAGGTGAAGGAGAATGCAGCATGTCGCCTCCAATATTAGACGAAAACGACTACTCAGTCTGGAAATATCGGATGCAAGTTTTTACAATGGCAAACGATTTGTATCTATGGCAAGCTATTAAACACAGTGATCAACTGACGACAAAAGTCGGGAAAGATAAGGTAAGTGAATACAACACTAAAGCTATGAATATATTACATAACGCCTTGAACCAGGAACTTTGGCGAAAAATCTCCCACTATAAAACTGCTAAGGAAATGTGGGACAAACTTGAGGAATTGCAAGAAAACACGCCTCAAAAAGCGGTCAGCACAAACGATGAATCAACTGGTCAGTGCCTCATGGCAGACGAAAAAGACGAGGTAAGTACATCTAACGATATGCAAATTGCTTATAACAAACTGCATGATGAGTTGGTAAATGCTTCTAAGACTATTAAAGATTTACAAAGAACTCTTTCTTTACAAGAAGAGGATTTTCAAAAACAACTCTTTTTAAAAGACAAGGACTTTGAAGAACGTCTTTCTTTAGCTCAAAAAGGTGTTGAAAATCTGTCTCGTGATAACGAGAATCTTGCAAATGAAAATCAATTTTTGTTAAATGATAGTATAGAACTTAGACAAGTCATCAAGACTATGCATGAAGCCTCTTGTGTTGATAAATGCTCTACTTGTACTGCTTGTGAGTCCTTAAAACTAGAAAACACAGAACTTAGGAAAACATTAGAAACACGTAGTAAAGAAGTTCCTAAAGTTGTTGAAAAAGAAACGCCTAAGAAATATCAACGGCATAAAAACAAAAACTTCACTACTCCACCTAGAAATAACTCTAAGGTATTAAACAAGCCTAGAACAAATTCTTTTAGACCACCTAGACATTATGCTAGAATGTATGAAAATAAGGGTAGAACTAATATCTTTAGACAACCTAGATCCGAATCTAGGATTCTTGCAAACAAGCCTACAAATAGTAATTTTCGGCAACCAAGAAATAACTCTAGGAACGAGCTTAGACCACCTAGACATGACACTAGGTCCTTCAACAAGTCTAGCACTAATGACTTTAGACCATCTAGATATTATACTAGAAATGGGAACAATATGTCTAGTGTTAATCTTTTTCATTCGCCTAGAACTTTGTTGGCTCAACCTAGGCATCAACACAACCCGAACGTAGTATGTCATTACTGCAATCGTATAGGTCATATTGCACCTATGTGTTTTACAAAGCATAGAGATTCTTCATATTATTATGGTCGTTATTTGCCTAACCCCCAAGGACCCAAAATGGTATGGGTACCTAAAGAATATTAATTTGCTTTGTAGGTGTGCTTGAAGGGATCAAGTGTACTATGGTACCTTGACAGTGGATGCTCCAGACACATGACAGGAGACGAATCCAAATTCCTTCAACTAGAGCACAAAGAAGGAGGAAGCGTTGTATTCGGTGACAACAATAAAGGACAAATTATTGGCATCGGATCGGTCGGTAAGAATGAAAAATCCTCTATAAAGCATATATTACTTGTCAAAGGTTTAAAGCATAATCTCTTGAGCATAAGTCAATTATGTGACAAGGGAAATCTTGCGTTGTTTGATTCGGATGAGTGTTTAGTGTTTAGACGTAGTGACTTCAAGATTATTCTACGTGGTTTTAGAGTTGACAATATTTACATGGTTGATCTTGAAAACTCCTCATCCGAGTATGTTGATTGTTTGTTGAGCAAAGATGATAATGTGTGGTTGTGGCATCGTAGAGTAGCTCATATGAACATGCATCTTTTAAATAAATTGATTTCTCAAAATCTAGTGATTGGTCTTCCCAACTTAAAATTTGAAAGTGATACTATTTGTGATTCATGTCAAAAGGGGAAGCAAACAAGAGCATCTTTTAAATCCAAAAATGTTGTTTCAACCTCTAGACCTTTACAACTATTGCATATGGATTTATTCGGACCATCCCGTATCGAAAGTCTAGGAAGAAATAGATATGCTTTTGTAATTGTTGATGATTTCTCTAGATTTACATGGACATTATTTCTTGCACATAAAAGTGATGCATTTCTTAGCTTCAAGCTTTTTCTTAAAAGAGTTCAAAATGAAAAGGAATCAACTGTCACTTCCATTAGAAGTGATCATGGGGGAGAGTTTGATCACAATCTCTTTGCGGATTTTTGTGATGAACTCGGAATCGAGCATACCTTTTCCGCTCCACGTACACCACAACAAAACGGGGTGGTGGAAAGGAAAAATAGGAGTCTCGAAGAGATGGCTAGAACCATGCTCGACGAAGCTAAGATTCCCAAACACTTTTGGGCAGACGCCGTGAGTACCGCATGCTATGTTTTGAATAGAGTAGCAATTCGGCCGATACTCTTAAAAACCCCATATGAACTCTACAAAGGTAGAAAACCTAACATTTCACATTTACGTGTTTTTGGTTGTAAATGTTTTGTGCATAACAATGGAAAGGACCAACTAGGAAAATTTGATGCAAAGTCGGATGAAGGTATCTTCATTGGCTATTCTTCTCGTAGTAAAGCTTATAGGGTTTTTAATAAAAGAACCCAAGTTGTAGAGGAATCTCCTCATATTGTATTTTCCGAAGATAATACTCGCTTGGCGAGAAAGGATTGTGGTCTTGATCTTTCAGGCATTCTGGAAAGTCTAAAGGACAAAATTCAAGAAGAACCACCAAGGAAAGAAATTGACAAAACGGTGGAACAACCAATTGAAGAAGCTCCTCAACCAGAAAATGAACCAAAAGAGCAAATAGAATGGAGGACATTCAAAGACCATCCTCTCGATCAGGTAATAGGCGACGTTGGAGGGAAGGTAAGTACCCGGAGCTCCCTTAGAAATACCTTAGATCTTACTGCTTTTGTTTCTCAAATTGAACCCAAAACCATCTCTGAAGCAATTGGGGATGAATTTTGGACCTTGGCAATGCAAGAGGAGCTTAACCAATTCAAACGTAACAACGTCTGGGATTTGGTGCCAAGACCCGAAGGTCATACCATAATTGGTACGAAATGGGTTTTTCGAAATAAATTAGATGAAAATGGCATAATCACTAGAAACAAAGCTAGGCTTGTGGCTCAAGGCTATAATCAAGAAGAAGGGATTGATTATGATGAGACATATGCTCTGGTAGCTAGATTAGAGGCCATCCGTTTGTTGCTTGCTTTTGCATCTTCTATGAATTTCATTTTATATCAAATGGATGTGAAAAGTGCCTTTTTAAATGGTTTTATCCAAGAAGAAGTTTATGTAAAGCAACCCCCCGGTTTTGAAGACTTTAATTTTCCTAATCATGTTTTCAAACTCAAAAAGGCCCTTTATGGTTTAAAACAAGCTCCTCGAGCTTGGTATGAAAGGTTGAGTAAATTTCTTTTAGAAAATAATTTTATTCGTGGAAAAGTTGACACAACTTTATTTGTCAAGCATGAAAATAATGATATCTTGCTAGTTCAAATATATGTAGATGATATCATTTTTGGTGCTACTAACAATGCTCTATGCAAGGAATTTTCAAACTTAATGACTAGCGAATTTGAGATGTCCATGATGGGTGAGTTACAATTCTTTTTGGGATTACAAGTAAAACAAATGAAGGAAGGTACATTCATTTGTCAAAGCAAGTATTGCAAAGAACTGCTTAAACGTTTTGATATGAACAATGCAAAGGAAATGGCAACTCCCATGAGCACATCCGATCATCTCGACAAAGATGAAAAAGGTAAGGAAGTCGACATCAAAAAGTACCGAGGTATGATTGGCTCTCTTCTTTATCTTACTGCTAGTCGTCCGGACATCATGTTTAGCGTGTGCGTCTATGCCCGTTATCAATCATGTCCGAAAGAGTCTCACCTTACTGCGGTAAAGCGGATTCTAAGGTATCTTGTCGGTACTACCAATATGGGTCTATGGTACCCCAAAGGTTCTTCATGCCAACTTATTGGCTATTCCGACTCCGATTTTGCTGGATGCAAATTGGACCGCAAGAGCACTAGCGGCACTTGCCACTTGCTCGGTAGCGCTTTAGTTTCTTGGTTTAGTAAGAAGCAAGTTAGTGTTGCGTTGTCCACAACCGAGGCTGAATATGTAGCCGCGGGGAGTTGTTGCGCTCAAATCCTATGGATGAAACAACAACTCTTGGACTATGGCCTACATCTTGACCACATTCCTCTTAGATGTGACAACACTAGTGCCATATGCTTGGCGAAGAACCCCATTCTTCACTCGCGAACAAAACACATTGAAATTAGACATTATTTTATTAGAGATCACGTTCTAAAAGGCGATGTCGAAATTGAATTTGTTGAAACAAAAAGCCAATTGGCAGACATCTTTACAAAGCCCTTAGATAAAGAGTCCTTCTTCCGAATTCGTAGTGAACTCGGGATCCTTGACTCCACGTTGATCTAAGTCATGCATTGCATTTTATTTCTTACATAATTTCTAACTTGAGCGTCGGAGGCGTCTAACACTTTTTTGCAGGTATCACCCTAAAGAAAAGGGGATCATAAAAGCATGACGCAAAATACTCAAGTATTCTACAGGAAAATCGCCGTCAAACAATCGATTACTGTATCAATAATCGATTACTTTTGTTATCTTTATTTTCCAATAAATAAACTTTTGTTTATTTCATATTTTTTTTTTTTTGCATATTCTTCTCTTGTATATATTTTTGCTAATGGCAAAAGGGGGAAGAAACGGGATATCAAGAAGTATGCTATATCACTCTCAACTTCATTCATGCTTAAAGTGAGGGGGAACATGAATTGAGGGGGAACATCAAATTGCATACTTTACACTTGTCTTGGATTATCAAAATAATTATTGCATATATCCCGCTTATGTTTGCCATTATCAAAAAGGGGGAAATTGTTGGAAACACGTTTCAAATGCAATATACTAAACGTGTGTTCTTTTGTAGGTTTTGATGAATGTCAAACAAAGCAAAAAGCGATATATAGCAGTACTCAAGGACAAGCACAAAATGGATGCATTACAAGAAGCTCAAGACAAAGTTTAGAAATGTTATAATTGAGTCAATATTAATTGTGATCTTGATTCCTCAACTTGGCTCATAACATGGCTTCTCTACTAAAATTATTTTTCCAAAATCATGCATATTTAAATTAAGTGTCAAATGATTTTAAACTATGCATATTTACATTTGTTAAAATGTTTTCCAAGCATGCCTCAAAAATCTGGGCTAAGATAATCGATTATGTACTTATGATAATCGAGTATCTCTAAGCCAAGACTGCATGACAATCGATTGTGAATTAATGATAATCGATTGTGAGTAAGTCAGTTAACATCAGGTTTTTGCAAACTGCATAACAATCGATTGTGTACTTATGATAATCGATTGTTAACTGAGGCAAAGTTTTCAAAACTCATAAAAATCGATTATGAACTAATGGTAATCGATTAGAATGAGAAAAATGTCTCCCAGTGATTTTAAATAAAATGATAATCGATTGTGGCTTTTGATAATCGATTATATATGAGACAGAGAGTTTTGAAATTAATTAATAATCGATTATTCCATTTGATAATCGATTGTTGAAGCTGACCGTTGTCATATATTTTCAATTACCTTCAGGTAATCGATTGTTGATATTTAACAATCGATGTTTTGCTTAAAATCTGGAAAAGATTTTCTGAACGTTGTTAAAATAATCGATTGTTGATTTCCGGACAATCGATGTTTTATGCCAAAAATTGGAAAGGATTTCTTAACGTTATAAATAATCGATTATTGATTTGAAGTAATCGATTGTTGACGTAAAATCAGGGATTGAATTTTTAATCTGATAGGCAAACAATCGATTGTTTAGTCTTGACAATCGATTGTCACTGAGTAATTTCAGCAATCCTTAATTGGCAATTAGACAACGGTAAGACTGAGTTTTTCACCTATAAATACAGCTTCAACTCAGTGTTTTCACAACAACAACATATACACTTTGAGTATTTTCATTGCTAAAAGCTTTCTTACATTGATCATCATTTTCCATTCATCCATAAAGCTTTTTGAAGAGCCATTCTATTGAGCTAAGTTGTTGTGATCTTGAGCGTACTATTTCTACTCATATCTACTCATTAAGGAGTGCTTTGTAAAGTGAGTGTGTTTTGTGTTTGTAAGAGAATTGCGATTCTCGTTTGTTGAGGAACTTGTGATTCCTCGGTTGAAGTCTTTGGGATTGTTATCCCCGAGCAGTTGAAGTCTTTGGGATTGTTATCCCCGAGCGGTTGAAGTCTTTGGGATTGTTATCCCCGAGCAGTTGAAGTCTTTGGGATTGTTATCCCCGAGCGGTTGAAGTCTTTGGGATTGTTATCCCCGAGCGGTTGAAGTCTTTGGGATTGTTATCCCCGAGCAATTGAAGTCTTTGGGATTGTGATCCCCGAGCACCTAGGTGAGGCTTGTGTCCTCAGCTGTAACGGTTTGTTAAGCACCCGTAAGCTTGACAAGTTTAGTGGAAATCTCGAGAGAGTCTCTCGGGGACTGGACTAACCACGTTTGTGGCCAACCAGGATACATCATTGTGTAAGTTTATTCTACTGCACTTGTTTTAATTTCTGCAAAGTTTTTAAATTCCGCACTAAAACGCTTAATAATTTTAAAACGCTATTCACCCCCCCTCTAGCGTAAAGCGTATTGTCCAACAATATATATATATATATATCCTAGCCTTCTCTGTGAGTCCATCTTACTACGCTATGGTGCTACTGACACGTATACAGCACATCCAAAAATTCGTAGTTGGGTAATATTTTGTTCATGATCAAAATCAATTGTGACGGAGAATATTTATTATAATGTGTCGATATGAGACGAATAAATGATGTTGCATGCAAGAGAGCATGGCCTCAAACAAAAGTGGGTTATTTCGTTTTCATAAGTAGTGGTTTTACAATCAATTGCATGCGTTTTAATAAATGACTTTGCAATGTCATTTTGAGTATGAACATAAGCTACAGGATATTCACCTTTTATCCCAATTGATAGACAGTAATCCTCAAAAACTTGAGATGAGAATTCTCCAGCATTATCAAGGCGAATAGCCTTTATAGGATAATCTGGAAATTGTGCCCTTAATCAAATTATTTTGGCTAATAGTTTTGAAAACGCCACGTTGCAAGATGGTAGTAAGCACACATGACACCATCTTGAAGATGCATCTATTAGGACCATAAAATATCTAAACAACCTACTTGGTAGGTGAATAGATCCACATACATCCATATGTATACGCTCTAAAAAGGCTGGCGATTCCATGCCAACCTTCATTGGTGATGGTCTAATGATCATTTTACCTTGATAACAAGCATCATAAGAAAATTCATCATTTGTAAGAATCTCCAAGTTCTTTAGTGGATGCCCACTAGAATTTTCAATAATTCTTCTCATCATTATTGATATAAGAAATCCTAGACGGCCATGCAAAGCACAAAAGAATTTGAATTAGTAAACTTCTGGTCATAGAGTGTGCTTCCACTATACTGAATTTTGAATAGTATAAGCCAGAAGATAAAATTGGTAATTTTTCTACAATGCATTTCGGGCCAGAAATATTCTTTGTAATACAAAGATACTCCACGTTCATTTCATCTATTGTCTCAACATCATACCCATTTCGGCGGATATCTATAAAAATTAACAAGTTTCTTCAAGACTTGGAGGAGAACAATGCATCGTCTATTATAAGTTTTGTTCCCTTAGAGAGAATTATAATGGCTCTTCCGGAGCCTTCAATAAAATTTATATTACCAGAAATTGTTGAAACATTTGTTTTTTCCTTCCGTAAGTAAGAAAAGTATTTCTAATTCTTGAATATGGCATGAGTTGTTCCACTATCAATTACACAAATATCTTTATAATTGGTCTTGGATCCAAACATAATTTGAGTATTATCCATATTATTCAAAATAAATATTATAGTAAATATTATTATCAAAGCATACTTTTACATAACTATACTAACTAATACAAACAACAGAAATTTAAATTTCTACAAATGCATCAGCGATCATATAACTTGTTTCTCCTTCTGGGAGTGCAAATTAATCAGCTACATTTAAATACATGAAGTCAACATTATCTTCTGAAATAAAATTTGCTTCAACATTTTTCTCTGTCTTCTTTTAGGAGGCTTGATAAACCTCAACCAGGTGCTTTGGTGTATGACAGATAGGTGATTAGTGTCCTCTTTCTCCACATTTATATCATGCATTTTCTGCATTTTTTATTTGCACCGCTTCACGCTTTTGTTCCTTCCTTTTCCATTGCTGGTGGTTAGGAGGTTTCTTTGGTGCATTATTATTACCATGATTAGAGTTTCTTCCCTGACCACGTCCATGACCACGACTGGGGTCACGACGTCTTCCACGTTTAGCTTGGCGGAAGTTCGTCTAGTTCACTTCAGGGAATGGACAAGAACAAGTAGGTTAGGTTTCATGATTTTTTATTAATAGCCAATTATGTTTCTCGGCTACAAGAAGATGTGAGATAAGTTTAGAATACTTTTTGAATCCTATCTCTCGATATTGCTACTGTAGGAGCATATTTGAGGCATGAAAAGTGGTGAAAGTTTTCTCCAACATATCATGATCAGTAATATTATCTCCACATAATTTCAATTAAGAAATATTTCTGGACATAGCAGAATTATACTCACTAATAGATTTAGAATCTTGTAGCCTTAAATGAGTCAAGTCATAACGTGCATGTGGAAGAACGACCATCTTCAGGTAGTCATATCTATCTTTCAAATTATTCCACAGTATGACTGGATCTTAACAGTAAGATATTCTATTTTCAGGCCCTCATCAAGGTGATGACGTAGGAATATCATTGCTTTAGCACGGTGTTGTTTTGATGTCTGTTTCTTGTCCTTGATGGTGTCTGCCAGACCCATCTCATCAAGGTGAATTTCATCATCAAGCACCCAAGACGTGTAGCTTTTGCCCAATATATTCAGGGCCACAAATTCAAGTTTAGAAAGATTTGACATTATTTTAATAAGAAAGTTCTTCCTCTGATATTTTCAGAGTATTTGCTTGAGATGGCAGAGTCTCGTGCCGATAACGTGTTATGAATAACAACCGTAAAGTAAATAAACAAAAGACAAGAATAGAGAGAAACTGAATTGTTCAACTTTCAAACTGATGTACATAATGAACTAAAATACCCTCTATTAATAAAATAAAGGAAGTTATTGTGTAAGCTGCTTGTAAGTTGCTACTACAAGCTGCTTGTCAGCTACTTGTAAGCTCTAGTGTAAGCTTCTTGTCAACTACTTGTAAGCTGCTACTGTATCAGATATAGATAATCTTCTACCGGAGATAATATTTATCCATAACGGGATACTAAATGAACATCCATAATATACTACATATTTATAACAAGGGCTTATTTATGGAGTAATATTCTATGAATATTTCTTTATTCTCAAGTCTCTTAGCTCAAAACTTGTGAAAAGAGATCTCATATTTTCTATCATAGTCATTGGTATTTGTTACACCACGTAATATTACGTCGATATTACGTCCTGCGATTTTATATTACGATAATGTTAAACCTTGTAGTATTACATTATGATGATGTTACGCTTCGCAGTATTTAATTACGACGATGTTGCAACATGTAGTATTGTACGTTGAATTTATCGTAACGTGATAGGGGAAACAAGTCAAAAAATGAATGTTCATCGAAGTTTGGCATGTTGGGGATAAAATTTGGGCCGAGCATTAATACTCAACACTTATGGACTAGTACCACATAAGGTACCATATTACCATAATAGTGTTGAAACACGTTCTCAAGGCACTAAACTAAACGTGTGTTCATATTTGTAGGTTTTGATAAATGACAAACGACGCGCAATTGACATATGACGAGGTCCAAGCACAAGCGCGCAATTGACACATAATGAAGTTCAAGCACAAGACGAACAAAGATCATGATCAAGCAAAGAAATAATGTTATACATGAGTCGTTTTTTAATTGTGATCTTGATCCGACAATTAACTCAAGACTTGGCTTCTCTCGTAAAATCATTTTTATCAAATCATGCATATTTAATTTAAAGCAAAATAATTTTCAAACATTTTTATTTTAGCCAAAATGATTTTTAAACATGCCTCTCAAATCTGGACAAAGATAATCGATTATGTACTTTATGATAATCGATTATGTTAAGACAATGTACACCAGATTTACAAAGCTGAACAATAATTGATTATGTACCTCATGATAATCGATTATGTTAAGGCAGTGTACATTAGATTTTTCAAAGCTACAAGATAATCGATTATGTACCTTATGATAATCGATTATGTTGAGGCAGTGTCCATCAGATTTTTCAAAGCTATAAAATAATCGATTATGCACATTATGATAATCGATTATGTTGAGGCAGTGTCTATCAAATTTTGCAAGATGGTAAAATAATCGATTATGTACTTTATGATAATCGATTATGTTACGACAGTGTAGTCCGAAGTTTTCAAAATATAAAAGATAATCGATTATCCTTATAGCATAATCGATTATGCAAATGACCGTTGCCAAAGTATTTTTAAACTCTGAAAGATAATCGATTATACACAATCTGATAATCGATTCTGCTAAGTAAAATATGCATATTATTTTTTGAACGTTGTCAGGTAATCGATTATACACAATCTGATAATCGATTATGTTAAGTAAAATCTGAATATGATTTTTTGAACGTTGTCAGGTAATCGATTATACGATTTGGATAATCGATTATTCTGCTTAAAATCTGGGAATAATTTTTGAACGATTGGAAAATAATCGATTATACAAATCAGATAATCGATTATCTTAGCACGAAATCAGCAATTCTTGATTGGCAATTAGGCAACTGTTGTGGGGGGTTTTGAACACTATAAATACAACTCAAAATCAGTCTTCTAAGTACAACAACTGATAATATTCTTGCTAAAGCTTGCATACTCTCATATTCATCATTTTCTATTCATTTGATAAGTTTTTGAGAGTCAAACTCTTGACGAAAGTTGTTGCGTTCTTGAGCGTATTTATTTTACTCATATCTACTCTTAAAGAGAGTCGTGTCTTGAGTGCTAAGTGTTTGTATACACTTGAAGGGAAGTGTTAATCCCTTGTGGTTGTAAGAAGGAACGTTTTGATTCCTTCGGTTGAAGTCTTGAAGTGTGGTATCTTCGAGCAAAGGTTGTTGAGGCTTGTGTGACTCAAGTTTGTTGGAAACACGTTCTCAATGCAATATACTAAAATGTGTGTTCTTTTGTATAGGTTTTGATGAATGACAAACGAAGCGAAAATTGATATATGACGAAGTTCAAGAAACAAGCGCACAATTTATATACAACGAGATTCAAGCTCAAGACAAAGTTTTATAGTTTAATTGAGTCATTCTTAATTGTGATCTTGATCCTACAACTTGACTCGTAACATGGCTTCTCTCATAAAACTATTTTCCAAAATCATGCATATTTAATTTAATGTCAAATGATTTTAAATCATGCATATTTACAGTAGTCAAAATAATTTTTAGACATGCCTTAAAAATCTGGACTAAGATAATCGATTATGTACTTATGATAATCGATTGCTTTAAGCCAAGGCTGCATGACAATCGATTGTGAACTAATGACAATCGATTGTGAGTAAGACAGTGAGCATCAGGTTTTTCAAACCCGCATGACAATCGATTGTGAACTAGTGACAATCGATTGTGACTGAGGCAGTGTCCATCAAAGTTTTTCAAAACTCAGAATAATCGATTATGAACTAATGGTAATCGATTATGTTGAGACAGTGTCTTCCAGTGATTTTCAAATTTATTAAATAATCGATTGTTACATTGGACAATCGATTGTCAAAGAGACAGTGTCAAAAATGTTTTTTAAAAATTGATAAGTAATCGATTGTTGACTTTGTGCAATCGATTGTGAAGCTGACCGTTGTCGTAAAGTTTTCAAATACCGTCAGGTAATCGATTATTGATTCTGTATAATCGATTGTTTTGATTAAAATCCGGAAAAGATTTTTTGAACGTTATTGGGTAATCGATTATTGATTTTGTATAATCGATTGTTTTGATTAAAATCCGGAAAAGATTTTTTGAACGTTGCTGAGTAATCGATTGTTGATTCTGGACAATCGATTGTTTGGGGTAAAATCTGGAAAGGATTTTTTGAACGTTGCCAGTAATCGATTATGGATTGTAAGTAATCGATTATCAAGCGTAAAATCTGGGATTGAATTTTGGTCTGACTGTCAGACAATCGATTGTTGGGGTTTGACAATCGATTGTCAGTGAGTAAAATCAGCAACTCTTAATTGGCAATTAGGCAACGGTAATGCCAAGTTTTTCAACTATAAATACAGCTTCATTTCAGTGTTTTAAACACAACAACATACTACAACTGATCATTACATTGCTATAAGCTTGCATACTTTTGTTTATCATTTTATATTCAATTTCATAAAGCTTTTGAGAGCCATATTCTTGTCCAAAGTTGTTGTGATCTAGAGCTTACTTCTTTTACTCATATCTACTCATTAAGAAGTATTTTGTTTGAGTGTTTAGTGTTTTATACACTTGTAAGAGAATTGTGATTCTCTTGTTGTAAGGAACTTGTGTTTCCTTGGTTGAAGTCTTGGACTGTTGTATCTCCGAGCAAAGGTGTTAAGGCTTGTGTCCTTAAGTTGTAAAGGTTTGTCGAGCACCCGTAAGCTTAACAAGTTAGTGAAAAATCTCGAGAGAGTCTCTCGGGGACTGGACTAGCCACGTGTTGTGGTGAACCAAAATATATCGGTGCGCTCTTTCCTTTTTGTTTATTTAACGCACTTATTTATTTCCTGCAAATTTTAATTTCCGCAAGTTTACGCTAAATTTTATTATAACGCTATTCACCCCCCCTCTAGCGTTAAGCGTATTTTCTAACAATTGATATCAGAGCCATACTCTCTGAAGACTTAACAGTTTGAGAGAACCATCCATGGCTTCTACTCGTGACTCTTTTGCAGGAATTGATGAAGGACAGTGCTCCACACGACCACCTCTATTCAACGGTACAAATTACACGTACTGGAAGGAGAGGATGAAGATCTTCGTTCAGTCCAACAGCTTTCACTTGGAAGGTGATAATGAAGGGAAACCAAATTCCAACAAAGAAGGTGGAAAACGAATGGGTTCCCAAGTCCGAGGATGAGTATGACGCGGATGACATCCGAAAGGTTCAAAATAATGCTAAAGCAATTAATTTATTATATTGTGCTGTTAATGCTGACGATTACAGGAAAATATGTGTTGCACAACGGCAAAGGAGATGTGGGACAAGCTAGAAGTTACATACGAAGGAACGGATCAGGTAAGGGAAGCAAAAATTGATTTCCTAACCCATGCTTATGAATTATTTCACATGAAGGAAGGAGAAAAGGTGGACGAAATGTTTGAACGATTTTCAATAATCGTAAATAATCTACATGCCCTCAAAAAGACATTCACGGATAGAGAACTTGTACGGAAGATCCTTAGAAGTCTCACTCCGGCATGGCGATCAAAGGCCGACGCAATCCAAGAATCCATCAGCGTCTCAAAAGTCACAATTGACGCATTAAGAGGTAATCTCAAGACCTATGAATCTACTATTCTTAACCCTCTTGTTGATGATCAAAGGAGGCAAAGAATAGCTCTAAAGGCGAGCACAAGTCAACTGCAAATTGATGAGGAAGGAGACAACGAGTTTGGACTCGTTATCAAAAGATTTCAAAAGTTCATGCGCAAGGAGTATGAACGCAAAGGGAAAAAGCAAGGAGAAATAAAATGCTACGAATGCGGAGAAACCGGGCACATCAAGTCAAATTGCCCAAACCTCAAAAAGGAAAAGAAACCTTTTAAAAAGCAACGCGCATATATTTCTTGGGGAGGTGACTCCGGAGATGAGTCAAGCAAAGGAGAAGAAGACGAAGCAGCAAATCTTTGCCTCATGGCACAAGAAGATAACAAAGACGAGGTATGTCAAATTTCGTCTCAAAACTTCTTTACTCTTGATGAAATGCGAACTGCTTTTGATGAATTATATACTGAATTTATTAAAGCTTCAAAAACAGTCAAAAGCGTAAAAGAAAATGCTTCTCTAAAAGAAAAAGATTTTCAAAAACAGCTTTCTTTAAAAGAAAAGGATTTAGAAAAACTGGTCTTAGAAAATGAGAAGCTGAAAGAGGAAAACAAGTTTTTTGGAAAAAGAAGTTCCGATAAGCCCGAAAGCTCTACTAGAAATTGCACTTCTTGTTTGCATCTTAAGAATGAAGTAAGTAGGCTTAAAGGCACATTAGATAAGTTTAATTCTTCGCACAAAAACTTGAATGATGTTCTTGTTAACTTGAAATCAACCAAGCATGGAATAGGCTTTAAAAATGAAGAAAAGGTTGAAGCTAAACCCCAACAACCTAAAGCTCAACCTAGGATTAACAATAGAAATGCTTATCCTAGAAACAACAACTCTAGAGCCAATATGCACGCTAGACAAAATGCTGAACATTTTAGAAGACCTAGGAATGACTTACCACCTAGAAATAGTCACCCTAGAAATGATGCATACTTTAGGCCAAATTTTGAACCCCTTAGAAGACCTAGCAATGGCCCTCAACCGAGAAACAATCACTCTAGAAAGGCTGCCCATCCTAGAGCTCATAGTAGGAGAAATAACTCTCATGAAATGCGAAATAGTCATAGTGTTCAAAATAGAGTAAGAAATTTTCATCCGTCTAGTTACTATGAACCTAGAAGGATGCATAACCCAAATGTGACTTGTCATTATTGTAGACGTATTGGTCATATTGCTCCTGCATGCTTAACACGTCATAGACATATTACTCAATCGCATCATTATAATATGCCTAACCCCCAAGGACCCAAGATGGCATGGGTACCTAAAGAACATTAATTTGTTTTGTAGGTGTGCTTGAAGGGATCAAGTGTACTATGGTACCTTGATAGTGGATGCTCCAAGCATATGACGGGAGATGAATCCAAATTCCTTTAATTAGAGCACAAAGAAGGAGGAAGTGTTATCTTCGATGATAACTATAAATGAAAGATCATCGGCATCGGCTCGGTCGGTAAGGATGAAAATTACTCTATTAAGCATATATTACTTGTTAAAGGATTAAAGCATAATCTCTTGAGCATAAGCCAATTGTGTGACAAGGGAAATCTTGCTTTATTTGATTCGGATGAATGCTTAGTGTTCAGACGTAGTGATTTCAAAATTATCCTCTGTGGTTTTAGAGTGGATAATATTTATATGGTTGATCTTGCTAATTCCTCACCCGATTATGTTGATTGTCTAATGAGTAAAGAGGATGATACTTGGCTATGGCATCGTAGAGTAGCACATATCAATATGCATCTTTTGAACAAATTGATTTCTCAAAACTTAGTTGTTGGTCTTCCCAATTTAAAATTTGAAAATGACTCTATTTGTGACTCGTGTCAAAAGGGGAAGCAAACAAAAGCATCTTTCAAATCTAAAAACATTGTTTCAACTTCTAGACCATTGCAATTGCTTCATATGGATTTATTTGGTCCCTCTCGCATTGAAAGTCTAGGAAGAAATAAATATGCTTTTGTGATTGTTGATGATTACTCGAGATTTACTTGGACTTTATTTCTTGCCAATAAAAGTGATGCTTTTCAAAATTTTAAATATTTTCTTAAGCGTGTTCAAAATGAGAAAGAAACAACCGTTACTTCAATTAGAAGTGATCATGGGGGAGAGTTTGATCACAATCTCTTTGCGGACTTTTGTGACGAACTCAGAATCGAGCATACCTTTTCCGCTCCACGTACACCACAACAAAATGGGGTGGTGGAAAGGAAAAATAGGTGTCTCGAAGAGATGGCTAGAACCATGCTCGACGAAGCTAAGATACCCAAACATTTTTGGGCGGACGCCGTGAGTACCGCTTGCTATGTTCTAAATAGAGTAGTAATTCGGCCGATACTCATGAAAACCCCCTATGAACTTTATTAGGGTAGAAAACCAAATATTTCCCATTTTAGAGTTTTTGGTTGCAAATGTTTTGTTCATAACAATGGCAAAGACCAATTGGGTAAATTTGATGCTAAGTCGGATGAAGGTATTTTCATTGGATATTCCTCACGTAGTAAAGCATATAGGGTCTTTAATAAAAGAACCCAAATTGTGGAGGAATCCCCTCATGTTGTATTTTCCGAAAATAATGCTCGCTTGGCGAGAAAGGATTCCGATTTTGATCTTGCAGGTATCTTAAATAGCTTGAAAGACAAAATACAAGAGGAACCACCCAAGGAAAATAAAGATGAAACTGAGGAACAACCAACGGAAGAAGCGCCACAATTGGAAAAAGAAATGAATATGCCTAACGAGTGGAGAACAATCAAAGATCACCCTCTTGAACAGGTAATTGGAGACATCGGAGGAAAGGTAAGTACCCGAAACTCTCTTAAGAACACTTTAGGACACACTTCTTAAGAGCTCACGTTCTCACTTGGCAACACTAGTTTAAGTTATTACTTCTTTACAAATTACTGACTTGAGCGTGGAGACGTTTAATTCTATTTTGCAAGTATCGCCCTAAAAGATAGGGGGAATTATAAAGTTTTGGCACAGAACAATCGATTGTTCCAAGCAAATAATCGATTACTTTACTATGCTGAAAATCGATTAGCAGTATCACTAATCGATTGTTTATGGTTTATGTTCATTATGCAGTTTTGTTTAATAATTGATTCCTTAAATTGCATAATCGATTTCAGTCTCAGCCATTCAGCAATGCTTTTCCAAAACAATCGATTATTCCACATTTGACAATCGATTATTTCATGTCAGATATTTAAACTCTTGTTACCGTTTGGCTCCTCAATCGATTTGTGTCAGTTCCAAGTCAGGTCATAACTCTTCAACAATCGATTATTGCATCTCAACAATCGATTGTCTAACTGTCAGTGAATTTATTTTACCGTTTCTGACTGATTTGGCTTTAAATTCTCAGCAGATCTCTTCCATAAATGATAAGCCACTCTCCCCTCTATAAATAGGCTTCATATATGTTCATATTCATTCACTCAAGCATCAATTTTAGCTTTCAAAATATCAAATTCTCTCTAATCCTTTGCAAAATCCAGCAGCTTTCATTAAAAATGTCGGGCCGTCACTCAAAACGTTCCCGTTCTGCTAGGCACGGCGCATCCGCCTATGCTGCCCCTCCTCGTCTGAACTATCCCTATCAAGATGGTTCCGTTCTATATTTTAATTCCGACATCGAGCTTACTCGATTCTTAACCAAATTTGAAAAGCGCGACATTCTTCCACCCCGCTTTTCAACCCACAAGTATCTTGAATCATTTGGGCCTGCTGCAAATATGCTCAAAAATTCTCAACTTTTTGACTTTTTACTCCTTACCCATCCTTACATCAATACTACATTGGTTCAAGCATTTTATTCCAACCTCCATGAGGATGATGATGGTGAGCTTGTCACCAACATTAATGGTGTTCAAATTCTTCTTTCCGATGAAAATCTTCATACCATTGCCCGTCTTCCTCATAATGGTGAAGATATTTTTCGGTACACCGGAGAGGCCGGAGCCCTTTTTGATGAAACAGCCCTCTTACACCAAATCGGTCTTACTTCTTATGATCCAAATCTTTCTTCCCGTCATCCTACAATTACGGGAATGGATCCCAATTATCGGTTGATTTTCTATTTCATCACCCGAGTCCTCAAGCCTCGTAAGCATAACCATACCACCATTTCCCAAGAGGACACCAAGCTCATGCATGCCATAATAACCGGAGCTAACATCAATTGGTGTCGGCTTATCAAAATTCACATGCGTGACGCTATCGGAGATGATAGGCCTCTTCCTTATGCTCTCCTCATCATGAACTTTCTTGAAGCCACCGGATTCGTCACTGGAAATGGTCCTCTCAAAAAGAGTACCAAAAAGTGGGAATTTTCGGAATCCTCCTTTCATCATGACGGTGATCATGTAGCGCCTGCTCCTCCTCCAACCCGTCGTGCTCCTCCGCCTCAAGAGCCTTCCCTCCAATTCATTTCCGACCAAATTGCTTCATTGACCTCTTCTTTCGGTCAATTAACTCACGAGATCCATGGATATTTTGACCACGTTCATTATCCATATGCGGGTCTTGTTCCATATGAAGCAGCGCCGGATGATGAGGCGGAAGATGATGAATGAGTAATTGTAGTTTTTTTTAAGTTTGTTTTTATATGTTGTATTGTCTTCCCTGTTGCTGTAATTCTTTTAATAAATAAACAAGGTTTATTTCATCTTTGGCATCTTATTATTATTTTTGCTAATGGAAAAAGGGGGAAGATAACGGGTATGATGCACTCTCAAATTATAAGCTTAAATTGAGGGGGAATTCTCAAATTGAGGGGGAACAAATTACACACTTGTTGCATGTATATACTTGTCTTGAATCGTCAATATAAATTGCTTGTCTTGCATATCCCGCTTAATGTTTGCCATTATCAAAAAGGGGGAAATTGTTGGAAACACGTTCTCAATGCAATATACTAAAACGTGTGTTCTTTTGTATAGGTTTTGATGAATGACAAACGAAGCGAAAATTGATATATGACGAAGTTCAAGAAACAAGCGCACAATTGATATACAACGAGATTCAAGCTCAAGACAAAGTTTTATAGTTTAATTGAGTCATTCTTAATTGTGATCTTGATCCTACAACTTGACTCGTAACATGGCTTCTCTCATAAAACTATTTTCCAAAATCATGCATATTTAATTTAATGTCAAATGATTTTAAATCATGCATATTTACAGTAGTCAAAATAATTTTTAGACATGCCTTAAAAATCTGGACTAAGATAATCGATTATGTACTTATGATAATCGATTGCTTTAAGCCAAGACTGCATGACAATCGATTGTGAACTAATGACAATCGATTGTGAGTAAGACAGTGAGCATCAGGTTTTTCAAACCCGCATGACAATCGATTGTGAACTAATGACAATCGATTGTGACTGAGGCAGTGTCCATCAAAGTTTTTCAAAACTCAGAATAATCGATTATGAACTAATGGTAATCGATTATGTTGAGACAGTGTCTTCCAGTGATTTTCAAATTTATTAAATAATCAATTGTTACATTGGACAATCGATTGTCAAAGAGACAATGTCAAAATGTTTTTCAAAAACTGATAAGTAATCGATTGTTGACTTTGTGCAATCGATTGTGAAGCTGACCGTTGTCGTAAAGTTTTCAAATACCGTCAGGTAATCGATTATTGATTCTGTATAATCGATTATTTTGATTAAAATCCGGAAAAGATTTTTTGAACGTTATTGGGTAATCGATTATTGATTTTGTATAATCGATTGTTTTGATTAAAATCCGAAAAAGATTTTTTGAACGTTGCTGAGTAATCGATTGTTGATTCTGGACAATCGATTGTTTATGGTAAAATCTGGAAAGGATTTTTTGAACGTTGCCAGTAATCGATTTTGGATTGTAAGTAATCGATTATCAAGCGTAAAATCTGGGATTGAATTTTGGTCTGACTGGCAGACAATCGATTGTTGGTATTTGACAATCGATTGTCAGTGAGTAAAATCCGCAACTCTTAATTGGCAATTAGGCAACGGTAATGCCAAGTTTTTCAACTATAAATACAGCTTCATTTCAGTGTTTTAAACACAACAACATACTACAACCGATCATTACATTGCTATAAGCTTGCATACTTTTGTTTATCATTTTATATTCAATTTCATAAAGCTTTTGAGAGCCATATTCTTGTCCAAAGTTGTTGTGATCTAGAGCTTACTTCTTTTACTCATATCTACTCATTAAGGAGTATTTTGTTTGAGTGTTTAGTGTTTTATACACTTGTAAGAGAATTGTGATTCTCTTGTTGTAAGGAACTTGTGTTTCCTTGGTTGAAGTCTTGGAGTGTTGTATCTCCGAGCAAAGGTGTTAAGGCTTATGTCCTTAAGTTGTAGAGGTTTGTTGAGCACCCGTAAGCTTAACAAGTTAGTGGAAAATCTCGAGAGAGTCTCTCGGGGACTGGACTAGCCACGTGTTGTGGTGAACCAGAATATATCGGTGCGTTCTTTCCTTTTTGTTTATTTAACGCACTTATTTATTTCCTGCAAATTTTAATTTCCGCAAGTTTACGCTAAATTTTATTATAACGCTATTCACCCCCCCTCTAGCGTTAAGCGTATTTTCTAACAAATTTCTCAGTTTGTAACGGTTTGTTAAGCACCCGTAAGCTTAACGAAGTTAGTGGAATCTCGAGAGAGTCTCTCGGGGACTGCACTAGCCACAGGTTGTGGTGAACCAGGATAATTTCGGTGTGTTCGTTCCTTATTATTTACTTACCGCACTTATTTAAATCCTGCAATTTTTAATTCCGCAAGTTTATATTATTTTTTATTTTAGCGCTATTCACCCCCCCCCCTTCCCTCTAGCGTTAAACATATTCTAACAATTGCTATCAGAGCCCAACTCTCTGAAAAACTTAACCGTTTGAGAGAAACAATCCATGGCTTCTACTCGTGACTTTAATGCAGGAATAGGTGAAGGACAATGCTCCACCAGACCACCACTGTTCGACGGCACAAACAATACGTACTGGAAGGAGAGGATGAGAATATTCATCCAATCGAATAATTTTCATCTATGGAAGGTTATAACGAAGGGAGAACAAATTCCAACCAAAAAGGTTGAAAATGAATGGGTTCCAAAATCCGAAGATGAATACGATGCGGATAATATCCGAAAAGTGCAGAACAACGCTAGAGCCATCAACTTATTATATTGTGCTGTAAATGCTGATGATAACAGAAAAATATCATGTTGCACAACGGCTAAGCAAATGTGGGATAAGCTGGAAGTCACATACGAAGGTACGGACCAGGTAAGAGAAGCTAAAATTGATTTTCTAACCCATGCATATGAACTGTTTCACATGAAGGAAGGCGAGAGGATCGATGACATGTTCGAACGATTTTCAAAAATCGTCAATGACCTACATGCTCTTAAGAAGACCTTCACGGATAAAGAACTTGTCCGAATAATTCTCCGAAGTCTCACTCCGGAATGGCGCTCCAAGGCCGACGCGATTCAAGAGTCTATCGGCGTTTCAAATGTCACCATCGACGGACTAAGAGGTAATCTTAAAACCTATGAATCTACTATACTTAACCCTCCGTTTAATGACCAAAGGAAACAAAGAATCGCCCTCAAGGCAAGCACGGCTCAACCTTAAAATGATGATGACTCAAACAACGGAGCTAACGAGTTCGGACTCGTTATTAAGAGGCTTCAAAAGTTCATGCGTAAAGAGTATGAACGAAAAGGAAAACAACAAGGAGATCAAGTAAAGTGCTATGGATGCGGAGAAATCGGGCATATTATCAAATTGCCCAAATGTCAAAAAGGCGAAGAAACCCTTCAAGAAACAATGAGCATACATATCTTGGGGAGGTGACTCCGGAGACGAATCAAGCAACGATGAAGAAGACGAAGTCGCAAATCTATGTCTCATGGCACACGAAGACAATCAAGAAGAGGTATGTCAAATTTCTTCAAAAAATTTCTTTTCTCTTGAGGAAATGCAAAATGCTTTTGATGAATTGTATAGTGAATTCATTAGAGCTTCCGAAACTGTTAGAGACGTAAAGAAAAATTCTTCTTTGAAAGAAATTTTTTTTGAAAAACAACTCTCTTTGAAAGAAAAAGATTTGGAAAAATTAATTTTGGAAAATGAGAAGTTGAAAGAAGAAAACAGATTTTTCAGCAAGAGAAGCGCCGACAAACCCGAGAGTTCTAGTAAAAATTGTATTTCTTGCATGTATCTAAAAGATGAAGTAGAAAGACTTAAGGGCACCCTAGATAAGTTCAATTCTTCTCATAAAAATTTGAATGATGTTCTTGTCAATTTGAAATCGACCAAACATGGCATAGGTTTCAAAAACGAGCCTAAAGAAAAAGTTGAAGCCATCCCCCAACAACCCAAGGCTAAACCTAGGATAAATAAAATAAACATTCATCCTAGAAATAACCATCCTAGAATCAACATGCATCCTATACCAAACACTAGAAGAAACTTTGAACATTTTAGAACGCCTAGAAATGGCCTTCAACAATCGCAACCTAGACATACTCGACCTAGAAACAATTACTCTAGAAACGCTGCATATCCTAGAACAAACAGTAGGAGAAATGATTTTCAAGGATTGCGCAATAGCCATATTGTCAAAAATAGAGCAAACGATTTTCGTACCTCCAACTACTACCAACCTAGAAGAATGCATAATCCTAATGTCATTTGTCACTATTGTAGTCGAATAGGACATATTGCTCCTGCTTGTTTTAATAGACACAGACACTTAACTGCATGTCAAGCACAACAGCATTTTACACCTAACTCTCAAGGACCCAAAACAGCTTGGGTACCAAAAACTCATTGATTTGTCTTGTAGGTATGTTTGAAGGGATCAAGTGTACTTTGGTACCTTGATAGTGGATGCTCCAAACACATGACCGGAGACGCATCTAAGTTCCTTCAACTAGAACACAAGGAAGGAGGAAACGTTATTTTTGGAGATAACAACAAGGGAAAAATTATCGGCATTGGCTCGGTCGGTAAGAATGAATCTTCTTCCATTAAGCATATATTGCTAGTTAAAGGTCTAAAACATAATCTCTTGAGCATAAGTCAATTATGTGACAAGGAAAATCTTGTTTTGTTTGATTCGGAAGAATGCTTAGTTTTTCGTCGTAGTGATTTTTAAATTATTCTTCGTGGTTTTAGAATTGATAACATCTATATGGTTGATCTTGAAAACTCTTCATCAGAGTATGTGAATTGTCTTATGAGTAAAGAAGATGATATGTGGTTATGGCATCGTAGAGTAGCTCATATCAACATACATCTTTTAAACAAATTAGTTTCACAAAATTTAGTTATTGGTCTTCCAAATTTGAAATTTGAAAATGACACTATTTGTGATTCTTGTCAAAAAGGGAAGCAAACAAAAGCATCCTTTAAATTTAAGAATATTGTTTCAACTACAAGACCTTTGCAACTTATTCACATGGATATCTTTGGACCATCTCGCATTGAAAGTCTTGGTAGAAATCGTTATGCTTTTGTTATTGGTGATGATTATTCTAGATTTACATGGACACTATTTCTTGCTCACAAAAGTGAGGCTTTTCAAAATTTTAAATGTTTTTTTAAACGTGTTCAAAATGAAAAGAACACAACCGTCACTTCCATAAGAAGTGATCATAGGGGAGAGTTCGATCACAATCTCTTCACGGACTTTTGTGACAAACTTGGTTGAGCACACCTTCTCTGCTCCACGTACACCACAACAAAATGGAGTGGTGGAACGGAAAAATAGGTGTCTCGAAGAGATGGCTAGAACCATGCTCATGAGGCTAAGATTCCCAAACAATTTTGGGCGGATGCCGTGAGTACCGCATGCTCCGTTTTAAACAGAGTAGTCATAAGGCCAATACTCATGAAAACTCCCTTTGAACTCTATAAGGGAAGGAAACCTAATCTCTCCCATCTTAGAGTATTCGGTTGTAAATGCTTTATTCATAACAACGGAAAAGATAATTTGGGAAAATTTGATGCCAAATCGGATGAAGGAATTTTTCTTGGTTATTCATCACGTAGCAAAGCATATAGAGTATTCAATAACAGAACCGAAACTGTTGAGGAATCCCCTCATATTGTGTTTTCCGAAAATAATGCTCGTTTGGCGAGAAAGGATTCTGGTTTTGATCTTGCAGGTATCTTAAACACAATAAGTCCTCAAGACAAAGTACAAGAGGAAAACCCAAAGGAAATTCAAGATGAAATCTTGGAACAATCATCGGAGGAAGCGCCACCACTGGAGAAAGAAACGAAACTGCCCAACGCGTGGAGGACAATCAAAGACCATCCTCTCGACAAGGTAATTGGCGACATTGAACAAAAGCTAAGTACTCGAAACAATCTTAAGAACACCTTAGGACATACTACTTTCGTTTCTCAAATTGAACCCTCAACCATTTCCGAAGCAATTGGGGATGAGCATTGGACCATGGCAATGCAAGAGGAGCTTAACCAATTCAAACGAATTGACATTTGGGAATTGGTGCCGAGACCCGACAATCATACCATAATTGGTACGAAATGGGTTTTTCGAAATAAATTAGATGAAAATGGTGTAATCACTAGAAAGAAAGCTAGGCTTGTAGCAAAAGGTTACAATCAAGAAGAAGGTATTGACTATGAAGAAACGTATGCACCCGTAGCAAGGTTAGAAGCTATTCGTTTATTACTTGCTTTTGCCTCTTCTATGAATTTTAATTTATATCAAATGGATGTAAAGAGTGCTTTTCTAAATGGTTTTATTCAAGAAGAAGTTTATGTTGAACAATCCCCGGGCTTTGAAGATTTTAAATCTCCCGATCATGTTTTCAAATTTAAGAAATCCCTTTATGGTCTTAAACAAGCTCCCCGAGCTTGGTATGAACGATTGAGCAAATTTCTTTTGGACAATGAGTTCATTAGGGGGAAAGCTGACACCACACTATTTATTAAGCATAAAAACAGTAATATTTTATTGGTTCAAATCTATGTGGATGATATTATTTTTGGTGCTACTAACAATGCTTTGTGCAAGGAATTTTCTGATTTAATGACAAGCGAATTTGAGATGTCTATGATGGGTGAGCTAACCTTCTTCTTGGGGTTGCAAGTGAAACAAATGAAAGAAGGAACTTTCATTTGTCAATCTAAATATTGCAAAGAGTTGCTAAAACGATTTGAAATGAGCAACGCCAAAGAAATGGCCACTCCAATGAGCACATCCAATCAAATTGACAAAGATGAGAAAGGTAAGGAAGTCGACACCAAGAAGTATCGAGGTATGATCGGATCCCTTCTTTATCTTACTGCTAGTAGACCGGACATAATGTTTAGCGTATGTTTATGCGCTCGATATCAATCATGTCCGAAGGAGTCGCACCTAACTGCGGTTAAGCGGATAATGAAGTATCTTGTTGGTACTATAAATGTGGGACTATGGTATCCCAAAGGTTCTTCATGCAAACTTGTTGGCTATTCCGACTCCGATTTTGCGGGTTGCAAATTGGACCGCAAGAGCACTAGTGGCACTTGCCATTTGCTTGGTAGCTCTCTTGTCTCTTGGTTTAGTAAGAAACAGGTAAGTGTTGCTTTGTCCACAACCGAGGCTGAATATATAGCCGCGGGGAGTTGTTGTGCTCAAATCCATTGGATGAAACAACAACTCTCGGACTATGGACTAAGTATCGATCATATCCCTCTTAGATGTGATAATACTAGCGCCATAAGCTTGACGAAGAACCCCGTTCTTCATTCAAGAACAAAACACATTGAAATTAGGCACCACTTTATTAGAGATCACGTTCTCAAAGTTGATGTCGAAATTGAGTTTGTTGAAACCAAATCTCAATTGGCCGACATTTTCACAAAGCCTTTAGAGAAAGAGTCCTTTTTCCGAATTCGTAGTGAACTCGGGATTCTTGACTCCACGTTGATCTAAGTCATGCATTGCATTTTTTTTGTTTTTCATTACTAACTTGAGCGTCGGAGGCGCCTAATTCTGTTTTGCAGGCATCGCCCCAAAGACAGGGGAAATTATAAAGCACTGGTGCAGAAAAATCGATCTCTTTTAAGAATAATCGATTTCTCTTAAGTACATAATCGATTATCAAGTATCGATAATCGATTATGTTGACATTATATTGTCCCTTTTATAATTGTGATTTTTGGTTAATAAACAAGTTGTTTACTAATGTTTTTTTTTGCTAATGTCAAAAGGGGGAAGAATAAGGGCTATGCACTTAATATTTATTGGGCATAAATTGAGGGGGAATTCATATGTTGAGGGGGAACTAATTGCATATCTATATACTTGTCTTGGATCGTCATTATGAATTATCTAATATGCATATCCCGATATTGGTTTGCCATTATCAAAAAGGGGGAAATTGTTGAAACACGTTCTCAAGGCACTAAACTAAACGTGTGTTCATATTTGTAGGTTTTGATAAATGACAAACGTCACGCAATTGACATATGACGAGGTCCAAGCACAAGCGCGCAATTGACACATAATGAAGTTCAAGCACAAGACGAACAAAGATCATGATCAAGCAAAGAAATAATGCTATACATGAGTCGTTCTTTAATTGTGATCTTGATCCGACAATTAATTCAAGACTTGGCTTCTCTCGTAAAATCATTTTTATCAAATCATGCATATTTAATTTAAAGCAAAATGATTTTCAAACATTTTTATTTTAGCCAAAATGATTTTTAAACATGCCTCTCAAATCTGGACAAAGATAATCGATTATGTACTTTATGATAATCGATTATGTTAAGACAATGTACACCAGATTTACAAAGCTGAACAATAATCGATTATGTACCTTATGATAATCGATTATGTTAAGGCAGTGTACATTAGATTTTTCAAAGCTACAAGATAATAGATTATGTACCTTATGATAATCGATTATGTTGAAGCAGTGTCCATCAGATTTTTCAAAGCTATAAAATAATTGATTATGCACATTATGATAATCGATTATGTTGAGGCAGTGTCTATCAAATTTTACAAGACTGTAAAATAATCGATTATGTACTTTATGATAATTGATTATGTTAAGACAGTGTAGTCCGAAGTTTTCAAAATATAAAAGATAATCGATTATCCTTATAGCATAATCGATTATGCAAATGACTGTTGCCAAAGTATTTTTAAACTCTAAAAGATAATCGATTATGCACAATCTGATAATCGATTATGCTAAGTAAAATCTGCATATGATTTTTTGAACGTCGTCAGGTAATCGATTATACACAATCTGATAATCGATTATGTTAAGTAAAATCTGAATATGATTTTTTGAACGTTGTCAGGTAATCGATTATACGATTTGGATAATCGATTATTCTGCTTAAAATCTGGGAATGATTTTTGAACGATTGGAAAATAATCGATTATGCAAATCAGATAATCGATTATCTTAGCACAAAATCAGCAATTCTTGATTGGCAATTAGGCAACGGTTGTGGGGTCTTTTGAACACTATAAATACAACTCAAAATCAGTCTTCTAAGTACAACAACTGATAATATTCTTGCTAAAGCTTGCATGCTCTCATATTCATCATTTTCTATTCATTTGATAAGTTTTTGAGAGCCAAACTCTTGACGAAAGTTGTTGCGTTCTTGAGCGTATTTATTTTACTCATATCTACTCCTAAAGAGAGTCTTGTCTTGAGTGCTAAGTGTTTGTATACACTTGAAGGGAAGTGTTAATCCCTTGTGGTTGTAAGAAGGAACGTTTTCATTCCTTCGGTTGAAGTATTGAAGTGTGGTATCTTCGAGCAAAGGTTGTTGAGGCTTGTGTGACTCATGTTCTCAGTTTGTAACGGTTTGTTAAGCACCCGTAAGCTTAACGAAGTTAGTGGAATCTCGAGAGAGTCTCTCGGGGACTGGACTAGCCACAAGTTGTGGTGAACCAGGATAATTTCGGTGCGTTCGTTCCTTATTATTTACTTACCGCACTTATTTCAATCCTGCAATTTTTAATTCCGCAAGTTTATATTATTTTTTATTATAACGCTATTCACCCCTCCCCCTCTAGCGTTAAGCGTATATTCTAACAGATAGTACGGTGCATAAATCATATTAAAAATGAATAGTATTTTAAGCAAGTTAAGATAATTTTGAATCATATGGGTAATTTATAATTACCCAAAATATTTTGGATAAGATATATTGTGGCAGATTTGCCTTGAAATACATGGTGACTCATGCATTATTAATACATTTATGGCATGATTTGAAGATTTGGCCCCACTTTAGCTTTCTTTTAAACAAAATGGATTGAACTTCAATCATGTATCAAATGTATGATCTTGATGATACATATTACTCAAAGCAACAACAGCATACACAACACAGTATAAGATAAGTGTCCGACGGCCATTCTTAAATTTACAACGACATTTCGTACAAATTTTACACTATGTAATAGCGACACGATTTTACGATTTTGAGGAAGTATTGTATAATTTTCTTCAAAAATATTATATGAATTTTTTCCTACTTCGATTCATCGTTACGGTGTTAATGTGTTATCGCAAATACGTAGGTTAAACAAATTGTTAAGAGAATCGTTTTAGGTATGTTAAGGCTATTCCTTCTTTCTTTTTGGATGATCCAAATAATATAAATGAAACGAGCAAAATACACAACTTTTATAAATGACTCTATTCATAGAAATACTAAATGCCTATATCCTTGATTTCCCGTGTGGATTATTATTATATCTTCTGTTCATGGGTCTCAGAAAAATAAGTATTTGATAAAGTTTATCCGAAAGGCATATGGATTTTTTTGGAATTCCAAGAAAATCTTATTAACGTATTTCGTATGCATTTCATGCATTTATACATGTACATTTACCCATGGTGTTATATTCACGTATATATGTATGTTATTATATGGGATATGGAAAAAGGTTACAGCGTTATACATGCACCACCACTTGAGCAGCTGGTATACATTGATGATTTTGCCCATAGTGGCTGAGATGATATGATGGAATGCCCTCAGAGGCCTGATGATGTTCTGAAACATGTACTTATGCACGACATGACATTCATAAGCATATGCATGACACTATAATTATTTCATGACTTACGGAGTTATCAAGATTTACAAATTGAGTCATTTATTCAATGTACCTTCCATGCATGTTATGTACTTATTTATGTGCCTTATATACTCGGTACATTATTTATACTGGCGTTCCTTTTGCCTAGGGACGCTTCGTTCATGCTCGTGGATCTCGATAAACAAGTCGAGAGTCCTCAAGTAGGCGATCAGCTCAGCAGATGATGTTGGTGCATTCCATTTGCTCCGGAGTTGTTCGTTTGGTCAGTACGATTTAGATGTGTATTGTTTCGTATGGCGGAGCTTTATCTCGACCTTTATGATAATTATGTATCCTTAGAGGTTTGTAGGAATATGTTATATACGTAAAATATTGTATGGCATTATCGGCCTATGTTCAATGTACGAATGGTTATTTTTGCCTTATAGGCACGTACATCATATGTATAAGTTTGGATTAGATGTTGGGTTGTCCAATGTAGAGTATTTTCCCACATTTTATTGTAGTTATCTCATGATATTCTTTCAAGCTCATTTACCTGTGATAGTATGAAACAAAAGATATGTTACGTAGGTACTCGGTTGAGTAAGGTATTAGGTGTCCATTGGGACCCATCGATTGAGTACAATATTATTATTACTCTTTTCTTCTCAATGCTAATGGAGGACGCAGTACAGAATTAAAAGAAGTGGTAAATATGAGACAAAAGTCAGGGACAAAGAGTAAATGCCCAATAATACTTATAGGTGTTAAATGGGCCGGGTCAGCCCGGTTCCAGACTGGTTAAAACCGAAATCGGTCCGAATTGGTTAAAATGGGATGGGTTGGGCTGGGTTAGTGGGGATACGCGGGTTGCACCGTTTACATTTTAAATGCCGATTACCCAGACTGGAACAACCTGTTAGATAAATAATGTCGTTAAACTGGTTAACCGACCAGGCCCAAACCGGTTTAACCGTAAAATCTTTTTTTAATATTTTTTTAACTTGGCCCTGATCTGACTGATGACAATGGTCCAGCAGAAAATGGTCGTCGTCTAATGGTTGAATTGCACAATTAACCCAACTTTGGTTTTTTTTTAAAATTTAATCCCCTTTGAAAAACTATTAATATCCTCCCCCCTCATTTCTTTATTCATCTCTCAGTTCTCATTTCTCAATTTCAATTCTTGAATCTCAATTCAAATTAAATCATGCCTCGTACTTCTAGAGTGTGCTCATATGTTTGGGAACACTTTGAGGTGGTAGAAGAAAATGAAGAAGGTCAAAAAATAAAGTGCAAAAACTGTGGTCAAGTCTTAAATCTTCGTTCATGGTCTGGCACATGCAGTTTAAGAACACATATAAAGTATCGTCTTGAGCGTCCTTCGGATATTCATATTTAAGATTTTAAGACAATTTGTGTTATTTTATTTGTTAGATTAATTTGAAGTATTATTAATTTATTATGCATGAAAATTTAGTTTTACTATTTTTTTGTTAATTTACTTTTTAAATGTAAACTTTAATTTTGTAATTTTGAAATAAATGAAGAACTTGTAATTTATAAGTGTAATTTTTTCTCATCTTCCTTGTATTCTTTATATTAATACAAAATATTAATATAACTTACAATAGTTGTACAAAATACAAAAATAATTAAAAGCTACACTAAACCCGGTCCGGTCCCTCCTCCTCAACCCATAACCATTACGGTTCAATTTGTAACCGGATCAACCCGAACCCATTAAATCTAGTAAGCCCTAACCCATAATCGGCCCGAACCATAACTCATACGGGCACAAAAAACCCCAACCCAGCCCTGCCCAGACCACCTGTTTATTACCCTTAATAATACTTTTTTGTAGTCTGTTATGCCAAGGTAAACCCTCCTTTCTACTCGGTCCATCTTTTTTCACCCAAGAGCTTTCTTATAGATGCAAGTGAAACGTTTTAAAATTAAAAGGCAAAATGGCTTCCTATCCACTTAAATATGTATCTCTTTGTAAAGTCGATACATGAACATATATTTTTTCCATTTGAACACTTCAACTTGACGGAAAGAATTATAATAAAGACTTTCTGTTGAATGTGTTCGCCGATAGCTCTGACATGGATGACATGTCACTTGTTTGGTCTTTATTATATGACATGTTTATTTGTGGGTCCTAAATTATTAGAAAAAAAATAGACTTCAAAATTTTTAATTTATTTTTCTTTCTCTTTTTTCTCCACCATACACAACCAATAGGCAACTAACAACTCCATTATCATCTTCTTTTTCTTTCTCTTTTTTTCTCCACCACACACAGCCATTTAAACCCTCATCATCTTCTTCCTACTATATGAAAGCGTCATCCAAACAACAATATAGTCTACTGCTCTTTTCTGCTTTGACGACCTGTGTTAAATACACACTATTCAAAAGGTAGCAATGGATGATAGCTTCAGGGTACGGGTGGAAAAGGTTGTCAGCTCTATGACTTTAGCGGCAACGGCACAGTCCTCCAATTTGAGTTCTGTCTAGTGTTTAACCTACGACGAGATTCACAAAAAGGAATGGGACAGGCATAGTCCTTCCCCACAACTACTCGACTTTGATTCCTAACCCTTCCCTCCTCATATTGACGGCTTCTTCGCTATGCCCCACCTGAAAACCCTAGATTTCCCCAAAACAGCTCCAGTCCGATCTGGAAGAGCTCAGTGACGGCTAAGAAGAACCATATGTTGATGTTGCGGATGAATCGGATATCCGGTCTTGCATTTCTTTTTCCAGTAAATCAACACATAACAATTTGGACTATTTTTAGATTTATGCTTGCCATCCTTATGCATGAGCCATTTTGTAACTGGGAAAGAGAAAGGGAAAAAGAAACAGGGAAAAGACGGAAAGTAGGATAGAAAATGAAAAAAATTTACAGGATGGGGGAGTTTCTTGGGAAGGTGAAAGAGGTGGGAAGGGAGGGGAAAAGACAAGGGGAGAGAGAAAGGTCTTATTTTTTTCTTATTTATATTTTATTCTATTTTAAATATTATTTTAAAAATAAAATTGTTCATGTGCCTTGACAGCGTGATTTGCACACAATTTAGCCATGTCAGTTGTGCCACTTCCACATAGGCTTGGTCAATGGTCAAATGAGTTTATTAGTATTCATTCCATCAAGTTGAAGTGTTCAAATAAAAAAATATAAGTTCATGTATCAATTTTATAAACCAATACAAGTTTACATGCCAGGAAGCCATTACGCCAGATTAAAATAATAAAAATTACCCCAACCATTTTTTACTAGCATTAGTCGTAAAAACATAGTCAATGAAGTAGTAAGATTTACAGATAATTTCATATATCTCACTTCAAATTTGATTTCGTACTACTTATGTCGCCCAACTTACACCACAATTAGGTAGTGAGGTGGCCGAGTCAATAATAAAACCCAACAACGCGAGTCGGGGTAATTCCTCATGGAGTTAGAAATGGGATTAGGTGTATACTTAGGGTAATTGTATAATGTGCCTCAATTTGTACTTCCACATTCTTATTTGATGTTTCCACTTTATACTATTGACTGCAAATAATAAACTAGAAGACAATATTTTGGATTTTGGTTATTTTCAAATGATAAAGGATCTAGGGTCGTGACTTTCACTACCTAACAGATCGTAAACTCTAGGGCAGGTTTTGTTGGTCAGGATCAATATAGCAATCACACGCAATTACCCACACTATACCTCTCGGTAGTTTGAGTGATTTTGCCCAATATTGCTTTCTCAAGTCCAAATAGGTATTGTACAAATCAAGTGATATATGCTCAAGTCGAGTCTTACTATCTCTAGGTTTGATCCTTTAATTGGGGCTATCAATTTCTTGAGTTCACCCTTATTCCTTGTTAGCCATGTTTTCCTAGACTTAGTCTCTCTTTCTTAAGTAGAGACTAAGTCAAATAAGCATGAATCAATGTTTGCAACAATTAATTTTAATATTCAAGAATAAATAGGTCTAAATATCATTAAACATATCACAAACAAGCCCTAAAAATTAAATACCCATTAAGCACTCACATTAGGATTGGGTCACAACCCTAGCTAAAGATTTAGCTACTCATGAAAAAGAAAATACAAGAAGAAATTTAAATAGAATACATAAAAATTGATTAGATAAAGAAAACCTAATGTTTAGAAGTTAATCTAATACAAAATTACTCAAATAAGTAAAGAAAATAGCTCAAGTGCACTTATGCAAATTCAACTTAACCTAAAAATGACGAACAATTCTATTTATACTAAGTTGAAAATATCGAACAAAAATTCCCCTACAAAGCGGTCAAATAATTCTGGTGTGGTCTGCACAATGAGCTACTGCAGCTGCACAATTATTGCAGGGTCTGCATTCTTGGGAACTTGGGCTTGGAAATTGGGGTCTTCTTAGGTATGCATAAAATGTGTGCGGTCGTACTCAGGATTCTGCGGCCGCACAAAAGTGATGTGATTCGCACTCTTTTACGTTGCAGCTCTCTGAATCTTCAATCATGCGGACCGCATAATAATTTATGCGTCCACACTTGACCTCTTGCAGCTTCACAATTTTTGTGCGCTCTGCATGCCGATAGCTAGCCCAAAACACTACTCTCTAAATCTCACTTCTGCGGCCACACTAGAATTGTGCGGTCCGCATTGCTGGCCTTATTGCCTTCTTTTGGTTCTTGGTCACTTTTGACTCCTTTATGAGATGATTTTGACTTCTTTGGATCATTTTCCAATGTTCCTGCAATCAAGCATATTTCATTAGTTTTTGGGAATACATTTTAGCATTTTAAAGCTAAAACACAAGTAAAAGAGAGCAAATAAACTATTACAAATCCTAATTATCAACTCCCCCAAACATAAGCTTTTGTTTGTCCTCAAGCAATTAAGGCAATTCCCACCTCCACTAAAAAGGGATACTTCAGCTGGCCTAAGGTGAATCAATCACGCATCAATTGGGACCAGCAATTACCTACAACACATATGAGTTATCAACAATGCAATATTTGACTTTTTGAGTACAATAGTTTTAGTGTGACTCTAGATCATCAAGAGTTGACTCTATTCATCAAGGAAGCTCGCTCTTTCATGTAAGTCATTGTGGATCCAAACTCCTCCTCCTTTACTCTCCAATAGCAAATATCACTTTAGAATATAACACTCGAAGCAAGGATTGTTGAAAAGTTCACCCATCTCTCTCAAAAAAAGTCACTACTCCGACTTTAAGAACCATAAGCTTGCCTCTTATATAAATCGCCGCTAATGTAATCTTACTCAACTTGAAAACATGCAGGGTTTTTGCGGGATGTAATGATGGATTTTGGACCAAGGTAGGACTTGTTGGAATAGAATGATTTCATCTTTCCTTAAGCACTCCATTTTCTCTTTTCGGATCATACTTTCTCGACTATTGAAGTCATTTTGTTCTTCCTCGGGGGAATTAGAGAGGCGTAATGTTACTCTTCATGACAATTGGTTCTCTTATTTTCTATTTATTTCATCTTTTGATATATGCTCAAGTCGAGTCTCACTATCTCTAGGTTTGACCATTTAATTGGGGCTATCAATTCCTTGTTAGCCAAGTTTTAGACTTAGACTCTCTTTCTTAAGTAGAGACTAAGTCAAATAGGCATGAATAAATGTTTGCAACCATTAATTTTAATATTCAAGCATAAACAAGTCTAAATATCACTAAACCAATCACAAACAAGCCCTAAAAATTAAATACTCATTAAGCACTCACACTATGGTTGGGTCACAACCCTAGCTAAAGATTAAGCTACTCATGAAAATAAAATAATACAGGAAGAAATTTAAATAGAATGCATAATAATTGATTTGACAAAGAAAATTTAATGTCCAAAAGTTAATCTAATACAAAATTACTCAAAGAAGTAAAGAAAACAGTTCAAGTGCACTTCTACAAAATCAATTTAACCTAAAAATGACAAAAAGTTCTATTTATACTAAGCTGAAAATATCTGACAAAAATGCCCCTACAAAGGTTGTGCGGCCGAATAAATCTGGTGGGTCTGCACAATGAACTACTGTGGCTGCACAATTATCGCATGATCCGCATTCTTGGAAACTTGGGCTGGGAACTTCGGGTCTTCTTCGGTCCGCATAAAATGGGTGCAGCCGTACTTAAGATTCTGCAGTCGCACAAAAGTGATGTGATTCGCACTCCTTTACATTGCAGCTCTCTGAATCTTCCATCCTGCGGACCACATAATAATGTATGCATCCGCACAATTTCAGTGCGGTCCGCATGCTTTATCTGGCCCAAAACACTAGTGTCTAAATCTCCCTTCTGTGGCCGCACTAGAATTATGCGGTCCGCATTGCTGGCCTTTTTGTTTTCTTTTGGTTCTTGTTCACTTTTGACACCTTTGTGAGCTAATTTTGACTTCTTTGGATCGTTTTCCAACGTTCCTGTAATCAAGCACATTTCATTAATTTTTGGGAACACATTTTAGCATTTTAAAGCTAAAACACAAGTAATGGAGAGCAAATAAGCTGTCAAAATTCCTACTTATCAACACCCCCAAACTTAAGTTTTTGCTTGTCCTCAAGCAATTAAGGCACAAAATGGGATATTTCAGCTGGCGTAAGGTGAATCAATCACGCATCAATTGGGACCGGCAATTACCTACAACACATATGAGTTATCAACAATGCAATATTTGACTTTTTGAGTACAATAGTTCTAATGTGACTCTAGAGCATCAAGAGTTGACTCTATTAATCATGGAAACTCGCTCTTTTATGTAAGACAATGTGGATCCAAACTCCTACGCCTTTACTCTCTAATAGCAAATCTCACTTTAGAATGTAACACTCGAAGCAAGGATTGTTGAAAAGTTCACCCATCTCTCTCAAAAGAACGTCACTACTCCGACTTTAAGTACCATAAGCTTGCCTTTTATGTAAATCATCACTAATGTAATATTAATCAACTTGAAATCATGCAGGGCTTTTGCGGGATGTAATAAAGGCTTTTAGATCAAGGTAGGACTTTTTGGAATAGAATGGTTTCATCTTTCCTTAAGCACTTCATTTTCTCTTTTCGGCTCATGCTTTCTCGACTCTTTAAGTCATTTTCTTCTTCCTCGGGGGAACTAGAGATATGTAACGTCACTGTTTCATGATCATGACATTTATTTTTTTTTTTCTATATACTTCATCTTTTCCTCCTTATTCTCTTTTTAATTCCCTTCAACTCTTCAATTTATTCACTTTCTTTTTGGTATTTTTCTTTTTGTTATTTCTTTCTTTTCTTTTCCTTCCCTTTTCTTCATTTATTTCTCTTCTTTGTACCTTATATCACTTTATATCCTCGCCTCTCCCACTAATTTATGTTTTTGCCAATTGTTTCATAAGAATGCTAAGAAAATATTGGGTGCCAAGAGAGGGTCAATACAAAACGGATAAAGGCTTGTAACATAGTTATTGAAAGAAAAAAGGCTTCGGCTCAAAAGGTTTGATTAGGGATTTCACATTGGTAGATTATGGAAGATTTCAAATTTCAATATGGATAAAAGAGAGCCTACAACCATTTCTTGAGCCAAGCTACACTTAGAGTTTCGCCTAGACAAATATTCAGGGCAAGTTCTAAACCACTAGCGAGAGTACTTGGACTTGTAACAAAACATCTCAACTCTCACGCTTATGGATTGATAAAGAGAACAGAGTCGAGGTACCAAAACAATCCTAGCTAATATTTAAGATCACAAATGGCTCGATTTGAACCACACGATGGCTGCTTAAGTCAAGACAAGAGTTAAAAGAGTCAGAACTAGAGCTATTTTTTGCTAACAACTTATTTTTAACCATACGATCATAGGTATATATGTTGGTACCAAGTGAAGCATACTTGATACCCTTTTATTCATTATTATTATATTTAACAAACTATGAAATAAAGCGGACTCTATCCCTTAAGAAGGTTGCCACGCCAACCATCATTTGGAAGAGCCACCCGGTTCACACATAATCCACATTTGGAAACAATCGTGGTATTAAGAAACCAAAGGCTTATTGTTCACTTAAAATGTAAAAATAAGCTGCTACTGTAAATAAAAGTTTATACTACTAAGGAAAAAAAACTACAGAAGCTATGAAATAAACTACGTAAAGCGAGATAAATGAATATACAAACTGAAATCAAATGAACATATACATAAGGGAAATGAAAATGGAAATCAAATGGTGAGGAAAATAAAGATGAAAGAAAAACAATATCATAGTTATTACACCCAAATTTCAAATGTCAAAGTCAAATAATCAAAATAGACTACCTCCCAAATAAAAATAAGCAGTGTCCTCAATGCTTAACAGAAATAAGAACAGGAAAAGGGTAGAGAGTTAAGCAAACTCCCTATTTGGTCTTAATCTCCATGGGATACTTAGTACCCTATGTCTCTAACTGTGTCTCATCATCTCTAGGTTGAGGGACAATTGGGTTACTGAGCATCTGGATCATCTTCTCAGCAGTATGGGAAGTGGCAACCGGCTCCTCATACTGGCCGGCTACTGTCTTTGGTGCTTCCTGTGCTACTGGGACTGAAGGCTCCATAAGCAGGTCAAATGGCAGATCCCTGGCAGATGCAATCTAGGTGACCTCCTTTCCCAACTTGTCACTGACCTCTTCGATGTTTGAGACTTCTTCATTTTTTGACTTGCTTGCTCAAAGTCCTCAATGACTTTCTCATGCGCCATTAGAGTATCTGTAATGGTCTTCTGGTTTTCCAGTATGTTCTTCAATATTTCCTCCACTAACGGAGGTACCTGTGGCTCTTCTAGGGCTGAGGACTATTTTGCAACAGTACTGGATATAGCAGCTAGTCTTGCAGTAGCTCCTTGCATCCAGTTGTTGAGACTCGCCAATGTTTGGGAGACTCGTAGCGTAGTTTGAGGATATATAGATGAAGCTGACGCTGGTAATGGCACTTATAGACTAACAGAAGCAGGTGGTCCGACGGATGAAGATGGTGGCATAGTTGTTGTCCCGGTGGAAGTACCGGCCGTGAAAGGCTCGGCAGCTAAATCAGTAACTACTACCATTGGCTTCCCATACTAGCCAGTGGAGGCAGTAGTCTTTTCCTTGAATTTTGGGTTGTCAGCTCCTTGAAGGTGGTACCAGGAGAAAGGATTCTAGGCCTTCACTTCTGTATCTAATTCTTTAACTCCACCCCTTGATCCTGGAAGTATTTAGTGAGGAAGTTCGGGTACAGATAGGATCTCTCATCTTTTTGTACAACTCGAGTGATGTAGGTGGACATGATGGCACCAACATTTATCGGATACCCACCCATAATCGAGGCTACCAAAACTGCACAAGGAAGTGGGAGAATATTTTCATTTTAGGCATGGGTCAATGAGGCTTCCCATGAATAGAAACAGAGGCTATACTTTTAATGTAAGCTTCAGCCAAGCATTAGATAAACCAAGTTCGGGTCGTTTGCCACCCTTTTGCTTCACAGTTTATAGTGGCTGGGACAATTAGAACCCTTGTTGTGAGCAACGAGGTGTTGACCCTGGGATTTCTAGAATCTTAGCTAACCACGGACGAGCTGCATCACCCATATCTAGTTTCTCCAAATATTGCACTGCTTCCACTTCATCAAACCTCACATATTTGTTCAGTGCAGAGGAGTCAAAGCGGATTTTTAGATTACGAACTTTTGTCACCTAAGTTCCCTATTTGATGTGAGAAACATTGTCGCGCCCCTTTTTCCTCCGTGGAGAGGGGTTCGAGTTCCGACGTTCATGGGGTATGATAACTCATTTCCTTTTAGAAATTGGACATTTGATGAGTCGCCGCCTAACGGATTATGGTGCGTTAGGGCACCTAGAGTGATTAACTCTTGATATGTTTTGCTTTACCAGAGATCTAGGGTAAGGGCTCGAAATAACCCCGAGGGGAAGGTGTTAGGCACCTCTCTTGGTCCACAATTGTGCGTCTCAGCCAAACTTAAATTTATGAATTAGTCTAAATAGATACTTGAAACAAATAATTACAAATAAGGAATGTTTGTATAACTAAAATACTAAGACAAAGGTTTTGGACAAATTACATTTATAAAACAAACTTAAACAAAAGGAGTTTTCAAAAGGAGGAGGCCTAGGTTGATTAGCCTATAGAATCACCCCACACAATGTCCGGTAAACACTCATCAATAAGGGGCTACATGTGACATTAGCGTAGTCATCATATCTCATGTCTACCTTTCCCATCCCCTTAGTGGTCATTCAAAGTGAGTGTAAGAACGGATAAGGGTCGTTGATCTTTTAGATCAACGGCCAGGATTTCACTGGTCCTGGGTTGGGAAGGAGAGTTTAGGGTCTGGGTCGGGTAGTTTGGTTAGAAATTTGGCCGGGGGTTAGATTTAATTTAGTCTACAATTGAAAGGCAAATCTGGCTATTTTTTAAATAGCCATTCTTTCCCATATAGTGTATAATAAAATGATAAATAATTTCTCAAAAATAATTTTATGTACCAAAATAATTTTAAATAGATATTAATATTATAAAAATATAGAAGATCAATTCTACGCTTATAAATGTAATTATACATTAATAAGGCTAATATTGTAATTATATGCAAATTAGATTTAAAATACAAAAATGCAATTATAAAAAATACATAAAAATATTTTAATCATATGTTGGCATAAATATAGAAATTAAATGACTAAATTACCACAATAATAATTTAGAGGATAATTATTGGAGATTTTATGAATAAAAAGGGAGGAAATAAATCAGTTTAAATCCTAAAAATTATTAAACAAATATTAAAACCTTGTGCATGCTTATATATGCATATATATGCTATTTTGAAGGTATTTATGCATATAAAATACATATAAAAAATTAGGTATCAATAAATATTTGCATAAAATTTCTTGACTAGGTACTCATTTGCATCAAGGACACTATTAGTGAACCATTTGCATCATTTACGCTCCTGTAATTGCCCAAGGACATTGGGGTTATGCTTGTTCAAATCTTTTATCAAAAATTGTCACTCAAGAGTGAGTGAGTGTTGTGGCCACCATTCCCTAAACTTTGTGAAGGCAGTGGCACTAACAAATCTGTCATCCCATATCTGACCTCCTTGATCTTTCTAACTCTGCTACTGCAGTATCGCCACCTCTACCATCATCTGGGACATTATCATCATCGTCTACATTGATTAGAGCAGGTGGAGCATGTGAGGAAGAGGGTTCAGAATCTTGACTACCCTCCTCCGAACCCTTAGACGAACTAGCAGCTGAAGAAGACTCATAAACCAAATGAAATCTCTCGGGGAGTTGTTGTGATTGGGATTCTGGCTGTGCTTGTACGGAGTTACCCTCAGAAGCCTCCCCAAATGGGACATACTCACTGGTTTGAAATGGTTCAGGAACTCTACTTGTGGTTGGTTTCTTGGTTATTACTCTTTGAAGTGCTAGAGAAAGGCTACTTTTACCTCGATCTCGGCCTTGAAAGGTTTCTACCCTTCCTTTTATTATATCTCCTTTGCCACGTGATTGAACTATTGCCTGCAACACATAAGTAAAAGACATCAATTAGAATTAAAGATCATAATGTATACAAAAGCAGTGTTCAAAGTTGCAGGGAAACTGTCTCAAAAGGGCAGTATGGACCGCACAAAAGTGAGCTCGGCTGCACAACCAAGAGTGTGGACCGCAAAATTTTGACGGTGGCCACATAACCCCAGGTTCAGACTACTGGGATCTCTCATATTTCATCAGTGTGGACCTCATAAAAATGAGTTTGGTCGCACAAGTCCACTGCGGACCGCATAATTTTGAGTGTGGCCGCACAAGTCAAGCACACAATTTTCCTATCTTAGAGAGTTTTGGACCACACAAAAGTGTGTGCGGCCACATAGCCTCTAGTGCGGACCGCACAAAAATGTGTACGGCCATATAAGTCAAACTACACTGGCACTGTCCTAGGGTTTATGCAATGTGTTCTCAAATTATCATGGTTTTAGGAATTAAACATCATTAGCTACTTACACGGGCCCTAATTAATGTTCAAGAAGCTACCCACATGATTCTAAGCAAAAACAACTAAAATTTGATATTTTTAGGCATGGAAGCAACCCCAAATCTAAGAAGAAAACAAAAGATGAAAAACCTATAGATCGAATAAATATACCAGTAACAAAGATGCAGGTGATGAAATAAGGGAAACATTTGAGAGCAAAGGGTAAATTTACTGTGCAAGCTTGGCTTCAGGACTCAGAAGATCGAAAAGTCTAAAAAGATGCAAGAAAGCCTATTTATACTTTTATGCGTAGGGCCCAGATTTCTACTTGAGTGTGGTTGAATAATTTTGATGATGTCAATACTCCTTACCTACCCTTGAGAAGTCACGCTACGTACCTCACAAAAATGTGTACGGCCGCAACATTAATATGGACCGCACAAAAATAAGTGTTGCCGCAATTCTTTAAGAATTTTTGACAGGTCAACTTTAGAGACCATGCATTTTGACACTTAGCCAAATTTTAAGCACAACCCCTGCAATGCACACCCATTCTTGCATACACTTCAAAACTAGTTTGCACAAAACAATGCCTATCTATCTAAAGGAGAAAAATGAAAGAAAGGAAAAGATATGGATTGCCTCCCAAAAAGCGTTTGATTTAACGTCGTGGCATGATGCAGATTACCAATCACTTGAAATGAAGAACTACCATAATGTGGCTATTATCAACATTTCCAAGATAATGTTTATCTCAGTGCCCATTTACTCTAAAAACCTCATCATTCTTATTTTTCACTCCATTTTCATTTCAACTTTCTCGGAAATATCCTTAACTAGGAATTGAACAATAGCACAAGATCACCTTCTTTGAACTAATTGTTGTGGATATACTTATCATAAAGTACTTCATATTCTCCTTGTAAACGGACGAACTTCTATATGTATGATATCGAAATTCATCAAGCTCATTTAATTGTGACACCCTTAGGTTTGTTGCGACATCCTACTCAAGGTTCAAAATTTTCAAAGCACACATGGCCTTATGCTCATGTTCTACCAGAAGATGGCACGCCATTCCAAACACCAATCGATATAGATACATCCCAATCAGCATCTTGTAGGTAGTCTTATAAGCCCAAAGAGCATCATCAACTTTTCTTGACCAATCCGTCCGGTTGGCATTGACTGTCGTTGACAAAATACTTTTGATCTCACGGTTAGAGACTTAAACTTACCCGTTGCTTGAGGATGGCAAGGGGTCGATACTTTGTGATTGACACTATACTTTGTCAGTAAGGTATCAAAAGCTCGGTTGCAAAAATGCGAGCCCTATCACTAATAATGGCCCTCGAAGTACAAAGCCTTGTAAAGATGTTTTTCTTTAAGAATGCCACCACACTCCTCATTTCATTATTGGGAAAAGAAATGGCCTCGACCCATATGGAAACATAATCAACCCCGACTAAAATGTAGGAGTTCCTACAAGAACTAACAAACGGACCGATGAAATCAATACCCCACACGTCGAAGATGTCTATCTCCAAAATGGTTGTGAGAGGGATTTATTATTATTAGAGATCCCGTTGTCCCTTTGGCATTCATCACAATGCTTTACAAGCTCACTAGCATCCTTGTAGAGAGTAGGCTAATAGAATCCACAACGCAAAACATTTGTCACCGTTCTTGCTCCACCATGGTGACCAACATACAGTGAAGAGTGGAAAGCCTCAAGAATACCCTTGTTCTTCCTCCGGCACACATCACCATATCACATCATTTACATATTTGAAAGAGATATGTCTCATCCCTATAATAATCAAGGAAATCCCTTTTGAGCTTCTTCCATTGGTTTGAAGAGAACTGATTTGGGACAGTGCTGCTCACAAGATAGTTGACTAAATCGGCAAACTATGTCATCTCGGTCATTAAAACGGCTTGGAGTTGCTCGTCGGGAAATGAATCATTGATCTCAAGGCTGTCATGTGGCCTCCCCTCCTCCTCCAATCGGGACAAGTGGTCCGACACTTGATTTTCACTACCCTTGTGGTCATGAATCTCTAGATCAAACTCTTTCAATAGAAGCACTCACCGCATAAACCTTGAGTTAGAATCTTTCTTTCTCATCAAATTCGTCCCATGTTAGGTGTCAATAATCGCCTTAGTACCCATCAAGTATGGCCGAAACTTCTCCATATCAAGGACAATAGCAAGTAGCTCATTTTCGGCCATTGTGTAGTTGACTTGGGCATCATTCATGATCTTTCTAGAATAATATACTGGATGGAAGATTTTGTTGATTCTTTGCCCCAACGCCGCTCCAATCGCAACATCACTAGCATCACACATGAGCTCAAAAGGCAAGCTCTAATACGGTGTGGTAATAATAGGAAGCAACTTGAATGCCTTCATACAATCTTCACTGAAACGAAACTTGGCATCCTTCTCTAAAAGTTTGCACAATAGGTTTACCACCTTGAAACAATCCTTGATGAATCGGCGATAGAAACCTGCATAACCCAATAAGCTCCTCACTCCCTTCAAGATGTAGGGGGAGTTTGGAGATCACCTCAATTTTGGCCTTGTCGACCTCAATACCATGCTTAAAAATTTTGTGGTCGAGGACAATGTATTCCTCAACCATGAAGTGATACTTCTCCCAATTCAACACCAAATTCGTCTCCTCACATCTAGCCAATGACCTATCCAAATTTTTCAACCAATTATCAAAAGAGTTTCCAACCACGGAAAAATAATCCATGAAGACCTCAAGAATATCCTCTACCATGTTGGTAAATATAACCACCATACACCGTTGAAACGTTGTCGGTGCATTAAATAAACCAAATGGCAACCATGAGAATGCAAAAGTACCACAGGGACAAGTGAAAATCATCTTTTATTGAACCTCCAGAGAAATGACAATTTGATTGTAGCCAGAATACCAATCGAGGAAAAAATATAAAGCACGCCCGGTCAACCTATCAAGCATTTGATCAATGAAGGGAAGTGGGAAATGATCTTTTCTTGAAACTTTTTGAGCTTGCAATACTCCATACACACACTCCTAATGGTCATTGTCTTTGTAAGAATCAACTCGTTCTTGTCATTGGTAACCATAGCCATGCCTCTTTTCTTTGGGAAACATTGCACCATAGAAGTCTATGAACTATCAGAAATGTGGTACACAACCCTGGGATCCAACCACTTATGATCTGCTTCTTGGCCACCTCTTAAATTGCTTCGTTTAGCCTCCTTTGATATTTAATGGAGAGTTTGTCACCCTCCTCCAAAGTAATCTTGTGCATACAGAAAGCGAGTCTTATGCCCCGAATATCCGCCAAAGTCCATAGATTGCTCTTTTCCTCCTTTATAGCACCTTCAATATAGACTCTACATGCATTTTAGTTAAACAAAAAGAAAGGATAACCGGTAAAGTAGAAGAAGGGACAAGGAATTCATACCTGAGGTATTGGGGAAATGGATTTAACTCCAAGGTCGGAGGCTCCTCAATCGAGGGCTTTGTTGGAGGAGTCTTCCAGTTTTCAAGATCCAAAGGTAGCTTTCATGGCTCATAAGTGTACGACCCTATGCCTTGCAATGCATTTGCATACTCCACACTTCTATCACTCTCCTCATCCTTATCAAGGTTAAGCAATATGACTTCCAATTTGTCTTCAACATTCATTGTGGCACTAGCATCATCAACAATCACATCCGTCACCAAATCCACGAATAAACAAACTTCATTGCTATTCAGTTGCCTCATTGATTTGCACACATGGAAGACCACATTGTCATCACCCACCCGGAAAGTGATCTCACCAGCTTCCACATCAACAAGAGCCTTTCTTGTTGCAAGGAAAGGTCTACCCAAAATGATAGTCACCTCATAGTCCACTTCAAAATCAAGGATCACAAAGTCTGCTGGGAGGATGAACTTGTCAACTCGAACCAATACATCATCAATAATACCCAAATGCCTCTTCATTGTTCGATCCTCCATTTGCAACCTCATGGATGTGGGTCTTGGTTTCCCAATTATCTAAGTATTGAACACCAAATAGGGAATCAAGTTAATACTTGTCCCGAGATCACATAGTGTTTTGGAAAAATTAGCACTCCCAATAGTGCAAGGGATTGTGAAAGTGCCCAAATCTTCCAACTTCAGAGCCCTCGAATACATAATAGCACTCACTTCATGAGCTATCTTCATGGTCTCACAATTCATTGATCTTTTCTTGGTTACCAAATCCTTCATGAATTTTGCATATCCCGATATTTGTTCTAATGCCTCAACCAACGGCACATTAATCGACAAACTTTTAATCATTTCAATAAACTTTTTGAATTGGTTCTCACTATTTTGCTTTTCAAGCCTTTTATAGTATGGAGGATAAGGCCTTGGCATTGATGCCTTCGCCTTTGGCATTATCGGTTCGGGCATATAAATCACGTGTTCCCTAGACGGGTTCACCTTTTCTTACGTCTCCTCCACACTTTCATCTATATTAATTCTCGCTTCTTCATTAGCTTGAAACATATCGCTTGGGATTTCTTCTTCTTGAACCACAATATCTTCATCTACAATCATTCTTTGATTTGAGGTGGTTGGATCTCCACCTTTTCCACTTCTAATAGTCACGGTCATATCATGTTCTGTATTATTCCCACCCTTCTGGTTCACCACCGTATCACTAGGTACTGCCTCCTTAGGACGCGTGTTCAAAGCTTGTGAGATTTGGCCTAATTAAACCTCCAAATTCCGAATAGAAGTGTAGTGCGGGACTATTTGAGCATCAGGGTCGGCATTCTTCTCCATCATCTGTTTAAACATGTTTTCAATTCTACCCATCTCATTAGAAGAATAGCTTGGGCCTTGCAAAGGATAGAGAGGTGGATTGCTTGGTTGTTGGAATATCGAAGGCCTTTAAAACCCCGACCCCCAGTTGTTGTTGTTGTTCTACCCTCTATGGTTATTCCTCCCCAATTGTTTTGATTGTTTCCACCCAAGGGTCTTCATTGCCCCAATTGTCTTGATTTCCTTGATTGTTCCAGTTGTCTTGATTAGAATTGCCACCACTCCAATTGCCTTGGTGGTTTTAATTGTTCCAATTATCTTGGTTGCCTTGTGACCTCCATTGTTGTTGATTTTGTCCTTGAGCATTGTTTCTTTTACCTTGATAATTGTTAACATATTGAATTATTTTTCTTTCTCATTGAATGAATCAACTTGTTCATAACCACTATCGTCTTGCATAAATTGTTCCGGATGGTTTTGCTTTTGTTGACCTTGTTGACATCTCTTGTTTACTATCATATTCACAACTTCCATTGCATTCACTTGTTTTGGCCCTTGAACTTGTTGAAGCTGAGCTTTGGCCAATTGGTTCACGGTGGTTGTCAAATCGGCAATACCTTATCATGAAGCTCCTTGTGTATATGAATAGCATTAGGGTCACCTTGCGGAACATTGGCTCTACTTTTCCATGCCAAAAAGATATCCGCCATCTGATCAAGAATTTCACAAGCTTCAGCATATGGCGTGTTCATGAAGTTCCCCTAGCGAGTTGGTTAACCACAAATTGGTTTGTTGTGTTAATCCCCCCGTAGAAGGTCTATTGGATAGGCCTCAATCATATCATTGTTCGGCAACTCTTTAACCATGGTACGATATCTCTCCCAAATCTCGTGCAATTTCTCACTGGGTACTTGTTTGAATGCAAGAATCTCATCTAAAGAATCGCCATATGTCCTAGAGAAAAGCATTTGGAGATGAATTTCTCCGTAAACTTATCCTAAGTGTGGATGGAATAATTGGGCAATCTCTCTAACCAGTCCAATGCCTTTCCCCGTAGAGAAAAAGAAAATAACCTCAACCACACCGCATCTTTGGAGACATTGGTTTGCTTGTTCCCATAAACAATATAGACGAAACCTTTGAGATGCTTGAAGGCATTTTGACTCGAAGCTCGTGTGAAGAATCCCCGCTTCTCAAGTAGTGTAAGAATCACGTTGATGATTTGGAAGTTATCCTCCCTAATGCGGGGCGGGACTATAGCATTTGCGTCACCCTCGTTCAGATTTTATCGGTGTGCTGCTGCTCTTGTTAGAGGTAGGGAAGGGAACTTTATCTTGAGGTGGACTACCATGTCTATTTTCCTGAGGTTCAGAAGAAACCTCCTCATCTTGATCATCATCCAATTCCTGCCCCCATGGGAACATTTTTGATGGGATCATTGCTAAGAGCCATTTTCGTACCTTAAAGTAATTCAAAAACTAAATTAGTGACTCAGAAGGAAAATAAGATAACGCACACAAAAACCTAGATATATAGCTAAATCTGTTTAACTCCCCGGCAACGGCGCCAAATATTGATGTCACCCAAACTGACACCACAATTAGATAGTGAGCCTCTCGAGGCAATAATAAAACCCAAGACGAGTCGGGTCAATTCCTCATGGAGTTAGAAATGGAATTAGGTGTACACCTAGTGTAATTGTATAATGTAACTCAATTTGCACTTCCACATTCTTGTTTGATGTTTTTATTTCTACTTTATGCTAACAATGTTTTAATTTTGGTTGTTTTTAAATGATAAAGGATCTAGGGTCGTGACTTCTACCTAAGTGGTACCTAATAGGTTGTAAACTCTAGGACAAGTTTGATTAGTCGGGGTCGTGATATAGCAATCACACGCAATTAAGCACTCAATATCTCTCGGTAGTTTGAGTGATTTTTTTCAATTTGACTTTCTCAAGTCCAAATGGGCATTGCACAAATCAAGTGATATATGCTTAAGACGGGTTTTAGTATCTCTAGGTTTGATCCTTTAATTGAGGCTATAAATTTCTTGAGTTCATCGCAATTCCTTATTAGCCAAGTTTTTCTAGACTTAGTCTCTCTTTCTCAAGTAGAGACTAAGTCAAATAGGCATTAATCAATTTTCACCCATTAATTCTAGAATTCAAGCATAAACAAGGCTAAATATCACTAAATCAATAAAAAATAAGTCCTAAAATTAAATACCTATTAAGCACCCGCACTATGGTTGAGTCACAACCCTAGCAAAAGATTTAGCTACACATGAAAAATAAAGAGACAGAAGAAGAAATTGAAATAGAATGCTTAATAATTGATTAGACAAAGAAAATCTAATGTTTAGAAGTTAATCTAATACAAAATTACTCAAAGAAGTAAAGAAAGCGCCTCAGGTGCATTTCTGCGAACTCGAGTTAACCTAAAAATGACAAAAAATTCTATTTATACTAAGCTAAAACTATCTAACAAAAATGCCCCTGCAAGGTTGTGCGGCCGCATAATTCTGGTGCGCTCTCCACAATGAGCTACTGCGGCCGTACAGTTATTGTTCAGTCCGAAATTCTTGGGAACTTGGACTTGGAACTTGGAGTCTTCTCCGTTCCGCATGAAAATGGATGCAGTTGCACTTACGATTATGCGACCGCAAAAAAGTGATGCAATCCGCACAGCTCTCTGAATCTTTAATCCTCCAGACCACAGAATAATGGATGCGGCCGAACTTGACCTCCTGTAGCCACACAATTTCAGTGTGGTCCGCATGCCTTTAGCTAGCCCAAAACACTACTCTCTGAATCTCCCTTCTGCGGCCACACTAGAATTGTGCGCTCCGCAATGCTGGCCTTTTTGCTCTGTTTTGGTTCTTGTTCACTTTTGACTCCTTTTGTAAGCTGATTTTGACTTCTTTAGCTCATTTTCCAATGTTCATGCAACCAAGCACATTTCATTAGTTTTCGGGAATACCGTTAAGCATTTTTGAGCTAAAACACAAAAATAAAAAAGAGCAAATTGGCAGTCAAAATCCCTACTTATCAAATACTAATCTTCCTTGGAATTTACAATAACGCTTATTTGATTTTTATTGTAATAATTGTTTTAACCTATTTATCATTAATGTAATTATTTCTATTTTCCCCTTTTTAATATACTTGTAGTATTTTGTTTAAATTGCTTATGGAAAAGTTTACCATAATTCTAATATATTGAATGAAATGTATTTGGATTTAAGAAAAATAACTGATAAAGCCAAACCAAAAAGTTCAAATATACTTAGTTTGAGTTCCTTTATAATGAAAATTCAGCCGCACCAAACCATAAATACCCGCAAGTATCACATTACATAAAGTTCTTATGGAATAAATGTATATGGACATACTCTAAAATTAAATTTTCCAATAATCTAGACAACGTAATAACTTTTTGAATTTGTCTTTAGGAAGGTTTTCAAGATTGAGACTTAAGCTTTGGTTATGTTACGTAAAAAAAGAAATAAAAAGAGATGACGAATTAACGGAGTAAGGAAAACTTTATATATACTTTGAAAGAGATGTTGCTAGACACTGTCCACGTAAAAAAAAAAGACCTTTATTGTTATGCTTTCCATGCAGTGCTATTTGCTTTTGTTGTCATATTACCTTGTTGATATTGTTTATTATTTTCTCTATTATTTTTTAGCCGAATATTCATAAAAAAACAATTTATTTATATTTATAAAGTACGAATTAGATCTGTATATATATTATCCTTCCAAAATTTTATTTATGAAATTATATTTGTTATTGTTATTTGCCATTCCTCCCTATTGTTTTTTTGAAGATTTTTGCGTGCACTTGTTAATTGGTATCTCCGAATTTGCATAGGAATATCGAACTTTGAAGGTTAAAGTGTTTTCGACCAAAATGAATTTATATTCAAAGACTTAAATTTAAAACCTGATTGAGGAGGGGATACTTCGTGTATATATAGCCTAATTTTTTTTATAATAGTCTTATCTGTTTTGATATTTTTTATTAATATAGCAAATTATAATATTAAAAAGATATATTAAACACCACTTAGTTGAAGTTACTCAATATAGATGTGCATAACTAATTCAGTATTTATTGAAATCACACTCTTAATTATATGCCCAATTTTAGCATGTAGCCTATGCTAGCCTAGTGCACCAAGTTACTGCATAATTGGATTTTCTCCAATATAAACAAAGAACTCGGATTTTTTTTTTTAATTCTACTCCAACCGTCCTTTGCCTTGTCTATTTGGAAGTAATAATTTCTCCAGTCTATTTTATGTGGCACTAGATAATTAAAGATGTATGTTCCATTACTAACATTTCAAATATTTGTTAACTATTTTAAATTATTAATATTATGACCTATATTATTTTTTATGTAATTATTAAATAATTTTATTTTTAAAATATTTAGTAGATTATTTTATATTCAAATTTACACAAAAATTTAAAGTAAATTTGATTCTATTATTAAAACCCAAACATATAAAAGAGAAGCATAAACAAATATGTTGAAACTAAATCTTTTTTTGGTTGGTTTCTCATTCGATGTTCAGTATTTACTTTGAGGTACGATTAATCACGATTCACATTGAAAAATCTGATTTTAGAGGCAATGCGAGGTAAAATACTTTTTACCTAAGCAGGGGTAGATCTAGAGTGAAATTTACGAGTTAACAGGAACCTAGTAGTTTTTGCTCAGATTCTGTTTATATATTAAGTATTTCACTAAATATCTATAAATATATCTTCATGAACACAATTACTGTTACAAATTTACTTAAAGTCGATATAGAAACACATAAGTTTTATATTTTGGATCTGTCTCTGTTAATCTAAGGTAATTCCATTCATGAGACTCAAACCTATAATCCTTAACGAAGAATGATTAGGTACTTATCAAAGCAACACAAAGTTTGGTGGTTTGGTTGAAACTTATAAATTGTTATTAATTAATTAGGTACCTTACTTTTTGAATTCTCTCTTCTCCTTTTTTCCGCCTATTTAAGTGAAGAAGTGGATACATATCCACTACTTGCGCATAGTTCAATATGGCATTTCCGGCGAAAATATCAGCCGTTACCGGCAATTATGCCACCGATAAAATTCCACCGCCATGTCCAAAGCGGCGTTGGAACTGTTTTCCTAATTTACCGGCGACGGCCGTAGATACATTGACAATCAAAGTTTCACCACCATCTCCTCCTCCTCCAACTCCATTGCTAGTAGTTTCTCCGAATTCGTTACAGTGCGAGTCTGGGTTCTTGATACCGAATTATCCGGTAGGCGGTAATGGAGGTGAGAACGGATTTCAGTATTTGGTGGATATATTGGGTACGAAAGTGTACGATGTAGCAAATGAATCGCCATTGCAGCTAGCGCCGAAGCTTTCACAGAAGTTGGGGGTTAACGTTTGGCTTAAACGAGAGGATCTTCAACCTGTATGTTTCTCATCCTATACTTTACGTATTATATTTGTTAGCTTCATTTCTCGAAGACATAATAATTAAACAAAAAACAAATACTTCAAAAACGATTTAAATGTTTAGAAAAGATGAACACTCGCTTTAATACGATACTCTACCGGTCTCAATTTATATGATATATTTTGTTTATCGAGAATTAACCTAACTAAACTTTGAAGCTAGAATGAATAAGTTCAATTCAACAACAACAACTACTACCTAGTATAGTCCCACAAAGTGGTGTCTGGGAAGGGTAATATGTAGACGAGTCTTACCCCTGCTCGAAAGGGCAGAGAGGCTGTTTCCAATCGACCCCCGGCTCAGTGCAGGAAAGGAAAGACAAAAACGAAGGAGCATTAGTAACTCCAGCAGAAATAGCATAGATAATTATCTAAACATAAGAAACATAAATAAAGTAGCATGCAATAATATAATACAGTAACTACTATAAGGGAGACACAAGCCAAAACACAAATCATCTATGGATAGCCCTGCCAACATCAAACTCTAGAAGCCCCTATCCTACAAAAACTATACAAAAAATATTATGAATTGTATTTTCTATCATTTCAATATATAATAATATATTTTAAGTTATTAGTCAAACTTCACCTAATTTATCTCCCAATAAAAAAAGTATCACATAAATTTAAATATGAGTACTTACTAAGCAAACAAAGATCATGAGTTCGATTTTCACGTTATCAAAACAAGAATTCCTATATTTTTGGCCCATAAAAACAATAGACTCAAGTGGGATGTTGTAGTAAAATAATTTTGTAGAGAAAAAATGTATTCCCTCTGTAAGTTTATAAAAATCATGGTAACGGGAGGGAAGTGTTAAAAATACTCTAGTTAAGAAAATTAAGACATACTCTCTATCATTTTAAACTTTTAATAATGTTTACCCAAAACGGATAATAATATAATTTATATTATGATTTTATAGACACGTAATTCACTTGGTACAAACTAGAAAAAACACAATATCGATATTGAAAATAACTGACAATAAAAATAAAACGAACCAAATAAGATATACAGCTTTGGCCCTTGAGATAGATTACCCTCGAACCAAAGGAACGCGCAAAGCAGTATATGAAATAAATAATACATATGGAGAGCTTATGTCATAATAGTATGTTGCTTTGAATGGCGTGAATATAATGTGTTTTACAAATGATCAGACCCTATTTATATAGCAGGAGAATCTTACTTTTAATATAATTTTAAATATAGCAAAAAAATCTCATGATTGGCTTATTAATCGGCCTCTTCTTGATACGTGTCGAGATTTTTGCCGTGATCCTCGCCTGATTGGGGATATTTTAGTTTTTTCATTATTTGACTCGATAAGCTTCCCTCGACCTTGCCCGATCTCTATCCTGCCTGGCTCTGATATTGGCCGACCTCGATCTTGATCGGTCTCTGAATCTCGATCGGTCTATGGATCTCGAGCTCGACAATCTAACTTTACACCCGTCTGATATAACATAGGATCGAACCTTGGCCTGCCTCGTTCTAGGACAAGTCCGATTTTAATCGTATACAAATAAGATGGTCTTATGTATTTCATATTGTTTTTTTTTCCCGAATAAACAGATTTCTATTTCATTCCATCAAAAAAGTATGCGTACAAAACATAGATGCTGACCATCTATTCTCATATGCTATACAAATCACTACACTATTACCACTTTAAAAAAACAAATCACTCTTTGATAATACGTGTGACATAATCTATCTCAAGAGAAGGTCTATCTCAATAGAAATCTAGGGGAAATGACTTAAACTTTGTAGGACAGCCCTTCGTTTGTGACTTGAAGCCCCTCTGAAGTGGAGATGGACTACAATTTCCTTACAAACAGTATCGCTCATCAACTTGACTCCCTGGAATCTCATTTTATTCCGCTCCCTCCATATCGTTGTCAGCAGGATTCCAAAGAGACAAGCAGTGATTTCTGCTAACCCATTTCTACTCTTCGCCAGCTTACTGACCCTTTCACATTCCTCCTTCCAGTCTGCAATGGATCGCTTATAGTCCAACCAGCTAAGGAGTCGATTCCAGATTTCTTGGTCTTCAAGCAATCAAAGAAAAGATGCTCAAAAGTATCTCGATGCAAAACACAGAAAATACAATCTTGTGGAACCAAAATATTTAACATCTGAAGTCTTTCCACAATTGCAAGTCGCCTGTGCAAAGCCAATCACAGTATAAATTTGTATCTGGGATGTAGTTGAGGCTGCAATATGATGGACTTCCATTGAACTTTGTTGTACTAAGGTAGAAGTTGTCTGTATAGCTTCTTGATACTAAAAGACTCACCCTGCTGAACCTGCCTCAATCTGTTGTCCAGATTTCCATTGAGTGTTGCAATGCCTTTGATCAACTTCCTCGACTAAAAAATTTTCCTGATTGCCCAAGCAGCAACCCCAGGCACCGGCATGTCTTCAAAACAGTATTTCTTAATATATAAGGTATAAACCCATTTTATCCATAGGCTATCCTTCTTCTTAGTCAGTGCCCATAGATGCTTAACAATAGTAGCCTTATTCAATTTGGATAGGTCCAAAGCATTCAGTCACCCTGCATTGTATGGCATACATAGAGTATCCCACGCAATCAGAGCCTTCCTTGAAACTGTGGCAGAAACTCTCCAAAGATATGATCTACAAATAGCTTCAGTCATCTTCAAAAAAATTTTAGGCAGTAGGAAAATCTGGGACCAGTAAGCTTGAATACCAAATAGAACAGATTTAATCAGTTGAAGTCGACCAGCATAGGAAAGTAGCCTTGACGACCAGCAGCTTATTTTCTGTGTAATTTTCTCCACCAGTGGCCAGCATTGAGAAATGGACAGCTTTTTTGAATCCAAAGGCATCCCCAAATATTTGAAAGGAGCCTGCCTTCAGAATATCCCAGCACTTGTAGTATCTCCTGTTTCTGCCAGTTGGTTACTCCTGCTAAGTACACGGCACTTTTATCAATATTTGCTTGAAGACCAGAGACCTTACAGAACTCCTGGAGAGTCTGTTTCAGTAAGCTGACTGACTGAACATCTTCCTTACAGAACAAAAGAAGATCATCCGCGAAGCAAACATGTGTTACACCCAATCTCTTGCATTTAGGATGGAACTTGTGTTAGAATATACGCTTAACGCTAGAGGGGGGTGAATAGCGTTATAATAAAAAACAATATAAACTTGCGGAATTAAAAATTGCAGGATTGAAATAAGTGCGATAAGTAAATAATAAGGAACGAACGCACCGAAATTATCCTGGTTCACCACAACCTGTGGCTAGTCCAGTCCCCGAGAGACTCTCTTGAGATTCCACTAACTTCGTTAAGCTTACGGGTGCTTAACAAACCGTTACAAACTGAGAACTTGAGTCACACAAGCCTCAACAACCTTTGCTCGAAGATACCACACTTCAAGACTTCGACGAAGGAATGAAAACGTTCCTTCTTACAACCACAAGGGATTAACACTTCCCTTCAAGTGTATACAAACACTTAGCACTCAAGACAAGACTCTCTTTAAGAGTAGATATGAGTACAATAAATACGCTCAAGAACACAACAACTTTCCTCAAGAGTTTGGCTCTCAAAAACTTATGAAATGAATATAAAATGATGTATATGAGAGTATGCAAGCATTAGCAAGAATATGATCAGTTGTTGTACTTAGAAGACTGATTTTGAGTTGTATTTATAGTGTTCAAAACCCCCACAACCGTTGCCTAATTGCCAATCAAGAATTGCTGACTTTGTGCTAAGATAATCGATTATCTGATATGCATAATCGATTATTTTCCAATCGTTCAAAAATCATTCCCAGATTTTAAGCAGAATAATCGATTATCCGAATCGTATAATCGATTACCTGACAACGTTCAAAAAATCATATTCAGATTTTAGTGAGCATAATCGATTATCAGATTGTTTAATCGATTACCTGACAACGTTCAAAAAATCATATGCAGATTTTACTTAGCATAATCGATTATCAGATTGTGTATAATCGATTATCTTTCAGAGTTTAAAAATACTTTGGCAACGGTCATTTGCATAATCGATTATGCTATAAGGATAATCGATTATTTTATATTTTGAAAACTTCGGACTACACTGTCTTAACATAATCGATTATCATAAAGTGCATAATCGATTATTTTACAGTCTTGTAAATTTGATAGTCACTGCCTCAACATAATCGATTATCATAATGTGCATAATCGATTATTTTATAGCTTTGAAAAATCTGATGGACACTGCCTCAACATAATCGATTATCATAAGGTACATAATCGATTATCTTGTAGCTTTGAAAAATCTAATGTACACTGCCTTAACATAATCGATTATCATAAGGTACATAATCGATTATTGTTCATCTTTGTAAATCTGGTGTACATTGTCTTGACATAATCGATTATCATAAAGTACATAATCGATTATCTTTGTCCAGATTTGATAGGCATGTTTAAAAATCATTTTGGCTAAAATAAAAAAGTTTGAAAATCATTTTGCTTTAAATTAAATATGCATGATTTGATAAAAATGATTTTACGAGAGAAGCCAAGTCTTGAGTCAATTGTCGAATCAAGATCACAATTAAAGAACGACTCATGTATGACTTTATTTCTTTGCTTGATCATGATCTTTGTTCGTCTTGTGCTTGAACCTCGTTATGTGTCAATTGCGCGCTTGTGCTTGGACCTCGTCATATGTCAATTGCGTGCCGTTTGTCATTTATCAAAACCTACAAATATGAACACATGTTTAGTTTAGTGCCTTGAGAACGTGTTTCAACATTCCCCCTTTTTGATAATGGCAAACCAATATCGGGATATGCATATTAGAGAATTCATAATGACGATCCAAGACAAGTATATAGATATGCAATTAGTTCCCCCTCAACAGATGAATTCCCCCTCAATTTATGCCAATAAATATTAAGTGCATAGCCTTTATTCTTCCCCCTTTTGACATTAGCAAAAAAATAAGTAAATAACTAGTTTAATAATTAACCAATATTGCAATTATAAAAGGGACAATATAATGTCAACATAATTGATTATTGATACTTGATAATCGATTATGTACTTAAGAGAAATCGATTATTCTTAAAAGAGATCGATTATTCTGCACCAGTTCTTTGTAATTCCCCCTGTCTTTGGGGCGATACCTGCAAAACAGAATTAGGCGCCTCTGACGCTCAAGTTAGTAATGAAAAGAAAAAAAATGCAATGCATGACTTAGATCAACGTGGAGTCAAGAATCCCGAGTTCACTACGAATTCGGAAAAAGGACTCTTTCTCTAAAGGCTTTGTGAAAATGTCGGCCAATTGAGATTTGGTTTCAATAAACTCAATTTCGACATCACCTTTGAGAACGTGATCTCTTATAGAGTGGTGCCTCATTTCAATGTGTTTTGTTCTTGAATGAAGAACGTTGTTCTTCGTCAATCTTATGGCGCTAGTATTATCACATTGATGGATATGATCGATACTTAGTCCATAGTCCGAGAGTTGTTGTTTCATCCAAAGGATTTGAGCACAACAACTCCCCGCGGCTACATATTCAGCCTCGGTTGTTGACAACGCAACACTTACCTGTTTCTTACTAAACCAAGAGACAAGAAAGCTACCGAGCAAATGGCAAGTTCCACTAGTGCTCTTGCGGTCCAATTTGCAACCCGCAAAATAGGAGTCGGAATAGCCAACAAGTTGGCATGAAGAACCTTTGGGATACCATAGTCCCACATTTATAGTACCAACAAGATACTTCATTATCCGCTTAACCGCAGCTAGGTGCGACTCCTTCGGACATGATTGATATCGAGCGCATAAACATACGCTAAACATTATGTCCGGTCTACTAGCAGTAAGATAAAGAAGGGATCCGATCATACCTCGATACTTCTTGGTGTCGACTTCCTTACTTTTCTCATCTTTGTCAAGATGATCGGATGTGCTTATTGGAGTGGCCATTGCTTTGGCGTTGCTCATTTCAAATCGTTTTAGCAACTCTTTGCAATATTTAGATTGACAAATGAAAGTTCCTTCTTTCATTTGTTTTACTTGCAACCCCAAGAAGAAGGTTAGCTCACCCATCATAGACATCTCAAATTCGCTTGTCATTGAATCAGAAAATTCCTTGCACAAAGAATTGTTAGTAGCACCAAAAATAATATCATCCACATAGATTTGAACTAATAAAATATTATTGTTTTTATGCTTAATAAATAGTGTGGTGTCAACTTTCCCCCTAATGAACTCATTGTCCAAAAGAAATTTGCTCAATCGTTCATACCAAGCTCGGGGAGCTTGTTTAAGACCATAAAGGGCTTTCTTAAGCTTGAAAACATGATCGGGAGATTTAAAATCTTCAAAGCCCGGGGGTTGTTCAACATAAACTTCTTCTTGAATAAAACCATTTAGAAAAGCACTCTTTACATCCATTTGATATAAATTTAAATTCATAGAAGAGGCAAAAGCAAGTAATAAACGAATAGCTTCTAACCTTGCTACGGGTGCATACGTTTCTTCATAGTCAATTCCTTCTTCTTGATTGTAACCTTTTGTTACAAGCCTAGCTTTATTTCTAGTGATTACACCATTTTCATCTAATTTATTTCGAAAAACCCATTTCGTACCAATTATGGTATGATTGTCGGGTCTTGGCACCAATTCCCAAACGTCATTTCGTTTGAATTGGTTAAGCTCCTCTTGCATTGCCAAGGTCCAATGCTCATCCCCAATTGCTTCGGAAATGGTTGAGGGTTCAATTTGAGAAACGAAAGCAGTATGTCCTAAGGTGTTCTTAAGATTGTTTCGAGTACTTACCTTTTGTTCAATGTCCCCAATTACCTTGTCGAGAGGATGGTCTTTGATTGTCCTCCACGCGTTGGGCAGTTTCGTTTCTTTCTCCAGTGGTGGCGCTTCCTCCGATGATTGTTCCAAGATTTCATCTTGAATTTCCTTTGGATTTTCCTCTTGTGCTTTGTCTTGAGGACTTATTGTGTTTAAAATACCTACAAGATCAAAACCAGAATCCTTACTCGCCAAGCGAGCATTATTTTCGGAAAACACAATATGAGGGGATTCCTCAACAGTTTCGGTTCTATTATTGAATACTCTATATGCTTTGCTACGTGATGAATAACCAAGAAAAATTCCTTCATCCGATTTGGCATCAAATTTTCCCAAATTATCTTTTCCGTTGTTATGAATAAAGCATTTACAACCGAATACTCTAAGATGGGAGAGATTAGGTTTCCTTCCCTTATAGAGTTCATAGGGAGTTTTCATGAGTATTGGCCTTATGACTACTCTGTTTAAAACGTAGCATGTGGTACTCACGGCATCCGCCCAAAATTGTTTGGGGATCTTAGCCTCATCGAGCATGGTTCTAGCCATCTCTTCGAGACACCTATTTTTCCGTTCCACCACTCCATTTTGTTGTGGTGTACGTGGAGCAGAGAAGGTGTGCTCAATACCGAGTTCGTCACAAAAGTCCGCGAAGAGATTGTGATCGAACTCTCCCCCATGATCACTTCTTATGGAAGTGACGGTTGTGTTATTTTCATTTTGAACACGCTTAAGAAAACATTTAAAATTTTGAAAAGCCTCACTTTTGTGAGCAAGAAATAGAGTCCATGTAAATCTAGAATAATCATCAACAATAACAAAAGCATAACGATTTCTACCAAGACTTTCAATGCGAGATGGTCCAAAGAGATCCATGTGAAGAAGTTGCAAAGGTCTTGTAGTTGAAACAATATTCTTAGATTTAAAAGATGCTTTTGTTTGCTTCCCTTTTTGACAAGAATCACAAATAGTGTCATTTTCAAATTTCAAATTTGGAAGACCAATAACTAAATTTTGTGAAACCAATTTGTTTAAAAGATGCATGTTGATATGAGCTACTCTACGATGCCATAACCACATATCATCTTTTTTACTCATAAGACAATTCACATACTCTGATGAAGAGTTTTCAAGATCAACCATATAGATGTTATCAATTCTAAAACCACGAAGAATAATTTTAAAATCACTACGACGAAAAACTAAGCATTCTTCCGAATCAAACAAAACAAGATTTCCCTTGTCACATAATTGACTTATGCTCAAGAGATTATGTTTTAGACCTTTAACTAGCAATATATGCTTAATGGAAGAAGATTCATTCTTACCGACCGAGTCAATGCCGATAATTTTCCCTTGTTGTTATCTCCAAAAATAACGTTTCCTCCTTCCTTGTGTTCTAGTTGAAGGAACTTGGATGCGTCTCCGGTCATGTGTTTGGAGCATCTACTATCAAGGTACCAAAGTACACTTGATCCCTTCAAACATACCTACAAGACAAATTAATGAGTTTTTGGTACCCAAGTTGTTTTGGGTCCTTGAGAGTTAGGTGTAAATGCTGTTGTGCTTGACATGCAGTTAAGTGTCTGTGTCTAGTAAAACAAGCAGGAGCAATATGTCCTATTCGACTACAATAATGACAAATGACATTAGGATTATGCATTCTTCTAGGTTGGTAGTAGTTGGAGGTACGAAAATCGTTTGCTCTATTTTTGACAATATGGCTATTGCGCAATTCTTGAAAATCATTTCTCCTACTGTTTGTTCTAGGATATGCAGCGTTTCTAGAATAATTGTTTCTAGGTCGAGTATGTCTAGGTTGCGATTGTTGAAGACCATTTCTAGGCGTTCTAAAATGTTCAAAGTTTCTTCTAGTGTTTGGTCTAGGATGCATATTGATTCTAGGATGGTTATTTCTAGGATGAATGTTTATTTTATTTATCCTAGGTTGAGCCTTGGGTTGTTGGGGGATGGCTTCAACTTTTTCTTTAGGCTCATTTTTGAAACCTATGCCATGTTTGGTCGATTTCAAATTGACAAGAACATCATTCAAATTTTTATGAGAAGAATTGAACTTATCTAGGGTGCCCATAAGTCTTTCTACTTATCTTTTAGATGCATGCAAGAAATACAATTTTACTAGAACTCTCGGGTTTGTCGGCGCTTCTCTTGCCGAAAAATTTGTTTTCTTCTTTCAACTTCTTATTTTCCAAAATCAATTTTTCCAAATCTTTTTCTTTCAAAGAGAGTTGTTTTTCAAAATCTTTTTCTTTCAAAGAAGAATTTTTCTTTACGTCTCTAACAGTTTCGGAAGCTCTAATGAATTCACTATACAATTCATCAAAAGCATTTTGCATTTCCTTAAGAGAAAAGAAATTTTTAGAAGAAATTTGACATACCTATTCTTGATTGTCTTCGTGTGCCATGAGACATAGATTTGCGGTTTCGTCTTCTTCATCGTCGCTTGATTCGTCTCCGGAGTCACCTCCCCAAGATATGTATGCTCGTTGTTTCTTGAAGGGTTTTTTCTCCTTTTTGACATTTGGGCAATTTGACTTAGTGTGCCCGATTTCTCCGCATCCATAGCACATTACTTGATCTCCTTGTTGTATGCCTTTTCGTTCATACTCTTTTCGCATGAAAATTTGAAACCTCTTAATAACGAGTCCGAACTCGTTATCTCCGCTGTTTGAGTCCTCATCATTTTTGAGGTTGAGCCGTGCTTGCCTTGAGGGCGATTCTTTGTTTCCTTTGATCATTAAACGGAGGATTAAGTATAGTAGATTCATAGGTTTTAAGATTACCTCTTAATCCGTCGATGGTGACATTTGAAACGCCGATAGACTCTTGAATCGCGTCGGCCTTGGAGCGCAATTCCGGAGTGAGACTTCGGAGAATTTTTCGGACAAGTTCCTTATAGAAGGTCTTCTTAAGATCATGTAGGTCATTGACGATTTTTAAAAATCGTTCGAACATGTCATCGATCCTCTCGCTTTCCTTCATGTGAAAAAGTTCATATGCATGGGTTAGAAAATCAATTTTAGCTTCTCTTACTTGGTTCGTACCTTCGTACGTGATTTCCAGCTTATCCCACATTTTCTTAGCCGTTGTGCAACATGATATTTTTCTGTAATCATCAGCATTTACAGCACAATATAATAAGTTGATGGCTCTAGCGTTATTCTGCACTTTTCGGATATCATCCGCATCGTATTCATCTTCGGATTTTGGAACCCATTCATTTTCAACCTTTTTGGTTGGAATTTGTTCTCCCTTTGATATAACCTTCCATAGATGAAAGTTATTCGATTGGATGAATATTCTCATCCTATCCTTCCAGTACGTATAGTTTGTGCCATCGAATAGTGGTGGTCTGGTGGAGCATTGTCCTTCACCTATTCATGCATTAAAGTCACGAGTAGAAGCCATGGATTGTTTCTCTCAAACGGTTAAGTCTTCCTGAGAGTTGGGCTCTGATACCAATTGTTAGAATATACGCTTAACGCTAGAGGGGGGGATGAATAGTGTTATAATAAGAAATAATATAAACTTGCAGAATTAAAAATTGCAGGATTGAAATAAGTGCGATAAGTAAATAATAAGGAACGAACGCACCGAAATTATCCTGGTTCACCACAACCTGTGGCTAGTCCAGTCCCCGAGAGACTCTCTCGAGATTCCACTAGCTTCGTTAAGCTTACGGGTGCTTAAAAAACCGTTACAAACTGAGAACTTGAGTCACACAAGCCTCAACAACCTCTGCTCGAAGATACCACACTTCAAGACTTCAACCGAAGGAATGAAAACGTTCCTTCTTACAACCACAACGGATTAACACTTCCCTTCAAGTGTATACAAACACTTAGCACTCAAGACAAGACTCTCTTTAAGAGTAGATATGAGTAAAATAAATATGCTCAAGAACACAACAACTTTCCTCAAGAGTTTGGCTCTCAAAAACTTATGAAATGAATATAAAATGATGTATATGAGAGGATGCAAGCTTTAGCAAGAATATGATCAATTGTTGTACTTAGAAGACTGATTTTGAGTTGTATTTATAGTGTTCAAAACCCGCACAACCGTTGCCTAATTGCCAATCAAGAATTGCTGATTTTGTGCTAAGATAATCGATTATCTGATATGCATAATCGATTATTTTCCAATCGTTCAAAAATCATTCCCAGATTTTAAGCAGAATAATCGATTATCCAAATCGTATAATCGATTACCTGACAACGTTCAAAAAATCATATTCAGATTTTACTTAGCATAATCGATTATCAGACTGTGTATAATCGATTACCTAACAACGTTCAAAAAATCATATGCAGATTCTACTTAGCATAATCGATTATCAGATTGTGTATAATCGATTATCTTTTAGAGTTTAAAAATACTTTGGCAACGGTCATTTGCATAATCGATTATGCTATAAGGATAATCGATTATCTTTTATATTTTGAAAACTTCGGACTACACTGTCTTAACATAATCGATTATCATAAAGTGCATAATCGATTATTTTACAGTCTTGTAAAATTTGATAGACACTGCCTCAACATAATCGATTATCATAATGTGCATAATCGATTATTTTATAGCTTTGAAAAATCTGATGGACACTGCCTCAACATAATCGATTATCATAAGGTACATAATCGATTATCTTGTAGCTTTGAAAAATCTAATGTACACTGCCTTAACATAATCGATTATCATAAGGTACATAATCGATTATTGTTCAGCTTTGTTAATCTGGTGTACATTGTCTTAACATAATCGATTATCATAAAGTACATAATCGATTATCTTTGTCCAGATTTGAGAGGCATGTTTAAAAATTATTTTGGCTAAAATAAAATGTTTGAAAATCATTTTGCTTTAAATTAAATATGCATGATTTGATAAAAATAATTTTACGAGAGAAGCCAAGTCTTGAGTCAATTGTCGGATCAAGATCACAATTAAAGAACGACTCATGTATAACTTTATTTCTTTGCTTGATCATGATCTTTGTTCGTCTTGTGCTTGAACCTCGTTATGTGTCAATTGCGCGCTTGTGCTTGGACCTCGTCATATGTCAATTGCGCGTCGTTTGTCATTTATCAAAACCTACAAATATGAACACACGTTTAGTTTAGTGCCTTGAGAACGTGTTTCAACAAATTAAACTCTTTCCTCATCATCATTTGCACAAGTTGTCTATGTAAATACTCCATGGCCAGAACAAAGAGGTATGGAGAAATCGGGTAGCTTTGTCGCAAACCTCTTTTTCCTTTAAATAGAGCAGTGAGGCCACCATTGAAATTGAGAGAATAGGTAACAAAAGATATACATTCCATAACCCACCCGATAAATTTATGAGGGAAACCCAGATCCTGCAGCAGTCTATTAAGGAAAACCCATTCTACTGAGTCGTATGCCTTCTTTAAATCCACCTTAAGCACACATCTAGGAGAAATGCCCTTCCTGGAATACCCTTTGAACAGTTCTTGTGTGAATAAGATGTTATCAATAATACTACGACCCTCAATGAATGCTGACTGTGATCTACCCACCAGATGGTCAATAACCACTTTCAACCTAGTTGTAATAATCTTTGTGATGATCTTGTACAGAGTTGTATAGCAGGCAATGGGCCTGTAGTCCTTGACTTTGGTTGGATTCTGTACTTTGGTAATTAGAGTTAGTGCAGTGCTGCTAACTTCAGTATGTAACTTCCCAGTAGTAAAGAATTCTATCACAGCTTCACATATGTCATCTCCCACTACATGCCACTGCCTTACAAAACATTCAACTGGGAAGCCATCCACCCCTGGTGCCTTGTCATGAGGCATGTTTTTTATTGCTTTTAATATTTCCTCCCTTGTAACTGGCTGCACTAGATCATCCTTCTGTTGCAAATTAAGACAAGGGCCCTGGTGAGTTACTTCAGTGTTTGGACATTGGCGTATGCTATTGTTTCCCCCCAGTAGTATCTTGAAACAAATAACAAATTCTTCTTCCACCTTCCTGGGATCAGATAACTTAACCCCCTCTTCAGTATATATAGAGTTGATAGTGTTAAAGTTTGTTCTCATCTTTAGTTGAGCATGAAAATATTTTGTGTTGGCATCTTCACTGGCAATCCAGTGAGCTCTAAATTTCTGTTGTAAGATCAGTATTTCATATTGTTTTCCACCAAAAGATATTGCTCAAGTAATATTTATTTGTTGTATGAAAATATATATTTGCTAATTGTGGTAAGGAAATACTTAAGCTTTGCATTTTTAGAAAATAAAAAATAAATAATTTAATAGCTAAGAACCTGAAGTACGTGTGTGCCCTATCAAAGTTCAATATGTTAGGATATATACTATTAACCATGAGTTTGGTTTAGATATAGTATTTATTATGAAACAACTGTTTATTCAGTTTTAATAAAGTTTTAAATAGATCATATATTAGTCTGTGTCCTTTGCTTATATAGTAGATGATTCAGTTTATAGAGTTTAGCTTATACACGGAAGATTAAATCATTGGTTCTTATAAGTATAAAGTTTGAGTTCACAATCTAATGATGGAATTGAACAAACCATCAGGAATGATTGTAGCACAAGATTAAATATAATTTATCTTGATTATGGGAATGGTATAATTCCAACTTCTTGTGCTAGTACATTTATATGTATTGAATGGACCAGGTAGAGATAAATATTTTATACTGACTTAATAAAATACACTCTCTAGCTATTAAATATACTTATACTCTTTATTTGATATAATTATTATTAGTTGTGTATATTATTATTGTTTTGATTTATTAAAAGGCGAGATTCTTTCGTGGGACAATATGCCTGGTAAAGTGGATAATAATAATGTACATTGGCGAAGTAATAATTAGTTGATGAAATCCATATCTCGGTTTAGAGATTGATGATACACCTTTATGAAAGCTTATAAGTTTTCATGTGTAAACCCGGCCGGTGGATTTTGTATCCGACACATGAAATAAGTTAAGCGAAAGTCTAAAGGAAATAATTAATAAATTAAATCGTCAGTAATTTAATTTATTTGATTAGTATCTGAGTCTTAACATGGGAAATTAAATAAGATTTAATGGTTGAATTTCGAAATTGAATAAGGAGTGCAGTTACGGATTTTTAGTGGAATAATTCGTAATTAATTATGGTAGATATTAATTTCAAAAATTAGAAATTAAATCCATAATTGGAGCCTTGTTAATTAAATTCTGTGGTCCCTACTGTGCCTAAATAATATGAAATAAAGGAATCCTTTTTCTAGTGGAAGAGAAAACCAACAGGTTTTGGAAAATGGTCTTAAACCTTAAAACTTGTGCTATAAATACATAAGGTTTTCCATTTAGGGAGAGAAGAAAATGGTGGCTGAAATTTTCAGCCAAGTTTTATTAGAAATTTTGCCCACACGAAACTGCTATTTCCTATATTATTTAGATAATACAGTAGAAGACCGTAGAACGTTCGAATCTCACGATTGTACGGGTGATGGAGATTCCATTGAGAAGTTATGGAACTGAAGGCTCACGTGGTAGAAGAGATATGTTCACGCTTCAAGAGGTAACCCGTGAAATCTCGATATGCTTATTGTCTAGATTACTTAAGATTTTGATGCTGAAATTACTTCCGCTGCTTATTATAATCCATCACAATCTATATTCATTTTAAAATCTCTCTTTTCTTTTTTGGAAAGCAGTACTCACTTTCCTTAATTAAACATCCATATAGTTATCGAAGTTTTATGGTTTGCTCTTTGACCACTTATATTTTAGAAATCATATCGAATGAGAGTAACTCTATTCGAGGAAAAAAAAAAGAGTAGCTTTTTTTTAACTTTCTCAAGTTTGGTATGTAGCCCTTGTTTATTTGGAAACTCGTTGCTTTTCCCATCTATTTAACTATTTAGTCAGTAAATTGTAATTGATGCAAAAGATAAAGAACTGCACAAAACTGTTCTTTTGTTAATTTTGAAATGTTGTTTTAAAGCTTCAAAAAAAAGGTAAAACTTTTAGAATTTACAGCAAAGTACTACTAGTAGATACTCCCTCTATTCATGTTTACTTGTCCGCTATTTCAAAAAATATATTTTCACTTTTACTTGTCCATTTTAGTAAATCAAGAAAAAGATTAAAAAAAATACTTGCTTACATTAATTATTTAGTCCCCAATTATTTCTCAATACCTTTTTAAATGATATCATTATTACGGGTAAAAGTATAAAATATATATTTCAAATATTTTTGTCGAAGGAAGTGCAAAATCAAAGTAGACAACTAAAATAAACAAAGGGGGTAATTTATTTTTAGGTAGTTTTACGAGCTTGCCCCTTCCATGTACATCGTATGGGGAAGGGGACGTGGGAATATATGTTTTTAGTAGTATTAATTTTACTTCAAATAAAAAAAAAGGGGAGGTAATGAGATGCTTGTAAAGTTAAAGTGTGTAACTGGGTCTTGGGGAAAACTTTAGGGGGGTAACTTATGTGTTTTAATGGCACAACCAGGTTCCTAGAGAGAGAAACTCTGCCTTCTCTCTAACTTTCTCATCTTCTTCTTCGCTGATTCATCTTCTTCTTCTCTGTTGCTTCTGCATAGGTAAGTAAACCTGGCAGAGGGTGTTATGGCAAGAAGGAGAGGTCGCCCAAGGAAAGAATTAGTACCAATTTATGCAAGTGATGTTGTTTTCCCAAAAGCTGTTAGCACTGTACCAAAGGTAGTTACCACTGTTCCATTAAAATCTGATGAGGAAACTGTTTCATTGCCTCATGCAACAGTAGATCCACAACCATCTGGAGTTTCCTTGATACCAACAGCAAATGTGAGGGTTACAGAACCTCCAATCAGTCCAGTAACTGTCCCGATGGAGCATGAAAATAGGGGTCAGATCTGCATGCAACAACCTCCACCACCTAATATTCCAAAGGCTGGTAGTGATGAAGGAGCAAAAATTGATCCACCCAAACATTGGGCTAGTCTATTCCAGAGTAATCGACTTGCTGCAAATGGTATGTCGTTAGAGTATATTCCCCCTACACTTGTTAATGGCAAACCAGTTGGTCAGCTGGTGAAGGAAGAGGTGGAGGAGGAAGAAGTGAAATGGAAATGTGTCCTTGTTGTATTTGTGCTAGGTAATAGCCCTGGGTATAATGGTATGAAAAGATTTATTAATCTTCACTGGTCTCATGTTCCTGAGCCTGACCTATTTTATCATGATGAGGGCTACTATATTGTTAAATTTAGTTCTCTAGACGATGCCAAAGAAATTCTGTGTGGGGGGCCTTATACTATTGCCAACAGACCTATGATTTTGAAGCAGTGGTCTGTTGATTTTGACTTCAAAGCAGCCTTTCCTTCAGAAATTCCCTTGTGGATCAAGTTCCCTAACTTGCCTATGTCTTGTTGGGGTAGCAAATCTTTAAGTAGGATTGCTAGTGTCCTTGGTAGACCTATATTTGCTGACGAATGTACTACTAAGCAATCCAGAATCTCATATGCTCGTATGCTCATTGAAGTAAATGTGTCGAGAAAGCTACCTAGTGAGATAGAGATTCTGGACCCAAATGGAAAGAGCTTCATGCAGGATATGGATTATGATTGGAAACCTGTGTATTGCGAGAAATGTTTGGAGGTTGGACACAACTGTTTGGCTAAATCTGCTCAACCTACACAGAAAAACAAGGTGACACAGGAATGGAGAGTGAAAGCACCAGTCACAATGGTCCAGAATAACCAGATGGATCAAATCCAGTGCAAGAGTTACCAAAGGAGACAAGTACTCTAGCTACTGCTGATGGTGGGAACAAACAGAAGCAGGTTGCTATACAAGACTCCCCAGTCTTTAACATCACTAATTTCCCTCCCTTATCTCCTATTGTGATGTCTAACAGGTTTGAAGTTGGGACAGTTAGGTGGGCTGATCATCCCCTGGATGAAGGGGGAACTAGCCAAACTCAATGAAGTGGATCTTTTGGAATATTAGGGGTGTAAATAAAAGGTTCAAACAAAAAGAAGCTGGAAATTTCTTTAGAACTAATAAGTTTGACCTGGTAGGACTTGTAGAGACTAAGGTTAAACAACACAATGCTGGTAGAATAGCTAGTTTTTTGTTGCCTAACTGGAACATGATTACTAACTACAGTGGAGCAGTAAATGGGAGGATATGGATCATGTGGGACCCTACAAAAGTGTTGGTCACTGGATATCTTGAGGAAGCTCAGCTCATACATTGTAAGGTTCAAACTATCACTGGGGATATTATCTGCTGGCTTACAGTAGTATATGGCTTTAATGACTGTGATTAGAGGAGGATGCTGTGGAAGTCTATTCTAAACTTATCGGCTGGTATTACTGACCCCTGAATCATTGCAGGAGATTTTAATGTCATACTGTCTAGCAAGGAAAGGCAATCCTGCCAACAAGTGAAGCAAAGGGACCTATTTGATTTTAATAATTGCATTCAGCAATCAGGCCTGGTTGAGCTTCCATGGAAGGGAAATTTTTTTACCTGGTCTAACCAACAAAGTGGTGCTGATAGAGTATGTAGTAGACTGGATAGGGTATTTGGCAACTTTGAATGGCAGATGAAGTGGAATCATGTGCACACTGTATATGGACCTCCCCTCATCTCTGATCACAATCCCATGTTACTAACCCTGACAACAGATACATCTGCAAGGAAGACACCATTCAGATTCTTCAATGCTTGGATCCAGCATAAGGAATTTCCTTGCTATGATAAAAACTTACTGAAAAAGCAAGGAGCAGAATAACCTACAAGGAGTATGGAACAATCTTAAATCCCTCAAACCACCCTTAAAATCTCTTAATGTTAGAGAATTTAAGAATATTTCTCAAAAGATTAAAAGTAGTAGAAAGGAACTGGAAGGTGTACAGCATCAAATGGCAATCTCCTATTCAGACACATTACAGCAAAGAGCAAAAGTCCTGGTTCAACAGCTAGAAAAGTGGTCCTTAATTGAAGAGTCAGCTTTGCAGCAAAAGTCAAGAGCTAAATGGATCAAACTTGGTGACTCCAATAACAAGTATTTTTCAGCAGTCATGAAGGAGAGAAATCAGTATAAGAAGATTATTGAACTCTCCACAGAAGGAGGACTGAAGATAACTGATCCTGCAGATTTGAAGAAGGAGATCAGGGATTTCTATAAATCACTAATGGGAACTACAGCCGATTCCCTGCCAGCTGTGAATAAATTGATTATGAGGAATGGCCCAAAACTTTCTCATCACCAAAGGAAGGATCTAGCTGCTGACATTAGTGACACAGAGATACTAGACAGCTTGAAGGCTATTGGAAATGATAAAGCTCCAGGGATTGATGGATTTAATGCCATGTTCTTCAAACACTCTTGGCATATCATTGGCAACCAGGTTATGCAAGCAATCAAGAATTTCTTTCAGACCTCCAAGATGTACAGACCTATTAATTGTGCCACACTCACTTTGCTTCCCAAGGTATCCAATCCTCAGACAGTTAAAGAGTTCAGACCTATAGCTTGTTGTTCAGTCTTGTATAATATTATTTCCAAGTTGTTGGCCAACAGACTCCAGAAGGTTATGAGTAGTATCATTTGTAATGCACAGGATGGATTTATACCAGGAAGAAGAGTAGCATATAATGTCATATTAGCTCATGAGTTAATAAAACAGTACTCTAGATCACATATCTCTCCCAGATGTATGATCAAAATTGATCTTCAGAAAGCCTATGACTCAGTGGAATGGTGCAGTTTGCAACAGATTATGGAAGAACTGGATTTTCCTAGCAGATTTATCAGGTGGATCATGGAGTATGTCCAAACTGTTAGCTATACTGTTGTGGTTAATGGAGAAACAACATAGCCTTTTCAAGCTGCCAAAGGATTGAGACAAGGAGACCCTATATCTCCCTTTCTGTTTGCTATTGTGATGGAATATCTTAGCAGATCCCTGGCAGAGTTGAACCATACCAAAAGTTTCATATATCATCCTGGTTGTAAGAAATTGGGAATTACTCATTTAAGCTTTGCAGATGACTTACTATTGTTTGTCAAAGGAGAGCTTCAGTCAGTAAGTTCTATGTTCTTATTTTTCTCTCAATTCCTTGCAGCTACTGGTCTTAAAGCAAACTTACACAAAAGTGCAGTGTATTTTGGAGGGGTCACCCCTGTGGTTCAGCAACAAATTCTTGACCATCTTGGTTATGTTCGAGGGGACCTCCCTTTCAAATACTTGGGAGTGCCTTTGACTACCAAAAAGTTGTCAGTTGCTCAATGGAAACCTCTGGTTGACAGGATTTCTGCTAGAATTACTTCCTGGACAGCTAGATATCTATCCTATGCAGGCAGAAGCCAGTTGGTGCAATCAGTTATATTTGGTGTTCAAGCTTACTGAGCTCAATTATTTATCATGCCTTCAAAGGTTGTTAAAATGCTGGAGTCAATATGTAGATCCTATATTTGGTCAGGTTCAGTTAATATCTCAAAGAAAGCTTATGTGGCCTGGGAAAAGGTATGCATGCCAAAATCTGCTGGAGGTTTGAATATAACCAATATCTTGCTGTGGAATAAGGCTGCTATGGCCAAACTTAGTTGGGATTTAACACATAAGAAAAATCTGTTGTGGGTAAAATGGATTCATACTGCCTATATCAAACAACAACAGTTGGAGAACGTATCAGTCCCAACACATGCTAGCTGGATGGTAAGGAAGATTGTGGAGGGTATCAAGCTGCTACAACAACATCAACTGCTATATAAAGCTGACTGCACCATAAGGAAATTATACTTGCAACTGCTTGGAGAATTAACTAGAGTCCCTTGGAAGAATTTGGTAGTACAGAATGCTGCTAGACCTAAAGCTATCTTCAGTTGTGGTTGTTACTGCAAGATAGACTTCCTACCAAGAATAGGCTGCTGCAATGGAATCTGAATGTATCAGGCATCTGTGTTATGTGCCAGCAAGATATGGAAACTAGAGATCACTTATTCGTGCAATGCACTTTTGCATCCCAGCTGAGATACCAAACACTACAATGGATTGGAGTTGAAGACTTCACTGGGCAGGATTGGTCACAATTTTGCCAATGGTTCATTGAACAATCTAAAGGGAAATCTCCCCGAGCTCATACAATCAAGATGACAGTAACAGAAATGCTCTATGGTTTATGGTTAGAAAGGAATGCGAGAATCTTTGAAAACATCTTTTGTAACTGTGATAAGCTCCTAAGTAGTATAGCCTATATATGTAATGTTCGAGCTCCTCCTAGGCTTAGTTCATATATTCAGCAGTTCATGTTATAACTGCTGATTTGGCTAGAATAGTATAGGTAATTCATGTGTCCAGTTTGATAGGCAGTTGAGTTAAAACTGTCCTATGATTTTGTAAGACAACCATTTGGTTTAATTACCAAAAAAAAACTTATGTGTTTTCATTTAATTTTATATTATCAGCAAGGAGACATGAGCCCATGCGCTGCACACGAGAACTAATGTATTTTGTGCTTTCTATAAACTCTTTCCTTCCAACAAGTTCATTAATCCTCCCTAGAAACGAGTAATATTTCTTATAGAAACTAACAATAACTAGAATCAAGTGGCAATAAATGAACGATCTTTCATTAAAAGATGGAAATATTAATTAAAGAAAATTCACGTTATGAGGTAGTAATAATCAGATATAGATAGATAAATGTCAAGCAAAAACAAATTGGACGAAATGGAAAAGAAGTTGCTCGAGTGAAAATTACGGTAAGCGCGAAATGGGATAGTAAAGTTTCTTAGATATTTATTTGGCGAAATGAATTTTGGGATTTTTATCTATTTATACCATATACCAAACATTATTACCTCACATGTTTAAGGTTTGTGTTTATTACATTTAAGCATACCAAATTTCAATTTATTTACCATAATTCAAATTAAGGGTATTATTATTGCTTCTTTTGTTATAGGCATGATTTTAGGAGCATATATTCTTCAATTTGTGAAGTACATTAAATAAGCAGGCCCTAAACTTTGACTACATTGTTGATTTAGTTTTGATTTTCCTAAGGTAGATGCAATCTTTTTAGAATTGTCTAAGTAATTATTGTTGGTATGATAATTTGTCCTAATATTAGGACTGAGACTTTATGAACTTGAATACATAGTTGATTTAATTAGATTTTACTACTTATTCATATTTTATTGAGCAGTAAGGAAGCTAACAGTGTGGTGTTGCATGGATTTTGAGATTCTTATTATTCCATTAAAATTATTTCAAAAATTAAATTATATGTTTCTCCCTCTAAACTATCCACATCGAGTTGAAAAGAAGAACGTGCTTGTCCTAGCTTTTAAATAGAATAATTTTATTAAATGTACGTACTATAGTTCTTGTAGTTTGTATATAGAAATTTTGTAGATGAAGAGCAAATTTTGTTGTCAATATTTTTTTTGACACAATATTGTAGTATAAATGTAGTGATTTTGTAGATACTCTTAAAAACAATACAACTTTATACAATACTTAAACTAATTTGTATTTTATTTGTAGAAATTTTATCTACAAGATATCTACAAATTGAATACATTGAATTGTAATACCCCATTTTCTCATTTCAATTATAGCATAATTGACATTTTCAACATAATTATAGAAGACTTGTAAAAGATTTCGTCTTCCCAATCTACAATTTATCTAAAAATTATCAACAATTTATCTTTATTTATCTGCAATTTATCTACAATTCTACAATTTAACTACAATTTAACTACAATCTCTGGAAAAATATGTCTTCTTCTTCTTCGACGAGTTTCAATCTGAAATTCAGTCAAAACCAAGTCTAATCTTCACCAAAACCCCTCAAAATTGAGATATAAACTCCTAAACATATTTCGAACTATTTACAACAACACTCAATCCAAACAAATAATAATTTTTGAAAATCCAAATTTGAATTAAAGCTTTCAAGCTTTTTAATGGCTATCAATGGTGGAAAATATATGGAAAATGAGAGAATTACGCTGCAATGGATTTGCTTCCGTTTTAAATTTCGAAATTAATGGTGATAGAATCACCATTAAATCTGATTCCTACAAATTTGGCACCTTTTTAGGGTAGAATCTACCTATTTTTGATTTGGTACAGATTGTGTAATCAAACCATGGACTAAGCGGGTAAATACCAAATTATGAATATTTTTGGTAATAAGATTTGGTATATGGTATACATAGGTAAAAATTCCATGATGTTTTGGCTACTTAAACTTATATTAGTTTGTAAAGCCGATATATAAACTCTTGAGTTTCTCATTTGAGCATTTTTACTTAAGAAAATGGCTATTAATAAATACTTACGATGATACGTGTAGTTCAGTTGCTGCTGACATGGATTTTATTTAATATTTTGTATAGTCACACCATCCATTCATTCACATTTTGTTGACACCTGCACGTTCAAGATCCCACTTCTTCTTTTTTCATTTTTTTATTAAATTAATTTTTTCTACACATATCATTTTCACTCCCTCAGAACCCGTCCAAAAAATTTTACCGGACTAAGAATCAATTTGAAAAACTTTAGATTTTATCATCGACAACGGCTTCGGCGATCTCTGTTTTCTATCTCACCCTATACCTTTCACTTTCATTGTTTATCATCTTCTCACCAAGAAAATATAAACCATTTGTAAAATCGTGTACCACAAAAAATTACAAGTAAAATATCACCAAAACTAAAAGACTAAAATTACCACTCTCCAAAGATCAATGAGAAAAATTATGAAACAATAAATAACTTTTACCATGATTGAAATCAGACCCAACTTTGGAGTGTGATTTACCAAAATTTTTGTTATGGGCATAATTGGGCATTAAAAAGGAAGAAGAGAAATGGAGGGATGATGGATTAAATGGGTGGCGGCAATGAGTGAAGAAAAGGAAGGGGCAGGGGTAATGGTATGGGGAGGAATAAATAGAGGTGGATCTTTTTTTTTTTAAATTAAATTTTATCGTATTCACGCGTTTTATATCCGTGATTAACACGCGATTGACCACATCAGCTTTAATATTGCCACATAAGCATAGTTAACTGCTAAAAGTATCTATTACTATCAATTTTCTCAAGTAAAAGTGTTCAAATAAAAAATTTAAAAGTTCATATATCGGCTTTACTAATGCAAATTTAAGTGACTAAAAAGTCATTTTGCCTATCTATTTCCTAATTACTATTCCTTTTAAATTAGCTTGAGGAGTGAGTTGAAACTTTATTAAATGACAATACCTTATTTTTGTAAATCTTTTTTTAGATTTTCTATATTGTTGTTGCTTAATATTTATTTTTAAAATATTAGGTAGATGTCACTCTTTTAGTAATAATTAAGAAAAGGAGTAGTAGTTACGCCTGTCGATTCTCAAATAATCAAACTTGAATAATCCAATAAGAGATCTAAAAAGAAATTTTTTTTTATTTTAATATTGTAAATGGTCATAAAAGCCTATTTCCTCGAGGAACATGGTGTACCTTTTATAAAATGATCGAATATTTTAGCAAAACCTCATTAAATTTAAAGTATTTATTTGCTATAATCGATAGATTCATTACTTAAATGATCATTAAATTGTCAAAAATTATGAATTAAAGTTACTTTTCTTTCATTTATAACAAGAAAGTCGCTCAACAATACCTATTGCATTCGGATGATCAATCAGTTCAATTTCTTAATATTTGCAGTAAAAAAAGTTGACTTAGCAGTCCACATTGGCTTTTTACATAATTCTTTTGCAATGTAAAATATTATCATCCAAATAAAGATTAACCCAACTGGCCATTAAATTTAGTAAAAATTGTGCAAGGCGCTCTATTTAGTCGCCATATTTAATCTATACCTATTTTTTTAAATATTTTTAACTTATACCCACTTTTTAAATAACTCTAGCCCATTTTCTCCTCCTCCTCCTCCTCCTCCTCCTCTTCCTCCTCCTCCTTCTTCTTCTTCTTCTTCTTCTTCCATCTGCTATTGTTGGTGTTGTTATGGAACTTCAGTTCATGGGATGATTGCCATAAATATGTTTATCAGATTACTTAAAAATAAATTATAAATAATTACGTAACTTAGTAGGTAATAATTTATGAATATTTCCACGTACGTAAATCAGTAGACAATGATAATTCTGTTCTTTTCATATTTATTTTATCCAAAATTTATGATTCGATATTGTTTGCAATCTGATTATTTATATAGTATGTTAGAAAGTTTTTTCAAAAACTTTAGCTTATATAGTACTGAAGTTTTTACAAATGAACTAAATAACTTCAGCTTTAGAACTGAAGTCTGATAGTTACAAAACAAAAACATCTGCTCTAGACCTGAATTTGCCATTTACAAAACAAAAACTTCAGCTTTAGAGCTGAAGTTCGTCAGTTACATAAACAAAAACTTCAGCTCTAGAACTGAAGTTCGCCAATTACAGAAATAAAAACTTCAACTCTAAGCTGAAGTTTGCCAGTTACGAAACAAAAACTTTAGGTTTACAGCTGAAGTTCGCCAGTTACAAAATAAAAACTTCAGTTATAAAACAAAAACTTCCGCTCTAGAGCTGAAGTTCGCCAGCAACAATTACAAACAAAAATTTCAGCTACTATGCTTAAGTTTAGAAATTACAAACAAAAACTTCATCACACTTGGTTTAGCACACTTGCTACTTCATGTCCGTTTATTAGAATGCTGAAGTTTTTTGTGATTGTTTTTGCTACTTCAACCTGTATGCTTAAGTTATGTGAAAAAACGGGTAGGCTTACAATATTTTTGCTAAACAAGCACAAGTTAAAGCGTGACACAAAAAACGAATATAAATACAAATACCCCTTAAATTTCATACCACCCAAAATAAACTTTTACTCCTAAACGCATCTTTCATCCAAAAATTCTTGGACCCATTATTATTTTATATAGTAACTTTTTTATTCTTCGCTTGAACCATCGGACTTTTTAACACAGCATACTAATAAAACAGTGGAGTACTATTTTTCCTTTTCTTTTTTCTTCATTTATTTAATCTTATATTATAGTTTATCAGCGAAATACATAAAATATCACCAGATTTTGTACCAAAATTTCTATTACATACATGTTAATTAAGAAATAACTTTACACATCTAACCTTTAAAAAATTTATTTATGACACACTATTTTAACCATGTGGCAAGCGTGTATTTTACACACAAATGGGACACGTGAATAGTAAATTTTTTGTATCTAAAGCTTCACCGAGTTCCTCTATCGATGCTTATAAAGAACACTTCTAATAACTTCAATAGCTCCTCTTCATGAACTAAATCAAACCTCAAATTCATTATAATTTTTTCTCAAATATTGCCCTTCAACCTTGCTTCAACTCCAGCCCGCTACAATCCTAGACCCTTTATCCTGTAGAGAGTTTTAGGAGAATTTAGAGTAGAAGTGATATTCTTGTATTGCTCACCAAAGTATATATAGAGTACAAGGAAATCAAAACCTACCAACTATAGGATGACGGAAAATCAAAACCTACCAACTATAGGATTGTCCAATTAATGAGAGAATATTCTACCAATAATAAAAAGATACACAAAAGATATTTTCAATATTTCCTAATACGCCCCCTCAAGATGGAGGACCGGAGGACACGCCAATCTTGAACATCAGCAGAAGAAGCCAAGGAGGTCGAAACCTGTAAGAAGGGTTCGAAATTGGAATTTTCATGCCAGGTAATTAGTGGAATCTAATTTGAGTGGGATCTGAGCCGATGCATTGATGGCAATCGGCTGTAGAAGATCGTTTGATGTCATAGCGGCCATGAAGCGCGAGGCTGAGGAGGCGCTGATCGACGTCGAGAGAGAGAGCTGCCGATTAGTGCAGCTGCGGCGCGGCAAAACGCCGGAGAGAAGGCGCTGAGAGAGAGGGCTGCCGGTTAGTGCAGCGACAGCACGGCAAGAGGCCGGAGAGGACCGTGAAGGTCGGCGGTTGATCTTCTTTGCCGGAGAGGGGCAGCAAGACACCGGAGAGGGCTGCCGATTAGTGCAGCGGCGGCAGCGGGCTGCCGATTAGTGCAGCGTCGGCGCGGCAAGATGCCGGAGAGAGGGTTGCTTCTAGAAGACGAAGCCTCCATTGTTGTTGTAGATTTACAAAGTAAAAAAAATGTTGATTAGGAAAAAAAAAAAGGAATAATTTCTGAATTTAGAAGAAAGACCTTGCTAGTGCCGATTATGTAGAAGGTCGGCGGGGTGCCGATTAGTGCAGCCGCCGCCGCGGGTAGGGAAAAAGAAAATTAGTGTTTGTTTGACGATAAGCCACTGGCTCTTGATACCATGTAGAGAGTTTTGGGAGAAGTTAGAGGAGAAGTGATATTCTTGTATTGCTCACCAAAGTATATATAGAGTACAAGGAAATCAAAACCTACCAACTATAGGATGACGGAAAATCAAAACCTACCAACTATAGGATTGTCGAATTAATGAGAGAATATTCTACCAATAATAAAAAGATACACAAAAGATATTTTCAATATTTCCTAATGCGCCCCCTCAAGATGGAGGGCCGGAGGACACGCCAATCTTGAACATCAGCAGAAGAAGCCAAGGAGGTCGTAACCTGTAAGAAGGGTTCGAAATTGGAATTTCCATGCCAGGTAATTAGTGGAATCCAATTTGACTGGGATCTGATCCGATGCATTGATGGCAATCGGCTGTAGAAGATCGTTTGATGTCGTAGCGGCCATAAAGCGCGAGGCTGAGGAGGCGCTGATCGACGTTGAGAGTGAGAGCTGCCGATTAGTGCAGCTGCAGCGCGGCAAGACGCCGGAGAGAAGGCGCTGAGAGGGAGGGCTGCCGGTTAGTGCAGCGGCACCACTGCAAGAGGCCGGAGAGGACCGTGAAGGTCGGCGGCTGATCTTCTTTGCCGGAGAGGGGCAACAAGACACCGGAGAGGGTTGCCGGAGAGGGCTGCCGATTAGTGCAGCGGCGGCAGCGGGCTGCCGATTAGTGCAGCGTCGGCGCGGCAAGATGCCGGAGAGAGGGTAGCTTCTAGAAGACGAAGCCTCCATTGTTGTTGTAGATTTACAAAGTAAAAAAAAATGTTGATAGGGAAAAAAAGGAATAATTTTTTGAATTTAGAAGAAAGACCTTGCTAGTGCCGATTATGTAGAAGGTCGGCGGCGGCGGGCTGCTGATTAGTGCAGCCGCCGCCGCGGGTAGGGAAAAAGAAAATTAGTGTTTGTTTGACGATAAGCCACTGGCTCTTGATACCATGTAGAGAGTTTTGGGAGAAGTTAGAGGAGAAGTGATATTCTTGTATTGCTCACCAAAGTATATATAGAGTACAAGGAAATCAAAACCTACCAACTATAGGATGACGGAAAATCAAAACCTACCAACCATAGGATGAAGGAAAATCAAAACCTACCAACTATAGGATTGTCCAATTAATGAGAGAATATTCTACCAATAATAAAAAGATACACAAAAGATATTTCAATATTTTCTAATATATCCTTCTTCCATACCTATATATGGGCTTTGCTTCTTTTTTGTTAGGGAGTTTTTTATTTTTCCAACATAAAATCGTCTTTAAATTTTTTATTTTCACTCGCTCTCAACCGCATTGTTTCTACAAATTGCGCAAGACTTAAAATTTGATTATTTGAAATTGTTATTGTATGTTGAAATTGGTGTTTGGGGATTGAATTAGTTGTATATTAGAAGCTCCATTTATATTGAAACTCATTTAGAGATGAAATAAGTAGTTGGATCGAAATTTATTTAAGAAGGTTGAAGAAGAGTACTTTTAATTTTTGAGTTGGAATAAACTTGAAAGAATCTAAGGTTGATGTTGAAAACTTTGATTGTTGATTTGTATTCATGTTCTCTGATCTTAAACTGAGATGAAGATTATAGCAGCCATGTTGATTGTTTTTCATCGAGGAAGAAGATGAATTCTTTTTCTTTTTTCTTTTAACTTCATGACACGTGCCACAAGTTTATTGGTGCCTGACATAAACCTGTTTAAAAGAAGTGGTCACATACAAAAGTGGTGTGTAATAGTATATTTTTGAAAAGTTGAGTTATAAAATTATTCTCATAGTCTAAAGGTATATAATAGAGATTTGGGGACAAACTCATGTGGTAATCTATGTATCTCCTAGTTTATTTATGGCATTCCCGTCTTATTTTTAAAGAAATTTTGTTTCACTCCTTTTACGTAGAAGCATCTCTGTTGCTCTCCCTTGTACCTATTATTATTATTTTTTAAAAAAATTAAGAGAATAAGAGACACAATGGTGAAACCAAAACAATACTGAGGGAATCAAATGAGTCATGGAAAGTTGATAGTCTTACTTTCTGAATGCTATTAATTGGACTATGATATACCATGTAACTAAATAACTGCTCTTATTAACTATTTTCGATGCTGAAATTTCGATGTTGGATTAGGAAAACGACGAAAAGTTCTACTCGAGAGAAGAAGAGAGTTTAATAAAATAATAAGGGTAAAAGGGTTTTTGGAAGAGAGATACGTTTAGGGGTAAGGTTTATTTCGGGTGGGTTTAAGGGTGGAAGAATAACGGTGCCGAACCGAAACCGTGATCGGAATCGCGGTTCTGGCGGTTCCGCGGTTCTAAACGGTTCCGGTTATACGGTTCCGGTTCCGCGGTTCCGGTTCCGCGGTTCCGGTTCCGCGGTTCTGGGCCGGTTCCACCCTTTAGAACCGTGGAACCGGAACCGCCAGAACCGGAACCGGACCGGTTCCGGCGGTTCTAAACGGTTCCGATATTTTAAAAAAAAAAATAAAATTTTTTAAATTCGGACCGTTGGCGGAACCGTTTAGAACCGCCGGAACCGGTCCGGTTCCGGTTCCGGTTCTATACGGTTCTATCCGGTTCCCAACGGCCACTTTTTAAAAAAAAATATATTTTTTTTTTAAATTCTGAAAATCAGAACGTTGGTATTGCAGAAATAGCCGTTTGGCATTTTTAAAATTTAGCCATTTGACCCCTCAAATTTAATTTAACCCCAAACTTTATATAATTACACAATTTCCCATTTCTCAACTATAAATACCCCCTCATTCTTTTATTTTAATTCACCAATTCATCAATCTTACTCAATCTCTCTCAATCTCTCTCAAGCTCTCTTACAATCTTTCTGTGCAAGTGCTTAATTTTTGTTGCAAATTCGTGAAACATTGTGAAGTTGTTGAATTGAAGTTTTCAAGTGTTCAATTACAACGATTGTCAATTTTCAAGAAGTTGTTCGTCAATCCGGTAAACTCGTTTCAACTCTTACATGCTAAGAATATTTGTTGTGTGTTGATATTTTCCTTAATTATAATTAGTATGGCATTTTCATTGAAAAAAATGTTCGGAAAAGGTACATCTAAATCCGGTGAAAGTAGTAGCCAAAATCCTACCCCTCCCCCGGCTCCCCGACCTAGAAAAGATAAACAAGTTCAAACTAGTAGCCAACCTAGAAATACTAATGAAAACTTAGGAATACTTGATAGTGATCACCCTTGTTTTCAATTTAGCGATGTTAATTTTCTACATGATATAGCAGTCGGTGATAGAATAGATGATGATATTATGAATTTGCTTTATCCTAATGCACCAATATCTGAGGGAAATGAGGGTGATGATGATGACGAAACCCAACCTCGGGTAGATTTAGATGATACACCTACTAGTCCTGCTCCCCTAATGACCCAGAACACCCACCCGTCTTCTTTTAGTTTTTTTTTCCTTTTAATGGTGGTATTAGTACCATGTTGTGCTCATTCCATTGGGGGAAGGAAGACTAAGAAAGATATGCCATTTTGGTCAATAAATATGCTTTTTATCATATACTTGAATATATTTGTCTCAATATTTCTTTGTCTTTACTTCTATATCAATCCTTGAATATAAAATATTTATATAACATATAATATATAACATACAACACATAATACTATTAATACTAACTACTACACAATATACATTATTTATATACAATATATACTACTTTACTACAACATATACTACTTATATACAAAATATACACTACTTATTTTGAATATATACTAATTTCCAAACACAATATATGCTATAGTAACAACATAGTACACCATATAAAAATATATTCTACAATATACTAATCACTACTATACAAGATATTTAATTTTAAAAAAAAAAAAAGAAGGTCGGAACCGCCGGGAACCGCCTGGAACCGCCAGACCCGCGGTTCCGGAACCGCCAGAACCGGAACCGGGTGGTTCCGGAACCGTATGGTTCCGGTTCCGGCTCCGGAACCGCCAGAACCGGAACCGCCAGAACCGGGAACCGCCAGAACCGGAACCGTTTACCCAAATAGACCCAGAACCGGAACCGGATACAGCCTTAGGTGGGTTTACCTTCAATGGATTAGGTTGGATTTATTTTTTGTTCTGGTGATAATTATTTTATGTTGCCAAAAATATAAAAGTTTATGTGGACTACTAAGTCAGTTATTCTCACAGGAAAATATTAAGAATTTCGGTTGAGTAATCATTAGTATTTAATAAAAATAATTGAGTGGCTTTCTTGTTACAATTGAAAGAAAAATGACTTTGCTCCATAATTTTCAATAATTCAGGATCATCTGTTACAACAAACTTATAGGAGCAAGGGCAACAAGCATGTTAAAATTATGACTAAATTAGGACAACATAATTTATTTAAGATTGAAACTATCGTCCATAAATTTGTAAGAGCGTGAAGCAAGTTTCAGGTAATTAATAATATTTAAACTATTAGTCATGATTTTTCTAGGAAAATAAAGTTGTGCTTCAAGTTATGACTAAAGTCTAACACTTTTTTTTTTTGTCTTTTTATTTTTATTTTTTGTGCTTGAACTATTGTCCATAAGATTTGTAGGAGCATAATATGTGAGGGAACCCAACATATTTTCCATTTAATAACCTAAGCTAAATCAAGTGATAAATGATAAAGGATAAAACTTTTGTTCCGTTGTATAAGAATTTCCAAATTTTTTTAAGTTATATCAGCTTAGATTCATTGGAGTTAAGGTGGGATTTATTTTTTAAGGGAAAACAAAAAAGAGGCAGCAAAAGTAAACAATGGTTTCATCATACTTCAAAGTTCAAACCAAGAAACAAAAAGAAGTGAAAACAGGTAATTCCATCATTCTTTTAAGTGACCTAAATAAGTAAAAACAATTCATAGAACATATAAACTTCATTCTTAACTCGAATCAACAAGTCGTTGTAGTATAGTGGGAAGTATTCCCGCCTGTCACCCGGTTCGATCCCCGGCAACGGCGTTTTGCTTTTGGAACTTCATTTTTTGAACAAAAAAATAAAGATTTGTCTAATCTTGTGTTTTTTTTCCCCAAATTCACGTCTTATATCTTTTTATTCTGACAGATGTTGAAATTCTTCTGATATAGAGTAGATTCTTATAGTTGTAGATATTTCAGCATTAATTGGAAATGACCAGTTCGTAACAACAACAACCCAGTATAATACCACTTAGTGGGGTCTGGGGAGGGTAGTGTGTACGCAGACCTTACCCCTACCCTTGGGTAGAGAGATTGTTTCCAAATAGACCACCGGCATACTTCCCTCCAAGAATTTCCCACCTTGCTCTTGGGGAGACTCGAACTCACAACCTCTCGGTTGGAAGTGGGGGTTGCTTACCATCAGAGCAACCCCTCTTGTCTGAAATGACCAGTTAGTAACATCGTGCATATACTATTTACAGGTGTTCTCATTCAAGCTTAGAGGAGCATACAATATGATGGTAAATCTCTCCAAAGAGCAGCTGAAAAAAGGTGTCATATGCTCATCAGCTGGGAATCACGCGCAAGGCGTCGCATTAGCTGCTCAAAGACTTGGCTGCAATGCTGTCATTGTGATGCCTGTTACTACACCAGATATTAAGGTTAGAATTTGCTATAAATTTTGGGTTTTATGGCTTCCATATATGAAGGAAACTTTGGAGAAATGACAGTTATTTCCGTATGACATAGATCATAGGTTTGAGCCGTAAAACCAGCTACTGATGCTTGCGTCATGGTATGCTGCTATATCACACCCCCTTTGACTTATAGGCCACAGGATCGAGCCGTGAAATCAGATACCGATGCTTCATGTTATGCCATTACTTCACACCCCCTTAGGACCAACCCTTCATTTGATCATGTATAAACGTGGGATACTTAGAGTGGTAGTGTCGGATTCGTCTAAGCTTAGTACTTTGTTTCATGGAACATATGTAGAGAAATTCGGTAAAATTGCAAAAATTAGTAGTTATGATCTCATAATATTAAAAAATATACAATGGGTTAAAGATTGAACCCGTAAAACTCAAGTCCAGCATCCGCCTAACTTATGCTTCCCATATATAGCTGACCTGTTTTAGCTATTTTTGAGCTCATTTTCTTTTTCTAATTGTTTTATGTTTTACCAAATGAGCAGTGGACATCAGTAAAGAGATTGGGTGCTAATGTTGTTCTCATGGGGGACGCCTACGATGAAGCTCAAGCATACGCCAAAAAGAGGGCTGAAGAAGAAGGCCGCATCTTCATCCCTCCGTTTGATCATCCAGATATCATCGTAGGGCAAGGTACTATCGGTATGGAGATTAATCGCCAACTCAAAGATAAAATACATGCGATATTTGTGCCTGTTGGTGGAGGTGGTCTTATAGCTGGTATTGCTGCCTTTATGAAAAGAGTTGCCCCTCATATAAAGGTTATTGGAGTTGAGCCATCTGATGCAAATGCAATGGCATTGTCATTACACTATGGTCAGAGAGTAATGCTGGACCAAGTCGGACGTTTTGCAGATGGTGTTGCTGTTAAAGTGGTTGGCGAAGAAACTTTCCGTCTCTGTAAGGAATTAATAGATGGCGTGGTCCTAGTCAATCGCGACGCTATATGTGCATCGATAAAGGTTCGCCATCAACTTATTATAATTCACTTTATACATGGATTACAGAAAACCTTATTTTATCTGCTTGCTTTTACCATTACTATTACTGAAAACTAAATGTTTCAATACCCTTTAGTATGTTCTTTCAAGCATCAGCTATCTCCCTTGAATGACAAGATCCTGTTGTGTTATATATGACAAAACCACAATATCTGTACCTCGTTTATCTTGTCATATAATAGACCATTTTCAAAACAAACTAGAAGTGGCTATTTCACGCAGCAGGTCGTAGGAATTGGCCAATTGACGACTGGTTTTCTTATCTGAATTTGAGTTTTTTAAACATGACAGTAGCATGGTTTTTTTTTACAAGGACATGTTTGAAGAGAAACGGAGCATATTAGAGCCTGCAGGTGCACTTGCTCTAGCCGGAGCTGAAGCATACTGCAAATACTATGGCCTAAAGGATGAAAACGTCATAGCAATAACAAGTGGAGCTAATATGAATTTTGATAGACTAAGATTGATAAGCGAACTCGCAGATGTTGGTAGAAAGCGGGAAGCTGTGCTAGTTACTTTTATGCCAGAAGAACCAGGAAGCTTCAAACGGTTTTGTGAGCAGGTCACTTGACTTAGAGCACTTAATATGCCATTTTTTCTTACTATATATGGTCAAACAACATTGTTATATAACAGTTATTTACTATAAAAGTCAAGATTTCTAAGGAACCAATTTTCATGTTGCGTTATAATATATGTTCTATAACATCACTTCGCTATAACAACCAAAAAAACTCGAAACAAATTAAACGAGGCTGTTATAGAGAGGTTTAACTGTATATTCATTAAGTCTACCTGACAAATGTTAAATATTGACTTGGATCACAGGTCAGTACAACAATGAAATTTACTGAAGTTAAGTACAGATATAATTCTGGCAATGAAAAAGCTCAAGTTCTTTACAGGCAATTTCTTGATCTTTATTGGCTCATTTTGACAGACTTCACTCTTTGCTAACTAGAATTTATCTTTTATAATGGATTGGAATCCTTTTTATTCAAAATGTTGTGTTCTGTTTCGATTTGCAGTGTTGGTATTCAAGAAGAATCAGAAGCTGAAGCTTTAATGGAGAGGATGAAATCAGTACAATTGCATACTGTTAATCTTACGAAGAATGACTTGGTCAAAGATCACTTGAGGCATTTGGTAAACTCCTGATTTTCATCTTTTTTTATGGAATCAAATCCTACTAACGACCGAGGAAGTCTGGGAATGACTAGTAAAATTGTTATCACGCAATCAGAAGGTCATGGGTTCGAGTCGTGGAACAAACTCTTGCAGAAATGCAGCGTAAGGTTATTGTACAATAGAACCTTGTGTTCTGCCCTACAAATGACAAACGGGGGCCTTGACGTAGCTGGTAAAGTTATTGTCATGCAAACAGCCTATCGTAAACAGCCTATCGTAAAAATACAGGGAAAAGCTACGTACAATAAATCCTTATATTAACGGAAGTTTTGTGCACCAAACTACTTTTTTGTTAAATCCTACAAATTACACTGTGTTTATTACTTAGTGTTATTTAATGAATTGCAAAAGTTTTTATTTTTAACTAGTATATCAATGAATTTGAGAATTGATATTCTCAACTAGTAGAAAGAATATTAGTCTCATACTTAATTGTTTTGAGTGCATTACCAAAGAGCCAAGGTTTGTTTCTTTGTGGTGAAAAGCGTGTTGAATTGCATTGTACTTGATTTAGTGAAATATGGAGATATTATTAGATATTGATTGCTCGCCTAGTTTCTTAAATTAAAAATAGTCGGTGAATGTATTTATATATTATGTACATTATATATATAACTATGTATAATTTGTATATATCGGCAAAAAAGAAAAATTAAATTTAACCAATTATTTATGTAACAAACCTATGTCTTTTCCAGATGGGTGGGAGATCAAATCTTCAGAATGAGCTTCTTTGTCGATTCACTTTTCCGGAGAAGCCTGGTGCTTTATTGAAGTTTTTAGACAGTTTCAGCCCGCGTTGGAATATAAGTTTGATGCATTATCGTGGACAGGTAGCTATTTACAACCTTTAGGATGCGTTTGGTAGGAAAGAATTTTTTAATGTTTGATTGGCTTAAATATTTTAAATAATATTTTTCTTAAGAATTCATTTTCTTTCAATTAGAGGAAAACATTTTCGTTATAAAAAAAAAATATTTTTCAAAACTCATACTCAACCTTTCTTACCCTTATCAACTCACCCCATTCCCTCTCTCAAAAAAAGACTTCTTCTTTTTTCAAATTTTAATTTTACCACTACCACCTACTCTACTATCCCTCCACCCCACCCCCACCTCCCTCCCGCAAAAAAAAAATTATTTACCTTATTTATTTATTTTATTTTATTTGCAATTTCAAAATTTTGTTTTTCGTTTTTTTGTATTTTCTGTAGCATCCAACCCCCACCCCGCGCAAAAAATAATTTTAATTTTAAATTTTTTTTTTCGCCCCCTCCCCCAAAAAAATATTTTTTTAATATATTTTTCAATTTTAGTAATTTTATTATCAGTTTAAAGGTTCAAAATTTTACAAGTTTCAAAGTTATAAGGTCGGAGGTTTATGTGTTTGAAAATTTACGGGTTCAAAATTTCGCGGTTTCGAAAGTTTATGAAAAATGTGCGCGCGAAAGGTTATTGGTTTGAAAACTTATGTCTTCATGTTTATTATATTTAAATTATTTATGAATACTCTTGAGAAGTCATTTTTCTTAATTTGCACACCAAAAACCAAAAAATAAATAAAATTACTACTTATTTTCCAAGAAAATATTTTACGTTATATCAAACACACCCTTAATTCCATTCTTCACTGCTAGTACAAGTATGCATTTAGTCTCTGTGCTGTTATTTTGGAGTAATTTTTTCTATTTTTTCATATTTTGTTTTGAAAAGGGACAAATTGGTGCAAATGTTTTAGTTGGGATACAAGTTCCAGAGGCTGAGTTTGATGAGTTCCAGGGCCAAGCTGCCAATCTTGGTTTTGAATATGTGGTGGAGAGTCTCAATGATGCTTTCAAGCTTATAATGCATTGATGAAAAGTTTGGCTTTTCCAAATTTATCATATAAATAATATCCCAACTTTATATTTGGGAAGAATATTGGGTATATGAATAAAAGTCCACATTAGTGAATTAAATTAGGTATATAATATTATATTGATGTAAAGTCTAAAATATTTATTCTCACCCTTCGTCCGAGTATTTTTTATTATTATATATTTTTCAATTTGCTTGATTTTAATGAAAAGTTGGTCCAACTGCTTCTTCCTGATCTTAGAGGAGCTCTTCTTAATATTACTGTTACATGCATTACGTAATAATTTTTGAATTATTTGTCTCCGAATAAATGAAGTGTAGATTTTAATACAATGTATATGGCGATTGATTTTGACTTTGAAATTACATGTTGCGCTGGGATTCATAGTTCTTTCTACTTTGTTAATTGCTTATTACTGAAAGATACTTGCTTACATTTTGACAAAGGTTCTTTTCGTCGAATCAAGAGAATATATTTTATTTTATATTAACGATATAAGTTTAAATTTTATGCGCAATATAAATAATAACTACATAATAAAGTCATTTATAAGATGATGGTATAAAAAGTTATATATAGTCTCGCTGCATGTAACTTAAATCCTAATAGTATATAGTGTATTTCTCTTATAATTGTTTGAATAAATAAGTGTTAAACCAATTAATGTTGAATTGAAAGACGAATCTTAATTGAACGTAATAAATTCTAGATCGAATAAAATAGAGCATTTGTGAAAGTGCTCAATAGCATTAAATAGCGGATTTAATACATTATGAATGACAATAAATATGATAGCATAAATATATAATAAATGTAAATAATGGCAATGAATATAGTGAAAAAAGGATGTATCACCCAATTATTATATGAGTGGCATGTTCCTTTTCTCGGTATGCAACGTGGAAATCGAGAAGTCATGCTATGGAATCTTTGAGTTTATGGATAAAGTTTGAACAACGTATACTTTAATAATATTATCAACAAACAAGATAATTTTTGAATATTCTTTTTTGTTAACTTTTACAATGTATTTTTTTCTCCAAAAGTTTAGAAGAAGAAGAAAAATATCCCCGTTTGGCTCCCTATCTCATTCTATTTATAAGGGATATTCCCCAAAAATTCTAAAAAGTACATCATAAAGGATATTCGAAAGAATATTCTTTATGTCCACTTCTGAACCTACACTACTGTTATATTCTTATCTCGGCTCCCCGTTTTTGGAACCAGCTTTGTTAGAATAACCTTCAATTGTTAATATCATAGTCGACCCCGTCCTTTGTCTTACTTATCCGCTACCGTTTTCATCAAATTTTGGCCTATACAGTAATTATATTTGCATGCACGGTTCATAAAAATACACTGACTAACTAGTTTGTTATAGGTTGTGGCTTGCAGAAATAATAACAACAAATCTACTATATTTTTATAAGTAGGATCTGGGAAAGAACATGTATATCGTGTATGCAAATGTTATCTCTACCTAGTGAAGATAGAGAGGCGGGTCGTGGCTTGCATCTTTCAAATACAATATTCCAACAAAGTTTTAACCTTAATCTCCATGTAAATTCAAACCGTGAAAATTGGAATGATAGAGATTGGAAATATGTCAACCTTCATTAGTGTTTGACTCAAATGATGCAAAAATCTCTTTAAACAAATCAATCAAAAGATGAAGGGTTAAATCTTAGCCAAATGTAATCACTTTCAAATCAAAACATTAAATGACAATAATAATATATGAGATCAAAGAGGCATGATAGATCTTCGTAATATTGAATATAGTCCTTCTCATCAATTGACGAGAAAATAAATAAGTTTACATGTATTCCTCGGTATTTTTTTCCTTTTTTGCGAAGATACAAAAAGAGAGAGAGAGAGAGAGAGAGAGCGCTTTTTTCGTTCCCTCCTCCAGATCCCCCTTTCTTGAGAACTTTTCTTGACTATATATAGTTGAAGTCACTTTACCCGTTGCTTGACTCGTCGTATTTTCGTTACTGGCGTATTCACGTCGTGATTTTAGGCGTGGCCTTTCCCAATTTGTCGGGTGTCTCGAAAGAGAAATAGAGTGGGCCTTGGCGATTTACTGCCTGGTTATCGAAGCGGGCCAGGAAATCTGGTCGTGATGGTCCCGGGTACCGCCTGTCAAAGGGATTCGTGAAAGGTGGAGTCCATTCTTCCCCATACAGCAGGAATTCGCACATGGTCAACCTTCCATGAGAGGTTCGGACGCAGGCCCCTTACAGGTAATACTACGCCTCCATCTACTATTTTATCTTCTTTTTTCTTTTTGTTTAGTCTCTAACGCATCGTGCGTCGTTTCCAGGGATGATGTGGAGAGCAAGGCCCCTCAATTATCTTTTCATAAACAGGCTGCATCTGCTCACCATATCTCAGTATCTACTGCACGACCATTCTCGATGGTTGCTTCAGTTGAATCTGCAGCCTTAGTTACTCCGGCTAGGGCTTCTACCCAGGACGAGGTCCCGACCAATGTTGTTCTCCCAACGGACGAGTCACCATCTACTAGAGAGGAAAAGGTGTCATCGAAGAGACGAAAAGTAGAATTTGAAACGGCACCCCTGACAGTGATTTATCTCGACGACTCTCCCCCAATAGGATCCAAAGATAGTGTTATGGTGGCTCCCCCAATAGGGGCGGAGCAATCCGTTGGAGTTGTCGGTGTTGGTGATCATCATTTGGAGACTCCTGCTACCGTTTTAGCTCAATCGGAAGTCCCCATCGCTGTCGATGATCAACATCTTATCGTGTTAGAGAACCAAACTTCTGCAGCCGTTGTTGTGACCTCATACGTGCCCTCACCTTCTGCGGCAGGTCGTGCCTCCTCTTTCGTGGCAGAGAGGGAAAAAGGAGTGTTGATCGATGACTAAGATTCGGAGTCGGACCTTTACCTCGATGATGTTACAATATTTGAGGAGTTTCTTACTCGTTCGGTGGTTAGTGCAGGAGGCTCGGCTCGTATCCTTCATATCCCTTTCGGTGTTAATCTCTTGGCGGAGGGGGAAGAGTTGGTGCCGCAGTTCAGCATGTTATGCTCCGAGGCTGAGAACGAGTCTCTTCGAGATTTTCCTGATGCTGAGTTGAGGGACGAGGTGGCCGTCATGGGCATAAGGGTATCTTACGTTTTGTTTTCACTGTATGATTTCTCCCTTTCCGAAAATATCTATTTAACTCTGACTTTGCATTTTCTAGACGAACATAGTGGAAGTGGAAAGCATTCGCAGGGCCAATATCCGGGCAAGGATCTTCCTGAAGATGTTGGAAAAATACTGTCGTTATCATGGCAAGTGCCGCGAGATGTATGAGCAGCTGAGAACGGACCCCCGCAATCAGGCTCTTGGTGAGGAGTTGGAGAAAAGGGACCATGAATTGATGCAGACCATCCGTAGCAAGAGCGAACTCAAGAAGCAACTTCGCATTAAGGATGAGGAGCTCGAGTTGGGAAAGGGGATTGCCGCGGAGTGCGAGCACTTGCAGGGTCGGTTGAGGTTGATACAGTCGGAGATGGACCAGAACTTGGTCAATGTCTAGGCGATGAGTGTGGCATGGATGAGAAAATTTACTGCAATGGAGAGCAAAATCACTAGATTGGAAAACACTGAGGAGGCCTGGTCTGAGGCTTAGGTAAGGGCGACAGCCCTGGAGAACACTATCTGCGTACTTCAGTCTGAACAGGAATCAGAGAGAGCGACGTCTACCTTTAGGGAGGCAAGCCTTAAGGAGCACATAGGCGGGATTTATTAGGAGGCATCAATTCCGAGAGATCGGGTTCCGGCCTTGGAGGCAAAAAATGAGCGGTTACGGGCTCAGGTAGAGTCGCCTTCCGTAGCCATTCCTCACCAGATGCACGAGCAGTGGGTTTATGCTGAATCTCAACGGACATTTCAATGAATTTTTGGTAGGCGGGCACCGTGGCTGAGGCAGCTAACGAAGAAGCACGAGTGAAGGCTCTCGTGGCTCGCGTCAACTGTGGTATGAAGCAGCAACGCCCGAAGATGACGAAGATGTCGATGACGGTGATAGGGATTCTCTTAGGAACGGCAATGATAGTGGTGATGGTGACGGCGGTGATGACGCCGAATGAAATATGTGGCCTATACATTTTTTTTATATATTTTTTTTCATTTGTTGACTGTCGTTTGTTTGTTCACTTCTTCTCTTTTTCTTTTTCTTTTTTTTTTGAATTGGCCTAGGTCATATGTAAGCAGCGGTAGCCCGTATTGTGACTTTGCATAAAGTAAGAGTACTTTTCTCCACTTTTGGCCTTGTACTTCACTTTCTATTTCGCTTGTTCGCGGTTTTAGTGTAAGACAGAGGCTCATCTGATGACTCCCGATTTTTCTATTCTTTCAGTAGTTATCGACCTTTAGGGGTGTTATTTCAATTTTATCAAAATGTCGACCCGTCGTCATTCGATCGAGGCCGGATTCTTCTTTTTTATTTGGCAAAGGCTCTTAGCCTTTAAAGGGAGTTATTTCGAACTTATCGAAATAGCAGCCCGTCGTCATCCGATCAAGGTCGACCTCTTCTTTTCATTTAGAGAAGGCCCTTAGCCTTAAAGGGTGTTATTTTGAACTTATCAAACTAGCAGCCCGTCATCGTTCTATCGAGGTCGAACTCTTCTTTTCATTTGGTAAAGGTTGTTAGCCTTAAACGATATTATTTCGAACTTATAGAAATAGCAGCTCGTCGTCGTTTGATCGAGGTCGAACTCTTATTTTTGTTTGGTGAGGGCTTTTAGCCTTAAAGGGTACTATTTTGAACTTAGTGAAATAGCAGCCCGTCGCTGTTCGATTGAGTTCGAACTGTTCTTTTTTTATTTGGCGAAGGACCTTAGCCTTAAACGATATTATTTCGAACTTATAGAAATAGCAGCTCGTCGTCGTTTGATCGAGGTCGAACTCTTCATTTTTTTTGGCGAAAGCTCTTAGACTTAAAGGGTGTATTTCAAACTTTTCAAAATAGTAGCCCGTTGTCGCTCGATCGAGGTTGAACTTTTCTTTTCATTTGGCGAAGGCCCTTAGCCTTAAATGGTGTTATTTTGAACTTGTCGAAATAGCAGCCCGTCCTCGTCCGATCGAGGTCGAACTCTTCTTTTTATTTGGCGAATGCTCTTAGATTTAAAGGGAGTTATTTAGAACTTATTGAAATAGCAGCTCATCATCGTTCGATCGAGGTGGGACTCGTCCATTTACTTGACGAAGGCCCTTAGCCTTAAAGGGTGTTATTTCGAATTTATCAAGGTAGTAGCTCGTCGTCATTCGATAGAGGTCAAATTCTTCTTTTCATTTGGCGAAGGCCCTTAGCCTTAATGGGTGTTATTTCGAACTTATCGAAATAGCAGCCCGTCATTATTCGCTTGAGGTCGAACTCTTCTTTCTATTTGGCGAAGGCTCTTAGCCTTAAAGGGTGTTATTTCGAACTTATCGAAATAGCAGCCCGTTGTCACTCAATCGAGGTCAAACTTTTCTTTTCATTTGGCGAAGGACCTTAGCCTTAAAGGGTATTATTTTGAACTTATCAAAATAGCAACCCGTCCGTCCGATCGAGGTTGAACTCTTCTTTTTATTTGGCGAGGCTCTTAGCCTTAAAGATGTTATTTCAAACTTATCGAAATAGCATCCCGTCGTCATTCAATCGAGGTCGAACTCTTCTTTTTATTTGACGAAGACTCTTAGCCTTAAAGGATGTTATTTCGAACTTATCAAAATAGTTGCATGTCATAGTTTGATCGAGGTCGAACTCTTCTTTTTATTTGAGGAAGGCTCTTAGCTTTAAAGGGTGTTATTTCAAAATTATCGGAATAGCAGCTTGTCTCTATTCGATCGAGGTCGAACTCTTCTGTGTTATTTCGAACTTACCAAAATAGTAGCTCGTAATCGCTCGATCGAGGTCGAACTTTTCTTTTCATTTGGTGAAGGCCCTTAGCCTTAAAGGGTGTTATTTCTAACTTATCAAAATAGCATCTTGTTGTCCTTCGATCGAGGTCAAACTCTTCTTTTCATTTGGCGAAGGCCCTTAGCCTTAAAGGGTGTTATATCGAACTTATAGAAATAGCAGACCATCGTCGTTCGATCGAGATCGAGCTCTTCTTTTTAGTTGGTGAAGGCCCTTAGCCTTAAAGGGTGTTATTTTGAACTTACCAAAATAGCATCCTATCGTCGTTTGATCGAGGTCGAACTCTTCTTTTTATTTGGCGAAGGTTGTTAGCCTTAAAGGGTGTTATTTCGAACTTATTGAAATAGCAGCTCTTCGTCGTTCGGTCGAGATCGAGCTCTTCTTTTATTAAGCAAAGGCCCTTAGCTTTAAAGTGTATCATTTTGAACTTATCGAAATAGTAGCCCGTCGTCATTTGATCGAGGTCGAACTCTTCTTTTTATTTGGAGAAGGCTGCTATCCTTAAAGGGTGTTATTTCAAACTTATCAAAATAGCGGCCCATCGCCGTTCCAGCTCCCTGAGAACAAGGCATCTTTCGTGGGAGTCTCAGTCCGTTTCATATTGCTTGCGCCGGATGACGCAAATCTAGTGAGTATAAGGTGTTAATGCTTTATTTCCAGGTACATGCAGTGTTTGCCTTATCATTTTTTGGTTTGGCTTCTTTGTTCCGCCTTAGAGAGGTTGCTGGCAGGGGGTATTTCAATTGTGTTGAAGCTATTCTTGGCCTTCAATCAAGATTTTCTTGTGTGTGTTCGTCTGCAAAAGGCTTATATGCTTGCATAGACAAAGTGGAAGGTGAGGACGGGATATTCTTTGCTCCCGTCCGGTGGTCTGATGGGAGAATGCAAGTTTGTGACATTGTTTGTTTTGTTTAGTAAATGGATAGTTGATGGGGCGAAGATTCCCCAGCCCGGCTATCTTGTTGGCTCTTCTTCCTTTCCTAAGTTGCTCTCGTGTCTCGCGCAAGTTGAGTTTTTCCTCCACGCTCCTTTTGAGTGATTGTATTTTTGGTTTCGATCAGGGAGAAACTAGAAAAATCTTCACTAAGAAATCTCCACAAACAGCGCCAAATTGTATGACTCAAAAGATGCAAAAATCTCTTTAAACAAATTAATAGAAAGATGAAGGGGTAAATCTTAGCCAAATATAATTACTTCCTGATTGAAACACTAAATGACAATAATAATATATGAGATCAAAGAAGCATGATAGATCTTCTTAATATTGAATATAGTCTTTCTCATCGAATGGCGAGAAAAAAATAGGTTTACATGTATTCCTTGGTATTTTTTCCTTGTTTTCGAAGATACAAGGAGAGAGAGAGAAAGAGATTTTTTCGTTCCCTCCTCCAGATCCTCCTTTCTTGAGGATTTTTCTTGACTATATATAGTTGAAGTTGCTTTACCCGTTGCTTGACTCGACGCTTTTTCATTACTGATGTATCCACGTTGTGATTTTAGGCGTTGCCTTTCCTGATTTGTCGTGTGTCTCGAAAGAGAAATGGAGTGGGCCCTATCGATTTTTACAGCCTGGTTATCGAAGCAGGGTGCCAGGCAATTTGATCGCAATGGTCAAATTTTGACCGATACAATTAGCACATCATTCCAGCTTCAATACCTGCATATAAGAAAAGGGAAAGAGCAAAATAGTTTTGAATAATTTTTACTTTTACTCAACACTAATTATGCGCCAAAAGTATTTTCTGAAGAGAGAAAAAGGAGTTGAAGGAGATTAAATTTTAAACAAAAAAGTTTAATGAAGCTATTTATAAAACAAATCTCTTTTACAGAAAAAACAAAATATAAAGCTAGCTATAAGTGTATATACTGAGTAATACACAGTAGCTGAATGCTGAAGCTTTGCAGTAGCATTAAAGAGGATGCTGATATTTAATTTCTGAATGCAACATAATTAGTAGGGCATTGGGATTCATTTATACTTTTAGGTAGTTGTATGCAGTACTCTTTGAAATTAAATGCCTTTTTACTTTCCTAGGAATAGTAATTATTTTATAATTTTTTCATATTTAGTTGTTTAAATATTTTAAGTATTATCATCACAATTTGACTAGTAATCTCTTTTTTGACTTTTTTTAACCAGATATTAATCTATTGTATATATATATTGCCTATAAAAAATTATTTATTTATATAAACATATACAATCAAACTTCTCTGTAATAATTTTATTTGTTCCGAATATTTTAAATATTATACATAGCGAAGTGTTGTTATGTATAGAAAATATATATTATAATATAATATAAAAGTTAAGTTAAAAAAAATTGTCTTTTATAATAGAATATTATTATATAGAAATATAATTATATAGAAATATAATTATATAGAGGTATCATTGTAGTAGTTTTTTTAAAGGGCCGTAGGATAAACACTCATCGTGTCCCCATATATAGATGAAGATGAATTGACCAAATATTTCATTAATTGTGAGTGGGGGGTGTGGGGGTGTTGGTTGGGAGGGGGGGGGGGAGAAGGTGTCAAACATATCTATGTATAACCTCGAGCTTCTATAGTATTTATTGCAACCATTATATATGTCAAAGTTAATTTCTCTTACATATACTTATCTCAAGTAAGTTCACAATGATATGATTGAATTTTTAACTCACAAATTTTAGCAGTGATATTTTTTGTCTTAAATATTTTATTTTGGGGAACAAATTTTTTGTGTCACGGGAAATTTGCTTTCAGTTTTCTGAAAAGTATGTTAAGCTAGCTTTTATTAAAATAATTCGTCATACTCCTAAACAGAATTATAATAAAGACAAAAACAAAACAAGCTTTTTAACGGTTATATTATATATTCGCCTAATAATGTCAACATACATTCCGACATTAGCTTTAGGTAGTGGTGCCAAACATGCCTGTCCTTAAAATGTGCAACTTTCTATCCTTCAGTTATTTCACTTTGACCTTAACTTCACTCCCAATTCTTTAAATTCTCAATCCTCCAAAAAGAAAAGAAAAGAAAAAAGTGAGGGAAAATAGAGAGAAAATGGGATTCTTGAAATGTTTCTTAAGTATTCTTGTTCTTGTTATGGTATTTTCTATGTCAAATGGAGATCCTTTAGTTCCAGCTTTGAACATTTTTGGAGACTCTGTAGTTGATGTTGGAAATAATAATAATTTAAGTACTCTAATCAAAGCAAATTTTCCTCCTTATGGAAGAGATTTTGTTACTCATAGACCAACAGGAAGGTTTTGCAATGGAAAGCTGGCCACTGATTTCACTGGTAATATATATGTTTAGAAAAATTGTTCTAGTTATTTCATTATCTACGTTTTATATTGTATTGTTTTGAGTCGAGCCCGAGTTTATCGAAAATAGCCTCTCAATCTCATATAAGATAGAGGTAAAGTCCGCATATGCACTACCATTCTCAGACTCCACTTGTGGAATTATACTGTGTGTATTGTTGTTGTTATATTGTATTATTTTGACTCTGAGGGTTTATCGAAAATATCATCTCTATCTCACACAAGGTACGTGTAAGGTATGCATACGCACTACTCTCCGCAAACCCCACTTGTGGAATTACACTGAGTATATTTTGTTGTTGTTGTTATATTGTAATGTTTTGAGTCAAGGGTCTATCAAAAACAGCATCTCTAACTCACATAAGGTAGGGGTAAGGTATGCATAAGCACTACCCTCTCCAAATCCCACTTATTGGATTACATTGAATATATTATTGTCATTGTTGTTGTTATATAATATTGTTTTGAATCGAGTGTCTATCGGAAAGAGTCTCTCTACCTCACATAAAGTAGGGGTAAGGTCTGCTTACGCACTATTCTCCTGAACCTCACTTGTGGGATTACAATATATATGTTGTTGTTATTGTTGTTATATTGTATTGTTTTGTAGTGTAATATTTTTGTATCTTTTTCTCATAGTTGCATGTTTTTGTTATGCACAGCTGAATACCTTGGGTTCACTTCATATCCACCAGCTTACTTTAGTCCAGAAGCAAGAGGGAAAAACATACTCACTGGTGTCAACTTCGCTTCTGCTGCTTCTGGTTATTATGAAAGGACTCCTCAACTTTATGTTAGTTTCCTGAATATCCCTCTTTGAGTTTTGTATGTTTGCCCGAGTAGAGTTCATTTCACGGATGGTTACTCAATTTTCATAACCTTTTCTTGACAAGTTCGAGCCGTGGAATCAGCTAATATGTTGTCTTAAAAGATCATGCGACTCTTTTTCGAATTGTATGTGAAAACGCGAAACGTTTCGTACACCGAACTGTCTTTCTATTTTTTATAAATGATATCTAACAAGAGTTCTCTTCGAACTCGAAGTCATTAAATCTGCAGATCTAAATATTCATGTTTGCCAATTGAACCTACTCGAACTCTTTCTTTTATAGAATCATTATAATAGTAAAGTTACAAAATTATTCTTTGTTGCATTAAAATAACTGGATACTTTATAGTCTATAATAGTAAAGTTACAAAAGTTGACAGGTACGTCTTGTCGCCATAGCGAGTAAAGTTCAATGACTTTATTATTATAATCAATAAAGTTTAAAAAAATAGGTTTATGACTTTAATGATATAAACAAAAAAAAATTAGTAACCATTCGTGAAATTAATTAACCTCGCCTCAGAAAATATAAAATATTCTGGTCTCTTGTGGATAATATTACTATATGGTGTTATTTGCAGCGCGCGCTTACACTAGCACAACAGCTAAATAATTACAGGGAATGGCAAGGAAAAGTAGTGAATTTGGTAGGGAGGAGAGAGGCTAATAACATATTCTCAGGAGGAATACATCTATTAAGTGCAGGCAGCAGTGATTTTATTCAGAATTACTACATAAATCCAATGCTCAACAGGGTTTACTCACCTGATCGGTTCTCGGATATGCTTATGCACTCTTATTCTTCATTTATTCAGGTCCCTTTTCCTCTTCTTCTCTGTACTATTTATTATGAGTTTAAGTTATAAACTAATTTTTATCTATCATAGTAATTAACATGTCTGTAAATATCCTAGGATAGAGTAACATTAATTTTGCACTTGCATGAAATTCGTAAGCAACACTTTACAATAAAAAGTGCAAATAGGGATATAGTTTGTCACACTTAGAGGTCGCCGCAAATGGGTCAAATCAATAAACGGGTCGAACCTACTTAAAGTTTGTTCGGGTCAGAATGAGTCAAATAATTGGTCATTATCCAGTTCATCCAAATGACCCAACCTCCCCTCCTTCTTTATTTGTTTTTTGAAACAAAAGCGAAAACTAAAGTACTTTCTTAAATTATTAACTTAAGTCTAGAAATTTATATAATTCATGTCTCCATATTGGATTTTGTTTGTTTGGGTTTGGGTTGTATTTTTACCTATTGGATCACACGCTTACACTATTTTAACCCATTCTGACCCTACTGTTTAATGATAGAAATGATATCAAATAGCTATCCTGAAGTGTTGTTATTGAGAAATTAATTAATGTGTTTTGAATTTTAATTTTTCAATTTAATTTTTCGGGACAAAATTTATTCTGAATTGTCCTGAAATTAGTAAATAGTTTATTATTTCAGAACAAAATAAATTTGGCTAATCTCTAAGTATCCCAAAGAATGACTAATCTCTAATCCATCCCATTTAAACACTACTTTAAGATTTCGTTCTAATAGGTAGGGGTGTTCATTGGTCGGTACGATATAATAATTAGATGTTTCGGTTTGGTATTTTCGGTATTCAATTTCTTAAAATCTTATACCAATATCGTACCTAATTAAAATCGGTATGGTTCGGTGTTTCTCCTTTCAGTTTCGGTTTATTCGGTTTGGTAACTTCGATTTATTCGGTTTGAATACTAACTAGTACATAGAGCCATACACTCTAACATTCTTAATTAAAGTACTCAAAAATACAAAACTGAAAATGTTTGTTGATAAAAATTTTGTCCAAAACTAACAAATATCGACTCAAATAAAGAAAATTATACATAAAGAATATTTGATCATTAGAAGTGTCTCGTTACTTGTTTAGAGTTAATTGATGAATTTTGAGAATAAAGGAAAGTAAAATTTTAGATTTTTTATATTTATGTTATAATTGATAATCTATGTTTTGTATAGTATAGTATATATTTCGGTACGGCATCGATATTTCGGTATTTTATCTTTTAAAAAAATCAAATAGCATACCTAATATTAATTTTTTTAAAACGTAATGCGAAAACCATATCAAATACCAAAATACTGTATACCAAATATAAAAATTTTCGATTCCGATACGATAATTCGGTATTGACAAATTATGCCCAGCCCTAACTAGTAATAGTGGGAGTTAGCCACTTTTCAGTCCTTTAATTGAAAAATAGCCATTGTCATCGCATTTTTAATTCAACAGGTCAAGGACAGTGGGTTGGAATTTGACAACTCTATAACAACGATTATTTTTCAAAAACACAGCTGAAAAGTGGCTATTTTAAAATCTATCTACATATGCAATTAAGAACCTGTGTGGCAAGGGTGTACGTAGGCCGGATTGTTTCGGATTTTATAATTACCAAATCAAACTAATTGTGTCGGGTTATTAATTCTAAATACCAAATCAAACTAATAAAAGTCGGATGCTTCGATCTCGGTTTTTTCGGATTATTCGGGTATTTCTCTAATTTTTTTCCCAATAAAATCTTCATAGAGCAAAATATATAAATTATGCTCAAAATATTTCTTTAATCCTCGTAAGATACAACTATAGAAATTATTTTTCAAGAAAATAATACAAAATATGAGATGTGTCATGACATTATCCTAAAATATTCAAATAACAAAGACAATAAAATTATGTAATATCAATATTGCTAATTAAAAAGGTATAATAAAAATAAACATAATCTAAAAGTACTAAGTCATGCTAAAATAAATAGACTAATAAGGGAATATCAATTACATGACTAAACGCTAAAGAAAACATAAAAATAGGTTGTGCATTTTTATCAAAATTATTGCAAAACAAAAATAGATATTCAATACATTCTCGTTCATAGTATTGAATTGGATGTCTTTTGTTAGCATTAATATTGATTTGATTTTGGTTTTAATTTGACTTTTATTGGCACTATTTAATTTACTTATGTTAATGGCTATAAAACTTATTGGTTCTAAGTCCAACCTTGAAATAATACATTAAAAGATAAAATTATGATTTTTTTAAAGAAATATTTATAAATTACATCACGATAAGTATATTTATATATTAAATATATCTAAAATTTCTATATATGTAATGTCGGGTTGGTTTGGTTTCGGTTTGACTTTCTTTAGTTAAAACCAAACCAAACCAATTATGGTCGGGTTTTTTTTTTCAACACCAAACCAAATCAAACCAATTATGTTAAAACATGACATGACATAATAGGATATATTTATATTTGAATTATGATTGAACTTGACAGTATACATAAAAGCCAATCACTGTTTTAACATAATTAGTACTGTATGAACAGAACCTCTATAATTTGGGAGCAAGGAAAATTGGTGTCACAACTCTACCACCAACAGGTTGTTTGCCAGCAGCCATTACTTTATTTGGTGCAGGAAGCAATCAATGTGTAGCAAGATTGAACCAAGATGCAGTTTTCTTCAACACCAAACTCAACTCAACATCAGACAATTTGAAGAGCAGACTTCCTGGCCTTAAACTTGTAGTTTTCGACATCTATCAGCCTCTCTTGGATCTCATCACTAAACCTACCGATAATGGTAATTTGCTGAATCATTCTTCTTAGATTATATTGATCGATGATCATCAATCTGGCTTAAAATAACTCAACTTTATCCACTATAGCAATTAAGTCGCTAAACTTTGACTTTATTGCTATAGTGTATAAAATTCACTAACTTTAATTTGACAAACATGGACGGGGCTAAGCCTGACCGTGGATTCAACCAAACTCAGTAGCTAAGCTCCCGCTATGTACGGAGGCCGGAGAAGTACCGGACCACATGGGTCTATTGTACATAGTCTTCTGCAATGAGCTGTTTCTATGGCTCGAACATGTGATCTTTGGTCACATGACAACAACTATTTACCAGTTGCATCAAGGCTCCCCTTCGAACCCGTAGCCTCTTGTTTCATGCATTTTTGCTCAATTTGTGTATTTGTGTTAAAAAGTGCATTAAATATGAACAAACATTAAATTTAGAATCCAGTTATTAGCACTTGAACTTGTCGTTTTAAAATTCAGAACTCATAAAGTTAAAATCCTGGCTCCGCATCTGTTATATTAGTGGTTGAAGTTCAGTAACCATACATGAAATGAATCCTTATTTTTTCTTCTGAGTGGACGGAGAATCAGTTATGTTGAAATCAAAGAGGACAATGTATGACATTTTTCTTGGACAATTTGCATTTTCTCAGGATTCTTCGAATCAAGGAGAGCTTGTTGTGGGACTGGAACATTAGAAACATCATTCCTTTGCAATGTCAGGTCAATCGGGACATGCTCGAATGCCACACAGTACGTGTTCTGGGATGGATTCCATCCGTCTGAAGCTGCTAATGAGAAATTAGCTCAAAGTCTACTGGAGCAGGGTTTTGATCTCATCTCTTAAGCCTGAAAGTCGCGGGACAGTGCTATATAGTTGCTGTGTTGGAGTTGCAAATGGTTTCGTTTTATTCAGTTTTAAGCTATATTATGTGTTGTGGACAAGTAGTTAAAACTATTTAAAAGGCTGCAGAGAGCTTTCCTAGGTAGTTTCATACTATAATGTTTGCCAAGATTTCACCTACTGTTACATAATAATCTTCTGAAAGATATTATTACTAATATATATATATGTGAGAGTTTCCACATTACATTCTATCTCTTCATATCATTGAAGCAAACTAGTAAAAAGGACATTCAACTACTGGAATTTCTTCCTATCCCTTTGTCTACATTCACTGTGACAACCAAGACTCCGTAGTTTCTGTATCCATAAACCACAAACAGGGCAAAGCTACATTATCCGAAGGGTTATTGACCACCATTTGTCAAAGAATTATACTGTGTATATATTGATAATAGATTTTAGAGGTGTATAACATATATTGAACACTATTTGTTCAAATTTCTTTTAGGAAAGTGACATTATATATCCGCTCACAAAATAATAGTCGAAAAATGTATAAATTTTTGTATTGTTTTTGTATATATATACATGTCATATGTTCTATACAAAATTATATAAATTTGATACATTTTTCGGGTACTAAATATAAATAATTTCTTCCGCAGGTTAAAGTGACAACACCCCATTTTTTCACTTATTTCAAGTTATACCCTTGCGAAAATTCCTAGCTACTGGCCACAAGATATGAATGTATTCCACTCTTTCAAACATCTTTATGTGTATCCGTTGTGATTGGAAAATATTGTTGGATCGAACTGAGAAATGGACTAAGCAATCTTCGCTTGGGATTGACTTTGAGGAGTGTGTTAGATTGCTAAATTGAGAAGAACAATTGAAGAACAAATATGAACTCAGAGAGACAAAAAAGAAGGTTCTCGATATTTTCTCGTTCATAACAGAATCTGTACAGTGCACGTGTATATATCTAACTGACTAATGTGATAGTTGTGAACTAACTAATTATGTCTAACTCTAGTTAACCAATAAAAGCCTACTACTATAGTTAACTTAAGTAACTTCACATATAATCTCATTACCCCCCCCCCCCCCCAAAGCTTGGATAACAAATAAGTATGCTGAGGTCTCCCAAGTCACTTAGTGAGAAGGTCTGCTTGTTGATCAGTAATGGCAAGATATAGCGTACTAATGAGACCATTTTGCACCTTTTGGGGATGAAATGACAATCAATGTCGATGTGTTTGGTGCGCTTGTGAAAGATAGGGTTAGCAGCTATCCGAATGGAAGATTTTATTGTCACTGAATATGGGAACATGCAAGGAAATAGCGACCCCTAACTTCTTGAACAATCCAAGTAACCAAACCAATTTAGCCTCTGTGGAAGCGAGACTCCTGTATTCAGCTTCTGCAGAGCTTCTAAAAATGGTGGCATGCTTCTTGGACTTCCAAGAAATTAGGAAAGAACCAAACTTAAAGAAATTGCGTATGACTGACCCCATAGTATTAGGACAGGAGGCCCAATTAGCATTAGAAAATGCGGTGAGATTCTCAGAACATTCAGCTGACAATAAAACCCCCATACCAGAGCAGTACTTAACATATGTGATCACCCTGAGTGTAGCCTCCCAGTGAAAAGTTTTTGGAGAATGCATGAACTGACTGAGGCAATGGACAACAAAGGAAATATCAGGTCGAATGATGCTAAGGTATAATAATCGCCCAAGTAATCTCTGATAAGGCCCTGGATCATCTAAGGCCTTGTCCTCAATAGAACCAACATGAGTGTCAAAGTCAACATTACTGAGTTTGACATTCAACTCCATGGTGTGGCAACAGGCTTGGAACCAGAAAGGCTAAATCAGTAATGAGCTCTAAGGCATACTTCCTCTGGTGCATGACGATCTCTTCAGCACTTCTAGCAAATTCAATCCCTAAAAATACTTGAGTTCCCCTAAATCCTGGATTTTAAAGGAGGATTATAGCACATCCTTGGTGTCTTGAATCAACTGAAAGTCATCACCAATGATGAAAAAATCGTCAACATAAACCCAAACTACCAATATCTTCCCTACCACTTTCTTAATGAAAAGAGAGTAATCGAGATGACTTTGTCGAAAGCTAGAAGAAACTAGAGCAGTGGTCAACTACGTTCCACTGTCGTGAATCCTGCTTAAGTCCATAAAGTGACTTGAGAAATTTGTAAACTAATGACTTATCTGAAGAACCAGAGAAGCCTTGAGGCACAGTCATGTACACTTCCTCAGAAAGATCTTTTTGTAAAAATGCATTGTAAACATTCATCTAATGCACAGTCCAATGCTTGGATGTTGCTAGGGATAGAACATTTATGACAGTAACCATCTTAACAATAGGTGAGAAGGTTACTTGATAATCTAGCCCTTCCTTCTGATTATAACCCTTGGCAACAAGACGAGCTTTAAACCTTTTCACTTCACTATTGACCTTATATTTGCTCTTTTAAATCCATTTGCAACCTATAGCCTTCTTTCCCTTGGGTAAAGGGACCACAACCCATGTTTTATTGTCCTCCAAAGCTTGAACTTTTGCATGCATTGCCTCCACCCCGCCCCCCTTATCGTTATCATCTTCATGGTAGGATTATGGCTCTTCTACAACAGTAAAATTTAAGAGAACTCTGATATTTGGAAGACAACCCCTCATAATTGATAACATCTGATATGGGATACTAAGAGACTCTCTCTCTCTCTCTCTCTCACACCAAAAGCTCTAAATGCCAGTAACAAAATTCTTGTAACAGCGACAACTTCAGTCGCCGGCGACCACCCTATGCCCAGGTAAGTCCACTCGCCCCTCCCCCCTCTCTCCCTCCAAATCATCCAACACCCTTCCTATCTCTCTCTCTTTCTATCTCCGCCCATCTCTCTCTCACCCTGCCTCTCCTCTCCCCCTTTCCGGTTGTGTCTTATCCCCTCGTACTCCGGCGAGACACGAATCAGTCACCGGCGAGTGGGAGCAACCACAGTCAGGTTTTAGGCCAGGTTGAGGCACCGTGGTGTCACAAAAACCAGATCCGTCTTCAAGCCAAAGGTGCAGATTCTTTTCTGGTGAGGTCAAGCTATTTCCAGGTGGGTACAGAGTTCTGGCAAATCCAGTTATTCACCGTCTCGCCGGAAAATCTTCCAAAATCTCCTCCACATTCGCATTTATTCTTTTTAATTGATTCCTCTTCCCCTAGAAAAAAAAGAACTGAATAACCAATTAGGGTTCGCTTACGGTATTACTCAAAGATCGAACTTTTTGTCCATTTTAACCTTAGTGTGCGAGAAATTTAGGGTTTCTGGTGCTGTCTCGAAAAGAAAAATTCTCTGAAAGATCTAATAATCCAAGTTTTGTTCACATTTCTGAATGAATAACTTTTGTCCTCTTTTCTATTCCTACTCAGATTTGATTCGCTTTCGTTTTCTCTTAGGGTTTTCTTAAAAGAGAAAATAATTTTCCTATCGTTTCTGAGTGATTTTCTCTTAATTATTTTATATTAATAGCGTGTGTTTCAATTATATATTTTGGTACGCACCATTTGAATTCAAGCAAATTCAAATAATATACCAGATTTGGTTTTCGCTCACTCACTCCGCCAGTAACCATTTAATTGATTATTATTGATTTCTTGCTTGCTTTTTTTTCTCTCTTTCTGTTTTTCCTATTCTCTCTTCTGCTTTTTGTGGGTGTGTGTGGGTGTGTTCTGTTTTCTTGGACATGTGCATTATTTTTCCAGCGAAGATTTCCGGCAAGCTACAGTACTTTCGGCGACTCCCGTTCAGATTTTCGGCAGGAAAACTTGACCCAGGTACTAGTCGCGGTGACGAGGCCAGTTTGCGGCGTTTGGGAGTGAAGAGCTAAGCAACACCGGCCAGGACGTGCAAGAGTTGGTAGCAGTTGACATCGGGCGCACCAAAGCTTACTTTCAGGTTTTTCCACCAGGAGTTGGTACCTCCTGCTCTCTTGTTTACTCTGTACACCTTCTTACGTATTCTAGCTAGCATTCCGTGTGAGGTTTACTCTGTTGCTATCTAGTTTGCATCTTTTTGCGTATTCCATATAGTGTGTGTGTGCGTCACTACTCTCCATAGTCGGTTGAAGGGATAGTGGCCGCGGCGGGGGATTATAGTGTAAGGTCATGTCCTCTGGGGGTGGGGGCGGTGGCGGGGGGTGAGTAGGGGGCAGGGAGTGGTCCTGCGGGTAGGGTGGGAGGTAAGGGTGGGAAGAAGGTAGAGGACGCTCATAGATTAAGGATTGGGTCGTGGAACATAGGCACCCTGACGGATAAGTCCATTGAGTTGGCGAAGGTTCTTCAGAAGAGGAGGGTTAACATAGTCTGTGTCCAGGAGACTAGGTGGAAAGGGTCGAAGGCGAGGAATGCATACGGGTTTAAGTTGTGGTATTCTGGGGTCGTGAGAGGTAAGAATGGAGTGGGCATCTTGGTACATAGGGATCTAAGGGAGTCCGTGGTCGAGGTTAGGTGAGTGAATGATAGGTTAATATCTATTAAGTTGGCTATTGGGGGTTGCGTCCTCAACGTCATCAGCGCATATGCGTCGCAAGTGGGCTTAGACGAGGAGGTTAAGAGGTGCTTTTGGGAGGGCTTGGATGATCTGATGAGTAGTATTCACCAATCTGAGAAGTTAGTTATTGGAGGGGAATTTAATGGTCATATTGGGGTTGATGCTTGTGGTTATGGTGAGGTGCACGGTGGCTTCAGCTTTGGGGTTAGGAACGGAGGAGGCACGTCGCTGCTGGATTTCGCCAGGCTTCCGAGCTTCTGACCGCGAACTCGACATTTCAGAAGAGGAGCATTTGGTCACCTTCAAGAGTTTGGCGCCGAGGACTCAAATTGATTACCTCCTCCTCAGAAGGAGCGATAAGGGTATGTGCAAGGACTGCAAGGTTATTCCGGGAGAGTCCCTTTCGACTCTTCATATACTCCTAGTGATGGATGTCGGTCTCTAGGTGAAGAAGAAGAGGAGGGGTGCTCGGGGATAGCCGCGGATTAGATGGGGTGTTTTGACTAAGGAGAAAGCACAGGAGTTGGAGAGGAGGTTAGCTGAGGGCGGAGCTTGGAGCAGTTCTGGGGAAGCGGACGCTATGTGGTCAGAGACGGCGAACTTGGTTAGGGAGGTAGCACAGGATGTGCTCGGGGTAGCCAAGGGCTATTCAGGCAGGCATCCGGGTGACTGGTTGTTTAATGAAGTAGGCAAAGGAAAAGTGGAGGTGAAGAAGCCGGCGTTTGCTAAGTTGGCAGGGAGCACAAGCAAGGAAGAACGGAGAGCGAACAGGGAAATCTACAAGGTGGCGAGCAAAGAAGCAAAGCTGGCGGTTACGGAAGCTAAAAATGCTGCGTTTGGTCGCATGTATGAGGAATTAGGGGAGAAAGACGGGGATAGGAAGTTATTCCAGTTAGCTAAAGCAAGGGAAAGGAAGGTGTGTGATCTTGACCAAGTTAGGTGCATCAAGTGCGAGGATGGTAGAGTTCTGATGGGGGAGTCTCAAGTCAAGCAGAGGTGGCAGGCGTACTTTCGAGACTTTCTTAACGAGGAGGGGGATCATAACACAAAGCTAGGGGAGTTGGGGCATTCAGAGCAACATAGAGACCTTGGGTACTGCAGGCGCATTAGGGCGGAGGAGGTCATGGGGACTTTGCGTAGGATGGGTAGGGGTCGGCGACCGGGCCTGACAAGATCCCCGTGGAATTCTGGAAATGCATGGGTAGGTCAGGAGTGGAGTGGCTCTCCAGGTTTTTCAATGCAATCTTCAGGACCAAAAGGATGCCGGAGGAGTGGAGGTGGAGTATAGTGGTGCCCTTGTACAAGAACAATGGGGATATCTAGTTTTGCAACAACTATTGGGGTATCAAATTAATAAGTCACACCATGAAGGTCTTGGAGCGGGCGATCGAGGCCAGGGTGAGGGAGATGACATCTATATCTGTGAACCAGTTCGGATTCATGCCCGGTCGCTCCACTACAGAAGCTATCCACATTGTTAGGAGGCTGGTGGAGCAGTTCAGGGATAAGAAGAAGGACCTGCGCATGGTGCTTATCGACTTGGAGAAGGCGTATGACAAGGTCCCAAGGGAGGTGCTATGGAGGTGCTTGGAGGCGAAGAGCGTGCCGGACGCCTACATCAGAATAAGCAGATCTAAGACATAATACATGGAGTGCAAGTTTAGCGCCGAGCCGAGAGAAGTAGGCAGGGACGTAATGATTGGATCCCAAGTCATCGCTAAAAGAGACAGTGTTAGATATCTTGGGTCGGTGATTCAGGGGGACAGAGAGATTGACGAGGACGTCACTCATCGTATAGGAGCGGGGTGGCCAAAGTGGAGGCTTGCATCAGGAGTTTTGTGTGACAAGAAAGTTCCACAGAAACTCAAGGGAAAATTTTATAGAGTTGTGGTTAGACCTGCCATGTTGTATGGGGCGGAGTGCTGGCCAGTGAAGAACTCTCATGTTTAGAGAATGAATGTTGCAGAGATGAGGATGCTCAGGTGGATGTGCGGGCTCACCAGGTTAGATAAGATTAAGAATAAAGTTATTCGAGAGAAGGTGGGGATGGCCCCGGTGGATGAGAAGATGCGAGAAGCGAGGCTGAGGTGGTTCGGGCATGTGCGCAGGAGGAGTCCTGATGCCCCGGTGAGGAGTTGTGAGCGGCTGGCGATGGTCGGCGTACGGCGAGGCAGAGGGAGGCCTAAGAGGTATTGGGGATAGGTGATTAGGCATGATATGGCTAGAATTTGGGTTTCCGAGGACATGGCCCTTGATAGGAAAGTCTGGAGGTCTAGTATCAGGGTTGTAGGATATGGGCTCCTAGAGTTTTTCGTACTCCTCACCCAGGGTTGGGTGAGGCTTGGCAGGGCTATCCATAGATGATTTCTGTATTGGATTGTGTCTCCCTCATGGTAGTTATTTATGGTAATTACTGTCTGATATTATTGCATGCTATTTTATTTATGGTTCTTATGTTTAGATAATTATTGCATGTTATTTTATTTATGGTTCTTATGTTTAGATATTTCTGCTGGAGATACCAATGCTCTTTTGTTTTTGTTTTTGTTTTTCCTTTCCTTCACTAAGTCGAGGGTCGATTGGAAACAGCCTCTCTACCCTTTCGGATAGGGGTAAGGCCCGTCTACATATTACCCTCCCCAGACCCCACTTTGTGGGACTACACTGGATAGTTGTTGTTGTTGTTGATAGGGGATACTAACAACAGCTAGCTTGATTGCCCTTATATGGTCTAACATAATCCTTGAGCTATATAGGTTGCCTTGAAACTCTAGTGGATTTCCTTATATCCACATGTGTTGGAGAGGAAGCTGTAGCAACAGGTGTTCCCATATCACAAGCAAGCTATGTGAAGGTTGTTTATTTAGTGTTGGAGGAAATAGCATCAAGAACTCCATGCTCAAGTGGTCTACATGTCATAGGAGCAACAAGTTGAGAAGCAGTAACTGAAGCTCCTAGTGTAGACATTTGCTGTACCATTTGCTTTGATGTGGAGACACTGCTGGTGAGAAACATACTATTACCTATATGAGGTGATGAAGCAGCTGATCTTCCATGAGAATATTGTCATAGTCAGTTGAGAGAGTTTAGAAAGGAAATGTATCTTCGTGAATTACATCCCTGTTGAGGAACAATTCAGCAGTTTCCAGGTTCAACAATTGATAACCCTTTTGATGAGGAGCATAACCAAGTAAGACAAACTTCACGTTCCTAGTAAGAAACTTGTCTGATTTGGGCACGTAAGTGGCAAAACACAAATACCCAATAACTTTTATATGAGATAAAGAAGGTGGCTTGTTGTAAAATATCTCATAAGTTGACTTGTATCCAAGTACAGAAGAAGGAACTCTATTGATTATATAAATTGTTGTCTCCACACAATGTTCCCAATATTGGATTGGTATATGCCCTTGAAATTTGATAGCTCTAGCTGTTTCGAAAATGTATCAATCTCTCCTTTCCACCACTCCATTTTGCTGGGGGAATGTATGGACAAAAGTTCTGATGTATTGTCCCATTAGATTGAAATATCTCCTTATAACTATTGTTAAAAAATTTAATCCCAATATCGGACCTAACAACATTAACTCTTTTGTCAAATTGTGTCTTAGCCATAATCAGGAAATTTTTTAGCAAGAAAACAACATCATATTTAAGTCTCATTATCGTACAATCATCAACCAAAGTAAAGAAATATTTCATCCCATTATGAGTAAGAACTTTGTAGGGACCCCATACATCCATACGAATCAATTGAAAACTCCCTTCTCTCCTATTGTGACTTGTTAGAAATTGCATCCTGATTTGTCTAGCTAATGGACAAACTACACATTTATTTGGTTGAGGAGTGGTACAACTCTTTAGACTATCAATTTTCTTGAGTATCTGCATAGGCACATGTCTCATTCGTTTGTGCCACATAGATGCATAAACCACAAACGAGTGATGAATCTTCTGTGTTTGATATTCCCCTGTTGTAGACAAAATGTATAAGCCATCTTCCTCCCGACCAATATCCTTCAACCTCCTAGACAAGAGATCCTAGAAGATACCGAATGTAGGAAAGAAGCACACAAAACAATTCAATTCTTTTGTAACTTTAGACACAGAAAAAAGATTCAACCTAAAGGCTAGTACACAAAGAACATGCTAAACTAAATCACCTACACTAAGTTGACTGGTCCCTATATGTGTCACTGAGGCTGAGTCACCTGTAGGCAATTACATTTATCTTGCATTCCCTACTAGTGTTTCGATTTGTTACAAATCTGCATTACTAGTCATATGATTCGTAGCCGATGTATCTACGATCCACTCAAAGTTTTTGATGTTATGAACACTATTACAAAAATAGTTACCTGTCATGTGTGCACTAGCCGATGTATCTAGTTATTGGAGGGGACTTTAATGGTCATAATGGGGCTGATGTTGGTGGTTATGGTGAGGTGCACGGTGGCTTTGGCTTTGGGGTTAGGAACGGAGGAGGCACGTCACTACTTGATTTCGCCAGGGCTTCCGAGCTTCTGATTGCAAACTCGACATTTCAGAAGAGGGAGGAGCATTTGGTCACCTTCAAGAGTTTGGCGGCGAGGACTCAGATTGATTACCTCCTTCTTAGATGGAGCGACAGGGGTATGTGCAAGGACTGCAAGGTTATTCAGGGAGAGTCCCTTTCGACTCTTCATAGACTCCTAGTGATGGATGTCGGTCTCTGGGTGAAAAGGAAGAGGAGGGGTGCTTGGGGAAAACCGCGGATTAGATGGGCTGTTTTGACTAAGGAGAAAGCACAGGAGTTGGAGAGGAGGTTAGCTGAGGGCGGAGCTAGGAGAATTTCTGGGGAAGCGGACGCTATGTGGTCAGAGACGGCAAACTTGGTTAGGGAGGTAGCACGGGACGTGCTCGGAGTAGCCAAGGGCTATTCAAGCAGACATCAGGGTGACTGGTGGTGGAACGACGTAGTCAAAGGAAAAGTGGAGGCGAAGAAGGCGGCGTTTGCTAAGTCGGCAGGAAGCACAAGCGAGGAAGAACGCAGAGCGAACAGGGAGATCTACAAGGTGGCGAGGAAAGAAGCAAAGCTGGCGGTTAGGGAAGCTAAAAACGCGGCGTTTGGTCGCATGTACGAGGAACTAGGGGAGAGAGGCGGGTACAGGAAGTTATTCCGGTTAGCTAAAGCAAGGGAAAGGAAGGCGTGTGATCTTGACCACATCAAGGGCGAGGATAGTAGAGTTCTGATGGGGGAGTCTCAAGTCAAGCAGAGGTGGCAGGCGTACTTTCGAGACTTACTTAACGAGGAGGGGGATCGTAACATAGAGCTAGGGGAGTTGGGGCATTCAGAGCAACATAGAGACCTTGGGTACTGCAGGCGCATAAGGGCGGAGGAGGTCATGGGGGCTTTGCGTATGATGAGTAGGGGTCGAGCGACCGAGCCTGACGAGATCCCGGTGGAGTTTTAGAAGTGCATGGTTAGGTCAGGAGTTGAGTGGCTCTCCAGGTTGTTCAATGCGATCTTCAGGACCAAAAGGATGTCGGATGAGTGGAGGTGGAGTACAGTGGTGCCCTTGTACAAGAACAAATGGGACATCCAGTGCTGCAACAACTATAAGGGTATCAAATTAATAAGTCGCACCATGAAGGTCTGGGAGCGGGTGATCGAGGTGAGGGTGAGGGAGCTGACAACTATATCTGCGAACCAGTTCGGTTTCATGCGGGTCGCTCCACTACAGAAGCTATCCACCTTGTCAGGAGGCTGGTGGAGAAGTTCAGGGATAAGAAGAAGGACCTGCACATGGTGCTTATCGACTTGGAGAAGGCATATGACAAGGTCCCAAGGGAGGTGCTATGGAGGTGCTTGGAGGCAAAGAGCGTGCCGGAAGCCTACATCATAGTAATCAAGGACATGTATGATGGAGCTAAGACTAGGGTTAGGATGGTGGGTGGCGACTCAGACCATTTTCCAGTGCTTATGGGGATCCATCAAGTATCACCGCTTAGCCCTCTCTTGTTTGCCTTGGTGATGGATGCTCTGACCCGACATATTCAAGGGAATGTGCCTTGGTGTATGCTATTTGCTAATGACATAGTCTTGATAGACGAGATGCGGGTCGGTGTTATTGAGAGATCAGAGATATGAAGACAGACTCTCGAGTCTAAGGGTTTCAAAATAAGCAAATCTAAGACAGAATACTTGGAGTGTAAGTTTAGTGTCGAGCCGAGCGAAGTAGGCAGGGACGTGATGATTGGATCTCAGGTCATCGCCAAGAGGGACAGTGTCAGATATCTTGGGTCGGTGATTCAGGGGGACGGAGAGATTGACGGGGACGTCACTCATTGCATAGGAGTGGGTGGTCAAAGTGGAAGCTTGCATCAGGAGTCCTGTGTGACAAGAAAATTCCACAGAAACTCAAGGGGAAATTTTATAGAGCTGTGGTTAGACCTGTAATGTTGTATGGGGCAGAGTGCTGGCCGGTGAAGCTCTCATGTTTAGAAATGAAGGTTGCGGAGATGAGGATGCTCTGGTGGATGTGCGGGCTCACCAAGTTAGATAAGATTAAGAATGAAGTTATTCGAGAGAAGGTGGGGGTGGACCCGGTAGATGAGAAGATGCGAGAAGCGAGGTTGAGGTGGTTCGGGCATGTGCGGAGGAGAAGTACTGATACCCCGTTGAGGAGTTGTGAACGGCTGGCGATGGTCGGCGTTCGGCGAGGCAGAGGGAGGTCTAAGAGGTATTGGGGAGAGGTGATTAGGCATGACATGGCTAGAATGCAGGTTTCCGAGGACATGGCCCTTGATAGGAAAGTTTGGAGGTCTAGTATTAGGGTTGTAGGATAGGGGCCCCTAGAGTTTTTCAAACTACTCACCCGGGGTTGGGTGAGGCTTGGCATGGCTATCCATAGATTATTTGTGTTTTGTATTGTGTCTCTCTTATGGTAGTTATTTATGGTAGTTACTATATGATATTATTGCATGCTATTTTATTTATGGATCTTATGTTTAGAGAGTTATTTACGCTATTTCTGTTGGTCTTACTAATGCTCTTTTGTTTTTGTTTTTGTTTTTGTTTTTCCCTTTCTTTCACTGAGCCGAGGGTTGATTAAAAACAACCTCTCTGCCCTTTCGGGTAGGGGTAAGGCTCGTCTACATATTATCCTCCTCAGACCTCACTTTGTGGGACTATACTGAGTAGTTATTGTTGTTGTTGTTTAGCATTTGCAAAATAAGTGCAGCTTGTTCCTAAGCAAACATTTGAGTAGGTGCTGCAGGTGTGTTCGCAGGCATTTCCCTCTAGTTGAGTTACATTTGCTTTGTGTTTGGCCTTGAAATCTACCTGATAACCAATGATCTGATAATAATTTTCTTTTAAGTGACCTGTTTTGCCGCAATGATCACATTTCATTAACTTGTAACAACCTTCCTTGGTATGCCTTTTCTGGTGGCAAAACTCACATTCCAGATTATAGATCCCCATTGGTTAACCATTGCATGTGCTTGATTAATGGTTGGAACATTAGGCATTAATAGGATCTGTCCTCTAGCTTGATCGAAACTATCATTCAGACCCATTAGAAATTGCAATAGATGTTGAAACTCTAATTGATTAATATACTCTTTGGAAGATCGTGAGAGGAGGATTGAATCATACTCTGCCCACAAATCCTTCAACTTTGTAAAATATACGGACACGGAGCATGATCCCTTCACTGCTGTGATAATCTTCTTATGCAAATAGTAGAGTCTCAACGCATTTACCTTTTCAAACCTCTCTCACAATTCAGCCCAAACCGTTTGTGCAGCCGAAGAAAACAGTACACCAGTGTGTAATTCTTTACTCATATTACTCATTAGCCATGAAGTAATAATAGCATTACATCATTGATTTCCCAATTTCATACCAAAATCAGTTTTGCATGTGGATCCATAAATGAGACAAAGTTTATTTTTTCCTAATAATGTGACTTTCATCGCACGCCTACAGATTATATAGTTTTCCTTACCTATCAGCAACAGTCCGACAGACATCGATCCTGGTCCATCACATGGATGAAGGTAAAGTGGATGATCGTGGTCAAGATTCATTGTTCCTCTAGTTGCGACACCAACGCCGTTGTTCACGATGGTTCCACCAAGCTCAGAACTACTTAAATCTTCTCTATTCACCATCACTCATGCAAAATTAGGGTTCATGAAAAACAATTAAAAAAATTGAACAAATTCTCTCGATTTTTCTTCAATTCCGTAAAAAATCCCTAGAGTCATTCAATCATGGCTCTGAATCAATCAACGACAACTCTGATACCATGTTAGATTGCTGAATTGAGAAGAAGAATTGAAGGACAAAGATGAACTCAGAGAGAGAGAAAAGAAGCTTCTCGATATTCTCATTCATAACAAAATCCATATAGTTCACGTGTATATATGCAACAGACTAATGTGAAAGTTGTCAACTAACTAATTATGTCTTAACTCTAGTTAACTAATAAAAGCCTACTAACTATAGTTAACTCAAGTAACTTCACATATAATCTCATTAGAGTGTGATTGCTGACAAGAGCAAATTTCAACTCCAGATGCAAACACAAATTTTGTATAGCTCAAAAACACTACAGGAAATAAAGTTTTCAATGACGACCTTTTGTGGCGACTTCTTTAGTCGCCACTGTAAGTGCCAAGTAACTATATTTTGCTTGTTTGAGTAGCGACCTACCTTAAGTATATTTTGTGGCGTGCTAAAGTCACTGCAAAAGCTATTAATATAACAAGTTTTCGCGCTATTGTGATGAGTTGCTTTTAAAGAATTGCATGATCTTTAACAAGTTTTGATAATTCATGCAAAGAACCACTTTAATGATATTTAATAGTTGGTTAAAAGGTGTCTAAAGAGTAATTTTGATGTTCACACCATCAAATCACCATTAAGGACAAAATGCATGTAAGTTAGTACTTTAACATTTTAAATCTACCTAGTCGACTTCTAAATGTACTAACATTATAACCGTCAATATATAAATAAATTAAATTCAATAGTTTACAAACCACTATTGTAGATTTTGTGGGCACACCAGGTTGGATAAAATTAAGATTGAAGATATTGGAAGAGGGAGGGCGTGGTTCTGGTGGACGACAAGATGCGGGAGGTGCGACTTAGATGGTTCGAACACGTGCAGAGGATAAGCCTAGATACTCCGATTAGGAGGTGTGAGCGGTTGGCTTTGACATGTACAAGAAGAGGTAAAGGGCGGCCCAAGAAGTATTGGGGCGAGGTGGTCAGACAAGACATGGCGCGGCTGTAGATTTTCTAGGACATGGCTCTTGATAGGAAGGTATGGAGGTCAAACATTAGGGTTGTAGGTTAAAGGGTAGTCGAGCGGTTCCTCTTTGTCCCGGCTTCCCTCTTTGTACCGAGGAGTATGATAATGTTTTATCTATTACTGCTAGTGATTTATGTTGAGTGGAGGTGATCAGACATGACATGGCGCGGCTCCAGATTTTCGAGGACATGGCTCTTGATAGGAAGGTGTGGAGGTCGAGCATTTGGTTTGTAGGTTAAAGGGTAGTCGAGTGGCTTCCTCTTTGTCTCGGTTTCCCTCTTTTTACCGATAAGTATGATAGTGCTTTGCCTAATACTAGTAGTGATTTATGTTGTTTTTCACACTTTTACATAATATTATGTTACTGCTTTTCCATTTATTTGATGTCTTTCACGTTACTGATATTATTTTTTAAGTTTTCGTGTCACATATCTATTGTCTCTTAGCCGAGGGTCTCCCGAAAACAGCTTCTTTAGGAGTAAGGTTTGTGTACAGTCTACCCTCCCCAGACCCCACTAATAAAATTTTATTAGATTATTGTTGTTATTGTTGTATTGTAGCTTTTGGTTTTAACTTTTGAGAGCTAAGCTTCTGTTTGACCATAAGTTTTTTTTACTTTTTTTAAATAAATCATAAAACTGAAAACATAAAAAGTGATCAGTTTTTGGTAGTTTTTGAAGATGAATTTTTCTAGTTAAAATGATTTATGGACTAGTTGTTTAAGTTTTTGAATTTTCTACTCACAAAACTTCAACTTAATTTCAAGAAAAATATATATCCAAAAATAATTTCAACTTTCATAAATTATTTTTCATCAGATCTTCAAACACTTTTTTTTCCCTAAATCTCAACCAGATTTATGTTGACCTATAGCTTTAATTATTCCTTATTTTCTGTAGTCAACATACTGGAGATCATGTATGGGATCATGTGACCTAAGCTTTAATTATTTCCTCAACTTAACGTGGCCGTTGCGCACTTGGCATAACGCTAACCAAGAGTAACCGTACTATATTACTGAATGAAGCCTAACAACATTGTGGACATAGAAATAGTACTCTCCGCTGACCAATTGTCTTTTTTTTCTTTTGTCCAAAATAAGTATTTATTTATATAATTATGAAAAAATTCAGTTTATTTTTTCAAAATTACATTTATGTATGTATCCTTAAAAAATTATTTAGTCTCATATTTGAGAAGACGAGTGCTACTACAACTATGATGCAATATTTAATGAAAGGTAGTTTAGTTATACTAACTATTTTCGTCTAGAATTTAATATTTCTTTAATGGATAGGCCCAAAGCAAATTGATCACTTATTCTAAACCCGAGAAAGTAGTAAGTATCTGGAATAGCTGTGTTTAATGAAGCCTAATTCAAGTAATTAACAACTTTTTGGGTTCCAACAACCAGCTTGTCTTTGAAGTTAGAAGTATGACTTATATGTCACATGTTTCAACTGTGTAATCAGTCACTAAGACTGACATTAGAATAGGCTGTCTACATTATATTCACTTGGGGTATGGCCCTTCCTCGATCCTGTGTGAACGCAAAATAATTCATACACTTAACAACCAGCTTGTCTTATGTTCTGTTTGAGATGGCAAATAATTTGGTAAGTTTTAATCTTACGTGTATAATTTCATCTCTCAGATTTCGTTTGTAGTATTGCTCATTCCAATGAATTTTTAGCGACTTTTCCATGTTTCTTGTTTAAATGATTGTCAAGCTTTTCAATTATATTTCGTTCACATATGCACTTAAACATAAGAAAAGAAATTTTAATCTACAATTGTGATAGTTCAAATTTGCTGCTACAATCGCATCGAAATCGTATTACAAATACTGAATTATGTCACCTAATTTAATTTCTTCCGCCTCCCACAATTCACTGAACTCATACATGTGGATTTATGCACAACTTACCTTAACCAAATAGTATCATATGTATCAGGGGCGGATGTAGCGTTTGAGCTACGGGTTCATCTGAACTCATAACTTTCGATATGGAATACAGATATGTATATAAAAACTTACTAAAATCTTAACAAATATTTAATTTGAACCCGAAATCTTAACGATATAATCAATAATGTGGAGAGTTGAACCCATTAAATTTCAATCATGGGTCCTCTCTGATATATGTGTATATATATATATATATATATATATATATATATATATATATACACTTCACATGAATCAATCACGTATCCTTAGTGTCATGGACATGAATGTTGAGCCTTCTGAGCCAAATGGAATGAAGAATCATATGAAAAACATCATATCTTCTAGGCGGAAAATTTACCTCAAAATGTCTCCTTACTTGAAGTCCTCTCTTCTGCATTTTGATGTACTGTCTTTGAGGTATTGAAGTCAAGATTTTCTTCAGATTAGGTATATCGTTCGAACTCATTTCAACTGCAAAACTTTTCCAGTTCAATACATCACTAAATGGCGCGACATAATGATCCTTTAAGAGTATCGGAACACACCCCATGTAAAGTGCCTCGACCATTCTCGGACTAGCTACTTCCCAACCACTCGGGCAAATACAATACTTGCTCTTTCTAATCATGCCATTGTACGACACATTCTTCGGAAGATACTCGTGTATTTGCACGTCAGAATCATCGTTCTTTCCCCAATGCTCCATTAGCACTTGCCTTATGTAGCCATGAATACCTCCAGCGTAGAAAACCAAAACAGGGCGATGGGATGGAGACGGTCCTCCAATTAATCCATCTGTTGTACCTCGAGGGAGATAGATTTCTGGCAACGATACATCCTTTGAAGGATTGAATCTTTCAGATGTGTTTGAATTACATAGAACTCTTATTGAATTCTTGTACAAGTAAGGATTAGCTAAGGAAATTCTAGGACCCTGCAATATGGAAATTACATAAAAAGAATTAAGCACCGTCTACCATAAACATCAACAAAAAACAACCTCAAAACAATCTCAAGACTTGTAATAAAATTTCGAATAGCTAATTATGACGAGTCAAGATTCTTAGCAGTGGCGGAGCCACCTTATCCAAAGGGATGTCAGTTGACACCCCTTTGTCCGGAATATCACACTATATAGTTTGGTAAATTTTATTTTATATGCATATATTATTATATGTTCACTCCCCTTGACTTCTCCGCCACTGATTCTTAGGCCGTTGCTTGATTATCATACTCTAGAAATGAGGAACCTTTTTCTTTTGTGTTTTTATGCTATTCTCAACTGTCCTAGTTTCTTTTGATACATATTGAGGCGAATGGAGCCTACTTTACATAGTTCAACTGATCCAGTATTTCCGACACATATCATAAGTATATATGTTCTAATGATTCAACAATATTGAATTTTAAACGCATATATTTCACAAGTGAAATGAGTTCAATAGTAGAACTTAAAGATTAAACCTATCAAGTTTAAATTCTTCATCTCTGGTTAAATGTAAAAAGGTTATGAAAATTGGTGATTCCTTACCCAATCATGGCAAGCAAGCATAAAGTGATCGGATCCGAGGCTTCTGTTCCAATAAGGGTATTTTCTTGAGATATTATCAATATAATCTGCTGCTGTATTCCGCATAGGACCCCATTCCCGAGAATCGACAACATAAACATAGCTGACTATTGACAATACACTGAAGGGAAGGAAGTAAACATGGGCTTTTTCAGGATCATTAGTCCTAAACTTGCAAATCTCAAGCTGATGAATCAGAATTCCTTCAATTCCTAGTATTCCTTGACTAGCACTATAGTGAAAAACAGGTGGTTCACCTTCCTCATATACATATATCTTGAAATGTGTTTCCATTTCCAAGTAGCTCCTACAATTCCCAAATAAAGAATCTTAATTTCATAGACAAAAGTTGAAGAATTTTAAAAATCCAGTAGTCAATTCCATACTCAAAAATTCAAGAATCTTTGCACCAGCTCAAATCTATAGTCAAAATTTCAAGAATTTTAATTCCTAACTACAACAAAACTATAACCAGTATACTCTCACAGTGTAGGATCTGCAAGGGTGATGTGTATGCAGTAGCATTAGTCAGAATTTTCACTAAAAGGAGTCAAAATATAAATAAGTAAGCATGCAAAGAAATTAAGGAGAGTCAACATATAGTATACATAAAAAAATAAAAAATGAACCTATCACACTGTATTTTTTCTACTAAGGAGGTGTCAATCGGCTTCCCTTGCTAATGAGTGGCTTCGTCACCGTACGTACATGGACCTTACCCCTACTTTGTGAAAGGAGTAAGACCCTCAGTTCAAGAAAAACAATACACACCACTTTTGAAAAAGAAAAACAATTGGGAAGAATTTTAATTCAAATATTTCAAGAATCTTTGCACCTAACTCAATTCTATAGTCAAAATTTCAAGAATGTTAATTCCATATTCAAAAATTCAAGAATCAATGCTCCAGCTCAATTCAATAACAAAAGTTCAAGAATCTTAATTCCATACACAATAGGCAACAGTTTAAACAATGTTAAAAGCTAGTAGTAACAATACCTGTGGAAGGCACTGGGATTCCAGTAAATTGGACCAGTAGGAACATATTCAGGATCATCAAATGTTTGATTTTTGCTCTGAGCTTGTTTTATAGCAGCTCTTACACGTAAAAGACCAGCTTCAAGTCTCTCTAAACTGCTCAACTTCTTTTGTAATTTAACAATTTGTGGATTATTATTCAGTTGGCTCTCATTCTTGGAAGTAACATTTGTTAAAAACTGAGAAAAATGACCAAAAGAAAGGACCAAAGGGAAGGTGCTTGAACTTTGTAAACCAAAATAAAGAGACGCTAAAATCAATGAAACTGAAATTAACCACACAACTCTGCTACTACTAGAAGAAGAAGCTGCAGTAGAATCCATTTCTTTGGCGTTACCAATTGAACTTCACTATTTCATATTTGCACAAAATGACATGACATAAGTTACGTATATTATGGTTTGACATTTGTGGGGTAAAGTGAAAGAGAAGGAAGCGGCCACGTCTTGGGGATACTCAAATACACATGACGTATGTCTCCTGCCATGCGTCTTTGTTTCCATGTTATTAGTTTAATTTTGTCACCTTATGGCATATTTTCCAATGCAAATATAGTACTCCCAGTAAGAAAAGGATAAAGATTACTTTTAGCACACCTCAAAAATTATTTATATTTAATAATTTTAAAAGTAAATAGAATTTATATATTTTTCATATATAATATGTATAAATAGATATATACAAAATTATATATATATCGGCTACTATTTTGAGAGCTGTCTATTTCTTCATAAAAATGATGACTTTTAGCCGTACTTCAAGATGTTCAAACCATAGCCGCCATGGGAAGCTTCCTTATTCACACGGGCAGCCCACAATGGTTGAACAAGCCAACCATAGCCGCCATGAGAAGCTTCCTTATTCACACGGGCAGCCCACAATGGTTGAACAAGCCAACCATAGCCGCCATGAGAAGCTTCCTTATTCACACGGGCAGCCCACAATGGTTGAACAAGCCAACCATAGCCGCCATGAGAAGCTTCTTTATTCACACGGGTTTCCACAAAAAACCCTCACCATTTTTGCTATAAATAGAGGTGCTTGCCTTCATTGTAAATCATCACAAAATTAGAGTGTTCATCACCAAGAAGAGTGAGAACAAGAGTGATCCTAGAGAGTGATCCTCGTTTGTGAGTTTTGAGAGTTTTTTTTATGAGTTTTGTAAATACTCGTGTAATCTATTCTTGTGAATAATAGAGGTTGTTTTTCTCTCAAATTTGTGTTTACCAATACCCAATCGATCCACATACCCCAACAAGTGGTATCAGAGCGAGGTTAGAGGCGTTGGTCGAGTTTTTAGGTGACGGGCCAAATTTGGTTTTTCGGAGCTTTGCTCAAAATCCAATTCTGACGGCACCATTGGATTCGTCTCGTCGAACGGAGTCCAACGCACCAAACGGCGACCTAATCGGAGTTCAAACGAGCCCAGAAATCGCGGTCAAAGTTTGGTTAACTTTGCCGGAGGTTCGCCGAGAACTCGCCGGAGAAGACGACTGTCAACTGTAGCGAACCAGTCAACTCTCTGAAATTGCAGATTGGTCCCTCAACTTTCAAAAATTATAGTTTTACCCCTATAGTGAAATTTCAGCCACGAAGTGTCAACTCCACCATTTTCGACCGTTTCGGACGCAACGGTGAACTTCGTGTTTAAAAATTCAACCCCTATCGTGTTGAAAAATTATTTTGTTAGATGATAATGTCCACAGAAGAGTCAACATCATCTTTCGGAGCCATGATTACGCTTACTGCCACAAATTACACGCTATGGAGACCTCGGATGGAAGATCTCCTAAGCTGTAAAGATTTGTTTAATCCCATAGAACTGATGGGTAAAAATCCTGACTCCGCCAAGGAGTTAGAGTGGAAGAAATCAAATCGAAAAACTATTTATCAAATCCGTCAATGGAATGATCATAGTGTCTTCCACCATGTTGCACAAGAAACAGACGCATATACCCTCTAGAAGAAGTTGGAAGACATGTACCAGGCCAAGACCGCTCGGAATAAGGCCCTATTGATGAGGCACTTAGTCAACAGGAAGCTAAAAAATGAAACTTCAGTTGCCGAGCATACCAGTGAGTTCCAAAACCTGGTCAACCAGTTGTCGTCTGTAGAGATGCCACTTAGCGATGAAGTTCAGGCGCTGTTACTACTCAGTTCCCTTCCCGATAATTAGGAAATGCTGGTCGTATCACTCAGCAACTCAGCCCCTAATGGCAAACTTACCATGTCAATGGTCAAGGATGCCATATTCAGTGAAGAGGCAAGGAGAAAGGAGATGGGCACAGATCAGACCCATGCCTTTGTCACAGAAAACCGGGGGAGGCAACAAAAGAGTAGCAAAAGCAAATAGAGAGGCAGAAGCAAGAGCAGGGGCAGGTCCAACTGATGGCAGAAAACCAACATATAAGTGCCATCATTGTGGAATTGAGGGACATATGAAGAAGAACTGCTACAAATGGAAAGAGGAGCAAGGCCAGAGCAGTTTGCAGCCGAAGAACAAGGGTGGAGAAACGTTAGTTACTATCTCTGGTGATGTAGCTTATTGTTCAACCCAAGATGAGACATGCCTTCACGTCTCACGAGAAGACACGGAATGGGTGGTAGATACTGCAGCATCCTGCCACGTGACTCCATACAAGGAATACTTCACAACATACAAAGCCGGTGACTTTGGAGCTGTGAAAATGGGAAATTCCAGTTCCGCTGAGATTGTCGGAATTGGTGATGTCCAGATAAAGACAAGTTCCAGGAGCACAATCACTTTGAAGGATGTCCGCCATGTGGAAGATCTTCGGCTAAATCTATTGTCAGGAATAGCTCTTGACAAACAGGGCTATGATAGTCACTTCAGTAAAGGCACATGGAAGTTAACAAGAGGCGCTATGACAGTCGCCCGAGGACATATTTGTGGCACGCTATATAAGACTCATGTGAAGATATGCACAGACAGCCTCAACGTTGCAGAAAAGGAGGCTTCTCAAAATTTATGGCACCAGAGACTCGGCCACATGAGTGAGAAAGGGTTGTCTACCCTAATAAAAAAGGAGTTCATCAATGTGGACAAGGATGCTGTACCAAATCCTTGCAATCATTGTCTGTTTGGTAAGCAGCATAGAGTCTCGTTTAATTCCTCTTCAACGAGAAGATCAGAGTTACTCAGTCTGGTACATTCTGATGTTTGCGGTCCCTTAGAGGTTGAATCACTCGGCGGAAATCGATACTTTCTAATGTTCATTGATGATGCTTCTCGAAAGGTGTGGGTGTATTTCTTACGAAGGAAGGACCAGGTGTTTGATTACTTCAAACTGTTCCATGTCATGGTAGAACGTGAGACAGGAAAGAAGTTGAAGTGTCTTCGATCTGACAATGGAGGTGAATACTCTTCCAGGCAGTTCAATGCCTATTGCAGATCATATGGCATTCGACATGAGAAGACGGTCCCACGCACCCCTCAACACAACGGTGTAGCTGAAAGAATGAACCGAACAATCATGGAACGTGTTCGGAGCATGCTTAGTATGGCTAAGCTGCCAAAGCCATTCTGGGGAGAAGCAGTCAGAGCCGCCTGTTACTTGATCAACCGATCTCCATCAGTACCATTGAATTTTGAAGTTCCGGAGAAACTTTGGTCTGGAAAGGATCCATCATATTCTCACTTGAGAATATTTGGATGTTTGGCGTACGTACACGTATCCAAGGAGCTCAGGCAGAAGCTAGATGCAAGGACCTCTCCATGCATATTCATAGGCTATGGAGATGAAGAATTTGGATACAGATTATGGGATCCAAAGGAGAAAAAGGTGATCAGGAGTAGGGACGTAGTGTTCCATGAAAACCAGACAATAGAAGATATTGAAAAGCCCACAATATCTCAGAAGCCAAATGTTGCTCCTCAGGTGCCAGAGGCAACAGCAGAATAATTCATGAGTAATGAAGAGACGGTGCCAGAAGATATTCCAGAAGTAGAAGACAATGAGGAAGAAGACGGTGTTGAGCAGGGGGAGCCACAACCCGCTCTGCCAGATGTTCCAGAACCATCACAAGACTTAGATGATGGTGGATCTCCTCATATTCCAAAAGTTCGTAGATCTGAACGAGGTCAGATTCCATCGAGAAGATATCCAGAATCCGAATATCTTCTACTTACTGACGATGGAGAACCAGAGAGTTTCCATGAAGCAGTATCTCATAAGGACAAAGAACAGTGGTTGCTCGCAATGCAGGACGAGATGGAATCTCTGCAGAAAAATCAAACTTATGAGATCGTAGAACTTCCAAAAGGGAAGAAGGCACTGAAAAATAAATGGGTGTTCAAGCTGAAGAAAGATGGCAGTGGAAAAGTGGTGAAATACAAAGCACGGTTGGCAGTCAAAGGATTCCAGCAGAAGAAGGGAATCGACTTTGATGAGATTTTTTCACCCGTAGTCAAGATGACTTCAATCAGAACCATACTTGGATTGGTCGCAACTATGAACTTGGAGCTTGAACAGATGGATGTGAAGACAGCGTTTCTTCATGGAGATTTAAAAGAAGAAATCTATATGCAGCAGCCCGAAGGTTTTGAGTTTTCAGGAGATAACCTCGTGTGCAAGCTAAAAAAGAGTTTGTACGGTTTAAAGCAGGCACCAAGACAGTGGTACAAGAAGTTTGACTCGTGCATGGTGAGTCAAGGGTACAAGAAAACTGCCGCAGATGAATGTGTTTACATTCAGAAATTTTCAGATGGGAATTTCATTGCTCTTCTACTATATGTAGACGACATTTTGATTGTGGGGAAAGACGCAACGAAGATCAACCAGCTGAAGAATGAACTCTCTAAGTGTTTTGACATGAAAGACGTAGGACCGGCTCAACAAATATTGGGAATGCAGATCACCCGAGACAGGAAGAACCAGAGGTTATGGCTATCTCAGGAGAAGTATATTGAACGAGTGCTTGCACGGTTCAATATGAACAATGCCAAACCAGTTAGCATTCCATTAGCCAACCATTTCAAGCTGAGCAAGAGTTCATGTCCCTCATCCAAGGAAGAGATTGGGGAGATGTCATCAGTACCATATTCTTCAGCAGTTGGAAGTTTGATGTATGCTATGGTGTGTACGAGGCCCGATATTGCTCACGCAGTGGGAACGGTGAGTCGTTTTCTCTCCAACCCCGGGACAGAGCATTGGGAGGCAGTAAAGTGGATTCTTAGGTATCTTAAGGGTACAATAAAATTATGTCTTTGTTATAGGGGAGCTGATCCAATCTTGGAAGGCTATACAGATGCAGATATGGCCGGAGATCTTGATAGTAGAAAATCTACTTCAGGATTCATTTACACTTTTGCAGAGGGAGCTGTTTCATGGCAGTCTAGGCTACATAAGTGTGTTGCTTTATCCACAACCGAAGCAGAATACATTGCTGCCGCTGAAGCTGGAAAAGAGATGTTGTGGCAAAAGCGTTATCTCCAAGAGTTTGGAATCAAACAAGAAGAGTACAAGGAACATTGTGACAGTCAGAGTGCTTTGGATTTGAGCAAGAACTCCATGTACCATTCCCGTACAAAACATATTGATATTCGCTATCATTGGATACGCGAGGTGATGGATCGACAACTGTTGAGACTAGTGAAGATCCATACGAAGGAGAATCCAGCTGATATGTTAACAAAGGTAGTAACTCGAGAAAAGCTAGAGTTATTCAGAGACATAGCCGGGATGTTTATTTCAGATATGGCTGGAGGGGGAGAATTGACGACTTCCAGCCGTACTTCTAGATGTTCAAACCATAGCCGCCATGGGAAGCTTCCTTATTCACACGGGCAGCCCACAATGGTTGAACAAGCCAACCATAGCCGCCATGAGAAGCTTCCTTATTCACACGGGCAGCCCACAATGGTTGAACAAGCCAACCATAGCCGCCATGAGAAGCTTCCTTATTCACACGGGAATTTCCACAAAAAACCCTCACCATTTTTGCTATAAATAGAGGTGCTTGCCTTCATTGTAAATCATCACAAAATTAGAGTGTTCATCACCAAGAAGAGTGAGAACAAGAGTGATCCTAGAGAGTGATCCTCGTTTGTGAGTTTTGAGAGTTTTTTTTTATGAGTTTTGTAAATACTCGTGTAATCTATTGTTGTGAGTAATAGAGGTTGTTTTTCTCTCAAATTTGTGTTTACCAACGCCCAATCGATCCACATACCCCAATAAAAAATACTATAGGACACATTTAATTTCTGAGAAATTAAGATCTACAATACATTGCAAATGTTCTTTTAATTATTGATCGTTTTAAGGGTGTTCGACCAAAAATTATGAGACTTTTTGTTAAACAAATTAAGCAAGAAGATATATGGTAATTTCTAACCAAAGATAATTAACTCTAAATCAAAAATATTAAATAAGAAAATTTGGGTGAGGTTAAGCTCATGAACTCATTAAGATAATGGGAAAAAAATCAATGTATATGATGAGCTTACATTCTTTCTCGATATCATTACTCCACAATATAAAATAAAGCAGAAAAAAAAAGATTAACCATTAATGACCACGGGGTACCTCTTTGTTTACCCCGTAACGATGGCTATACAAAATGAATAGCTAGGTTTTGAACCTTCTCTCATCACGAAGAAGTGTGTGATTTGTGAATCTCCCTTTTCTTCATTCTCTCACCTAGTTTATATACTAGGTATTCTCATTTACACAACGGTCATTAGCTATAGTACCTAAGTCATCCAACTATAATACGGGTTGACCCTCTGAAATTCCATTACATCCAATTCGTCGTACTAGCATTCTAAATACACGACCTCGGTCGTGGTCGAGGTGTGTGTCGCTATAGCGTTGTATGAATACGACTTCGACCCAAGTGACTTTTTGCCATTCTTCTTCACGTGGATTCTCGTTTGTTCAAATTTCGACCTATATAGTTAGTTCCTCCACCTATTGGGGTCGTCTTTTAGCGAGCTCGATCGGATGGCTTTGTCGATTCGAAAGTTGTGAAAATCTGAGTACTTTATGCAAGAGGTGAGTACCTCGTGGCGAGGTAGCGATGCAATGTTTCAAAAACTGCATCAAACCGTCACGTCGGTTCAGAATGTCTTTAAAACTCCTCATGCGTCATTATGGCGCACGTTTTCTACGCATTGTGTCATTTTTCGTGCCCTTTCTATTTTCAAACTGGCAGAATTTAATTTTCCCGCTCAAGGTATTTATATCCCTATAAATAGGGAAAAATCTGCATTTGAATGTTGTGCTTCCCAATCGCTCAAGAGAGACTTTCACAGTTTCTCTTCTTTTCCTTCAGTTTCTCACATTTCCCTTTCTATTAAAAATTATTGTGGTCGCTACCTTTTTCCCTTATCATTCCCGATTTTCGCAACCAATGAAAAGATGGCTAGTGCATCCCCCAACCTTGGTAGAGTTGCTGGTGCCCCGGTACCGAAAAAAGATACATCCCCACTCGAAGAGGAAGTGTCTATGGTGGAGGATGAAAGTTTTCTGACGGTGGATGAAGTGGTCTCCCTCCCAAAGAAGGCAAGGACTAACTTCAAGAGCCCTACTGAGGATGAGTTTGAACCTGTTATTTCTACGATGAATGCCACAGTGCTCACGGCATTTAAATCCAAATGGAGAATCCCTGATCATCTTGAACTGGTTCCGGCAGTGGTGACATAGTGCATATACACCGCCTAGGCAACTGCGCATTTTACGCATATTCATTTGTCATCGGATACACACTTCCCCTTGCTTTCTTTGGCGGTGGACTTCTACCACTTTTACAAACTGTGTCCGTCTCAACTCTCTTTGTACATATACAAACTCTTCCTTATGTTTATCAAGTACGCGGAGCTGGCCAATTGGGAAATTTCTCTACAACACATGTTTCACCTCTTCGTCTCCCATTTTTATAGGGGCACAATGATTAATATTCGTTATCGAGGAACCAAGGGTTTGGTGGTAAAGATGGATGACAAGGTCAATTGCCACTTCTGGGAGAACTTCTTCTATCTCCTAACAGAGCACGTGTTATCTAACCCTGCGGGGTTTCTTGAGGGGTAGAATTTCTCCGATATGTCTTCCTTTATTTTTATTTTTATTTTTAAAAATTTTTATTGGTCGTCTCCCTTTTGTGATCCCAGTCTTCCATTCTTTTTATTTTTGTTTTAAATGTTGTTGGTCGTATCCCTTTTGTGATTCCGTCGAGTATTTTTTTTTTCAAGTCGAGAGAGTACCTCCTCTGCAGGTCGTTGATATTCACGAGTGGGTGAGCCTGATTCTACCCCCACAAGATAGGGATTCCCAAATGGGCACCTTTCCACGAGAGGTTTGGGCGCAAACCATCCGCTAGTGAGTCGGCGGTTTCTACCTTCGTTTCTTTGTTCTTTGCTCCGTATTTTTCTTTACCTTGTATCTTTGTTTGGTCTAGTTTCTATCATTGGTAGGTCGGAGAGGACCGATAAGGGCGAGGACCTCTGTCCTTGCTATCCATCAGTCGGCTTTTTCTGCCAGGCCGGTACCAAAGGTAGCTGTGGATGAGGGTGACCAAAGTCTGGCTATTCTGCGGACCGCATCCGCATCCGAACTGTTTTGTTCTGAGGCTGTGATCGGGTCTAATCCTACACTACTATTGAGTAGCGAGGATGGTCGATGCAGTTTTATCCAACAAGGTCGGGATTGAATCTAAGGGAGTTAATTTGTTTGGAGTTAGGTTTATATCTAAGTAAAGATGCGGGTTTTTCTCTTAATTGTATCTCCATAAATGGGTGGTTTGTTTTCTACTTCTACTTCTATTCTATATCATGCAGTAATTCAAACTAAGTACAATATTTTTGTTGGTTGTTTCCAATAATTAAAAGAGACTACTTTCTCCTAGGTGGATATCTAACGGGTAGCAAGAATCTAGGGCAATCATGTGATTAGTTAGGGTTGTGATATAGCTATCACACTTGGGTACACACTCTATACCTCTCGGTAGTTTGAGTGATTTTGCCCAATTTGGATTTCTTAAGTCCAAATGGGTATTCATGCAATTCAAGTGATTTTAGCTCAAGTCGGGTATTACTATGTCTAGGTTTAACCCTTTAATTTGGGCTATCAATTTCTTGAGTTTACCCCAATTCCTTGTTAGCCTAGTTTTCCCAGACTTAGTATCACTTTCTCAAGTAGAGACTAAGTCATAAAGGCCTATCATTGTTTGCAACCACTATTTCAATAGTTTTAGCAAGAACTAGGCTAAAAATCACTAAATCATAACATTCAAGCCCTAAAATTCAAGACCCATTAAATATCCACACTAGGGTTGGGTCACAACCCTAGCTATGAGTTTAGCTACTCATAATAACAGCAGAATTCAAAGATAAAGATGAAATATGATCCATAAGATTAAAATAGAAAACTAAAATCTAAATTTGAAGGTAAATCTAGTGCAAAATTGCCCAAAAAGGGTAAAACTATTCGTTCGCGTGCTCTGCTAACTAAAACTTAACTTAAAAGTGTGAAAAAGATCTATTCATACTAGGCTGAAATTTTCTGACAAAATGGGCCCTGCAGATGTTTCGCGGCTGCGTAATTCTGATTGCAACCGCACTGTTTTCTTTTGTGGCCGCGTAATATTGAGCGCATTCCGTGTTTCTTTCATCTGAGCCTGGACTGGAACTTGTTTCGCGAACCGCATATTTTTCATCTACGTCCATGTGGGTGATTTTTCATGGCCATGTATTCTTGATATTGACCATTGTCTTCATGTTTGCATAACTTGCAAAGTCTCTGATCCTTAGTGCACGCTGTCAGTGGAATGCCCATCGCGGTCACATAATTAATTTAGCATCTATGTCTTTTTGTTTGATGTCTGCCCCTATGCCTATGCCCAAAAACTACCTCTTTGATTCTCCCTTTTGCGGTCCGCGAATTAATGACCACATCGTTGACACTTTCACGGTCGCACTTAATTGTCGTGGTCCGCGTTCTACAACTCTTGGCCAAGTCTTGGTCTTTGTTCAAGTTTTGACTACTTTATGAGTTGATCATAGCTACTTTGGCTCATTATGAACAAAAACCTGCAAACAAGCATAGTACATTAGTTTTCAGGAATATCTTCACGCATTTTAGGCCCAAAATGCAAGTGAGAAAGAGGAATTAATATGTTAAAATTACCACTTATCAACTCCCCCGAGCTTAAACATTTTCTTGTCCTCAAGCAAATAAGGTAATTCCCACCTCTATTAAAACAAAGCAGGACATTTCAGCTGCTCTAATATGAATCAAACATGCATCAATTGGGACTAACAATTACCCTTAACACAAATGAATTATCAACAACACATAACCTTTTGAGTACCATAGCTCTAATGCTATACTAGAGCATCAAGAGTTGGCTAATTTACTAAGAGAACTCGCTCTATTACGTAGGTCATTGTGGAACCCAAACTCTTTCTCCTCTACTCTCCATAAGTAGATATCACTTAGGAACTATAGCATTCAAAACAAGGATTGTGAAGAAGTACACTCATCTCTCCCTAGGGAATGTCACAAGCCCGGCTCTAAGTACCATAATCTTTCCCCTTATGTGAATCACCACTATTGTAAGCTCACTCAACTCAAAATTATCTAGGGCTTTTTCGGGAATGTAATGAAGGCTTTTGGATCAATGTTGGGGTTATCAATCTATGAAGGTTTCATCTTTCCTTAAGAACTTCATTTTTTCATTTTGGCTCAAACTTTCTTGACTCTTTGAGCCATTTTCTTCTTCCTTAGGGGAACTAGAGAGACACACTGTCACTCATTCTTGTTCATGACTATCATTTTTCTCCTTTTCTAATCATTCCATGCTTTTCATCATTGCTTTCATTTAATCCCTTCACTTTTCTATCTTATTCACTTTCTTTTCTTTTGCCTTTTCTTTTATTTATTTTGTACCTTTTATAATTTTTACATTCCTTGTCTCTACCCCAAAGTTATGCTTTTACCAATTGCGAACGCTAAGGAAAGATCGGGTGATAAGAAAGGATCATTATAGAATAGATAAAAGCTTGTATCATGGTTATTGAAAGAAAAATGGCTTCGGCTCAACGGGTTTGACTATGAATATCATATTAGATAGGCTATTGATTCTTTCAAGTTTCAAATTGTATTAAGGAGAGCCTATAATAATTTCTCAATTCAAGCTGCACTTATAATTTCGCCTAGAAAAATATTCAGGGCAATTTCTAGACTTATTGGCATGGGACATAGACTTGCAATTCAATACCTCGACTCACAAGATGTTGGATTGCTAAAGAGGACAGATTCAAGGGTCCACAACAACCCTAGCTAATATTGAGCATCACAAATGTCTCCTAGAAGCCACTCGATGATTGTTTAGTCAACACAAAAGCCTAAAGGTCATAACTAGAACTATTCTTTGCCAACCACTTATTCAAACCATAAAATTGAAGGTAAATGTGTTAGGCCCAATTGAATCTTTCTTGAGACACTTTTGTTCATTATTATTATTTACACAAAAACATAAAGAAAATGGACTCAAACCCTTAAGAAGGTTGTCGCACCATCCATCATTGGAAAGAGCCACCCGGTTCACACAACATCCACCTTTGGAAAGAACTGTAGCATTAAGAAAATCAAAGGCTTATTGTCCACATAAAATGTAAAAGGAAGCTAACAACTTAACAACAAACTACTAAAGGAAATAAGAATCTATGAAGTAAAGTTACGAAAGAAGTTATGAAGTAAACTACGGAAATCAAAATGAATACATGCAAATTGAATTAAAGCGAATATTTACATAAATAAAAACGAATATATACATCAAATGGTAAAAATATATACATAACAAATGTGAAAGTAACGAATATATACATACCAAATTAAAATAACGAGAAGTAAGATAAAAGAAAAAATAGTTTCATAGTTATTACATATCAAGGCTGTCCAATTATAACCAAATCAAAATAGACCACCTCCCCCCCCCCCCCCCCACCCCAAATAAAAGATAGCATTCTCATCAATGCTAATATCAAACAAAATTAGGGAAAGGGCTAGAGAGTAAAGAAAAATCCCTATGTGGTCTGCATCGGGCCTATGTGGTCTGCATCGGGTCTTGCACATGAGTGGGGTCCTCGGGCTGCATAGGATTAGCAGCTCACTCTGGTCCTCTAACTGAATCTCCAAATCTGACTGGGGGACCATGGGGTTGTTGAGCATCTAGATCATCTCTGCAATAGTATGTGTAGTGGCAGCAGGCTCTCAGACTGGCCAGCTGCTGGTGCCTCATGCTCTGTTACCTGTGCTACTGTGACTTGCTCCTCTAAGAGAAAGTCCAGTGGGATGTCTCCAGCAGAAGTGAACCTCTCTACATCCTTCTTCAACTGCGCCGCTAACTCCTTTGAGGCTCGAGTCTTCTTCATCCTCTTGACTTGCTTGACCATATCCTTTATAGCTTTTCCATGAATATCCAAAGTGTCCAGGAGCTTCTTCTGGTTGTCCAAAAGCTCCTTCAACAACTCCTCCACTAATGAAGGTACTTAAGGTTGTGCTGAGGCTGACTATGTTGCTACTGCGCTAGATAAGACATATAGCTTTGATGTAGTTGCCTACATCCAGTTGTTCATGCTGGATAAAGTCTGAGAAAGTAGAAGAGCGTCTGGGGGTTGGTGGAAGAAGATGGCACAAATAATGGCATGGAAATGGATGGCCCGGATGAAAGAAGAGGTATGGCAACTGAGGATCCTCCTGTCGTGGATGGCTCTAACCCTGTGGCCACTACCCATGGCTCTTCAAACTAGCTGGTGGACATAACAGCTTTACCCTTTGCTTTAGGGTAGTCCGGTCCTTTGGTGTTATACTAGGAGAAGGGCTTCTTTGTCTTTGTCTTAGTGTCATAGTTCTTCTTATCAATTCATTGGTCCTCGAAATACATGGTGGGGAAGTTGGGGTAGGGTAGAATATTTCTTCCTTTCCAACTACATTTGTGATCTGATAGTACATGAGGTTCCCCACATTGATACGATAACCCGCCATGATGGAGGCTATCAAGACACACCAGGTTAGTGGAAGGCTATTTTCATGCTGACACGGATCCAGCCGGTTGCACACAAAGGTGGACTACCCCTTGGCTTCAAAGCTGAGGGTGTTTCTAGCTATTGGGACTCCAACTATGAACCATGGATGGGTTGCTTCACCAAGTGCTAGTTTCTCCAAGTATTGCATGGCTTCCACATCCTCGAAACCAGCATAATCACTCAACGAATGGCCATCAAACTGGATCTTCACATTTCGGATCTTTGTCGCAGTGGTGCCCTTTTTTATGTGGGTAAAATTTGCATAGAACTCTTTGACAAGATATTCATTTGCATCCAGAACTTTGTTGGTGAACCATTTCCACCCTATTCTCTTGTCAAACTACCTCTTGACGTTCATATTATGGGGAAGGAGGTCTCTCTCTATGAAATATCTCTCAAGGGTGAGTGACCTTTGGGGACACCATTCTCGGAACTTCTAATAAGCTAATTCGCTCACAAATCGATGTTGTCACACATCCGATTTTCTTGACCTTTCTAATCCCCCTAACATTTGTATTTCCTCTTCTTCTGCCATCTGGGACCTGTTATCATCAACTTTAATATGGGCACCTGGTGAGGCCAAAATTGTAGCATGTGGGGAAGAAGTTCTCGAAGCCTCACTACCTTCCTTTAAGCCATCAGACGACTCATATGAGGAGGTAGGTTCATCTCGTAATTGGTATTTCCTCTTGAACTATGTGGGGACATGAGTTGGCACAGAGTCTCCTTTCGAAGCTTCCAAGGAAGGTACATACTCACTAGTGTCTGAGCGGTCTACTGCTCTATCCGTAAATTTGATGGCAACTCTCATCTTGCCAATTGATTTTTGGGATTCTAGGGGTATTATGGTCTTTCCTTTACCCCTACCTCGAGAGGTTATGTCCTCCCTTTAGATGTATCACATCTACCTCTAAATCAGACCATTGTCTGCAGAAAAGAAATAAAGAAACACGATCAGAATAAAGCTTCAAGCATATGGTAAAATAGTGCAGATAAAATACAAATGCTTCTTCTCAGAACCAAGCGCTGGGGGCCATGAAAAAGTGAATGCAGTCGCGAAGTACATATCGGATATCGCAAAAACGTAATTGAGGTCGTGTAGAGGTTAGGTTCGGACTACTAAATCTCCGATCCTGGTTAAGCGCGAATCATGAAATAATGAACGCGGCCGCGAAAGTTGTTAATAGATTCTCTGAAGCTCAAGAGCCCGAACGGAAAAATTTGAGACGAGGCCGCATAAATTAAAATATGGACCACAGAAGTGTCATCGCATCTGCAAACATGCATGTATAATCAGTTCTTACCAATTAAGGAACGCGGACCGCGGACCACGAAGTTCAAACAAAACAGGCACTAATGAACATTTGAAACCTAGGGTTTTCATTAAGTGAAAAAATTAGTGCAATTAATATGCATAGTTGATAACCATATCTCCTATTAGACATGTAAACATACCCACATATGATTAGTAAATAATTTTAGTTTTTTGGGATGTAGTTCACTCTAACTAAAAATTGAAAAGAAAAATTAAAATAAAAAAAAGAAAATAGGAAGATAAAATTAATTCATGGATTTGAACAAACCAGTTATGAACTTTTAGCAAGAAAACAACGCTTGATTCGAAAGAGATGAGATTGAAAGCCAGAGAAGATGAACAGTGCTCTTTGTTCGGTGAAATATTAGGGTTCGAAAAGTGAAAAAGGTTTAGGGACCCCTTATTTATAGCAACCATGGACCCCATCGACTTACCTGAACACGGCCACAAATTTCTATCACGGTCGGCATTTTTATTACCTGATGAATACATCCTCACATATGGGCGCGGACACAAAAGTCACCACGCTCCGCCAAATTATGAACGCGGATGCGAAGTCAACTCCAGAGAGCTGATATTTTAAGCTCTTCAAGTACGCATCCATGAAAAAAAAGTGTCATCGTGTATTGATAATGCGGACCGTAAAATTTTAGGCGCGGTTTGCGAAATTCCCCTCACTTGTTTTCCAACTGAAGTCCTGTACTGCACAAAATACTCCTAAACAAACTTCACAACCAATTAGTCCAAAACAAATCCTAAACTATGAAGAAAATCAAAAACAAAGAAAAACGCATGAGTTGCCTCCATAGAAGGTCATGATTTAATGTCGCGATACGACACATCTTATTATCGTTCACTTGAAATAATTCAATGCTACAACGTGGCTGTCATCAAATTTACCAAGGTAGTGCTTCACTCGACGCCCATTGAATCTAAAGATTTCACCATTCTTGTTTTCCAAATCTAGATCACCAAAAGGAGTTACATGCACCACTATAAAAGGGACCGCTCTAGTTTAACTTTGGCTTTCCTAGAAACATACGTAACCGAGAGTTGAATAAGAGAACAAGGTCACCTTCTTTGAATTCTTTGTTCCAAATATACTTATCATGTAGGTACTTCATCTTTTCCATATACAATGACGAACTGGATTAAGTATGAAATTGAAACTCATCAAGTTCATTCAATTGCTCTACCCAAAGATTGGCAACTACATCCCCCTTTAGGTTCAACTTCTTCAACGCTCACATGGCATTATGCTCTAATTCCATTGGGAGGTGACATGCTTTACCAAATACCAACTGATACGGAGACATATCAATTTAAGTCTTATAAGTTGTTTTATAGGCCCATAAAGCATCATCAAGTTTCCTTGACCAATTAGTCTGGTTTGCATTAACAGTCTTGGATAGAATACTCTTGATCTCCCTGTTGGAAACCTCAACCTATCCACTTTCTGGGTGTAATAGGGGGTCGACACCTTGTGAAAACAACAACAACAACAACAACAACAACAACAACAACAACAACAACAACAACAACAACAACAACAACAACAACAACAACCCCCCAGTATAATCCCACATGTGGGGTCTGGGGAGGTTAATATGTACGCAGACCTTACCCTCGGCTCAAGGCAGCAACAAGAGACAATATATTAGTACTATCAATAGACTCATACTAAAATAACATAAAATACATAACATAACATAAAATACATAACATAACATAAAATAACAAAATAACATTAATATAAGAAAAATAGAAAATACGAGAAAAATGGATAGTATACTAATATCCAACACATAAATCCCTGCATCAGCACCTTCTGGTCGACACCTTGTGAGTGATGCCATATTTGGAGAGTAAAGTGTCAAAGGCTTTGTTTCAAAAATGAAAACCCCCATAACTAATGATGGCTCTTAGGGTTCCGAATCTTGTGAATATGTTTTTCTTCAAGAAGTACACTACACTCTATGCTTCATTGTTGGGAAAAGCCACAGCTTCGACCCACTTGGAGACATAATCCACAGCAATAAAAATATAAGCGTTCCCACATGAACTCATAAATAGACCCATCAAGTCGATACCCCACACATAAAAAATGTCATAATCTCAAGGATGGTAGTGAGAGGCATCTCATTCTTTTTGGAAATCCCACCGGCTATTTGGCACTCATCACAACGCCTAATGAGCTCGCTAGCATCTTTATACAAGGCAGGCCAATAGAATCTACATATTAGGACCTTTGTGGCGGTTCTCACCCCACCATGGTGACCATTATAAAGCGAGGAATGGTAAGCTTCAAGAATACCCAATTGTTCTTCTTCTAGGACACATCTCCGGATAACACCATCGGTGAAAATTTTGAAAAGATAAGGCTGGTCCAAATAATAATCCAAGTTGTCCCATTTGACCTTCCTTCTTTGATTTGAAGAGAACTCATTCGGGATAATTCCACTCACAAGATAGTTGGCCACATCGGCAAACCAAGGCATCATGTTCAAAGACATAGAAAGGAGTTGTTCATCCAAAACCGAATCATTGATCTTAAGGCCATCATGGGGCCTCCCCTCCTCTTCCAAGCAGGACAAGTGGTCCGCCAAGTGATTCTCACTCTCTTTTTGGTCTATGATTTCAAGATCAAACTCTTGTAGAAGAATTACCCACCTCATCTATCTAGCGTTGAGTCCTTCTTATTCATCAAATAACTGACCGTTGCATGATCGGTATGAACAATCATTTTGGTACCCATGAGGTACGGGCAGAACTTTTCCATGGCAAAGACAATGGCTAAGAGTTCTTTCTCAATCACCGTATAGTTGGCTTGTGTATCTTTTATGGTCTTGCTAGCATAGTAGACCGGATGGAATATCTTGTTGATTATTTGCCGCAACACCGCTCCTACCGCCACGTCACTAGCATCACACAAGAGCTCAAATAGCAAGCTCCAATTTGGTGCCGTAATGATGGGAGTGGTACTCAACCTATTCTTGAGTAGCTCAAAGCCTTCATGAAATTATCATTGAATACAAATTTGGTATCTTTTTCCAACAACTTGCACGAGGGGTTCACCACCTTTGAGAAATCCTTGATGAACTGATGGTAGAAACCCGCATACCCTAAAAGCTCCTCACTCCTTTGACAGAACTAGGAGGAGGGAATTTTGATATCACTTCGATCTTTGTTTTATCCACTTTAATACCATTATTGGAGATTGTATGGCCAAGGACAATGCCCTTCTCAACTATAATATGGCACTTCTCCCAATTAAGTACTAAGTTGGTCTCTTTACAACATGCCAAGACTTTATCAAGATTGCCCAAACACTCATAAAATGAATCTCCCACAATAGAAAAATCATCCATGAACACTTCGAGGAAGTCCTCTGCCATATCCCTAAATATTTCCATCATACACCACTGAAAGGTAGTCGGTGCATTACACAAACCAAACGACATCCTTGAAAATGCAAATGTACCATCCGGACAAGTGAAGGTGGTCTTCTCTTGGTCGTCAAGTGCAATGAGAATCTGATTATACCCGGAGTACCCATCCAAAAAGCAATAGTAGGTACACCCGGCAAGTCAATCCAATATTTGATCAAGAAAGGGCAATGGAAAATGGTCTTTGCGGGTCACCTTGTTCATCTTTTGGTAATCCACGCATACACTCCATCCCGTGACAGTCTTAGTGGGGATCAACTCATTTTTCTCATTTGTGACCACAGTTATACCCTCCGTTCTTCGGCACACATTGTACCGGCGAAGTCCATGAACTATCCAAAATGGGGTACAGAACCCCTACATCTAGCCCCTTGATAACCTCTTTCTTGAAAACCTCTTGCATGCCTCATTCAACCTTATTTGATGGTCTATGGAGGGTTGGGAATCTTCCTATTAATATGATTTTGTGCATGCAAAAGGCGGAGCTTATACACTGAATATCCGCCAATGTCTAACATATTGCCTTCTTCCTCCTTTGGAGCACCACAAGGGTGGTATCTACTTGCATGTTAGTTAATCACAAGAAAAGAATAACAGGTAAAGTGGAACAAGGGCCTATGAAATCATACCTGAGGCGTGAAGGTAAAGGCTTCAACTCCAATGTGGGAGGCTCTTCGATTGAGGGATTTATTGGTAGAGTCTTCCGGTTCTCAAGGTCCAAGGAAAGTTGTATATATCCATTCCTTATAAAGCGCTGACATATTCAACTAAGCCTTCATCCTCAGTCACATCATAGTTCAACAACACACCCTTCAAAGGGCCTTCGATATTAATCACAGCACTTGTGTCTTCAACAATCACCTTGGTCACAAGATAAAAATGAACATACTTTGTTGCTATTGGGATACCTCATTGACTTGCAAACATGGAACACAACTTTTTCATCACCTATCCGGAAGGTGAGATCCCCTGCTTCCACATCAACTAAGGCCTTCCCTGTATCTAGGAAAGGTCTCCCCAATAGGATCGGCACCTCATAGTGAACCTCATAGTCAAGTATCAGATAATTTCGGGGAAGTATGAACTTCTTGACCCGAACTAGCACATCATCAGTGATCCCCAATGGCCTCTTCGTTGTCCTTTCCGCCATTTGCAACCTCATGGATATGGGCCTTGGCTTCCTAATCCCCAATTTCTTGAACACAGAATATGGCATCAAGTTAATATTTTCCCCCAAGTCACACAAAGCTTTAGCAAAATTGGCACTACCAACAGTGCAGGGGATTGTAAAGGCACCGGGTTCTTCTAGATTTGGAGCCATGGAATGTACAATGGCACTCACTTGATGCGTCATTTTGATCATTTCATAATTGATGGATCTCTTCTTTGTAAGGTCTTACATGAACTTGGCATATCCCGGTATTTGTTCTGGATCTTCAACCAAAGGCACATTTATGGACAAACTTTTCATCATATCAATGAATTTCTTGAACTGATTCTCATTGTTTTGTTTTACGACCCTTTGAGTATACGGTGGAGGAGGCATTGGAGGGGAGCCTTGTCTTTGGGAACTACCGCTTTCGGTATATCTATCACGTGTTCTGTTGATGGGTTCATATTATTTTGGGTCTTCTCCACGTTGTCATCAATGTCTATCCTCACTTCATCATTCACGTTCTCATCATTCACTTGCAAATCATTGCTTGGTTCATCATCATCTTGAACTAACACATCATCACTCACAATCTTTGTTGTTAGAAGTACTAGCCACTCCACCCATACCCCTTCTTGTTGTCACCACCATTGCATGGCCCGTATTATTCCCACCCTTCTGGTTTACTACCATATTACTTGACAGTGCCCCTTTAGGGAGAGTATTCAAAGCTTGAGAAAATTGGCCAAGTTGGATTTCCAAGTTACGAATGGAAGTGTGTAGGAGGCCAGTTGAGCATCGAAGTCGGCATTTTTCTTCATCATTTCTTCAAACATGGATTCTATCGGCCTCATCTCATAATTAAAAGAGCTAGGACCTTGTGATAGATATGGAGGAGGGTTGTTTGGTTGTTGATACATTAGAGGCCTTTGAAATCCCGGTCCCCGATTCCCTTGATTGTTGTTGTTCCAACTCCCTTGGTTGTTATTGCGTCCCTAGTTGCTATTATTGTTGTCACCCTAATTGCCTTGGTTTCCTTGCTTGCCCCAATTTTGATTTTTCTTCCCCCAGTTGCTTTAGTTGTCGTTGTTACCACTATTCTAATTTCCTTGTTGATTTTAATTTCTCCAATTTTCTTGGGATCTCTACTGTTGTTAATTCAGAGTATTGCCCTATTAACCTTGGTAATTGTTCACATATTGAATCTCTTTACTTTGCTCATCATACACATCATCTTGATTGTAACCAATACCACTTTTCTCAAATTGGTCCGGATAATTTTGCATTTATTAACCTTTTTTCCTTCTATTACTGGTCATGATATTTACCTTTTGCATGCATTCACTTATTTTGGCCCTTGAACTTGTTATATCTGAGTTTTGTCCAATTGGTTCATGGTAGTAATCAACTCAACTATAGCTTGGCCGTGATCATGGAGCTCCATGTGTAGGTAAATGACATTAGGGTCACCTTGTGGCATATTAGCTCGACTTTTCCATGTCGAAGAGGTATCCACCATCTCATCAAGTATTTCACACGCTTCGACATATGGTGTGTTCATGAAGTTCCCCCCATCGAGTTGGTTAACCACATATTGGTTTGTTATATTCATGGTAGAATGTTTGTTAGATCATGGCTTCGGTCATATCATTATTCGGACACTCTTTAACCATCATCTGATACCTTTCTCAAATCTCATGAAGCGGTTCATTTGGCTCTTGTTTAAAAGCAAGGATCTCATATCTTAACGTCGCCATATGTCCCGTAGAAAAGAACTTTGTGATGAACTTCTCGGCCAACTCATCCCAAATGGTGATGGAATGGTTAAGCAACCTTTCTAGCCAATCCAAAGCTTTTCCCCTTAGAGAGAATGGGAATAGCCTTAACCTCAGTGCATCCTCAGAAACATTTGTTTGCTTGCTCCCCCAACACGTGTCAACAAAACCCTTGAGATGCTTGTAGCCATTTTGGTGTGGAGCTCCGGTGAAGAAACCCATATGTTCCAAGAGTGTAAGCATGACATTGGCTATTTGGACGTTGCCCGCCCTCATCCGGGGTGGGACTATTGACTTGCATATCATTCGTTGGGAAACACTCGGTGTTCTGACCTTGCTGGAGGTGTAGAGGGTTTGGAATATTATCATGAGGCAGTCGGCCTCTCCTTTGTGCTTGAGGTTCGGGTTGAATCTCATCCATATTATCATCATCTACCTCTTCCCCCAATGGCAAATTTCTGAGGGCATCATTCTTAAGAGCCATTTGGTACCTAAAAGCAATTCACACACAAATTAGAAAAACAGAAGGAAAGAGAAACAAAACACACAAATACTCGGATATATAGCTGAAACTATTTAACTCCCCGATAACAGCGCTAAAAATTGATCTGGTCTAAGCCTACACTACTATTGAGCAGCGAGGATGGTCGATGTAGTTTTACCCAATAAGGTCGAGATCGAATCCACATGGAGTTAATTTGTTTGGAGTTAGGTTTATATCCAATTAGAGATGCGGGTTTTGCTCTTATTTTCACTTCCACAAATGGTTGGTTATTTTTCTACTTCTACTTCTATTGTATATCATCCGTTAATTGAAACTAAGTACAATATTTTTTTGGTTGCTTTCAAGGATTAAAAGGGACTAGGGTAGTGACTTCCTCCTTGGTGGATATCTAACGAGTAGCAAAAATCTAGGGAAATAATGTAATTAATAAGGGTCGTGATATAGCTATCACACTTGGGTACTCACTCTATACCTCTCAGTAGTTTGAGTGATTTTGCCCAATTTGGCATTCTCAAGCCCAAATGGGTAATCATGCAATTGAAGTGATAATAGCTCAAGTTGGGTATTTCTATCTCTAGGTTTAACCCTTTAAATGGGACTATCAATTTCTTGAGTTCATCTGAATTCCTTGTTAGCCTAGTTTTTCCAAACTTAGTCCCTCTTTCTCAAGTAGAGACTAAGTCATAAAGGCATAAATTAGTGTTTGCAACCACTAATTCAATAGTTCTATCAAGAACTAAGCCAAAAAGTTACTAACTCATACACATTCAAGCCCTAAAATTCAAGACCCATTAAACACCCATACTAGGTTTGGGTCACAATCCTAGCTATGGGTTTAGCTACACATAATAACAGCAGAAATCAAAGATAAAGATGAAATATAATTTATAAGATTAAAGTAGATGATTAAAATCTAAAGTTTGAAGGTAAATCTAGTATAAAATTGCCCAAAAGGGGTAAAACCAGTTGTTCACCGTGCTCTGCTAAACAAAACCAAACCTAAATGTGTAAAAAATATCTATTTATACTAGGATAAAATTTTCGTATAAAAATGCCCCTACGGATGTTTTGCGCCGTGTAATTCTTACCGTGGCCGCACTCTTTGCTTTCACGGCTACGTAATATTGAGTGTGGTTCGCATTTGCTTCATCTGAGACTGTACTGGAACTCGTTTCAGGGACCACATATTTATCATCGCGTCTGCATGGTTGATTTGTTTTGGCCGCGTATTCTTGATGCAGGCCGTTGTCTTCATTTTTGCATAACTTGCAGATCTCGGATCCTTAGAACACGTTGCCTTTCCCATAGCGGCTGCATCTTTTTGTCGTTGTCCACACCAATGCCTGTGCCCAAAAACCACTTCTCTGATTCTCCCTTTCGCGGTCCATGAATTAATGATTGCGTCCGATTGATAATTTTGCGGTTGCATTTTTCTATTACGGTCTGCATTCCACAGCTCTTGGCCCAATCTTGGTCTTTGTTCAAGTTTTGACTCCTTTATGAGTTGATCATGGCTACTTTGGCTCATTATGAACAAAACCTACAAACAAGCATATTAAATTAGTTCTAAGGGAATACCTTCACGCATTTTAGGGCCAAAATGCAAGTGAGACAAAGCAATTAATAGGTTAAAATCCCCACTTATGAGGTTGCTCTTCGTTCAGACACTCCGATCCCCACAATTCATTCGGTAGACGAACCTTCTCATGATGGTGGAGAAAAGGCCCACTCAAAGAGGTGGAGGATAGTGTTTTAGGGGGCTTCTTTGATTGAAACACCCCGAGGGTTGAACCTATTTTGGCAGTGTATGAAGTCGGTGGTGATTCCAGTCTAGGTGTGGAGGCGATGCCCATTTTGGGCGTGGTAAGGGGACAAAGTTTGAAAGCCGCTGAGATTGTTACGAGTAGTCCATCGACGTATTGGTATGCCCGGACCCCCTCTTCGGCTAATGAGAGGTTGAAGGGCGTAGTGGTGGATGGTAATGAATTTGATTCTGATATCGATCCTGAGGACAAGAGGATGTTCGGGGAAAGTTTTACCAGGGTTGGAGTGAGGGTGGAAGGACCTTCCCGTGTGCTTAGAAATTCCGTTGGACTTTAACTTTTTGGAGGATATGGTGGACTTGGTGCCCCAATTTGACCTTCTGTGATCCTCAACCGAAAGCAGGTCTCTTTGAGAGATTAGTGATTCCCTTTTGTCACGCGGTGTGGCTGAGATAGCCTTGAGGGTGAGTTTCCTTTTGTTATTTTCTTCTATTTCGTGCCATTTGCTTTCGCTGATTCTTTCTTTTTTCCTCCTCATACTTATATGTTGGAGATCGAGAGTGTTCGTCGGGCTGAGACGCAGGCCGATGTCTTTCTTAACATGGCCACGAAGTATTGCCGGTATCGCAACAGGTGCTATGAGATGCACGCGCAGCTTAGGTCGGGCAGTAATACTCAATCCTTCGAAGAGGAGTTAGAGAAGAGGGATGAGGATTTGGTGCAGTCTGTCTGTAGATTTAGCAAACTCGAAAGGCTACTTAGGGTCAAAGACGAGGAGCTCGAGGTGCACAAAGGTGTTGCGGTAGAATGTGAGGATCTTCAAGTGAAGATGTTGTCTTTGCAAGCCGAGCTTGAGCATATTGCCACTAGAGTTGCTAATCTAAGTGTAGAGTGGATGGAGAAGGTGGCTGAGTTACAAAGGAAAGTATCTAAGTTATAGAGGGCTGAGGGAGCTCGAGTGGCAGCTTTAATGAGGGCAGCGGCGCTTGAAGACACTATCCGCATCCTCAGTCTGAGCGGAAGGCCGAGAGGATGACGGCTGTACTAAGGGAGGCAAGACTCGAGGAGCGAATCAGTGAGCTTGAGAGGGATGCCTCGAGCCTGAAAGACCAAGTTGTAGCTCTCGAGGCCGAGAAGGCACAGCTGTTGTCTCAGGCCTCCAATCAAGAATCTACATCTTTTGTTGTCCCCCGCTATTTGTACGAGATTTGGGTCCATGTTGAGGTCCAACGAGATATATATATATATAAGAATTTGTGTGTGGCAGGGAGCGTTCCTGAAGCCATTTTTTGAAGACGCTCGGGTTAAGGCACGTGAGCCTCGTTTTGCTTGTGGTTATGACCCTAAAACATCGGAGGCCGTTGGGGGAACTGAGATTGGAGATGGGCCTTCTTCGGATGATGACAATGCTAGCGAGGACGGTGGTGTATATGAGGCCAAGTAAAGTTTTTGTAGCTTTTTGTGCTTAGATTTTTTTTGTTTCTTTTTTTTTTTTACTCTTTGGAATAATAAATTATTTTGGTTAAACATTTCTATCCATTGATATCCAAAAAATATCTACAGTTGAAGTTTCAGTAAGAGATTGGACTACTCCTACTCATTTACATCATTCTTCTATACTAAATTCTAATTTGCTTTAAGTACATCATAGAATAGGATTTCCTAGTAAACTAGAAACTAAGGAAATTTGTTGATTTTGTCCAGTCCAGCTTGCCATCTCCTGCAATTTCTGCCTCGGATATGAATTCATAAGGCTATTTCTCTGCACAGTTGAGATTCATCAAATGTTTTCCTATTAAATCTGATGTTGTTTCTTTCTCTCCAGATAAGAGCAACAGTGTTAATGAAGGCACATGATGTAATACTATTAAGTGCCACTCTACTCTTGGCCTTGCTACACACCCACAACAATTCTGTTTCCCACTCCCCCACAGTCCTATGATGTCCCAGCCAGAAGCACAGTCTGTTCCACAAGCTCTTAGTAACTGGGCAGTCAAAGAACAGGTGGCTAAATGTCTCAATGCTTTGATCACAGAACGCACAATTTCCAGGAATTTGGATTCCAATCTTCTGTAGTCTGTCAACTGTAGGCAGTCTTCTTTGGGCAGCTAACCAGACTGTAAATCTATTCCTTGGTTGAGATTGAGCAAGTAAAACCAGATTCTTCCAAGCAACCTTGCTGTAAGCAGGAGTCAATGCCAGGTATAATTTCTGAATAAGGAACTGATCCAGTATGCAGAAGCCTTGCAATCTACTGAAGAGGCTACCTTGAATTAGTTGAGATCCCATTAGGTCATCCCTTCTGTCCAGTATCTTCCTTACCACCCAAGAAGCTGGCTTGGGTAATGGCATTGTTTCTAAGTCCCTCTGCTTGATGTAGTAGCTGTGCACCCATCTAATCCATAAGCAATCCTTCTTTTTAGCCAAGTCCCAGAGGTGCTTGCTGATTGCAGCCTTATTCCATACTGCCATGTCTATAATATTTAGGCTGATTGCAGCCTTATCCTTCTTTTGTTGGTGCTTGTTTTTCTTTTTACAGGGGCCCATTTTTGGCCTTTTGTAAGACGTTGTTGTGTATGTATATCTTCTGAATAAGATAGTTGGTTTGCCTTTGGTTTCATATCTCTGACTTTCTTTCATCGTTTTTCATTTTTATTTTTCCTCGTCATTTTTGTTTTTGAAAAAGATCTTCAGATTTTCCCGTGATGAGTCCCAAATTTTAGTTGGGAATTCGAATGAGGTCAAATTTAGCTCGTTGATTCGAGCTAGGCCGGATCGCATCTCGTTAGTTCGAACGCGGTCGAACCCTACTTTGTTAGTTCGAGGTCAAACCCTACTTTGTTAGTTGGAGCGAGATCGAACCTTACTTTGTTAGTTCGAACGAGGTCGAACTTTATTAACTTGAATGGAAGAATTTTACTCTTCGGTGATGGCTGGGGACCTTATGGGTGTAAATTCAAGCGACGTCAAATTGTAACCCGTTACGACTTCGAGTAAGGTCGAGCTTTGTCTTGTTGATTCGAACAAGGTCGAATTTTACTTTCCTTGGCGATGGCCGAGGACCGTAAGAGTGTAACCCGTTATAAGTTCGAGCTTGAATTGTAACCTATTACGAGTTCAAGCGAGGTCGAACTTTGGCTTGTTGATTCAAACATGGTTGAATTTTACTTATCCTTGGCGATGGCCAGGCTCGATGGAGTGGTAAGAATGTTGCATGCTGCCTCGCTTTTATTGGAGAATATTACTCGTTGTTGCATCATTATGCATGCATTGGAGTGATTCCCAGTCTATGTAATCTTGTTTTCATTGGAGAATGTCGTGCATTGCTGCATAGTTTATGCATGCGTGGGGATGAGTCCCAATCTATCTAGTCCCTTCATAGCTCGGCCTGAAGAGACCGTTGATGGGATGGGCAATGAACTTACTGCTTGGGCTTCTGGGCACCCTGGGACTCGATTAATTCAAACGAAATTCAGACATGATTCGTAGTATTTTTAGCCGGTTGAATAGCATCTCCATGGTGAGCATACGGGCAAGCTTTTCGTGTTTATGTTCTGCCTGAGCTGGGGAAATTGTACGCTCCATGGGCTGACCGACCAATCCCAGGCTATGGAGATTGTTTCTTAATGATGTCGACTTGTTCTGAGCCGTTTGTCTATTATTCTTAGTATGGTATGGTGTGGGAGGTTTTCCGATTTGCCATTTGCCGTAGGGAAGAACTTAGAGCATGTATTTCGACTAGCCTTCGTTCGCATATTTGGGAGGACGTCGATGTTCTTTGTTTCACTTTTCTCTCTTTTTTAAGAAGGAATAGCGAGTTAGAAGTACATAGAATCATCTGTTACCTTGGTTGGTTGTTTAACTGACGAATGAGGATTGGCCATATTTCCCTCGGCGCCTGCGGTTTTTAGATCTAGGAAGTTCCCTTGTTTGGCAATCGCACCACGGGGCAACTCCCCTGGTTCTGTATTCTGGTATCAGTTTCTGGCCTAATGTAGGCTTTGGCTTTGCGTGCAGCCCCGTTACTGGATGAGCTTTGACATCTCATGGGTGGACGGTCCACTCCTCTCATTAGGGTCTCAAGTTCGAGTCTTAGTTCGCCTCATTCCCCAATGCGCAAAGATGGCAGAAATGTAAGTCATACCACAAACATTCAGACGAGGAGTGTTTTAGTTAGTAAATTACACAAGCATCATCTCATACAGTAGGAGGGAAGGCGATATACACAGGATGTAGGTGTTTGGTACTAACCTTGGAATGGGATTACGGGCACGTGGTGTGCGTAGTCGTAGTTCTACCACGATGGCTCATGTTCACAATGCATCGGGGTTGTTGTTGTGGTGCAACGCAGCTCTCGTGTGTAGATCGGGCATAACTCCGATTTCACATAAGTATTTATCTATGATTGGTTTGGTGGTTTCGAGTGTTTACCGGCCGATTTTGCAAGTCGACATTCGCAATCAAAAGGTTGAAACTTCACCGAGAAGGAGATAGAGCTAAGACTATGTTTAGATTTAGAGGGAACTAAGACTTTGGCTAGAAAATCCCCACAGACAGTATCAAATTATTCGACCAAAAGTATGAGACATTTTGTTAAACAAATTATAAATAAGAAAGAAAAGATGGGTAAGGTTAAGCTCATGAACTAATTAAGATAATGGAAAAAAAATCAAATATATATGATGAGCTTATATTCTTTCTCGACATTGTTTTTCCACAATATAAAATAAAGCGGAAAAAAAGGAATCACCATTATTGATCATGGGATACCTATTTATTTACCCGTAACGATGGCTACAGAAAATGAATGACAAGGCTATGAACCTTCTTTCATCAATGAAGAAGTGTATGACTTGTGAACCCCCCCCCCCCCCCCCTTTCTTCGTTCTCTCACCAAGTTTATATACTAGGTATTTTCATTTACACAACAGTCATTAGCCAGAGTACCTAAGTCACTTAACTGTATAACGGGTTGGCCCTCTGAAATGCCGTAACATCCAATTCGTCATACTAGCATTATGAATACACAACCTCGGTTGTAGCCGAGGTATGTGTTATTATACCGTTGTATGAATACGACTTCGGTCCAATTGACTTTTTGTCGTTCCTCTCCACACAGATTCTCCTTTGGTCAGATTTAGACCCATACAAAGGGAGATCACGTGCATGCGATCAGTAAATAAAGCAAATAAGATCTTCATTTTCTTATATTAAAATTATAATAAGAAATTATTATTTCCTCCTAAAATTTAATTTTTGTAACCAAAATGCATCAACTCCTTATATTTTGCTAAAATGAAAATGGTTTAAAATTAACCAATTTAATATCCGTTAAATGCTTCTTTATTCCTTACCGAAGAGTGTTTTTGTATTTCTCAACTGTGTGTTTCCGCCACGATCATATGAAAAGACTACCTTTGTCATTATATTAAAACAGTAGAAAACAGAAGAGAGTTCGGCTGCTAACTTTTTAAGAAAGAATTTGAGCTACCATATAATTTCTTTCCATTCCTAAAAACTTTGTTTTGCTAAACCTAACTAAATAAAGAATGGAGATTCACAAATAATATAATGCAAACCTGCATAAAAAATCTCGTTGGAAGCAAGGAAATGCAACTCAAGAGACTCAGAGTTAAAAGCACAATAAGCATATTAAAAAGTAATGGAATTTATATTGACTTGCCAAGAGTTCAAATAATATAAAGGGCAATATGGTGCACTAAGCTCTCGCTATGCACGGAATTCTGGAAAAAGCCAGGCCACAAGGGCCTGTCGTACATAGTCGTATCTCTATTTTTGTAAGAGGTTATTTCTACGGCTTGAACTCGTAACCTCCTGGTAACATAGCAACAACTTTACCTGTTACGCCAAGACTCCCCTTCAAGAATTCAAGTAATATATGGTGTACATGGGTTAATTACTTAAGACACAACATGACGATATACCAATAATATATAGATTAGATTTCTTAGTGAGATGAACTGGTTAAAGCTGTTGTATCGAAGTATCATTAATTTGACCAAGGAATTTGACAGTTTTTTTGTCCTAGTTAATAGCCATATTCGCCATTACAACCTCCATAGCCTCTGTCCTTGCCTTCACACTCTGAATCTTCTCAGAGTTTCCAGTGTCAGTGACTTTAGACTGTACATCAGGCACACGAGGTTTCGAACTGTTGGGACCTGTGTTTATCCATGGATGAAGAAGGCACTGAGCTGCAGTTGGCCGTTTCTCTGGCACAAAATCAAGTATTGGGATCAGGAAATCAGCCAAATCCTTTGCATCTTGCTCGCTGAATTCGTATTTCTCAACAAGGACCTTATCTAAGGGCCAAAAGCGTAACCGTCTGATGTGCCTCAAGTCACCATGTCTATTGAAGAACTCACGTGAATAACGGCCACCCAGGGCAATCTGGAAAGGACATAACATGTTGATAAAATGACTACTCACAAGTGTAATAACTTTGAAGTGATTAAAGGTGCTTTCTCTTACTTTTCGGGGCATTGTTCCGAGAAGCTCCATCATTAGTGCTAGGTGGTCCTGCCAATCCGAGAAGGTTTGAGTAAATATATGTAGGCTATGCTCAAAGTTAAATTAAGTACTAAATCACAATAACAGTGGCTTTGGCAAGATTACATCAACAAAAAGAAACATAAAGAGATCTTTATATCCAGGATAAGGAAACTAGAAATTCATCATAAAAAGGAATTGAGTTATGAGTCAATCCAAATAAAGGTCATCTCCGCATTTGGTCAAGTTCTATTTTGATCCCATGTATTTCAATTTGGCACAAAATTCTAGGTCCATGTAGCTTCCAAAACTTGAAGAAGACCACGAGGAACGAGATAGTTTGACATACACTAGGCATAATTTCCACAATCCTCGTGATTAAGCCCTTTCTAGTTGCAATTTCACTTCTCTTCATCGTCTTCCGCTAAATCCTCGCAATATCCATAAGTTCCTATTTCCAACTCTTGCACTTCCCCCCACCCTCCCAATTGTAAATACTTAGTGACAAATTTCACATACGCATTTCTCCGTGCATAAGTGGTGAACATGGATTTTAAGACAGGTTTGATTGATTTTTGTAGGATTTCAAATTCACCAGCAGCAAAAGAAAGCTAAGGTTAGATTAGCCAATTCAGCTTGTAACTAGGAAGCCTCTCGGGCGTCACTCTACATTTAAGGTGCAAGGCATGCCATGAGCATCGGTCCAACAGCTGGAGTGTTCGTCCAATGAATTCTTGCACCTACCTTTACCACCCTTGGGTTGCTTCCGGCATGCACCGCCTAAGGGATGCACCTGGAAAATACCTATTACTAGTTAGTATCACCAGGTTTTGGCTGACCAATTTGTGTACCTACCTCATTAAGACTTCTCAAATATCTTGCTTCAAATTTTCTTTTCAAACCTTTCTGGTTACCCTTTGAAAAGATAATTCAAGCAGCAAGTTCGGAGATGGCATACACTATTGTCGAACTCACTTTTGCACTTTAACAAATATAAGTATCTTCTTTTCATAACCGTGGTGTCCGGACCAACATGCGCACACCTCGACTAATTTCATGGGTTACCTACTACTTCCCACCAACTCAGGTACCGAGTAACCCTATTCAATAAAACCACAAAATATGAAAAACACAACATGTTCTCTTAACCCTTATTTGGCAATAAAAGAGCAAAGTCAACATGACATCACATAAAGAAACTAGAAAAAAACACCAAATGCATATTCGACCTCCTTTTTCATACAAATACTACTGGCTTGTGCAAATACCAAATACATTCTGCGTAATGCACTTAAGGAATGTTACTCTCAAATACATAAAGCTCAAAAACTGCTATAGAACATATTGAGTTTAAGCTTCTGTTGTGAAATTATCTGTTCAAAAAATTAAATATATGTTAGCAAGTCCGTAAAGCTCACAAAACTATAATATATCTTATTTAACTCAAAAAAAGACTCATAAAATTGAATATGTAGCAGTCAACAGAAATTTATGTTCAACGAGAGGATTAAACAAATATGTAGGTGCAGTGCCTGTAAGCAAAAGTAGATGAACACTTCTTTTGTTGGTTTAACCCATGTTTAGCCATAAGATAGTTAATAACCCATATATGCTTTTAGATAATCAGGCTTCCGGAAGAAACCAGATGAACAACACGCCAACAAGTATCTCCTGACTAGACTATTAGTCTGCCAGTATATCCTTACTTCAGAAGGGCAATATAGTTCTAGCTCATAGAGAAAGAACAGACGGAATTCAGCTCCTGCCCTCCTTTGCTCACTTAACTCGATAGCAATGTGCTTATTGTATTTTTAGTATAAAATGACCAAGTACCATGTCAATACTTAGTCTTGTCTTGAAACATAGAAACAGACCTTGGAAAAAAAAAACATATAGTAGTAACTGTCGGGGAGTAATGCATTCATAAATATCATACCTCATCTCTATCGAAGTTGTCACCACTGTGAGGATCAAACAACATATCACCAGTGGCAAGCTCAAAACAAATGCAAGCAAAGGACCAAAGATCTGCTGAGGTTGAATATTTTGACCCAAGAATAACTTCAGGACACCTATACTGCCTCGTCTGAATATTATCTGTGAACTGTTTGTATGTCCAACAAGCATTCCCAAAATCAACCAACTTGCATTTTAGGTCAACAGACTCCAATGTCTTCCTCCTTCTAGAACCACTGCCTCTCTTGGAACCCACATAGTCTTTCCCACTAGCTGTTGCAGCATCAGCATTAGACAATCTATTAACACTAGCTAAACCAACAAGCTGATCAATTGGGAAATCTGCATTTGATTTTGCATTGAGAGACGACTCAACAGCTTTCTTCCCTGCAAAACCTTGAGCTGCTTCTTTGGCCTTTCTTCTGATCTTCTTCTTTTGGTTCTTATTTACAATCCCATTGAATGTTACGTGACCCTTCACGTCCTTTTTGTCAGGAAGAATAAGAGGGGCTCCTGATTTTCTCAGATCCTTAGACGGATCAATCATGGAACAGAGAAGAATGTTGTCTGGTTTCAAATCAGTGTGTATGATAGAAAGCTGTCGGTGTAAATAATCCAAACCCACTAGAACATGGAAACAGAGTTCTTTAACCATGTGAATAGGAAGTCCTTTGTAACCAGTATATTTAATAAGTGTCAAGAGATTGTCACCCAAATTCTCAAAAACCATACACACATGTTGGCCGTTTGGACCTGAGTGCTTAAAATGATCCAGTAACTTCACTACACTTTTATTCCCGTCTGGATCACCTTCTGTAATCTGCTTTAGAATTGTTATCTCATCCAGGGCTGCCTCTGTGTAGTGTTGTGCACTCTTTTGCACCTTCAATGCTACGAATTGCTGCATTATTGACAAAGACATATACACAAAAACATTAGTACTTGCCATGATAGAAATAAAGTCCGAACAAATAAGAGTTACTAGCAAGTCAAAAAACCAAACCTTAGTCCTTCTAATGAGACCTTTGCAAGAGCTATAAGCAGTGGCGAAGCCAAAAATATTTCCAAAGGTGTTCAAACTTGAAAGAACTAAAAAAGAATTCCCGACAAAGGGTGTTCAATGTATATTTTATACATCTAAGATCAGTATTTTACTTAAACAGTGTAATTTTTCGTAATATTTCGAACTGACCATCCTTTGTAAAAGGTGGATTCGCCCCTAGCTATAAGCTAATATTCACGCTTATGCACAATTAGGTGAGCTAGGCCAATTCTAACATAACATAGCACTTGATAGACAACTAATATTAGAGTAAAGAGCTAGAAAAGAGAAGCCCTGACGAAAGTAATACATGGTAGGAAATCTCAAGAAATCAAAGAGTCAAGCATTTTGTTCATCCTCTAATAATCCATTAACACCAAAGCTCATAATCCTCCAGAAAATGAATCAGAATCTTTAGTTTAAACTATGAATATGTAGTTCAAAAATATTTTCAAAATTTATATGAATTTTGTTATATACACTGACCAGTGTAAACTATTTTTACACCATAAATTCAATTTAACGGGCTAAAGCATATAATTGCTCTATTTTCTAGGTTACCATATCAAGCTTGTGATGAAGATTTACATGCCTTGTAAGTCAACTTAAGCCGATGCTGTAAAAAAATCCACACACTGATAGTGCACAGAACTTAAATTAATACTATGCCTGTATCCATTACCATAAAAAAAAAGCCGTACTCCACAATTCCTAACATCAAATGAAGATATATCGACAGCACCAAAAGATGAATAAAAAGGAGGAGGTGAAAGCGAAAAAAACGTACGGACATGAGAGTATCCCAAGCGAGCCAAACAGTGGAGAAATGGCCCCAACCGAGCTTGCTCTGAACAACATAACGGCCGCCTTTGAAAGCATCGCTTATTCGAACAGCATGATAACCTCCTCGCCTGTAATCATCTGTGCCTTCGTCTTCTGAAGAAGAAGTACAATCATCACTGCTCTCTTCAATCATCTCCTCTTCGTCTTCCATTAACCTCTGATCCTCACTGTATCTCTCCATTTTTAATCAAGCACCAAAAATCAGTTCTGTATATCAATAATTAAAGTGGATTTTCTCGTAATTTGTGAAGTTTGGTGAAGAATTTTCTCAACTAATTTCCTCTGATTCTGTGCTACTTTGTTTGGAAACGTAGTTGAAATTGCATAATCAACTATTTATGTGGGTCTTGGAACTTTCGCAGTTAAAAAAGGGAAAATTGCATTCATATACGAAAACGCCCTTGTGCTAGAGTCTTGTCGGGAAGAAACAGAGGGCTGAAATGAAGACGATGAAGCAAGTAACACGTGGACTTCCTCCAGAGTCCACATATATCACCAATAATTCACTGATAAAAAATTTATTTTTAAAATATGAAAGGAGTAAAAGCAGATAAATTGTTTTGTTACCGTGAGATATAAGGGGGTCAATGAATCTCTAAAAATTGAATCATCATACTAAATATTTAGGTTTTTTTTAATTAAATCGCATGTTTTTATATAAATGTTAAATTGTACCAAATTATTACCTAGATTTTTAAATATCAAAAAGTAAGCCGAAAAATAATGAACCATAGCTAATAAAATTATATACGAATTACTATATATTTTATATATTGAGATTAAAAATAATAAAGCATTAATTTTTTTCATTAGGCCTTGAGGTAACGCAAAAAAATACAAGCGCACATGTAGTTAACACCAAACTTCTAACTCTTTGAAATCTATTCTATTATTCATATTGAAATTAATTTAATTTTAATAGCAAGTCACAAGGTATTTCAATAATTTTGAGTCACATGCCACGCAATTTTGAGTCGCAAGCCAGTATATATTGGATATTTTTCTCTAATATGATTTAAATTTCTCTTATAGTTACTTAATCTTTTAATAAATTTTATTCTTGAGTCTCAGTTTTATTTATATCTTTCACCCGTGTGATTTTTATTTCTATTATTTTTGCTGAATTTATTTTACATTGTTATTAAACGAGCTATGGATCTCTATTTTGGCAGTATTTTCGTATTTTCTTGATTCACCATATTTTGAACAGTAAAAATATTTAGAAAGTTTTTGGCGAAATTAGTACAATTTAAGGGTGTGTATTCGAATCAGTTTATTGATAAATCGAATTGATTATTTGTTATCGGTTTACCATTGTTGGTTTATCGATTTATCGATTTCGATTTTAAAATTTTCTTATCGAATTATCGATTGCGGTTTCGGTTTTGTCCTCTTCGGTTTATCGGTAAACCGATAAGATATATACAAAAAAATTACCCTTATTCTATTACTACCATTTTCCTTACCTTAAGTCACTAACCGTATTGTTTCATCTACCATATTTAAGAAATGACCATATTTAAGCTCAAGGGAATGAAATTCAAATTAATGAAAAACAGAATTAGTCGTGATTATGTATTTTTTTCTTAGTGTTGGTGGCATACATTTGATTTCTTACTTTAGTTTCGTTGCATGTGCTTGTTGACACAATTTTTATGTTATAAACAGTGTTCGTCTTATTTTAGGTACTTTTTGTCCATATTAATTAGGCGTGTTTATAACGATATACTTTCCGTAGAATCCCGCAAATTTTCTTAGTGATATAATCAATAACCGAACTGATAAGCCTCAAAAATCAATAAATTAAAAAAAATCAAAATATTATTAAAACGATAATAATAAGTATATGTACAAATTAATAATCTGATAAATACTCTAGATAAATATATTCCTTCGCTTAACCTTCATCTATGAACGCACAATGATGATGGAACGCACTCACTAGTCACTACTGGATTTAGGAGTTTGTTTGGTAGAATACATTAGATAAAATTTTATATATATATATATATATATATATATTAATAATATTTTATTTGGTATACTTTTTAAATCTATACACTAGTTATACGTCTTACTTGATATTATAACATGCATAGAAAAATATGATATTAATAATGCAATGAATTTTAATGTATTTATTAGTTTAGTTAAAGATAAAATTACACTTTAAATTTTATGTTTGATAAAATATACTATTATATTAATGCAAGTTTGTTGTAAAGTTTAATACTCAATTTGCTCCGGCTGTGTATATTTATACTCCGTCAATTTCTTCATTATAAATTTATACTCTACTACTACGTACTGAAATGCACTTGTAATCAACTCATTTCTTTTATTTTGTTTAATTCAAACTTTCTTTGCCTAATAATTTAAGAAAAAATAAAATTATATCCCTAGTAGATAAATAAATACTTAGCATATTTTTTTATAAATAAATATTCAGTTATATACTACTACAATTACGTAGACAAATTAAATAATTTTTTAAAAACCTTTTTCATATAAAACCTTTCTTCAATAAATGTTTTTTAAAGATAAAGTGATGCATTAGTTATGAGGGTATTTTTATAAACAAACAATTCTTTTAGAAATTATGTAATATTTTAATACATCAAACCAAATAATTAATAAGAAACATGTTTTTTTTTGGTAATCAAGGTTTTTTCATTAATCACCAATGAAGTAACATTACAAAACCACAGTCAAGCTTCAACTCAGCTGACTGTCTGGGAGCTAACATACTAACTACACTTACTACCCTAACTGCCTAACTCTACTATATTGAGTATATTCTAAGGTGTTGCAATTGTTGTCTAATTATAGGGGTGCCTCTAACATTACAATTATACACTATGTCTCTCAGTAAAGCAGTATTACATCGAAAATCTTGTTGAAAACTCTTGCATTCCTTTCCAGCCATATAGCATATGCAACTTCAGTTGTAACCATTTTAAAAATGGATGCACAACAGGTTTTCCCCTTGGCTTTGCTAATCAACCATTGCATTTTCTGGTTCCAATCAATACTAGGTAGGTATTGTTTCTGCAGCCAGTTCATTACTCTTCCCCATAAGTCCACAGTGACCGGGCAGTTCATGAGCAAATGATCTCTTGTTTCAGGTTGGATTTGGCATTGGGTGTATTGCTGATCAATACTCATTCCCCAGCTGTGTAGTCTATCCTTTGTTGGGAGTCTGTCCCGTAGGAATAGCCACAGGTTGAACACTGCTTTTGGTCTGGCTTGGTTTTGTATGATTAAATTCTTCCATGGGACTATCAGCACTTCTTGCAACTGTGACTGGTACAATTATCTAGTCGTGCATTTCTGATGTTTCCAATTCTGGAGCCTTTGTAGGATATCTCTTGATTGGATGATCTTCTTAACCATCCAGCTAGCTTGGGTAGGAATTGGCATGGACTCGATTGGTCTGTCTTTGATATAGTACACTGTGATCCACCTTATCCACAACTTGTCCTTTTTATGGGCTAGGTCCCAGCAAGTCTTTGCAATAGCAGCCTTGTTTCAGAGCTTGAGGTTGGTTAGATTCATTCCACCAACTGATTTTGGGGTACACATTTTGTCCCAGGAGATGTATGCTTTCTTAGTTACAGTATTCATCCCAGACCAAATGAAACTCCTGCAAATGCTTTCAATCATTTTAAGTACTTTCACAGGAAAAATAAACAATTGAGCCCAGTATGCTTGAATTTCAAAGATGACAAATTGCACCAGTTGTATCCTCCCAGAGTATGACAGTGTTCTAGCAGTCCAAGAAGTGATCTTGGCTGTGATACTTTCAACTAAAGGTTGCCACTGTAGTAGAGTGATTTTTTTGGTGGTCAGTGGTACTCCCAGATACTTGAAAGGCAGTTGGTCTTGCTCATAACCAAGATGGTCGAGAATCTGCTTCTGTATAGGCATTGGTACTCCTCCAAAATAGTCTGAGCTCTTGTTCAAGTTGTCATTTAGTCCGAGGCTGCAGAGAATTGGGAGAAGCTGTTGGATAATGCCTTGACAGAGGTGAGGTCTTCTTTGGCAAACAACAACAAGTCATCAGCAAAGCACATATGTGTAATGCCCAGTTTTTTACATCTGGGGTGGACTTGGTATGCTGGATCAGCTTGTAGTACAGTGCATGACCTGCTTAAATACTCCATGACCAAGGCAAATAGGAAGGGGAAAATAGGGTCCCCTTGCCTTAGTCCCCTGGCAGCAGCAAAGGGTACAGTAAGCTCTCCATTAACTAACACAGAGTAGCTCACTGTTGAGATACACTCCATAATCCATTTGGTGAAGGTGTTGGGGAAACCAATCTGTTCCATAACTTGTTGTAAGAATACACATTCCACTAAATCATATGCTTTCTGGAGGTCTATTTTAATCATGCATCTGGGAAGACATGCTTCCTAGTATAGCTTTTAACAAGCTCATGTGCTAGAATGATGTTACCCTGAATCTTTCTACCCGGGATGAATCCTGCCTGAGCTTCACTGATGATGCTTGCCATCACCTTCTGCAGCCTATTAGCCAGTACTTTTGAGATGAGTTTGTATAGCACAGTACAGCAAGCGATAGGCCTGTACTCTTTGACTGAAGTTGGTTTGGACAGTTTAGGGATGAGGGTAATAGTTGCACAATTGATTGGCTTGCACATCCTAGCTGAGTTGAAGAACTGCTTAATGGCAGTGGTGACTTGGCTACCAATGATTCTCCAGCTCTTTTTGAAGAAAACAACATTGTATCCATCTATTCCTGGTTCTTTGTCATCTCCAATAGCCTTGAGACTCTCAGTTATTTATGTGTCAGTTACTGCAGCACAAAGGTCCTGTCTTTGTTGTTGTGTCAGTTTTGGACCATTTGACATATACAATTGGTTTATAGCAGGCAGATTTGTTGCAGAAGTGCCCATCAATGCTTTGTAGAATCCCAGGATTTCCTCTTTGATATCTGCAGTTGCAGTAACTTTGATTCCCAGTGCATTGGTAAGTTCAGTAATCTGATTTTGTTGACTTCTTGCCTTCATTACTGCAGTGAAGTACTTAGTGTTGGAGTCCCCAATTTGTATCCACTTTGCTCTTGCCTTCTGTTGCAGGACACTCTCCTCAATCAGTGACCATTTTTCCAGTTGTAATACCAGTTCCTTCTTCTTCTGTTGTAGGATATCAGTGTATGCTTGACTCAATTGGGCTTGTAAGGCCCCCAGTTCCTGTCGACTCTGCTCAATTCTAAGTGAAATTGTCTTGAATTCCTTATTATTTAGGGTCTTCAAGGGAGTCTTCATGGCTTTGAGTTTGTCCCATATTGTTCTCATGGTGTCTGCCTTCCCACCCTGCCAGACTCTTGTCACAATGTGCTGGAAATCCTTATGTTCAGCCCATACGTTAAAGAATTTGAAATTTCTCTTCCCATGACAGGAGGATGCATTCAGTGTCAGTATCATGGGGTTATGGTCTGAGATTAGGGTTACATCATAGTCAGTGACCACCTGGTTCCAGTTGATCATCCATTCATAGTTGCCAAAAACTCTATCCAGCCTGCTGCATACTCTGTCCACACCAGTTTGCTTATTTGTCCATGTGTAATATTCACCTCTCCAGGGCAATTTTGTCAGTTCTGCAAGTTGTATGCATTTGTTAAAGTCCAGTGTTTCAGGAAATCTGACTGGCTTGCAAGATTGTCTATCTTTGTCACACAAGATTGCATTGAAATCCCCAGCAACAACCCATGGTTCTTTGATTCCTACTGCCAATATTTGTAAGCTGCTCCATAAAGTTCTTCTCTGCTCTAGCCCATTAAACCCATAAACCACAGTGAGAAAACATGCTAAGTCCCTTGTTCTGCTGGAAACCCTGCTGTGGATCAACTGGCTTTCCTTCAGAACACTAGTGACTGTGAAAATTTTTGGATTCCATAGAATCCACACTCTCCCTTTTTCACCCGAGACATAGTTTGTTAAGACACCCCAGCCTGGTGCTAGTAGATTAGCAATTCTACTAGCATGTGCTTGCTTAACTTTTGTTTCTACTAATCCTACTAGGTTAATGTTGTTTTTCCTAATATATTCCCTAAATTCTTTCTGCTTGTACCTATTTTTTACACCCCTTATGTTCCAAAATAACCACTTCATTGATAAGATGTTGATGTTGAGTTCCCAACCTCCCCCGGAGGTTCATCTTTACTACCAGATACTGCTGCAAATCTGTTACTCACTGTGATGGGCGACAGAGGTGGGAAATTGGTACTGTTGAGTGCTCGACTCTGAGGTTTCTTTCCTTTGTCATTGCTCTTATCACCCCTCTGGTTCTCAGCTATCCTGGCTTCATGCTGAGGTCCACTAGGTTCCCTTGTTGGTGACTGTCTCTGTATTGGCATAGCAGGGCCCTTGGTTCTCCACTCCTGGACTGGCTTGGACTTCCACACTTGTGTAGGCTGTTTTGGTATCTGTTTTTGTTGGCTTGCACAATTGTGCCCTATTGTTTGGCATTTCTCACAGAATGAGGGCTTCCACTCATACTCCACATCTTGAAGAAAACTCTTCCCATTTGGATCCATAACCATTACTTATGTAGGTAGCTCTTTGGTAACAGTCACCTCAATGAGCATTCTGGCATAGGATATCCTTGTCTATTTTGTAGTACACTCATCTGCAAAGATTGGCTTTCCTAATACGCTAGCAATTCTGCTAAGAGACCTCACACCCTAGCAAGACATTGGTAGTTTTGGTAATTTTACCCACAGTGGTATTTCAGTCGAAAATTCTTCTGAGAAATCAAATTCAGGTGTCCATTGTTTGAGAATCATCGGCCTATTGGCTATTGAGTAAGGACCAGCACACAGTATCTCTTTGGCATCAGCCACTACCTTGAATTTTACAATGTAGTATCCTTCATCATGGTAGAACAAATCTGGTTCGGGAACATGGGACCAGTGATGGTTTATGAATCTTCTCATTGCGTTGAAACCAGGACCGTCACCTAGGATGTATACCACTAAGGCACACTTCCATTTGGCTTCCTCCTCCTCCACCTCAGCTCCTTCCAGTTGTACTATGGCCTTTCCATCAACTATCGTTGGGGCTATATAGTCAAGAGCCATACCGTGAGTCGCAAACCGATTCTTCTGAAATAGTGTTGACCAGGTCTTCTTAGGTTCCTCTGCTTTGTTTTTGGTAGTCTCTGGCTGTTCTTCAGTTGGCATTGTTGGTTGCATGGTCGCCTCTGTCACAGGAACTGCTTCGACTGTAGTCGGAGGGGTTGAAATACCTTCAACCTCTGGTGTCGTTGGTGTTTCCATAATCGTTTTTACTAGAGCATCTGATTGTTCTGTAACTATCTCCGAAGCTTATTCCGCCACTTTCATGGCGTCTAGGGTTTCCTCCGAGGTGAAGTTCTGCATCTCATTCGCGCTATTCTTCTCCATAATGAGTTGATTGAGCTTGTCAAAGGTATCAATTGGGATTTTCTGAGGTCTTCCCCTTCCTCTGCTCCCGCCTTTCGCCATTGACACAAGCTCGGCGTACGTTATGCTAACGTGCGCTGAGAGGATGAGAGAGAGACGGGTTATTGCTGTTATTTTAAACTATTAATAAGAAACATGTTAGCATAACTAATATCAGCATTACTAATATACCATATTTAACATTATTCTTACACATTTTATCAAAAGATATATGCTAAGGAAGTTTTTGAGGTACTTCTTAATTAGAACCTTTATTTGAAGACAAGTCAAACTAATAATTTGGTTTTCATCTTTGTGCAAGCAAGATAAAATTGAATACGGATGGTAGTATCAAAATGCAAACGGACGATTATGTAAGTTGCAACCACCTTCCAGCCTAGTTATGGAATTATGTAGCATTAAAGAAGGGTTTAAACCAGCAAAAGAACAAAATTTATAAGTGGAATTATTTATTATGTAGCATTAAAGAAGGCGAGCCAATGTGTCCATTTTTATTTTGGCAAACCAAGTACATAGAGCCAAATCGATTAGTCGATTATGGAAGCTGCGTTCAAGAAATATAGATGAAAACCACGTAGCTGTGTATATAAGTACAATTCATACACACACATTGCAACTGAATACTTCGATTATAACTTTATAAATTTATAGCCTAAAGAAAATAGGTTCAAATTCAAAAAATTCAACATTTTTTAGCGCAACAAGCAGTTTTTGCGGTCAATGATATTCGACATTTCTATTGTTGAAGAAAGCTCCTTTATTTATCTTCTATCAAAATCAGTGTTCTACTATTAACTTTATGAGACAATTAACAAAATATATTTAAATATAAAAAGAGAAAGAAAAAAAAAAGAATTGATAGCTTTTTTCCGTCAGCGGCAGAGAATTTGCTGGATTTCAATTAAATAATTATTAAATATATAGTATATGAATATAAAAGTAGAAGAACTCGATTAAATAACTGGGAAAATATGCATTCAAATATAAACAAACAAATAAACAATAAATTTGGCGGCTTTTTGCCTTGTCAACAATATAACAGATGGTAATTCCTTTTCATACACACATCATTGCTAGATTTTAATTTTATTTTATTTTTTTCCTTCATGGTGCCAAAAATAGAGTTTAACCCAAAATAGGGCATAAGTTAAAAACAAACAAAGGAAGTTGTCCAGGTCAAGAAAAGGTAAGAAAACATATAAAAATTTAATTTCGCATTTCTACATTTTTATACACTAGTATATACATAATTATATAAAAGTATACACACTTATACATATTTATCGACTTGGTATAATAGTGTATAAGAGATGTTTACATACCCGTATACACTATTATACATTGTTATACAAATGAATCCTATAATGGAGATTCACATATTTTCTTTTTCTTTCTTGAGCCTTTACTGAAATTTAACTTAAATCTAGCTTAAATTTGCTCTAAATCACTTTAAATTTAAGCATTGAGCTCCTCTTGATGTTTTCAATCAATTAGAATAACACACACTCATATTTTCAAGCAAATCCAATAACATACATTTCAAAATTAATTTCAAATCTTAAATTTAAGTGTGTTTTCAAACCCAAAATCTCATATATGGTTCAAACTTAAAGCTACAGCTTTCAATTGAGTTTTTTTAATCAATAAATTTTAAATTTGAGAAACTTGAGCTCCAATAATGGAGATTATATAATTATATACACTTGAACGAAGAGAATACTAAACCTAGTAGAAAGGATGAGGAGAATTTGTAACTGAATAATTTCAAATTTTGTTCAAAAATCATCTTCGCTCTTGGAGTTGAAGTGCGGTGATATGATAATGCAGAAAACACATAAAAGAGAGATATTAAGAAGCTTAGGTGTGTTATGGGCTATAGAAGAATTGAGTATTTAATAACGGGCTAAATGATAAAAAGATTAAATCCATGCCTAATAGTATAAGGACATCAAACTTGGACCATTTTCAGCAAGTTGTTGGGCCAAGTGATATTAGACGTAATTTTTTCTTTTAAAAATATATTTTTCATTACCAATGAATTTTATCACGTAATAGCGTATTAGTTATTGTTTTTAAGATTATTAATTAATTAATTTACCCAATTACATAAATATTTTTACATCATCCCATGCATAGATCGCAAACTCAATCATTATTATCGGCTATCAAACATCTCTTTCATTCTTATACGTTACATTTATTCACTTCTCACGCTTATCCAGCTTGGAGCGAGTATAACTTGACATTTGCCTATTTGCCACTTTTATTTGGAAGTCCAAGTGGCTAACAATCATCATTGTTCTCTCTTTTCATATGTAAGGATAAGGTTAAATTATTTCCTCTTTTTAGTGGGACTATTAGTACACAAGAAATCAATTAGCATGAAAATTGCTTCAATATGTATCAATTACAACTAAGGCGAAAGTCAAGGGTGTATCATATATGATACAACTTGTGTCGTATACTAAAAATATGGTATGTATTTCGCGTAACGAATATAATTAACACAGAATATAAAATTATAGAAATACAAAAAAAAATATTCTTGATGAGATTCGAACTCAAAACTTTGAGCTAAGCAAGCAATCTAATCAACTAAGCTATAAGAGCTTATTTCTTTTTTGTTTTAGTTCGAAAGAATTAATATCTTATTTCATGAATACACTATAAAATTCAAATATAGCGATAAATTTGTTGAAAATATAACTACACATGATAAATATAATGTAAATAATTGTTGTGTCACGTAATTTTTCCATAAATCACATAGATATAATCTGATATATATTATTACATATATGTATAATAGAATATATTATGTAGTGTGGTAGGAACCTTCCTTTTGTTAAGGGGGTAGAAACCTTCCTTTCAAGTTTCAAGTACTTGTTCTGAACAACACTTGGATCACACTACATACCAATCACTCAAGGCTTTAATGTGTATATATCTTTTTGGTAAACAATTCACACGAAGAATTTCATCCATCCACATATAGTCTGATAGTGAAAGATGCTATGTGATGATTGAAGGATTAAACTATTAATCAAAGTTTAATCAAATTCAAATGTTGATATTTCCCTAGCCTAAAACTCGCAAAAAACCAAAGGCGATGAATCGGCAATGTTATTTACACTAGATATCCACATTTTAAAAATTAGACGTGTGGTCTGAGTACTAGTTTTGAATTTTAAAGTGCAGATAAGGAGGTCACATTTAGAATTCATGATCTAATTTTGACAAAATTACCCTTTCTAATGCTTTAAAAAGTGGTTATTTGTGTAAATCAGCCTGTGTGGCATACCTCATTTATGGAGAACATGTTTGGTTTAATGTTCACAAATTGTCACGATCCGGATTTTAGACCTTCGGAAATCGTGATGGCGTCTACTCATAAAAGCTAGGCAAGCTACGAAATTTAGAAATCTTAACTCTTTCATTTTTGTTCTTTGCAACAACTTATAATAACAAATGATAAATATTTAAATAATAACGGAAGTTAAAATTTAGCGGAAGACTTATACTAATATAATCCCAAAATAATATGAAAATACCAATGTGCGTCTCTACTCGTAAATCGGTATCACAATATTCACGGACTGTCTATGAATACTACATACAGATGTCTGAAGAAATAAACTACAGTCTATCTCGAATACAAATGACAACAGAACATAATAACTGATAAAAGAGATGTCGGGCATGCGAACGCATGCAGGATTACCTGGGAATCTCGGTGGACTGAAGGATGGCTGATCAATATTTAAATAATAACGGAAGTTAAAATTTAGCGGAAGACATACTAATATAATCCCAGAATAATATGAAAATACCAATGTGCGTCTCTACTCGGAAATCGGTATCACAATATTCACGGACTGTCTATGAATACTACATACAGATGTCTGAAGAAATAAAATACAGTCTATCTCGAATACAAATGAAAACAGAACATAATAACTGATAGAAGAGATGTCGGGCCTGCGAACGCATGCAGGATTACCTGGGAATCTCGGTGGACTGAAGGATGGCTCCCCTACTGCTGTTGACCCAATGATGCTCCTGTATCTGCACAGAGTGTAGAGTGTAGCATCAGCACAACCGACCCCATGTGCTGGTAAGTGTCTGTCAGAACCCCTGGCGAGGTAGTGACGAGGCTAGGACCAGACTCCAGATAAACCCGTGTAATTATATACATACGGCAGAATATAAACAGAAATACACAGTTCAAATGGGAGGGGGGTACATACTCATGGGGACACATCAAATCCAATAGAAACTTTAAAAAAAATATGAGAGGACAGTCCAATATCTAGAACAAAGCAATAAGAATATTGTTGCAGCGCGTAACTCGATCATTTATCATTTAACACTGTTGCTGTGTGCAACCCGATCCGCATAACTTTTGCGGCGTGCAACCCGATCCAATATAATAATTGCTGCGGCGTGCAACTCGATCCAATATATCATTGTTGCGACGTGCAACCCAATCCATATATTATATGTTGCGGCGTGCAAACTGATCCACATATATAACTGTTGCGTCGTGCAACCCAATCCAATATAACATAATTGTTGCGGTGTGCAACTTGTTCCCAATATACAGTTAGGAATAATCATAATAACCATTGATAAGTTAGGATTTTAACGTATTTATGCCCCTACTTGCCTATGCTTTGAGTATAAATTACTACAAAATAGTCCTGAAATGATCACAAATTGTGCTTGACTGCAGGTTTGATCGATAAAATGACGAAATGTCAAATATCGGCTCAAAAAGGAGTGAAACATGCTCAAGTGTCAAAGACTAAGTAAAGTGAAGAAAAGAGGACCTAGTGCGGACCGCGTGAAAGCAACCGCGGCGGCACTTGGAAATTCAGAGGCGTGATATAATCAGGCTAAGGGCAACGCGGTCGTGGTCGGATTCATGCTGTCTGCGTTCATGCTTCGCGGTAGCTTCACTCATTTGTGTGGTCCGTGTGAATGAGATTCACAGAGGTTGTCAAAGAGCCTAGTCAAACCACGTGCCCCGCGATCATCGTCGCGCGGTCCGCGGCCGCACTACTCATTTGTGCGGTCTGCGTCCTCCAGTTCAGAAAGTGAAAATTGACAAGTCAAAGAGCCAATGCGGCTGCGGTTGCTTTTGCGCAGCCCGCACCGACCCCCCAGGGGTATTTTTATCTAGTTTTTTCAGCCTAGTATAATTAGAATATTTTACCATTTTTAAAAAAAAAATTATTGAGAAACACAGCTGAGCACCTGGGAACGATATTGTAGCCAATTTTTGACATTTTTGGTCTTCAATAAAAATAAATTCTTGTAGTTTCTTCTTAGTAATTAATTAATATGTTTTGTCTTTCATCTATTTCTCTTGCTCTTTCTTTAATTATGTGTAGTTAAACATATATCTAGGGTTGTGGCTCAACCCTAGTTTGGGTAATTGATGGGTGTTGCCATCTAGGGTTAGATTATTGAGTGTTTGCTATTTGGGTTGATTTTATGTTTTTATCTGAGAATTGGTGGTTGCAAACATTGGTTCAAGTTTAGTGGGTTTAACTCTTCTTGAGAAACAGAGTCTATGACCCCAAAAATTGACCCAATAAGGAATTGAGATGGACCCATGGGAAATAATAGTCCCAATTAATGGGTTAAATCTCGAGAGAGTAATCACCCTACTTGAACCTTAATTGCTTGGTCTACTAGGCCTACCCAATTGGTCTCGAGAGAGCCAGTTGGGCAAAATAACTCTCTCTACCGAGAGGTGTGAGAGTGGGTACAATTGTGCAACGGTTATAGTATAAGCCCCAAACATGTCAATCTATCCTTAGTAGTTTCTATCCGTCAATTGTCCACCTAGAAAATGTCACGGCCCTAGTATCTTTCTCCCTATTATATACAACTTCGCAATATTCTCTTAGCGTAATTTAGCTTTAATCCTTAGTTTTATAATAGTAGTTATAAAATCAAAAACCCAAAAATATTCAAAGTGACATTAGAAGTACAAACATATCTCTAGACTAGACAGAAAATACAACTCCACTACTAGCTCCTTGTGGAAATTCGATCCCGACCACTATTCAGGTAAAACATATTGCGGCTCTGTTAGGATTTATGCCCGTCACTAGAGGGGGGGTGAATAGTGCGGCACGAGAATATTGATAAATATTGCGGAATTAAAATTGCAGGAGTAAAGTAAATGCAGTAATTAAAAGATTAAGGAAAGGACACACCGAATATATACTGGTTCACCACAACGTGTGGTTAGTCCTGTCCCCGAGAGACTCTCTCGAGTTTCCACTAACTCCGTTAAGCTTACAGGTGCCTAACAAACCGTTACACTTGCTCGTAGATGTACACTCTACAAGACTTCAACTTGCTCGAGGATACCTCACCTCAAGACTTCACCTTGCTCGTGGATACCGCATTACAAGACTTCACACACTAAGATTGAGGGTACTTAGCAAACCCGAAATCAATGAGAAGATATGGTCTTCTCAAACACCTTTCTCTTTTACAACAAGAACTCTCTAAGAGATACAGTATTAGCTCTATGAACAACTCAAAGTTGTCTCTCAATTGGCTCAACAAAAGCTCTAAAATGATGCACAAATAATATCAATATGTATATGAATAATGAGAGGTGTTGTGTGTATCAAATCACCTCAAAAGACCTTTATTTATAGGTGGTAGAAGTACTATGTCCGTTGCTTAATTGGCAATCAATTATGCTGATTTTATGCCAAGATAATCGATTATCAGATTTGCATAATCGATTATCAGCTTACCGTTACAAAATCGGAAGCTGATTTTGTGCTAGAATAATCGATTATTGGATTTGCATAATCGATTATCTGCCTGTCGTTCAAAAACTTTGGCAACGGATACAAGATAATCGATTATGTCCATGTGTATAATCGATTATCCTACTCTGCGGAAATTTCCAATAAATGGAATTTCCCAGAATAATCGATTATCACTTTTGCATAATCGATTATTCACCTATGCTGTCCAGAACTGAAAACTTACTTCAAAAACCATTTTGGTTAAAATGAAAACGTTAAAATCATTTTGCTTGAAGTATTTGAAATATGTTTATGATAAACATGATTTGATAAAATAATTTTATGCATATTTATGATGACCTATGTTGAGCCAAAAGACGAGATAACTTAAACGTTGCTCTTACATTGGTTCTACCTAATGACCTACGCCTTGGGTCTTCGGTCTTGAACTTTTGAGCTCGTCTTTAGCTTTTCCATGCAATCCATTCATCAATATGCTTCTCGGCATTCAATCTTGATTGTTTGTCATATAATAACGTTGTTTGACACTTGACTTCATTGTTTGTCATTCATCAAAACCTATACCTGAAAATCATGCTAATACAACCAAAGCACACATATCATGGATAGAATGATTTTCTACAGACTCGTCCTTCCTACCTTTTGTGTAGTGTTGGGTTGGCAGTGATCAACCATCCCAGCAAGGGATCAACAATAAACCACACTACCTCGGTAAGGGAACTCAACAGTACAAGTATATATACGTCCAGGCAAAGGAGAATCAGTTATAATCAATCTTAGCTCAACTCGTACTACTCTCAGTTATCATCAAAACTAAATCATAAATAGATTCCACAAAAATAAACTAAGTCTTTGCTCAATATCAAGGATTTACCCATTAAAGCATCCATAGTACCATTTAAGAATACAACAAGTATCAATTTAAGACTCGCAATCATGTTCAACACCGACATATAGATACTCGTCACCATGCCTATACGACGTACTAAACAAGAAGCAATTAGCAAATAGGACTCAACTCCTAATCCCTCAAGCTAAGGTTAGACCGAACACTTACCTCAAACTTTCACGACCAACTCAAGCCTCAAACACTGCCTTTTCTTTTGAATTTGGCTCCAAATCAACCGTATCTATACATAATCAATTTACTAACATCAATAAATATAAATAATCCAATTCCAATGCTTAATTATAGCTTTCTAATCATTCTTCCCAAAAAAACCAAAAATTGACCCCGGGCCCGCTTGGTCAAAACACGAGGTTCTGATCAAAATCAATTCATCCATTCACCCACGAACCCAAATATATAATTAGTTCCAGAATTTGACCCCAGAATAAGGTCTAAATCACCATTAATCAAAAAATCCTAACTCTACCCAAATCCCTAATTTTCTACCCTTAACCACATGGTTTAAGCCTAGAAATCTAATGGGTGTTGATAGAAATGGAAGATAACAAGTTAAAAATTGCTTACCCAAAAGATTATGGTGAGGAAATGCTTCAAAAATTTCCTAAGAGCTTTGGAAAAGAATGGGTTTATGAGCTTTTATGAAAATCCCATAATGCTACTGTTACAGGTCTTTTAAAATAACTGAGCGAATTTACTCATAACATTCGCGACAGGCCCATCGCTTTCGCGATGAGTCAGGCCTATTAGGCATTCGCGTTGGCGGAATATGGCTTGCGTTCACGGAGTTTTGGCTCCTTAAGCCTACGCGTTCGCGAGCCAGTGGCCGCGTTTGCGATGAACAAAAATGTGACCCATCCCCAGAACCTTACGCGTTCCCGAGTGGAGGGACGCATTCGCGAAGTGTCTTCCCCCCTCAGCTTTGCGCTTGTATCTCAACCTTCGCGTTCGTGAAGAAGAAATTGGTTACCTGGGGTGTTCGCCTTACGCGTTCGCGAGAGGGACCACGCAAACGCGAAGGATAAAATCCCTGGGCACTGAACAGCCCAAAACTTGCAACTTTTAAGTGTTTTAAAACCTTTCGAAACACATCCGAAACACACCCGAGCCATTGAGGATCCTAACCAAATATACGTACTAACTCAATAACATCATACAAACTTATCCATGTGATCAAATTGCTAAAATAACCTCAATAACAACGAATCAAACCTCAAAATCAAAGGATTTTTCTCAAACTTCATAAAACATCAACATTAGCAATTTAGGTCTGAATCACGTCAAACGATATCCATTTTTCACCAAATTTTATAGGATCATCTTATATCATATATAAGACCTATAATGAGTACCGAAACTAAAATACGGGCTCGATATCATCATGTTCTAATCATATTTTATTTAAAAATATCTTAAACAATTTCAGAAAATAATTTCCTTTAAAAATTCATTTCTCATGCTTGGGACCTCGAAATTCGATTCCGGGCATGCGCCTAAGTCCCGTATTTTACTACGGATCCTCCAAGACCATCAAATCACGGGTTCGGGTTCGTACACAAAATATTGACTGAAGTCAAATTAATTAATTTATTAGCCAAATTTTATCATTTTTCACAGATTTTTATATGTAAGCTTCCAGATATGCATGCAGACTATGAACGTAAATCGAGGTGGCTCTATATGAGGTTTTCAAGGGATCAAAAACACAAAATTTAATTTAAAAGCAAGAAATGACCTTTTGGGTCATCACATCCTCCGCCTCTAAAATAATCGTTCGTCCTCGAAAGCCCTAACTCTACCTAAATCCCTAATTTTCTACCCTTAACCACATGATTTAAGCCTAGAAATCAAATGGCTTAAGATAACAAGTTAAAGATTGCTTACTCAAAAGATTATGGTGAGGAAATAACTTTAGAGAAGAAGGAGTTTGTGAACTTTTACGAAAATCTCGTAATGCTACTGTTTCTGGTCTTTTAAAATAACTAGGCGAATTTATTCATCGCGTTCGCGATAGGCCCATCGCATTCACAGAATACGGCTCGCGTTCGCGGGCCAGTGGCCGCGTTTGCGATGAAAAATAATGTGAGCCCTCCCCGGAACCTTACACGTTCGTGAGTGGAGGGACGCGTTCGCGAAGGGTCTTCCCCTCTCAACTTCGTGTTCGCATATCACCTTCGCGTTCGTGAAGAAGAAATTGGGAACCTGTGATGTTCGCCTTACGCGTTCGCAAGAGGGACCACGCGAACGCGAAGGATAAAATCCTTGGGCACCGAACAACCAAAAACCTGCAACTTTTAAGTGTTTTAAAACCTTCCGAAATACAATCGAGCCCCCGAGACTCCTAACTAAACATACTACAAACTTAGTAACATCATACAAACTTATCCGTGCGATCAAATCTTTAAAATAACCTCAATAACAACGAATTAAACCTCAAAATCAAAGAATTTTTCTCAAACTTCATAAAACATCAACTTTAGCAATTTAGGTCTGAATCACGTCAAACAACATCCGTTTTTATAAAATTTTACAGGATCATCTTAAATTATATATAAGACATGTACCGGATGCTGGAATCAAAATACGGGCCCGGTACTATCATGTTCTAATAAAATTTCATTTCAAAATATCTTAAACAATTTCAAAAAATAATTTCCTTTAAAAATTCATTTCTCGGGCTTGGGACCTCGGAATTCGATTCCGGGCCTACGTCCAAGTCCTGTATTTTCTTACGGACCCTCCGGGACTATCAAATTATGGGTTTGGGTCCATTTATTCAAAAATATTGACCAAAGTCAAATTAAGTCATTTATTAGCCAAATTTTATCATTTTTCATAAATTTTTATATTTAAGCTCTCCGGCTATGCGTCCAGACTATGCAGCAAATCGAGGTGGCTCTATATGAGATTTTCAAGGCTTCAAAAATACAAAATTTAATTTAAAAGCAAGTGATGACCTTTTGGGTCATCACACAAATAATAATCATGGTATATAAAAGTTGTAATAGTTATTTAAATTTGGTTTTATACATCATATTCATGTATAGTTAATCAACATATATGGTTTTAGGGGTGTTCATAAAAATTTGAAAACCTGAACCGAACTAAAACCAAACCAAACCGATCAAAAAAATCGATACTTTTTTGTTTGGTTAGGTTTTGGTTTTGAATTTTAAAGATCGATCAAATTTAGTTTGATTTTGTTTTTAATCAGGAAAAAACTGAACCAAACCGACTATAGGAGTAACAATTTAAAATTTATTATATATATATATATATATATATATATATATATATATATATATATATATATATATATATATATATATATATATATATATATATATATATATATATATATATATATATATATATATATATATATATATATATATATATACATACAAAGTTTCAAAAAATTTATGATAAATGTTAATAGTTTACACTTATAATATAGTTCTTTACCTTTGCATTATAGTTTGATTGGCAGTTTTCTTTTGTTTAGTGTAAGAATCCATTTCGTGTTAAAAATAATATATTTTTAATTGAGTCCTTAAATTATTCATCACTATTTGATTCAATTATCATCAGTATATCTTGGTAAATAATAGGTTTCTCAAAGGACAATTGATTTAGTATTGTTACATGTGGCACGTGATTTTTGCCCTACATGAGAACAACTCCAAAAAAATAGACCAAAAATAATTTTTATTAATTTTAGGAATTTTTCTTTGTTTATTTGCATTTCATGCATTTTTAATATTTTTAAATCATAGAAAATCCTAAAAATGGTCATTTTTGCATATCTATCTTTTAGTATCTAAAATCAGCATTTTTCTTTAGCTTTTAAGTTAAGTAGTTGTTTTAATGTTAAAAAATAAATAAAGAGTTCTAGTTTCTACAAAAGAATAGATTAATTTGGAATTTTTAATTTCTATGATTATTAATTAAAAAATAATAATAATAAAAGAAAAGAATAGAGAATTAAGATTTAATTGCAATGGGATTTTAATTGAAGTAATTAGGCCATTTTTAAAACCAAAACTAGCTCAAACCATAATTTTCTACCCAAACCCACCTAACTCAAACTCATACCCCTAATCTAATCCCTACCCAATATAATACTATCTATACAAACACACAAAAGACACACTCTAATACACAAATCAGTCGCAGCTTAAGCTGATCAGATCCTCTCCTAAAAAAAACAAAACAGCCCCTGAAATCTCCATTGAAATAAGCCAAATAAAGCTCCAAAAGTACAGCTGGAAAGGGCGCAAAAGCAGTCCCAAAAGCCTACCAGCCCTCTTTCAAGCCAAACAAAACAATCCCGAAATCGTTGCGTTTCAGCTATAAGGAAAGTGCCTCGTTTTCTTTTCATTTCGGGGTGTTGACGAGTTTTTAGGCTGCCAAAGAAGTTGTTATAAGGTCTATTTGAAGGTAGTCGAGTTCGTTGTCGAGGTTCTCTGGTTGGCGCATCTTGTCCGCTATATTTGAGTTTTAAATTACCAAATCCAAGCTCAAATTCAAGTAAAGGTCCGATCTCTGCTTACTGTTATTTCATTAGCTTTGAATGTCATCTTCTTGCTCATGTTCTACTGTGATTGTTTGTTGGAACTCATGTTGGAATTCATTTATTTATGTGTGTTTGGATTGAACGTAGAAAGGCCTTATTTTGATTCATTTGAGATACAAGAATATAGAACTTTGTGGATCCGTTAAGCTAAATTTTAATCGTATTATGATGGGTGCATGTTGGTAAATTATGTGTAAATTGGGTACTGTGTGAATCACTGATTTCATGTTTAATTTTGAATTGATTAGCATTTTTTTTAGGGATTTTTACATATACATCCTATATAGCAAACCTTATAACCGCCAATGTTTAAGGTTTGTGTTTATTACATTTAAGTATACCACCTTTCAATTTATGTACCAAAATTATATTTAAGGTTAATGATCAACTCATTAATTATTTGCTTGATTTGTGGAACAAAAATTCCTTGAAATAAGCCTCCTAAACTCCAGCTTCTTATTTCAAAATCAATCTTCCTCTTCACTATTGGGGGTTTCTCGCATCTAATGGACAACCATATTTGGCAAAGTGTGATGGTGTACGCTTGAGAAAAAGGTGGTAGTTGTATTACCATGATTCTGCCAATAATCCACTTACTATTGCTTTGTCTTTTTTATTTTCTATTATATGAATTACACCATTATTTTGACCTTTGAGATTTTATTTCTTTGTGGTAGCCTTTTAAATATCTATTAATCCTTTCATTCATTTGTATAGAAATGTATTTGTGGTATCACGCCAAGCATATACTGATGACGAGACAAATCTCAAAGGTTGGAAGTGAGAGGGAGGAGAACTGGCTCTAATTTGTGTAAAAACATTAGAACTTTTTAATTTTTTATACTTTTGAATTAAAAGAAATGATTTTCTGTTGTTTTTTTGTGTGTTAAATTAATGAATTTAAACGAAGCGATATGGACATTGAAAATTCATATAATTATCCAAATTGTTAGGATTTGAGGTTTAATTGTTATTATTATTAGTATTTATAGAGTGTAGGCAGAACTTATCCCTCAACTACAAAGATACATTTCAATTGAATATTATTTTCATAAATTAAGTGGATTAATAGTTGAGGAGCTTTAACGGTAAATGTTTTGGATATTTACTACCAATCTTCTGTATAGAATTTAACTCTATTGATAATGATAACATTTTTAAAGGTAACTACAATTACCTACAATACAAAGTTCATATAACTACAAATATTGTAATTAATTGCTTAGATTTCATGGAAATTAACTACAATGTTTTTTCTTTATCTACAACATTTTGTCTTTACCTATTATTCGATAACACATTTCGAAATCACTTACAGTACATTATAACTACAATAAGCAAACAGTTTACATTACTCAAGTATATTAGTAAACTTCTTTATTATCGTCAAAACGTATTACAGTTACACATCAAATTACGACAATCTGGAATAACTAAAATATGTTGTGGAACATCCCATTTCGCTTCATCAGGAAGAGGATTAACTGGCAATTCATATGTAAGTAGTAGGCTCTTAGTTGTGTAATACGGGGAGCAATAGTTGTCCGGCCTTTCATTCCTATGCCTTAATGATGCCAAAGCATGTGCACATGTAAGTTCATCAAGTTGGAATTGTCCACAGCTACATTTCTTATTTTCTAAACATACAATGTACCGCTTCACGCCATCTAACACAGTGTGTATATGATCTGTTGAAGCTCTCACCTACAATTCAAGATCAAAAAGAAAATAATAAGGTGTCAATAAGTTAACTATGTTAGCAACAATCAGTTAACTACAAATCAGCTACAAACAAACGGCATATAAATGTTAACTACATTTAACTACATTTGACTACATTTTTAAACCTCTCTGGAAATACTTCATATAACATTAACTACTATTAACTACAACTATCTACATTTTTAAAACTCTCTGGAAATACTTCATAACTACATTTAACTACAATTATCTACATTTTAAAACTCTCTGGAAATACTTCATAACTACATTTAACTACATTTAACTACAATTATCTACATTTTTAAAACTCTCTGGAAATACTTCACAACTACATTTAACTACATTTAACTACAATTATCTACATTTTTAAAACTCTCTGGAAATACTTCAGAACTACATTTAACTACATTTAACTACAATTATCTACATTTTTAAAACTCTCTGGAAATACTTCATAAAACATTAACTACATTTAACTACAATTGTCTACATTTTTAAAACTCTCTGGAAACAACTTCAACATCTATTATTTTTTTTGTTTTTTTTTCCTGCACCAAACAAGAATATATTACCTTTAGTTTCTGGGATAATGTATTGTTATCTTCCAATTCTTTGTTGAATTTGTGCCCAATTGTAGACTGGAGAATTCCGTAGCTTGCAATCTCATCAACCAAAATGGCGTCAACTTCAAAATCTCTGAAACTGCCATAGTTATCCCAATAACCATTACATTTAAGCATTATCGGAATTTTTGACATTGTAGAATCTCCTTAATGGCAATCACGGAGGAACTACAAAATAGATGAATGTAAACATCCTCAGCGACAATACAATACAAGATGATGGCTGAAATTCAAGTGTAGATTGTCTCAATTAGTAATCCGTAAAGAATTGCAGAATGATTGATTATGCTTGGAAGATATGTGCGCTAGAGCCTTTTCTGATTCGTCTCTAATAATGAGTCATCATGGAAATAAAAAGCCATTTAAAGAAGAAGGGATTAGGGGAATATGAGTTACCGCATGTTGAAATCCTGTGAGATATATAGCGAGGGAGCATTCATCTTTTCCAGTACAAATGGCAGACATAGTGATATCAGTAATGGCAGGAATCACCATGAATGCAGAGAAGCAGTGAAGAAACACTGTCATGAATATGTGTCTCAACCCACTACTAGACAACTTTTCCATACCTTCAAATTCTCTTGCCTACTTCTTTCCGTCACCTTAATTCTCACTTCAATATAGAGCAAAAGTAGACAAACTCGGCCAAAGTGTTAAAAGCAGTACTAGAAGTGTTCTTTTACTTTGTCTTGTCTGAATATTGTTTTAGCTTTTGAATGATCTTTTTCTTGTCTGCATGCCAAGTTAGCTTCGTTCAATTGGGGAAAGCGAGTAAAAAAAGGAAAAAGAAATTAACTGATTTCACCTTTAATTGGTAGAAAATCAGTGATTAATTAGAAGCCATTAAGATAAGCGTTATTTTAGGCTACAGTTTATTAAGAATCTATTTTCTACCTTAATTATCTGCGTTATTTTTGGATGGGAAATCAGCAAATATTCCGTTTGGAATATATTATGTAACAAAAACATGGGATATGAGGGTAATAACCAAACAAGGCACAATAATGGTGATAAGGTTTGCTATATTGGATGTTTAGGTAAAAATCCCTTTTTTTTATGGTTAAACTCTTTGATGGCCGAATAATTTGGACAAGCATAAATTTGGAATTTAGTCAAGTGGCCTTCTTATTTTTACTTCTTGGAACGATTGGGCCATTGGGCCAATTTTATTTAAGAAAGCTAGTCTGTATGTTAAAATTTGTAGATATCGAAATAACTTATGAACATTCGTAGATTGCTTTAAGTTGAGTGTAATATTTTTTAAAGAAATTGAAGTGTGACATTTACGAACAAATCCATAAACAATGACCCTCACATTAATACCAATTAGTGTAGAAAATAATAAAGTGTGTAGTTGTTTCAAGCGCGTCGTTTAAAAATTATTTTCTTAAACTTGGGTGTGCATTTATGTGACCCAAATCTAAATTTCAACACTGTTAGATAAAATGTATCATGGACCGCGGGTGCATTTATGTGACGTAGTTCAAGACGTATTTTAGATGGCATTGAATGTTTCCTTAAAAAAAACTAATTAAAAGCGGTAAATAATTTAAAATTGCACTATAGGATGACATTCTTTAAAATCAGATATTAAGTCATTTATGATAGTTTAAGCGACCATGCTAGAACCACGGAATCCGAGGGTGTCTAATACCTTCCCTCGGATTAACAGAATTCCTTACTCAAGAATTTCTGGTTCGCAGACTCCAAAAAGGAGTCGAAATTTTCCTCGATTCGGGATTCAAGATAAACTGGTGACTTGAGATACCAAAATCTAAGCATACCCCAAGTGGCGATTCTGAATAAAATTGAATAAATAATCTCATTTCGAATAATATCACTTAAATTGGAAAAACTCCCTTATACTTTATCCTTCGAGTTAGGTGTGTAAAAAGGAGGCGTGACATTATATTGAAAATGTGGTCATCGGAATACGTGTTTGGTAGTGTATTTCTTATATTTAAGAAAATACTGATAAATAACCAAAAAAATCAACATAAACCGAATCTAGAAAAACCGACTTAATTGATTTGATTTGGTTCTGATATTTGAAAAATTAACTTACTTAATTTGGTTTCTTTTTGAGGAAGAACTGATCCGAACCGAATTATAAGCACCCCTTTAAGATTTTGCCAATTTTTGTTTATTTTACACCACTTATACATGGATAAAGTACCCAAAAGGATAAAATCATACTTGTCTTTTTCCGAGAAACCTAAGAAGGTTAAGTATCCAAGGGTACAATTATAAAAGTCATTACTTTTAATTTAAAAATAAATTAATATTTTAAATATACTCTTTTCGATGCACTTTAATTAATCTTTTTGCTGATTTATATATATATATATTAAGGAATTCACCTTTTAACATTAGTTAATAATGAAATTGAACATGTTATCTTAATTTATCTATTGGAAGTACAATAAATACTCCTATGCTCTTTATTCTTAGGGCAAATTAGAAAAAAAGAAGTCAATTTCTTTTTAATATCTTAAAAAATTAAATATTTTGGACCGCATGAAAAATGCTAAAAAGATAATTAAAGTTGACCTGATGAAGTATATTGTATACCCAATTTTCGGATAAGGAGGTCACATTCAGAATTCATGATCTAATTTGACAAATTAGCCATTTCTAAATATCATGCTAAAAAAGTGGCTATTTGTGCAAATCAGTCAGGACGACATACTCGCATTTATGGAGAACATGTTTGGTTTGATGTATAGAAGAATATTGTATAAAGTTTTGCCAATTTAGGTAGGGATGTATTTTGTCCCGGACCCGAGCCTAAACGGGCCTTGTGGGTCAGGCTTCGATGTCCCGAGCTTTGTAGGCCTGGGCTCTGACAGTCCCGGTTTTTGTGGGCTGAATGGGGTGAGACCAGCCCGTGACGGGCCTAAGCTCATGTGGTACTGGGGTTAGCGGGCCGGGCTTGGTGGGCCTGGGGGGACTGGCGGGCTTTTTAATAATTTTTTTAAGGCAATATCTAGTACAATAGTTATTAGTATAGTATAGAATATATTTACATAGTATACTAGTTATTAGTATAGTAAAAATAATATATATTCCCTTATATATTACCCTTATATATTTTCTTGTATGTTATGTATATATTCTCTTATGTATTTTCTTGTAGTATATATATTGTATCTTATGTGTATATATATATATATCTATATATATATATATTATAACTTATATAGTTATATATTTTGTTGTGGTATAGATATTGTATCTCTTATGTATAATGTATATATATTCTCTTATATATTGTGTATCTTATGTATATATGTTATTACTTATATATTTCTTGTAGTTTAGGTTGTATGTTATGTATATATATTCTCGTATATATTTTCTTGTGGTATATATTGTATGTTATATATATATATATATATATATATATATATTGTAGCTTATAAATAATTCGAAGTAAAGACAAAGAAATATTGAGAAAAAAGATATTCAAGGGTATGTCTTATAATTTTTATTACCCAAAATGGCATATCTTTCTTAGTCTTCCTTCCCCAATGGAATGAGCATAACAAAGTACTAATACCACCATTAAAAGAAAAAAACTAAAAGAAGATGTGTCAAAGTACATGTTACATCATAATCTACATTGTATCTCTAACAAATCTCATAAATCCGTCAAGGTTGGGAGGAGGTTGTGTTAGTGGTGGTGGAAAAGAAGCTTGTTTATCACCACTTCCGGGCGAAGCCGAATCCTCCGCAAGTTCTGCTATCATTTCTTCATAGGTTTCATCTATCGCCGGTTGTGATTCTGCAATTCCAAAGTTTCTTCTTTCCGCGCGGATCCAATCTCTAAAAAGTACCGATTTTTTCATGCTATCCCTCATCGCCGCTATATGATCACTTATTTGCAGTCTTGCTTGACTGAAAGCGCTCTCCGATGCAACAGTTGAAGCTTGAATTGATAAAATATCCCTAGCCATCCTTGCAAGAACCGGAAAATATTTTTACCTTTACTTCCACCATTCTAAAAGATCAAAAGAGCCGTCTGGATTCTCCTTTTCAAGTACCCCAGGCAAGTAAACTTGAAGCTCATTTAGATGTGAAGTTTCATCATAATTATCACCTTGAGAACCCCGGAACTCCGTCCAAGATTTAAGAGCTGTTAAGCCCGCAGCTCTTTTAGACGATTGTGAGCTAGACGAAGTAGGGGTTGGAATATTTGGCCTAGCATGCTCTAAGGTAATTTGATAAGCATGATAAATTGTTTGAGCATTAATTTTAATTGATGCTTTTGCATCTGCAAGTGTAGCAACTTCCTCGTTTGAAAGATCTAAAGCCTTATAAATATTTGAATACCAAAAATGAGGACCGCCCAATATCATTGTATGATTTAACATTGCAGCAATACCAAAAATAGGAGGGACAAGGAAAAAAAAATTTAAAATTTTTGTTTCATTTCATTTATAGCAAGTTCATAAATATCTCCACCCTCACCAAATTCAACAAATAAATCAGCTAGTGCGGCAATATAAACTAAACAGTTTGAAGTAATATGATAATATTGCCCAGAAAATGCATTTGTAGCAACTTGAAAATATTTTAAAAAATCTAAAAGAATTTTAACATTCGTCCAATCTTGGGTAGTAAGCATTTCATCATCATCCTCACCACCTACCCGAGAATTAAGCATTGCATTAATTGGGTTTCTATATTCATATACAACTACTAAACTTTCGTGCATACAATTTCATCTAGTCGGGCAAGGTTTAGGAACCTTTCTTTCTCTAAGGTCATTCATCACATTTTTTAAAATACTCTCTAAGTCTAGTTCTACGGTTTGAATAAAAAAGCCAATTAAGAGCCATTTGAACCTTTTCAATTTATATGTTTAAAATTCGCATACCATCACCGACAATTAAATGATAAATATGACAAATACATCTAACATGAAAAATATTAGTAAATGCATGATTTAGTGTTTTTGTAAGCATGCCTATAGCACTAGTGTTACTAGAAGCATTATCCATCGAAATTGCCATTTTATCGCTAAAGCAAAAATATCTACAAATATCTGAAACAGTGTTAGCTATAAACTTACATGTGTGACGTGAATTAATTATTCTATACGCAATTATACGTTTTTGCATTGTGCAGTCCTCATCTATCCAATGACTTGTAACAGTTTGATAATCACAATCATTACCACTTCTACCAATATCAGTAGTAATAGAAATCCGATTAGGTATATGAGTAAATAAATAGCGCAAATATTGTTCATATTCATGTTTGAATTTATAAATATTGGCCTTAGCTGTTGCGCGAGGCCAACCTTTATAAGTAGGATTAAAAACTCTTCTAATATAATGAATCCAATTAGGATTAGAAGCAAAAGTATAAGGTAAGCACATAACAGTAATCATCTTTGCTAATTCTTCACGATCTCTATTTGGATCGTAATATAAAATACATATGGTGACAGTGTTAATTCCTGGTTGAACTAGATATGAACCTGTACTAGGGTTAACCGCAGAATCTACACTTGTCCCCTCTTGCTGCGCTTGCATTTGAAAAAATCTAGCCTTATCTCTAGGGTGTGTTTTTATGTGCCTAGTCAAACTACCTCTGCCGCTACGGTCTCTAGTAAATTTATGAACTAGTAATTTCCCACAAGTTTTACACTTAGCCTTATTTAGTTCTCTTACTTGAGTAAAAAAATTCCAAACTAATGATGTTTCTTGACGTTTAGCAGGTTGTCTGTTAAAAGTTGGAGTTTCTACAGGCGGGTCTGCCGGTGCATTACTTGAGTTATGAACAGGACTAGTAGGTGTATCACTTAAATCTTGTGCTTGGGTTTCATCATCATCATCATCATCATTTTCCTCTAAGATAGGTTCATTAGGATAAAGAGTATTCATAATTTCATCATCTAATCTATCACCTACTGCAACATCATGTAGAAATTCACTATCGGTAAATTGAAAACAAGGGTGAGCACTATCAAGCATTACGGGAGGAGGAGGAGGAGGACGTCTAGGTTGGAGACTACTTTCAACTTGCTTATCTTTTGTAGGTCGGGGAGCCGGGGGAAGGGCAGTATTATGGCCACTACTTTCACCGGTTTTACCTTTTCCTTTACTAAACATTTTTTTCAAAGAAAATGCCATATTAATTATAATTATGCAAACTAAACCACACAAAAATATATTATTAAAACATAAGAGTTGAAACGAGTTTACCGGATTGCCAAACAACTTCTTGAAAATTGAAAATCGTTGAACACTTGAAAACTTCAATTCAACAACTTCACAATTTTTCACGAATTTTCAACAATAAATTAAGCAATTATAGTAGAAAGATTGAGAGAGATTGAGAGATATTGATGAAGTGGTGGATAAAAATAAAAGAATGAGGGGGTATTTATAGTTGAAAAATGAGAAAAAGTGTAATTTTATAAAGTTTGAGGTTAAATTAAAGTTTGGGGGCCAAATGACCATTTTGTAAACTTTCAAACGGCCATATTTTCAGCCCAAACGGCTATATTTTAAATATGGCCGTTACTGATTTTTTTTAAAAGAATAATTTTCTTTTGAAAAATAGTTGCTGGGCCCGTTTAGGCCCGCCATGACTGGTCCAGGCCCCGCTGGCGGTTCCGCGCTCACGGTCTATTGGTCTCGGACCGGCCCGTCACGGGCCTATATGTAACACCAGGCCTAGGACCACTAGGCCCGATAGGCCCGCCAGGATCGCAAGCCCGGTCCGATCCGATGCAGGGCAGGATTACAGTGCACTATTAAATTTAGGTAGTATTATTTTATAGCACTTACATAAAACTAAACAGTAAAGTATCAAACGGATAATCACCCTGGTCTTTTTTCTAGAATCCTACGAAGGTCAAGCATTGAAGGCTTACAATTCTAAAGTCACTACCTATTAATTTAAAACATAAACAAATATTTTAAAAGATATCTTGTATACCCAATATGCAGTGATCCAAACACCAAACAAAGAAATAATTTTTGTATTACAATTCTATGTATTAGTAATCCCAATATTATTATAATGGTAAACTTTTAGAAATCACTATATTTTAGTGGTTGTTAATTAATTGTAGTTATTATTTACTATATTACTACCTATAGTTATGTTTTCAGGTTTTTTAGAGTGTATTTAATATATTTAAGCTATTGTATTTATAAATACAATAGTGTTTTTAGGCGTAAAGCAGGGATTACGTCTAGACAAATTATTGTATTCAACTGTATTCACGGCGTGAAACAATGGGATTACAGTAAGACTGATTATTGTATTCGACTGTATTCACGATATGTATTTGTGAATACAGTAACGTAAACAGTGCAATTCATGGTCTATTCAGCTGGTTTTAAACGAAAAATGAATCAATTAACATAATAAACTCATAATATAACTCAGCAAACTCAATTATAGCACATTAATTTTATTTTCAGTTATAAAAAAGATTCTCAACTGAAAACACCCCAAGGGAATAGCAATCTAAAGAGAAATTATGTAATTACATTGAATATAGTTAAATACATAAAAATACATGAAGTATGACAGGTCATCTATAGTGCAAAAATATATAAATACATACGGCAGATACATTTGAATACATATATACATCTGAATATATAGATTATATTTATTAAAAAAAACATATAAATATATTCATGGAATATAGCAAGACAGTGAATACAATGAAATACAACGAGATACACTGAAATACAATGAAAAGAAGATAATGAATACAATGAAATATATGAAAATACAGCGAGATACATTGAAATATACTTAAAAAAGATAACAGAATCTTCAAGTTGCTCAGCCCAAACTCCATCATTTTATTCAAGAATAACCCTAATGTCACACCTCACATGTACGTTCCTTGAAGGCACGAATCGAGTTGTTGGTGTGAGACAAAGAAAGGTCATGTTAAGTGAAAGGTCATGGAAGGCAAAGAAAGGTCCGTTGCCAAGGATGCCAAAATTCTATGCGGTGGTGACGTCGCTCTCATTGAACATAACAATACGAAATTGACTGAGCGTTTGTTTTTCTTAGTTTTTGAGGGCACAATATTTTCTAATTATACCTGCTTTTCCATTCAGGACTTCAATTTTGCCCATCTTTATCATTGATTCTTTAAAATCCTTGAAGAAAGCAGATGCAAAAAAATTTATGTTGACTACTCAGAAGAACAATCGACGGAGGAACTGATGAGAGAAAATCTATGAGTTTGTATTCATAGAGAAAACTGACGTTCAGAGAGAGGGGGTTGAGAAAGAGAGGGTAGTGTATTTTACGAGGGAGAGGGCAACGTATTTTATATCTTAAAAGTAGGAATTGACCATAGATAGATATTTGGCTATAAAAATCAAAAGGTAGCTATGGAATATAATTTTTTAAAATTGTATTTATTTTAAATAAATAAGGTACCAACCTTTGCTATAGGAGATAAAAATTCCTATTATAATCTATATTTTCGAACCAAATGACCCCTCAGAGTTTGCAACACAGAATAGGGAAAAGTACACAAGCAACTATTTTTAGAACTGTTATTTAGTGATTAGCCAATATTTTTTTTATCTTCAAAAATTAAAGCTTCTTAATTTCATGACAATTCAAGACATTTATATCTTAAAATTTGAATAAAAATATTGAAATTCATGATACGTTAATTAATTTCAAAATAGCAGCCTTTTAAAGTGGCTACCTGGTGTCGGAAGTGCACATTTGACCACTAATAACGTATATATTTACTTTTAAGCCACCGTTTAAAATATTTTTAGTATTTAGCTACTGCTTTAATAAACTTTAACTGCCCAGACGAAAATACCCTTTTGCTCATGCCCTTAACTCTTGAACTTAACTTCAGAACTTCAGGACTATATGTTCTTAAATTTTGAATTGTAACTCTAAGTTCAAGACTTCCGGACTACATGTTCTTAACTTTTGAATTTGAAACTCTAAATTCAAGACTTCAGGATTACATGTTCTTAATTTTGAAACTTAATTTCAGGACTTCAGAATTACATGTCCTCAACATTTGAACTTCAGAACTACGTGTCCTTAACTTCAATTTTATTAGCTATGATATGTATATTATATTATACATGTAGATGCATCATCCTTAAAATTGTTATAATATAATGGTAATACTACATTTATGTCCAATGATTCCTATCCGTTCATCGATCCAGTTAAGAAATACATAGTTTACAAATGAGTGACATGCTATTTTTAGCAGAATGTGCACATGAATTTTGAGTATCACTGCTCTTGCATGTCTTTCAGTTCTATTATAAACAAACAGTAAGTACAACAAACATATAAATCCACCAACAACTCTTCGACTTTGAGGTAACTAATGAAATGAATGCATCGGCATTAAAAATATTAGTTAAAAGGTAAATATCACTTTAAAAAATGGCTATCCGCATAATTTCTACTCATTTATACAGTATAATCTCCTCATATATCTTATTGGGCCTCAGTGAAGACTTTTCATCTAACAAGCAATCTAATTCACGAAGCCCACCAATAGTTGGGCAGATGATTTGAACTGGAATTCCATCTTTTGTGCTTTTAAGCTCTATTTTCCTTATATAACGGTAGGTAGAGCCTTAGGGTTTCTCTTCATCGAGAGGGAGGGCGCGCAACAGCATCAGCCATGGTTCTCAAGTAAATTTTCTGCCGTCTCTTTCACACTCTTGTTCGTATATTTTATATTTATCTTTGAATTCCTTTAATACATGCCATGGTTTCTTAATGTACTCGTTGTCGTTGATAAAACTTGGTTATATGATGATATCTTATGCTCCTTTACATTTACCTAGATTTAGCTGATGGAGAAGAATCGACGTTTTTGAAAACGGTTCAAAATCTATACTTATACATATTAATGTAGATGAGAATCTGTAATTATGGGGAAAATGTTGCTCAGATATACAAATAGGAGATATATCTAGTCATTCAAGGAGCAGAATAAGCTATGACTGCGTAGTGATTGATGATGCTTTTGAGTATGAAATGTTTGTAACAATATGTGAATGCCGATTGGAGCGATTGATATGGGAAGAGTTTGAGATATTAGTAATTTTGACTTCTAGGGGAAAATGTTTTCATGGAGAGAGCTTACTGAGAAAATGTTGCTTAGGCATAGAAATAGGAATTGCATAAGGTACAAGGATAGTGGGTTGATTATAATCTATGAGTATTAAAGATTTCCGACATTACCAAAGGTGTTGCCTATTAGTCAATAAAGTCGGAGGAGAATTATGAGGTTTCAGCTTCAATTCTGAGACAAAAACCACCAGGTGTTTCTTCCCATATGTGTGGATAGAGTTACCTGGTATGTGTGAGATAGCAGGTTTGTCGTAGAATTAGTCGAGATGCGAGTATGCAGGTCCTTACACTATGGTTATCAAACAAAAAAAAGGTTTGTAGCAATGTTATATGACAACTGGTGCATGTAATATGGATAATAGTTGAGATATTTGCAGTGTTCAACTTTAGGTGAAATAATTTCCAGTGGAGAACATTTTCCAAAATTTGATATTTCCCCAAGTTATCATATCAAACACCCTAATTCGTAGCTAGATTTGACAAGGTTGACGCTTTCTCTTGAAGGATTATTTTTACCTGCAATTTATTTTCTTGTTTGAATGCTTACTCATGCATGGAGACTGGTGATTAGGTCTTCTAATTTTCATTATACTGCATCTCATTATCCATTGAACATGATATTCAATAGTTCTTTTTAATTATTTATGAGGTACTCTATATTGTAGTACTTGAATTTTATGCTGCTTATGAACCTGCATTAGATGCTTACAGCGTTGCCGGTGGACGGCACTCTGCACTCTTGGTCATCTGTGATGTTTCTACTAGGCTTACATAAAATAGTAGATAGTAGGGTAATTTCATTCTATGTTCTACTAAGTCCTATATGAAATCGCGTTGTAATTTCAGAATGGGTATTGCTCCTGAGAGATTAGTAACCACCAGTTTTATTGTATATGAATTTGTTGGAGCTTGCTCATTTCCTTTAGTTTGGCTATTCCACTGGTAATCGTACAACATAAATTCAAAGTGATGAATCATAATTGTTTTCTTACATTAATTGCAGGACAGAACTCTGTCGTTTCAGTGGTGGCAAGATTTACCCTGGGAGGGGCATCAGATTTATTCGTTCAGATTCTCAGGTATTCTTTTAATAGATACCTGCCTATTTCTAGTCGTTTATGATTAAGAGCCTGTTTGGACGGCTTGTTTTAAGTGCTTTTAAGCCAGTTTGTGGTATTTGGACAAAGTAAAAAAGTGCTTTTAAGCACTTGTTTTAAGCTAAAATAATAAAAACAAGCCAAAAGTAAAAAGCTAGAATTCCTAACTTATGGCTTAATTTGGTTTAAAAGCCATTTTGTCTTAAAAGTAACTTAAAACAAGCCCATCCAAACGGGCTCTAATTTGTTTGTATTCTTTGTTACAGGGGGAAAATCCATGCTAGTTTCCATTATCACTTTATGAATATTTTGACTCTTTTAGGTTTTCCTATTCCTCAATTCAAAATGCAAAAGATACTTCCACAACAGGCTGAAGCCATCAAAACTTACTTGGACAGCTATGTATAGGAAGCAACACAAGAAGGTGAGTTTTCAGTAAACCTTCAGAGTTCAGAGCAGAAGTTATAACTTACTCAAGCTCCTTTTTTTGATGTTTTACTTTTAAGTTGCCTCTAACTCTGAATAATGGTAATTTTGTTGTCTCATAATCTATACTATTACTAGGGAATATTCCCTTACATAAGTTGCCTCTTGTTTTGCTTGAAAAACATGCATTAGCTACTGAATTTTCCTAGGCCTTTTCCGTTTTTGGATATTATGTTAATTTTATTTTGCAACCTGTGGTTGCTTACATTAGGATATTGCACAAGAAGCTGTTAAGAAGAGGCGACGTGCCACCAAGAAGCCTTACTCTAGGTCCATTGTGGGTGCAACCTTGGAGGTTATCCAGAAGAAAAGAACTGAAAGGCCAGAAGTTCGAGATGCTGCCAGGGAGGCTGCTCTTCGGTTCGTTTCTACTAATTCCTGATTTTATTTATGCATGTGCATGCCGATGATATGCATCTAGTTTGTCTCACTTTGGTTAGTCTTATCCAGACTTAGTCAGGTATTAACATTTTCATCATGTGGTTAATACAGTTACTAGTCTGGGAAATTAATGGTGTCTATCGTTACAGATGTGCTGGTACCACTAAAGCACCTTCTGTTCCATATGGGCCCAACATGAAGTAACCCGTTTCTTCTCTTGAAAAAAGAACCTTGTGTTAAAATCACCTAAAGCCTAAAGCGTTACGTAGAGTCTGTTTTCCATCACAATGCATTGTGTATATTCTGTTGCAAAGAGAATGGATTATGGTGTTAATCGTTGAAGTAAAAGTCTGACACGTTCCTGATTTTTTATCAGTGTGCATACCAATGCCTTGCATTTTGTTTGTGTGTTTTTGGCAGTCTTATCTGATAATCCGATATCCAGACTTAGTCAGGTATTAACATTTTCATCTTGTGGTTAATACAGTTACTAGTCTGGGAAATTAGTGGTGTATATCGTTTCAGATGTGCTGATACCATTCAAGCACCTTCTGCTCCATATGGGCCCAACATGAAAGTAACCCATTTCTTGTCGTGATATTAATGTGTAAAAAATACCTAGTCTTAGGTAAAAGCGTATACATGATACCCGGTATATCATTCTGGCGCAAGGAGAAAGTGCAAGCTGATTTATGTTTTTTTGGCGCTGATGGGAATAAACTGATCTTTGTCTATGGCTTTTGTGCAGTGAAATTAAGGAAAGGATTAAGAAGACAAAGGATGAAAAGAAGGCTAAGAAAGCAGAGGTGACGGCCAAGTCCCAGAAAGCTGGAGGAAAGGGCAATCTCCCCAAAGGAGGTGCATCAAAAGGTCCTAAGCTTGGTGGCGGCGGAGGAAAACGTTAAGCTGCTGTTCATTTTGTTTCCTTGTTAGCAATAGAGTGGCTTGTTTGTAGACACTGTAAACGACCATCATTTACAATAGTCACATTTGCAGACCATTTCTGGCCAATCCAAGTGACCTTTCAATCAACATTATCACAATCCCTTTCAATAGCGACACAACTTCTGTTGCTTCCCTTGCTTCTCCGTTACACTTCTTTCGGAAAAAGAAAGGTAAGACAAATTTTTGGTTTCGAAAACGGTGACGGGTTTCTCAAAATTGAATATGATTTGAATTAGATGTCTTTTTCTTTTCTTCTTTCGGGATGAGATTGTGCGAATAGTATAAGATTTAGGAAGAGCTCCGCCGAAATAGAATGACTCAAGGAACCCATTCTCAATTTGATTCTAGAATAAGTTTGTGTTCACATAAATTGAAGACGAGACGAACCAAAGTCTTGTGCCTTTTAAATACTCAACTTTGGTGTACCACAAGTAAAAAAGCCTGGATAGATGAAAAGAAATTGTCTAGTATATTTGCTCTATTGAGATGTGAAGCTCAAATCTCCTGATTCTGGATTCATTTTACGGAAAAAGGTCAGCTATGCTCTTGAATTATTATATTTGGTCTAATCTTGCCCACATCACTTGTTGGGCTAAATGTAATCTTCCATTAAAGTTTTGTGATTTTTGCATTCATATTTCATATAAGAAACCTTTTTATCCTCCATGTTTAAGGTTTGATTTAATTACAAATCTGTATACCAAATTACCAATCCTATACCATACTTGATTAAGGGTCTAATTAATAAGCAGATTTTTACTCCTTAATTAAAGGTATCCATATATACCATGTTTCTCTCTCCCCTTAATTCCTATATTTCTTTCTCCTAATCCAAGCGTTATTTTCTCCCTCACATTTTTTTCTCTTCTCCATTCCTTCTTCTTCTCAAAAAATACAAATATGAGACCAGTTGAGTATAATCAGATTTTTAGCCAAAGAGATTCAATATGAAACCCATTGTTTCGGTTATTGTAAGTTCTGGTAATTGTCAGATACTGTTCTGAATTTTAACAAGTACGAGATCGAGAGTAGATATATGATACAGAAGACTTCCTCAATTGATCAATCAACAATTCTGAATTGTAAATTTGCGGGGTAGCCATACGAATCTTCTGTAAGTGTGACAGTGTGGGTGCAATTGTAGTTTATTTGTAGAAATTTTGTAGATGAAGAGCAAATTTTATTGTCAACTTTTTTTTTTCCACACAAGATTGTAGTATAATTTGTAGTATAAATATAGTAATTTTGTAGATACCCTTAAAAACAATACAACTTTATATAATACTTAAACCGATTTGCAGTTTATTTGTAGTTTTTTTTTGTAGAAATTTTGCAGTCAACATTTTTTTTCAACATAGATTGTAGTATAATTGTAGTATAAATGTAACCGATTTGCAGTTTATTTGTAATTTTTTTGTAGAAATTTTGTAGATGAAGAAAAAATTTTGTAGTCAATATTTTTTTCAACATAGATTGTAGTGTAATTGTAGTATAAATGTAATAATTTTGTAGATACCCGTCAAAACAATACTGCTTTATACATACATAAACTGATTTGTAGCTTATTTGTAGATTTTTTGTAGAAAATTTGTAGATTAGGAAAAAATTTTGTAGTCAATATTTTTTCAATATAGATTGCAGTTTAATTATAGTATAAATGTAGTAGTTTGTAGATACTGTTAAAACAATATTGAAAAAAATATTTAGTCCCAAATTTTTAGCCGCCTAATTTGGAAGGAATAAGCTATTCAAATATTTATCCCAGATTTGTAGGCGCCTAATTTGGAAAGAATCAATTCTTAATATTGAGTATTTAATGAATGATATAAATTTTCCAGATTTGTAGGTGCCTAATTTGGAAGGAATCAATTCTTAATATTGAGTATTTAATGAATTGTATAAATTTTGTAGCAAAAATATAAACATGGCGGGTAATAATAAAAATATGCACATTTTTAATAATAAGGTTTCATATATGATATAAATAGAAATAAATTACTAAAGTTTTTGGCTCACACATGCCCTTTAAGTTAACATCTCATTTCAGATTTTAATTCAAAATTCTTTTTAATGACTTGACATTATACTATTGGTTGATTTAAAATCCAACTCAACTATGTCCAACCCGCCACCTGTTTGAGATTGACCTGACCGAACTCCTATATTACCCACTAAACCCTATAACCCATCAGCTAGATACGACTGAAGCTCCTTCCATAGGACTGATACTACTCTGAAAATTAGCATTTTTTTTGTTGTTCTTCTTCCCTCTTCCAAATCTGAAAAATCATAGTTTGTACATCTTCTCTATCTTGTTTTAGCTTCCAAAATATCTGCGCGTATTTTTGCATTGATGGCGCAATGATGGACTTGTTGTATTAATGATGAAAACCTGCTGATATTAGTTGTTTAACTTAGTTGTTTTGGTTGTTAAATCAACGAAATATGTAGATTTTAATTGTTTAAATTAGTTGCTTTGGTTGGTTAATGAAAGAAATCTTGTAGATTTTAGTTGTTTTGATTGTTAAATATAAAAAATCTGCAGAACTTAATGAGAGGAAACTGATGTTTGTTAAGTATGTAAGGACTGTTGGTCTAGCAAGATTGTTTATTCTGGTGTTTCTCGCTGCAGGCTTTCACATTTCCTCAAGAATTGCTGCTAATATTGTTGTCACCAACACTTAGTTCTGTTATTGGTAAGAACAAAAAATTAATTTAATAATGTTGGTGGCCCTTTCACCTATACATACATCTCATTTCTGCACCTCTCCCAATCATGCCTATAATCAAATAACACAAACTAATTCACCACTTAAACAACAGTAATGGACTGGTAAACAATAATATTCAAAAGATAGAAATACAATCAGTAGATCACTTTGAATAGATAGAGTGTTTTACCAGAATTGAATATACATAACAGTCATTACACAACTAATTCACCACTTAAACAACCAAAAACAAGGTTTGAATGCTTGTACGTAACAATCAGATTACAAAAAAATCATTGAACTACACAAACTACTCTAATGCTTGTTCTTTTTAGTCTTTAGTTTTCCAATTTCTTTTTTCCTTTTGTGCTACCAACTGATTTGCGGACATAATTGATTTGCCTCTCCAAGTGAGCTTCTTTGATGAATATGGCAGATTAGTAGGCACATGAACACCATCTACATCTCCTTTGAAGCCAGTCTTCCTTGTACCAATAGGTTACTGTCCCTAATTTTCAGAGATGGGAGTATTAGTCGTATGAATTACGGAAGAAGCAGAAGAAGATTCAGACATTTTGAACCTAAACAAGACGGAGAAGAAGTAAAAACTCTGATTTTCAGATTTGGGAGAGGGAAGAAGAACAACAAGAACCCTAATTTTCAGAGGAGTATCAGTCGTATGGGGAGAGCTTCAGTGGTATTTGGCTGATGGGTTATAGGGTTTAGTGGGTAATGTAATAGTTGGGTCGGGTTGGTCTCAAACAACTGGGTGGGTTGGACATATTTGGAGTGGATTTTCAACCAACCAATAGTATAATACCACGTCATTAAAAAATTGATTTTAAATATGAAATGAGCTATTAACTTAAAGGGTATGTGTAAGTCAAAAACCTTAACGGAAGGATATATATAGCCAAAAACCTTTTCAGTTCATTTTATTGACTATTTGGCTACACATTTGGGTTTACGACTCTTTCGACTTTGCTTTCTCGATGACTCAAAACTCCTAATTTGAGCGCTCTCGCCAATGAAGCAAAATGTGGCAGCAAAATAAGTCAAATACCTATAATAATAGGAACTCAAAATATATCATTATTTAGGGGAAAAAAAAGCTAGATTTGTCCCTCTACTTTCATATATAGTTTATGTATCCGTTCCTATGGCTAGCAAAGTAAACAAAAATACGCTCAACCCTAACGATTGTCCCCTGTGGCAACCTAGTGCCTCGAATTATACACGTGTCATTTTCTTATTGGACATGTTTTAAAGCTTCTTTTCTTAATAATTTCTCTTATTTTAAAATACATTTTATTAGTGGGTCCCACTTCAATTTATCTTTTCTTTTCCTTTCTTTTTTGTCTCAGCTCCTCAGACAAAACCAACACGCACCACCACCCGACGGTGTTGGTGGTGGGTTTGCTTTACCTTCCCACTTCCCACAAATGTTTTACTTTCTTAGATCAAAATTATTATTCACGAAGGTTGCTAGATTAGTGTAATCCAGTTCAAGTAGAACCGTTTGTCCTTCCACAAATACGTTTGCAACCTCTTCCATGGCAATATATATGGTTCAACAAACTGATGAGCAGCGAAAAGATAAAAAAGATTTAATGCATTATAAAAGGGTGAATTCAAAGAAATATTCAAGTAAAAAATTGGCAGCTTATATAAAGTGAATTAAATACAAAGAAATTTGCAACTGCTGAGGAGAATGGGCAGCAGGCACTGGTGGTGGTAGCAAGAATTGGAAACTTAAAGCATGTTTGTTGGACTGGCTCTTGAAGCCTCTAAAAATCTAATTAATTCTACTTACTTGATCAAAAGAAAAAGAAGAAAGTAAGGGATTCATACATGAAAAAGAAGAGATAATCTTCCAAAGTTAAAATCATGTTTGCCTCGTTTAGGACCACATATTGCATTATGAAGTAGGTGACAGGTTATGTTTGCTTTCCTATCAGCATGAACTACTGTTTTGATAGACATGTATGCTGAAGTTGTTGGATTGCTTAATAAAAGACAAAATCTAACAGCCATGCTAGTACCCAAGAGAATATTTGAAGGCGCCAAGCCAAAAAGTAGAGATGGACCTTGTCGACATTTGTCTATTATGTTTGTTGGGACCTAAACCCTCCACCCCCAAACAAGAAAAACCAATTTTACAATCTGGCTTTAGATGTTTCTCCTAATATTTGACAAAATCCCTTAAAAATCCCACGTAATTACATTACGCCACAGGAAGAGACGTGCTTTTTTTGGGGGGCGGGGTGGGGTGGGGATAGGCTAGCATCAAGTCTAAATTGGAACAAGGATTAGTCAAGCAGCCTGAATGATGATAAGAGAAGAAAACTATGACCATCTCATGTAACAAGCAGAGACAGCTTTCCTGCAGTTCAGAGCATATTGACTTACCATTGAATGCAAGTGAATCCAGCACATAGAGAAGGTTGTTAATGATCAAGATGTCATAATAACTAAAAATTACATTACAGAAAGACTATAGTAAACAACAATAATAGAACATAAGTGTAGCAGAGAGAACGAAGGGAGGTCATCCAAAGTTGAGAACTTAAAGTGCTGAAATGTCTATAAAAGTGGAAGAAATGTACCACATTTTTCTGTACATAAAATTGACAAAATAGCTAGAACTTTTCTCTAATGAAAAATGAGCAAAATATATTTTCTTAATCTTCTGCAAAGCGTATTCTATTCTATGCAACAAAACTGGATCAAGTACATAACAGTAACATTTACATGGAGAAAGATGACACGCCTAAGGAAAGAAAAATTACAAGGACATTCTCCACAAAAGAGATGTTTTAAGGCACAAACCCAACAAATTTATTTTTTGGGAGCATTGACAAGAAAACATGTCACTTACAGATACTTCAAACCCCTTTACTTGTATGGGCTTTCAGATCACTGGGGGTAATTGATACAGAATCAACACAAAGCCCACCTTTGGAATGTGTGCAGTCAATCTGTTTCATTGAAAATCTAACTTCAGTTATAGGATCTGATGAACTGACAATAAATTCACCCACTTTGTAATCAATCCAGCTCCCACGCTTGATATTGCCATTTGCATCTTCTTGCCCAATGTCATCTAGAAAGCACTCACTAACTGCATGTTGCCCATCAGAAGTAGACAGTTCAAACCGTACTGGCCCCAAATCCCATCCATGAGTATGCTCAAAGTTGCAAGCACGTCGGCCGAGTCTTTTGAAAATTTTCCCAAGGTGAACTCTGAATGTTAGTGCGTATATATCAGGAGGAAAAGGAAAGTTCACCGTTCCGCTTAATTCAAACCACCATACCTGCTGGCAATATGCCACAACATGAAACCTGCGAGAAAAAACGTCAAAGTTTGCGATATCCCTCATCACCAGCAATGGTCAGTTGTGCAAAAGTAAGGAGGAGGAAAAAACTAGTACTTTTATGTATAATCACTGGAGGAAAGGAGGAGACTCTTGGGCAGGACCCTGCAACCGCCCCCCCCCCCCCCCCCCCCCCCAAAAAAAAAAAAAAAGCACACACACAACAAAACATTCGCATATACTAACAGACCATAGTTTCACATGCTGCTTCTAGCTACACCAGTAAGTAAATAAGATTATGAGTTAAGACTGATCGTATATTTTGCTAGAAAAAATTAATTAAGGGACTGATTTGGTGCTTTATACCACAGGCCTGACATGTTCAAGGCTCCAATTACCACAAAAGTGAGTTGCCAAACCACCAGGCACATTTCCAGTCTTTGAACATCAGTTACAGCACTTCCATTAAAATCTTAAATGTTCTTAATTTATCCGATTCTCAGTTATGGAGTTTCAACACAATGACATATTCAATAAAATAAATCTGAATATGACATCATAACAGCCATTTTCTCATAGATGCAACTAATACACATCAGGTATCTCGTTCTAACACGAATTGGAAGAGGTATAATTACTTAAAATGGAAATAATTTTTTTGTTGCACTTGCCAGAAGAAGAGGCTAAATCAGTCAAAATTTGCACTTACAACTCATTACGAAGAACAAGCTCATCTGGTAAAGAAAAGATGAAGAAAGCAACCCACTAATAACTCTAATCAGGCATAAAAACTGAGGGTATTGTACAAGCGATGTCAACACCATATACTGGCAGGTAAATCAACGAGTTTTCCACTTAAAAATCTGCTCCAGTACTTTCGGGTGTAGAGAGAAGGCTGAAAGTGAAATTGAGTTTGTTTTTGCCCATTTTCGACTCATGGTGAATACAAAAATCTCTTTTTCACATGTCCCCAAGAGAATGGCCTAGTGATTGAGGCAAGGGAGAAAAAACTTGGAAATTTTAGGTCCGGATTCCTTCTACAACACTTGGTCTGCTCCAATCTTAGTAGGCATGCTTACCTTGGCAACCTATGCTTGTGGGCTATATAGGTAGCTCGGTTGAGGTCTACATAAGCTGGCCTGATACCACCAATATTTTGCAAAAATCAAATAAAACATAAAAAAGAAACTTAAACTTATTTTAACATGTATTGCTCATAATAATTTTATCATGTGATGCATGAGAAATGGGAAAATCCCAAAATATGTACGTAGCCCAACTCATTGGGAAAAAATAGCTACTAATATCATTTCAGAAGCGGATATCCAACTAGTTCAAAACTTCAAAATCAGTTCATAACTGCAGCAATAAGCTTAAACGACATTGTTACACATGGTTTCAACCGATTAATCTAACCTTGATTCTTCTGTAGGAAACCAGTTCCAGTGTCTCCTGTCTTCCATACCAGTTATTGACATCGCTTTCGAGGATATCGACATGCAAATCCTTCCACTTATTCTGTCCAACCATACTTCCTGCATTTTCTCGCCCATCAAGAACATACATCTTAGTGAGATCAAACATCACACCAAAACATTGTAGCTAAAATTGAACTCATAAAATATACCAAATTCAACTGCAACAACATCAACTTAACTTCCTCAAACTTTCTTTCCAAGACCTCAAGAGCAAGACTGAGGTGAACAGTACAGACAGAAATTAAGCAGTGGTAACTTTACATTTCACAATCCCTCCCCATACAAGCAAATGAACATAATTGAAAAATACCGCACCCAAAAACTCATATTCACAGCAAGCTGGCCTAGGCACAACCTTTATCAATTGAGGGAAAACTATACTTATAGTTAGCCAACACAACTTATCCAATTGATCAGGAAAAAATGGGAAAAAAGGAGCAGCCTAAATAGGAATATTACCACAACAAATATTACCATTCTTTTTTTATTTTTATTTTGTGGTTTTCCAGCCTGTGTCCCTTACCTACTTTGGGGCCCGAGGTGGAGTCAGTATTTAAAGTTACTGGTTCAGAATTCTAGTATTTTTATATTAATGGGTTCTCTGATGGTAAACAACCCCACTTCCAACCGAGAGGTTGTGAGTTCGAGTCTCCCCAAGAGCAAGGTGGGAAGTTCTTGGAGGGAAAGATGCCGGGGGTCTATTTGGAAACAGACTCTCTACCTAAGGGTAGGGGTAAGGTCTGCGTACACACTACCCTCCCCAGACCCCACTAAGTGGGATTATACTGGGTTGTTGTTGTTGTTATATTAATGGGTTCTAAAGAAAGAATTTGTATCTATTTAATGGATTTTTAATTACAAATACACGGCTTGCACTAAAGCTACTAGATTCGGCCGTTACCGAAGCTCTAGCTCCACCCCTGCCTAGATTCGCACTGGAAGTAAGCAATCCCTAACAAAGCAACTCCATTCCAAGCTCAAACCCAAATCTGGTTAAGTATGGAGGGATATTTACCACCCAACCACAATCTTTGGTGGTAGCACCCCAGTTCAACTTGAAATGACGACTACAGAGTAGCACCAGCATCAATTTTGACCCAAAACCCCCATTTATAAATTATTTACTACCAGAAAACGCAGAAAATTCTTTAAGAACAAATGACAGCAGAAATAAGGAACTTCACACAAAAAAAATCAACATGCCTTATTGCCATCATCAAACGGGACGGAACGAGCAAGGAGAGCAAAAATGTCTTTCTTACAGAGACCCTCGTAATTCTTTTGAGGCAAAAGGTCGAGCAGTTGGTGGTAATTACAAGGAAGTTTAGATTCCCAAACAGCGTCAGAAGAAGCGGCACCACGAAAAGCACGATTAAGCCGAGCAAGGTTACAAATCTCCGGCGGCGTTAGGTACATGAAAACACACGCCACGCAACTTTCCGGTATATCACCAAGCCCTGGTCTGCCGTCGGCTGACCCGTTTTCCGTCAGGTTAGATAATGATGCGCCCATGCGATTTGGCAGTTTTTTTATTTTGTTGTGAGGGGAGGGGCAGTAGTGTCAATTCATGGTTTGTCCGGTGGTGATGCGGTGGTCGTCGGTGAGGTAAAGTGGTGGAGTAAAGGCGGAGAATGGCTGAGTGCGGTTGTGATCAGCGAGGAAGAGATGCGTGAGAATTTTCTTAACAACCCGCTTTCGTATGGTGAAAGATTTCGGCAGTTTAACATTTGCTTTCTCCCTTTTATTATTCTTTTGAGAATATTATAACAGAGAATTCTGCCTAAATATCTTTCCGATATTTTTCAGAAGGGTATAATCATAATGTATAAATTTATTTGTTTTCTAAAGGATATATAATAGTATAATATATGTATGACAGTATGAGTAATAATTATCTGATAAAATATTGCATTATAAAAAGGGACACACAAGTTATAGCTAATACTACCAGCAGTGTCATCCTTATCCAACAACCTAATAACAAAATTCATTTGAAATGATTCTAATGGACTGTATTTGGTCAAATCATTAAAAATATTTTTGATTGTTGAATACGGTAAAAATATGTGTTAGTTCAATATGAACCGAGCTCGAACTCGATGGCAGAATAAGAAATTCGAAGATCGAAACGCTCGATAAACATCGGGGTTGAATATCGAGATAATATAGTTATAGTTTTATAACAAAAAGAGCGAGATTCTTGCGATGATCTTAAGATCACGGCATAAATTACGGAACAGATTTGTACTAGGTAGTTAGACAGTTGTATAATAAGATTCCTTACTACAATTAGAATTGTACCTTATTTAAGATTCCCCTACTATATAAAAGGGGACCCCAATCATTTTTAATGCATGGATCATTGATAAGAGAATATACATTTTTACCTTTTTGCCTATTATTCATCTGAATCATCTTATTTGCATTATTATTTAATTATTCTCATCCAACTACCTCGAGGTCGGCATTACTCGAGGTCGAGGTCTGCTTACACGGTTGGTTTGACTTGCCTTACTTTTTGATTTATACATTTGATTCTTTGTTTATCAATTAGTATTGGATTTAAATCACATATCTTTTAAACCATAATACAAATTTAATTGTTACTCAGATTTTAGGATAAACATTTGTATTAGAACAACACTTTATGTTTGATTTTTTAAAAATGTGATTTTAATCATCAAGGGTGTGTTTGGTATGAAGGGAAATATTTTTCGAAAAATATTTTTTAATGTTTTCATGTTTGGTTGGCTTTAATGTTTTGGAAAATATTTTTCTTGTCAATTCATTTTTTTCCAATTGGAGGAAAATATTTTCCTTACCAAGGAAAGGGAAAATATTTTTCAAAGCTCCTTCTTAACCTTCCCACCCTCACCAATCTACCCTACCCCCTCTACAAAAAAAAGTTTTTTTTTTCTTTCAAATTTCAGTTTTTCCGTTACCACCCACCCTACTATCCCCCATCCCCTCCACCCCCCTCCCCCGCCTACAAAAAAATATTTTTTTTACCTTAAATTTTTTTTTTGTAGTTTCAAATTTTTGTTTTTTTTCATTTTTCTGCACCACCCACCCGTACCCTCACCCTCACCCCCGCATAAAAAGATTTTACTTTTTTATTTGTAATATAAATTTCTATATTTTTTCTTTACTGCCCCCAACCCCTCCCCCCGAAGAAAAAGTTCAAATATATTTTTAGTTTTAATTTTATTATTTATCGGTTTAAAGACTTAAAATTCTACAAGTTTCAAAATTATGAGTTCAGAGGTTTATGTGTCGAAGTTTATGTGTTTAGAAATTACAAAATTTACGCGTTCGAAATTCCGCGATAATGAAAGTTTAGCAGTTCGAAAGTTTATGAAATTTGTGGGTTCGGAAGGTTGTTGGTCTGAAAGTTTATGGCTTCATATTTATTATATCTAAATTATTTATGAATACTCTTGAGAAATCATTTTCCATAATTTACGTATCAAACACCATCAAATAAATAAAATTACTACTCATTTTCCAAGGAAACATTTTCTTAGAAAATATTTCCACAAAAAGCATTTTCCGTTATACCAACCACACCCCTGATTATGAAAAAAGGACATGTATATGTTTGCCTTGCAAGCAATATTATTGAAAAGAATAATAATTTACTTATTGTTAGAGACTTTAACTAAAATTTTCAAATTATATAATAAAAATATTTATTTTCTATTTTAGATTTGGTTAGATATACATAATGAAAGAGTTGTGAAGATACTGGTAAAACTACTATGGTAAAGGAGAATGGAACAATGTTAGTAATTGTTTATTTTCCTTTTAGGAATCGATAAGCGGTAGTATTATAAATAAAATTTACTAATAAGTATATTGTGGTCTTGATATTAATTTTCTGTATATGCTTCTGAGTAATTTGTACCACTTAAAATTGATGTGAAAATACATGTTGTACTTACTCTACTTGAGCATAATAATCCATTATATCTAAATATATTTGATGGTTGTAAATTAATTGTCTTTAATGTGAACATGTCGAAGATCAGTCGGTCTTGCCATGTAATAATGCAAGTAATTCTGAAAATCTTTCATGCATCTTTCATGATTTCTTTTTTTTTCGATTAATTTCGGTATATATATCACATGTCCTTGATCAATCACATATTGTTTCCCAAATGGGTTTATAATATGGTTAAGGAAAACTATTTTATTCGTGTATTGGTTAAAATTTGATCGTTGTGGTCTATCTAACCGGAACCCGTCCAAACGGCAGGGTAAGTAAAGACGTTATGACTTGTTCCAAACCACGTACTCACAGTGTCCCTAAATCGAAGAACACTTAAGATATGATATAAATGTATTTTAATCTAAAAAAATAGCAAGAAATTCATGACCATGTATAGTGAGGGAATCTTCCTGAAATGGGGGAGGGGGAGAGGGGGGGGGGGGGTGATGAACTTTTCTCTCTTTAAACTCCAGGGAGAGAAGATTAGAAAAATCTCAATAAGATTGATCGTCCCTATTTCATTTTATGCATTATTTTTTGATTTGTTTATAGATTTAGAGTTTATTATGTTTGACTAAAATTTACCTCTTCATCCTCGTTAATTGAATTAATCAAAAAGATTTTAATATTTTTCGATCAAACAATCCTTAATCTTAGAATTCGCTCAGATTCTTTTTTTTTTTTTTAAAAAAGAAAGCCAATATAGCCTACTAAATCAAGAACAGACAATTTCCTAACCTAATTGAAAAGAACTTGTGAGTTGTGTATCATATGGAACTTAAAAAAATAAGTAGGGTAATTTAGTATAGCCAAGAGCTCAAATACAAATTGTCCTTCAACGAGTTCCACGTGTATTTATATTCTATCTATATTAATATTTATATTATTATAAAAGCAAGAATATTTTACGTTAAATATTAAACAGTAAAAATATTCCGAAAATATTAATCGATTTTTACACCCTCTAAAATAAAAATACATTTTAGAAGAAATAATTGGTTTTTGGATAAAACTATCACACCAAAATACTTATCCTAATACGAATTCACATAGAACTCTAATACGAATTAAGTGCCCTACTCATTATTAAAGTTCTATATTTGTGTTATACCAATTCCACATATATAAAAATACCTTTTTACCAATATAAAAAGGGTTATAGCATACCTATTTGCTGCATATCTTTTCTGATCACGTAAGTCGATAGGTACATAGTAAATTTCATATTTGATTGCATATCTATTACTATGCTACAAGCATGTCCAAAGCTTGGTGCATCCCAATATCGTTTTTTTCTTTGCCAACTGAAGATAATGTACCTAACATGGTTTGATTTTGCTTTTACTTTATTCTTGTATTCTTAATGCTAAAAATTTTCAGTTATGTTTGTCTTGGCTTTAGTTTTTAATGAATTTACTTTTAATGATATGCTTGATTATTATTATGGTAAATAAAATAACTGAATATATATTTCTTGTAATTAGCTAGTTACATGGTTGCACGGTAGTGGTAGAAGAAGTGGTTCATGAAAATTTGTTATGTCACCTTATATTTTGGATACATAAACGATGATTTTAATGTGTACATCAATTACGACTTGTAATATAGTTTCCTATATGATGATGCATATTAGGGCGTAACCTAATAATTGAGATTTTGTATCAACAAAGTTTTTTCTATTGGATTTTAGTAAATCACCGCCGCCACAAACGTTATGTGACAATGATAGATAGCCTACTTATGTAAGGACAATGCTACGTGAACATCGATTCTGATAATTGAGATTAGGGGGTGTATGAAGAAAACCGATAAATCGTAATAATTTGATAAATTGAGTCAAATCGAGAAAAGAAACTCGATTATGATTTGGTTTGATTTGACTTGCTGTTGAAAAAAACCCGACCATAATTGGTTTGGTTTTGTTTTAATTAGAGAAAGTCAAACCGAAATCAAACCAACTCGACATTAAATATATAAAATTTTTAGATATATTAGATATATAAATATATTTATTGTGATGTAATTTAAAATGATTCTTAAATTTTTTTTATAATTTTATCTTTTAAGGTATTATTTCACGGTTGAACTTAGAACTTTTGAATGTTCCAATAAGTATTACAGCAATTAATATTGGGATAAATCCAAAAATAATTTTACAACTGGTCGTTCAAAAATAGCTCAATTTCAAAAGTAATCGAAATTTAGCCACTTTTTATGTAAAGATAAATTTGAGCGAAAACACTATTCAAAACCCGAAAAATACTCCAGTATATTATGCTGGAGTTTCAGCATAAGCATACTTGAACTCCATGTCATGACCCTAACCCCGAAGCGGATCATAATGACGCCTCTCGTGAAAATAAGGTCAACCAGTTTAACCCAATCACGTATTTTAAAACAGTTAGTCAACACAAAAATAGTCTAAATATGATTTAATAATACTAAACATGATTTAATAATACTGAATAGAGGAAATATTGGTAATAATGCGAAAAATTCAACCCAACACGGTCCTAACCGGGACGTCACAAGTCACGAGCATCTCTAAACCATGATACAAGTCTATTAAAGTGATAAACTATTACAAATGTTTGAAGAAGAACAAAAATGATAGAGGAGTGGAGACATGGGTTGCAGACGTTAACAACTACCTCGTAATCTCCGAAAGGCCCGCTTGGAACCGGAGGAAATCAGCACTCCAGAGCGGAACCAGCTACGGCAGAATCTGCACACAGGGTGCAGGGAGTAAAGTGAGTACTCCAACTCAGTGAGTAACAAATGTAAATAACGACTGACAGTCAGAAAAACACGTAAAGCACAAGGCATTCTATAATGAAGCAGTAAATCACTTAAAATCATTAAAACTAGTAAAAAGCAAGCAAAATCCTCTTTTAACCAACAAACCAGATAATTGGCAGATAATTAAGATAAAGTAAACAAATGAAAGTTATACTCTCGGGCATAGTATCAACAAATCCGTCCCTCAGGCAATATCTCAGATCAGTACCAGCCCTTCGAGCTCAATCTGAGAAACAATACCAGCCTCTCGGGCTAAATCTCATATCACAATAGGTACCCGCGTTCAGCGGAGGTGTACAGACTCCTGGAGGGGCTCCTTACGGCACAAGCGCAATAATAAGCCATCTCGTGGAATCAAATCTAGGCCCTCGGACTCATATCAATCAAGCCACCTCGTGGCGTATATGTATCTCAGGCCCTCGATCTCAAATCAGTATTAGTGTATCCTCACAACTAGGCCCTCGACCTTACTAAGTCCGAAAATTATCACAAGCCCCTTGGGAATTAGTAAAACAATATTTCTCACCCCAAAATATTATTTAAAATATCATTTAAGTCTCAAAACTAAGTAAAAAAATGGCTGAGTGGTAAAATAGTGAAAAATAACATGACTGAATTCAATTAATAAGTCAAAACAGTGAGGAAATATCAACAAAAGCCCCGAAGGGTTCAAATAGTTGGCACGAAGCCCAAATATGACATTTAGCTCAAATAATTATGATAGCAAGTAAGTTTCAGCCAAATACGCGGTAAAATCATCAACCGAGATGGACCAAGTCGCAATCCCCAATAGTATACGACTCCACGCTCGCCATCAAGCATGTGTCTCACCTCAATATAGCACTACAATGTGCAATCCGGGGTTTCAAACCCTCATAACATCATTTACAATTATTACTCAACTCAAACCAGCTAAATCTCAAGCTCGCGACGCCTTTGCCCCTCAAATCGGCCTCCACGCGCGTCGAATCTCCCATCATTTCCCCTTGAAACCCTCTCCAATCTCCTTCAAAAAGCTCCTAAAATGAGCAGCTATGGAGGAAATGAGCCCCAATATCGCGGATAAAATGAATTAAAAACATTCCGCCCAGGCCTGACTTTGTTTCTTCGCGAACGTGGTCAACCCATCACGTTCGCTAAGCACAAACTTACGTTGACCAAAAATTCTTCTTCAGAAACGCGATACCCCATCCCGAACGCATTGATGTACCATGCACATCCTTCGCGAACGCGTCCTAACCATCGCGAATACGATGGGCAAATTGGCCTCCATCTAACTGACCTCTACACAATCACGAGGATCCTGTCACGAATGCGATGCACCACTTGCCAATCCTCCGCGAACGCGAAGGCAAAAACCCCATCAACCTCTTCTGACTCTTTGCGAACGCGAGGGCCCACTTGTGAACGCGAAGAGTAAAGCCTGCAACTGCTGAACCTGCATTTTTTGCAACTTCCTAAACTCTAAAATGGTCCGATCAACCACCCGAAACTCACCTGAGGCCCCCAGGATCTCAACCAAAGGCACCAACCTGTCCGAATACCTTATTCAAACTTGTTCCAATCATCAAAACACTTCAAACAATAACAAATCAACCTAAACATATCTGATTCAAGCCTAAGTTTTCTAAAAACATTCTAAATACGCTTTTGGTCAAAAACCCAACCAAACCACGTTCGAATGACTTGAAATTTACACACACATCCCAAATGACACAACGAATCTACTGCAACTCTCGGAATTCCATTTCTACCGCTATATCAAAATCTCGTCTATCAACTGGAATTCGTCATAATATCAACTTCGCCAATTCAAGCCTAATTCTAATCCGGACTTCCAAAACCCATTCCGATCATGATCCTAAGTCATAAGTCACCTCCCAAAGCTAACCAAACCATCAAAACTCACATTTGAGTCCTCTAACACATAGGTCAACATCCAGTTGACTTTTCCAACTTAAGTTTCCTTAAAAAAGACAAAAATCATTCAGGATTTGATCCGAACACCCGATACCACAAAACACGAATAACAAAGCATAAAAAAGTAGAAATGGAGGAAATGGAGTGGTAACTCATGAGACGACTAGCCAGGTTGTCACATCTTTCCCAATCTAAACAAATGTTTGTCCTCGAACGAGTCAAGAGACATACATGAAGCCTCGAATAGGTTGAGGATATTTGCTCCGCATCTCCTGTTTGTCCAATAGTGCTGCCTCAAATCCTGATACGTCTTTGCGGCACCCGAATGAATAAAATACCGCTAGCTATGGGCCTCCTCCAGAATCAACTCCCGAAGCCCATCCACAGTGGGCACACAAATCCGGCTCTACATGCCCAACACTCTATCATCACCAAAGGTCACATCTCTAGAATCATCATGCTGAACTCTATCTCTAAGGAAGAGCAAACTCTGATCATCATAGTGATGCTCTCTGATGCAATCATATAAGGAAGATCGAGAATTTACACAAGCCAATAACCGACTAGGCTCCGAAATATCTAACGTCACAAACCGTTGGCCATGGCATAAAAATCAATTGCAAGAGGTCTCTCCCTAACTGGGATATACGCCAAACTCCCCATACTCACTGCCTTTCGGTTCAAAGCATCGGCCACTATATTGGCCTTTCCCAGATGGTACAATATTGTGATATCATAATACTTAAGCAACTCCAACCATCTCCCCCGCCTCAGATTAAGATCCTTATGCTTGAAAAAATGCTGAAGACTGCGATGATCAGTGAATACCTCACAAGATACGCTATACAAGTAATGCCTCCAAATCTTCGATGCATGAACTATGGCAGCCAACTCCAAATAATGAACGGGGTAGTTCTTCTCATGGGGTTTCAACTGACGAGAAGCATAAGTAATAACTCTACCCTCGTGCATCAACACTCAACCAGTCCCAACTCTCGAAGCATCACAATACACAGTATAAGAACCTGAAGCTGATGGAAAAACCAACACTAGAGTTGTGGTTAAAGCTATCTTGAGCTTATGAAAGCTCTCCTCACACTCGTCCGACCATACAAATGAAGCACCCTTCTGAGTCAACTTAGTCAAGGGCGATGTGATAGATGAGAATCTCTGAACAAACTGGTGATAATAGCCTGCCAAACTAAGAAAACTGTGCATATCAGTAGCTAAGGACGATTTGGGCCAACTGTGCGTCGCATCTATCTTCTTTGGATCAACCTGAATACCCTCGCTAGACACGACGTGTCCCAAGAATGCCGCTGAACTGAGCCAAAAGTCACACTTGGAGAACTTTGCATAAAGCTTCTCCTCCCTCAATATCTTCAACACAACCCTCAGATTCTCCGCGTGCTCCTCTCGAATATGCAAATATACCAGGATATCATTAGTGAAAACTATAACAAATAAGTCAAGATAAGGCGGCAAAACGCTATTCATCAGATGCATGAACACTGCGGGGGCATTCGTCAGCCTAAAAGACATAACCAAGAACTTATAATGACCATATCTATTCCTGAAGGCCGTCTTAAGAATATCCGAATCCCAGATCTTCAACTTGTGATAGCCCGAACAGAGATCAATCTTTGAGAACACCCTCGCTCCCTGAAGTTAGTCGAATAAATCATCAATGCGAGGCAAAGGATAATTGTTCTTAACTGTTACCTTGTTCAATTGCCTATAATCAATGCACATTCTCATTGTGCCATCCTTCTTCTTCACAAAAAAAACAGGCGCACCCTAAGGTGACATACCAGGCCAAATGAACCCCTTATCTAGGAGTTCCTGAAGATGCTCCTTTACCTCCTTCAACTCTGCTGGTGCCATACGATACGACAAAATAGAAATAGGCTGAGTGTCTAGCACCAGGTCAATATAAAAATCAATATTCCTGTCCGGTGGCATGCCCGACAGGTCTACAGGAAATACATTAGGGAAATCCCTTACAATTGGAACAGAATCAATATTAGGCGCCTTAGCTCCGACATCCCTTACAAAGGCAAGATACGAAAGATAACCTTTCCCAAACGTATGTTGGGTCGTCAAGAAAGAGATTACTCTACTAGGAACATAATCAGTCACACCTTGCCACTTTATCCGTGGCACACTCGGTATAGCCAATGTGATTGTCTTAGCATGACAGTCTAGGATAGCACAACACAGAGATAACCATTCTATGCCCAAATTAACATTGAAATCCACCATACTCAATAATAATAAATCCATTCGGGTCTCCAGACCCCCAATAGTGACCACACACAACCGATACACATGGTCTACAATAATAGTATCGCCCATCGGGGTAGATACATGAACATGTAAAGCAAGGAACTCACATACCATACCCAAATAACGAGCAAAGAATGATGACACAAAATAAAAGGTGGATCCAGGATCAAATAATACAGAGGCATCTTTGTAGAGGATTGAGACAATACCTGTAATAACAACATCTGAAGCAATAATATCGGGTTTGCCTGGAAGAGCATAGAAACTGGACTGACCGCCACCTGATCGACCTCTCCCTCTAGGGAGACCCCTGACTGACTGACCTCCACCCCTAGATGGGTGGGCGGGTGGTGGTAGAGCAACTAGCACTGAAGCCGATGACTGACCCCTCTTTTGGAACGAACTAGCAACACTACGAGAACACTACCTCCACAAGTGGCCCACGTCACCACACTGAAAACAACTCCCAGGTGCTGGAGAAGAGAACTGAGGGGAACCCCTCGCACCAGAGTGACTAGCAGATGTGCCTAGCATAGAAAAACCCTGAACTGACGGAGCACGAGAAGAACCCTGAGCTGGAAGGGCACTAAGTGATGACTTGCCCTACTGAGATCCATGATAACCATGACCTAAAGATGCCCCATGATAACCTGGGTGAGCCGACTGAGCAGGCTTGAATGAACTACCTCTGCTGTGCTGAAATTGGCCCCTCGAAGGAGCACCACTATATCTGCCAGATCCTCGAGGCCTTTTGGACTCCCTCTCCTCTCGCTCTGACGACGAACATACTCAATCTCTCGGGCAATATCCACAACTTCATCGAATGTAGCACTAGATGCCCTCTCTCTAGTCATAAGAATACGGAGTTGATAAGTAAGACCATCAACAAACCTCCTTATCCTCTCTCGATGTATCGGAACCAACCAGATGGCACGACGAGCCAACTCAGAAAATCTCAACTCATACTGCGATAAGGTCATCTCCCCCTGACATAACCACTCAAGCTGCCTATGTGGCTCCTCTCTACGACGCTGCGGCATATACTTCTCCAAAAAAGAAAATGGAGAACTACTGCCAGGTAAGGGGTGATGCACCAATAGGCCTACGCCTCTAAAAATCCTCCCACCAAGTGAAAGCATGTCCTGAAAACTTATAGGTAGTGAAAGCAAACTCGCTAGTCTCCCGAATACCAACAGTACGAAGCATCCTCTGACACTTGTCCAGAAAGTCGTGGGCATCCTCGCCGTATACACCACTGAATAATGGAGGCTGAAGCCTACCAAATCTGTCCAACCTACACTGCTTATTCTCTGGCATAATAGGAACTACATAGTCTTGAGCAATTGCAACCAGCTAGGCGGGGTGTGCCCCCGACATCTGAAGTCTCTGCACGACCTGCTCAGGTGTGCGAGCGGTGGGAGTATGATTGCCCCCCGGGCCTGAGAAGTAGCTGCGAATGTAGTGGCTGAAACCGCATGAACTAGGCCAGTGCAAACTGATACGATTTGAGCCAATGCCTCCTGAAAACCTGGAATCACAATGGGAACAGCTGGTGTTGTTGGAGCGTCCACAGCTGGGACCAAGGTCCATAACTGGGGTAGCTGGTGGATCGGAAGGTGCTGCCCTCGCTGCTCTGCCTCTACCACGACCACGACCGTGTCCTCGGCCTCTAGTGGCCGCAGCCGGTGGCGCTGGTGGTCGTCCACCCTGTCCGGCAAGGCGTTTCCTCACTATATGTGAGAGAATAGAATGACAGAAGTTCAGTACTCAGATCAGCAAGTTCACACGACAAGAATTTCAAGATTATGAAGGTTTTCCTAAAGGTTCTGCAGCCTCTCGAGGATAAATACAGACGTCTCCATACTGAACTGCGAGACTCTACTAAACCTGCTCATGACTCGTGAGACCTATGTATCCTAGACTCTGATACCAACATGTCACGACCCTAACCCTGAACCCGGTCGTGATGACGCCTCTCGTGAAGACAAGGCCAACTAGTTTAACCCAATCATGTATTTTAAAACAATTAGTCAACACAAAATAGTCTAAATATGATTTAATAATACTGAATAGCGGAAATATCGGTAACAATGGGGAAAATCCAACCCGGCGTAGCCTTAACTGGGGTGTCACAAGTCAAGAGCATCTCCAAACCATAATACAAGTCTGCAAAAGTCATAAACTACTATAAATGTTTGAAGAATAACAGAAATGATAGAGGAGTGGAGACACGGGGCTGCAGACGTAAAAATCTACCACGTAGTCTTTGAAAGGCCCGCCTGGAACTGGAGGAAATCAACACTCCGGAGCGGAACTAACTACGCTTGAATTTTCACACAATGTGCAAGGAGTAAATTGAGTACTCCAACTCAGTGAGTAACAAATGTAAATAACAACTGAAAGTCAGGAAAAACATGTAAACTACAAGGCATTCCATAATGAAGCAGTAAATCACTTAAAATCAGTAAAACCAGTAAAAATCAAGTAAAATCCTCTTTTATCCAGCAAAACCGGTAATTGACGGATAATTAAGATGCAGAAAACAAATAAAAGTTTGCTTCTCGGGCATAGTATCAACAAATCCTCCCCTCGGGCAACATCTCAGATTAGTACCAACCCCTAGGGCTTAATGTCAGAAACAATACCAGCCCCTCGGGCTAAATCTCATATCACAATAGGTAACCGCACTTATTGGGGGTGTGCAGATTCTTGGATGGGATGCCTTACGGCCTAAGCGTAATAATAAGCCATCTCATGGAATCAAATCTAGGCCCTTGGTCTTACTTAGTCTGAAAATCGTCAAAAGCCCCTCGGGCATTAGTAAAATAATATTTCTCATCCCGAAACATCATTTAATATATCATTTAAGTCTCAAAATTGAGTAAAAAAAATGGATGAGTAGTAAAATAGTGGAAAATAACATGACTGAGTTCAAGTAATAAGTCAAAATAGTGAGAAAATATCAACACAAAGCCCCGAAGGGTTCAAATAGTTGGCACGAAGCCCAAATATGGCATTCAGCCTAAATAATGATGATAGCAAGTAAGATTCAGTCAAATACGCGGTAAAATCATCGACCAGAACGGACCAAGTCATAATCCCCAATAATATACGACTCCACGCTCGCCATCAAGCGTGTGTCTCACCTCAATATAGCACTACGATGTGCAATCCGGGGTCTCAAACCCTCAGAACATCATTTACAATTATTACTCATCTCGGACCGGCTAAATCTCTAGCTCGATATGCCTTTGCCCCTCGAACCGGCCTCCACACGCGTCGAATCTCCAATTATTTCCCCTTGAATTCCTCTTCAATCTCCTTCAAAAAGCTCCCAAAATGACCAACTATGGAGGAAATGAGCCCCAAAATCGCGGATAAAACAAATTAAAAACATTCTGCCCAGGCCTAACTTACATTCTTCGCGAACGCAGTCAACCCCTCGCGTTCGAGTAGCATAAACTTACATTGACAAAAAATTCTTCTTCGCGAACGCCATACCCCATCGCGAACTTGTTGCTTTACCATGAACATCCTTCGTGAAAGCGTCCTAACCATCACAAACACGATAGGCAAATTGGCCTCCACCTAACTGACCACTACGCGATCGCGGTGCTCCTGTCGTGAACGCGATGCACCACTTGCCAACCCTCTGTGAATGCGAAGCCCTTCGCGTGAACTCAAAGGCAAGAACCCCATCAACCTCTCCTGACTCTTCACGAACGCGAAGAGAAAAGTCCTTCAACTGCTGAACCTGTATTTCTGCAACTTACTAAACACTAACATGGTCTGATTGGCCACCCGACACTCACCCGAGGCCCACAGGACCTCAACCAAAGGCACCAATATGTCCTAACAACTTATTAAAACTTGTTCCAATCATCAAAACACTTCAAACAACACCAAATCAACCCAAACATATCTGATTCAAGCCTGAGTTTTATAAAAACTTTGGAAATACGCTTTTGATAAAAAACCCAACCAAACCACGTCCGAATGACCGGAAATTTTACACACATATCCCAAATGACACAAAATAGCTACCACAACTCTCAGAATCCCATTTCGACCCCTATATCAAAATCTCGCCTATCAACCGAAAATTGCCAAAATATTAACTACGCCAATTCAAGCCTAATTCTGGTATGGACTTCCAAAAACCATTCCGATCACGCGCTTAAATCATAAATCACCTCTGGAAGCTAACCAAAACATCGGAACTTACATCCGATCCCTCTAACACATAAGTCAATATCTGGTTGACTTTTTCAACTTAAGTTTCCTTAAAAGAGACTAAGTGTCTCAAACCTTATAACAAAATCATTCCGGATTCGATCCGACCAACCCATTACCACAAAACATGAATAAAAAAGAGTAAAAAGCAGCAATGGGGAAATAGAGCGGTAACTAATGAGATGACTGGCCGAGTCGTCACATCCTCCATAACTTATACAAACATTCGTCCTCGACCGATTCAACATACATACTTGTAGCCTCAAATAGGTGAGGATTTCTGCTTTGTATCTCCCGCTCGGTCTTCCAGGTAGCCTCCCTTACAGGCCGACCTCTCCACTGCACCTTCATTGAAGCTATATCTTTTGATCTCAACTTCCAAACCTGATGTTCCAAAGTAGCTGGTTGCTCATCATCATAAGTCAAATCATCCTCTAACTGAACCGTGGTGAAATTCAAAACATGAGAAAGATCTCCAATATACTTCCAAAGCATAGATACATGAAATACCAAATGCACACTCGACAAGCTGGGTGGCAAAGCAAGCTTATATGCAACCACTCCAATCCTCCGAAGTACCTCAAATGGTCCGATGAACTACGGACTCAACTTCCGTTTATTCCCAAATCTCATAACACCCTTTATGGGTGAAATCTTCAACAAAACCTTCTCGAAAACCATGGAAGACACATGTCGAACCTTCCTACCAGCATAACTCTTTTGCCTCGAATGCGCTGTACGAAGCCTCTCCTGAATCACATTCACCTTCTCCAAAGCATCCTGTACCAAATCAGTCCCCAATATCCTAACCTCGCCGAGCTCGAACCAACCAACTAGAGATTTACACAATATCCCATACAAAGCCTCATATGGAGCCATCTGAATACTTGACTGGTAGCTTTTGTTATAAGCAATCCCTAATCATTTGAGTACCTAACTCTCGCTGACCAGACTGTCCAAACATGGGAAGTAAACTAAATGCCCCGATCTGATATGATGGAAACTGGGACACCATGTAACCGAACAATCTCCCAGATATATATCTCTGCCAACCGCTCTAAAGAACAAGTAGTACAAATCGGAATGAAGTGCGCGGACTTGGTCATCTGATCCACAATCACCCAAATGGCATCGAACTTCTTCAAGTCCGTGGAAGTCCAACAACAAAGTCCATGGTGATTCTCTCCCACTTCCACTCAGGAATAACCATCTGCCGAAGCAAGCTACCCGATCTCTGATGCTCATATTTCACCTGCAGACAATTGAGACACCGGGCTACAAATCCCACAATATCTTTCTTCATTCTCCTCCATCAATAGTACTACTTCAAATCCTGATACATTTTCACGAAACCCGAATGAATGGAATACTGCAAGTTGTGGGAAGCCTCCAGAATCAACTTCGAAAGCCCATCCACATTGGACATGCAAATCCGGCCATGCATTCTCAAACTCTATTATCACCAAGGGTAATCTCTCTGGTATCATCATGCTGAACTTTATCTCTAAGGACAAGAAAATGTGGATCATCATACTGGCGCTCACTAATACGATCGTATAAAAAAGACCGAGAAACCACACAAGCCAATACCTGACTGGGCTCCGAAATATCTAACCTCACAAACCGACTGGCCAAGACCTGAAAATCAACTGCAAGAGGTCTCTTCCCAACTGGGACATACGCTAAACTCCCCATACTCACTGCCTTTTGGCTCAAAGCATCGACCACCACATTGGACTTTCCCGAATGGTACAATATAGTGATATCATAATCCTTATTCAACTCCAACCATCTCCGCTGCCTCAAATTAAGATCCTTTTCATTGAACAATTGCTGAAGACTGCGATGATCAGTGAATACCTCACAAGATACGCTGTACAAGTAGTGCCTCCAAATCTCCAATGCATGAACTATGGCTCCCAACTCCAAATCATGAACAGGGTAGTTCTTCTCATGATGCTTCAACTGGCGAGGAGCATAAGGAATAACTCCACGCTCCTATATCAACACACAACAAATCCAAACTCTGGAAGTATCACAATACTTGTTCTTAACTGTTACCTTGTTCAGTTGCCTATAATCAATGCTATTTCTCATTATGCCATCCTTCTTCTTCACAAACAGAACCAGCACACCCTAAGGTGACATACTAGGTCGAATGAACCGCTAATCTAGGAGTTCCTGAAGCTACGCCTTTAACTCCTTCAACTATGCCTGTGCCATACGATACGATAGAATAGAAACAGACTGAGTGCCAGGCACCAGGTCAATACCAAAATCAATATCCCTATCTGATGGCATGCCCCGCAAGTCTAGGAAATACATAAGGGAAATCCCTCACAATTGGAACAAAATTAATACTCAGAGCCTCAGCTCCGGCAGCCCTTACAAAGTCAAGATACGAAAGACAGCCCTTCCCAACCATACGTTGGGCCTTCAAGAAAGAGATTACTCTACTAGGAACATAATCAGTCACACCTCACCGCTCGATCCGTGGCACGCCCAGTATAGGTAATATGAATGTCTTAGCATGACAGTCTAGGATATCACGACACGGAGATAACCAGTCCATGCCTAAAATGACATCGAAATCCACCATACTCAATAATAATAAATCACCCATTCTCCAGATCCCCAATAGCCACCACACACGACCAGTACACGTGGTCTATAACATTAGTATCGCCTACTGGGGTAGATACATGAACATGTAAATCAAGAAACTCATGGGGCATAGCCAAATAATGAGTAAAAAACGATGACACATATGAAAAGGTAGATCCGAGATCAGATAATACAAAGTTATCTCTGTAGCAGACTGAGACAATACCTATAATAATAACATCTGATGCAATAATATCGGGTCTACCTCGAAGAGTATAGAAACGGGCCTGATTGCCCCCTGATCGACCTCCCCCTTTAGGGCGACCCCTGGATGACTTACCTCCACCTCTAGATAGCTGGGCAGGTGGTGGTGGAACAACTAGCACTGAAGCCGATGACTAACCCCTCTGCTGGGATAAACTAGCAACAAGACGAGGACACTTCCTCTACAAATGGCCCACCTCGCCACACTCATAACAACTCCAGGCGCTAGAGAAGTGGACTGAAGGGAACCACTCGCACCGGAGTGACTTGCAGATGCACCTGGCGCAGATGAACCCTTAAACTGACGGAGCACGGGAAGAACCCTGTGTTGGAGGGGCACTAAGTGATGACTGGCCCTGCTGAGATCCATGATAATCATGACCCGAAGATTCTCCACGATAACTGGGTGAGTTGAGTGAGCAGACCTAAATGAACGGCCTCTGCTGTGCTGAAATTGGCCCCTCGAAGGAGCACTACTTTAGCTGCCAGTTCCTCAAGACCTCTTGGCCTCCCTCCTATCGCTCCTGACGGCGAAAAGACTCAACCTATCGGGCAATATCAACAATCTACTCGAATGTAGCACCAGATACCCTCTCCCTAGTCATACAAATACAGAGCTGATAAGTAAGACCATCAACAAACCTCCTGATCCTCTCTCGATTTGTTGGAACCAACCAGATGGCATGACGAGCCAATGTCCTGAAAGAAGGTGTTGAAACTAATAGGTAGTGAAAGTGACTCTGCTATTCTCTCGAATTTTGATAGTACGTAGGATCCTATGACACTTGTCCAGAAAGCCCCGGGCATCCTCACTCTCTACACCACTTAATGACGGAGGCTGAAGCCTACCAAATCTCTCCAACCTACGTTGCTCATCTTCTGACATAATAGGAACTACATAGTCCTGAGCAGCTGCAACCTGCTGGGCGGGTTGTGCCCCTAACGTCTGAAATCCCTGCACGACCTGCTCAGGTGTGCGAGCGGCGGGAGTCTGATTGCCTCTCCTGGCGAAGTAGCTGCGAATGTTGTGGCTGAAACCACCTAAGCTAGGCTAGTGCAAACTGATAAGATCTGAACCAAGGCCTCCTAAAGACCCGAAATCAGAATAGGCATAGCTGGTGCCGGAGCTAGTGCTGTTGGAGCGTCCACAGTTGGGACTAAGGTCCTGAATTGGGGCAGTTGGTGGATCTGCAGGTGCTGCCCTCGTTGCTCTACCTCTACCACGACCACGACGGCGTCCTCGGCTTCTTGTGGTCGTAGCTAGTGGCAATGGTGGTCCTCCACCCTGTACGGTAGCGCGTGTCCTCACCATCTGTAAGAGAATAGAATGACAGAAGTTTAGTATTCAGATCAACAAGTTCACACGACAAAAGTTTCAAGAGTATGAAGTTTTTCCTATAGGTTCTGCAGCCCCTAAGCCTCAATATGTATAAGTGTATCCTCACAACTAGGTCCTCGGCCTAACTCAGTACGAAAATCATCACAAGCCCCTCGAGCATTAGTAAAACTATATCTCTCAGCCTAAAACATCATTTAAGTCTCAAAACTGAGTAAACAAATGGTTGAGTAGTAAAATAGTGGAAAATAACATGACTGAGTTCAAGTAATAAGTCAAAATAGTGAGGAAATATCAACAAAAAGCCCCGAAGGGTTCAAATAGTTTGCAAGAAGCCCAAATATGGCATTCAACCAAGATAATGATGATAACAAGTAAGTTTGAGTCAAATACACAGTAAATTTATCGACCAGGACGGACCAAATCACAATCCCCAATAGTATACGACTACACGCTCGCCATCAAGTGTCACGACCCCAGTTCTCCCTCCGTTAACATGTCGTGACGATATGTAGTCCCTACAACTAGGTAAGTCTAACAATGCGGAAAAATAAATAATTGGCGAAAATTATAACTCAAAACCCAAATTTAGCAAAAAGGAAACTGGAATGTAAAATGACACTCGGCACGTACGGCACAATAGCTCAATCACTAAAATACTATCTCAAAACTCGGAAACTCATGGGAACACAAGCTAACAGAATGTAATACATTGCTCTAACTCCAGAATGTATGAAACAACAGTACGAAAGGAAAGCTAACTGTTAAATCTAGAACAAGTTAGAGACTCCTGGTCAGCGAACGCGGCAGATGTACCTTGAAGTCTCTGCTAGATCTCTCCGCCTCGAGGATAATACGTCTGGTGGAGGTACCGGGATCTGCACATGAAAAACATGCGCAGAAGGGGCATGAATACACCATGGCAGTACTCAGTAAGTGCCAAGCCTAACCTAGGTTCGGTAGTGACGTGGAAGGTCAAGGCCTTACTGAGAATAAATAAAATAATAAATCTTGCAACATTATGAAATAAGCAAGAATAATGAGTACAAGTATGAAGTAAGACATGTTATACAATGCAACAAATAATACACAGAAAATTAGGTAACACAGAGTACAAAGCTTAATACCAGTACCAACAATGAGGATCTAATCGGATACTGTCCTATAGTCCATTCCCACAACTGTCCAAGGATCTCCCGAGATACCGTCCCGTAGTCCAACTATCAATGCGCGGGGATCTGAAGGAATCTGACTCGTAATCCCAAAGTAAATGTGCAGGGGATCTACCGAGAGTCTAACCCGTAGTCCCAAAGTAAATGTGCAGGGGGATCTACTGGGAATCTAACCCGTAGTCCCCAGTCCCAAAATAAATGTGCTGGGGGGTCTACTGGGAATCTAACCCGTAGGCCCAAAGTAAACAAACAAGGGGGGAGCTACTGGAATCCCACATCCATAGTCCTAATGTAAATACGCAGCCATAACGAGAAGACATTCAGAATTGGAGTGCAAAAATACAAGGCAACAGGTAGTTCTAGTCTAACAAGCTTCACGTAATACCACCAAAGAAACTTAAGCAAATAGGAAATTTAGATCAACTAAGCATGATTTTCTAAACTAACACAGATTATATTTGCAAGTAGAACAGTGCAGGTAAGAAAGAAACTCAGTCTAAATATCTAAATGAAAAATCAAAATTTCAAAAATTAGCTCAAGTATGCACTCGTCACCTCACGTATAAGGCATTCAATGTCCAAATATCATATCTTAGGGGAAAGGTCCCCACACAAGGTTAGACAAGCCACTTACCTCGAACCAGCTCCAAAATCAACTAAAAATCACACTTTTGCCACGAGTATCCGACTCCAAATGGACCAAATCTATTCAATTCAATTACATATCATAAATAACACCTCAAATAGCTGATTCCACTATTTAATTCAACGATAAGACGTAAAATTAGGTAAAATGTCCAAAGTGCCCCTCAAGCAAGCGTCTCGGGATCGGGTTAAACTTATATTTTAGGAAACCTCATATTCTCACGAGTCTATATATAACAAGAACATAAAAATCAGAGTTTAAACACTCATTGAAAACTCAAAAATTCGATCTATGAAGTTTTATCAATTTTTAATCTAAAATTCGAAATTAAAAGGAGAATTCGTGATTAGATTAGTGGGTTATGAGCAAAAAGGTATTTAGAATCGTTACCCAATCAATGCCTTTGAAAAAGCCTCCTAGTCTTCCTCAAATTCAAGATGTCTTGCTTGAGTTTTGGTAAAAATGGCTAACCCTCGGATTTTGAAATGTATATAACTGCCTAGGTATTTGTTCAATGCGATCGTAGGAATTAGAATGTGATCGCGAAGGGTAAATTTTAAAGGTTCCAGAATTGGTATATGCGAACGCGGACTAAAGCCTACGATTGCAGAAGAGAAATAAATAGACGTATGCGATCACGAACAGGGCCATGTGAACGCGAAGAGGAAAATGCATGGAATTACCAGATCCTAATTTCTACTATTCGAATGCGGGAGAACAATTGTGAATGCGAAGAAGGGAAAAGCTGACTTCTGCGATCGTGAACCAGATAATACAATCATGAGAACAAAACTATCACCTTCAGAATTTATACTTTGCGATCGCATAGGGACATCTTTGATTGCATAGAAGGACAGTCTACAACAGACTTGAACAGAAATCTATAACTTTTACAACCCAAAAATGCCCTGTTGAGCATCCGAAACACATCCGAGGCCCCCGGGACCTAAATCAAACCTACAGACATATCCCATAACATCCTTCAAACTTGTACCAATATTTAAACAACCTAAAACAACGTCGGAAACTCAAATTAATCAAAGATTTAAGCCTAAGAACTTCAAATTTTCTCAAAATACTCTTTCGATGAAAAACCTAACCAAACCACGTCCGAATGAACTTAAATTTTGCACACGCATCCCAAATGACATGTCGGGAGTACTGAAACATCCGAAATTCCATTCCGGCCCTCGAATCAAAATTTCACTATCGGATCAAAAACTTCAAAAAATTCAAACTTCGGCATTTCAAGCCTAAAATAGCTAGGACCTCCAAAATACATTCTGAACACGCTCCCAACTCCGAAATCACCTAATGGAGCTACATAACCATCAGATTTCCATTTCGAGGCCGTCTTTACATTGTTCCAACTATGGCCAACTTTCCAACACTTATGTTCTCATTTAGGGACTAAGTGTCCTAAAACTCCCCGAAACTCAGAATCGAACATCCCAACAATTTAATTTAGAGGAAATTGATTTGAGGATAGTAGTTAATAGGGGATCGGGGCATTAATTCTTAAGATGACCGTCCGGGTCGTCATATCCTCCTACACTTAAACATTCATTCGTCCTCGAACGAGCATAAAGACATACCTGACATAGTGAAAAGATGAGGGTAACTGCTACGTATATCCTGCTTGATCTCCCAGGTTGCCTCCTTGGCCGGCTGAACCCGCCACTGAACCTTTACTGAAGCAATGTTTTTTGACCTCAACTTCCTGATCTGCCTGTCCAATATAGAAACTAGCTCCTCAACGTAATATAGGTCCTTGTACAACTGGACTGAACTAAAATCCAACACGTGCTACAGATCATCGTGATATCTCCGGAGCATAGAAACATGAAATACCAGATGAACCCCTGCCAGGCTGGGAGGTAAGGCAAGCTCATAAGCAACCTCCCCAACACGTTGCAATATCTCAAAAGGGCCAATGAACCTTAGACTCAACTTCCCTTTCTTCCCAAATCTCATGACGCCCTTCATAGGCGAAACTCGAAGCAGAACTCGCTCTCCAACCATAAAGGAAATATCACAAACCTTCCGGTCTGCGTAGCTCTTCCCTCTGGAGTGGGATGTACGGAGTCTATCCTGGATTACCTTAACCTTCTCCAAAGAATCCTGAACCAAATATGTGCCCAATAGTCTGGCTTCACCCGGCTCGAACCAACCCACTAGAGATCTACACTACCTACCTTACAAGGCCTCATATGGTGCCATCTGAATGCTGGACTAATAGCTGTTGTTGTTAGCAAACTCTGCCAATGGAAAGAACTGATCCCAAGACCCTTCAAACTCAATCACGCACGCGCGGAGCATATCCTCAATAATCTGAATAGTACGCTCAGACTGTCCATCTGTCTGGGGGTGAAATGATGTGCTCACCTCCACCCCAGTACCCAACTCCTAATGAACGACCCTCCAGAACGTAATGTGAAATGAGTACCTCTGTCAGAAATAATAGAAACTGGAATACCATACAGGCGAAAAATCTCCCGGATATAAATCTCTGCCAACCGCTCCGATGAATAAGTGGTACACACAGGGATGAAATGAGCGGACTTGGTCAGCCGATCCACAATAACCCAAATAGCATCAAACTTCTTCAAGGTCCGTGGGAGTCCAACTACAAAGTCCATGGTGATCCGCTCCCTCTTCCACTCCGGAATCTCTATCTGCTGAAGCAACCCACCAAGTCTCTGGTGCTCGTACTTGACCTACTGGAAGTTGAGGCATCTTGCTACATATCTAACTATATCCTTCTTCATCAGCCTCCACCAGTATTGCTGCCTCAAATCCCGATACATCTTTGTGGCACTCGGATGGATGGAATACCACAATCTGTGGGCCTCCTCTAGAATCAGCCCCCATGGCCCATCGACATTGGGTATACAAACCTGACCTTACATCTTCAATACTCCATCCTTGCCAATGGTAACATATTTGGAATCACCATGCTGAACCCTGTCCTTAAGGACAAGAAAATGAGGGTCATCATAGTATCGCTCTCTGATACGATCAAATAATGAAGATCGAGAAACCACGCAAGCTAGAACCCGAGTGGGCTCTAAAACATCCAATCTCACAAACTGGGTGGCTAAGACCTGAACATCCGTTGCCATAGGCCTCTCCAATACTGGTAGATATGCCAAACTCCCCAAACTCTCCGCTCGAAGACTCAAGGCATTAGCCACTACATTGCCTTGCCCGGATGATATAAAATAGTGATGTACAATGCAGTTGTGTCAGAAGAGTTATACGGACCGGAAGATTCGAGATGTGTCTTATATGGTGGGTGAGAAGGTATTGCTGAAGGTTTCACCTGTAATGGATGTTCTATGATTTGGAAAGAAAGGGAAGTTGAGTCCGCGGTTTATTGGGCCTTTTGAGGTGCTTCGGAGGATTGTAGAGGTGGCTTATATGCTTGCCTTGCCACCCAGATTGTCGAGCGTGCATCCGGTGTTTCATGTTTCTATGCTCCAAAAATATGTTGGGGACCCGTCCCATATTTTGGACTTCAGCACGGTTCAGTTGGATGATGAGTTGACCTATGACGTGGAGCCTGTGGTTACTTTGGGTCGTCAGGTTCGAAAGTTGAGATCAAAGGATATTGCTTCACTGAAGGTGCAGTGGAGAGGTCGGCCCGTGGAGAAGGCTATTCTGGAGACCGAGCGAGAGATGCAAAGCGGATATCCTCACCTGTTTGAGGCATCAGGTACGTTTCTTGAATCGTTCGAGGACGAACGTTATTTAAGTTGGGAAGGATGTGACGACCCGACCCGTCTTCTCATGAATTATCGCCCTATTTTCCATACTTCTGCTTTTTTTATGCTTCGTTATCCATGTTTTATGCGGTCGAGTTGATTAGGTTGCGTTTGGCGTGGTTTTGATAAGAAATGAGACACTTTGAAGGCTTAAGTTGGAAAAGTAAACCAGATGTTGACTTATGAATTAGAGGGATCGGATGTGAATTCAGATGGTTTGGTTAGCTCCAAGAGGTGATTTAGGAGCGTGATCGAAATTTATTTTTGAGGTCCATAGCTAATTTAGGCTTGAAATGGCGAAAGTCGAATGTTTGAAGTTTCCAGTCCGATAGTGAGATTTTTATTTAAGGATCATAATGGAATTCCGAAAGTTGGAGTAGCTCCGTAGTGTTGAATATGACATGCTTGCAAATTTCAGGTCATTCGGACGAGATTTGATAAACTTTTTGATCGAAAGCATAATTTAAGAGTTCTTGGAGTTCTTAGGCTTGAATCCTATGTTAAATTGGTGATTTGATGTTGTTGTTAGCATTTCCAAGTTTTGAACAAGTTTGAATAATGTCATGGGATGTGTTGGTACAATTAGTTTGAAGTTTCGGGTAGGTTCCGGGATGTTTTAATGCGAAAATCATAGCTGTAGCAGGTCCAGAAGGGTTGCAGGCCTCGGAACTCACCTACGCGGTCCGCACAAAATGAAGTGCGCCCATGGTGAGTGCTGTATGGACCGAACCAAATTGTGTGCGGCCGCGGTAGATGTCGTGCTGACCGCACAAAAGTATGTGCGGCCGCGGTGAAGAACCTTCCCGTTGGTCCTACTTCGGAAGCTCATATATTTTGATCTACAAAATATTTTGAGATGATTTAAAAACAAAAGTTGTAGTACTTCATGTCTAGTTTCCACAAATTTTAAGATATCACAATTGGAAATATGTAGCAAAAGTTATAGCCAAAATACTAAAGCCTATCATTGCAAAGAATACCTGTGCGGCCAAGGTCGTTTTTGTGCGGACCACACTGGTTTTGTGTGGCCATGGTCGATTTTGTGTGGCCCGCAGGGGTGGAATTTGGGGGTTACTCTATAAATACGAGATTTTAGATTTTATTTAATATTTTTCCTTAGAGAGATCGTATTTTGGTGATTTTTCAAATGTTTTTCAAGAAATTTATTGGGATAAGTGATTCTAGCTCAGATTTGGCTAGAGTACATGAATCTATCATTGAATTCATCATTTAACATAATTTGGGATGAAATTTGAGAATAAAATTGTGGAATCTTTCAAAAATATAAAATGATGATTTAAAGGACCAAATAGTGTTAGAATTGGATAAATTTCGTATGGTTAGACTCGTGAGAGTATGAGGATTCTAGTTTTGTGAATTTTTGTCAAATCTAGAAATGTGGGCTCGGGGTCGGGTTTGACACAATTTCGTGAATTTTGTGGTAATTTGATTATTTTGAAGTAGGCTTTGTTCCCTTAAAATATTTTGATGGTTTGGTACTGATTTCGGCTAGATTTGGAGCATCCGGAGGCCGATTCGAGAGGCAAATGCATCGCGAGATAGAGTTTGGATCGGCTAGAGGTGAGTAATGAGTTTAAATGATGGCCTGAGGATTTGAAACCCCGAATTGCACATCGTAGTGCTATATTGAGGTGAGACACGCGATGGATGATGGGCATGCTTTTACCGCATATTTGACTCAAACCTATTTGTTATCACCTTGATTTGGGCTGATTGCTATATTTAGGCTTCGTGCCAATTATTTGAACCCTTCGGGGATTTTTGTCAATATTTCCTCATTGTTTTGACTTATATTAAAACTCAGTCATGTTGATATCTATTGTTTTACAAACTCAACAACTCTTATGCATATTTGAAACTTAAATGATATTTCTAAATGGTATTTTGGACTGAGAACTACTGTTTTACAAAAGCCCAAGGGGCTTATGATGATTTTCGGATTGGGTGAGGCCGAGTGCCATATGTGAGGATATGCTGAGTGATATGAGGCTGATGGACTGAGATACTTTATATGCCATGAGGTGGCTTGAGTGATGTGAGGCCCAGTTCCGAGTAATGATGCCACGAGGTGGCTTGATATAGCGTTTGGGTCGTAAGGGGTCCCTCCGGAGTCTGCACACCCATAGTGAGCGCGGGTACCCGTCATGTTCTAAGTGATTGATACAGATCCTGAGGGGCTAATATTATGCTGAGAGACTGATACTTTGCCCGAAGGGCTGATACTTCTGAGTGATTGATACCGTGCCCGAGGGGCTGATACCGTACTGAGAGTGAGCCCGAGGGGCCGACACTGTTGAGTGATTGATACTATGCCCGAGGGGCGACTGCTACTTGTTAATAACGTGCTAATTACCTGTTGTACTTTCTTTAAAAGAATTTCATTTGACCTTTTCACTGATTTACCTTCTTAAGTGTTTTTTTTCTTCTGCTGGATATAGTATTTCTTTGTGCCTTTGCGCGTTTTCTTGATTTCAGTCATTATTTATGATTATTACTCACTGGGTCGGAGTACTCACATTAGTCCCTGCACTGTACGTGCAGATTCAGGAATAACAGATTTCCCCTTGAGTGTTGATCCTCCTAGTCCAGACAGCATCTAGGAGACTATGAGGTAGCTGCTGGCATCCGCAGCCCGATGCCTCCCTTATCTTATTACTCTATGTCTTTTAGACATTTGTATTAGATTTTGTACTTATTAGACTTGTTTCAGGCTTCATTAGTTGCTCATGACTTGCGACACTCTGGTTTGGGCTGTGTCGAGAATTCCTCTTCTTTTGTTTTCGCTTTATTCCGCAAATTTTGCTATTATATCATGTTTAGAGTCTATCATTAGCTTCTTATTAGAGGTGTTCCATTTGGGTCTGGCTGGCCTTTTCTTCACGAGAGGTTCCATCATGACCAGGTTCGAGAAATGGGTCGTGACATTTATCCTTAAAACATTCTAACACTATGTAGGTAAATAATGTTTGGAAGTTATGCTAACTTATGAAGTTTTTTAACAATATGTCTAAGTACGTTGTGAATGGTTATAATTTTTTATATAGAGAATTGCTCTAAATATAAAAATAGCAACAATGGGTTCAAGGTGGTGATGACAACCAAGTTGGAGATATCGATTATTATGGTGTGCTCAAAGAAATAATAGAACTGGAATATACAGGTTGGACATTTGAGAAATTAATACTCTTTAGATACAAGGGGTTTGACCAAATCCACCAAAAAGTACAAGAGTACACAATCAATACAACATAATTGAGGTTAATCATACGAGGGAGTATGATCGCTATGATCCTTTTATAATTGCACATAATGTTAGGCAAGTGTCTTATGCTCCTTATCCATTGCGGCGGAATAAGTACGATTGGTGGGTTATAATAAAAACTAAGCCTATAGATAGGGTGGAAGTCGATAATGTGTTAGATATTGCATATTAAACCGATATCTCCAGTGTTTACTAAATAGTGGACGAAGTTTTAGAAAATGATTTGGAACATCTTGAACACATACTGGACGAAGTTTAAACAAATGAAGTAAGAAATATAGAAAACGAGGAAGAAGAATCAACTGATGAAGCTCAAACTAGTGAGAAATAAGAATTCCCGGACGAGGAAAAATACGTCAATTGCCACGGCCTATTTCCATAATAGGTCATGATGGTACCCAACACCATTGTTGGGCAAGCCAAAGCGGAAACTACTAACTAAACTTCCATTTGCCTTTTCCCCGAATAGTTGAAATAATTCTTTAAATTGAAATAAAATCAGAAATGATTAATAAGATCATGATAATCATACAACCCCAAAATAATATAGTCCACTAATGTGTGTGCCAAGACCTGGTGTCACAAGCTATTGGCATTTAGTATCATATACAAAAGAATCATACTATCCTACTGTCCAAAATAGAATAGACAGCAAAATACATAAGAAAGAATTCTTCAGGCTGCTGAATGGCATGGAAGGGAAGTAGATCACCGACGAAGTCTCGTGTCCACTCAGAGATGCGCACTAGACTGATAGCCAAATACACCTGCCTCAGACCTTGTACAATTAAGTATAGAAATGTAGTATGAGTATATAAACAATATGTACCCAGTAAGTATCCCGTCTAATCTCGTAGAAGTAGAGATGAGAGGTCCACATGACACTTATTAGGGTCAAACAATGTGAGAAGAATTTACAATAAACATGGATAGTACAAGTTATTAACATTCAATAATCATGGAATAACAATTCTTTCTCAAGTATTATCATGGATATTCACCTATATTTCAAGCAGATATGAAATCCAGTCCTCACAGAAATGCTAAGAAAAGCATGCGCAAGTAACACAGTGGGACATATGGTACGATCCAACATAAAAAGTAAATTGTGCACTGCCGATGGTCGAACGGCTCAAACCATAGTTGCATCTATTACCCCTCTCGTGAATCACCCGTGAGACGCGGTCAAATATAAATAAGCTCATCAACACGCAACGATAATATATGTATCTGAGGAGTAGTTATTCGTAGGAACACCAAATATTATCTTTTAAAAGACGAACAAGATAAGGTCCCTTCACTAGTCTCATTTACCCTAATCAAAATATTTTATACGAATCCGAATTTATCATCAAGTTACAAGACTATCACGTAGACCATGCTTATGGGTCCCAGACTACCCTGACTTAACATAATAGTCGCTATGCATATGCTCTCGTCACCTAGTACGTACATAGCCCCCGCATAGAATTGAAATTAATTCAATTATTACACCTATGGGGATAATTCCCTCTTATAAGGTTAGAAAGGAGACTCACCTCGCTCCAAAGTGCAGTTCCAATACCAAAAACGAGTCCAAGCCCTCAATTTGGAGCCAAACGATCCTAAACTAGTTAAATGAAGTAAGAACTAGTCAATATATACTCACAAGATCGAATTCTAGCTATTTAAGCAATTTCTCAACCATTAACACAAGTTTCAAAAATTCGCTCCCAGGCCCGCGTGCCCGGATTTTGAGGTTTTCGAAGGAAGTTGTTCTCTACAACCTAAGGATCAATAATATATGATTTCTAATTCATTTTATTACAAATTTCGTGGTTAAATCTAAATTTTATTGAAACCCTAGGTTTTTTCTCTAACCCCATGATTTCACCTAAATATTAATGTTTAATCTACCTAAGACAATGATATTAAACTAGAAATAGCTAGAACACACTTACCTCAAGATGCTAGGTGAAGATCTTCTCTCAAAAGATCTAAAATCACCAATGGAAGGGGGAGAAGTGATATAAATGACTTAGAACCCGTATTAAATGAACCTCACAGCTTCAGCGATTTTCGCATCTGCGGTCAGGGGACCGCATCTGCAGTCCCGCTTCTGCGAGAAATGGGCCGCTTCTGGAGAAATAGGCCAAAGAGCTGGGACCGCATCTGTGGTCTCCCGGCCGCATCTATGGAGTCGCTTCTGCGCCTTGGGAGCTGCATCTATTGTTCATGGACTGGCCAACCCTAGGCCGCTTCTGTGATGGGAGGACCGCATCTGCGGTCTCGCACCTGCAGCCCAACAACCGCACGTGCGGTTATGATAGAAGCAGCATCTTCAGCTCCTTGCAAAATTTTGCACTTCACTCGAGCCTCATCTGATCGATGCTCGGGATCCCGGGCACCGCCTGAATATACCGACAAGTTTAAAATCACAAGATGGACCTACTCGAACCATTGGAACACCCGAAACAATGCTAAATCTAGAAATCACTCCCTAAAACCAAATGATCAAATATATGAACTTCAAGTTCTTAATTTTCCTGTAATGGGCCAAAACGCCCTTAAGCTACTCTGATTGATGCCAAATTTTACAGGCAAATCTTAAATGATATTTCAGACCTGTACCAGACTTCAAAACCAACATACGAGCCTTATACCTATAACATTGATCATTAGTTAGTTTCTTTAAATCCTTAAAACTTCAGATTAATAATTTTTAATAAAAATTCATTGCTCGGGCTGGGAACCTCGGTACTCGATTCCAAGCATACGCCCAGGTCCTATATTTTCCTACAGATCCTCCGAAACCGTCAAATCACAAATCCGAATCCATTTGCTCAAAATGTTGACCAAAGTCAAACTTAGTTTTTAAAGAAAATTCGAAGGAATCAAATGAGCATATTTCACTCAAAACTCTTTCAAACCCCGAACCAACCATTCCCGCAAGTCGTGAATTAGCTAAAGCAAGCATAGAAATTTTATTTAAAGGAACGGGGTTCTGAAAGGCAAAATAACCAGGCGGGTCGTTACATCGATAAACTTTTAAAAGTCGATTTCTTTAATAACTCTCGTTTATAGATAGTTTCTTTATATGTTTCAATCTAAATATGTATTATATTATGCATATGACAGGCAGGGTCGAGGTAACAATGACCCTATTCATTCTCGGTGTGGAGAAAAGTCTTGGAAATAAAAGAGGAAGGTAGAAGATAATACTCAATCTTTTCCACCCTCTCCAGAGGTGCCTATGTCTTTGCCTCCACCCCAGGGCTATTCTGAGCCTCCACAACATTACAAGCCCTGCATCTTCATGCACACACCAAGTCTTTCATCACAGGGCCATAGGACTATACGTCCGACATACAGTCCAGCTACTGCACGACCACGTGGATCGCAGCCATCTGCATCGCATGGATCACATTGATCCATGTCATATCCACATGGATCACAACCATCAATGTCACAACCACTTGGGCCACAGCCACTCGGGTCACAACTATTAGTGTCATCGCTATTTACGGTCCATACAACTACGTCGCAGTCACACGGATCACAACCATCTCCATCTGGGATTCCATCTATTCAGGCATTAACCTGCGAGATACTAGCTCTGACCCCTCTACACCTTCAACATATGCCTATGATATACATGCTTCAGATGGTAATGGTGATGGTGACGAGGAGGTACATTATGATTAATATGGCAGAATCATCATAGTCCCAAAGGGTGATGGGTAAGAGTTATTTGTTATTTTTACGTTTATTATTTTGTACAGTTTTACTAAGATATTAATGTGTTTTTTCATTAAATTACAGGATCATTCCTAGTAATATTACTACAAGGATAATCACCTAAGCCACCAGAAAGCTTTGTGATGGCCCTTATGTGACTTAGTGTGAATTCCAATTCTCGCTGAAGGAGCAAATTTTCAGTCAATTTAAGGTATAAATGTTCTTTTAAGCAATATAATTATTTATATTAATGATATTTTCATATAATACTTAACTTTTGAAATACTGAGCAAGTGTGTATGGGAGCACTGCAATAGCGCGAAAGTGGCTACAAATTCTCATCTCAATGCTCGCGATCGGTTGTCGCATTGTTTCTCCAAAGCTAGAAAGTTGAACTAGAAGCATGACTGGTTTCTCCAGAAATTATGGGAAGATTTGCAAAGGCAATGGCTTACTGCAAAGTTCTTAGAGAAGTACGAAAAAGGAAAGAAAGCTCACGCATCTGAGAAGGGAGGATCCTTGCACATTGGAGGTGCGATCAACCTAGGGATAATAAAAAGAAGAATGGTACATAATTGCTTTATTTATTTTAATTTTCAAGGTATATCTATTCTGTTTATTAACTAAAATTTATGAGTTTTAAGGAAAAGAAGTTAGGGAATCCAATGAACCAAGATGAGCTATTCAAGGAGACTCATATTATAAAGAAGAAGAAAGAGAGAGATCAAGAAAGGTGGGTCGAGGGCCGAGCCTCGACTGTACATGTAGGTTTTTACTTTTCATTAAGTATTTTGATTTACTTTTATATAAATTTTGAAATACTAATTCAATGTAACTTTTCTTATATGGTCACTTCACATCTGAACTGGAGGAATTCATACGCAGTCAACTACCTAATGAGTCGGGCGAGCCAATCCAACCTGCAGACGAGGATGCTGAAAGAATGTAGATGGAGGCTACTAGCGATCCATAACGGGTGGAAGGTATACAAGCTTCCTACTAAGAAATTCCATCGCTATAAGTGTGGAATGTATAGAATAGGGATTTCCTCGCAAGCTAATCCACTTGATGAGGAGAGCCTCTCCGCTATGCGGGAAACTGTGACAAATCTCACATCCGAGCTAGAAGCGGCTAAGGAAAGAGAAAAGCTTAGAGATGCTCAGTACAGTGGCATGCAAGAGCAGATCAAATCTCTCCTAGCTTCTGGCAATTTTTGATTCCCTCGTCTCGTGAGTCATCACCAGAGGCTCACCTTCCCCGTGCTCATTCCTCCTGTACTCCAACTGCTCGTTCCTCCCGTCTCCCCGTGATCGTTCTTCCCGTACTCGACAAGTACACCCTTCTGGATACCGTCTTGGTGATGAAAGTTCATCAGACGATGATGATAATGATGTACAAAATAATCCTTGACTTTTATACACTTTGAACTAGACAGATAGAATCGATTTTCGAATGGGCTTGTAATAACAGTTAACTTAGTTTGGTTAGCTTAGTGTGTTAGTTCTATTGAACTTTATACTTTGTTGGGTTTAATGTTTTTGTTAATATTATTGTTGTGTTGTTGTTGGTATTGTTGTTGTTGTTGCTTGTCATAGGAATTTGGTATGCTGGCATGTGGTGTAGCTGCCAAAACAGGCAGTTTCTGCCAAAATTATACCCAGAAAAGCAAAAAACATTAGTCGCTTTTCTCTTTAAAAAATTAATTTTCTAGAGAACAACGATCAAGGTTGGTCGCTAATTAACCTAGTTTCTCAAGAGGTTGGTCTCTAGTCTACGAAAAAAAATATTTTCTGGAAAATAACGACCAACTGTGGTCGCTTATGTTTAAAAAATAATTAAATTCTTGAACTTAGCGACCAATGTTTGTCTGCTCCTGTAACTCTTTCAACTCAGGTTGGGCCATACGATATGGCGGGATAGAAATGGGCGGAGTGCCCGGAGCCAAATCAATGCAAAAGTCAATATCTTTTTCGAGTGGCATACCTGGCAGGTCCGAGGGTAAAATCTCAAGAAACTCACGAACAATGAGCACATAATCAATAGGTGGAACCTCAATACTAGAATCACAAACATAGGCCAAATAGGCCAAACACCCCTGCTAGACCATTCGCCAAGCCTTCACATAAGAGATAACACTAGGGGTAGAATTATTCAGAGTCCATCTCCACTCTAAACGTGGTAGACCCAACAAACCTAAGGTTATAGTCTTGGCATGATAGTTCAAAATAATGTGGTAAGGTGATAACTAGTCCATTCCCAATATAACATCAAAATCAACAATGTCCAGAAGTAAAAAAGCTACACAAGTCTAGAGACCTCCAATCACCATAATACAAGAATGATGGACTCGAACTACCACAATATAATCACCCACTAGTGTAGACACATAAATAGGAGCACTCAAATAATTACTAGGCATGACCATATACAGTGCAAAATAAGATGACACATACGAGTAGGTAGACCCTAAATCAAATAACACTGAAGCATCTCTATCACAAACCAGAACTGTACCTGTAATAACTACATCTGAAGCCTTAGCCTCGGGCCTGGCTGGAAGGGCATAACATCGGGGTTGGGCCCTACCACCCTAAACTACATCTCTGGGACAGCCTGCTGCTCGCTGGCCTCCACCTCTAGTGGTCTGAGTTCCACCTCTAGGACCTCTACCCCTATCCCTAGCTGGTTGTTGAACAACTAGTGCCTGAACCTTGGCACATGAACCTTGATGCTGAGAGCTATTCGGTGCTCGAGGGCAATACCTAGCAATGTGCCTTGTGTCGCCACAAGTAAAATAAGCCCTCAGCTGCTGGGGCTAAACCTGGAAACTCTGAAGCGGCGGTGCACTTATAGGAGTTGGTGGTGCACAGTAGGACAGCTAATCAGAATACTGCATCTAAGAACCACGACCACCTGAAGCACCGTGATAAACCTGGAGTGCTGACTGAAAACCTAGGAGGATGGCCTCTACCATAAGAATCTCTGCCTCCAGGAAATGCACCACTAGATCTGCCTGAATGAAGGGGTCTCTTGTCTGCCCCATGACCACCCCTCGTGATAGAACCATCTCAACTCTCGGGGCCACATTGGCCGTCTCATGGAAAGATATCTCAATTCTAGTTTCTCTAGCCATCTAAAGATGAATCGGCTGAACGAGTCCATCAATGAACCCCTTACCCTCTCTCTCTCTCTCTCTCGGTGTGGAGTATGATTAGAGCATGATGAGACAAGTCGATGGATCTTGTCTCATACTGGGTAATAGTCATGGAACCCTACTAAAGACGCTCAAACTGCCTCTGATAGGCCTCTCTCTATGTGATAAGGAGAAACTTCTCCAAAAATAGCTGTTTAAACTGCTCCTAAGTCAAGGCTGGTGATTCGGATGGTCTAGCCAATCAATTATCTCTCCACCAAGTCTTGGCGGATCAGACAAGCAAAAAGTGGCAAAATAGACCTCATTAGTCTCAACTATGCCTATGTTCCTAAGAACCTCGTGACAACTATGTAGAAAATACTGGGGATGCTCAGTAGATGCACCGCTGAAAGTAGTAGTGAAGAGCTTGGTGAACTTGTCCAATCTCAACAAAGCAACGGCAGTCATAGCTGCTCCATCGCTGGTCTGAGCTACCACTCCTAACTGAACTGCTCTAACTAGCTAAACCACTAGAGTCTGAAACTAGGGAGTTACCTGCTCTAGAGTGCGAGTAGCAGGAGTTTGGGCTCCTACTCTAGCCTAAGAGATGGCTGGTGCTACAGGAAGAAAACCTACCCGGGTGATAATCTCCATAAGGCCCACTAGATGGACCAGAGCATCTTGGAGAATTGGGTAGCAATAAACCCCTTTGGAACCTGAGCTGGGACCACCAGAACTGCTGGGGCCGAAACCTCATCAACAAAATCAATCTGAGGCTCTAGTGCAGGTGCTACTGCTCTAGGCTGAGCTCTGCCCTTACCTGGACCTCTAGCACAGCCTTGGCTTTACCCTCTACGCCTCGTGGGAGCTGCTACTAGGGGCTCGGGCTGCTATTAGCGGATGAGGAAGCGCGCATTCTCGACCTCTGCAAGAGAACAGAATAGAAACTCAATCAACACTGAGAAACCAAACTGCACGACAAGAAAAAAAAAGTGAAACTTTCCCACTTCTGTAGCCTCTGGGGATAAATAGAGATGTCTCCGTACCGATCCCTTAGACTTTACTAAGCTTGTCTGTGAATCGTGAGACTCGTGTAACCTAGAGCTTTGATACCAACTTGTCACGACCTAGATTTCCCACCCCTCAAGTGTCGTGATGGCGCCTTGAGCTAGGAAAGCCAATCCTTTAACTACTTATCTCATTATCCAATTATTTCTTTTTCAACAGTTATAAAACGATAACATGATGATAGCAGAATTTCAAATTTAAGTGGAAGACATCGATAAAATATATGAAGACTATATCTATTACAAGTACTTAAGCTGTAACCACCCAAAACCTAGTGTCAAAGTGTCACAGACGGTCTAAGATTTACAACATACAAAAGTCTAAAGAAATAACAATACACTGTCTCTGAATAAAAGGAAATGAAACAGGAAATAAGGGTAGAGAGAGACGCTGGCCTATAGACGCCTAAAGGTCTACCTTAGATCTCCGCGTGGACTGAAGGTAGCCTTCATACTATGGTCCAAAAGCTGCTATGGGATCTGCACATAGTGCATAGTATAGTATCAACACAACCAACCCCATATGCTGGTAAGTGTCTAGCCTAACCTCGGTGAAGTAGTGACGAGGCTAGGACCAGATTACCAAATAAACATGTGCATTTATATAATATACAACAAAAAGAAAAACATAATAAACAAATAGTAATAGGAAGGGGAAATACGCTTTGGGGGAATAACAGGTAAAAGCAGAATATCAAGAGAGTTATAGGGAACCAAAGTCTACTACTAACAAAGATAAGGAAAATAAGGTCAGATTTCACTTTCAGTTCACATCTTGTTGCAGGCGTGTAATCCGATCCCATTTCATGTATCTCGTGGCAGGCTTGCCACCCGCTCCCATTTCATTTATCTTGTGGTAGGCATACCACCCACTCCCGTTTCATCATATCTTATGGTAGGCGTACCACCCGCTCCCATTTCATTATATATAGTGGTAGGCGTACCACCTGATCCCATTTCATTATGTCTTGTGGTAGGCGTACCACCCGCTCCCATTTTATTATATCTTGTGGTAGGCGTACCACCCGCTACCATTTACAAGCCAACAATAATCATAACAAATCCCGGCAATGGAAAAATAATATCAAACAAACATCCCGGCAAGGGAACAATGATATCTCAACAATATCTCGACAAGGGAACAATAATATCCAACGAACATCCCGACAAGATAACAATGATAATAATAACATGTGAGTCATAATAAACCACCATGGAGTCATAACAGATTATAACACAAGACTCACGGACATGCTTGATACCAACGTATAAATGCTCATCACCATGCCTATACGTCGTACTCCACAATTAACACGTAGCAAATAGACACAACTCCTAGTCCCTCAAGCTAAGGCTAGACCAAACACTTACCTCGAACTTCCACGACCAACTCAATCCTCAAACACCGCTTTTCCTTTTGAATCTGGCTCCAAATCAATTGTATCTATACATAATCTACTTAATAACATCAATAAACACCAACCAATCCAATTCCAATGCTTAATTATAACTTTCCAATCATTCTTCTTAAAAATCCAAAAATCGATCCCGTGTTCGCTTGGTCAAAATACGAGGTGCGGACCAAAACTCGATCACCCATTCACCCACGAGCCCGAATATATAAATTGTTTTGAAATTCGACCTCAAAAGAAGGTGAAATTCCCAAATAATCAAAAAGCCCTAACTCTACCAAAATCCTTAATTTTCTCCCTTTAATCATATGTTTTAAGCCTAGAAATCTAATGGGTGATGATAAAAAATGGAAGAAAACAAGCTTAGCATTACATACCTATGAAGTTATGGTGAAGTTTCTCTTCAAAAATCACCCCAAGAGGTGTGGAGAAGAAGAAGTTGTGAAATTTTTGTGAAAATCCTGTCTGGCTATTGTTCTGGACTTTTAAAAATAACTGGACGGATTTTGGTCTATGGAACTACGGACAAGGGATTGCTATCGCATAGGGTAAATGAGGCTGAGCATTGCGATCACAGACAATACCATTTGATCGCATAGAAGAAAATGAAGGTTGGAGCTAACACATTGCGATCGCAGAGGAAACATCACAATCGCATAGAACAAAAATGGACATCTCAGATTTAACTCTACGCAATCGCGGAAGGAAGTAAGCAATAACATAGTACAAAATAGAATCCCTGGAAATTACACTATGTGATCGCGAACTTAGCTATGTGATGACATAGCACAAATACCTGGACACTAGCAGATATAAGTTTCTGCAATTTCCTAAGTCTAAAAATACTCTGGCGCCTATCTGAAACTCATACGAACCCTCGAGACCCCAAACCAAACATACGTACTAACTCAAAAATATCATATAAACTTGTCCGTGCGATCAAATCACCAAAATAACATCATTAACATTGAATTAAACCTCAAAATCGATGAATTATTTCAAACTTATTAATACACCAAAATTTTCAATTTAGGTCCGAATCACGTCAAACAGATTCGGTTTCTTACCAAATGTCACGACCCTAACCCTGATCGTGATAGCGCCCGACACACTGCCAGGAAAGCATGACCAATTTAATAACTTCAACCATTTTTATACAGCTCATGAATTAATTAATACGGATAAATTACTAAGTCATCATACTGAAAGCCTGAAATAGATCTAAAACATGCGAACACCCAAATACTAGTAATACTACACATCCCGATGAATCCGGCGTCACAAGTATGATCCTGTAATACCTGAGTATCAATCTACTATATATCGTTCTAAAGAAATGCGGAATCAAAGCAAATAAGGTAGAAGGAACATCAGGACTACGGACGTCATGCAGCTACCTTGATGCTCCCGGATAAGCTGCTCGGTAGAGAAATCTCACTCAGCCTCATATGTACCTGGATCTGCACGAAAGGTGCAACGAATAATGTGAGTACTCGGACCCATTGAGTAATATACTTTTCTCCCTTTATTTATCGTCGAGGGTGTGCAAACTCTGGGAGGGGCCCGTTACGGCCCAAGCGCAATTTAAGCCACTTCGTGGAATTAACTAGGCCCTCGGCCTCATATCAATATCAATACAATACTGCTGCGGCGCGCAGCCCAATCCCATGCTCAGTCCAGAATAACATAAGCCTCTCGGGCACAATAATATGCAAATATTCAGCCCAAACTTCATTAGAAATATTATTTAAGTTTCAAGTTTGAGAAAAGATGGCTGAGTTTGAAAAATAGTATTAAATGCCAGGACTGAGCATCAATAAAACATAAAAATGGTAAGAAACCAGTAATAGCAATCCTTGAAGGATTCAATCTATTGGCACAAAGCCCAATCATAGCGATCGGCTCAAATTAAAATAATAATAATAAAATTTTAGTTAAATACGCAGTATATTCATCTACTAGGACAAACCAAGTCACAATCCCCAATGGTGCTCTACCCCACGCTCGCTATCTGGCGTGCAAGTCACCTCATCATAGCACTACGATATGAAAATCTGGGGTTTCAAATCCTCAGGACATCATTTACATCTATTACTCACCTCAACCCGGCCAAAATCCTAGCTCGCTATGCCGTTGCCTCTCAAATCGACCTCCTCACGCATCGAATCTGATCAAAACCACAATAAATACGTCACAATATTCCAATGGAACAATACCCAAACGAAAACAATCAAAAAATAGCAAAAATCTCAAAATTAGCAAAACCCGAGCCCCGATCCCACTTTTCGAATTCCAGAAAAATTTACATTAACAGATTCCTTATCTAGCCATGAGTCTATACATATCAAGAATTCTCAAATCCGAGCTCAAATGATCCTTCAAAACCCAATTTGAATTATCAATTCCTTATCTCGCCATAAGTCTATACATATCAAGAACTCTCAAATCCGAGCTCAAATGATCCTTCAAAACCCAATTTGAATAATCAAATTTCAAGCCCTAGTTCTTCCCCTTTTTGCAAAGTTTTCATGAATTTCTAGGTTGATTCTACAATTATATCATGTTTTTAGTTCATAGAACTCACCTCCAATCAATCCCAGTAGAAACCCTCTTCAATCCCTATTCAAAAGCTCTAAAAATCGCCCAAAGCCAAGTGGGAAGTGAGGGAAACAGGCTAAGTTCGAATTTTATTAATAATGGACCCAACCCTCAGATGTCGCATTTGCGACACCTGGTTCGCAAATGCGACAATCGCAAATGGGACCAAACCATGGGAATTGCAAACTGAGCCTCCCCTGCCAAGGTTGCAAATACGAGCTCAAATGGTCCTTAAAAACCAATTTGAAATATTAACTTTAGAGCCCTAGTTCTTCCCCTTTTTGCTAAGTTTTCATGAATTTCTAAGTTGATTCTACACTTAAATTATATTTTTAGTTCATAGAGCTCACCTCCAATCAATCCAACTAGAAACCCTCTTCAATCCCCGTCCAAAAGCTCTCAAACATTGCCCAAAGCCAAGTGGGAAGTGAGGGAAACAGGCTAAGTTCGAATTTTTTTAATAACTGGACACAACCCTCAGATGTCACATTTGTAACACCTAGTTCGAATATGCGACAATCGCAAATGCGACCAAATCATGGGAATTGCAAACTGAGCCTCCCTGCCAAGGTCGCAAATCCGACATCTGGCTCGCAAATGCGAACCCTGCCAAGGTCGCAAATGCGACACCTTGCTCACAATTGCAACACCTTGCTCGCAATTGCGGACCCTGCCAAGTTCGCAATTGCGATCAAGCTATCGCAAATGCGAACCCTGCCTCAAGCTAGATTCTTCGCAAATGCGAAGCCTCACTCGCAATTGCGAACCATTTCTCGCGTTTGCGAGGCCTGCAACTGTTGCTGCATTTCCAAGTCTGAAACTTCCTATTTAACCATCCGAAACTCACCCGAGGCCCCGGGGATCTCAACCAAAAGTTCCAACCCATCCTAAAACATCATTCGAACTTGCTCCAATCATCAAAACACCACAAATAACACCAAAAATATCAAATTACATAGGATTCATGCCTAAGTTCTTCAAAAACTTCTGAACACACATTCGATCAAAAACCCAACCAAATCACCTCCGAATGACCTGAGATTTTACACACACATCTCAAATCACCCAACGAGGCTACAACAACTCTCAGAATTCCATTCCAACCCTCAGATTAAAATATCACCTACCGACTGAAATTCATCAAAATACTAACTTTGCCAATTCAAGTCTAATTCTGCACCGGACTTCCAAAATCACTTCCGATCACACTCCTAAGTCATAATCCAACCACCGAAGCTAATCGAATCATCGGAATTCACATCCGAACCCTCTAACTCATATGTCAATATCCCGTTGACTTTTCAAAACTAAGCTTTCCTTAATGAGGCTAAGTGTCTTATTTCCTACAAAATCCATCCAAACCAACTCGATCACACACGACACTAATAATGAAGCATAAAGAAGCAGAAATTGGGGAAAACGGGACGGTAACTCACGTGACGAAGGGTCGGGTCGTCACACAAAACTTCACAGAATTATATTAATTCACTTATATGACCTATACCGAGCGTCGGAACCAAAATACGGTCCCGATATCAATATTTTCTGATAAAAATTTATTTCCAAATCCTTTAATTAATTTTAGAAAATAATTTTCTTTAAAAATTTGTTTCTCGGGCTTGGGACCTTGGAATTTGATTCTGGACATACGCCCAAGTCCCATATTTTCCTACGGATCCTCAGGGACCGTCACATTATGGGTCCGGGTCCATTTACCCAAAACGATAGCCGAAGTCAAATTAATTTATTTATAGTCAAAATTTATTATTTTTCATAGATTTTCACATATAGACTTTTCGACTACGTGCCCGGACTGTGCACACAAATCGAGATGATGCTGAAAGAGGGTTTTTAAGGTCTTGAAATACATAATTTAAAAAAAAAATAAGTGATGGCCTTTTGGGTCATCACACAATTCAATTATTTTACAAAGTTATCATATAAGATTTTTTGGTCAAATTGACAAAACACTTAAAGTACACAAATTTATTTTTGTAAGAAAAATATCGATAGTGAACGAAATTATGAAATATAGCAAAATTAATTATAGAAAAAAATAAAGATTTAAATCTGCGAAAAATTAAATTTTAAGCAATAACGTAAAATTGTAGAAGGCAACCACATAAATGAGTTGTTATTTGTTTCCCTTTTGCATTCATCAGTCTAACAAAGGAAAACGTCCTGCGACAATTTTATACAAAATATTTTCTTGTAAAATATTAGTTCAATATTACTTATTTTTTAAACTTTACATTTTCACTATCAAATTTAGATATAATTCCAACTTTTCATTCGCAAAAGTTTTAAGAGGCGAAGAGATTTAATTTATAATTTGTGTTATTTAATAAATTTTCATAGAATTGTAAATATTAACAATTTTCACAAGTCTCGATATAAGTCCGGACAAAATAACAATAAGGCATCTAAATAAATTTCCTTTGGTTATTAAGCTAATTAAATGGGAATAATATTTATTGTTTAAAAAAAATCATAGCTCAAATAAATTGTCTAATAACATGTATGTAATTTTTAAATATTTTTTCTTTATTAATATAGGTACACATGCAAAGCGTATATTCTAAAGCTAGTTGAAATTAACAACCACTAACTTTGATTAACTAAAGAACAAGTCATTTCTACCCTTAGGATTAATGAAAATGAAGTTATAAGAAAATTAACACATTACTATTCTCCAATCACCACAAAGTTCTAATTTCACATGCTTTTTAGGCATACTGCACCAAAAAAAACTTCTAACGTAAAGATATTTGGCACGAGTTCTTTAATTTTTTCACCTTTTCTCAAAATTAAAGAATAAAGCATGTTTAATGCAGGCATGTTATATTCACGCGAAGAACATTGTAAATTATACTAGAAGATAAAAGAAACCAAAATCTTTGTATAATTAAATTAGCTACCATAAGGCATTATATATAGATATACAGATAAACATACATACGTGGGCGGAGCTACATTTTATAAAGGATGGTGTTACGATCCAAATTTCTCACCCTCGAAAATCATGATGACACTTACTCGTGAAAGCTAGACAAGCCATGAACTTTAGAACCCTTAACCTCTTTCGTATTAATTCACTTTTAACCAATTAAATTAACAGAGAATGAGCAATTAACTAACAACGAAATTCGTAATTTAGCGGAAGAATTAAGCGAAATAAACCACAATAATAAAGAAAATCCACATATGCCTCTATCCAGAACTGGTGTCACAACATCCACGAACTACTAAGAATTACTATATATAACCATATGAAAGAAAGTAACACTGTCTGTCTCGAATACAAGAGATACCATATCATAAATAAAGGTAGAAGAGATGCTGGACCTGCGGACGCCTGCAGGACTACCTCGGGATCTCGTGGACTAAAGGCTGGCTCCCGAACTGCTGCGCACCGTATGCTACTCTGATACCTGAATTTGTGCAAAAGAACACAGAGTGTAGTATCAGCACAACCGATCCCATGTGCTGGTAAGTGTCTGGCCTAACCCTAGCGAGGTAGTGACGAGGCTAGGACCAGACTCCAGATAAACCCGTGCAGTTATATAATATATGGCGGAAGTAAACAGGTAATAAGCAGTTAAAAGGGAGAGCATGCATGCTTCCAGGAACAATTTAACTTAGCAGAAAACAATATATACGAAGGATCAGTACAGTATCTAAAATGACATAATCATACTATTGTTGCAGCGTGCAACTATATATATATATATATATATATATATATATATATATATATATATATATATATATATATATATATATATATATATATATATATATATATATATATATATATATATAACTATTGCGGCGTGCAACCCGAACATGTAAATATAATATATCTGCTGCGGTATGAAACACGATCCAATAAATATAATATATCTGTTGCGGCATGCAACCCGATCCAATAAATATAATATATCTATTGCGGCATGCAACTCGATCCAATATAATATCTGTTGCGGGGTGCAACCCGATCCAATATAATATCTGTTACCGCGTGCAACCCGATCTAATATAATATAACATATCTGTTGCAGCATGCAACCCGACCCATATATATATATATATATATATATATATATATATATATATATTCATTTCAGGTATTATGACTTGTACACGTGGTCGGAATTAAGTTTCGGGAAGTTCATAGTTGATTTGGAAAGAGAATTCTTATTTTAGAAGTCTAAAGTTGAAAGAATTAATTAGGATTTAAATTTTGAGTAAAGGACCTCGGAATCGGGATCTCAAGGTTTCAGCAGGTTCGTATGATGATTTCAGACTTGGACATATGCCCGGATCGAGTTTTGGACGACCTAGGAGCGTTTTGGCGCCTATTCTGGAAATTAGCATTTTAATAGAAATTTCATAAGTTTGGGTTGAAGTACATTTCAGTGATATTGAGGTCCGTTTGGGATTTCGAGTCTGGGAGCAGCTCCGTATTATGATTCTGGAGTTGGGAGCACGATCGGAAGTGAATTCGGTGGTCCGTAGATCATTTTGGAGCCATTTCGCTAAAGATAGAAATTTGAAGGTTTTTGAAAAGTTAGACCGGAAGTGGACTTTTTTATATCGGGGTAGGAATTCAATTTCAAAAGTTAGAATAGGTCCGTAAAGTAAAATATGACTGGTATGCAAAATTTGAGGTCAATCGGACGTGATTTGATAGGTCTAAGCATCAAAAGTAGAAGTTAGACGTTCTAAACTTCCTAAAGCTTGGATTGGGAGTTGACTCATGATTTTAGCGTTGTTTGATGTGATTTGAGGCCTCGATTAAGTCCTAAATGTGTTTTGGTACTGATTGGTGTGATTGGTCGGGGTCCCGGGGGCCTCAGGTGTGTTTCGGGTTGTATCGCGCTCTTATTTGATATATCAACGTTGTTTCTTTGGACATAAAGGGTTACCATATTAAAAAAATGAGATGCAAATTAAGTTTTATTTAACCATTAGATCCGTATCGAAATGTTGGAGCCACAACATAAAGAATCATCGAATTTGGATATCGTATGAGGAAGTTATGCTCATTTTTGTATCGGGAAAAACTGCTGCTTCTGGTATGGTCACAATTGGGAATATATGAATCGCAATTACGATGCCTAGTTTGAAATTGCGAACTTTTCGTCACAAATGCGACCTTTTCCAGCCCTTCTTTTTTCGCAATTGCAAAGGTTTTGTTCGATTTTGCGAGGGTTCGCAATTCGCAAATGCGACATCTGCAGCTTGATTTTAGATGTGTAACTCGAGTTTTTGCTTTATTTTATCATATTTTGAGCTGTAGGTCCGAGAGTGGGCGATATAGAGTGGATTTTCGTATGAAATCATTGGTAAGTTCCTCTAAATAATTTTCAATCATATTTTGTGATTATACCTTAGATTTAACATCAAATTCATGAGAATCTAAAGGAGAATTTGGTGTTTTAAAGAAAAACCTAGAAATTGAGATTTTTGAATTTTGACCATGATTTTGGGCATGAAATTGAGAATAAATTATATATTTGAGTTTGTAAGGTCATGTGTAAACTTTATCTTCAGAAAATTTCGGAATTCGGTCACGTGGGCCCAAGGGCAATTTTGTCAACTTTTCGTTAGGATTAGGAATTTGTTATAAATTGGACTATAATGAGTAATTGAATATTTATTAATGGGTTTATATAGTTATTGGCTAGTGTCGGAGAATTTTTGCATCGATTTGTCTTCGAAAGGGTGTGGAATGTCAGTTATGGAACTTCAGAGCAAGGTGGGTCTCCTTTCTAACCTTGTAAGAAGGAATTGTCCCCATAGATGAATTAATTTGTTATGTGCTTCTATTTGTAGGGGCTACGAATGCACGAGGTGACAATAGTCCGTATGTAGCTACTATTATGTTTAAGTCCGGGTAGTCTAGGACCCAAAAACATGCTATACTTGGAATATTTGTAATCTTATTGATAGCTCGAATTGCTTAAACCACATCGAGTTAATAAATACATACAAAAGGATTTGACCTCTTTTATCAAATTGTTAAAAGAGAAAGTGGATTTTATTTGAGTAATTATTCTCCGATAAATTTTTAATTTGCTATTTGAGCATGTATTTTATGTGTACCGCATGTATGATTCGCTAGTATGGTGATTGTTTATTTTATGTGTACGTACGCGAGCATGGTGATTGTTTATTTTATGTTGATCGTGTCGCATGGATAGGTCGCGAGCAGGGTAATAGATGTATTTACGGTTCGAGCCGTTCGACCCTCGGCAGTGCATAATTTACTTTTATGTTGGATCGGACCGTACGTCCCACGGTGGTAATTTGCGCATCCTGGTATTATTTTCTTGAACTTATTAAAGTTGTTATTGACTCTTCATGGCTTGAAAGTATTTGTATAAATAATGGAAAGACTATTTTTTAGAAATATCCTATAAAGGAATTAATTATTTACTCGTTTTCTTTTATTGGATTAAAATCATGCTCATAGAATTCCATGATTTAACGTATTATGGACATCATTATTAGACCACTAGTAAGTGTCGAAGTCAACCATCTCGTCTCCACTTCTTCGAGATTAGACAAGATACTCATTGAAAACACGTTGTTTTTGTACTCATACTACACTTCTGTACATTTTCGCTGCACAGTTTTATGCATCGCTAGAGACTTATTGGCATAGCGTCCGGGTTGTCACGGAGACTAGGTGAGTTGTATTTCCTTGAGGCTACCCGCGGCTAGTATAGTCTCTCTCAGGGTCCTGCTTAATTTTCTATCCAATTCCAGACGACTATTGTAATTTATTCGTTATCTTTTTACTTTATTCATAGAAATATCTCACGTACTTGTGACACCAAGTATTGGGATATATTTGGGTTTATTCAAAAAATTCAAAAGCTGTTTAAATACTTTAATATTCATTCAGAGGAATATACTGAGTATTGTTTTAATCGTATAAACGAAATATTTTCAAAATTATTAAAACAATAATCTAATCAAGTATTTCAATTGGCCTACCTGACATCGCTGTCAGGCGCCACAACGACCCTTAGTAGATTTTGGGTCGTGACAACATAGTATCCAAGCACTAGGTTCCTAGGGTCTCATGAGTCATGAGCAATTCTAGTAGAGTCTCGCGGATCGGTATGGAGATGTCTGTACTTATCCTTGGGAGGCTACAAGACTGTTAGGAGTACTTCCCTTCTTGATTCTGTATCGTGCGACTTGACTTCCCGTGAGGCTTATGCCTTTTTTTCCTTCCAACTCAATCTTTATCTATGTGAAGAGCTTGTTATAAATCGAGCATGGAATAATTGTAATAGCACTACGAATATGGTGCGATGTTTCTCCCTGCGGGGTTATTTGAGCTATTACCGTCGCCTTGTGGAAGGATATTCTATTGTTTCGGCTCAGTAGCGGTACTTCTAAGAGCTCTAAGGTTAGGCACTAGTTGTCGTGATGCTTATGAACAATTATTCTGTAGTATTGCTATGATGGTACAATATTTGCCTACGTGTCGAGGTAGTGAATGATTTGAAGGGAGGTTTATTCAGTGCCTGATGTAGAGATTTGATATTTTATTTCGGGAGGGGAAGGCAATCGGGCTAAGAAATTCAGATGCTGGTTGAGGGGGTAACAAGACTTGGTATTTGCGAGCGTGGTAGAATTTTCATTTGCGATGTAGTGTCATCGTCCTCGGTTGTATATGTTAAGTTCGCCGATGTTATGGTTTTATGCAATTCTCCTAGGGATAAGGCACTCTAAAATAATATTGGAAAGACTATAGTAGATGTTGCGGGGTGTTGTGGTTCAGATTGAATCGGTGTTTCTAATGTTGACGGCTCGAGAAAGGTGATCTTCATAAAGGTTTAAAGGTTAGTAGCAATTCATGGGTTCAAGTGCTACAAAGAGGGATTAATTTAAGGCAACATCTGAGCAATAAACGATGAGGAAAGACATGTGGGAAGAGTCAGAGTGTTTAAAAATTCGAAAAGGCCAGGTATATGAAGCGAAGGTCGAGTAGTTGATTAACGAAGCGGGTTTTCTCAAAGTGAGAGAGTGACGGAGTTGTATACGGGCTTTGTAGTAGAATGACCACGTATCTTAAGGAGAGTTCAGAGGGATTTGAGAATATAAGTGATTGGTGATTGGGGTCTACGGATTTAATCTAAAGCATGGGCTATTATGCGACAGGAGACTTGGTATAACATAAAAGAGCTGCTTGAAATGAAGAAGGATGTTGTCGCACACTTAATTGATGTCCACGAGAGGTGAAATGACTTATGCAGCTAGAGGGTTAGCTCAGACTCAGGATGGATTTTTGATGTCATGGTGATTCTACTCTGTGCAGCAGCATTGGAAGATGTCGGAAAGTCATTTCCATGGGTGGGTTATTTCCTATGAGCAGGTTAGCCGTCGCATACTTGGCGAGGCTTCTGTGAAGAATTCTAATGGTTATATCGATCATGTGAATGTTGTTGATGATTCAGAGTATAAAAAGAGGATTTCCACAGTAAGATATCGAGGTTTTTGGATATGTCAATATGAGATTAAGAATCCTGGTAAATTCCAGAGTTGTGTAATAGTGGCTTCGAGCTAAGTGGAAGAGTCCCACCGCCTATGATGGGGTTGTATGGTTGAGTACTCGCGGGATTTTTGATTATTAGCATATTTATGGGTTATCTCAGCTACGGGAAAAGAACATAGGTGGTAAATTGAGCAAAGGAATTATTAAAGGTGGGGTATCGTTATCCTTATTGGCCCATGTTCAGACTTGGGAAAGGATTCAGGATTGTTCTTTGTAAAGATGCGGATTCCAAGGGAATGATTCTGCCAGGTGCTTTACCAATGGGGTATTCATGTGCTAAAAGATTTATGGAATTGATTATATTCAGGGCCAAGTCAGAGCGGGTGGCTCTCAACAATGGTCCTAGTGAATTCAAAAGATAAAGTGTGATGCCTAATGATTTTGAGCCTATGGGTATGGTTAAGAATCAAGCTTGATAGTAGCCTATGAGAAGAGGCAGATAATGTTCTCTGATGTTTTGACTTGCGGTGTATCAATTGGGAGGTACGAAATGGCTTGTGGGATTTGAGACAGCATGGTCTCGTGATTCAGGGTCACTCGGGAAGAGTGCGGATGGAGTGTGTTAAGTGTTGAATGGGGTTATCATTGTTTCTATGGCAATCAAGGACAAATTGGAAGAAGAGGGATTGGTTAGCCATATTCGAATTGGCATGTTGTTGGTAATGATCAGTTCTTTCAGCGTGAACAAGTTATGCAAGTGAATTGTGACGGTGCTTGTAAGGTTTATTGGCCGCCGTAGTTAGTGTTATTCAGAAAGTATTCTACCGTTGTGGCCTATTATGTGGAGGAGGATCCCGGAAGGTCTATGGTGGTTTAGACCACTACTTAGGGATTTGCATATTCTATGGTCATGAGAATTCACCTGTGTTGCTATGTTCTCCTGAAATGAGTTAAGTGGAAATTTTTATATGATGAAGTGTTAATCTAACAGTGGTTCCGAAGCTATGATGAAAAACAAGTTTTATTGTATATTTGCATGTTAGGTGCAGTAAGTGGTATGGAATTTGAAGTGAGGACGAAGGTTGCAGGTTGGTGCTGACAAGGATGTCACGAGCTCGGATGAGCATGAAAGGAGTTTTGATGTTTAAAATGAGTTGGTATTGTTGTCATTATCACATAAGATCGGTGTTTTGTGAAAAAGGCTTTAAGGATTCTTGATCACTTTTCACTGTTAGTGAGGCCGGTGGTTTGTATGTGCGGACCCGTTATTCAGTTTGAAAAGTTGTGGGAGCGTGTCCCACAGGAAGATTGTATAAGTGCGACATGTAGTCACATGACTGATTAAAGATTTAAACCAAGTACGAGGATTGTATTAATATCATTAATTTGAGAATTTATGCTTGGAGGGCACTCTGTTTATTGGGTTATGGACCGTGGAGGTTCGCTCCAGTTATGATGGTTGTTCTTATATGCTATGAGAAAATGGGAGTTATTATGGACCTTTGAAAGGTTATTAGCCTAGTCGGTACAATCCGAAATCGGCTTGAGATCAGTTGATTGATTTGAATGTGAACATGGGCTTTATATCAGTCCAGTGTTCATCTCAGCAAAGCGCTCCTTATGGAAGGGAGTTGTTATTTCGTTATCAGCTATTTCATGTAATGATGTATTTCGTGTGCGAGTTGTGAGACGGCTTGGTGAATTTCTTATGTGTTGAGGTTCCGCATAGAGATGAGGTTATATGAGCAGGATGACTCTTGAGATTCAGATCATATATCGCACTTCAGTTGTGCTCGAATTTGTGGATTATAACGTTATATGTCTCCCTAGGGAATGGTATTATGCACTTAGCGTGTTTATGACTGATATTCAGTATTTTGTTGTAATGAGCAATTTAGCTTGATGTATCTCCTTATGCGAGATCCATGTGCGGATCGGTGGCATGCCTCCATGGGTATGTTACTTGGATCGGATGGCAAACTGCCATGGTTATGTTGTGTGGATCGGGTGGCACACCGCCATGGTTATATAACTCAGATCAGGTTGTACACCGCAACAATGTGATGTTCAGTATAGTGCCTCATATATGGTTATTGTGTTGTGTTTCCTATTTTCTGAAGAAGCTCATATTAGTTGTGCGCCCGCATCGCATGTATGATACACGAGTGGGGTAATTGAAATTCCTTTTCAGAGTTCTTTTTCCTTTTTGCATCGCATTCTAATTGGTAGCCTATTTGCATATTGTGGCATCATATGAGACTTTTGGTCATGTCGGGGTGGCTTATTGCCTGAGCAAATCGTACTGGGTAAGACGAGATTGTTGGATTTAGGATCAGTGCAATCTGATTACGTGAAATATATTAAGGAGCAAAGATCATTATTTGGTTCAGCATGAGGTAATGTTTCTTGTCAGAAGTATAGACTCAATGATTGGTTGACTCGGCAGTTGAATATGAATTTCTGCTTATCTCTTCCATAGTGGTGGCATTGTAAGAGTTATAGTAAGACCTGTATATGTCATGGGATGCAATGGGAGCATCAGATTCGTGGAATTTTGACTAAGTTGATATGAAGATGTTATTGTGATCCGGTGATGATAGGTGTGGATTCGACAAAGTTATGTATCCATGTTTGGGTATAACGTGTAGTGGTTGATATGGTGATCTTATGTTGGAAATAGGTCGGGCATAGAATTCCGGATGTTGGAATTGGGCTCTAAGGCTTATTTTCTTGAATAAAAGGGAATATCTTCAGAATCGATCGAGCTGATGTGCTCAACTAAATTGTGGTAGCACGGGAAGGTGCATGAGAAGTTAAAAAGTGGTTTCAGACTACTTCAGTGTAGTTCTCAGCTCCTTCGAGGATGAACGTATGTTTAAGTGGGAGAGAAAGTAACAACCTGATTGGTCGTTTTGAGCTCTAGCACGTCGTTTAGCAGTCCGAGGCTATGAACAACTTGATTTAATCTATTATGACTTGTACGCATGGTAAGAATAAAGTTTCAGGAAGTTTAGAGTTGATTTGGAAAGAGAATTCTCATTTCGGAAGCCTAAAGTTGAAAGAATAAACTAGGATTGGAATTTTGAGTAAACGATCTCGAAATCGGGATTCGAAGGTTCCAGCAGGTTCTTATGATGATTTTGGACTTGGATGTATGCCCGGATCGAGTTTTGGATGACTCGGGAGCGTTTTGGCGCCTATTGTGGAAAGTAGCATTTTGAAAGAACTTTTATAAGTTTGGGTTGAAGTTCATTTTAGTGATATCGATGTCTGTTTGGGATTCCGAATCTAGGAGCAGATCCGTATTGTGATTCTGGAGTTCGGAGCACGATCGGAAGTGAATTCGGAGGTCTATAGGTCATTTTGGAGCCATTTGGCTAAAGATAGAAATTTGAAGGTTTATGACAAGTTTGACCAGAAGTGGACTTTTTAATATCGGAGCCAGAATCCGATTCTAAAAGTTGGAGTAGGTTCGTAATGTCGAATATGACTTGTGTGCAAAATTTGAGATCAATTGGACGTGATTTGATAGGTTTAAGCATCGCAAGTAGAAGTTGGAAGTTCTAAAGTTCATAAAGCTTGGATTGGGAGTTGATTCATGATTTTAGCATTGTTTGATGTGATTTGAGGCCTCGGGGAAGTCCTAAGTGTGTTGTGGGACTAGTTGGTGTGATTGGTCGAGGTCCCGGAGGCCTCGGGTGTATTTTGGGTTGTATCGCACTCTTATTTGATATTTCAACGTTGTTTCTTTGGACATAACGGGGTACCATATTAATCAAATTAGCTCCAAATTAAGTTTTATTGAACCATTAAATCCCTATCGAAATTTCGGAGCCATAGCAAAAAGAATCATCAAATTTGGACATAGTATGAGGAAGTTATGCTCATTTTTGTGTCGGAAAAAACTGCTGCCGTGGTCGCAATTGCGATACCTAGATCGCAATTGCGAACTTTTTGTCGCAAATGCAACCTTTTCCAGCCCTTCTTTGTTCGTAATTGCGAAGGCTTTCTTCGATTTTGTGAGGGTTTGCGATTGCGAACCCTAGATCTCAAGTGCGATATCTGCGGCTTGATTTTAGCTGTCTAACTCGAGTTTTTGCTTCATTTTGTCATATTTTGAGCCCTAGGTAAAAGAGTGGGCAATTTTGAGAGTGGATTTTCGTAGAAAATTATTGGATAAGTTCTTCTAACTAATTTTCAATCTTATTTTGTGATTATACCTTAGATTTAACATCAAATTCATGAGAATCTAAAGGAGAATTTGGGGTTTTAAAGAAAAACCTAGAAATTGAGATTTTTGGATTTTGACCACGATGGGCATGGAATTGAGAATAAATTATATATTTGAGTTTGTAAGTTCATGGGTAAACTTTATCTTCGGAAAATTTCGGAGTCCAGGCACGTGGGCCCGATGGAAATTTTGTCAATGTTTCGTTCGGGGTTAGGAATTTGTTATAAATTGAACTATAATGAGTAAATGAACATATAGTAATGAGTTTATATAATTATTGGATAGTTTTGGAGCATTTTTGCATCAATTTGAGTCTTCGAAAGGGCGTGGAATGCCGGTTATGAAACTTCAGAGCAAGGTGAGTTTCCTTTCTAACCTTGTAAGAGGGAATTGTCCCCATAGGTGAATTAATTGGTTATGTGCTCCTATTTGTGGGGGCTACGTACGCACGAGGTGACGAGAGTCCATGCGTCGCTACTATTATATTTAAGTCTGGATAGTCTAGAACCCAAAAGCATGTTATACTTGGAATATTTGTAATCTTATTGATAGCTCAAATTTCTTAAACCACATCGAATTAATAAAAACATTCACAAAAGGATTTGACCACTTTTCTCAAATTGTTAAAAGAGAAAGTGGCTTTTATTTGAATAATTATTCCCCGATAAATTCTTAATGTGCTATTTGAGCATGTATTTTATGTGTACCTGCGTCGCATGTATGATTTTTGAGTAGGGTGATTGTTTATTTTATGTGTACCTACGTCACATATATGATTCGCGAGCAGGATGATTGTTTATTTTATGTTGACCGTGTCACGTGGATAATTCGCGAGTAGGTTAATAGATGCATTTATGGTTTGAGTCGCTCAACCCTCGGCAGTGCACTATTTACTTTTATATTGGACCGGGCCATACGTCCCACAATGGTTATTTGCGCATGCTGGTATTATTTCCTTGAACTTATTAAAGTTATTATTGCCTCTTCATGGCTTGAAAGTATTTGGATAATTAATGGAAAGATTTTTTTCTAAAATATCCTATAAATAAATTAATTATTTACTCGTTTCCTTTTATTGGATTAAAATCATGCTCATAGAAATCCACAATTTAACGTATTATGGACATCATTATTAGACCACTAGTAAGTGTCGAAATCCACGATTTAACGTATTCGTACTCATACTACACTTCTGTGCATTTTTGTTGCACATGTTTATGCATGACTAAAGACTTATTGGCATAGTGTCATGGTTGTCACGGAGACTAGGTGAGCTGTATTTCCTTGAGGCGACCGCAACGAGTATAGTCTGTCTCAGGATCCTGCTTACGTTTTTGTCCAATTGTATTCCGGACAGCTGTTGTACTTTATTCATTTTCTTTTTATTTTATTCTTAGAAATTACTCATGTACTTGTGACACTAGGTTTTGGGATGTATTTGGTTTTATTAAGAAATTTTAAAAGCTGTTTAAATACTTCATTATTCATTTGGAGGAATATACTGAGTATTATTTTAATAGTACAAAAGAAGTGTTTTCACAATTATTAAAACAAGAATTTAATTAAGTATTTCAGTTTGCTTGCCTGATAGCGATTTTCGGCGCCACCGTGACCTTAGTAGATTTTGGGTCGTGACAATGCGTATCTAATCACAAATTACTTATTCACATCAATAAACGCTAAATAATTCAACCCAAATACATGAAAATATATTTTCCAAAGTTTTACCCAAAAAGTCAAAAATTGTCCCCAAGCCCACATTGTCAAAACTCGAGGTTCAAACAAAAATCATTACCCATTGCCCCACGAACTCAAATATATAATTTGTTTTGAAATCGAACCTCATGTTAAGGTGAAAATCCATAATTTTTGAGAAAAAATAGGTTCTACCCAAAACACCTAATTTCCCCCATGAAAGTCTTTGATTTTAAGTTAAAATCATGTTAAATCATGATGATGATTGAATAAAACTAGTTAAAAATGACTTACAAATTGATTTGGAGACGAAAGGTTGCTTGAAAAATCGCCTCTTATGTTTTTAGGGTTTTGAAGAATGAAAAATAACTGAAAATCTCACCTATTTATACCTCTGGCAGACCCTCTGTGCAGACCGCACTAAATGGACCCCGGCCACAAAGGCTTACTTGAAGACCTGTAGTTCAACACCCTGTGCGGACGTCACAAAGGTGATTGCGGCCGCACATCCTCCACCCCGCACTGCACAAAGGCGATCGCGATCACCCTCGTCCACCGCTATCGCACACGATTTCTCGCGGACTGCAGAAGTGGGTTCAAAGGCTTGTAACTTCCTGAACCTGCAACATCTGATTTCTAAGCCTAAGGCATCCCGGAACCTATCCGGAACTCACCCGAGCCCTCGAAACTCCAGCCCAAGTATACACACAAGCCCAAAAACATCCTACGAACATATTCGTGTTATCAAATCGACAAAATAACATCATAAACATCGGATTAAACCTCAAAATCAATGAAATTTCTCAAAACTCCTTTAAACATCAAATTTCCCAATTAAGGTCCGGATCACGTCAAACAAGGTCCATGTTTAACCAATTTTCACAGGAATGACTCAAGTCATATGTAAGACCTGTACTGGGCGCTGGGACCAAAATACGAGCCCGATACCATCATATTCTAATCAAATTTCATTTCAAAGCCTTATAAACAACTTCAAAAAACAATGTATTCCAAAAAAATTCATTTCTCGGGCTGGGGGACCTCGGAATTCGATTCCTGGAACATGCCCAAGTCCCATATTTTCCTACAGATCCTCCGAGACCGTCAAATCACAGATCAGAGTTCGTTTACCCAAAATATTGACCAAGGTCAAATTTATTCGTTTTAACATTAAAACTTAGCATTTTTCATAAAATTTCATATTTAATCTTTTCAGTTATGTGCCCGAACGACGCACACGAATTGAGGTGACTCTAAATGAGGTTTTCAAGGCCTTGGAAGCATAGAATTCGATAAGAAAGCAGGTTTGGGTCATCACATTCTACACCTTTAAAACAACCGTTCATTCTCGAACGGACAAAAAAACAAAGTACCTGAGCCGGGGAAAAGATGAGGATAACGGCTTCGCATATCGAACTCGGACTATCAAGTCGATGCCAAGAGGCTGAGTTCTCCATTGAACACGAACAGAAGGGGAACTCTTCGACCTCAACTAACAAATTTGCCAGTCTAGAATAACAACTGCCTCCTCCTCAAAAGACAAATCCATGTCCAACTAGACAATGCTGAAATCTAACATGTGGGATGGAGCGCCGTGATATTTTCGGAGTATAAATACAAGAAAAATTGGATGCACAGCTAGTATGCTCGGCGTCAATGCAAGTCTATAAGCCACCTCTATCAAGAATCTCAAACGGGCCAATGAACCTAGGGCTAAGCTTTCCCTTCTCCCCAAATCTCATCACGCCCTTCATAGGCGACACTCAGAGCAATACCCGCTCACCAACCATAAAAGCCACATCTCGAACCTTGCGGTATGCATAGCTATTTTTCCTATACTGAGCTAAATGAAGCCTATCCTGAATGATCCCGACCTTGTTCAAGGCCTCCAGAACTATATCTGTACCCAACAACCGAGCCTCTCCCGACTCAAATCATCCAACCGGAGATCAACACCGCCTACCATTTAAGGCCTCATGAGGAGCCATCTGGAAACTCAACTGGTAGCTGTTGTTGTAGGAAAACTCTGCTGAAGGCAAAAAATGGTCCCACGAACCTCCAAAGTCAATAACACAAGCTCAGAGCATATCCTCCAAAATCTGAATAGTCTGCTCGGACTGCCCATCCGTCTGAGGATGAAATACCATACTCAACTCAACTTGGGTGCCCAACTCTCATTGCGCTGCTCTCCAGAAGCGCTAGGTAAACTGCATACCTTGGTCTGAAATGATAGATACCAGCATACCGTGAAGGCGAATAATCTCCCAAATATAAGCAAGACTACCCATACTGGCTAAATTTCTACTCAAAGCATCGGCCTTCACATTGGCCTTTCTCGGGTGATATAAGATAGTAATATCATAATCCTTCAGCAACTCCAACCACCTCAGCTGCCTCAAATTCAACTCCTTTTGCTTGAACAAATATTGAAGACTCTTGTGGTCAGTGAACACCTCACATGCTACGCCATACAGATAGTGCCTCCAAATCTTCAAAGCATGAACAATGGCTGCCAACTCTAAGTCATGAACTGGATAGTTCTTCTTATGAATCTTTGACTGCCTTGAAGCATAGGCAATGACCTTGTCATCCTGCATCAACACTTTACCAAGCTCAGTACGAGAATCATAAAAATAAACTATATAAGGTCCTGAACTTTTGGGCAAAACTAAGACCGGTGTCATAGTCAGAGCTGTCTTGAGCCTCTAAAAGCTCGCCTCACACTCATCTGAACACTTGAATAGGGCACCCTTCTGTGTCAATCTGGTCATTGGGGCTGCAATAGATGAGAACCCCTCCACGAACCGACGATAGTTGCCTGCCAACCCCAAGAAACTCCGAATCTCTGTAGCTAAAGCTGTTCTAGGCAAGTTCTTGACTGCCTCGATCTTCCTTGGATCAACTTGAATACCCTCTACCGATACGACATGACCAAGGAATGAAACTAAATTTAACCATAACTCACAATTCAAAAATTTTGCATATAGCTAACTATCCCTCAAAGTCTGAAGAACTACCCTGAGATGCTGCTTGTGCTCCTCCTAGCTGAGGGAATATATAAAAATATCATCATTGAAGACTATCACAAACGAATCCAAATAGTGCTTGAACACTCGGTTCATCAAGTCCATGAAAGCTGTTGGGGCATTTGTCAGCCTGAATGACATAACCAAGAACTCATAATGCATGTACCGAGTGCGGAAAGCTATCTTAGGGATGTCGGATGCCCTAATCCTCAACTGATGGTAGCCAGATTGCAAGTCAATCTTGGAAAATACCTTGGCACTTGAAGCTGATCGAACAAATCGCAACCCTTGGCAGAGGATATTTATTCTTGATTGTTACCTTGTTCAAATGCTGGTAATCAATGCACATTCTCATCGAACCATCCTTTTTCTTAACGAACAACACCGACGCACCCCAAGATGATACTCTGGGTCTAATGAAACGCTTCTAAAGCATGTCCTGCAACCGTTCCTTTAACTCTTTCAACTCATGGGGGGGCATACAATATGGCAAGATAGAAATGGGCTGGGTGCCCGGAGCTACATCAATGCAAAAGTCAATATCCCTGTCGGGCAGCATACCCGGCGGGTCTGAAGGAAAAACATCAGGGAATTCACGAGCAACGGGCACAAAATCAATAGAGGGGGCCTCAGCACTAAAATCACGAACATATTCCAAATAGGCCAAACACCCCTTCTCGATCACACGTCGAGCCTTTACATATGAAATAACACGGAGGGTAGAATGACCAGGAGTCCCTCTCTATGCTAAATGAGGCATACCCGGTAAAGCTAAGGTCATAGTCTTAGCATGGCAATCTGTGATAGCATGGTAAGGTGATAACCAGTCCATCCCCAATATAATATTAAAGTCAACCATGTCTAAATGAAACAAATCTACACGAGTCTCAAGACCTCCAATCACCACAACACAAGAATGATGGAATCGATAGACCACAATAGAATCATCCATCGGTGTAGACAAATAAACAGGAACATCCAATACATCACTAGGCAAGACCAAGTACGGGACAAAATAAGATGACACATACTAATACGTAGACCCCAGATAAAACAACATCGAAGCACCTCTATCACAAACCAGAACCATACCTGTAATAACTGCATCTAAAGCCTTAGCCTCGGGGCTGGCCTGAAGAGCATAACATAGTGGTTGGGCCCCACCACTCTGATCTACCTCTCTGGGAAGGCCTGCAACTGGCTGGCCTCCACCGATAGCGGCCTAAGCTCCACCTTTAGGACCTCTACCTCCACCTCTAGCGGGTTGGGCGGTCGGTGGAACATCTGGTGCCTGAATCATAGCTCGAGAACCCTGCTGCTGCAACTAAGTACCCACCAACCTTGGACAAGCCCTCCGGATATGACCATAGTCACCATATTCAAAACATATACCCGAATGATGCGGCTGAGGAAGCTGAGACAGACCCTAGTGACCTGAATGACTACCCCGAAAGCTTTGGAGCGGTGACGCACTGATAGGAGCTGGCGGTGCACTACTGTACTGCTGATCAGAATACTGCCCTGCGAGAACCATGGCCACATGAAGCACTGTGAGAAACCTAGAGTGTTGACTGGAAGGGCCTTGGGGGATGACCCCTATCATACGAATCTCTGCCTCCAAACGAGGCACCACTGAATCTGCCTAACTGATGGGGTCTCTTGTCTGCCTTGTGACCACCCCCATGTGATTGTACCATCTCAACTCTCAAGGCCACATTGTCCGCTTCCTAAAAGGAGATATCACTCCTAACCTCTCTAGCAATTTGGAGACAAATCGGCTGAATGAGCTCATCAATAAACCGTCTCACTCTCTCCTTCTAAGTGGGAAGTATAATAAGAGCATGGTGAGCTAATTCGATGAACCTAGTCTCATATATGTGACCATCAAGGAAACATGCTAGAGGCGCTCAAACTGCCTCCAATAAGCCTCTATCTGTGTAATGGGGAGAAACTTCTCCAGAAACAACACCGTAAAATACTCCCAAGTCAAAGATGGCAACCCAGCCGGCCTAGCTAAGCAATAATCCCTCCACCAAGTCTTGGAAGATCCAGACAGGCGAAATGTAACAAAATCAACCCCATTGGTCTAAACAATACCCATGTTCCGTAGAACCTCGTAACAACCATCCAGATAATCCTGGGATCCTCAGTAGATACGCCGCTGAATGTACAAGTGAAGAGCTTGGTGAACCTATCCAGCCTCCAAAAAGCATAGCCGGACATGGCTGCTCCATCACCGGTTTGAGGTACTACCCCCGACTGAACTGCTCCAAGTGGCTGAATTGCTGGAGTCTGAATCTTTGGAGCTACCTGCTCCGGCGTGCGAGTAGCAGGAGTCTGAGCCCCTCCTCCATCTTGAGAAGTGGTTGGTGCTATAGGAAGCAAACCTGTTCGGATGACACTCTCCATGAGACCCACCAATCGGACCAGAGCATCCAAAAGAATTGGGGTAGACATAAACCCCTCTAGGACCTGAGCTGGGCCCACCGGAACTGCTGGGACCGGAACCTCCTCCTCAAAATCGACCTAAGGCTCAACAACTGGTGCTACCGCTAGGGCTGAGCTTTGCCCCTACCTCGCCCTCTAACACGACCTTGGCCTCGCCCTCTGCCCCTAGTGGAAGCTGCTTCTAGGGGCTCGGGTTGTTGAGCGGTAGATGAGGAAGCGCATGTTCTTGCCATCTGCGATGAAACAGAGTGTAAATCCAATTAGCATTGAGAAACAGATCCACACGAATAAATGTGAAGTTTTCTTAATGCTATAGCCTCTGGGGATAAATACAGACGTCTCTGTACCGATCCCTCAGACTCTACTGAGCTTGTCCATTAGTAGTTGGTTATGAATATAGAAACCCAATTAATGCAACGTTTAATTCTCGGGTAGGTAGTGAGGATGATGGTGAAATGCTTACTACCCAAGATTGGACGAATGTTAACATTCTTTTAGACTTTTTAGAACATTTTCAAGTTGCTACAAACGCATTTTCTGGGCAATATTATTCTACTAGTTCAAACTGTTTAGTTTATATTGCCGCACTAGATGATTTGTTTGTTGAATTTGGCGAGGGTGGGGATATATATGAACTTGCTATAAATGAAATGAAACAAAAATTTTAAAAATATTTTTCCCTATCCCTCTTTTTTGGTGTAGCTGCAATGTTAATCTTACAATGAAATTGAGAGTTCCTCATTTTTGGTATTCTAATACTTATAAGGCTTTAGATCTTTCAGATGAGGAAATTGCTACACTTGCTGATGCAAAAGCATCAATTAAAATTAATGCTCAAACTATTTATAATGCTTATAAAGTTGCGTTAGAGCATGCTAGGCCAAATATTCAAACCCCTACTTCGTCTGGCTCACAATCGTCTAAAACAGCTACAGGCTTAACAACTCTTAAATCTTGGACGGATTTCCGGGGTTCTCAAGGTGATAATTATGATGAAACTTCACTTCTAAATGAGCTTCAGGTTTACTTGTCTCAGGGACTTGAAAAGGAGAATCCAGACGGCTCTTTTGATCTTTTGGAATGGTGAAAGTCAAGGGAAAAATATTTTCCGGTTCTTGCAAGGATGGCTCGGGATGTTTTATCAATTCAAGCTTCAACTGTTGCATCGGAGAGCGCTTCAGTCAAGAAAGAATACAAATCGGTGATCATAGAGCGGCGGTGAGGGATAGCTTGGAAAAATCGGTGCTTTTTAGAGATTGGATCCACGTGGAAAGAAGAAACTTTGGAATTGCAGAATCACAACCGGCGATAGATGAAGCTCATGAAGAAATGATAGCGAAACTTTCGGAGGATTAGGCTTCGCCCGGAAGTGGTGATGAGCAAGCTTCGTTTCCATCACCACCAACACAACCTCCTCCCAACCTTGACGGATTTATGAGATTTGTTAGAGATACAATGTAGATTATGATGTAACTTATACATTGGCACATCTTCTTTTAGTTTTTTTTTCTTTTAATGGTGGTATTAGTACCTTGTTGTGCTCATTCCATTGGGGGAAAGAAGACTAAGAAAGATATGCCATTTTGGTCAATAAAAATTATAAGACATATCCTTGAATATCTTTTTTCTCAATATTTCTTTGTCTTTACTTCGATATGTTATCCTTGAATATATATATAACATACAATATATAACATACAATATATACTACAATTAAATATATACGAGAATATATATACATAACGTACAGCCTAAACTACAAGAAAATATATAAGTAATAACATATATACATAAAATACAATATATATAAGAGAATATATATACATTATACATAAGAGATACAATATATACTAATTAGTACAACACAATATACTAACTACTCCAACAATATATACATAATATATATTAATATATACATAATATACAATATATACTAATTACTACAACACACTATATACATAATATACAATATATACTAATTACTACAACACAATATACAATGAAATATATATTATATATACTATACTAATAACTTAGTACACCATATAAAATATATTCTACACTATACTAATAACTACTATACAAGATATTGCCATAAAAAAAACCCGTAAGGCCCGGGACCACTGTGGGCTTAGGCCCGTCACGGGCCGGTCTCAACCGCAGGACCGCCAGGCCTGCCAGGCCCAGCACACGAAGCCCGGGACTGCGAAGCGCAGCCCGTCAGGCCCATTTAGGCCCGGGCCGGGGCCAGAATACACCCCTACTTAAAAGGGAGGGGGTGCATGCTTCGGGGAACAATTTAACTTAGCAGAAAATAATAAATATAAAGGATCAGTACAATATCTAAAACGACATAATCATACTACTGTTGCCGGGGCAACTTGATCCATATGTATATATATATAACTGTTGCGGGGCACAACCTGATCCATAAGTATATATATGACTGTTACGGCATGCAACCCGATCCAATAGTTTTAATATATCTGTTACGGCGTGCAACCCGATCCAATAAATATAATATATCTGTTGCGGCGTGCAACCCGCTCCAATACAATATATGTTGCAACGTGCAACCCGATCCATATATATATGTATGTATATATATATGTATATATATATATGTATGTATATATATATGTATATATATATATATGTATATAATTGAAAATAGTATGGTGCGCAACCCGTTCCAAATGTACAACTTATAGTGATCACAACAACAGTTCCGGCAAGGGATTAACTACAAATTACACTATCCCGGCAAGGGAACTCAACAGCTCGAGTATATATGTCCCCGCAAGGGAGAATCAGCTATAACCAATCTCAATTAAACTTCTAACATCTCTATTATCATCACTTCGAACTCATGATTAACCTTCACGAAACTAAACTAAACCTTTGCTCAATACAACGGAGTTTTCTGATTATTTAAACCATAGATTATTCAAGAATTCAACGTGTATCAATTTAGGACTTATGGTCATGCTCGATACCAGCATATAAATACTCGTCACCATGCCTATACATCGTATTCAACAAAAAACAAGTAGCAAATATGATTCAACTCCTAATCCCTCAAGCTAAAGTTAGACCGAAAACTTACCTCAATGCCTTGGACACTACTCGGGTCTCAATTATTGCTTTGCCCCTTGATTTCGCCGCCAGTTCGTTCGTATCTAATCACGAATTACTCATTCACATCAATAAATGCTAAATGAATCAGCCCCGATGCAAGAAAATGAGTTTTCCAATGTTTTACCCAAAAAGTTAAAAATTGCCCCCGGGCCCACATGGTCAAAACCCGAGGTTCGAACTAAAACCCGATTACCCATTTTCCCACGAACACAAATATATAATTATTTTGAAATTTATTAAGGTCCAAATCCCCAATTTTTGGATAAAACTAGATTCTACCCAAAATACCCAAATTTCCCCATGAAAATCTTTGATTTTAAGTTGAAATCATATTAAATGATGTTAATGATTGAAAAAACTAGTTAAAAATGACTTACAATTGATATGGAGAAGAAAGATTGCTTGAAAAATCGCCTCTTATGTTTTTAGGGTTTTGAAGAATGAAAATAACTGAAAATCTCGCCTATTTATACCTATGGCAGACCCCTTGTCTGGACTGCATTAAATGGACCACGGTTGTGCAGGCTTACTTGAAGACCTGCAGTTCAGCATCCTGTGCGGACCGAACAAAGGCGACTATGACCGCACAGCCACCACCGTGCACCGCACAAAAGCGACCATAGCCGCGCTGGCCCCTCCGCGGTCGCACGCGATTTCTCGTGGACCGCACAAGAGGGTTCAGAGGCCTACAACTTCCTGAACCTGCAAGATCTGATTTCTAATCCTAAGGCATCCCGGAACCTACCTAAAACTCACCCGAGCCCTCGAAACTCCAACCCAAGTATACACGTAACCTCAAAAATATTCTACAGGCATATTCGTGTAATCAAATCACCAAAATAACATCATATATATTAGATTAAACCTCAAAATAACTAAAATTTCTCAAAACTCCTTTAAACATCAAATTTTCCAATTAAGGTCCGGATCAAGTCAAACGACGTTCGTTTTTAACCAAATTTCATAGGAATGACTCAAGTTCTTTATAAGACCTGTACCGAGCGCCAGAATTAAAATACAGGCCCGATACCATCAGGTTCTAATCAAATTTCATTTCAAAGCCTTATAAACAATTTTAGAAAATAATTTATTCCAAAAAAATCATTTCTCGGGTTGGGGACCTCAGAATTCGATTTCCAGCATACGCCCAAGTTCCATATTATCCGATGGACCCTTCGGGACCGTCAAACGGGTCCGTTTACCTAATACGTTGACCAAAGTCAAATTTATTCGTTTTAACATAAAAATTTAGCATTTTCACAGAATTTCATATTTATGTTTTCCGGCTACGTGCCCGGATGCCGCATGCAAATCAAAGCGACTCTAAATGAGGTTTTCAACGCCTCGAAAACACAAAATTCGATAAGAAAACATGTGATGATCCTTTTGGGTCATCAATTGACCATCATTCGTCGGAATATTACACTGCATATATAAGTAAAATATTAAGATTTTAGAGGTATATAACATATATTAAACACTCTTTCTCGGAGAATATTTTTCACTTCTTTTAAGTTTGAACACCCTTGATATCTATCTATCTATCTATATCTATATCGATATCTATATTTATATCTATATCTATCTATCTATCTATCTATATATCTATCTATCTATATCTATATCTATCTCTATCTCTATCTCTATATCTATATCTATATCTATATTTTACGCTAATGTTGAACGATTAAAATATCCCCAAAATATTGTTCGACGTTTATGTCCTTAAATTTTATTTTACGAAGAAAGTTGAAAATGGATATAATTGTAGTTACCCAAGGATGAAATTTGGTTTCGATTTAAACTACTGATATGCGGACCATAAATCCCGCTGTTGAAGAACTAAATGTATTTGATTTTGGGTCATAATAGGACTTTTCTGTAAAACAACAAGAGAACGTAAATAAAGAGAATCTTCCTTTCTTAGATGTGGTCTTCTTTTCGAGTTACCTTCTTTTTTGTCAGGAAAATATAGTGGTAATGTTTTATTTGCTTTCTAATTGTATAGGAATCTTGACGATGGAGAAAGATAATATTGTTGAACAAATCTTTGAAGACGGATAAACTTTTAGATGTCTTCTTCTCTTTACAATCCTTGAAGCCAAGAATGGAACTCGCTTTTGACCTTTAGTAATATGATCATCACGTTTGTCTTTACAATTTCTTGTATGGACCTTTTTACTTTTTCTATATATGTTTGATGTGCGAAAACTGTACAAATTTGTTTGAATTCATGTAATGCCTTATTCAAAATAATTGATGTAATATATTTGATATTTTCTTCCTACATATCGTAGGTTCTCGTGCAAGCAAAATAATTGAACATCGCGCAATAATAAATCCAGAATTTTAAGTAAAAAGTGTTCACCAAGAAAGAAGTGAAAAAAAGAATTTAGTCGTAGATGATCACTCAATATTTATCTAAATATTCTTATAACTATCTGTATAAATTTGCCAAATTTAATCAAAGATAATGAGTGCTTGAGCACCAAAAAAACAATATAGATCCGTCACTGCATTGGAGGGACCGTTTAAATTCAGGTAACTTCTGTTTCATACGAAATAATATTTTATTTCAATGTTCTGTGCAAATATTTATATCTACTTCAAAAAAAATTATACTCCTTCTGTCCCAAGTAAGTGTTCCTTGTTGCTTTTCAAAAGGTTAATTTGACAAATTTTTTAAGCTAAATTATATTAGATCAATTCAATATTAAAATTAAAATTTAAATACTAAAAAAATTAAATACAAATTACCGTAAGTTGCAATTCCTTTATGTTAATATGATTAAAAGATATGTTTTAAGATATTAGTTAAGGGTCATAGTTTGGAATTCGAGAAGTCGAAAAGTCACATTTGGCACTGAGAGAGGACACGAAGTAGGGGTGTTCAAACTTAATCAGAAATTCATACCAAATCGAAAAGTCAAACCAAATCGATTTAAAAATTCGACTAGGTTTGGTTTGATTTGAGTTTGTATTGCGTAAATAAATTCGAATCAAACTGACATATAAATATAGAATTTTTTATGTATACTTTTAAGACTTTATATAAAATTTTATTTAAAATAATATCTAGAAATATATAGGATCCTCTTATGGGATGTAATATTTAATAGAACTATGAAGTGCATTCATTTCTATTTACTTTAAATAATAGATTGTATCACTTTCTTATTTAGTGTTATTGAAATGCGTCAGTCAACTCTTTGTTCTTTTCCTTTTATATGTCAATATTTCTTATATATTTTTTGAATTTGAATGGCCATTCCGATAATTTAAAATTATGTAGAACATATCATTATTTAGGTGTAATATTGATTTTTATGTTAATTATGAAATTCGGTTAACCTTAAAAGTGTATATCAACGAATAATTATTATTATATGACTAAAAAATAAACTATTATCTGTTACTAAAGAAATATTCTCCCATAAAAATACTTTAATAGATTATATATTTGTTAATTTATTTTTAATATTTTATAAACATAAATTTAGTCTCAATACTTTATCTATAATTTTAATAAATTAATATTAAAATAATATTTATGTAATAAAAAAATTCAAAAATCCGACAAACCCTATAAAAACGAATTAATCCGAACTGATATAACTGATTCGATTTAATTTTAATAAAACCTAAATCAACTCGGTTCATCTACGCCCGTAACACGAAGTTAGGCATTGATCACAATTCTACCTAAATTACCCTGCCTTAGTTTCTCTACTTTGAAATCAAAATATGCGAGCACTTGAGGTGCAAAAGAGGCACACTCCAATAAAAGTCTTTCTAAGTGGTAAAGTTTCAATGGAACATGAACAGAAGTATAATTTTTATTAAAATTAAATTCATAAAATAATTTAGATTATATTTGAAGTTCAAGATATATTGGTCCAAAATAAATATATTGGCTAATATAATTGAATCAATTATATAAGTTCAATATATATAGATTAAATAAATAAGTCTTAATCTATTGGGCTAGCCTATTTAACTGGGCCAAAGTGATGAGCCCACTTCATTAGCCCAAGATGACATCTTCCTAGAGGACCAGTTTGGTGCCACGTGTCAAATGACGTGGCACGCCAAGTCAAGCGGAAGAGCCAATAAGACCATTCCACGTGTCAAAATGACAAGGCATACCCAGTCACACTAAAAAGCCAATAAAATCGTACCATGTGTGCACGTGACATGTTCTGCCAATCAAATGCTGCCACGTCACACTTCAATTTGATTGGTCGGAAAGAGTTTGTTCTTATCATAACTCATCCCTTCCACAACTATAAATAGGGGTCTTCATAACCCAGAAAAAAGACCAGAAGTTATAACAAGAAGCAAGAAAGAGCCTGTGGATCAAACGCTACAAATTCCTCCACAAGTTTCAAGCTTTAAGTTCAAGTTCCAGAAATCAAGTTCGAGCTCAAGAACGAAGAACAAAACAAGGTCAAGTTCAAGCAATCAAGCTCAAGCTCAAGAACAAGATCATCGTTCGCGACAACAAACATAGATTCAAGATCAAGCTCAAAGGCCCTTGAATTTATTTACTATTGGAAAGAAGAATCAGAGGATACATAGAGATTGTAACAATCAAATTTCAAAATAAAATACTATGATTGTTGCGATATTTTTCGGTCTTGATTTTATTTTCTCGACGCAAGCTTATTGTCTACAAATTCTGGCATGCCCGATGGGACCGTCTCTACCTCTCATCTCAACTTTTCATTCACCAAATACCAAGAACATTGAAATGGCTTCAAAAGAAAATCAACTCCATTTTAACTTCCACCAAGGCTGTTAACTCCAGGTTCTATGCTGATGTGGAAAGCATCCTCGATATCACCTTTGGAAGCTTCGGACCAGTTACGAGGAGCAAATCTAGCTTTTTAAGACACCAAGAACCCCAAGTTCCGTCCGCATCAACCCTTATTTTCGGAACTTCATCCTCAAAAGGAGTAAGATCTGCCACAAACGCATCTAAAGGAGGAAGCGATGTTACTGAAAAGATCAAGAAAACACTGGCTCTGCTTGACCTCTCCGGCTCCAAGCACTCTACTGTGAAGGTGAGATGATGATGCTTCAAGTGATGGATCCTCCTCACTTACACCACAGAGCGTGAGCCAATCAAGGATTAATCTGTGTGAAAATCCATGCTACTCTCTATCATCCACGACAATCATGCAAGCCATGGTGACAAACACTTCATCCATGGAGGAGTAGTTGGCAAATTTGACGGAAGCAATCGCTGGCTTAACTAAATGCATGCAAAATCAAGAGGCTAGAATTGACAAGCTAACAGACATAGTAGGAATCTTGATGGAGGAAGAATCTACCCATGCACCCAGTAAGCTGCCAGAAGTTCTAAAGAGTGACTCTCCCCCAAGACAAGCAGAATCCACTAAGGCTATCCCTGTCTCATCTGAAAGGATGATTCCAATCGATCAACTGAAGAAGTTCATCGAAGAAACCATTAAGAACAAATATGAAGTTGCTACCAAATCTTCCCTTACATATGCAAAGCCGTACACTGCAAGGGTCGATACATTGAAGATGCCTGCTGGCTATCAACCTCCAAAGTTTCAACAGTTTGATGGTAAAGGTAACCCGAAGCAACATGTTGCGCACTTCGTGGAGACATGCAACAATGCTGGGACTTATGGAGATTACGTCATCAAGCAGTTTGTCCGCTCGCTAAAAGGAAATTCTTTTGACTGGTACACGGACCTCGAGGCTGGATCTATCGACAGCTAGGATCAACTAGAGCAAGAATTCCTCAATCGCTTTTATAGCACAAGACGCACAATAAGTATGATACTCGTCAACGAAAAGGGGAACCAGTTATCAACTTTATCAATCGTTGGAGGAATGCAAGCCTCAACTGCAAAGACAGGCTTAGTGAAGCTTCGGGCATAGAGACGTGCATCCAAGGCATGCATTGGGATTCCGCTACATCTTGCAAAGTATCAAGCTAGCATATTTGAAGAACTTGCAACTCGTAACCATGATATGGAATAAAGCATGGCCTCCGCTAGAAATGAAAGGCTACCCATCTATGAACCTTGCAAAGCGAATGAAAAGCAAGAAATTAGGAAGTAGGGCAAGTTCGTACCCAAGTATGAAAGAAAATAAGCTATGAATGTTAATATATCGCCTATGAAGTTCACGACGAAGGTGAGTAAGAAGCATAGCATGAAATCCACTTCTTTTCAAGACAAGCCAAGTGGAAATTTGACTCTAAAAGAAATGCAAGAGAAAAAGTTCCCATTCCTGGATTCTGATGTGCCAGCCATTCTCGAAGAGCTCCTCGAGTTAAATCTCATTGAGCTTCCGGAGATGAAGCGACCAAATGAAGCTGGGAAAACAAATTTCCCAAATTACTGCAGATATCACTGACTTGTAAGCCACCCTCTGGAGAAGTGCTTTGTCTTCAAGGATAAAGTCATGGACTTGGCTCGCAAAAAGAAGATCGTGCTTGAAGATGAGAAAGCAAGCGCAAAACAAGTCTCTATCACCTTTGGCTCATTCAGCCCGGATGAATTGTGTGGTTTTAAAGAAAGTAAAGATGAAGAATTACTAGAGAGCGACAAAGCTGATGTCAACCAACCTGATGATGATGAAGGTTGGACGTTGGTGACATGTCGTAGGCGCCAAAAAAGGAGCCCACGAAAAGAATCAGTGAAACAACCAACAAGGAAGATGATGGTAAAAATACCAACAAAAAAGAATCCAGTTGGGCATTTGAAGAAAGCAAAAGTGGAGATGCACCACCCTTAAAAGCCACGAAACCCAGTGACCTTGGAGGTGTTTTTACCAACTTTGTTCCGCAAGAAGATTTCCCATAAGGGCATTGATGCCTCTTGTTGCCATGCTGACAAAGGAGAAAAAAGGAGTGATGACCTACCGTTGGCACCATCTTCGAAAAATCCCATCGAGCCCACTCATCAAGAAGTTAATGCTTGTGAGAAGGTGACGTTCACAAATGACGATCTTTTTCTAGGTAACAATCCTCATAACCGCCCATTGCACCTGGTTGGCTATATGCGCGATGGAAGGGTAAACCGAATTTTGGTTGATGGAGGATCCTCAGTGAACGTTTTGCCAATCCATACTGTGAAAGAACTTGGTATTCCCATGAACGAACTCTCAGAAAGTCGTGTCATGATCCAAGGATTCAACCAAGGGGGGCAAAGAGCCATAAGCGTGATCAGGCTGGGATCACTATAGAAGATTTGCAATCAAGTGCATGGCTGCATGTGATCGACATGAAGGCTTCATACAATGTTTTGCTTGGGAGGCTTTGGATACATGAGAATAAAGTAGTTCCATCTACCTACCACTCAATGTTTAAAATACTATGAAAGTGAAGTCGAGAAGATGATAATTGTTGATGATGAGCCATTCACCGAGGCTGAGTCACACTTCGCCGATGCAAAGTTCTACTTGAAGAACCACATTGTGAAGAAGCTGAAAGCTGATGATGGTATGAAAAGCAAGAATAAGAGCCATCAACTAAAAGAGAAGAGGCGACTACTAGTGAAGCCAAAGCTGTTAGTAAGGATGTGCAACCCAACGTGAATAAATCTTATGGAGGGAATATTACACCTTATGGCAAGAAAGTAAGCCCAGCGCTCCAATATGTCCTAAAAGGAAGTAAGATGAAAGTGAACCATCTAGTCGCCAAGCTAGCATGCAAAAAGAGTTAACTCTCCGGTCAAACGAATTAAGGCAGTAAACTTGTCCTCAAAGCTGCTTGCAGGGTTTGTAGCCCAAAATCGTTTGCGAAATATGGTACTCCCTACAAAGCGAACAGATGAAGGTTTTGACCCTAACGTTTACAAGCTATTTGCAAAAGATGGATACAATCCAATGAGCCGTCAAAGTTAGGGAAGCTCCTAATAGAAGCCACAACTAGGAAACCACGTGAAGGTTTGGGATGCAAGCAACCGTCACCAGTGCGCATCTCAATAAGAAGGGCGAGTAGCAATTATATTAATGTGGAAGATGAATATGTCGCTTCTAACAGGCCTTTTGTCTTTGATCGACTTGGAAAATCAACTATGAGAACTTCTGCATTTGATATACTGGGTCCATTAAAGAAGGGGAATAAGTTCCAGAGAAATTATCGAAATACAATAACACCTGCTTCACCCAAAATTTAGGAGATATCTTGGGATTTGCAAAGTTTGGTTCCTTCTAGAATGAGGCGATAAACAAAACTTGTGGTTTCATGTGAAGAAGTACTGAAGGTAAAGCCATATACTATGGTCTATACTAAGGAACGAGACAAAGATGAAGAAAGTGTAGGTTCTTCGTATCATGTCAATGTACAAAGCGAGAATGGTGTTCCGTCTTCGATGGAGGATAACACCGAATTGGAGCATGTTTCACCATGTTATCACATATCCTTCAATGATAGGGATCCTCAAGTAGATGAAAATGAGAAAAATGCTCCACCTAAACTTGAAGAAGGAGTGAAGACGGCAGTTGATGCCTTAAAAGAAGTTAACATTGGCACCGATGAAGAACCAAGACCCACATACCTCAGTGCTTTACACGAAGCTGATGAAAAAAGCACTTATATTGAGTTACTCAAAGAGTTCAGGGATGTCTTCGCTTGGAATTACAAAGAGATGCCTTGCTTGGACTCGAAAGTAGCAGTCCATCACCTTGCAGTCAAAAATGGTGCTCACCCTGTTAAACAGGTTCAAAGGCGCTTCAGGCTGGACTTGGTTCCCCTGATTGAAGTTGAAGTTAACAAAATCATTGAAGCTGGATTTATTCGGGAAGTTAAATATCCAACATGGGTTTCAAGTATTGTCCCTGTAAGGAAGAAGAATGGCCAGATTCGAGTATGCGTTGACTTCAGGGACCTCAATAATGAGTGTCCCAAAGATGAATTCCCGCTTCCTATTCCAGAGCTGATGATTGATGCTACTACTGGTTACGAGGCAATGTCTTTCATGGAATGTTCGTCAGGCTATAACCAAATTCTCATGGCACCAAAAGATGAAGAGCTTACTGCGTTCTGCACTCTCATGGGTATTTATTGCTACAAGGTAATGCCTTTTGGCTTGAAGAATGATGGAGCTACTTACCAAAGGGCTATGCAAAATGTTTTCGACGATCTTCTCCACAAGAATGTCGAATGCTATGTTGACGACTTGGAGGTAAAATCAAGAGAGAAGGGCGACCATCTGAAAGACTTGAGGATGGTATTTGAATTGCTCCGGAGATACCAACTTAGGATGAATCCATTGAAATGTGTCTTTGGAGTTACTTCTGGAAAGTTCCTTGGTTTCATTGTCCGACATCGAGGATCTAAATCGATCAAGCCAAAGTGGATGCCATTTTGAAAATTCCTGAACCTCGAGATATCCATGAATTGAAAAGTCTGCAAGGAATGCTAGCGTACCTTAGGAGGTTCATTTTGAACCTAGCTGGGAGGTGTCAACCATTCAGTCGCCTTATGAAGAAAGGTGTCCCTTTCAGATGGGACCAAGCATGCAATAATGCCTTTTAGAGAATTAAATTCTACTTGATGAAGCCTCCAGTTTTAGCAGCCCCTGTACCTAGAAAGCCATCAATACTATACATTGCGGCACAAGAAAGGTCTGTTGGAGCACCGTTGGCCCAAGAAAATAGTGAGGGTAAAGAAAACTCTCTTTACTACTTGAGCAGGATGATGACACCAAACGAGTTGAGTTATTTGCCAATTGAGAAGTTGTGCTTGGCGCTAGTCTTCTCAATTCAAAAGTTGAAGCACTACTTTCAAGCTCATGTTGTACGTCTTGTTTCTAAAGCAAATCCCATCAAGTTCGTGATGTCAAAACTTATTTTTAGTGATCGACTAGCGAGATGGTACCTCCAATTTCAACAATTTGAGATTTTTTACATCCCTCAAAGGGCTGTAAAAGGACAAGCATTGGCAGATTTCTTGGCAAATAATCCGATACCTGATGACTGGGAGCTTACTGATGAACTACCTGATCAGTACGCAATGGTCGTTGAAGTTCAACCTCCATGGAAGATGTTCTTTGATGGTGCCGCACATCGTGGGGGAGCTGGGGCTGGCGTAGTGTTTGTCACTCCCTAATGTGAAGTCTTTCCCTACTCCTTCACCTTGACACAACTCTATTCCAACAATGTTGTTGAGTATCAAACATTAATACTTGGGCTTGAAATGGCCGTTGATATGAAGCAGTTGCAATTGCAAGTCTTTGGTGACTCCCAGTTAGTGGTCAATAAGCTTGTGGGTAGTTACGAGGTTTAGAAGCCTGAAATATGCTTATATCATGATTACACTTGTGAGCACGTGATTTTTGCGTCGCTTGAAATATTCCTATTGAATTCATTAAAATTAAGAATTTTCTTTTATTATTTGCATTTTAAGGAATTAATTGCTTGATTTTGTGTTTATTTGCATGTTATGCATTTTAAATTGATATAAATTATAAAAAATACAAAAATAGTACGTTCGCATTTAGGACCCAATTTTATGTTTTCTTAGGTTTATTAGCATTTGACATTATAAAAAATAAGGAAAAAATGAAAAATGGTCAGAAACCACCGCCGCCGCTGGCCGGTCTCCAATCGACTCCATATTAACAACAGTTGCTCCCCTTGACCTCCTCTTTCCATTTTTGTAATTCATATACCTCAAACATCGGCCACAATTCTGGAATATTCATTTGAAGGAGTGATTGTTCCGCCGTCCACAGCGGCGCCGGCTCCGATGGCCACCAACAAAACACCATGACCTCCTCTCCCCTTCTCCTTTCCAAATCCAAACTCCTTCTCTTTCAAATCCCAACCAGGCGATTCAAATATCGAATCAAAAGAAATCGGTCAACCCTAAAATCAATCAAACCCAACCAAATTTACACCATACCATCCCCTTGACCCACTCTTAACAAATCTTGGATCAATTCCTCTCAAATCTAGCTAGAATTGTTTGAATCTTTGGGCTTAGGGTTCAGACTCGAGTAAGTTTCATTCCTTTTCTCTTTTTTTTTTTAATTTTCTTTTCTTTTTTCTTTTTGCGACTGTTTTATTGAAAGTTTTAGTTTAATGCTTGTTTGGATTAATTTTGCCTACATGACTGTCTAGTATTAATTTATTTGGTATCCATTTCAATCTTGTGATTCGTGTTTGAAGCCATGCATCATTATATGTTAAATTGTCCTACTCATTAGTCAGCGTTTTGGTTACATTATTTTCAATAAAATTTCTGTTCCAATTCTTAATTCCATTTTATTCCTGCTTGATTTTGATTTGGTTACATAATAGCGTCTCTTAAGTTCTGGTTGATTTTCATTTGTGATATTAATTTGACATTAGTTTAAAATGTAGCCATAGAATTTCATGTATAGATTAGGAGTTAGTTTAATGATCAGGTGCTCTTCTTGTAGTTGTTGAGGATTGGTTATAGCTGGAAGTACACAACTTCCTTGTGCTTGGTTAACAATGCTCAATCGACCAAGATTAGGAAGGTTAGGTTGGTTAAAATAGAGTTGGTAACTTTAGCTTGGATCAAGGTCAGTATATGTATTTCAAACGGAAAGAATCTTGTAGTAACTAGAATAGAATCCCCTAGGATCTTCTAGAGTGGGGTCAAAGGTGAAATTCAGATTTTGTTTGTTATAACTTGGATAACAAGTTAAGAATTTAGGGACTAGTTGGGTAAATCTGAAAAATAAGAAGAGGAGTAAGGGGTAAACACAAATAAAGGGGTTGCCTAAAGCTTTGGATATAAAAAGGCATCATAATGCCTCCATTCACAAGTTTGGAGGTCTTAAAAATCCTAAAAGATTTTCTAAATATTTCCAGAAAGTCTCAAAAAAAGTCTCAGTGTTAGAAATTCTAAAAATCCTAAAGGCTAGAATTCTGCAGAGATTCCCAGAGGTTGGGAAGTCTAAAAACTCTGGAAAAATTCTGAAATTCATTAGTTTTGACCTTCTAATAGAATTCTCAAATGGCTGAAAGAAAAATAAGTTGAGTTCTTTGGTTGTCCAGGGGTTTGGGGTTCAAATTGATGGTATTCTGATCTTGAGTTTTGGTGCTGCAATTGTGGATGTTTATTTGGTTCAAATAGTCTATTTCCTTGAGTATTTTTGGGTTAATCGTTGCTGAAACAACTACTTCTGCTACTACTCAATTGCCGATTCCCTCTTCTTTTGTTTTTATTCTAATTCCAGGTATTCATCCAGCCTCAGATGACATGCAATTTAAGCCCAATATATGGTTAAACATGAAGAATGTAACGAAGTGCATGCAGTTTTTATTTTTCGTATTTTACCTTAGCAAGACCATTTCACCTTTGTATTCATTTAAACATCACATTATGTATAATAATAGGACTGTGCGGTCTGATGTTAAGTGAACTGCTTGATCACCTGGAATTATATGGTATCTGGTGGATTAATAGTAAATTTAATTAGCATTAGTATTATAATAATATGTAGAAGTTAAGATTAGAATGGGTTTGGTGTTACTATGTTTGTTTTAGTTTTGTTAGAATGTATTCAAATTTGAAGTAAACTGATTGCTTCAATTGCTCGACACTTTGTTTGATTAGAAATCAGGAGCGAATAGAAATAGCCAACTCTAATGTTTAAACCACGATTGAGTATTGATTGACAAATTAGTGTATTGGTTCATCGGAATGTTAATAAATTGAAATATGCGTAAGGTTCGAATTTCAAACGAGTGAGGATTGTCAAACCCATTTGTGATTGTAAGACTTAGCAAAACCTGTATCGAACTTGGGCTCATGCATGAGCCCAACATAGTATTTTATATAGGAGTGCTGGAGCATCTCTGTAAATCTGTAACACAATTTTAGATCGTTCAAGCTAAGTTGCATGTTTGAATTAAGAGATTTCCCTCTTGTGTATATATGGACTTGAGTTTAAGGCCTGAATTTATTGAATGCTCTAATAATAGTAATGCTAATTAACTAGGTCCTTTTAGAGACAAACATTATAGAAAATCTTAGTTTGCTTTAGATTGGCTTTTAAATAATAAAGCGAGGTGCGCCGTGCCAAATAAAATCCATGAATTGCGCGGCCCTCTTTAAATGCTCATACTAAAATACTCAGAAATTCAGGGCATGCCGTTTAGCGAACTTCACGGCTTCCCACAAAGATAATAACATGTTAGTCGATTTAGGCGCGTATTTAATAATTTCACCTTCCTAAGTACGGGTGCACATTTATGTGACCCAAATCTAAATCTCAATGAAGTTGAAATATGTCAAAAACCACGGGTGAATTTATGTGACGTGGTTCGCGGCATGTTTTAACGAATTGCAATTTTCCTTAAAAATAATAATAAAAGTGGCTAAAGTTATAATTTGCACATAGGTTCATAATTATTTAAGATCAGATAATTTAAGCCGAATATGATATTTGAGCGACCGTGCTAATACCACGGAACTCGGGAATACCTAACACCTTCTCCCGGGTTAACAGAATTCCTTACTTGGGTTTTTGGTTCGCGGACTGGTAAAAAGAGTCATTCTATTCCTCGATTTGGGATAACCCGGTGACTTGGACACGATAAATCTCCCAAGTGGCGACTCTGATTTTAATCATAAATCCCGTTTCGATTGTCCTTTAATTGGAAAAACTCCCTTAACTACGCCCTTCGCCGGGTTGCAGTGTCAAAAGGAGGTGTGACAGCTCTGGCGACTCTGCTGGGGAACGAACCCAGAATCTCTTGTTCAGGGTTCAAGAATTCGAGCTTTAAATAATTGTTGCATCTGGCCTAATTATCTGATTTTAATTGTACCCAATGTGTTAAAAGTTGTTTTACTGCTTTAATATTATTTGAACTGCACATACAAATTGTTACGAGACCCTTCTCTTCTTATCTTCAGGGATGTGCTCGCTGGTTGAGACTCCCTATTCTGTTAGTGTCATACCTTGAAATAATAAAGAGGCTCGGACAAGTTACTAAGCTAGATGATCTTACGGGACCCCGGTATGTAGCCCCCTCCTCGACTCAAGTTGTCCGCTTGGGTACACAGTCTAGAATAAATACCCAGATTTTAAACATAGAATAACTTAACCTCATGCCGGATCCCTAGTAAGAACGCTTATCTGCATCATGCATTTGACTTAGGGGACTCAACACAAGGGTTGGGTTCGTCTAGGATAGGTGTATCCAGAATAATGGACCATCATGATGCATCCTACTTGTGCATTTATTTGTTTTGGATTTGCATGTTGACCGGCTTTTTACGGGTAAGGAGAGTTAACCACCTGTTTTAGAAAAACCAATGTCCAAATACTGTCGAAGCTCTACCAAATTTTTAAAAAAAAACGAACAAAAAGGGAAAAAAGGGAGTCTGTTTTATTCTCCCAAGAAAAAGAGAAAAACCTTGTTTTCAAAAATAGTTTTGTTTTTATGAAATGAAAAAAAGGAAAGAAAAGTCTTGTTTGTCCGAACTATGCCATTTTGATTCTCATAGGGTGTGAGATACGTATGCAACCCCAATCGGGTCCAACTTCCTTTTTTGCAAAGATACTATAAGGAAAATAGCCGAAAATAAAAAATAGTTGTTTTATTAATGTAATAGGTAAAGTGATGATGTTGCTGTCAAGAATAGCCGAATGTCACCGAAAGGGACGCCGGAAGGCTGATTTTGCACAAACGGCCACCTTTGGCTTTATTTTATTTTTGGAAAGTTAGCGGGCACAGACTGAAAATCTTCCCCTGGAAGTGCTGAAAGGCCGTATCTGCAAAATGGGTTCCTAGTTTTAGAAAAAAAATTTCACAAAAGAGGGGGGTCAATTTTGATTTTTGAGTCAAACGGAATAAAAACATAAGTTGTTAAATCACCTTAATAAATGTGCAGGATAAGCACAATCCAAAATGAACCTTTCTCATTCATAAGCAGAATCCCTTTGGAGTTGCGACTATGGTGGAATGATCTAGGTAGAGAAAGATAAGACGAGGTCAAGATATATTTGGGGGATCTTCCCGGTCTATTAGAGATTATACCCCGGGGAGACATCATTAGAGCATTAGTCACGTTCTGGGACCCAACGCACAATGAGTTCCACTTGTTAGATTTTTAACTTACCCCGACCTTAGAAGAAATAGCCGGGTACATCGGGATGTTGAGCTTCCTTTGAGATACAAGTATTTGGTTGCCCTAAGAATTGTAGTCGTGCATAAATTATTAGATACCTTGAAGATAAGCAGAGTGGTACACGACCCGAACTTGGCAACAGAATTTTGTACTTTTTCATTCCTATTTAGCAGATATGATCACATATGGGGCTTTAACAACCTAGAAAACAAAATCTGCAACAAAGGAAACCGCGTCAAATGGGAAGAACATAGACATTTCGCTTTTATCGTGGCTTTCCCATGGATTCTTGGTGTTTTCGAGAAAATATGGGAGCATCGACATAAAAATAGCAGGGGTTGTCAGCACTCTATGCACCCAAGCCAATAGCACACTCGCGCCTATGATAGTAGTTAAGATCTTTCGTGCTCTCACAGCTTGCAGGACGAGGAAAGATTTCTTTGAGGGGTGCAATCTATTGTTGCAAATGTAGATGACCGTGCATCTATGCCACTGTCCTCAGTTTATGAGCTATAGGTCAGCAGGGAAAACTTGTATAGAGGAATTTTACACAAGGAGTAAAGGGCTCAGCTTGCTCGAAGGAGTAACAGGATGTATATCTTACTTTAGGTCCCTCACTGCTGGTCAAATAGAGTGGACGCTGGGATGGTTGCCTGTGGACGAGATCATATACATGCCGGCAACAGAGCCTCACTTCCTTCTGATGGGTCTTAGGAGCATCCAGCCTTATGCCCCACATCGTGTCTTGAGGCAGCTTGGGAGGTGCAGAATAGTGCCCAAAGACGAAGATCTCAGTGTTCAAGTAGTCGAGATTGGACCTGATGGCCAGTTCCCCGAAGCAACGGTCCGCAAAATTTGGAATGAATGCCAATACCTAACAGCAAATACTTGTGTACGGGATCGGTCCAAAGGTAAAGTGTCATCAGGATACCTTGCTTGGTACAGGAGAGAAATTGAGCTTGAGAGGCCAGCCAAATGGCTCCATCTCTAGGAATTCGTTGAAGAATCGCAAGAGCAGTGGGACTGGTTGGCTATAGAACACGAGTATAGGGCTACAATTGGAAAACTGGATAAGTAGGTCATGAATTTGCAATTTGAGAAAGATTTATAAGTCACCGCAGATGAAGGCAAAAAGAAGAAACTGGTCAAAGAAAATGAGGCCTTTCGGTCCCAAATTCAAAAAATAAAAGTAGCAGCAGAAAACCCCGTCCGAAGTGCCAAGGACATAAAACTTATATATAGCCTGAGACAGAAGGTGAATGACTACAGTTTTGATTTGAACAAAGCAGAAATGGAATTAGCCAGGGATCGAAAGAATTGGCCAAAAATGCGGTAGAACGAGCACGTCTGGTTAAGCAATTAAAAGAAGAGTTCGACGGTCAGATTGCGGGATTAAAGAAAAGGGTCATCATTGCAGAAAACAAAATAATCAAACAGGCAAAAGAGTTCAAAATTGAAAGGGAACATTGTTACACAGCATTGGCGCAAATGGAATGGGATCTTCAACAACTTCAAGAACAAAATCAGGTAGCCGAACAAACTTTGGGGGCCAGAACTGAGCAGATTGAGCGGTTACTGCAAGAGAAAGGTGCCATACGAGAGAGAATCAGATGGATCACCCATTACATCGCAATGAAGTGTAGCAGCTGTGAGGATATGCAAGATCTATGTTCTTTGCCACCGCGATGCTTTTTGTTCGCCACGTAATGGAAGATCTCCATCGCCTCCAGGGGATTTAGCTAGTCGACCCGCAACAAGGCTGAACGATGCCTCGCGGGTCCCAGGAGAAATTCAAGCCCTAATGTATTCATGATTTCTTGAGCTTGTATTTTCCTTAAAAGTCAGTCAATTCGTCTTGGAGTCTGTATTTCCTCTTACGCAAAGTTATTTGTTATTCGAGTCTGTAATTTGTCTTTCATCAGAGTCTGCAAGATTGCTTGTTTAAATCTGTCAGTTTTTCGAGTCTTTGTAACCAAAGTTTGTTATTATGAAAATTTAGAAGTCCAAATTATTTTATTCTTCCTTAAATTTTTATCTGCCAGAACTATGCTCGGTCTGATTCATGCGGGGTCATGATACGTAGGCAATCTACATAGGATTCGACCATAACAGAATAAAGAAAAAGAAAAGAGAAAAGAAACAAAGAGGGAGAGAATAGGAGAGAAAAGCAGAGGAAAGGCAAGAAACAAACAAGAAAACAAAAAACAGGAGAGAGTAAGAGAATAAAGCTAAAAGGGCATTGCAAACGAAGAAAATGAAGTCGGGATGATGCAAGCAACCGATGCATGTAGTAACCAATCATTATTTAGGTGCATTCACCCCCTCCCCCCCAATATGTGGCCGCTTGCATGTCAAAACCTAACCATTAACAAGTTTTTGGTGTTTTGCATTCATACTAGACAGGTAGTTAGTACTTGCGGCATTCTGTAAACCCACTCCTACTACACACGGTCTAAGAGCAAGCAAGTCATGGCCAATCAGGAAATCGATTTCAGCATTATTGACCCATCGAAAGAAGTAGAGGAATTGGACGTTAATGCCATGAAGGAGGAAATGTACAAACTGAAACACTAAATGGCTGAAATGTGGGCGAGAGGACAGTCATCCCCAATCTATCCTGCTAACCCAACCTTCATTCCACCACTGGCCCAAGCTCATGTCCAGTCCACCACTGATCCACCCTCAAGTTTTCCTATCTACTCGCAGCACCAGGGTACGACTTCTCAACCACCCCCAGCTCTACTACCCGAAGTCACCCCTCATCCCCCTCCACCAATTGCTCCCAGTTATGTGGCACCTCCTCCTCCCGCACTCCATAGATCATCAAGCGAGCCCTTGCTTCAAGCTTACGACAACCAATACTATCCACCAGAACCCGCTTACAAAGCCCATGAACCATACTCATATACTTCCCGTCTCGAAATCCAGGCAGGAGTTGAAAAGCCAATCCAAAATCTTGAGCAAAAAGAGGTGCTCAGAAAGGTCAAATGTTTAGAACAATCGTTCATGGACATGCGAGGGTTAGGTGGCTAGTTGAGCATGGCGTTCAAGGACCTTTGTTTGTTTTCGGACGTGCAGTTTCCTCCAGGTTTTAAGATGCCTAAATTTGACTTATATGATGGACATGGCGATCCAGTCGCGCATCTAAGGGGGTTTTGCACCAAAATGAGAGGAATAGGGGGAAACGATGAATTGCTAAAGGCATACTTTAGCCAAAGTTTAAGTGGGCCGGCATTGGAGTGGTACACTTGGCAGGATCACAATTGGTGGTATACTTGGGATGACCTGGCATATGCATTCGCTTTTCACTTTCAATATAATCTCGAAATTGTCCGGGATCGTCTATATTTGACAAAACTGGAGAAGAAACACCACGAGAGTTAGTGAATAAAGTTTCTGGTGGAGAGAACAAGCAGCCAGGGTTGATCCTCCAATGAATGAGAGTGAGATGGTGGATTATTTCCTGCAAGCTCTAGAACCTACCTATTTCTGGCACCTGGTGTCGGCAGTGGGTAAATCTTTCAACGAGGTAGTTAAAATATGGAGTATGGTCCAGGAAGGCTATCCACTATTAGAACCTCTCTTCTCAGTCCATTACGCACAAGCATATACCCAACCTCCCACCCACTCACAATGACGTTCGCCAGCTCCACAAAATACCTACCCATCTCCACAAAATCATTACCCACCTCCAAGAGCCTACCAACAACCCCTGAAACCTGCCTTCCGAGCAATCCAGTCTTGAGAAATGAAAGGGTGCAGAAGAAAAAGACTTTCACTCCATTGAGAGAATACTACACTAGTTTATTCCATAGGCTGTGAGAACTGGATATATTGAGATCAACCGAAAAAATTGCCAAATCCTCCCCCAAAGAATCTAGAGTATTCTGTTAGCTGTTAATACTGTTCCGGTGCGCCGAGGAATGATACCGAAAAGTGTTGGCATTTGAAGAATGCTATCCAGGAACTTATTGACTCCCACCATATTGAAGTGCAGGCTACAAAGACACCCAACATTAACCAAAATCCGTTTCCGCCCCATCATGAGACCAACATAATTGAGATCGTGGAAAAAGGGGTCTGAAAGGCCCTCACAGACAGTAATGATGATCAAATCCAGCGAATTCAAGCCAATTGAGAGTATGAGCAATGAGAAGTCAGTGATCAAGATAAAGGAAATAGACAGTAAACTTGTTGTGGTCCAAGGGAGGGCATCATGCATGGTTGCACCAAAATAGGAACATGCAAAAGGGATAGTACACGGGGCAACTAGAGAACCCGTTGTAGTTGTGCAAAGTGCTCGTATAGAGCATGTCATTGTAAAATCAGTAATCCATCGGCCAGTCATCAACAACAAAGTTGTTCCTTGGAGATACAAACAAGCAATAGTGATGTACAAAAGGAAGGAGGTTATGGAGGAAATTTGCAAAGCCCGGGGTTTGACTCGATCAGGGGGATACTTCGCCCCTGAAGAGTTGAGAAAAGCAGGATCCCTAAGGATAACCTAGAATCAGTGAAGAAAGCTATATCAGAAGAAGAGGCAGAAGAATTCCTGAAGAAAATCAAAATGTAGGACTACTCCATCATAGAGCAATTGAGGAAGACACCAGCTCAGATATCCTTATTGTCCTTACAAATACATTCAGATGAGCACCGCCGGGTGCTGATGAAGATTTTGAACGAAACCCACGTCCTTGACAAGATAACATTGAATCATTTGGAGAAGATTGCAAACAAGATATTCGAGGTAAATCGGGTCACTTGCTCTGACGATGAATTACCCATGGAGGGCATCGACCACAATCAGGCCCTTTATTTGACTGTGAAATGTGAAGATGCTGTGGTCACGTGGGTTCTAGTTGACAACAGGTCCAGTGCAAATATTTGTCCGCTCTCCACATTGATTAAGCTGAAGGTGCAGAATGTAAGGGTCCACAAGAATAACATTTGTGTTCAGAGGTTCGATGGTGGAGGCAAAGACTCAGTACGGGGATAGTGCTGGAAGTGACAATAGGTCATGTTGAGTTCACCATGGAATTTCAAGTGCTGGACGTGGTAGTTTTTTATAACATGTTGTTGGGCAGGCCCTAGATTCACGCAGCCAAGGCAGTGCCACCTACTTTGCATCAGATGGTCAAATTTGAATGGGACAGGCAAGAGATTGTGGTACACGGTGATGATAATCAGTGGGTTGCAGGTGATGTTATCGTACCTTTTATTGAATCCGAAGGCAGCAAAGGTCCAAGGGTCTACCAAGTATTCGACACACTGTCAGTTGAGAAGATACCGGAAGGTGAGGTTGTAACAACTCCAAAGATAGCATCCGTATCAGTCATGGCGGCTTCAGAAATATTGAAGAATGGTTCAAGCCTACAACTGCAAACAAAAGGCGAGCCAAAAATTTATGCAGAGGGCATGGGCCCTCTCAAAGCCCATCCCAAGGTTGTCCAAGTCGTTCGTCAAGCCCAGTAATAGCAAGTGCCCAGTGCCAAAGATTCCCAGTACGCTGATCGATGCAGATGGGGATTTGGATAAGGGATTAGAAAGGCTGTTCCATGAGGTTAATATGGTCGAGGCATGAGAAGGATCGAGCAAGGCAGATGTGCAGTTTGTGGGAGCATGCACAAAAGTCAACAACTGGGAAGCCACTCCTCTTCCCACCCGGAGAGAGTCGTGGTAGTCGGCTTTGATTTTTCTTTCAGTCTAGTTTGGGTTAGCTTCAAGTTGTTAATTCAGTTGTTATTTCCATCCGTTTGGATGTGTAAACTCTGTTATCTTTTGATTCTAATGAAATGCAATTTCCTTTCCAGCCATGATGATAGTTCTCATTTTTCATTACTTCTTTTTCTTTCCTATTTTGTACAGTTATTTTTATGCTGGTTCTAATGATCTAACATGCATAAGGACTCTTCGACCCAGTCTTAAGAATAGGTCTAGTTCAGAAATAATAATTCAGGAAATAGAGCATGAGGATGAGCTAGAGTACGACGAGGAAGGAGCATGGGATGAAATTAGCAAAGAGTTGAGCCAATTTGAGGAGAAACCCAAACCAAACCTGAGCGATACAGAGGCATTTAATTTAGGGAGCTAGGATAATATTAGAGAAACCAAAATAAGTGCCCATCTGGAGCCAGAGCTTAGGAAAGAGATAATTGAAGTGTTGCTTGAGTACAAAGATGTCTTTGCATGGTCTTACGATGACATGCCCGGATTGAGCACGCACTTAGTAGTTCACAAATTGCCTGCCGACCCAGCCTGTCCTCCCGTCAAATAAAAGTTGAGAAAGTTTAAAACTAATGTGAGCGTAAAAATCAAAGAGGAAGTGACCAAGCAGTTTGAGGCAAAATTTATCCAATCTGGTTAGCTAATGTTGTGCCCGTACAAAAAAGGATGGTAAAACTAGAGTGTGTGTCGATTATCGTGACCTCAACAAAGCAAGTCCGAAGGACAACTTCCCCCTGCCAAACATTCACATATTGATTGACAATTGTGCGAAGCACGAGGTTGGGTCATTCGTGGATTGTTACGTAGGTTACCACCAAATCTTAATGGATGAAGAAGATGAGCAGAAAACAACATTCATCACACCATGGGGGACATATTGCTATAGGGTCATGCCTTTTGGTTTGAAGAACTCCGGGGCGACATATATATGAGGGAAATGACAACCATTTTTCACGATATGATTCATAAAGAAATTGAGGTCTATGTGGATGATCTGATTTTGAAGTCCAGAAAGCAATCAAATCATGTCAAAGATCTGAGGAAATTCTTCCAGAGGCTCCGCAGGTATGACCTCAAACTCAACCCGGCAAAATGCGCATTTGGGGTTCTTTTAGGGAAGTTGCTAGGGTTCATAGTTAGCCGATGAGGCATTTAACTAGACCATCAAAGATCAAAGCTATACAGGAACTACCGCCACCAAGGAACAAAACAGAGGTGATGAGTCTATTGGGAAGATTGAATTACATCAGTCGGTTCATTGCTCAGCTCATAACCATCTGTGAGCCCATCTTTAAGATACTGAAAAAGGATGCTGCGGCAAAATGGACGAGAGAGTGCCAAGAGGCTTTTGATAAGATAAAAGAATATTTGTCGAACCCACCGGTGTTGGTCCCAACAAAACCAAGAAGGCCCTTGATCTTATATTTGACAGTCTTGTACAACTCATTTGGATGTGTTTTGGGTCAGCACAACGCCACCGGGAGGAAAGAACAGGCCATATACTACCTCAACAAGAAATTCACGGCCTATGAGGTTAAGTATACTCATCTTGAAAGGACATGTTGTGCCTTGACGTGGGTAGCCCAGAAGTTAAAGCATTACTTGTCATCATATACCACTTATCTTATTTCATGTCTGGACCCACTGAAGTACATTTTATAGAAGCCAATGCCCACAGAGAGGCTCGCGAAATGGAAAATCTTGCTCACTGAGTTTGAAATTGTCTACGCGACTAGGACTGCCATGAAAGCACAGGCATTGGCTGATCACTTAGCTGAAAATCCAATTGACAAAGAATATGAGCCCTTAAACACATACTTTCCGGACGAGGAAGTGATGCATATTGATGAAATGGAACGGGGCGAGAAATCGGGATGGAAATTGTTTTTCGATGGGGCTGCCAACATAAAAGGCGTTGGGATAGAGCGATCCTCATTTTTGAAGAAGGGCATCATTGTCCAGTCACAGCTCAACTCCATTTCTATTGTACCAACAACATGGCAGAACATGAGGCATGTATTTTGGGTTTGAGATTAGCAGCAGATATGGGTGTCCAGGAAGTCTTGGTCTTGGGAGACACAGACCTTCTGGTACACCAAATCCAAGGGGAGTGGGAAACAAGAGATTTAAAGCTCATACCATACCGAAAATGCTTGCATGATCTTTGTCAACGATTATGGTCAATAGAGTTCAGGAACATCCCCAGAATTCACAATGAGGTTGTTGATGCCTTGGCTACTTTGGCGTCAATGTTACATCATCCATACAAGGCTTATATTGACCCGATACATATCCAGGTCCATGATAAACATGCTTATTACAACACGGTGGAAGAAGAGCTTGACCGTAAGCCTTGGTTCCACAATATCAAAGAATATATCAGGAGAGGTGTGTACCCGGTACAAGCCACGAGTGACCAGAAGAGAACAATACGTCGCTTGTCAAGTGGGTTTTTCTTCAGCGAAGGAATATTACACAAAAGAACGTCTGATCTTGGTTTGTTAAGATGCGTAGACGCTGGGCAGGCGATAGCCATCATGAATGAGGTGCATGCTGGCGTTTGCGGACTGCACATGAGCGGATATATTTTGGTGAAGAAGATTCTCAGGGCGGGATATTATTGGCTCACCATGGATGTCATCAATGTCAGGTGCATGGAGACTTGATTCAAACATAGATTCAAGATCAAGCTCAAAGGCCCTTGAGTTTATTTACTATTGGAAAGAAGAATCAGAGGATCCATAGAGATTGTAACACTCAAATATTCGAAATAAAATACTACGATTGTTGCGATATTTTTCAGTCTTGATTTTATTTTCTCGACGCTAATTTATTGTCTACAACTTCTTCTAAACTTTTTCTCTTTAAATACTCTTTTTTTTCTACAATAAAGCATACACATAGTAATAAGCAGACTAGAACTGAACATAAATTCAAAAATAGTTTATTTTAAGAATTTCGTGCAATACACGAACGTAGAAACAATTTATTATAAACGCATAAATATTTCATACTAAATGTTGAACTACCAATATATCCTTAAAATATTAATCAATTTTTATACCCTTAAATATTTGTCTAATCAAGCAAGTTAAAGGTGAATATAATTGTCATTAACCACAATTTTTATTTTATTGACAACTTTGGATCGAAGTAGAAGAATATGTGTTTGTCAAGAAAACGTTTTCCTAATGAGTCTCAATTCTAATAGGAATTCATTGCACCGTTGATGGACATTCTCTATCCCTATTAGCAGATTCTTTTTTCAGTTTATTAAATGCTTTCTCTCACAAATTGTTCAAGACGTAATATATGGACGATCTGTTTCTTATCATCATGATTTTCAACTTCATGCATTGTTTATCTTAAAAAAAGATGATGTTTTCATCTTCAAGTTATTAAAGTTATTTCTCTATCTTGGATTTTGCCTTTTAATCCTTTTATAAATAAATTTTTTTTTTATGTTTTGCATCTTTAGATAATAAAGTAATGTCCGTATATCGATTAGTTTCTTCTTTTCTTTTCCTGGATGCATGATGGTTCTCGTTTGGTGATAATTTTTGTTGGCATTTTTAATATTTTGACTATATTTGTGAATCCCAAATCGTAGGAAGAATACCAACAAATAGAACTGTAGATGGATTGCAAGTGCACGAGATCTATTGAAAGACAGAAAGTCATTACTATTATGTATTTCAAGCATCAGGTATCAAAAAATATGACATATGACGATTGTAGGCATATAAATTTTTTATAAATTAAATTTATGAAATAATTTGGATTACATTTTAATTTTGAGATAAATTGGTCCAAATAAATGTTATGGGCTAATATAATTAAATTAATTATATAAGTCCAATATATATGGATTAAATAAATAAGTCTTAATCCATTGGGCTACCCCAATCTAAAGTGATGAGCCCACTTCACTAAGCCCAAGATGTCATCTTCTTAGAAGCCCAGTTTGGTGCCACGTGTCAAATGACGTGGTACGCCAAGTCAAACGGAAGAGCCAATAGAATCATGCCACGTGTCAAAATGACAAGGCATGCCAAGTCACACTAAAAGGCCAATGAAATCGGGCCACGTGTGCAAGTGACATGTTCCAACAATGTTGCTGAATATCAAGCATTAATACTTGGGCTTGAAATGACTGTTGATATGAAACAGTTGCAATTGCAAGTCTTTGGTAACTCCCAGTTAGTGGTCAATCAGCTTTTCGGTAGTTACGCGGTTAAGAAGCCTGAACTACGCTCATATCATGATTACACTAAAAAATTGATGGGATGGCTCGGTGATGTGACTATTCACCATGTGCTAAGGAAAGAAAATAAGAAGGATGATGCTTTAGCTGCCCTAGCTTCCTCATTAACCCTGTCTGATCAAGCGCAAGTTACTATTTGCCAAAAATGGGTAGTACCGCCACCAAATGAGGCTGAAGGTAAAGAAAACGAACTCAAGCATCTTGTTGTTGTTTCTGAAGTTGAGAAAGAAGAATGGCGCCAACTCATTATCGACTACTTATGCTATGGGATACTTCCAGAAAATCCAAGGAGAAGGACTGAAATTCGTCGTCGCGCGCCTTGCTTCCCTTACTACAAGGATACTCTATACAGAAGGTCGTTCGAGGGAGTGCTCTTGTGATGCCTAGGGGAAGAAGAAGCTCTCCAAGCTTTGCAAGAGGCACATTCTGGGGTATATGGGTCACACCAGTCTGGACCAAAGCTCCACTTCCATATAAAAAGGATGTGATATTATTGGCCAACGATGGTAAAATATTGCTCGGACTACGCTCGAAGATGCAAGGCTTGTCAATTCCATGCAAATTTTATTCATCAACCTCCTAAAGTGTTGCACCCGACTGTTTCATCCTGGCCATTTGACGCTTGGGGATTGGATGTTGTTGGACCACTGCCAAAGTCCTCTGGTGGCCACCTATACATCTTGGTTGCAACTGACTACTTCTCAAAATAGGTTGAAGTTGTTGCTCTTAAGGAGGTAAAGAAGGAAAATGTTGCAAGTTTCATCCGAGTGAACATCATCTATCGCTTTGGCATTCCCCGTTACATAATAACGGAATGGCAAGTCGTTCGACAATAGGTTGATGAACAAGATTTGTGAGCTCTTTGGCTTCAGCAACATAACTCTTCGATGTACAATGCTGCCGCCAATGGTCTAGCCGAGGCATTCAACAAGACTCTATGCAACTTGTTAAAGAAAGTCGTCTCCAAATTCAAACGAGATTGGAATGACCGTAGGGAAGAAGCTCTATGGGCATATAGTATGACTCACCGCACGCCAACACATGCGACTCCTTATTCACTCATTTATGGGGTCGAAACCGTCTTTCCACATAAGCGTCAAATACCTTCGTTACAACTGGCTATTCAAGAAGGGATCACTGATGAAGGAAATGCTCAACTTCGGTTAGTAGAGTTGGAAGCTCTTTATGAAAAGAGATTGGAAGCTCAACAGAGTCTTGAATATTATCAAGCTCGATTATCTAGCTCCTTCAATAAAAGAGTTCGCCCGAGATCCTTCCAAGTAGGAGATCAAGTCCTTATCGTACGAAGACCTATAATTACTTCACATAAACATGTAGGGAAGTTCACTTCAAAGTGGGATGGGCCATATATTGTGCAAGAAGCTTACTCAAGTGGGGCTTACAAGCTGGTTGATGCAGATGGTATGAGAATTGGCCCTATAAATGACATGTTTTTGAAGAAGTATTATCCTTTAAGTCATGACGCTCCTTGATGCACGAGCCTAAACTGCATGTTTCTACACTCCTGGCCCGCAAGAGTATAAACTGTGTATGGCCCAGAAAAAAAAAGAATTCCACTAGGTTAAAAATCTCGAAAGATGGAAAAAGTTAGGACGTAAAAAAAACGAATCACCCAGTCTGAACTACGGTATGACTTGAACGCTGGGGTACGTAGGCAGCTTAGAGTTTCATTCTAAGTTCAGTCACATAAGTTCAAAAGATACATATTACCCTAATTTTTGTTCGAATGAAGTATGAAGGAACACAAGATCAAGCTGAAATGCCATCCTCCTTTTGAACTTCAATCTCATTTGATTTAAAGGAGGTAACCCTCCTTGGTAAATTGATATCTGGGCCGATTTTAGTAGGATGTCAATTATTTGCATTGAAATTCAGGGATTCTCTATGTCTTTAGGTTCGCCAATCCTTCAAGTTTGTTGGTCTCCAATTCCGCCCTCTACCAAAAAAGGGAAGAGAAGCGAGACGCCAAAAGGAAGCACGAGTATAAGGAAATGATTGCTTGGTACAACGTTTCACATTCACTGAGATTTGAACCCCAAGTTATTTGTGAGGATATGGCTCTTAAACTTCGATTTATGGCAAGTAAGACGTCTTCCGATCTTGAGGCTTCCATATCAAGATGCAAAATATTTGGTGAAGTCACGCGAATCTGAAATTGTCGGTGTATCAAAATTTAGTGTTGACTTTGAAATATTATCTGAATGTGTCTGCAAGGAACTAAATCTGGAATTTTGGATATGTTATATATTTGGAAGTTAAGTTTCCAATAGATTAAACGGTTCATGATTTCGACTTTCCTACTTTAAGATACAAAACTTTTAGAGATGTCGCGCAAATCTGAAATTTTCAACGTGGTGGATCCTAAAGTTGATTTCAAAATATTATCTGGGATGATTCTAAAGTTATTTGATTGATAATTTGGATATGTTCTAGATATTGGAGTTTAGTTTTCAAGAAATCAAACGGTTCGTAATTTTAACGTTCCTACACCAAGATATGATTTTTTAGAGAGACTGCGCAAATCTGGAATTGATAGCGAGGTGCAACATAAAGTTGGTTTCAAAATATTATTCGGAATGATTCTGAAGTTGTTTGATTTAGAATTTTGGATATGTCTAGATCTTGAAGTCTAGTTTTCTTGAAATTAAACGATTTGCAATTCCGATATTTTTACCCCAAGATATGAAATTTTTGGTGAGATTGCGCAAATCTAAAATTTGCAACGTGGTGGAATATAGAGTTAGTTCCAAAATACTATCGGGGGAAATTCTGAAGGTGTTTGATTCTGAATTTTGGATATATTTTAGATATTAAATTCTAGTTTTCGAAATCAAATGGTTCACTATTTGTACTCTTCCCCGACAAGATATGAATCTTTCGCTACAAGTGCGTAAAGTAGAAAGTTATGCAACTAAGATAAATGTCGGGTAATGTAAATCAAATGAGAAGCAATATGACCTAAGATGAAATAAATATCACTAGGTCAACCTAATATAAAGATAAAAGGGGAAATAATGCTAACAGCCTAATCTAAACAAAATTTGTAGTTGATCAATTCTTGATAGCTAGTCTCCAGGCTCTTCTTCTTCTTATCCAAATTGGCTGAATCATCAACAGTCAACAAATTTATGTTGTCATATGAAGGGACCTCAGTCTCGGCAGTTGAAATGTTTTCCTGAATCTCTTAAACCTCTTTCAGAGTCGCTTCTATAACATCTTCGAGGTTCTCCCTCTCTTGTTGTAATGTCTGTAAATTCTTCACGACTCTCTTTAGTTTCTTTTCACTGGAGGAAACTTTCGTGACTTTATCACTTGCTTCAAGTTCGAATGATTCAAGACTATCTTTAGCTTTGTAAATCAGCTCTAGCTTCTCATCTTCACTCGTCTTATCAGCCATATTGGATCGCTCTTGGTCATATGATGTGGCAAGTTCAAAAAGAGAATTCAGTAAATCATCTAATGGAGAAAAATTCAGAATATTCGTCTTCTTCATATCCTCAAAAATCTCAATGATTTGCTCCCTATAAGATGAGAGCAATTCCGGACGAGTTTTGGAGAGCCTATTGAAAATATCCTCCCAAAGTCCCAAAATAAATTCCTTCTTGCGATTGAAAACAATGTTTTTTCCTTCAAATATAGATATCGTTGTATTTGTCATTGGTGAAATGCAAGTTATCTCACTTGGAGTTTGTCTTTTTAGAGATTCGTCATGAGGAAGAGATGACGCCATTGACGATGACTTCACTTTACATATAGGCCCTCCAATAGATTCATCACTCACTTGCGGCTTGTCGCATAGGGATACCATCGGATGCCCAATGGTTTTTAACTGCATTAAGAAAGACTAAATAAGTAAGTAATTTATAAGTGCCACTACTCCTAAAAAAGGGGGGGAATGAGCGAGGTGATTGTATTTTACCTCTTTGTTACAAGCCGTATGCTTTCTTGAGGGACTATCAACACTTTGAACCTCTACGATCTCTACTAGGTTAGGCCGTTTCCTTTTCCAATTTTAATCTTCATTGGTACTCTGGCTTGTGTCTTGAGGACCACACGTGTTAAATGGAAGAACTAGAGGGGGTTTCTCTATAGCTGTTGAAGTGCACACAACTTCTTTCAAAGCTGCCTTCGAGGATTTAAGCTTCCTTTTTTTAGGTTGCGTAACTACTTTTGGGATTGGAGTTGATATTTTTTTAACTTTTGAGAGCGTCTTTCCAACGCCTTGATCTTCACCTCCTAAAGGGGTTGTAGACTTTAGCCCATCATTGTCTACCAAAGCTTGTAAGTTATTCTCGAGAAACTTCCCATGCGATTTCTCCCACCAAGACATATAATTAGTGGAGAAAGGCTTCTGCATAGGATCACCTGCTGGAGGAAAAACCGCACGTGACATAGATCGACACAATGTGCAAATCCTCCAAAATTTGATTCCTTCATCTAGAGAAGAGTTACCGATATGATTATCCGAAAAGTCGGGGACGTTCTGGTAAACTCCAAATTGACGACCAAACCGATGTGGAATATACGGCTCAATGATGAATGAGTTACCATACCTCAAAGGAAGGTAATAAAAACGTAAGCTCATGAAGTAATTTGATTGGGCATCGTTATCCACGTAATAATAAGGACGGGAATTCGTCAACATTGTTGGTGCCTAAACTATATCCTCCCTATTGTGGATGTGTTTTCTTCCATCTTTCTCGCCAAAGTACCTTTCAGCCCTCTCTCTTGAGTATTCCACCATCAAAGGGACAGACGGACCCTTAGCAAGTGGATAGTGGGTTTTGAAGTAATATGCAAGCCATCCGTAAACATAATGAATGGGAAAAGAAACTTTGACCTGATCAAGTTGGGAAGAACATGAAATCTTATTCAAACCATGATAAATACTCGCCAAAACGGGGACTGCAAGGCTAATCTGTCGCCCGCCTGCCATCATGCTTGCCATCTTAAAAGTCTCAGGACGAATGGAGTTTTCTACCTTGGGGAACACAAAGGCACACAGCCAAATTGGTAAGAATGTCGCTATATATGTTTCATCTTTCTAGTCAGACATCACCCTAAGCTTAGAGAATATAGTTTCTTGATCAGTCGACCACCTCATCGTCTCGGGAATAACTCCGTTAGGATTATGTATTGACTTTAGGCTTGCAAATCAAGAACATTAGAATTGGTACAAAAGTCTAAATGGATGAAATGCTCTTCGGTAGTCGGGCTATTTTGAGAGTGATCTCTCCAAGAATCGGGCCATTTTGAGAGTAATCTCTTCAAGAATCGGGCCATTTTGAGAGTAATCTCTCCAAGAGTCGGGCCATTTTGAGAGTAATCTCTCCAAAAATCGGGCCATTTTGAGAATAATCTCTCCAAGAATGGGGCCATTTTGAGAGTAATCTCTCCAAGAGTCGGGCCATTTTGAGAGTGATCTCTCCAAGAGTCGGACCATTTTGAGAGTAATCTCTCCAAGAGTCGGGCCATTTTGAGAGTAATCTCTCCAAAAATTGGGCCATTTTGAGAGTAATATCTCCAAGAGTTGGACCATTTTGAGAGTAATCTCTCCAAGAATCGAACCATTTTGAGAGTAATCTCTCCAAGAATTGGGCGGGGATGAGTACTCGCCCCTCACACCCTAAGACTGCCTTCTTTGTGCGTTGATCTCGCTTAAACTAAAAAAGAAAAAAACAACAAATGAAGAAAAGCACAAGAAAAGAAGAAGAGATTACCTTCGTGTCAATGCTTCCAAAACTGCAAAATTAGACTCAATATGGCTTGCGAATACTGCAAACTAATCCTAAGCAAATACGACGTGGGGGTTTATATAGATAACAAAAGGTGGCTGTCAAATAGTGATTTCTCGATGTGGGACGTTGCGAAAATTGGTCTTTGAGAAGGACATGGACTGTTGAGGAAGCGACAAATACTCTAATTAGAGTTGGTATGGGATGGAATCCTTGCAAGACAATAAGATGTCAATTGGAGTCCTTACCAATTTGTTGTCACCGTGTAAGCTAATCCAAGTTTAATCCAAACTCAATTTCTGTTTGACAATTCAAATGCAAATTCAATTCAATTACATGGCTTCCTTTATCCAAACATATAGGACTAGTACAAGCTTTCAATAACTGAAGCTTAAAAGTTATTAGCATATGCTCTCTAACTTTAGGAGTGGATTAAGTTATGGATACTTCAAGTCTAGCCTTCGAAATTAATAAAGTTAATATCTTGACAAATCTTGAAGTAGGGGGCATTTGTAGGCATATAACTTTTATATAAATTAAATCTATGAAATAATTTGGACTACTTTTAAATTTGAGATTTATTGGTCCAAATTAATGTTATGGGCTAATATAGTTAAATTAATTATATAAGTCCAATATATATGGATTAAATAAATAAGTCTTAATCCATTGGGCTAGCCCAATCTAAAGTGATGAGCCTACTTCACTAAGCCCAAGATGTCACCTTCCTAGAAGCCCAGTTTGGTGTCACGTGTCAAATAACGTGGCACGCCAAGTCAAACGGAAGAGCCAATAGGATCATGCCACGTGTCAAAATAACAAGGCATGCCAAGTCACACTAAAAAGGCCAATGAAATCGCGCCACGTGTGCAAGTGACATGTTCTGGCCAATCAAATGAGGCAATGTCACCCTTCAATTTGATTGGTCGGAAGGAGTTTGTTCTTTTCATGATTCTTCCATTCCACAACTATAAATAGGGGTCTTCATAACTCAGAAAAGACACCAGAAGTTATAACAAGAAGCAAGAAAGAGCTCGTGGATCAAACGCTGCAAATTTCTCCACAAGTTTCAAGCTTCAAGCAATCAAGTTCAAGTTCAAGCTCAAGAACGAAGAACAAACAATTTCAAGCTCAAGAACAAGATCATCGTTCGTGGCAGCAAATATAGATTCAAGATCAAGCTCCAAGGCCCTTGAATTTATTTACCATTGGAAAGAAGAATCAGAGGATTCATAGAGATTGTACACTCAAATATTCAAAATAAAATACTACAATTGTTGCGATATTTTTTGGTCTTGATTTTATTTTCTCGACGCAAATTTATTGTCTACAACGATATTTTAATATCGGTATAACTAACGTATATATCGCAAAATCAACTATTGATATTTATTTTACATTAAAATTAAATATAAAAGAATTAAATATCGTTTTTCCCAATATTTAGATTAATATCGGCAAATATTTTGTGACTCTTAGTTACGACATTTATCCAATGTCAATAATTGGGGTTCTTAACCTATTTTTTCGCAAACAGATATATAAATATCGTTAAATTCTTTATAGTTTTTGACTGATAGTATGAATGTGAATAATTATTTGCCATGGATAAAAATTTAATTAAAGATAATTTTATATTAAAAGAAATCAATAAATTAACAACAATTTACTCACAATAACATCCATTCTTATTTCAATACTTTCAGTACATTTCAAACAATTTGAATCAGATATCACTATTAGAAATCAAGTGATTTAATTTTTGATCAAATTCCGATCGATTTTAATTGAACGGAAAAATAATGATCGCAAATGTATGCCGACTGCTATTGGTCGAAAACTCCGATTAAAATCGGTCGGAAAATGCAGTGATCGGAAGTTCTTAAATATTAAATTTCTACCCGTCACTTTACTTTCCGACCGAAATCGATCAGAAATTATTATAAAAAAAATTTTAAAATTTCGGACCGAAATCCACTTATGCTTAGTGTAATTATCAATTTACGGTCAAATTAAACCTAACATTAAGGATATTACAAATGCACTTATACTTAGTGTAATGTCAATCTATATATATATATATATATATATATATATATATATATATATATATATATATATATATATATATATATATATATATATATATCAAATCTGTATTAAATATTATTTATTTAAAAGCTATTTGTTATTTACACAAGAATACAAATAATATTAAATTTTATATTTTAGTTATTTTAAAATTATTTTTCGATCGATTTCGGTTGGAAATATTTAATTACAACTTATTTTGGTTGGTTAATTAAATATATACAATTTTTATCTTGTGCGTGAAATAATTATTTCAGACTTTTTGACTGAATTTGGTCGGAAATTTAGAAATTTTTTAATAAATAACTATTTTTTTATATTATATACAAGTATGACCCAATATTTGATCAATTTCCGGTTGAATACGGTCGAAAATTTGAAAATTTTTTAATAAATAATTATTTTTGTACATTATATACAAGCATGACTAAATATTTGACCAATTTCCAATCGAATTCAGTTGGAAATTTAGGAAAATTTTAATATAATTATTTTTGTACATTATATACAAGTGACTAAATATTGATCAATTTCAGACCGAATTTGGTCGGAAATTTGAAAAACATTAATAAATAATTATTTTTGTATGTTATATACAAGGTTGACCAAATATTTTACCAATTTTCGAACGATTTCCGTCGAAAATTTGGAAAATTTTTAATAAATAAATATTTTTGATATGTATATATACAAGTTTGACCAAATTTTGACCGAAATCGGTCGGAAATTTTATTTCTCTTTTAACATTTTTAATGGTGTGATAATAGGAATCATATCAGTAACATTGAAAATGAATAGGAGCTATCAAAATCTTATCTTGCAACAAGGAAGTTGGATGTTGATCAAGTGGATTATTTGACAATTTCTTTCAGATTTCTTTTCTATAATTAGAGCAGCTAAATCAATCAAAAATGCGAGAGTATACAATAACAATATCTTGTTCAACAGAGCGGATAATTCAGGGTCATGACAAGAATATCTCTCATTTTTATTTTTCAGAAGTAACAAGGAGAAATTGCAGGCCTTGCGGCCTAAACGTTATACCCCATCCATTAAGCAGTGAACCACATTGTGGGGATCTTCGTATTATAGTTTTGCTTGTAATGATTCAACTGGAGAAGTTAGTTTCCAGACATTGAATGGGTCCTATCCAGTTATTGACATTCATATTGACAACCAAACATTTGTTATACAATTGCATGAGGAAAATTCATGTGACAATACAAAAGAGTCAGGGACCCAAGTTGCATGGCTCAATCAGTCGTTGCCCTTTCATCCCATAAACCGGTGTTACAATACTGAAGAATTGCAAAATCTCACATCTGGTCAAGCTAGATATGGAATACGGATGATCATGTGGGAACCCCCACATGAGAGTGGTATTCGAGCCAACTAGCGTATACCATACCTGCTATCGCCGAGCAGCACATGTACTGTTACATATTGAGTTCAAGGAAAATGTGTTATTATATAATCTCACTTAAATCACCTAATTTGGACCGGTGACAAAAGAAACTTACGAAAAAGCACTCTAACTAATATACAAAATTATACACTGATTATGGATGAAATATGCCTATTTTTTGTATTAAAAAATTACAGCTATTACTTTTAGAGTGGCTATACTGTATAATTTTCATATATAATTGTTACCATGGCCTCTTGTAAATAGTTGTAATCTAAAATTTGTTTTGAGTTACGCAGATGAATATCTCCCTTGGTGCTAAGGAATTAATTGAAGAATGGATCTTCGTAAGTAATACTCGTAATATAAGTGATAAAATAAGACAATTTACAAACTATAGTTTAAAAAAAGGGACTAGAAAATAAGAAAGAGTGTCACATAAAATAAAATTGAGAGAGTAACCGATTATTATCACTAACTTCCTCTAATCATGCATGAAATATGCCGTTGAATAATGCTTCTTTACTAGCTAGGCATCTTAAATTTACTGTTTTTAGCTTAGACCCTGTATTTGTACTAGAAAATTTATTAAATATATATAAATATTTAATTGCAAACCTAATAACTAACAAGCTATGGGTCAGAACCCATAAACTTTAAATTCAGACTCCACTCATGTAATACACGTATTAACTCCTTTAGTATTAACTTTGTTGATTTGGGTATCACTAAATATTGATTACTTAAGGTACCAATAGCTACAATGGAGTTGTTTACACTTTAATTAGAGCAGACAGAGAGCTGCAATATGACAACTGACATAATTTCCGAATATTTTGACAAAAAACGGAGAAATGAAAGGAGAAAAACTTAAAGAGTTGTGGTTTCCCGTTATGTTTTATTCATTTGCACTGCAAAATATGGATTTATTATAATTTTATTATTGGTGTCAAATTAAATGATGGGATTGTGTCAGTATTGAGTTATCAATATGGGTAAGGCTTTGTCTTTTTTAGTCTTCCTTGGACCTACGTTAGGCAAAAACATGTCTGTACGATGTTTGTTTGTTATTGAAAAGGCTTAAATTCCAGTCTGTAGTGTAAATCTGTGGTGAAGCAACACAATCCTCCAAGATATGGACGAACCTATATTGTAAATAAAGGGATCAACCGCACTGAAAGTTTAGCAAAATTTCTATATATATATATATATGTATTGTTATAAACTAAAGCAAAAGACAAGAACAATAGAACAAGAACAATAGCAATAGAGAGAAGAGTAGAGAGAGTTCTTCTTATTGAGTTGAGAGGGGTGTATTACAATGGTAGAGAGCACCTCTATTTATAGGGAGGAGGAAGATCTTGCTACCAATAATAGGACTCTAAAATCTCTCTAATTAAATACATTAAAGACATTCACCTTAAATAGAAGTGTAAGAATCTTCTATTTCATAACACTCCCCCTTGAATGTCTATTCAATGATGTGCCTCATAAAACCTTAAAATCAAAACCCAATGGGAAAAATTAAAGTAAGGAAAAAGAGTACACATGTTTGAATATGCGCCTATTGGTTGCCTCGTTAAAAACCTTGCAAGGAAAACCCAGTGGGACAAAACCTTGTAAGGGAAAAAGAGTGCAACACGCATAACTCCCCCTAATAAGAACATCAATTTATATCCTTGAGCATTTGCATTCCAATCTTGTGCATCATCTTCAAAACGATCTTTGGTAGATGCTTGATGAATAAATCAACCATATCGACTTGAATAAATATTCCGCACCTTGAAATCATCATTCTTGATAGATATAAACATCTTCATATAATGTCGTGGAATGACTCTTCAATATCTCCATAGATGCATTCTCAATGCCATCATGCTTATAGTTATAGCAAGATACATATGTACACAAATTGTACTTAGGATGTGGTACTTCAGGACCAAGAATTGCATATGCTTCAAGCAACTTAAATCTTTCAAGTTAAGTCATGTAAGTCACATAATAGACTTTAGCTGCATATCAAAATTTCATGTCATGCTAAACAAATAAGATATTGAAAACTGATTATACATACCTTTGACTTTATAGTTTCAAGCATTTGAACTATAGGTTCAAAACTGCATGTCTTTCATATGGAATCAATTCTTCTTGAATTGTATCTCTTCCATTTAGTTGCTTTCTTTGAGTCAGCAAATGCGTATAGCATGCTTTGCAATATGTTGCAATTGCATTTCCCTTTTTATGAACTACAGGTTCATATCATGATATTCGGGGATATACATATACAAATGAAAATTCATCCCATGTAACACTTTCTCAAGTGTTTATCATGTCTCCCCCTCATGTTAGTAAAGCTAACATGTTTCCTCAACTTTGGAAAATCATCTTTGTGCATTATGTCAATATACACAGCACCTTAATAATAAGATGAAATTATTTGGTTCCTGACCCTGAACCACTTGTGAGGGGAGAATATACTCTCGTATACAACTTATATCAAACTGATATATATATAACTTAGTTCTCATAAGAAACAGTTTAGCTATTAAGTGGCAGCACTCAATAATTATCTTGCTAAACCAACTTTAATATAAACCAACTTATCAAGATGAACTGTCTTGAGTAGAGAATCTGGAAACTATGCTCGAAGTTAGATTACTGAGCGTTTTACCTCGCAAGCACGCCAGGCTGCGGGTTAATAACAATTGCGCATGTAACCATTCCATAGATGCATCATATGTGGTATACATGGCGGGTGAATGGGCCCATATTCACCTTTGATATTTCCAGAATTTAGGGGCTTCAACCCGAACTCTTTAGTTGGTCAGTTCATTACTGAGAACAAGAACTTCTAGTTCTTTGATATTCACCTATGTGAATTTGCACATCATACTTCAAATGAGATGGCTAACACGAATGTCAACTGAATAAATTATCAATATTGGTAAACTTCAAATTTACACCATGACATGTGCACTTATCAATAAACTTCGGGTTTATTATGACATGGGTTTTATACCAATAGATATCCACTTTATTGTGGCATTCTTTCGTTTGTGTAGTACAAACTGGAGAACAAAGCGGGTAGCTTTTCATATACAAATTACCCCGCTACAAGTTGTAGTAATAGGAGAATCAAAGTCTTCCTTTATTTATAGTCTCAATATAATCAATTGCTTTCGCGTGTACTTTGGAAACTGAATAAGTTTCTTTGAGACTTACTACAGCACAATACTCAATTGTGTTTCTCCAACATAGTAATAATTGGCTCTTCGAGAGCTCTTAATTAATTTTGTACTACCACAGACTGAGGTTCGAGATCCTCACATTCTTGCGTTCCGTATTTTCAAGATTCTCAGGCTCAATAGATTCTTCGTGAATCTCGGAATTAATCAAATCATGAGCGTCCTCATGTGATTCTTTCATAGTGTCATTTAGATCGTTCTTTTTCCTCTTTCTAGGATTTCGATCTTTGGAACCTAATGGTCTGCCACGCTTCTGGCGTGCATTTGACTCATTGGATATGACACTAGATATTTGTCCAATAGGGACTTCAATACGGATCGGAACATTTTCCGCGTGAATGTGAGATTTCGTTATCCTCTTCAAGTCCGTAAATGCGTCAGGCATTTGATTTGCTATTCTTTGCAAATGGATAGTCTTTTGTACCTCTTTCTTTCAAATAGAGGTATGTGGATCAAGATGAGATAATGATACATTTTTCCACAAAATTTCCCATTTGGTTTCACCGACTTCTCCCCCTAATTTTGGGAAAAGTGTCTCATCAAATTGACAGTCTGCAAATAGTGCAGTGAACAAATCTCCTGTCAATGTTTCGAGGTAGCGAATAATGGAGGACGCGTCAAACTCAACATATATTCCTAACCTCCTTTGCAAACCCATTTTGGTGCGGGATGGCGGTGCTACAGGCACATATACTGCGCATCCAAAGCTTCTTAAATGGGATATATTGGGTTCATGACCCAAAACCAATTGCAATGGGGAATATTTGTGTCAATTCGTCAGTCAGAGACGAACTAGCATTGCTGCATGCGAAATGGCGTGACCCTGAGCCGAAGCGGGCAGCCGACAAAGTAGCATTGCTGCATGCAAAATGGCGTGAACCCAAACCGAAATGGGCAGCCTCGTTTTCATGAAGAATTCATGATTATTCTCATCTATTATCCATTAACTTTGCAAACGCAAGGTTGCGTGATGGCAACAAGCACACATTAGACCATCTACAGGATGCGTCTATCAAGACCATGAAATACCTAAACTACCCACTAGGTGGGTGAATAGGTCCACAAATGTCCCCTTGTATACGTTCCAGAAACTGGGGTGACTCAGTCCCAACCTTTGTTGGGGATGGTCTGATAATCAGCTTGCCTTGATAACACGAAGTGCAAGGATATTCATTACTTGAAAGAATTTTGAAATTCTTTAACGGATGCCCATATGAGCTTTCTATAATCCGTCTCATCATGGTTGATCCTGGGTGACCCAGTCGATCATGCCAAAGTACAAATGTATTGGACTCAGTATTCTTTAGATTTACTGTTGAATGTGCTTCAATTGCACTAATGCTTGTCCAATACAGGCCACAAGATAAAGACGGGAATTTCTCAATAACCCTCTTTTGGCCGGAGACATTCTTTGAAGTGAGGACGAGATATTCGAGATTATCTTCATCCATTGTCTCAATATTGTAGCCATTCCGGCGTACATCTTTAAAACTCAACAAGTTTCTCATAGACTTGGAGGAGAACATAGCATTCTCTATGATTAACGTCGTGCCCTTGGGCAGAGTTACAATGGCTCTTCCGGAGCCTTCGATCAATTTACTTTCCATGGTATGACATACAAAAGAAATACAGGAACATAAGAATAAGCAAGTTCAATTCCTTTTGTGTCACATAATATTTTCAAAATCTGCTACTAACAGTTGACAAACAAAATAAGATATGTTGTCCATAATCAATTACTATGCAGTTTGAAAATTTCAGCGTTTTTCATAAGACAATCGATTATTAAACACACACAATCGATTGTGGATGATTTTTGAAAAATTCCAGATTACACTGCCTAACGACAATCGATTGTTAGATATAGACAATCGATTGTGGGTGATTTTTGAAAAATTCCAGACCTCACTATTTCAAGACAATCGATTGTTAGACAAAGACAATCGATTGTTGGCTATTTTTGAAAAATTCCAGAGCACTGTTTCAAGACAATCGATTGTTAGCCAAAGACAATCGATTGTTGATCAATTGTTTTCAACTTTAATGCGAAAATAGTTGATAATCGACTAGTTTTTCAGGCTAGTCGATTACCCCCACTGGAAAATAAAAGTTTTATTGATATTTGAACATATTGAAGATATTCTAAAGAACTACTGCTAACATTGCTTTATGAACTAACTAATACGAGCTAATGTTAATGACTATTAGTTTATTCACTAACTAATACAAATAAGTAGAACAAAATCAAATAACTCCATCTTCTTTCATCACGGATCCATCGCCGATTAGGTGGTCTATTTTTCCATCGGGTTGCTCAAAGAAGTCTGCCACATCCAGGTGGGTGATATCCTCATTGTCGTCATGGACAAAATTTGTTTCAGGGCCTTTTCTCTTTTGAGATGCTTGATAAAGGTCAACCAAGTGTCTTGGTATACGGCAAGTCCTAGACCAGTGCCCATTTCCACCGCAACGATAACATATAGTTTCTGAACTATTTGCCTTAGGATCTTCTGGACCCCGTTTCTGCTTTCGGTGGTTATCTCTCTTTGGGGGGTGACGGACTTCTTTGGAATTTCTTCCTTGTCCACGTCCTTGGCTTTGACCCCGTTTATGACCGTGATCATGGTCCCTTTTATGTTTGGCATAATGCGAGTGCACCATATCTGCTTCAGGCAGTGGTGTAGACCCAGTTGGTCTATTTTCGTGATTTCTCATGAGCAGATCATTATTTCGCTCAGCCACTAGTAAGAGAGAAATCAGTTCAGAGTACTTCGTAAAGCCTTTCTCTCGGTACTGTTGCTGCAGTACCATATTGGAGGCATGAAACGTTGTAAACGTTTTCTCAAGCATATCGTAATCGGAGATGTTATCTCCACATAGCTTCAGTTTAGAAGTAATTCTGAACATAGCAGAATTATATTCAGAAACGGACTTAAAGTCCTGTAGCCTCAGATGGGCCCAATCATATCGTGCTTGTGGCAGAGTGACCAACTTCAGGTTGTCGTATCTCTCCTTTAAGCCGTTCCACAAAACGAGTGGATCCTTGACGGTGAGATATTCAATCTTCAAACCTTCGTCAAGGTGGTGGCGCAAGAAAATCAAGGCCTTCGCACAATCTTGGGTGGATGCTTTTTCTTTATTTTTGAGGGTGTCTCCGAGACCCATAGCATCTAGGTGGATTTCAGCATCCAACACCCATGTCATATAGTTCTTGCCCGAAATTTCAAGGGCAACGAACTTTCTTTTCATAATGTCAGACATACTCGAAAATTAAATTAGGAAGAGGGAAAATACCTTGGATTTTCGAGAATGATACTTGAGACGGTAGAGTCTCGTGCTGATAACGTGTTATAAACTAAAGCAAAAGACAAGAACAATAGAACAAGAACAATAGCAATAGAGAGAAGAGTAGAGAGAGTTCTTCTTATTGAGTTGAGAGGGGTGTATTACAATGGTAGAGAGCACCTCTATTTATAGGGAGGAGGAAGATCTTGCTACCAATAATAGGACTCTAAAATCTCTCTAATTAAATACATTAAAGACATTCACCTTAAATAGAAGTGTAAGAATCTTCTATTTCATAACATGTATATATTTTTAAAAAGACACTGATATTTTAATAGTGGCATCTTATATATAAAGCAAATTTTAATTGCATACACAAATACATCTTTAAATTCTGGATTGATCTCCGCTTCAAAAATATTGGGTCCATTGATATCCCATTGAAGAAGCATATGTCACTCACGTTTATTTCTCATGCAAATTCCTTTTGGTTGCATTACTTCATTTTCAAGATGCCCACTAAAATTATTGCATATGAATTTAAAGATGCAACATATTCCACCAGTCCCTCCAATTATATTCCTGTGCTAAGTTGCCTTGAGCTCTAATGTATGGGGCCTCCAGGGTAGGTTTTGGGATCCTCCCCACCTCAGAGGAAAAGACGATCTGGTGCCACTAAGCTTTCGCCATCTGCAGGATACAGAAAATGATTGAATTATAAAAGTCTATTGTACGGAGTCTTATCTTATAAGAGATTATTTTTATGGCTCGAACGTGTGATCTCATGGTCGCTTGACAACAACTTTATCAGTTACTACAAGGATCATCTTTCTCAAAAATAAAAACCCTCTAGTAAAATACCATGAGAGTATTCTTTAATGTATTATATTTCTAGCGTATAGTAGGACTGCGAGGTATAGTATATCTACAATAAAAAAGATGAGGTTTCTGTTAGGGAGTTTCTGACTTCTAGAGTCAAATGGAATGAACTGTTTTAAATACAGGCTGCATTTTGTATATGTTGTTCTGTGCCGGACAATTATAAAATATGTTTATGAAGTTAGGCTATTTATTAGATAATTATTGATAAATTTCTTGATAAGCATTAGTGTGATGAAAATGGTAACTGACCTGCTGGTACATGTTAAAGTTCACTCGGTATAAAAGAAGTTTATACGTTATTAGTATATATATAAAATTGTTTACCTGAAACTCAAGTAATAATTAAACTTACATGGTGGTACTAAGGATATGTAATTTGATCCGATACCAATTAATAAATAAGAAATTAAA